>OZ018318.1:209000759-210485017 GCA_963969495.1 Ceratothoa steindachneri
ATGAAGCGGTTCTCGGACAGTGATGCGTAAACTCATCCAAGTTTAGGACACCCATCTCAAGCTTTTCGATCAGATCGGCAAGGACTTGTCTCTTAAGATTTATGGACTAATCTCCCCAGAGAAGATGCCTGCCATTCAGATTTTCAAGCAAGAGATAGGGCCTGGGCAACCGTGCTACGACGCGGCATAGGGTCACCCGCGTCGAATTCAGCTGACGGTGAAATGTACGCAGAAATGATAGTTTACCTCTTATTTAGGTGCAGCTGCATAGCCACTGCCTGAAAGGAGGTATTTAAAGAGAAAGGAAGAACGGAGACATCAGGCCGGGTGTAAACCGCGCATCCCCCAGCCCAGCCATCCCGCAGTCGTGGGGTCGCAAGACCCTTATACCCCGGGAGGGCAGGCAGGATAAACGCGCTTTAGCATGGTCTCTGCAAAGAAATAGCTAACGGGGAAGCCGACCCCCTGTTGGGACTTAGAGCCATCCGTATACACTGGCACAGTACCAGCGTGACACGATGTGTGCTCCAAAAAGGTCGAACGCAATACTCCCGGCGCAGTACAAGCTTTGGGAGCAGAGGCGTGGCGAGAAATAGCCAAATGTGGTACCCTCCAGGGTGGCGTCCTGGGCAGAACCAGGGGCGCCACCGGCCCGAAAGCTATATCTACCTCTCGAAGGAGTTTCCTGGCCCTAAACCCAAAGGGCTTAGGGTATGACTGGCGTCTCTCGGCGGCATAGGCACAATCGAGATCAGCTGCGGATGCAGTTAGAGCTGTTGGCAACTGAGGGAGGCGCCGGGCTCGCGCTTACAGGCAAGTGATGCACTGCACGCGGCGCAAAGCGAGTGGCATATCCCCAGCATCGACCAACAGGCTCTCAATGGGGGAAGTGCCAAATGCACCGATCGCAAGGCAAAGGCCAGTATGGTGGATTGAATCCACCTTCCGCAATAAAAGCTCGGCTGTGGATGCATAAAACTCGCATCCGTAGTCGAGTTCGAGCGAACAAAGGATCGATAAAAAAGTAAGGCGGGTACAAGAGACCCTAAGGCTGCGAATATGAGCCTCCCAGGTGAGGCGTCGGTCGAATACAAGACCAAGGAAACGGTGCGACTCAACCACATCCAGGCGCACCCCATTAAGAAACAAATCTGGGTTGGGGTGAAGCCGTGGATGGTGGCAGAAGTGCACCACCTTAGTCTTGGCCAAAGAAAACCGAAACCTGTGCGCTTCGGCATAGCGAGAGACGCGGTTCAATGCCTGTTGGAGTCGACGCTCCAGAGTTGGCATCTGGGCCGCGCCAAAAGAGATCGGAAGGTCGTCCACGTAGAGCGTAGCGAGAACATCTTCCGGCAGCACCGAGGTAATGCCGTTGATGCTCAGGGCAAAGAGTGTGACACTGAGGACACTTCCCTGCGGGACACCCTCTTCCTGCTCCTTTGGGGCAGAGAGGGCTCCCCCCACCCGTACGCAGAATCGACGATCTCGCAAAAATTCAGATATAAACATTGGGAGGTGTCATCTCGCCCCCTTCGTGTGGAGAGTCTCCATGATACCGTATCGCCATGCGGTATCATAGGCCTTCTCCAGATCAAAAAACACCGTGGCGTAGTGCTGTCTACGAAGGAAAGCCTCGCAGACGGCATTTTCCAGTCGGAGCAGAGCATCCGACGTGGAGTGAAACTTACGGAAGCCGCACTGTGCAGAAGACAGATGGCCTCCGCTGTGCAGGAAATAGGCTAATCTAACATTTACCAATTTGTCCATCAACTTGCACACGGGAGAGTTTAAAGAGATTGGGCGGAAACCGGTCGGAGTAGAGTGATCTCTCCCCGGCTTGCGAAAGGCGAGCACAGTAGCGATTCGCCAGGAGTCTGGGAGAAGACCTTCCACCCAGATCCTGTTGAACAAATCTAACAGAAAGGCCATGCCTCGCTCACCTAGGTGTCAAAGCATGGCGTACGGGACATCGTCCGGACCATGGGCGGTGTCCGCGCACGAAGCGAGAGCGGAACGCAACTCACTCACAGTAAACTTGTCGTTGAAGGGTTCTCCGCCTCTGGGGGTAAAGTCCAGCCGGCGGCCTTCTGCGACATCACGACGTGCATTGAATGCTGGCGGAGCAGCATCACGGCTAAAGAATGCGGAAAAAGCGGTAGCTAAGGATTCCGCCACGGACGCGATGTCCGAGATTGCGGTCCCATTCTCCTGGAGAACGGGAGGGGGGTCCTGCGAGAACTTGCCCCGAATCCTTTTGACTCGCTTCCACACCTCAGCTAAAGGGGTCTTCCCGTTAAGTGAAGACACATATGCCCACCAAGAAGAGCTGCGGGCGTGCTTCGAAATATACCGGAACCTAGCACTAGCCCAACGAAATTCAGCGACAGTGAAATTGTTCGGGCGGCGCCCATAGCGCATGTAGGCATAATGCTTCTGTTTGAGGGCCGTCTCACACTCGGCCGACCATCATGGGAGTGGTCGGCGTGCAAAACGGCCAGACGTCCTAGGAATAGTAGTCAGGCCCACGGCGATGAGGTTACCGGAGAAGAACTCAACGGCCTCATCTACCGACCTAAACTCCTCGACTGAGATAGAGAATTCAGTCATTTCCTGAAATGCAGGCCACCGCGCCCGCGCCAAGCACCACCGAGGTGGTCTCTCAGGCGGCAGTTGCCCTGAAAATGATATTTGAATGGGAAAGTGATCACTACCATGGAGGTCATCGACCACCCCCAGACCAAAATTAGGCTGTGCATCCGAAGAGCACAAAGAT
Organism: Ceratothoa steindachneri; assembly: GCA_963969495.1. Taxonomy (NCBI): domain Eukaryota; kingdom Metazoa; phylum Arthropoda; class Malacostraca; order Isopoda; family Cymothoidae; genus Ceratothoa; species Ceratothoa steindachneri. The sequence continues at coordinate 209,003,533 of OZ018318.1, forward strand.
AGGTCAAGGCAAGAAAATGAAGCGGTTCTCGGACAGTGATGCGTAAACTCATCCACGTTTAGGACACCCATCTCAAGCTCTTCGATCAGATCGGCAAGGACTTGTCCCCTGGGATTTATGGAGTAATCTCCCCAGAGAGGATGCCTGCCGTTCAGATCTCCAAGCAAGAGATAGGGCCTCGGCAACCGTGCCACGACGCGGCGGAAGTCCCCCGCGTCAAAGTCAGCTAACGGTGGAATGTACGCAGAAATGATAGTATACCTCCTATCCAGGTGTAGCTGCACAGCCACTGCCTGAAAGGAGGTATCTAAAGAGAAAGGAAGAACGGAGACATCATGCCGGGTGTAAACCGCGCATCCCCCAGCCCGGCCATCCCGCGGTGGTGGGGTCGCAAGACCCTTATACCCCGGGAGGGCAGGCAGGGGGCACGCGCCTAGCATGGTCTCCTGCAAAAAAATAGCTAACGGGGAACGGGACGAGGCGAGCCTCCGCAGCTTCTCCCAGTTGGCCCGGAGTCCACGGGAATTCCATTGAAGGAATATGCCCTCCAGGCCTAGCTCGGAGGAGACGCAGGGGCCCTCCTCGAATTGAAGACCCTCACGGGGATGGCCGTAAGCTTCCCGGGGGCAGAACCCCGGGCGCTGTTGGCCGGACAAAGCGCTGGAGGCGCTGTCGCCTTCGTGGACTTATTGGGGGAGGTTGGGCTCGCCATGCGAGTCTTTTCCTCCCTCCGCCTCGAAACCTTAGGCGGGCGTTGCGGCTTCGGAGGCGGGGGGGCCTCTTTTCGAGGAACCACCGTCTCCGAGCCACTCGCTCCACCTCGGGGCGTGGGCGAAGGAGCCGAAGCTCCTTTGTTGCTGTCCTCCTTTCGGGGGACAGCTTTAGGAACCCCTGAAGATTGCCTAGCGACCATCTTCAGGGGTGTTGCCTCCTGTGAGTCTAACGACTCGGTGGAGGCGCGTGGCCGTTTCGCCTTGCGGGAAACGGTCACGCTGGGGGAAGAGGGGGAAGCCCTGGTTTTAGCCGGGGCTGGGTATGAACCCTTTTTGCCGCCAGCTTTACCAGGGGAGCGCCCGGGTTGGGCAGAGCCCGCAGAAGGGCTCCGAATTAGCGCGGAAACAACCGTGCTCGTTGGCCTGGATGGGCCAGGAGCAGAGGGTGCTTTTCGAACTACTGAGGCATATGACGTCCCAGGCAGAGCTGGGCGCGCACGGACCAAGTCCTTAGCCTCGCGGAATGAGAGTCTATCCTGGGCCTGAATGGCCAGGATTTCTTTCTCAAGGAGATATGCACCACATTGCTTCGAAGAAGCAGGGAGCGGCTCTCTGCAATTGACACACTTGGCCACACACGATTTGGACTTATCGTGTGTGACCTTGGAGCAATTTATACAGACTTCGGGTGACCCCGACTTTGCACGTCTACATGAGCGATTCGTATGGCCGAAGCGGTGACAGTAATAGCACCGCCGCGCCAGTGGCACGAATGCCTTCACGCGGTAGCGGTACCAACCGGCACGCACCGATGTGTAGGGGTGGGTCTCGAAGCCCCTCCCTGTTTTCTCATCACACGTTTGACCTTGACTGCCATATGGTCGGCCAGCTCTAGGGTGATGTCCTCAATGGAGTAGTCAACGAGTTCCCTCGCATAAACTACTCCTTTCACAAAGTTCATGGTAGAGTGCGGCGTCACACTCACCGGGGTGCCATGAAGTGTCCGAAGAGCACTTATCTTGGCCGCCTCGGCGGGATTCGCCGCATTCGCCAAAAGGCTCCCGTCCGAGAAACGGGTCACCTTCGGCTCTCTACCATTTGCACTAGCTAATCCTCTCCTCTGATGGATCATGTTGCCCTTGGATAACATGGTGCCATCAGCGGAGCGAATAACGAGGAAGCGTTTGAAGCCAGCGGGCTCGAAAACGCCAGGTAACCTCTGAATGAGGGGCCACGATGTCATCGAGGCTCCGCCCTGTGCACTTTTGGTGTTAGTCTTGGTCAGGGGCTCTGCACACGAGGGGGTAGAGGGGCCGGATGTGCCGATCTTGGCTTGGTCGCCTACCAAAGTGGTAGCAGACCCATCCGTTCCCGCCTTCCCCGCGGATGGAGAGGAACCCCGAGTCTTTTTCGTCTTTTTAGTCTTTTTTGTCTTTTTCTTTTTTGGAGAGGAGGGCGGGAAATGAACCCGCTTTTCACCTCCACCGGCAGAAGCCCCCAGGCCAGATGGACCGGCCTCAGCCAGGTCCCTCCCTGAAATGGAGAATATCCTGGTTGTCGTGGGGGCACCTGTCGGAGGATATCCCTCTCCTCCTTTTACTGCCTCGGAGCCCTCAGCCATTTGAGGAGGACCTTGCATAGGGGTGGATTCGGGTTCGGTGCTTGGCGCCATGCCCGAATTCCCCCCCATGGAAGGCCCTACCGTCTGAGGCTGGGTCTCCTCAAGGACCATGTTTATCACAGGAGGGGCCTCCAGTTGGCCATCCCCTCCCAGGACATCGCAGGTCCCCTTGGCAGTGTCGCCAGTCTTGTGTGGGGAGGCACAGGCCTTGACCCCAGCAAGGTTTAAAATTCTTGCCAGCAGGTCTTTTGAGGGAAGCGACCGAAGGGGCCTGGCTTTCCTCTCCCCCCTAAGGAGGTTTGCCCTACCGAGCCGCTTTGATGGGGAGCGGCTGGCTAAGAACTGCCTGCTGGCTTTCTTGGCAGTCCCATTGGAAAGAAAAGAGGGGACTGCCGCTGGGAAAAGGGAGGTGCCCGAAAGCACCTCCAGAGAAGGGGGTGAGGGGGAGTCCCCTGCACCCGTAGGCGAAGGAGAGGAGTAAGCCTCCTCTCCGGTTAGAGAAATATGGAGGGTCTCCTGTGCAAGCACAGGGGGGGAGACCTCCATTTTTTTGCTGGAGCTGCCCGAGGGCGGCTCCGTCGATGAGCAAGGGGGAGTTAAAGGGGTTATATTGTGAAAATTCATCCATGGGCATGGTGACCCTATTTTTGCCACGGGACGCAATAGCTCATCACCTCTTGCAGTTGCCCGCACTGCAAGAGGTGCTTACAAGCCCGGCAGAGCCAGGCGCCGCCATTTGGGACCACCCCTCCCGCCTGGTGGCCTGGCAGTTCATCGGCATGGCGGCTCCACCTTAGACACGGCGTATAAATGATATATTTTGAAGACGAGAGGAAAAGGGATGTGAGGAACGTATGGGTGGGGATGAAGCAGGTAGTTAAAAACCAGCCACCCCAGACCGGAGCTTAGGGGTTAGGGAACATTGTCCCCCACCCCCTCAGCCCCGATGCGAGATGGTTAGCTGAAAGGAAGGTCAGCATCTACCCTGTGAAATTAGAGGCTGACCAGAGAAAGTTGTGGGAGAGGTTGTGTGAAAAGAGAGGAAACAAGTGTTTTGAAGGAAGGAAGAGAGGCTAAGCTGGGGCCGGACGGAGTGCTGAGTCCCGTCAGCACGGCGGCCAGGATGGCAAATCGCCGCGCCCCTTACGGGGCTGGGAAAAGGGAGGTGCCCGAAAGCAGCTCCAGAGAAGGGTGTGAGGGGGAGTCCCCTGCACCCGTAGGCGAAGGAGAGGAGTAAGCCTCCTCTCCAGTTAGAGAAATTGGAGGGTCCCCTGTGCAAGCACAGGGGGGGGGGACCTCCATTTTTTTGCTGGAGCTGCCCGAGGGCGGCTCCGTCGATGAAACAAGGGAAGTTGAGGGTTGGGCTTGGTTTTTTTTTTCTTCATCATTGGGCATGGTGACCCTTTTTTATTTATTTTTTTTTTATTTTTTTTTTTTTTCAAAGCTCATCTGGCGACTGCCTACTTGGGCATTAGTCGCCGTATTAAAACTGGCCTAGTTCTAGGCTACTTTAAAATGAAATTAAAGAGAGAAAAAAAAACAACACCCCAAAAGGGGGAAAGGAAGCAAGCTGGTGCGTCGGGGAGAGGTCCCCCCCGGCGCAGGAGCGTGCAACTAAAGAAAAAAAAACAAACAAAAAACAAAACAAATGCAAAAAAACAACAAAAAAAACAAACAAACCTTGCTTAAATAATAGGGAGAAGGCAGGCCTCCCCCAAGAAGTCAACAAGTCCACAAGTCAGTGTGCACGAATCTGTCCCAAGCACAAGGGACAGGCGGTAGCGACCCCGCCCATCCCGGTACTGGGACAGGTATCGTGCGCGAAGATCACCCAGACTGGGACATTCGACAAGAATATGCCGAACAGTCTGGGGGACGACGCAGTCGTTGCAGTAGGGTGCAGGCGAGCGCTCCATCAGATAGCGATGCGTCACACGAGTGTGTCCGATTCGGAGACGACAGAAAGCAACCTGAAGCCGCCGCGGCATTGGGGGATAGGTCCATGGGAACAGTCGCGGCGCAATGGCACGCAACTTTAAGTTCCCTTCGACCGTCTCCCATCTTCTTTGCCAAGCGGTCCGAAGAGCTACCCGTATTCCTGCCATGTAGTCGGTGTGAGGAAGAGCGAAACGCTGGTCCGGTCGCAGAGTCCTCGCGGACTCTTTGGCGCCCTCATCGGCGCGCTCATTCCCCGCAATTCCTACATGTACAGGAACCTAGCAGAAGATAATCTCGACATCTGCCCGGCTCGCCAAAACCGTGGCGTCACGGATATCGCGAACCAAGGGATGCGGAGATTCCAATGCCCCGAGAGCGCTCAGGGCGCTTTGTGAGTCGCTATAGATCACAATCCGGTCTCCGAACCGGGCACGTCGCGTAATCTCCCGTACGGAGTGGTGTATTGCCACCAGCTCGGCCGTGAAGACAGACGCACCGCCTGGTAGAGCCCCGCTGACTTCAAACAGAGGGGATACGGCGTGGAAGCCGACCCCCTCTTGGGACTTGGAGCCATCCGTATACACTGGCACGGTACCAGCGTGACACGATGTGTGCTCCAAAAAGGTCGAACGCAATACTCCCGGCGCAGTACAAGCTTTGGGAGCAGAGGCGTGGCGACAAATAGCCAAATGTGGTACCCTCCAGGGTGGCGTCCTGGGCAGAACCAGGGGCGCCACCGGCCCGAGAGCTATATCTACCTCTCGAAGAAGTTTCCTGGCCCTAAACCCAAAGGGCTTAGGGTATTACTGGCGTCTCTCGGCGGCATAGGCACCATCGAGATCAGCTGCGGATGCATTGAGAGCTGTTGGCGACTGAGGGAGGCGCCGGGCTCGGGCGTACAGGCGAGTGATGCACTGCACGCGGCGCAGAGCGAGTGACATCTCCCCAGCATCGACCAACAGGCTCTCAATGGGGGAAGTGGGGAAGGCACCGGTCGCAAGGCGAAGGCCGGTGTGGTGGATCGAATCCACCTTCCGCAATAAACGCTCGGCTGCGGATGCATAAAACTCGCATCCGTAGTCGAGCTTCGAGCGAACAAAGGATTGATAAAAAAGTAAGGCGGTAGCCCTATCAGCGCCCCAAGCGCTGAACGTCACGGAACGGAGAATGTCCATGGCGCGGGTACAAGAGACCCTAAGGCTGCGAATATGAGCCTCCCAGGTGAGGCGTCGGTCGAATACAAGACCAAGGAAACGGTGCGACTCAACCACATCCAGGCGCACCCCATTAAGAAACAAATCTGAGTCGGGGTAAAGCCGTGGATGGCAGCAGAAGTGCACCACCTTAGTCTTGGCCAAAGAAAACCGAAACCTGTGCGCTTCGGCATAGCGAGAGACGCGGTTCAATGCCTGTTGGAGTCGACGCTCCAGAGTTGGCATCTGGGCCGCGCCAAAAGAGATCGAAAAGTCGTCCACGTAGAGCGTAGCGAGAACATCTTCCGGCAGCACCGAGGTGATGCCGTTGATGCTCAGAGCAAAGAGTGCGACACTGAGGACACTTCCTGCGGGACACCCTCTTCCTGCTCCTTTGGGCCAGAGAGGGCTCCCCCCACCCGTACGCGGAATCGACGATCTCGCAAAAATTCAGATATAAAAATTGGGAGGCGTCCCCTCGCCCCCATCGTGTGGAGAGTCTCCATGATACCGTATCGCCATGCGGTATCATAGGCCTTCTCCAGATCAAAAAACACCGTGGCGTAGTGCTGTCTACGAAGGAAAGCCTCGCAGACGGCACTTTCTAGTCGGAGCAGAGCATCCGACGTGGAGTGGAACTTAAGGAAGCCGCACTGTGAAGAAGACAGATGGCCTCCGCTGTCCAGGAAATAGGCTAATCTAACATTTACCAATTTCTCCATCAACTTGCACACGCAAGAGGTTAGAGAGATTGGGCGGAAACCGGTCGGAGTAGAGTGATCTCTCCCCGGCTTGCGAAAGGCGAGCACATTAGCGATTCGCCCGGAGTCTGGGAGAAGACCTTCCACCCAGATCCTGTTGAACATATCTAAAAGAAAGGCCATGCCTCGCTCACCCAGGTGTCGAAGCATGGCGTACGGGACATCGTCCGGACCATGGGCGGTGTCCGCGCACGAAGCGAGAGCGGAACGCAACTCACTCACAGTAAACTTGTCGTTGAAGGGTTCTCCGCCTCTGGAGGTAAAGTCCAGCCGGCGGCCTTCCGCGACATCACGACGTGCATTGAATGCTGGCGGAGCAGCACCACGGCTAGAGAATGCGGAAAAAGCGGTCGCTAAGGATTCCGCCACGGACGCGGGGTCTGAGATTGCGGTCCCATTCTCCTGGAGAACGGGAGGGGGGTCCTGCGAGAACTTGCCCCGAATCCTTTTGACTCGCTTCCACACCTCAGCTAAAGGGGTCTTCCCGTTAAGTGAAGACACGTATGCCCACCAAGAAGAGCGGCGGGCGTGCTTCGAAATATACCGGAACCTAGCCCTAGCCCGACGAAATTCAGCGACAGTGAAATCGTTGGGGCGGCGCTTATAGCGCATGTAGGCATAACGCTTCTGTTTGAGGGCCGTCTCACACTCGGCCGACCACCATGGGAGTGGTCGGCGTGCAAAACGGCCAGACGTCCTAGGAATAGTAGTCAGGCCTACGGCGATGAGGTTGCCGGAGAAGAACTCAACGGCCTCATCTACCGACCTAAACTCCTCGACTGAGATAGAGAATTCAGTCATTTCCTGAAATGCAGGCCACCGCGCCCGCGCCAAGCACCACCGAGGTGGTCTCTCAGGCGGCAGTTGCCCTGAAAATGATATTTGAATGGGAAAGTGATCACTACCATGGAGGTCATCGACCACCCCCCAATCAAAATCAGGCTGTGCATCCGAAGAGCACAAAGATAGGTCAAGGCAAGAAAATGAAGCGGTTCTCGAACAGTGATGCGTAAACTCATCCACGTTTAGGACACCCATCTCAAGCTCTTCGATCAGATCGGCAAGGACTTGTCCCCTGGGATTTATGGAGTAATCTCCCCAGAGAGAATGCCTGCCGTTCAGATCTCCAAGCAAGAGATTGGGCCTCGGCAACCGTGCCACGACGCGGCGGAAGTTCCCCGCGTCGAAGTCAGCTGACGGTGGAATGTACGCAGAAATGATAGTATACCTCCTATCCAGGTGCAGCTGCACAGCCACTGCCTGTAAGGAGGTATCTAAAGAGAAAGGAAGAACGGAGACATCATGCCGGGTGTAAACCGCGCATCCCCCAGCCCGGCCATCCCGCGGTGGTGGGGTCGCAAGACCCTTATACCCCGGGAGGGCAGGCAGCGGGCACGCGCCTAGCATGGTCTCCTGCAAAAAAATAGCTAACGGGGAACGGGACGAGACGAGCCTCCGCAGCTCCTCCCAGTTGGCCCGGAGTCCACGGCAATTCCATTGAAGGAATATGCCCTCCAGGCCTAGCTCGGAGGAGACGCGGAAGCCCTCCTCGAATTGAAGACCATCACGGGAATGGCCGTACGCTTCCCGGGGGCAGAACCCCGGGCGCTGTTGGCCGGACAAAGCGCTGAAGGCGCTGTCGCCTTTGAGGACTTATTGTGGGAGGTTGGGCTCGCCATGCGAGTCTTTTCCTCCCTCCGCCTCGAAACCTTAGGCGGGCGTTGCGGCTTGGGAGGTGGGGGGCCCTCTTTTCGAGGAACCACCGTCTCCGAGCCACTCGCTCCACCTCGGGGCGTGGGCGAAGGGGCCGAAGCTCCTTTGTTGCTGTCCTCCTTTCAGGGAACAGCTTTAGGAACCCCTGTAGATGACCTAGCGACCAACTTTAGGGGTGTTGCCTCCTGTGAGCCTAACGACTCGGTGGAGGCGCGTGGCCGTTTCGCCTTACGGGAAACGGTCACGCTGGGGAAAGAGGGGGGAGCCCTGGTATTAGCCGGGGCTGGGTGTGAACCCTTTTTGCCGCCAGCTCTACCAGGGAAGCGCCCGGGTGTAGTAGAGCCCACAGAAGGGCTCCGAATGGGCGCGGAAACAACCGTGCTCGTTGGCCTGGATGGGCCAGGAGCAGAGGGTGCTTTTCTTACTACTGAGGCATATGACGTCCCAGGCAGAGCCGGGCGCGCCAGGACCAAGTCCTTAGCCTCGCGGAATGAGAGTCGATCCTGTGCCTGAACGGCCAGGATTTCTTTCTCAAGGAGATATGCACCACATTGCTTCGAAGAAGCAGGGTGCGGCTCTCCGCAATTGGCACACTTGGCCACACACGATTTGGACTTATCGTGTGCGACCTTGGAGCAATTTACACAGACTTCGAGTGACCCCGATTTTGCACGTCTACATGATCGATTCGTGTGGCCGAAGCGGTGACAGTAATAGCACCGCCGCGGCAGTGGCACGAATGCCTTCACGCGGTAGCGGTACCAACCGGCACGCACCGACTCAGGGAGCTTGTCACAGTCGAACGTGACGAAGAGTGTAGGGGTGGGTCTTGAGGCCCCTCCCTGTTTTCTCATCACACGTTCGACCTTGACCGCCCCATGGTCGGCCAGCTCTAGGGTGATGTCTTCTATGGAGTAGTCAACGAGTTCCCTCGCATAAACTATTCCTTTTACAAAGTTCATGGTAGAGTGCGGCGTCACACTCACCGGGGTGCCATGAAGTGTCCGAAGAGCACTTATCTTGGCCGCCTCGGCGGGATTCGCCGCATTCGCCAGAAGGCTCCCGTCCGAGAAACGGGTTACCTTCGGCTCTCTACCAATTGCACTAGCTAATACTCTCCTCTGATGGATCATGTTGCCCTTGGACAACATGGTGCCATCAGTGGAGCGAATAACGAGGAAGCGTTTGAAGCCAGCGGGCTCGAAAACGCCAGGTAACCTCTGAATGAGGGGCCCCGATGTCATCGAGGCTCCGCCCTGTGCATTCTTCGTCTTAGTCTTGGTCAGGAGCTCCGCACACGAGGGGGTAGAGGGGCCGGATTTGCCGATCTTGGCTTGGTCGCCTACCAAAGTGGCAGCAGACCCATCCGTCCCCGCAGCCCCCGCGGATGGAGAGGAGCCCCGAGTCTTTTTCGTCTTTCTTGTCTTTTTCTTCTTTTTAGGAGAGGAGGGCGGGGAATGAACCCGCTTCTCACCCCCGCCGGTAGAAGCCCCCAGGCCAGATGGACCGGCCTCAGCCAGGTCCTTCTCTGAAATGGAGAAGGTCCCGGTGGGCGCAGGGGATTCATCCTGAGGAGATCCCTCCCCTTCTTCTACTGCCTCGGAGCCCTCAGCCATTTGAGGAGGACCTTGCATAGGGGCGGACTCGGGTTCGGTGCTTGGCGCCGAGCCCGAATTCCCCCCCATGGAAGGCCCTACCGTCTGAGGCTGGGTCTCCTCAACGACCATGTCTATCATGAGAGGGGCCTCCAGTTGGCCATCCCCTCCCAGGACATTGCAGGTCCCCTTGGCAGTGTCGCCAGTCTTGTTTGGGGAGGCACAGGCCTTGACCCCGGCAAGGTTTAATATTTTTGCCAGCAGGTCTTTTGAGGGAAGCGACCGAAGGGGCCTGGCTTGCCTCTCCCCCCTAAGGGGGTTTCCCCTACCGAGCCGCTTTGATGGGGAGCGGCTGGCTAAGGGCTGCCTGCTGGCTTTCTTGGCAGTCCCCTTGGAAAGAAAAGAGGGGACTGCCGCTGGGAAAAGGGAGGTGCCCGAAAGCACCTCCAGAGAAGGGGGTGAGGGGGAGTCCCCTGCACCCGTAGGCGAAGGAGAGGAGTAAGCCTCCTCTCCGGTTAGAGAAATATGGAGGGTCCCCTGTGCAAGCACAGGGGGGGAGACCTCCATTTTTTTGCTGGAGCTGCCCGAGGGCGGCTCCGTCGATGAGCAAGGGGGAGTTAAAGGGGTTTATATTGTGAAAATTCATCCATGGACATGGTGACCCTATTTTTGCCACGGGACGCAATAGCTCATCACCTCTTGCAGTTGCCCGCACTGCAAGAGGTGCTTACAGGCCCAGCAGAGCCAGACGCCGCCATTTGGGACCACCCCTCCCGCCTGGTGGCCTGGCAGTCCATCGGCATGGCGGCTCCACCTTGGACACGGCGTATAAATGATAGATTTTGAAGAGGAGAGGAAAAGGGATGTGAGGAAGGTATGGGTGGGGACGAAGCATGTAGTTAAAAACCAGCCACCCCAGACCGGAGCTCAGGGGTTAGGGAACATTGTCCCCCACCCCCTCAGCCCCGATGCGGGACGGTTGGCTGAAAGGAAGGTCAGCATCTACCCTGTGAAATTAGAGGCTGACCAGAGAAAGTTGTGGGAGAGGTTCTGTGAAAAAAGAGGAAACAAGTGTTTTGAAGGAAGGAAGAGAGGCTAGGCTGGGGCCGGACGGGGTGCTGAGTCCCGTCAGCACGGCGGCCAGAATGGCAAATCATCGCGCCCCTTACGGGGTCTCTGAAATGGAGAAGGTCCCGGCGGGCGCAGGGGATTCATCCGGAGGAGATCCCTCCCCTCCTTGTCCTGCCTGAGAATCCACAGCCGTTTGATGAGGACCTTGCATAGGGGCGGATTCGGGTTCGGTGCTTGGCGCCAAGCCCGGATTCCCCCCCATGGAAGGCCCTACCGTCTGAGGCTGGTTTTCCTCAAGGACCATGTCTATTACAGGAGGGGCCTCCAGTTGGCCATCCCCCTCCCAGGACATCGCAGGTCCCCTTGGCAGCGTCATAAGTCTTTAGTGGGGAGGCACAGGCCTTGACCCCGGCAAGGTTTAATATTTTTGCCAGCAGGTCTTTTGAGGGAAGTGACCGAAGGGGCCTAACTTCCCTCTCCCCCCTAAGGGGGTTTGCCCTACCGAGCCGCTTGTACGATGGGCGGTCGGCAATGGGCTGCCTGCTGGCTTTCTTGGCACTCCCCTTAGAAAGCATAGGAGGGACTGCCGCTGGAGATAGGGAGGTGCCCGAAAGCACCTCCAGAGAAGGGGGTGAGGGGGAGTCCCCTACACCCGTAGGCGTAGGAGAGGAGTAAGCCTCCTCTCCGGTTAAAGAGGTATGGAGGGTCCCCTGCGCAAGCACAGGGGGGGGGGACCTCTATCTTTTCTGTGGAGCTGCTCGAGGGCGGCTCCGTTGTTGTTATAGGGGGAATTAAGGGGAGATGTTTTTTTTTTTCATCATTGGGCATGGTGACCCTCTTTGTTTTACGGGACGCAATCGCTCACTACCTCTTGCAGTAGCCCGCACTGCAAGAGGTGCTTACAGGCCCGGCAGAGCCAGGCGCCGCCATTTGGGACCACCCCTCCCACCTGGTGGCCTGGCAGTCCTTCGGCATGGCGGCTCCACCTTGAACACGGCGTAAAACGGATAGATTTTGAAGACGAGAGGAAAAGGGATGTGAGGAAGGTATGGGTGAGGATGAAGCAGGTTGTTAAAAGCCAACCACCCCAGACCGGAGCTCAGGGGTTAGGGGACATTGTTCCCTACCCCCTCAGCCCCGATCCGGGACGATTGGCTGAGAAGAAGGTCAGCTTCTACCCTGTGAAATTAGAGGCTGACCAGAGAAAGTTGTGGGAGAGGTTGTATGAAAAGCGACGAGGTAGGATAGGAATACAGGCTATCTGAAGGAAGGAAGAGAGGCTAAGCTGGGGCCAGACGGGGCGCTGGATCCCGTCAGCACGGCGGCCAGGATGGCGACCCTTTTTTAAACACGGGATGCAATCGCGCACACCTCTCGCAGTAGCCCGCACTGCGAGAGGGGCTTACAAGCCCGGCAGAGCCAGGCGCCGCCATTTGGGACCACCCCTCCCGCCTGGTGGCCTGGCAGTCCATCGGCATGGCGGCTCCACCTTAGACACGGCGTAAAAAATATAGATTGTGAAGAGGAGAGGAAAAGGGATGTGTGGAAGGTATGGGTGGGGATGAAGCAGGTTGTTAAAAACCAGCCACCCCAGACCGGAGCTCATGGGTTAGGGAACTTTGTCCCCCACTTTCTCAACCCCGATGCGGGACGGTTGGCTGAAAGGAAGGTCAGCATCTACCCTGTAAAATTAGAGGCTGACCAGAGAAAGTTGTGGGAGAGGTTGTGTCAAAAGAGAGGAAACAAGTATTTTGAAGGAAGGAAGAGAGGCTAAGCTGGGGCCGGACGCAGCGCTGGATCCCGTCAGCACGGCGGCCAGGATGGCAAATCGCCCTGCCCCTTACGGGGGAGAAGGGGGTAAGGAAGAGTCCCCTACCCCCCTAGACGTAGGAGAGGATTATGCCTCCTCTCTGGTTAAAGAAGCATGGAAGGTCCCCTGCGCAAGCACAAGCGATTGGGGACCTCTATTTTCTCGGTGGTTCTGCCCGAGGGCGGTTCCGTTGATGTTCTTGGGGAAGTTGGGGGTTGGGTTTTTTTTATTTTCATCATTGGACATGGTGACCCTATTTGTGCTACGGGACGCAATAGCTCATCATCTCTTGCAGGCCTTCACTGCAAGAGGTGACTACAGGCCTGGCAGAGCCAGTCGCCGCCATCCCAGGCCACCCCTCCCACCTGGTGTCCTGGCAGTCCATCGGCATGGCGGCTCCACCTTGAACACGGCGTAAAATTGATAGAATGTGAAGAGGAGAGGAAAAGGGATATGAAAAGGTATGGGTAGGGATGAAGCAGGTTTTCAAAAACCAGCTACTGCAGACCGGAGCTCAGGGGTTAAGAAACATTGTCCCCTTCTTCCTCATCCCCGATGCGGGACGGTTAGCTGATTTTTTTTTTTATTAGAGCTCATCTGGCGACTGCCTACATGGGCATTAGTCGCCGTATTAAAACTGGCCTAGTTCTAGGCTACTTTAAAATAAAATTAAACGAAGAAAAAAAACACCCTAAGTAGAAGAAAGGAAAAAACAAAAACAAATGCAAAAAACAAAACAAAACAAAAAAAACAACCCTCTTAAATAATAGGGAGAAAGCCGGCCTCCCCCCAAAAGTCAATGATTCCACCAGTCGATGTGCACAAACTATCCCGAGTACAAGGGAAAGGCGGTAGCGACCCCGCCAATTCCGGTACCGGGACAGATGTAGTGCGCGAAGATCACCCAGACTGGGACATTCGACAAGAATGTGCTAAACAGAAAGCAACCTGAAGCCGCCGTGGCATTGGGGGATAGGGCCATGGGAACAGTCGCAGCGCAATGGCACGCAACTTTAAGTTCCCTTCGACCGTCTCCCATCTTCTTTGCAAAGCAGTCCGTCGAGCTGCCCGTATTCCTGCCATTTAGTCAGTGTGAGGAAGAGCGAAACGCTGGTCCGGTCGCAGAGTCCTCGCGGACTCTTTGGCGCCCTCATCGGCGCGCTCATACCCATGTTGCGCGAATCCTTTCGTTCTCTTTGGTCACAAATATGGAAAGCTCACGTTTTCATTCTATAGAAGATAAGATTCAACAATCCGCAAAGTTAAATACAGCTAAATTCATACATAGCCTTAGTTCATTAATTAGGGGAGGGATAGACCCAAGCAACTGCGACTTTCATTTATATCTGAACATTGCTCAATTTCTGAACTGCTTTGTTTATCAAAGTAAAAAATAAAATCCCATGCGTTCTAATCTTATAAAATGGACGATCCGATGACAGCTTAAACCACATCGTTATGAACTGAACTGTTCATTTCCGAAGAGGGAGGACCAATTAAACTACAATCCTGTCCTGAAGGATAACCAGATCTCCACCTCTTAATAAGAGTCTATATTTATAAACTCTCCCTAAGAATCCGTTCTACGCGTAACATTCTTTATGCCTCGCTATCCATACCTTATTTAAAACTTTTTGGGGCTTCGTTTTTTTGCCTATTTTAAAACACTTCTATGGGAATTAACCAAGAGATTATTAAATAATACTATAAAAAACACTAAGATTTGTCAAAAAAAGTGACGCTTATAAATAATCAATAATTTTAAATTATTTTGCCCATTATTTTCTTATCTGGCTTGAATGTTCTCTCCAAAAAAACAGGTCACGAATGATTTACAAATGGATTGTTCTTATGTCTAACTTGCCACAACACTAAATTAGAGACACATCAAAGGGAGATATTTGTTCAGCATCACGTGGATGAATATACTATTCGAATGCATTTTGTATTATCTCATGAAAGTATTATATAAGGACTCAGAACCTGAAAAGTCCGGTACTCGTGTAGAGGGTACTCTGTAAGGTCTATGTTACGTAAATGGAATGGCATTGTTTTGGGGAGAGAATATTTCAGCCACATAAGAATATAATGTGCAAAAAACGTTAAAGTTAATGATTGTTTATAAGTGTCAATTATATTTGACAATAAACAAATCTAGAGAGAATTGAATTTCTGCTTCCACTACTTAATGGAAGAAATTTCCTTCCTTCTGGTTTGCGTTTATTGCCATCTATAGCAAATTCTAATGGTTATGTAACTTGTTATTCAACCCTAATTTTATTACTAAACATACGAAATCAAAAACGTGGTACTAGATCGATTAATTCAAACTGTATAATTCAATAGTAAAACATATCTGTCTACCAAATATACATTTTGTAGCAAACGTAACAATCTAATTGGATTGTAATATATAAAAAATTACTCTAAAATAATAAAATACCCAAACAATGCATTAAATTGACAAAAACATAGGAAATTGGAAGGCATAACCCCATTTCTAATCAAATTTGATTTGACTCTGATATTATAAATGGATCTCCTGGAGCGGCAAATCCTGCCTTTGAAAAGTTTTTGGCGAGCAAAATTGTTTCTACCGAAAGAAGTTTTTACTTAGAACTTCAGAGTATTTGAGGCCCCATTTCTGCTAAAGCTTCCACAAATTTGTATCTGGAAGAGCCGCATAACATATTGATATGGGGTTCAAAGTAATACAAATTTACTTTAATCAATATCTAATATTTGAATATATATGCCATTTGTTTTACTATTTACTGAATTCATAAATTTATATATAAACGAAGGGTTACATTCAATCTCATCTATAACTAAAGAGCAACTGTTATTGAATATGATTTAATTCAGTATATAAAATTCCTTTGAGGAATGGCCCTTTGTCAGGCCTACACCAGAATTTGATCTACTAAGATCACCAAAATTGAGCCATGCTGCAGCATAGAAAATCATAAATTAAACCCAATAATATTCGAGAGAAACATACTAAATCAAACTCAGTGTCCCCTGCCATTTGAGATTTAATCAATTTAAATTGTAATATTAGACTTGATGGTGAAGCCTGTGCCACACGTTAGATCGTTGCTTACAATCCAGGGAGAAACGATATGTAGCAATCTTGAACTTGCAAAATGCTGCTTTAATACTACATGGGAAAAATTCAGAAGCTTTGAGTTCTGTGTAGGTTGTGACTTTTCTCAAGGAATCCAGTTCTATATTATTCTCTGACGGTGACGGAGGGAAGTGGTAGGTGAAAACGTTCCGTGATGTTAAGTTTGCACACGTTTAGAAGTCATTTAAATTTTTTCTTATTTCATTTATGGATCTTTCAGTTATTTCAGAATCTTTCTTGCAATGCGGATCGGTAAGGTGTTACCCGCGTAATCATGGAAGAATGCATTATCTCAATAAAAAGAAGACATTGGATCTAACTTTACCATGTAGTATATTTAGGATCTCCGAAAGGTTACTGTGCAATGGACATAGATTTAAGTAAGGTTTTAGTAAATATAGATATTTATTTACGATATTATAGTTTCTCCTACAGCAAATGCTGGAAATCGCACCCAAAATCGTGAAGATTAGTCTCCTGCCATTGTATGTCATTGCGTTTACGTTACATAATCTTTGCAAGACAGTCTTAATAATGTCTGTATATGACTAGTAGGTCACAATCTAAAGAGAGACAACGCTATTTATATTCAGAAAATGATTCTGAAATTTACAAAGAAGTCTGTAAGATGGTTTTTCCAGCAGTTCCACTTAGCGAAGAGTGCAGCGCACGACATTCATGCGGAAGAAGATAAGTTCTTTCGATTTAAGCTATCCGTAGTACACGAGTTGAAAGAGCAATACAACCAGCCCCGTGTTAATTACCACAATAGGTTTTAGATTTTTTTCCTATAGAGCACTAACTAAAACCCTTATCATCAAATAAATTAATATCCACAATCAGAAAAAGTTAGGGGTTATGGTGTGCTTTAAATTAAATGTGTATCATTTTTCCATTTTATTGTAGCATACCATAAATGCAGAAAGCTACCGGACTAACGTTCTGGAAGCATTAGTAGAAGAGCTCATTGACCATGAGCTTGAAAAAGGTAATATCAATGAAGCGGGGTAACTGCCTACACGGCCCTTGCTTCACTAGATCTTTTGAAAGACTCCTTTGCTGATCCCATAATCTCTTGCTGAATATGGCCAGCTAGGTTTCCTCACCTCACACTTATGGGAATTATCTCTGTGGTAAACTGAATGGGCGGGTGTATGAAAGAAATACGCTCAATGTGTATGAATTGAAAACGCAATTATCCAACACACCGAATTGAACCCCTCACCCACCCTCCAGTATAGGTTTGATAATATGCAGCGAAGTGTGCAGAATGTCTTCAGGCGACGATAGGATATTTCCATCATTTTCTGGACAACAAGTGCAATAGCGTAAAGAAAACACTTTAATTAAGCCTTTTGCAATGCGCAATAAATTTTCGGACATCTTTTTCAATTTAGCTGAGAGAAAGTCCCACAGTTTCCAACGATATTACTTTGTGAGAGACTTCCAAAGATAAACTTGGATGGAAGTTGGAATTTTGAAGATGTAATTTAGAGGAAGCGATAATCCATGATACGATATCGTCCCTAAGACGATATCTAATGAGGCAATGATTGCTAAACACCCGTGCCTTCCAAAATTGAGGTGCCGAGCTTATAGGAGGCGAGAGAACCATGATTTGCAAACAAATAACCAGGGATTTTGTTGCCTCGTTAACTTCATGATTGGCTACTGCCTAATCAAATTGAAACATCGCGTCCGATTTGAACGAAATTAAGCCATATTGAATGTTTTTGTCATCGGATAGATAGCAGATCGGCGAGAAAAATGCTAACAGGTTATTTTTATATTTATTTTTTAAACACCTCATCTTCCGGGTGGGTTTTAAGTAGCTATATGTTATTTGGTACTTGCCCGCTATTAGATGACTTCTTCTGACCTAACCAGCATTTGTTGTCATGAAGTGTTCGAAGGTTGTCCTTTGCAATTTTTGTTTATGTTTTAAAATTGTTATTGTTCACTTTTAAATTTTATGTCCTCAAAATAATCGTATCCGGCTAATTAATTCATTGAAATAATTGATCATAAGAACCGTAAAATTGAAGTTATACCAGCCAAATTATAATTGCAATAATTAATGAAGTAAACTAAAATTTGATATAAATTTAAATAAAATCTAAGTTATTTGAAAGCAAATAAATAAGTATGAACTTATTAAATAGGTTGACATTTGAAATAATTCGCACCAAAGTATTTCTAATTTAACTTTAGGATCTTAAAATTAACAATTTCAAAGAATGGATTTTCTAGTAGATAATTAACAATATCAACATCATTGCACCTATCTGAAAATTTGTAAACTTTTAAATGTAAGTTTAAAATGACGCTTTTATTTTAACACTCCGTCCTCGAAGTATATACTGCAGTTATTAATTTATAACTTATGGATGAAAACTCTTTAAAACGATTTACTGCAATATTTTTCTTAGAACTTAAAAAATGAAAAGGAAATGAAATAAATTCTGGATGCACTAATGTTATTATAAAAATTTTAGTGCGCAGCTAGCTCATTCTCCTCCGCCGCTTATCTCTCTCTCTCTTTCTCTCTCTCTATCAATCCTATATATATATATATATATATATATATATATATATATATATATATATATATATATATATATATATATATATATATATTGAACAAGGTTGCTTCTAAGAAGGCGTAATTTTAATGGCAGTATAGGAAAGTTACGACCATCAGTGACATTCTTATTTATTCCAAGCAACGTTTCGGATTACCTAATCCATCATCAGGCTAAAGGAATAAACAGAATTTGTGAGATGACCAAGTGTTAACTTAAACTACTTACAAATTAAAAGCAAATAATTAAGATAGTAAACCTATAAAAATATAGTATTAATAATTACAAGTACATATACAGATAAGCTCAAAGCAAAGGAGAGGAACAAATTCATAGCTGCTGCCAGCGAGTCAGGGGAATGACTAAGGAATTTACCAAAACCGGACACGATTATGGGTAGTTTGTTGTCAGGCGAATATTAACAGGTCTAAAGCTGGATGGTTGTGGTTATTACCGATAATGGGTGGCAGCTCAATTCTGAATTTAACGTGGGTAAATGTTTTTTTTATAAACAGATTCCAGAATTCTGAGCTGGGTGATGCTAGGATTAGAGCCCAGAATCTCAAAATTATTGATGTTTGCATCAACCTTACACTTTAAAATGTGATCTCTGAATGGCGAGACTTCCTTACTTGCAAGAGACTTTCATGTTCGACAACTAATGCCAAGGTGTGCGCAAACCCTCGAGTGTAAAGAGCGAATAGTACTACCAATATATATATATTTCCTGGGAACATCCATGGCACAAGGTTTTGTATATAATACTAGTGCGCAAATAAGCCGGGTTTAAATTATTGGTGCAGAAGAAATTACCTATTTTTAAATTATTAATGAAGGTAATTCGGAAATGTATTTGCGGAAAAAAACTTTGAAGAACCTTTCGCTACCGTCTTGAAGCCTCTTGATTCAGAGGACCGAGATCAGGTAAGAGAAAATATCGCAAGTCCTTAGGGACATCTATCTTTGCAACTTTTTGATAGAAGGAGTCATTTAATATTTTTCCTATGACTCTTAACCAAATCTAGGGTGAATGAGTTGAACACGAAAAAACTTCTTAGAACGTCAAATTCAATGTGCATTAAAGCGTAGGAGCAGGTAAGCCGTATGGCTCTTTGTATCAAAATATACAAACTGTTCATTTTAAATTTGTTGTCACAAAAGCTAAAGAAATTTGGCCCATACAGAATATATTGGTTTTCTAAAGAAATGTCCAGAAAAGAAATAGAGTTTTCATGTTCACTATCCATTGTGAATTTTATATTAGGATTAAGTGTATTCAAAAATTGGAAAAAACTTAAAGCTTCATTTTCAGATTTAAATAGTGCATAGGCGTCGCAACAAAACGCCTATAAAAAAAACGGCCTAAAGGAGGAGAAACATTCATTAACAAGCCTATTCTCCAGTGATACCATAAAGGCATTAGTTAAAACTGTAAAAATTTTTGGCGATTGAACCCATGAAACACCGCGGATGTGGAGTCAGAAAGGAAAGCTTTTTCCTAAATAATTTTGCGGACCTCTTCAAGTGGAAAATTTGTAAAAAGAGACGTTACGTCATAACTTACCATATAGCCATGTCCATTAAGTTGAAGCAGTTCAGCGGAAAACGGCTATTTTTTACTGTGTATTGATTATATGTAAACTGTGATAAAAGTGGAACACAAAATTTGGCAAGAGAAAATGTTGTTATTTTAAAACCCGCCAGGACCGGTCGCAATGGTATTACCTCTTTATGGATCTTTGCTAATCCATAATAAAGTTGCCCTAATAATGAACTAGATGCATAGTTTTGAATGATAGCCTCTGTTAAAGAGTTTGAATTTTTCAAGCTCTTCTAACCTATCAACAAGAGTAAGAATAGATTCAGATAACCTACAGAACTTAGAGGAATCAAGGATAGAATTCATTTTGTGTATGCAATCTGTTTTGTTCTTAAGCACAATTCCATTGTCTTTATCAGGTCTAGTGATTGTTAATTCCTTATTTCCTCCTAGCAAATTAAGAACTCGAATGTAATCAGATTTAAGAAATAAGGAGCAGAATTTGATTTTTCGAGAGAGAGAAAAGACTGCATGCGATAGTACAGATAATTTCTCCTTAAAGAGATGGAATTTACCGAAAACAGGGATGTTTTTATCCCGTGCATAAAATTTTCCATATACATAAAAAAGCCTACAAAACTTGGCTTAAAATTTGGAAGTTTAAAATACAATCCTAATGCGAGTAAAAAGACTTCTTGAGTAGTTAATTCATGGTTAGAAAAGTTATGAATAACCTGGTCATGGGACATAAAAGCAGGACGGGAGAGATTAAGTTTCGCTAACTTGCGAGTATGGATAGTTTTTCCTTCTTTAGTATATCAATCTACATTGCGTTTAGAGTATGCTCCGAGTGATATGAAATCCAAGAAGGAAAAGATTTTCCTACATAGATTCATATTAATGGACAGACACCTTAGTGTGAAATCTTTTCACTTTGGAATATTTTATAATTGATTTCATTGTTTAGTAGATAGCACAAGGAAAAAATATAAACTTCAGTCATAAAGTGATTCGCGGTAAAGCCGAAAGTAAATAAAATTTGGGAAGACTCCTGCAGTTCTACAAACCTCCAGAAATTCGAAATCAAGTAAGCATTTGCTAATCTTACGCGAGTTGTTTTCGAGTTAACGGAATCTACCAAGACCAATGGATCCATATCTAGATGTAATATATTCAACAAGGTTGCTTCTAGGAAGGCGTAATTGAAATTGCAGTAGGAAGTATACGACCATCAGTATATATATATATATATATATATATATATATATATATATATATATATATATATATATATATATATATATATATATATATATATATATATGTATTCAACTAGATTTCTTCTACAAAGCTCGAGTCTTATATTTAGTAAGAAAGACAAAACAAAGAAGGCGGGTCCCATCTTTAATTCCAACGTTTCGGGTTATTACAAAACCCATCTTCATGAGCTAAAAACAAATTCTAAATGAGTAATCTAAGCCTAAAAACATAAATAACATCACAATTTCAAAGTTAAAAGCCATAGATCAGAGAAAATCACAAAAAACGAAGGTCAAAATATAAAATGAACGTTACGTTAATGAACAAACAAAATAGTGAGGTAAGGAACAGCAAAATATTTGTAAAGAGATACTATTAATTAAGAACAAATAAAGTAAACGTAATATTACAAAATTAAACAATTTAAATGGAAAAATAGAGAATTGGATACAAAAAAAGGTAAAAGTAAAATATAGACACTGAAAAATTAACTTACATGGTCGGATCACAATGACAAGTAAAAACAGGAAGGATTTCCAAGAATGAATACAGGTTGGTTAAGTTAGAAACAGAGGAAAGGATGACGTGTCTTCATTTAAATTTTGATGGTTGTATTTAATACAGAGTGATTCTTTAATGCGGAGAGATGAAATAGATTTAGAAAATTTTAAGACAGGAAAATCATTTAAGGACACGTCTGTTTTACAATCAATAGCATATTTCCTGATGAAAGAAAACTCTTTGTTTCTGAATATTTTACCGGTTCTATGGCTAATTCCCATGTAAAAACAAAAACGTGACTGAAGAATACGTACTGTACTTTCTATATAGGTCTCCAACTTACAGCTAGGGAAAATAAATTTATATACATTGCACGAACTAAACGGCGTGGAAATACTGTCCTTCAGTTTAAAGAAATTACCAATATTTGTGTTATTAATTAATAAAAGTTTAAAATTTATTTAACAATAAAATCTCCTAAAAATGGAAGTTGCACGTTTTCGCAGAAGGTCATTACACGGGATGATGTCTGTTAACAGGACATACCTGCTTTCCTTTGGGACATTAAAAGAAGTGGAGGGGTTATAAAGCCTGAAGAGGAAGTTCTTAATAAAGCTTTCAACTAAAGATAAGGGATAATCATTTTTTACAAAGTTTCTCTTAAAAAATTCAATTCAAAATGCATACTCATTTAGAATTTGTTTTTAGCTCCTGAAGTTTGGTTTTGTAATAACCCAAAAGGTTGGAATTAAAGATGGGAGCCGCCTTCTTTGTTTTGTGTTTTTTACTGAATATATATATATATATATATATACATAAATAAAGAGAGAGAGAGAAAAAGAAATAAAAAAGACCAAATACAAGTTCTGCGGGTGGTATCAATGACCAAAGGGCTTTCGCCAGATTTATTTTCTGCCTTTCAAAACAATTTTGAAGACAAAAGGAAAGATGCAGAAACTTTTATTGCAGAGTATAAAACAATTTAGTACAGGAGAAATAAAAATTTGACGCGAATGAGTAATGACACAAGAAACAGGAGTTTTTTAGAGTTAAGAGAAAGGGACATTAGAAGAAACTAGAATCAGGGGGAGGTAGAGTCACTGTGCATGGTAGCTTAAAGGTAGAGCATCTGGCCGGCAATCAGCAGAGCCGGGTTCGAGACCTGGGCAGGAACTTCAAACTTTTATTCCCTGTCGTTATTTCTCTCTTCTCGGTAAAGGATTGCCTTCATTGGGCCGCCCTCTACTCTCCATGGTTCTAGTGTTCTTCTAATGTCCCTTTCTCTTATCTCTTAAAAAAATCTCCAGTTTCTTGTCTCATTGCTTATTTGCGTCTATTTTCTCTTCTCTCTCTCTCTCTCTCTCTCTCTATATATATATATATATATATATATATATATATATATATATATATATATATGTCGTAGTATGACATTACATTATATCAATACCATATTATATGTATGAGGGAGGGCCCAAGGACTTGAAAGCGAAACGACAAAAAGGACGAAAAACTACCAGTTTAGACGGGCTGAGTAGCGAGAGAGGGCAACGAGGTCAGGTAAATTATGGACAATGGCAAAGCTCAAGGTTATTTAAAGAGGCATCTACAAAAATATAATTTTATTTACACAAAAAAATAAGAGAATTGATGGGTGAAATTACCTCAGAGGATTAACGGACAAAATTACATCAGTAAGCGAAAGGGGGAGTTGTAGTTACAAATCAGACTCAATTGGGTTACTGAAGGGGGGAGAGGAATTGGCTTATGGATGTCTTCTGTACGTGAGGTGAGGCCTTTCGGAACTTCTGAGTGGGTGGTTGGAGTGATGACGGTTCTCCAAAACAAGGTGGGTGTAACTTCCAGTCCAGGGGAGAGTATTTCGGCTACCCGAAATGAGGAGGGCTTCGACAGGAGTTGATGAGAGAAGTCGGGAAAATCACTCGGGGGGGGGGGGGATCGTTCAGTGGAATTACCTTCTGGCTGTGGCTAATTCCAAATACACAAAATAGTCCAGCTGTCACTTTTCTTTGTTGCTAGCACTTGACTTGTGACCATGGGAAATTTTCCTGGGTCTGGGCGAGACTTCTCAACTTTGTGTCTCCTCATGGGAGTCGAACACTATTTATGTCCGAGGCTCTCCCCAAGGGTGGTAAGTGAGAAACATCTCTACTCTCGAATGGCCTCGAATCTTCTTGCAGAGGCTATTATAGTCTGCGTAAAGGTGAATCGTGGGGGACGCGGTTCGAGGCTAACGCTTGTGGAAAGGAAGGGGGTTAGGCTAACCAATTCAGGCCTAATCGGGCTTTCTGCAGCACATGGAAGTTCCGTCTGCTCAAGAGATTTCCAGTGGGGTTCCCTCACACATCTCTAAACCGAAAGATGATGCTTTACAGAGCAGTTGCGTAAGAAAGGATCACCTCAACCCGTCAAACTAGAATTTTCAAAGGTCTAAGGAAATTCTGACCTGCTACGACAGGTGTATACAGACAAAAAAAACGTAAATCTGAGCTCAGCGGGGAATTTACGGACATAAGCCTTAAGCAAGTGGATTCTAGAGAATTTAACTAATACAATTTTAAACAAAAGAAAAATCACAGGAGAACATTGGCGACATTTCTGTGGAAGCAAAAAAAAAGGATACAATTAAATGGAGGCCTAAATATGCGACTACAGACTGAGAAATTTAGTGGACCCCCAAAAAATCATAATTAGGAACATTAGGGATATAATATATATATACAATTCACGTAGAAATACTTCGCTCCCGCCGGAGTATGAATAAGCTAATACACGAGTCCTCTAGCCTCGAGGACGGGGTAGGGTTCCTTTCACTGGCTGAGGATTTTGTTTTGTCCCGTGGGAAGTAGCACCAGCACCTTCACACCAGGCTTGAATTTTCGTTCTCGTAATTAAGGTCCAATTAGGTCTTAAACCTCTCAATAAGTCCTTCTTTACGGGATACGAGACTCGTTTGTTACCTCGCTGGATTTACGCTCGAGGGCTTTAGTTTTCTCCCAAAGGGTGGGAGAGTTGCCCACTCCTTCTGGGCGCGGGAAAACTTATCGCTGCAGAGGGCTTGGAACTCCGGGTCGATAGGGGTTTTTAAGGTAACAGGTGCACGAGATTCCATGGCTGCCTGTGGACGAGAAATTACCCGCTGGGCCAGGGGATGGTCGTGAATTACGGGGTTCTGACCGAATAAAACGGAGAAGTACTGGATTGGGGCCGCTCGGCCTTTGGCCCAACCGGACATATAGTCACACTCGATGTGACAACGAATTACTGGAAAACGACTGGTCCGGCCAAGGTAGTCATGGATCAACGCAAATTTTTTGTGGTCGAACCCAAAAGGGATGAGTAGGTATTCAAACACTATAATACAAGTGCACCTGGTCTCACGGACGAAGGTGGATACTCGGCGACCGTTCACAGTTCCATACTTAAACTTCAATCCACCAGGGTTTTTCTCATTAAAGAGAAAGTTTACCTAATGGAACAGATCTTTGGCGGGCGAGGAAGGATCGGGAGTCTCCTGAGCCGACGGAGGATGTTCAGGGGCGGCCCAGATTTGGTGCACTTGGTGGGACTGAGAGTTTGCGAATCGGGAGTTTTGAGGACAGTTCATCCGGTAATGGCCGGGAACTCCGCAGGTTTAGAAGATGATCGGGTTCTTTTGGTACGGCACAACCGGGGGAGAAGAAACTAGGGGCTTAAGCTCTCGGTGTTCCGATGGATGGAAGTTTCTTGGCTTCGAGGGACTAGGAACTTTGGTAAATCTTGGAACCAATTTAGGGGGGTCTTAGGGCCATAAAATTTAGTTTGGGGGGGGGGGCGATTGGAGAGCCTTTTTAACATCCTTAGGGTATAAATCGTGGCTACCCGCGTAGACATCGGCCTCTTTCAAGCATGCCTTGAAAGTGGCTCAACGTTTATCCTTAATGAAGGCGTGAATTTCGGGAGCCACGGCGGCTAAAAGCCGATCCCTAAGGAAGAAGTTTAGAAAGGACTTGTAGACCTGGAGGTCTCTTTGGAGGATGCACCCGTGTTGTCGAAAGGGTGGCCAGGGCGGATTCTTTCATGGTGGAATCGGGAGCAGTAGAATTCGCTATTCATATGAATGGTGTCTAGCAATTCGGACTTTAACATGGAATAGTCCAAAGTTGCTTACGGGGGAAGGGATACTAAGATATCCCAAACTTGACATTTAGGAGGGAAAGTAAACGAGCGACGCCATCATTTTCGAGATCACATCTATTGATCTGAAATATTCTCTCAAAATGGGCCAAAAATGACCCAAAGTCCTCTTCACCATTGATAGCGGGAAGGTAGACTGAAGGAGTTTGGGGAATTTCAGACCGGGAACCAATGGACTAAGAATCTATTTGATTTCGGCTCATTTTCAGCTCATGCTGCCTAATTTGTTCACGTTCTTCCATCTCCATCTTTAGTTTTTTCTACTCCATTTTGTTCTTATCCATCTCCATCTTCAAGTTTTTTCTCCTCCATTTTGTTCTTATCCATCTCCACCTTCAGTTTGTTCTCCATCTCCATCTCCATTTTTCTTTGCTCTGCCCGTTCATTTCTTCTTTCTTCCTGTACGTAATTTAGCAGGTCTTTGCACGCAAAACCTAACATTTCACCCTGGCTCTTGAATTTTTCGAAGGATGACATTTTTATGCAGTTAACTGAGGGAACATTGATACACGAACGAGCTAGGACACTACCCACTCGAAACGAATACATGAATATTCGTGAAGGCCTTGATCACAAAAAGAAATTTATACACCTACATACCTCTGCTGTTTATAAGCGGGAAAAAAAATTAAATGGTCCTACCGGAATTAGGACACCAAAGACCTTAACTCTTTTGGATTAATAACCAGGAGAGTCTCCCAAATTCGAACACCATAAAAAACTAATTACCTGGGGTGCAACCCAAAATCTAAATAGATTACGTTCCACTACTCTTCAAATAACTTGAACTTGCCTTCTGCCAGTACAATACAAAAATTAAAATAAAAGGGATGTACATGAATAACAAGGGAACTTCTAATGTCGAAATTAAAATGACACGGGTTCGTAAAAACCCCAACACACTTGAGACTATTTTTATATAATATGTATATTAATATATATACATATATATATATATATATATTTATATATATATGTCGTGGTATGACATTACATTATATCAATACCATATTATATCTATCAGGGAGGGACCAATGACTTGAAAGCGGAGCGACAAATGGGACGGAAAACCAAGAGTTTAGACGGGCTGAGTAGTGAGAGAGTTACAAGGAAAGAAATTACCCTAGGAGACCTTGCGGTCCATTCAAAGAGGGTCCCTGTGGACTAGCAATCGAGCGGTTACATGGCTGCTCAATTGTTTTGCGTCCCTAAACAGCCACTTTTCAAGACTTTGTCTAGTCTTGACTTGAACTGGTCAATAGATTCACTGTTGACAACTTCCACTGGAAATGCGTTCCACTTACCGCAATTACTGTAGGTGAAAAAAATTCCACACAGATTGTGGTTGTAACCCTTCAGTTCTATTTGAAGCCGTGATTGCGCGTTCTGTTCTCACCCAGTGTGAAAATATCCCGGTAGTCAATATTATCGAACCCTCGAAGTATTTTGAAAACTTCAATGAGCTGACCACGCAGTCTACGGGATTCCAGCGAGATCAGATCTAATTCCCTTAGTCTATCTTCATAACTTTTAGGGCGGATAGAGGGAATCAGCTTGGTTGCCCTAGTTTGTACGCGTTACAACCTTGCGATATCCTTTCGAAACGAAGGACTCCAAAATTGTACGGCTTACTTCAGGTGTGGCCGAACGAGGGAGTTGTTCAGACTTAGTACTATCTTCTTGTTACGGTATCCAAACTGGCACTTTATGTAGCCTAACATCCTTTGGGCTTTTTTCTCTGCCGCGATGCACTGTTTCGAGAACTTGAGGTCGCTAGTAATAGTTACACCCAAGTCCTTTTCAGTGTTAGTTGATACAAGAGCAATGCCCGTTTAAGGATGTACTGAGATCTGTAGATTTCGGTGGCCGATATGCATTACTTTGCATTTTCCCAAGTTGAAAGGCATTTGTTACGAGGTCCGACCACTCCCCAATCCTTTGAAGGTCCTCTTGGAGGCGGGCAGTGTTTCCCTCCTTTGCCACATTGATACCAAGCCTGATGTCGTCAGCAAATTTTGAGATTTTGGCAACCATGTTTCCGTCCATGTCGTTGACATAGATAATAAACAGTAGTGATCCCAGGACGGAACCTTGAGGGACACCGCTAGATACGGGTGCCCATTCAGAGGCCCATCCATTCACCACCCCTCGTTGCTGTCTGTCACTTAGGCAGCTCTCTAACTAACCTGCTACCTTGCCATCTATGCCCTGTGCACGCACTTTCCGGAGAAGGCGGCGGTGTGGTACCTTATCAAAGGCCTTTTAAGAGTCAAGGTACACAATATCCACCGCTTTATTCCGATCATGCTCACTGAAGACGAAGTGGAAGAATTCCACAAGGTTTGTCAGGCATGACCGTTGCCTTCGGAAGCCGTGCTGGGAACTCTTCAGTAGCAGGTTTGACTCTAAATAAGACGTTATCATGTCCACTATCATGCTTTCCATGAGTTTACCAACTATCGAATTTAAACTGTAGTTTGATGGATGGATGGGGTCTCCTTTCTTGAAGATCGAAGGCAACTCCGCCTCAAGCCAGTCTCTAGGAACGCATCCGGTGCGGATTGACATCTTAAAGATAGCGCACAGATGTCGTGATACTTCATCACACACTTCCTTCAACACCTTAGATAGAAACCCGTCCGGTCCAGGGGACTTATTCGTCTTTAGGTCAGCGATCTTTTTCTTTATTTCTCCTTCGGTGAAGTCCATATCCCCCAGCTTTTCCCCCGAATAGGAACCCATTGGCTGGGGGATGGGACCACACTCTTCAGTAAACACTGAAAAGAAGTAGTCATTGAGCAGGTTAGCATTTTCTGCATCTGAGTGAGTTAATGCACCCTCCTCGTCCACTAAGAGCCCAATCCTAGGAAGGATTGGTTTACGGCTATTTACAAAGCCGAATAACTCCTTGGGATTCTCCTTGCAGAATCTCGCCACTCGGAGTTCCTCAATACGCTTAGCCCCCCTTATGCTGGACTTCACTCTCCTGGCTAGCCTCCGTTACTAGTCAAAGGCACTTGAAATATTCAATCACCGGTACGCAATTCTCTTCTCCCTAAGCAGTTGGCCGATTTCTCGATTAAACCAATTTGGTTGAACAGAAGACCGACGGAGGAATTTCCGAGGGATGCAACTTGATTGAAGACTCATGAACTTAAATTTGAAATTGTTCTACAAATCCTCAACATCTTCGCATACAGCTAGCCTTACATCAGTCAACCCAGCACGAAGGCTTGCAAAGTCTGCTCTTCTCAAGTCAAGTTTCATTGATTGATTGGCAACAGACCTTACCTTCGGCATCTTGACGCTAAATCTAACTAACTGGTGATCACTGCCACCGAGCTCTACGCCTACGGAGAGATCCTCAACGATATCATCCTTAGAGGTGGAGACCAAGTCAAGGATATTGTCTCCTCTCGTCGATTCTCTCACCTATTAAGTGAGGAACTCGTTGTTGTCAAACTCCAGGAGTAGCGCGCTCTTGCCACAGGCTGCTCTGGTTTCCCAGTCAACTTGTCTGTTGAAGTCGTTCATAACAATGCACATTCTGACTTGAACAAGCTCACCCAGCAGCTGGTACAGTTCCCTGTCCTTCTCAACGGGTTGAGAAGGGGGCTGTACAGCAGCAGGGTCTTGTATCTGACAGGATCTATCTCTAGGTCAACGCCTAGAAGCTTTTGGTCGGATATAATGTTGTATCCTTGACATAAAACATTACACTACCACCCTCTCTGCCTGGCCTATCTTTGTGGAAGAGTTGGTAGCCAGGAACCGTGAATTTGCCTTCAAAGTCTTGGTATGAGATTTTTATCTACGATTCTGTTATGGCTACAATTTCGGGTTCTTACGTCGCTAGAAGGCCACGGTTCTCAGGAAACTTGTTCCTGATTGACCTCGCATTGAACAAAAGAACTTTCAGGGAGTCCCCTAATGTAGGTTCCCCTATACCCTAGCGTTTCCCAGCTGCTTGGTTGTCGTGGTGGCACCATTTTTGACAACCTCCGAGAAGGTTGTTTTGGGAGTGACTCGGGCGTACTGGCCTACGTTCGCCTTCACAATGGGCCGGACACTCCTTTATGTGCGCTCCACGACATCCTGAATGAGGTTCGCTAGGATCGCCTTGCCCTTAAAGGAGAGGTGCACCACATCCCTTTGGTAGAGGTCTTTTCTACCATACAATACGACGTACGGGTCGACAAAAAAGAAACCCTCCGCCGTACAGAGGTGTGCAAGGCGCTGGTTTAGCGACAGGTTTCTCAAGTGGGCAATCCGGCTTGGACCCTACCTCGGGAGCATCATTACCACCACGCTTCTGCGTGTTTTCAATCCACAGTCGTCGACAGTGCCCATAACTGTCTTCATAATCTCGCCTGTAGGGCCTACCCTACCTCCTCTGAGGTAGAGGTCATTACCACTTACCATAAGGGAAACAACTTCTGAGACTTCCGGCCTCAGCTCTTACCTGCTTATTCCCACAGCCTAGGAGGCAACTCACCTTAACGCTTGTGTAAAGGTGGACCGCTAGCAGGGGCTGCAGGCCACGTGCCTGGGAATCACCCACAAGGCTGACCGTGGCACATTTGTTTGCTGAGCTCGGAGTCTTTATTTTCTGAGGCAAGCTCTCCGATTCCTCTCTCTTCCCCGTCATGGTCTTTTCAGTCTTTTTCTTCTTCTTCTTCTTCTTCTCTATCATCTTTTCCCCCTTGTCATCCTTTTTAATAACTTCTTCTACCTTTTTTTCTTCTATTTCTCTCTCTTCCTCTTTCTTCTTTCCCTTTTTCGTCTTTGTTTATTTTTCTTTTTTCCTTTTGGCGTTTCTGCCACATTCAGGCCCGGCCTCTCTGCAGAGGTGGTGTTTGCTACAGGACTCGAGAGCTCGTTTAACTTCTCTTCGAGCCTGCGGATCTGGTGGGAGTGCTCCTACTTGAGCCTCTTGATTTTCTTTTCGAGGTTTGTAGTCCTTTTCCTGTAGCAGACCACTACTTCCTTTACTTCCTTCTTCAAGATGCAAGTGGTGCATACACTCTCTGGGTTGCATTTCGCATAGCAGCCCTCCGGGAAGACAACGAACCCCTTGTCCTTACATCTGGCACACGTAAATTTTAGCGCTGTTGGACCTTTCTTGCCTGCCATTTTAACACACTCTATATTTCTTAAGCTTGTGACCAAAGAATATATAAAAAGGGGTAGTTTAGTGAGTTCTCGCCGCCTGAGTCGCTTCTGCCTATTGATCAGAGTCGTTTTCAGAAGGCACGCTCCATGTGCTGCTGTTCGTCCGACCGAGTGGTCAGGCCTCAGCGTGCCGTGGCTCCCAACCAAGCAGCACAGACGGTCCTCGAAGGGGCCATCGATTTGTCACCAGGTGAACAACAACGAAGCACGCCCCTTACTAAACTCCTACTAGTTCCCTTCACCTAGGCCAGAATCTCGGAGTAGCGTTCAATGGATATCCCGCCACACCAAGGAACTCGACCCAAGGCTTTTTGTTGGCCTGGCAACCAACATGGCAACAAAGGGCCGTCACCTCGGACCAATGCTACCAAAAGCACCAGTCAACGGTCACTGGAAATGGTCGGTAATTGTTCTGACCAAATCGAGAAGGGAAACCCTGCCAGGGGTACCAGAAGATAGGTAGCCCCGCCGACATAGCTCGAGAAGTCAAAGGTACGCACAAGCTCTCTTCCCGCGACAAAGGGGCGTCACCTCTTTATCTACTCTCTGACAGGTCAGGTAAATTATGGACAATGACGAAGCTCAAGGTTATTTAAAGGGGTATCTACAAAAATATAATTTCCTTTACACAAAATAATGAAAGAATTGATGTCTTCTGCACGTGAGGTGAGGCCGTTCGGAACTTCTGAGCGGGAGGTTGGAGTAATGACGGTTCTCCAAAAACAAGGGGAGGGTAACTTCCGGTCCAGGAGGGAGTATTTCTGATACCCAAAATGAGGAGGGATTCGACAGTAGTTGATGAGAGAAGTCGGCAAAATAACTCGGAGGGAGGGGGCGTCGTTCAGTGGAATTACCTCTTGGCTGCGGCTAATTCCAAATACACAAAATAGTCCAGCTGTCACTTTGCTGGACTAGGGACCATGGGAAATCTTCTAGGGTCTGGACGAGACTTCTTAACTCTGTGTCTCCTCATGGGAGTCGCACACTATTTATCTTCGAGGCTATCCCCGAGGGGGGTTAGTGGGAAACAGCTCTAATCTCGAATGGCCTCGAATCTTCTTGCAGAGGCAATTATAGTCCGTGTAAAGGTGAATCGTGGGAACGCGGTTTGAGGCTATGGCTTGTGGATGGGGGAGGGGGGTTAGGCTTACCAATTTAGGCCTAACCGGGCCGTCTGCAGAACATGGAAGTTCCGTCTGCTCAAGAGATTCCACGTGGGGTTCCCTCATATATATATATATATATATATATATATATATATATATATATATATATATATATATATATATATATATATATATATATTTGTTAAGAGCACATAATTTGCTTTTAGTTCATGCAACATACAAAGATATTATGAAACCGCTTACAATCGAAATTTTAGTGCGAAGAGTGTAAGACTGAAATTACTCGGGCAGAATGTTCCTCAGTAGAAGATAAATATATATAGAAAATGGCGACACAAGTATTGGCAAAATTCGCATAATCGGATTCCTTTCGTAAGGACTAGTTTCTTTTTTCGATTATGATTTACACTTCAAAAGTAGATAAAAGCAATACTATATTAGTCTAAAGATATGTGTTACTCACACTTTAAATTTCTTAATTCACAAATTATTAGGAAAAATAGATTACGCTTGGCGGTGAAGGACGGATTGTTCAAATTGATGCATTTTGTTGTCCCCCTATGTCTAACTACCATAGAGGATGTGCACCAAAAGATTCCCTATGGGTTATCTATCTTGTGCATATAATTATACAGTTTTGTTTAGGTTTGATGGAAGTAGTACAATCTCGTAGTGCCATGATGCCATTTCACATAAGGAAATAAGTGGTTAGGCCTGGAACAGTTATTCATAGTGACCAATGGAAAGCATACTCGAATATTCAACGAGACCTCGGTCATGAGCATCACACTGTTAACCATTCTGTATGTTTTGTGGAGCCACATAAATGTGTGCATAAACAATCGTTTGCAAGCTATTGGAGAAGATATAAAGCAGCTCTCATGATCCTCCAATGGTTCAAACTGGACCTTTTACATTGATAACTTCAAGAATTTATGTGGAGAGAAAGAAACATGACACATTTCACGCATTCTACAGGGTTATTAGTGAGCATTGTAATTAAATTTAACTTTTTAGCGTTATATCTTTGTTTGTTTCACTTTATATATGATTTAATGAAAATGCTCAATTACTTTTTATTTGACTATCCTTCATTGATTGATCGTAACTTTTTGAAGATTTTATTCCTAAGCTCATTATAGGGCCTACGGTTCTTTAAGAGCTTATAGGTCTGGTAACTAATCTTTACATGGGAACACTGGGGTTACCGATCTTTAGAAAGTCCATTTATTCTCTTCTAAAATTGTATTAATTATTTCGTTTTGATATAATTGGTATACAAAATCTCTAAAAAAGATTTATGCCAACATTCCTTATATTAATTCTTATATTTATGGAGTGAAACGTATAAGGTGTTAAAAAATGGTAGCTCTTATAAACTATTAGGATAAATGCTTGAAATTTACGAAAAAATCATTAGTAATAAATGCGTTTTGAATACTAAAGCAACTCTTAGAAATAACTGGCTCTAGCATCATTGTTTTGGTCTAAAAGAAATGATAAATAAACGTTACATATCATCATCATCATCACTAACTCTATAATTTAAGATTGTGATTTTGGGGAGTATTTAAATAATAATTTCATCTTAGTTTGGTTTTGACTTAAGTATATTTTAAATTTTTATCAAGGTAATTTCTAAGAATTTCTTTAGTTTTTGAAAAAACAAAATAGTTTAGTAAGAAAAAAATTTATATGATAATCCAATGCTTTATAATGTTTTAAAAGAAAATTAATTATAATTGGTGAAGGTTAGAAAATTTATTAAAATTTAAGTAAAGCTTCATTTTTATTTTATCTATAATTATATCTTAGCAACGTAATCTTTTGAAAGGGGAAGCATAGTTTAGAGTTCCATTTTGAAATTATTATAATCGGTGAAGTTTAGAAAATTTATAAAA
The DNA here is from genome assembly GCA_963969495.1 of Ceratothoa steindachneri. Lineage (NCBI taxonomy): Eukaryota > Metazoa > Arthropoda > Malacostraca > Isopoda > Cymothoidae > Ceratothoa > Ceratothoa steindachneri. The sequence goes on from OZ018318.1 coordinate 209,037,355, forward strand.
ATTTAACCATGATTGCTCTTTATTAGATTTTAAATTTTAATCCTAGTAGGGAAGCGCAAGCCCCTTCCCCCGTAAGGAGTAAGGGCGACGCCATTACCTGGTCTCCTAATAATTTACTCCTGAACTAGATTTTTCATATACATAGTTATGTTCTATGTCTTTTGTTGTTGGTATCCTTCTGTCTCGAAAGACAATGGAGATTCCGCCATGCGCAATATATATATATATATATATATATATATATATATATATATATATATATATATATGTATATATATATAGCTAGCCAATCCGACTTGAAGACCAAGTAAATACAGTTTTTCTTTTACCCAAAATATCGCACGCTCCTGACGAAGAGACCTACAAACAACTCCACTCTACATGTTCCACCTCCGCCTAAATCTACGGTCTCACTAAAATCCATAAACCTAATGTACCTTTTCGACCTATTCTAGCAACCTATAACCTCTCTAATTATAAAACAGCCAAATTCATTTCCCTAATTATTACAACCATTGCCACAAACAAATACACTGTGAAAAATTCTATACACCTAGAAGAAGAAATTACAAAACAAAATTCTAAGCTACCTATGACTAGATTTGACATATCTTCCGTATACAAAAGTGGACCCACTTTTAGAAACAATTAATATTTTATATTTTTCTTTCTCACGCAATCCCTTCCCCCATGTCTCTCTTCAATTGTTTTGATGAGAAGCAAATAAGAAAATACTTGTCGAGGTTTTGCAAAGACCCACTGGTGGTGTATTTACCTATAAGTTTGTTACGTACTTCAAAATCTCCGTGATTAAGTTTTCTCTAAGAATGCAATATTTTATAATTATGATTATTATTATTACGTTATTTTAATCTGTGTGGGTCTCTAGTGCCATGCTCAGGGTTTCGATGATTAAATTTAATGCTTTAAAGAAAAATAGACCTTTAATTGCGATATGAACAAAAATTGAAATCTAACAAACAAACTACACAGTTTTGAATTAAACAAGTTTAAGTGAGGCTTACTGAATTACACGATTGAATATACAGTAATGGTTGACCCCAATCCTACTTTAATATTGAACGGTAATTGACCTTCCAAAAAAAGAGATGATGGAATTCATTTACCTTTAAAAACCACACGCTTATCGGGTTTGAGACTGACATTGGGCTCAATTTTTATGTCGCCTCCAGAATGTTGTTTTCGGGTAGGCGCGTGCACTGCCGTTCCAGATGTTTGTCTGGCGCGGGGATAAATTTGAAAACCACATATGAATTTGGTGCGTGCTATAGATGGAGTTAAGTACGTTGTCCTGGTATGATGATTTAATCACGGGATAGGTAAACTAGGCTTCTTCCAATCTTCTGGTTAATCTGGGAATAATTCGCACTGACGAGCGATGAGCAAACGAGTGAATCCTTTGAGGAAGGGGAGTGCTCGAGGGAGTTCACTTTTGTACACCGGGATCGGGCTTTCTCGGACGAGAACAAGTCAAACTTGTTTCTCATTGCAAGTTAACTTAAAACTCGATGTAACCAATAGGAACTAGCTAAGAATGAGCTTCTTCTAAGTTTCTTTCGTAGGGTTGCAGGGCACTTCGGCGCACTTCGTTGTCTCGATCGCAAACTCGATCTTCCCGAGACAAGATGCTTAATTTTCTCTGTGACCACCATAAACTGGCTCAGGATCAACTTCTTTCGTAGGGTTGCCAAGCATTTAGCCGGACTTTGTTGTCTCGAGGACTAATACGATCTTCCTGAGGAACGATGCTAATTTCGGTGTGACCACTAGGAAATAGCACATGATGAGCTTCTTATACGTCTCTTTTGTTGGTTTGCCGGCCCCTTATGCCGTACTTTATTGTCTCGATGACTGAATTGATCTACCACGTTCTATTGCAGTTGTATTATATACTTCGCTACCCCACTGGGGGTAGTGGAAGGAGGGTGGGGTATGAGGATGGCGGAATTTAGTCTCCTCCTATAACTGTTTTTCTCCGAGCGTATTTCACCTAGGCAAAAATGCACCTTGTGCATTTGGTCAACTCTCCTCTAAATTTGTCAATGAAGTGAACTTAATTACCAACTCTTAGGGAAAATACTGCTGGTTAAACCAATGTTAAGCCCAGCTGACCCGAAATGTGATGATTTGTACATTATGTGGTTGGGCAAAGGCCTTTCTGGTGATACTCGAGGCGTGGGTACAGAGGGGGGGGGTTACCTAACTAGGCCTCTGTTTTCTTGGTGGGATATCGATTTACCTACATTCCTTCCTTCGAAGAGGTAAATAAGGGAGGGAAAAAACTCCAGTGAAAACAAAAACAAATATCTAAACATTCATCGACAGAAACAAACTTACTCGTCTTAGACCATAATACTGAATCTTGCGGTTAGCTGGTGTCAGCCACCCAATGCACTTAAGTTTCTTTGAAGTCAGGCGCACACGCGCGGGCGTACGAAGGCAGGTGATCGACATAGGCCTCGCGAGCATACTGGGGTACGTTTCACAACACTCAATTTAACAGACAAACCAAGAAAAACCATATAATCGATTTCTCAAAGAAAAAATCAAAGAAAAGGAGTCTGTCTCTACTCTGGTATCTAGCCAGCTACTTCGTTACATTTTTAAACCTTAAGATCATAAATATATACATAAAACACGAACACAAATAAATGAAGAATGTTTTTAGGATTGACGGGTGCCTAAATAAGCCTCAATGGGTTTCCGACTCAGCGAATACAGCAGCTTTACCTTATCGGCACCTTTGAGATAATTAATATTAAAGTGGTGCTCGATGACCAATACTTTACAGCGCATGAGTCGGCCGTTCGGTTTATTGTGTCTAACCAAGTATGTCAAAAACTAGTAATGGTATTCTAACCTACTCGTACTACCTTTTTATGGCAACTGTTTAACTTTACTCTCAACCTTATGGCTAGGGCTGATGATTACAGGATTGCATAAGTTATGGGAACGGGCGTCCCATAGTACCCCTTTGTTAAGCTAACCTGGGAGATCAGGTTTGGATTCAATCTAATGGGGTCGCAGAAACGTTTCTTTACAAGCTCGTTAATGGGCGTGGTTCTCACGGCGAATTGTGGTTATAATTTAACTCTGTAGATGTTTGGTTCTTGGGGAAGACTACTGAGGGTAGGGGATACACATTATCTGCTATTATCAACTGACCCTTTCTTGATGCACTTTCATGTGCGAGCAATCTTTCTTTTTCTTCTGTCTCTTCTCTTTCTGCTTGTGCTAGTTCTCTTCCTATCTGTATTCTTCTTTCTACCTCTTCTCTTTTTATTTGGATTCTTCTTTCTCCTACCTCACTCTCTCTCACTCTCTCTCTGTTTTCTTCCTTCTTCTATTTTTATGTCCATCAGTATTCTCCTTGTTTCGCTTTCTTTTACCTTTTTAACTAAGCTCTTCGTCTGAGAAGTTCTCACAAGGAGAAAAATGGGTCGAGACCGTGGACCTCTTATTCGTGGTCATCAGGGTGACTACGAGCTGAGCCACCGGATTCGGGGAGAGCTGCCTGTTCTGGCCTAATTATACTGAACAAAATCTAGTAGGCGCTGCCCCTACCTCGGTCCAGCCACTAAAATACTTCCACCCGATGTGGCATCTCACGACGGAGGACTTGTTGGTCTACCCAGGAAATCCTGGAAGACCACAAAATTCTGATGCTGTGGGCTGACAGGGCGAAGCAATAATTGACACCACAATAGAGTTTCACCCCATATCGCGTAACAAGGTTGAGACTCGGCGACCATTTACAGACCCAGTCTCGAACTTTATTCGTTTGGGAGAATTTTTGTTGAACACAAAGTTCACTTGTTGGTCAGGGGAATTCGATGTGATCAAAGAAGGCGCGGGATTAGGAGGTTGTGTTTTGTAAAAGCGTTGCCTCGAGGCAAGTTCTTGACGAAATAAGGGGGGTTATTTTTCGGGGGTTTCTGGGGATACCCCCCTTTCTTTGTAGAAAGGGCTTTCTAAGGATACCAACCTTTCTTAGGAGAAAAGGGCTGGTTCTTTCTGATCTCTCGAGGGTATAACCTATGGTGGGAAGCATGCAGATCTTCTCCATCAACACAGTCCTTAAATGACGCGGCTTTTCTGTCCTTGACGAAGGCGCGTATCTCTGAAAAGAGGGTACATAGCAGTTGGTCCCTCAGGATGAAATCGGTGAGGGAGCCGAACTTATTCCCCACGTGTTCTGATTCTAGCCAGAATTGGAGATTCCTTCTGAGGATATATTGAAATTGCTTGTATGTTTGTCCTGGTTGAATTCTGGCTTGCCTGAACCTCACCCGATAGTCACGGGGCTTAGGTTGACGGCGTCCAGTAGCTCGTTTTTGCACGTGGTGTAATCCACGGAAGACGTTAATGAGATGAATACGTCACGAAGCCGGATACTAAACAGAGGCACTAACCTGGCGATTCCCTCTGTCTCTATGTCCCAGTGATTCAACTCGAATATCTCCTCGAAGTATGTCATGTACGAACGCAGGTCTTCGTTTTCTTTATAAGCTGAAAGTTTCCGCGCAGTTATTTGTGTAGCCCCAGCTTGGGATCCTATGGAATTGGCTTCATCCCTGCACATTTCTCTTTCATGAGTGCGGAATCGTTCTCTGTCTTCTTCTTCCCGTTGTAATTTTCTTTCTTCACTTTCTAATTTTCTTTCTTTTGCTTCCCTTTGTAATTTTCTTTCTCTTGCTTATTTTTGTAATTTGCTTTCTTCCGCTTCTATTTCTGCTTGCACCTTTTCTCTTTCCGCTACCGTTCTGCCTTTTCTTATTGTTTCTGTACTTAGGCAAATATTTCCTTATCTCCTAGTCCTAACGCTTGGGCTTGTTGGTGGAATCTGTCAAATGATTCCAGTATATCCCTGTTTGTTCCTCCTTAAAACTCACCGATATGCTAAAAGTACTTATGGAACCTCGAACAAGTAACGCGCTGCCTAAATCACCGTTATCCCAACACTTTATGCTAATTGTAATACTACTCCAACAAAAAAATACTCAATCTCTTTAACGGGCTAATCCCCGAAAATTTACCACAAATTTATATACAGACCCTTTTATGTTTAACTTTTCCTCGAACGCTAGGCACGCATTTACTATTCCTGAAGGAAAAGCAAGACAAACAACTATGCTGAGTTCTTCCAATACTTATAAAACCTGACAAAAAATATTTATGTCAAGGTACGAGGGCGGTCAATAAGTTTTGCGAATCGGTAGGGCAAAACAGAGGAAGGGGGATGGCTGTTTGCGGGGGTGTTAGGACAAGTTATAATTAGTCAGGAACGGAAGCTGCACGCTCCTGCCTCGTCTATTTAAGAAGCAGTAGCTGATCGCAGATGGTCAGTCACAATTTTTTCAACAATGGAGAAGGTTGAGCACTGCGCAGTGATCAAATTTTGACCAAGGAAGGCAAGAATGCATAAGAGTTCCAAGACCGCATCGTTGCAATGAACACCGACACCGCCCCTTCCTATGCAGCCATTGCTTGCTGTAATAGGGAGTTCGCCATTGGGGTGAGTCCCTTGAAAATGATCCCCGTTCAGGACGCCCGTCAGACGTGCCCAACGAGGACAATGTGACCCGTATGGAGAGGATAATCCTCCAAAAGCGACCGGTGAAGGTCGAAGAAATCGAGCGAGAACTTGGAATATCACATGGAAGTGTTATCAACCCCAACTATGACAATTTGGCCATGAGCACGGTCTCTGCCCGTTGGGTCCCTAGAAAGCTCACGCCTCATGATCAACTTCAACGTCGTCAAAGTTCACAAGGCCAGAGTTGCATAAGCTGCCCTGCGCGAGTGCGGATTCAAGCAGCTCACAGTCAAGAACTTGCCCCTAGCGACTACATGTTATTCCACCAGCTCAAGGCTGCACTGCGTGGACGCTGGTTTGGCGACGATGAAGATGTCCAGCTCGCGGTCTAGAAGTGGATTGAACAGCAGTCGGGAAATTTCTGGTTGTCGGGAATTCGAAGCCTCAGCGACAAGTGGAGCAAGTGCATTGAAGTTGTGGGTAGTTATATTAAAAAATAATAAACCACTTTTCCTGATATCTCGTTTCCTTATATCAGGATTGCAAAACTTATTGACCGCCCCTCGTATTGCAAGGAACGAGTGGTGGTATACCTACGTATAAGTTTGTTACTTACTTCAAAATCTCCGTCATTAAGTTTTCTCTAATAGTGCAATATTTTATTATTATGATTATTATTATTACGTTATTTTTAATCTGTGAGGGTCTCTAGTGCCATGCTTAGCGTTTCGAGGATTAAATTGAAGGCTTCTAAGAAAAATAGACATTTATTTGCAACATGAACAAAAATTGAAATCTAACAAACAAACTACACAATTTTCAATTAAACATGTTTAAGTGAATCTTAATAAATTACACAATTAAATGTATTTGCACTAATGATTGACCCAAAGCTCAGTTTAAATTTGAACTCTAATTGACCTTCCAAAAAATGAGATGATGGAATTCATATACTTTTAAAAAACCATACGGGAATCGGGTTTGAGATTGACCTTAGCCTCAATTTTTATGTCGCCTCAAGAATGTTGTTTTCGGGCAAGTGCGTGGATTGTCGTTCCAGATTTCTGTCTTGCGCCGGGATAAATTTGGAAACAACAGATGAATTCGGTGAGTGTGACGGATGGCGTTAAGCACGTTGTCTTTCTAAGATGATTTCACCACGGGACAGGAAAAGTAGGCTTCTTCCAATCTTCGGGTTAATCTGGGAATATTTAGCACTGACGAGCGATGAGCAAACGAGTTTATATCTGATTGAACTCAATATTAGCTCCTAGAACATAGAGTCAAACAGCTTATCAGATCAGGGCTCTTATAAAATCCTTGTCAAATTTAAATGCATATAAATATTGAACTATAAAGGATATAATTAATTTATAAATAACATTTAAACATCATATGAGTCTCTTTTATTGTTGCCATTATAAATCCTATTATAGTTATTATTTTTTGAATTTAAAGTGCCCTTTACTACACTTGAAGTAAAATTTCTTTTACAGCAAAAATCTGTCGCCACTGTCGAAAGAAAGTTTAGAACCTATTATCTTTATATCTTCCACACAAGAGTTCCATATCAAATTGGATAATAAAATACAAAAGACTGCTATTTTCTATGGCCCTGATTATTTAGGGCAATATATTGCTTCGTTATTACTCCTGGAATTGTCTATAAGAATTTCGAACTGTACTCTGGTTTCTAACGATGATTGAATACAAAGTAATCACATAATTACTTCCATCACAACTCCCTATTCGATTCCTCGTCCCATTGATTCTTTTCCAATTGGCGATGGTAACTAATCCAGCGAAAGCATTTAATGCTTCCAAAAAGTCTCCCTCCCGGCCCCAAAGAGCCAACAAATGCATTTCATTAAACGTGAATATGAACAACTTCAGCCGCCATCGGAATTGAACTTATGGAAACTCAGCTAAAGGTAAATAAATCTCATAAAAATATTTTCCAAGAAGTACAACATAAAAGATATAGACAAATAAAAGGAAATATAGGTAGATCAATATAAGATGGAAGGGAAATATTCTCCTGTTTGGAGCAGTTTTATCAGGGTTTTTTTCTCTTTGGTGTGAACTGACTCAAAATGAGCTTCTATCTGTGTACCTTTGCGTATTTTGCTTTAAATTGATATACTTCATCACTATATCACCCCTTTTCGTTAATAATGAATATTATTTGCAGAAAACTCTTTTAAAAAAATTGTATTTGACGCTTTCTTCTGCAAAACTAAGGATTTTTGATATTTAGTTACCCCCCTTTAGGTAAATTTAATAATAGTTAGAACCTCGGAGAATGATATTAACAGATATATTTTTATTCATAAATAATAATCAAACGAGTGCAAACAGTTTATTGGAAAAGCCAGAAGAAGAAAGCAGCTATTAAAGCCTTCTAATTACTGTTAATAATGGGAGGATAAAAGCTTTCTGTGACCATACTATATACGGTTAAAAGGTGATAAAGTCCCGCATCATTTCTTACATCCTAGAACTTTTACAGCTTGATTGCAAAATTTATGATATTGATAGGCAAAGAATATTCTAAAGAGTTTATCATTACGTATAAAGACGACTCCAAATTAAAGAGTAAAAGGGAACAAAAAAGACCTTTATCTAGGCAAAGGCGTGAAATTCCAAATTTTTTCCAGATGAGAAAAGGAGAGTAGGAACTAATTTCCAGCACTTTGTTTCTGGTTCGTTCAAAATTTGGAAATACTTTAATTTTTACGCTTTCATATTTCCATATGAAACCGTTTATAGGTTAATCGAACTTATTCAAAGCACACATATAAAAATATTTTCGTATAACTTTGGTCATTTCTTTTTTACCTGACTGAGAAATTTATACCAAATATTTGTCGCATCTCGAAGTAATTGCATCGTTTTTGAAACTAGCTTTAGTGACTTCTCATTTGATCTTCTATTAATTGATGTCCTTAAAGAATAATGAAGAGAGAGGGTAAAGAAAATGATCAGAGCTATTCTGTCTTCGTCCCCCTTTTATTGGGTCGCCGTTTGCATGCACTGGCGTGAACTAGGGTCAGGTGGGCATGCAGCATTTCCATGTTTCTATAATTGCAGTGAAATTACACCTGTTACGCCCCAATCCGTTAAGGGGCATTAAAGATTGAGGTAAACAATCTTTACCATTGATCGGTGAGTGATGATTATTTTAGAAAAGGGGCTCCATAGTTGTTTAAATTAGTAATTCATTTTAGACATTGAAAATAGTGTTATAATTTCAATCTTTAGTCGATATTGTACTTAATTATTTAAAAGTAATGGTAAAACAATACATTTAAGATTATAATTCAATCCAAACAATACAAATATATTCAAAGTCATAATTTTGATTATATTTATTCCATATTTCATTAATTTTTCTTCAGAATAATGGGTAATTTATTCAATGTATTCTCTTTCAACATTTCTAACAAAGAGCATAATTAATTATTATTTGGGGGAAATTTGTATTTAATGAACTTTTTCTCGCGTAAGTTTCGATAAAAAAGAAGTTCTACACTCACAAATTATTAAACACACCAACATGTCCATTTGCCATCAAAGATGTGTCAAAAATAATATTTATCTAAATAGAATTTTCCCACCAAAGAGGAAAAAACCCTGATTAAACTGCCCCAAGCAGGAAAATATTTCCCTTCCATCTTATATTGATCTACTTATATTTCCTTTTACTTGTCTATTTCTTTTGTGTTGTACTTCTTGAAAAATATTTTTTTAGGAGATATATTTGCCTATAACTGAATTTCTGCGAGTTCAATTCCGATGGCGGCTGAAGTTGTTCATATTCACGATAAATGAAATGCATTTGTTGGCTAATCAGAGACGGGAGGGAGTCGTTTTGGTTGTTATATTTTTTCGACTTCGAAAAATTTAAAAATAAAAGGCTGATTTTTGACATAAAAGCTCCTCGAATATCCTCTTTCCCTTTAGAAATGCCGAGCGAACTCACAGAAGATATTTGTTAGCAAAGCGAGGGTCTTTTCTTTCAAAGGGTGCTTTAATGATCCATAGTATTTCTGGCCCAAAACATTTGATAGTTTTCCGAATGCAATTATTCAGAGTTAATAGGTTTGCATTCTTAAATTATTCTCTTTACAAAATTTGGGTGTTCAAAAAGGACTTTCAGAAATAGGAAATAATAAAGATATTTTTATGAAGAGGAAGATTTAACATTGACCAATGCACGTATTCGACGTTATGTCATAACTAGGCTTCGCATCTCATGTTTTTCTTTCACTGTAAAAGAGGAAGTTAGTTATTCACTCTCTCTGGATTGTTTAGATGGAAATAAATAAGTAGTAATTCGTAGGAAAATCTTTATTCAGAAGAGTAGCTTCGGTAGTGACTGACTTGCATCTTCAGTCCACTAGAAATGAGAGTAACCACAGGTGATAGTAATTTTTATTTATTAAGAGAAACGAAGAATCCCCAACGGTCCTTATTTTCCCTTTTCATCCACACTTTTTGAGTATAAAGAGAATTGGGTTGCTGGCACAGAACGTCCCCTCTGCGCAGTCTCCCTTTCTGCCTCCTCAGAGCCAAATTGGTCTCGAAGAAGAGAGGTATGTATAGTAGAGTCGGAGAGGGAGAAATAGTTAAGGGCAGCCTTAGTCGATCTACTTCAAGGGGTCAAGAGAAGAAGAATAGGTTTGATGTTAACCTTGTTATCCTTAAATTATGTTTGATGACTGATTTGAGCCTATCGTTTAACATGGGCTCCGAACCTCGATCTCGATCCGTTTGTACGTGTTTTATATTTTCTATTTTTCTTCACTTTTATATCTTTTTCAAAACTAATTGATTAAATTGTAACGAAGTGCGATTTAATTTCTATTTTGGCGTTGCATCAATTATTTGAATTCATAATTAGGACATTGTCAATTTATTCTATGCGCCTGGAGAACAAGCAGATCTCTGGCATAAAAGAATTTAGATTAAGTGTGCATTTCATAGTTCGTGTTTATTGGGCGTTTACGTCATATTGTTTGTCCCTGTGTTATATCTGTATATAATATAGCGGGATTCATTGTGTAATTTTGGATTTACAATTCTTGAAATAGTAAAATGAGTTTGCTTGACATGATCTGTTACAGGACCTCTGGACATTTATGAGACAGCTTACTTTAAATCAATTTTATGAATAATAAATGCACTGAAGCTTTCGAATGATTATTGTGTATAGAAATTTTCGATGTGTATAAAAATAATAATAATTAAATCCATTATAGTTGATTACATGAAGCTAAACGCTGAAACATCACTCTTGAAGATCAAATCAAACTTTCTTCATATGACCATAAAGGCCCCCAGATACAGAGATCTAAAATGTTAAACAAACTACCTTGATTTAATCATATATAAAATAAATAGATGTTCGTATATTTAGGGTTTCAATTCCGCCGTCGTGATCGATTGCTAAATTTGTGCGTCGCAATTTGGTGGGAGGCTTTATCCTGCTCGCGGCATTGAGGCAATGGCTCTTTATCCTTGTTGAAGTTTAAATTATTATGAGGTTCCTTAGTGTCAAATTCGGAAAGACCTTTTGCTATATAGATTCTACTCTGGGGGCATCTAGCAAGGAAATATGAGAGAGCTACTTTTCACTTTTTAATTGTTGTTTTTCTTATCGAGTTATCACATTATTCTTCTTCAATATCAAGATTGTGAACGTTGCTGGGAAATCTCGCAGGAAGTCTTTTACTTATACTCTTTTTAATGTTGTTTCTAATATTGTTTACTAGAGTTTCATGCATTTGGAATCTACATTGTGTCGTAGAATAGGCTCTCGACGATATACCATATATAACTATTCGTTGAGGGAATTATTCTAATATTTCGAGTGCGCGGTAATCTGATTGACCGAGGTTATTTATCTTCAATATGCTTAAGAAGTGGAACTGAGCTCAAGGATAATAATATGGCTATCATTAATAAAATAGAGTTTTATTAATTAAACTATCAACAACACACACAAAAAAAATGTTTACATAAACGGAGAATGGAAAGGGTCGTGGGAATATCTGACTAAAACGAGGATTAAAATTTGGAGAGATTTAAAAAGGTAAACAAATAAAAATTAAAGCACAGGGTAGCGTTGATAAAAAGGTTAGATAATTAAAGGTAATGCTCAGTTTACGTAATTACAAAGTTGTTATGCAGATGAAGACGATGCGAATGAATCTTCGGTCCACTGGTGATTTATAGCAGAAGGGTTCTTCGGGGGATTGTCCTTTAGCGAAGGGGAAGGACTGTCTTCGAAGAGTGAAAGCGAAGTATGGCTCGGAGGTACGAACGATCTTTGTGACAGCAAATCGGGGAAGTTCTAGATGAACAATGGAGGTTATCGTTGATACCAATCGTTCTCTTGAAGAACGTTAAAAGGGGGGAATTAAATTATCCTGACGAGATGTCTTGAGAATGAGAATGAGAACCGTTTCTTGACGAACAGGCTTGAAGAACAATGGCTGTTCTAACGTTGTTCTCTTTCTGAACAATAGAGAGAGTGAGAACCATCTTTTGTCTACGGGCTCAAAAAACAATGGCTGTTCTAACGTTGTTCTCTTTCTGAACAACAGGAGGGGGAGGGAGAGAACCGTTTCTTGTCAACGGGCTCAAAGAACAATGGGGGTTCTAACGTTGTTCTCTTTCTGAACAACATGGGGGGTCCTTATTGACTTGGCGTCTCGAAGGCACGAACCTTGGCATTCAAGGGATATTGTCCTCTTCTGGACAATAATAGTGGATCTCGAGATGCAAAAGGGAGACCGGATCGGCGTGATGCCTCGCGAAGATAATCTAGATCTGATCTGATCTCATTGGGGAATGCTATTGTATAAGTACACGGAGCCGTCTCCATTGCGTAGGGGGTAATTGAGTGGGGGACTTCGGGGGAATGCTCCGGTCACGCCTGGGTAAATACCTTATCTGCCCATAAGCGTAACTCAATCTGGCGAGATCGAGGTATGGAGGCGAAACGGGGGAAAGAACCTCCTTGATTAAATATTTGCTAAGGTGGGCGATAACGCGCTCTGATTCCTCTCGCAGATGCACGTGGGTAGCTATGTGTTTCTAAACATGTGATAGCGGCTGAATTTAAGCGGCCTCAGACCGTTCTATCACACATTTATTTAAAAGGTATCTTAATTAGGATATGGACTATATGATATTTAGATTATACTAACTCCTGAAAAATGAGAAATTCCTTTATAATTCAACTGATTCCCGCAAGTACAAATCAAGTAGAAAGTGTATATAATAATATGTAACTTGTCATGGCTTACTTTTTTCAACATATTCCATGCAGTTATGATAGGCTAGAGAACATACTTGTACCAATGATTGAATTTTAAAATTCCACATATTCAGTCGTCCGTAAAGCTCTGTGTAGTGGGGCTCCTAAACATTTCTGAATGGGGTAGACCCATCTTCAAACCAGTTGAGGCAGTAAAATGATGAATAAGTTTACAAACTTTTAGCTGTAATTAAAAATAGGCAAACTTCAGTATTCAGAGTTTCCCCTAAATGATTATAGTCACATGAATCTTACAGCAGCTCAATATCAACCTTACTTACACGGACTTAATAGTCGCTTACAAATAATTTCATTTGAATAATTAAAAGAGCGTTCATTTACTTTTAATTTTAGCGCAAAAAAATAGGGTTATTCTAAACTTTTAAGATTAGATTAAGATTAAATTTGATATAACAATACGCCGCCGGATTAGGATAGTAGAAATCAGGTTTTTATTATATTATTGTCATTCTGCATTCCTCTATCTGTCGTTAATTACCTTTATTCTCATAACTAACAGTAACTAAACCTCAACATTAAATTTACATTTCGTTTTAAAATCATTTTATATTTTAGGTTCTAGATGAATTCCAAGTGTGACTTCTATTATGAAAATCCTCATCATTTTAGCATTCTCTTAACTCTCTTAAGTATTTTATATTTCCCATTATTCCTATTATTCGCCTCTTTCTCTTCTTCTGGCAGCTAAAATTATTTTCACCTCAACAAATCCTATATACAACAAATGTCTGTTGACAGTCACCATTATTGAATTGTAGATAAATAAATACCAGATTTTTTCTCATCCTCAATACATTTAATTTCCACGATTTAAGATTGGAAATATTTTCCTTTAGTTATGACTTATTTATTTGTTTTGTCCTTTAATACATAATGCAAGCATAATGTCGTCAAACCAAAATTAATAGACTCTGGGGACAATTTAGATGACAGAAAACATTGAATATGCGCTCAGAAAATGCGATTTTCCGATAAATGACGAAACTGTCACTTTTTAATATGGCATTGCTTTATTTTTCGACATCAATATCAACTCTCTTTTATTTAGCTAAGCTATAACGGCGCTACAGGCAGTCTACCAATAATGCTTAAATTCCTAAACAATCATTGGTACAAGAATGTTCTCTAGGCTATCATTATTGCAAGGCACATGTTTAAAAAAGTAATCCATAACAGGTTGCATATTTTTATGTACACTTACTACTTGATTTCTACTTGAGGGAATTAGTAGGATCATAAAGGAATTGCTTATTTTCACGAAGTAGTAGAATATAAATATCATATTGTCCATTTCCTAATTAAGATACCTTTTAAATCAATGTAGATTCAAAGTATATGAAACTCTAGTAAACAATATTAGAAACACCATTACAATCTCGATAGAGGATAAGAAGAATAACGTTATAACTCGACAAGAAAAACGACAATGACAAGGTGAGAAGTAGCTCTCATATTTCCTTGCTAGATGCCCTAAGAGTAGGATCTACGAGTGACGGTCAATAAATTTTGAAATTCGGATATAAGGAAACGAGATACGAAAAAAAGGGTATTATTATCTTTCAATATAACTACCCTCACCTTCAATAGAATTTGCGCCACTTGTCCCTGAGGATTCGAATTCCCGACAACCAGAAATCTCCCGACTGCTGTTCAATCCACTCAGGGCCGCCGAGCTGGACATCTTCATCGTCTCCAAACCGGCGTCCACGCAGTGCAGCCTTGAGCTGGTGGAATAAAAAGTAGTCGCTAAGGGCTAGATCTGGACTGTAGGAGGGATAATGGAGCTCCTCGAATCCACACTTGCGCAGGAAAGCTTGTGCAACTCTGGCCTTGTGGGCTTTGACAACGTTGAAGTCGATCATGGGGCGTAAGATTTCTAGGGACCTGACAGGCAGAGACCTTGGTCATAGCCAAATTGTCGTGGAGGATGTTGATGACACTTCCATGTGATATTTCAAGTTCTCGCTCGATTTCTTCGACCTTCACCCGTCTAATTTCGAGAATCATGATCTTCATACGGGCCACATTGTATTCGTTGGTCACGTCTGACGGGCGTCCTGGACGATGGTCATCTTCAAGGGACTCACGACCGTGTCGGAACTCCCTATTTCAGCGAGCAATGGTTGCATATGAAGAGGCAGTGTCGGTGTACACTGCAACCATGCGTTCATGGATCTCTTTTGCATTCTTGCCTTCCTTGGTAAAAAAATTTATCCCTGCGCCGTGCTCGACCTTTTCCATTGTTGAAAAATTTGCTACTGCTTCATAAATAGGCGATGTCAGGGCGTGCGGCTGCAGGTCTTGACTTGTCATAACATCTCCTAACACCCTCACAAACAGCCATTCCCCTCCCTCTGTTTTGCCCGACCGATTCGCAAAACTTATTGAGCGCCCATCGTATATAGTAATAGTTCTTACAGAATTTAACCCTAGGTAACCTCATAATAATCTAAACTTCAACAAGGACAAAGAGCCATTGCCTCAATACACCGAGTAGGATAAAGCATCACACCAAATTGCGACGCACAAAATTGGCAATCAATCACAACGGCGAATTTGAAACCCTAATTATACTAACATATAATGATTTTATATTAGATCAAATCAAGGTAGTTTGTGTATCATTTTAGATCTCTGTATTTGGGGGCGTTTATGATCATATAAAGAATATTGAATCCTCATATCTTCAGTTGAGGAAAGTTTCAGTTGATCTTCAAGAGTGATGTTTCGGCGTTTATCTTCAGGTCATCAACTATAATGAATTTAATTATTATTAGTTTTATACGCATTGGAAATTGATATACACAATAATCATTCGAAAGTTTCAGTGCATTTATTATTCATAAAATTGATTGAAAGTAAGCTGTCCCATAAATGTCTAAGCTCCTGTAACAGATCATGCCTGAGGCTCTCGCGCCTCGCTTCTATCACATATTTGTACTTATGCTTCTTACGTGTATCCCGCAAGAAGAGATGAGCATGGCGTTCTCATCGCCTCGAACATTTCCCGAGTCTTATCTTCGCCTGCCCCAAGTTTAATTAATGAGGGGTTAATCCCCCTTTGCCTGCAGGCGTCGATCTGGCCAGATTAAGTTAGGCTTATGGCAAGATAAGAGTGTTCAAATCGCTAGCGGGACAGTCTATGGAAGTTCCCCATTGCCCCATACCCCGAGGGGCCAGCTCGGGTGATTTATGCGATAGAATTTCCCATTTGAATCCGATCCCGATTATTTTCGTCGAGGATCACACCGATCCGGTCTCCCTTGTGCACCTAGGAACTCTCTACATCCATGAACGCCCCTTATTATCCAGATGAGGACAATATCTTTAAGCGCCAAGTTTCGTGCCCCTCGAGACGCTAAGTCAAAAGGGCCCCCCTTTTGTTCAATTGTTTAGAACAGAACAACTTTAGAACAGTCATTGTTCTTCGAGCCCGTTCGACAAGAAACGGTTCTCGCTCCCCTGATATCACGTCAGTGGTAATTTAATTCACCCTTTCAACGTTTTTCAAGAGAACTCTTGGTTACTCCAATAACCTCAATTGTCCATCCAGAACATCTCCAAAATCCTGTCTCAAGGATCGCTCGTACTTCCGAGCCCCACTGCGCTCCCACTCCTCAAAGTCTGTCCTTCCCCCCTCGTTAAGGACAACCCCTTCTAAAAAACCCTACTCCTGGAACGGAAATCGCCACTCGGACCGAAGCCATTTCTTCAAATCGCTTTCACCTGCACGCCGACCTTATAAATACGTAAGCTACGATTGCATTTAATTATTTAACTTTGTTGCCAACGTAACTCAGTGCTTTAACGCGTATTTAGCCGACCCCTTTCCCTTCTTGTCTTTTTTTGTCATTTAAATCCCTCCAAATCTTGATCCACCGTTTAGTCAGAATTATGCGAAGCTACTCTCGTGAATAAAGATTTTCCTACGAATTACTACTTATTTTTCTTCATTTAAACAATCAAGAGAGAGTGAATAACTATCTTCCTCTTTTACTGTGAAAGAGAAACATGAGGTGAGAAGCCTAGTTATGACATAATGTCGAATACGTGCATTGGTCAATGTTCAATCCGCTTCTTCATAAAAAATATCTTTATTATTTCCTATTCCCTAAAGTCCTTTTCGAAGACCCAAATTTGGAAAGAAAATAATCTAAGAATGCAAGCCTATTAACTCTAAATAATTGCAATCGGAAAGCTATCAAATGTTTTTGGCCAGAAATACTATGGATAATTAAAGCACCCTTTGGAAGAGAAGACGCTCGCTTTGCTGACAAATATCTTGTGTGAGTTCGCTCGGCATTTCTAAAGGGAAGGAGGATATTAGAGGAGCTTTTATGACAAAAATCAGCCTTTTTTTTTTAATTTTTCGAAGTGGAAGAAATATATCTACCATGAAATGAGAAAGACATTTTCAAGTTAAATTTCACTAATGCCAATCAGAAGACAAAAAATGGGGAAATGAGATACCACATGTGTACCAAAGATTCCCAATTTTTGTCTTATCTTTATGCTCAATATATTGCTAGTTGTGTACACGTATCCGCATGTCTATCTTAAAATGATGCGAATTAACTCTAATATTTTTTACTCACGGTCAAACACAATCGCTCATACGAGGATGTCATAACAGAGGAAAGAATAGAAAAGATATTCTCTCAGATGACCACATGAAAGTATCGAAATTTAATGAAATGAAGGAAAATAATAAATGAATAGCTTCGTAGTTGAGAATATCACCACTTTCAAATTGGCATTTACGAGTCAACTTTTAAACCTGAAAACCAAAGTGCCTTTCGATTTAATATCACTATATTTGGTTGAATGAATATGTGAAGATATTAAGTACATGGTCTTGCTGGACTCTCTCATTGGCAAAAGATTGAAGTCAATAACGAGAATAATAATTGTTAATAAAAATAAGAGTGTAATGTTTGCAAACAAAAACATTTTCAGTATGGAATTTCTCATATAATCTTTAGTAGCAGACTGCATACCGAAACTGGACTCGTGATTTAGCATTTCGCTCAAACACAGTTTTTATTAATGTTGATTTGCAGGTTAAGATCTATTTGACCAGTACTTACTCTTTCTTCCATCTTATAGGGTAGAACTAATATTAATTAACTTTTGAGGATAATGTAAACAACTCTGGTTTCGACTTATAATTAACCAATTAACTATTTTTCCACTAATTTTGGTGCTTTAAGATCCGGAGGAAGCTATTTGTCTGAACAGTGTCGAAATTATTTTAAAAATTGAAATAATAACCATTTGTAGGGCCATTTTCAACACGTAGGTTGAAGTCAATTTCCAAAGAAAAACAATAGATTAACCTCGCGCGCCTTCCCGAAATTCTCTATTTATAGATTTGTATATTATTGGTGACCAAAAGAAGCCTAAAAGACGAGATTTTTATCTGTAAAAGAAGAAAAGTATGTAGGGCCCACAGGTATTTGTAGGGCCCACATGAATTCACCTGAAGGGTGTACATGTACATACCCTACACAAAGGAACGCGATCCCTTGGAGACAAAAAGAGTCTGGAATTTCGGGGTAAAGGCTCGATTTTCTCACTGTAATCAAGTGATAGCTTCCTTAACTAGGCTCAATTTAGACAGGTGCCTGAAAATAAACATTGGGATAGTAAGAATGTTTGGAGGTAATAATAGGTCTCAGTGAACAGAAGGTTGGAGTATCTCTCCACGGGAGAAGGAGTCTTATTCCTGGACCCCAATCGTACCTTTATCGGTACAGACGACCTATCTCAAAGGGACGGGGTACATATTTAATTAAAAGGAAGGCATTTCTGACAAACCTAATTCAAGATGTCCTGGAACGCACCCAAAGAAGCGTTCGAAACAGAACGAAAGCGGATGTGCACCAGCACGACCGTGTCACTTCTGAAACGACCTTCTCGGAGGTCGTCAGAAAGGGTGCGACCATGAAAACCGTGAAGCCGGAAAAATAAAGAGCGTAGGGAGTTCTACACTAGGGGACTCCCGAAAAGTACTTCTGTTCAATGCGAGGTCAATCAGGAACAAGTTTCTTGAGATCCGTGGCCTCGTAGCAACAGAAGAACCTGAGATGGTGGCCATAACGGAGTCGTGGTTAAAAACCTCAAGCAGAGATTTTAAAGGTGAATTCACGATTCCCGGTTACCAGCTCTTCCTGAAAGATAGGCCAGACAGAGAGGGTGGTGGTGTGATGTTGTATGTCAAGGATACTCTTAACTCAACGGATTGCAACATCGTATCCGACCATGAACTACTAGGTGTTGATCTAGAGATAGGTACTGCCAGATACAGGACCCTCGTGCTTTACAGACCCCCTGCCCAACTCTTAGAACAGGACAGGAGTCTGTACCAGCTGTTGGGCAAACTTGTTAAGGACAGAGTGTGTATCACCATGGGTGACTTCAATACCTATGTTGACTGGGAAAGGAGAGAACGATGTGGCGAGAACGCACTACTCCTGGAGTTTGCTAACAACGAGTTCCTTACTCAATGGGTCAGAGAACCAACGACAGGAGACACTATCCTCGACTTGGTTTTCACCACTGAGGATGACATAATAAGAATAATAAGTCCTTTTTAATGCGCTCTTAAAGGGCTGAGGCCTTCCCAGAGCGCACGCTGTCCAGAGATGAGAATGGAAATTCAATCGAAATTCAAGAGGGGGAGAAGGAAATTCTGAAAAGATGCGTTTTCAGGAGAAGCTTAAATGTAGGAAGAGAGGGAGAAGACCTGATTTCAGCAAGAAGAGCAGTCCACAACTTACGGCCGCAGATTGAAAAAGAGCAGTTCCCCATTGAGCAAAAGGATGAACGAGGAATATTCAAAAGAGGTGCATGTGATGACCGAAAGGCCCGAGGGACATGGCGTGGCGAGAGGGCAGAAGAAAGGTAAGACAGGGCCTTGTTGTTTAGGGCTTTAAATGTGAAGAGAAGTATCTTGAAGTGAAAACGGGATCTGACATGAAGCCAGTGCAGTTCATGCAGCAAGGGTTTCGAGGGAGAGAAGCGAGGGCGACGGAGGAGAAGCCGGGCGGCATAGTTCTGTACAAGTTAAAGGGGGAGGAGAGAAAAGGATGGCAGATTCACAAGCAGAGAGTTACAGTAATCAAGGCGTGAGGTGATGAAGGCATGAACAGCAGTCCCAAGACTTTGGCGATCAAAGTGAGAGCGAATGTGAGAGAAGTTATGGAGGAAACATGAAGAGGATTTGCTGACATTGTGGATATGAGGCTTAAAGGAGAGATGCTTATCAAAAACAAACAGATTCCTAGAGCAGTCAGAGAAAATGAAAGTATCAGCGCCCAGAGTAAGCGAGGGAAAGAGAGATTTAGATTTTTTTGACAAGAGCAGGGGTGCCGACGAGGAGGACCTTAGTTTTGTAGTGAGTAAGCCTGAATAGGTTGGTAGAGAGCCAGTCAGAAATGGAGAAGTAGGCAGCCAGGAGCTCAGTGATAGAGTAGGCAAGAGACGTAGGGGATGAGGAAACGAAAATTTGAGTGTCATCAGCATAGAGGTGGAAGGATAGAGAGAGATTACGGAGAATGGAACTAAAAGTGAGAAGGTAGATACGAAATAGTAGAGGACCAATGACAGAGCCTTGTGGCACTCCAAAGCGAATGGAGGTAGATTCGGATGAAAAGTCGTCCATCAAAACGGATTTGGTACGAGACGAGAGCTAAGAGCGCAACCAGTCAAGCACGGTGCCTGATATGCCGAGGAAAGAATGGAGACGATCAAGTAGGACGGTATGGTCAATGGTATTGAATTCAGAGGAGAGGTCGAGTAGAATGAGAATGAAGGCACAACCCCTGTCCGCGGCTCTTCGTAAGCAATCGGACACATTGAGAAGGGCAGTTTCTGTTGAGTGACCTGACTTGAAACCAGATGTCTTTTGCTCTTGAGGTGAGGCCGCTCAAACTTCAAAGCAGGAGGTTGGAGTGATGACGGTTCTCCAAATGCAAGAAGGGGGGGGGGGGAACTTCCGGTCCAGGGGAGAGTATTTCGGCTACCCGAAATGAGTTCGACACGAGTTGATAAAAGAAGTCGGGAAAATCACTCGGGGCGATTTTTCTGTGGAATTACCTCCTGGTTGGGGATAATTCCAAATACACAAAATAGGCTAGCTGTCACTTTGCTTTGTTGCTAGCACTTGACTTGGAACCATGGGGAAATCTTTTGTGTTCTGGCGAGACTTCTCAACTCAGTGTGTCTTGCAGGGAGTCGAGCGTTATTTATATCCGAGGATCTCCCCGGAGTTGGGGGTTAGGGGGAAAAACTCTAATCTCGAAGGGCCTCGAATCTTCTGGCAGAGCTATTTTAGCCCGCATAAAGGTGAATCGTGGGGGACTCGATTCGAGGCTACCGCTTGTGGAAGGGGGGAGGGGGGGAGGAGGTTTACCACTTTAGTCCTAGCCGGGCCTTTTGCTGCACATGGGAGTTCCTTTCTGCTAAAGATATTCCAAGTGGGGATTCCTTCACAAATCTCTCAACCGAAAGATGATGCTTTACAGAGCAGTTGCGTAGAAAAGGATCATCCCAACCCGTCAAACTAGAATTATCAAAGTTCTCGGGAAATTCTAACCTTCTACGACAGGTGTACACAGACAAAAAAACGTAAATTTAGCTTAGCGGGGAATTTACGGACATAAGCCTTAAACAGTTCGATTATAGAGAATTTAACTAATACAATTTAAAAAAAAAAGAAAAATCACAGGAGAAGATTGGCGACATTTCAGTGGAACCAAAAAAAAGGATATAATTAAATGGAGGCATAAATATGGGACAAAAAATAACTCAACAATTTAGTGGACCAAAAAAAAAAAGAAATCATAATTAGGAACATTAATGAGGTAATATATATATAATTCACGTGGAAAACCTTCGCTCTCGCCAGAGTATGGATGAGGTAATCCACGGGTCCTCTAGCTTCGAGGACAGAGTAGGGTCCCCTTCATTTTCTAAGGATTTTGTTGCTGCCCGTGGGAAGTAGCACCAGCACTTTCGCGCCCGGCTTGAATTTTCGTTCTCGTGACTTAAGGTCCAATTAGGTCTCAAACCTCTCAATAAGTCCTTCTTCACGGGATACGAGACTCGTTTGTTGCCTCGGGTGGACTTATCTTCGAGGGCTTAAGTTTTCTCCCAAAGTAGTAGGAGAGTTGCGCACTTCTTCTGGGCGCCGGAAAACTTATCGCTCCGGAGGGCTTGGAACTTCGGGTTGATAAGGGTTTTCAGGGAAACAGGTGCACGAGAATCCAGGGCTGCCTGTGTACGGGTAATCACCGGCTGGGCCAGGGGATCGCCTGAATTACGGGGTTCTGACAGAATAAAACGGAGCAGAACTGGATTGGGGCTGCTACCACTTTGGCTCAACCGGACTCGATGTGACAACGAATTACTGGGAAACGACTCGCCCGGGCCAAGGTAGTCGTGGACCACCGCAAGTTTCTTGTGGCCGGGCTGAACAGGGGGGAGTAGGTCCTCAGACACTATAATGCAAGTGCACCCGGTGTCACGGACGGGGGTGGATACTCGGCGACGGTTCACAGTTCCGTTCTTGAACTTCAATCCACCAGGGTTGTTCTCATTAAAGAGAACATTTACGTGATGGACCAGGAATTTTGCGGGCGAGGGAGGTTCGGGAGTCTTTTGAGGCGACGGAGGAGGATCAGGGGCGGCCCAGATTTGGTGCACTTGGTGGGACTGAGAGTTTGTGAATCGGGAGTTTTGAGGACAGTTCATCCGGTAATGGCCGGGAACTCCGCAGGTTTAGAAGATGATCGGGTTCTCTTGGTACGGCACAACCGGGGGAGAAGAAACTAGGGGCTTAACTTCTCGGTGTTCCGATGGATGGAAGTTTCTTGGCTTCGAAGGACTGGAAACTTTGGTAAATCTTAGAACCAAATTAGGGAAGGGGGGGTCTTAGGGCCCTAAAATTTAGTTTTGGGGGGTGATTGGGCAGCCTTTTTTACATCTTTAGGGTATAAATCTTGACTACCCGCGTAGATATCGGCCTCTTCCAAACACTCATTGAAAGTGGCGCAACGTTTGTCCTTAATGAAGGCGCGAATTTCGGGAGCCACGTCAGCTAAAAGCTGATCCCTAAGAAAGAAGTCCAGAAGAGACTCGTACACCTGGAGAATTTTGCACTCATCCAGCCAAAACTGAAGGTTTTTTGAAGGATGTACCCATGTGGTGGAAATGTTTGGCCAGGGCGGATCCTTTCCTGGCGGAATCGGGAGCGGTAGAAATCGCTATTCATATGAACAGCGGCTAACAATTCGGACTTTAACGTGGAATAGTCCAAAGTTGCTTCCGGAGGAAGGGATACGAAGATATCCCTTAACTTGGCAATAAGGAGTGGAATTAAGCGAGCAACGCCATCATTTTCGAGATCACATCTATTCATCTGAAAGATTCTCTCAAAATGGGCCAAAAATGACTTATAGTCTTCTCCATCATTGAAAGCGGGAAGGTGGACTGAAGGAGTTTGGGGAATTTCAGCCCGGGAACCGATAGAGTGATAATCCATTTGATTTCGGCTCATTTCCAGCTCATGCTGCCTAATTTGTTCACGTTCTTCCATCTCTATTTTCAGTTTGTTTCCCTCCATTTTGTTCTTCTCCATCTCGATCTTCAGTTTGTTCTCCTCCATCTCAATCTCTTAGTTTGTTCTCTCCCATCTTTATCTTCAGTTTGTTCTCCTCCATCTCCATCTTCAGTTTGCTCTCCTCCATCTCCATCTCTCTCTTCAGTTTGTTCTTCTCCATCTCTATTTCCCTTCGCTCTGCCCGTTCGTTCCTCTCTTCTTTCTGTACGTAATTTAGCAGGTCTTTTCCCGAAAGACCTAACATTTTATCCTGACTCTTGAATTTTTCGAACGATGACATTTTTATGCAGTTAACTGAGGGAACACTGATACGTGAACGAGCTGTTCTCCTCCATCTCCATCTTTAGTTTGCTCTCCTCCATCTCCAGTTTGTTCTCCTCCATCTCCATCTCTCTCTTCAGTTTGTTCTTCTCCATCTCCATTTCCCTTCGCTCTGCCCGTTCGTTTCTCTCTTCTTCCTGTACGTAATTTAGCAGGTCTTTTCCCGAAAGACCTAACATTTTATCCTGACACTTGAATTTTTCGAACGATGACATTTTTATGCAGTTAACTGAGGGAACACTGATACGTGAACGAGCTAGGACACTACCCACGCGAAACAAATACTTAAATATTCGTGAAGGCCTTGATCCCTTAAAAAATTAAGATACAGCTACCTACCTCTGCTGTTTCTAAGCGGACAAAAAAAATTAAAATGGTCCTACCGGAATTAGGACATCAAAGACCTTAACTCTTTTGGATTAATAAGCAAGAAAGTCTCCAAAATTCGAACACAATAAAAAAAAATTAATTACCTAGGGTCCAACACAAAAATTAAATAAAAGGGATGTACGTGAATAACAAGAGAACTACTAATGTCGAAATTAAAAAGACACTGGTTCGTAAAAACCCCAACACACTTGACACCAGAATTATATAATATGTATATTAATATATATATATATATATATATATATATATATATATATATATATATATATGTCGTGGTAAGACATTACATTATATCAATACTATATTATATCTATGGGAGAGGACCAAACCCTTGAAAGCGAACCGACCAAAGGAACGGAAAACCACGCGTTTAGATGGGCTGATTAACGAGAGAGTGCATCGAGGTCAGGGAAATTATGGACAATGGCAAAGTTCAAGGTTATTTAAAGAGACATCAACAAAAATAAAATTTTATTTACACAAAATATTTATAAGAGAATTGAAGGGTAAAATTACCTCAGAGAATTAACATGCCCAAATCACATCAATAAACGAAGGGGGGTGCAGATTAACTCAATTGGGTTACTGGATGCGGAGGGGGGTTGGCTTATGGATGTCTTCTGCTCTCGAGGTGAGGCCGCTCAAACTTCAACGCAGGAGGTTGGAGTAATGACGGTTCTCCAAAAGCAAGGGGTGGAGGTGAACTTCCGGTCCAGGGGAGAGTATTTCGGCTACCCGAAATGAGTTCGGCTTCGACACGAGTTGATGAAAGAAGTCGGGAAAATCACTCGGGGCGATCTTTCAGTAAAATTACCTCCTGGCTGGGGCTAATTTCAAATACACAAAATAGTCCAGCTGTCACTTTGCTTTTTTGCTAGCACTTGACTTGGAACCATGGGGAAATCTTCCTGGTTCTGGCCAGATTTCTCAACTCTCTGTGTCTTGCGGGGAGTCAAGCGTTATTTATATCCGAGGATCTCCCCGTAGGTGGTGGTAAGGGGGAAAAACTCTACTCTCCAAGGGCCTCGAATCTTCTGGTAGAGCTATTTTAGCCGGCTTAAAGGTGAATTGTGGGGGACTCGATTCGAGGCTACCGCTAGTAGAAGGGGAGGGGGGGAAGGGTAGGCTTACCACTTTACTCCTAGCCGGGCCTTTTGACGCACATGGGAGTTCCTTTCTGCTAAAGATCTTCCACGTGTTGATTTCCTCACATATTATCTGTAAGCAGATTACGTGAGTAAGCTTCACGAGCAGATTTTAATTTCGCCACGTAGGAAGCAATCGCAAGTCAGAACGCTAGCGGGAGAGGGGTCGTGTCTTACCCACAGGTGCGAGCCCTTCTTTTTTTCTTTTTTTTATAGAGTCCATCTGGCAACTGCCCACTTGGGCATAATTCGCCTAAAACATGACAGCCTAGAACTAGGCTACTTTAAAGTAAAAATATGAAAACCTAATAATGATAAAAATGTGAAAAACTTACAGTCAGGAAGTAATCTCCAGAGCATGCGTAGGTCCCCCTTACCACGGTGCAGGAGCGTGCAACCTACAAACAAAAAAACAATAAACAATTAACAAAACAAAAAATAGAACCTTCTTAAAAAAGAGGAGAAGCCCGGCCTCCCCCCAAAAGTAAACAAGTCCACATGTCAATGTGCACGACCTCGTCCCGAATAAAAGGGACAGGCGGTAGCTACCACGCCTATCCCGGTATCGGGACAGGTATCGATCGTAGAGATCACCCAGACTGGGACATTCGACAAAAATGTACCGAACAGTCTGGGGAACGACGCAGTCGTCGCAATAGGGCGTTGGCGAGCGCTCCATCAGATAGCAATGCGGCACACGGATGTGCCAAATTGGGAGACGACAGAAAGCGACCTGAAGCCATCGCGGCCTTGGGGGACAGGTCCATGGGAACAGTCGCGGCGTCCTGGCACGCAACTTTAAGTTCTCTTCGACCGTGTCACATCTTCTTTGCCAAGCAGTCCAAAGAGCTGCCCGTATTCCTGCCATGTAGTCATTGTGAGGAAGAGCAAAACGCTGGTCCGGTCGCAGACTCCTCGCGGACTCTTTGGCGCCCTCATCGGTGCGCTCAATCCCCGCAATTCCTACATGTCCAGGAACCCAGCAGAAGATAATCTCGACATCTGCGCGGCTTGCACAAACCGTGGCGTCACGGATATCGCGAACCAGGGGTTTCGGAGATTCCAATGCCACGAGAGCACTCAGGGCGCTTTGTGAGTCATCATAGATCACAATCCGGTTTCCGAAACAGGCACGTCGCGTAATCTCCCGTACCGAGTGGTGTATTGCCACCAGCTCACCCTTGGAGACAAACGCAGCGCCTGGTAGAGCCCCGCTGACTTCAAAAAGAGGGGATACGGCATGGAAGCCGTTCTGTCCATAGGCAGAACCAGGGGCGCCTTCCGAAGGAGTTTCCTGGCCCTAAACCCAAAAGGCTTAGGATATGACTGGCGTCTCTAGGCGGCATAGGCGCCATCGAGTTTAGCTGAGGATGCAGTGAGAGCTGCTGGCGACTAAGGGAGGCACCGGGCTCGCGCGTACAGGCGAGTGATACACTGCACGTGGCGCAGAGCGAGTGGCATCTCCCTACTATCGACCAACAGGCTCTCAATGGGAGAAGTGCGGAAGGCACCAGTTGCAAGGCGAAGGCCGTTGTGGTGGATCGAATCCACCTCCTGCAATAAACGCTCAGCTGCGGATGCACAAAACTCGCTTCCATAGTCGAGCTTCGAACGAACAAAGGATCGGTAAAAAAGTAGGGCAGTAGCCCTATAATCGCCCCAAGCGCTGAACGTCACGGAACGGCGAATGCCCATGGCACGGGTACAAGAGACACTAAGACTACGAATATGAGCCTCCCAGGGGAGGAGTCGGTCGTGTACAAGTTCAAGGAAACGGTGTGATCCCACCATATCCAGGCGCATCCCATTAAGAAACAAATCTGGGTCTGGGTGAAACCATACATGGCAGCAGAAGTGCACCCCCTTAGTCTTGGCCAAAGAAAACCGAAATCTGTGCACCTCGGCATAGCGAGAGACGCAGTTCAATGCCTGTTAGATAAGACGCTCAAGAGTTGGCCTCTAGGCCGCGCCAAAAGAGATCAAAAGATCGTCGAGGTAGAGTATAGGGAGAACATCTTCCGTAGCACCGAAGTGATGCCGTTGATGATTAGGGCAAAGAGTGTGACACTGAGGACACTTCAGTGCGGGAAACCCTCTTCCTGCTCCTTGGCAACGGTGAGAGCTCCTTTCACCCGTACGCGGAATCGAATATCTCGCAAAAATTCAGATATAAACATTTGGAGGCATCCCTTCGCCCCCATCGTGTGGAGAGTCTTCATGATACCGTATCACCATGCGGTATCGTAGGCATTCTCCAGATTGAAAAACTTTCTGGGGTAATGCTGTCTACGAAGGAAAGCTTTGCAGACGGCATATTTGAGTCGGCGCAGAGCATCCGACGCGTAGTGGAACTTACGGAATCCACACTGTGCAGAAGACAGATGGCCTCCGCTGTCCAGGAAAAAGGCCAATCTATCATTTATCAATTTTTCCGTTAACTTGCACACGCAAGAGGTTTGAGATATTGGGCAGAAACCGGTTGGAGTAGAGTGATCTCTTCCCGGTTTGCTAAAGGCGAGCACAGTAGCGATTCGCCAGGAGTCTGGGAGAAGACCGTCTACCCAGATCCTGTTAAACGAATCTCACAGAAAGGCCATGCCTTGCTCACCCAGGTGTCGAAGCATGGCGTACGGGACATGATCAGGAGCATAGGCGGTGTCCGCGCACAAAGCGAGAGCGGAGCGCAACCCACTCACAGTCACCTTGGCGTTGAAGGGTTCTCCGTTTCTGGAGGTAAAGTCCAACCGGTGGCCTTCCGCGACTAAACGACCTGCATTCAATGCTGGCGGAGCAGTATCCCAGCTAGAGAATGCGGAAAAAGCGGTCGCTCTTGGTTTCCGCCACGGACGCGGGGTCCGAGATTGCGGTCCCATTCTCCTGAAGAACGGGAGGGGAGTACTGAGAGAACTTGCCCCGAATCCTTTTGACTCGCTTCCACACCTCTGCTAAAGGGGTCTTCCCGTTAAGTGAAGACACATATGCCCGCCAAGAAGAGCGACGGGGGTGCTTATAAATATATCGGAACCTAGCCCTAGCCCGACGAAATTCAGCGACAGTAAAATCGTTCGGGCTGCGCTTATACCGAATGTAGGCATAACGCTTCAGTTTGAGGGCCGTCTCACACTCGGCTGACCAATATGTGAGTGGTCGGCGTTCAAAACGGAAAGACGTCCTAGGAATAGTAGTAAGGCCCACGGCGATGAGGTTGCCGTAGGAGAACTCAGCGGCCTAATCTACTGACCTACAATCCTAGACTGAGATAGAGAATTCAGTCATTTCCTGAAATGCAGGCCACCGTACCCGCACCAAACACCACCGAGGTGGGCTCTCAGGCGGCAGTTGCCCTGAAAATAATATTTGAATTGGAAAGTGATCACTACCATGAAGGTCATCCACCACCCCCCAATCAAAATCAGGCTGTGCATCCGAAGAGCACAAAGATAGATCAAGGCAAGAAAATGAAGCGGTTCTCGGACAGTGATGCGTAAACTCATCCACGTTTAGGACACCCATCTCAAGCTCTTCGATCAGATCGGCAAGGACTTGTCCCCTGGGATTTATTGAGTAATTTTCACAGCGAGGATGCCATGCCGTTCAGATCTTCAAGCAAGAGAAAGGGCCTCGGCAACCGTGCTTACGACGCGGCGGAAGGCCCCCGCGTCAAAGCCAGCTGACGGCGGAATGTACGCAGAAATGTTAGTATACCTCCTATCCAGGTGCAGCTGCACAGCCACTGCCTGAAAGGAGGTATCTAAAGAGTAAGGAAGAATGGAGACATCATGCCGGGTGTAAACCGCACATTCCCCAGCCACGCTATCTCGTGGTGGTGGGGTCGCAAGACACTTATACCCCAGGAGGACGCTCAGGGGGCACGCGCCTAGCATGGTCTCCTGCAAAAAAAAGGCTAACGGATGAACGGGACGGGACGAGCCTACGCAGCTCCTCCAAGTTAGCCCGGAGTCCACGGCAATTCCATTGAAGGAATATGCACTATAGGCCTAGCTAGAATGAGACGCGGAGCGCTCCTCGATCAGAAGACCCTCACGGGAATGGCCGTACGCTTCTCAGAGTAAGAACCCCGGGTGCTGTTAGCCGGACAAAGCGCTAAAGGCGCTGTCGCCTTCGAGGACTTATTGGTGGAGGTTTGGCTCGCTATGCGAGTCTTTATCTCCCTCCGCCTCGAAACCTTAGGCGGGCGTTGCGGCTTCGGAGGCGGGGGCACTCTTTTTGAGGAACCATCATCTCCGAGCCACTCGCTTTACCTTTAGGCGTCGGCGAAGGAGGCGAAGATCCTTTATTACTGTCATCCTTTCGGGGGACAGCTTTAAAAACCCCGGAAGATGGTCTGGCGACAAACTTCGGGGTGTTGCTCCCTGTGAGTCTAACGACTCGGTGAAGGCGCATGGCCGTTTCGCCTTACGCGAAACGGTCACGCTGGGGAAAGGTGGGGGAGCTCTGGTTTTAGCCGGGGCTGAGTATGAACCCTTTTTGCCACCAGCTTTACCAGGGGAGTGCCCGGGTTGGGTAGAGCGTGCAGAAGGGCTCCGAATGGGCACGGAAACAACCGTGCTCGTTGGCCTGGATGGGCAAGGAGCAGAGAGTGCTTTTCTAACTATTGAGGCATATGACGTCCCAGGTAGAGCCTAGCGCGCCAGGACCAAGTCCTTAGCCTCGCGGAATGAGATTCGATCCTGGGCCTTAACGGCCAGGATTTTTTTCCCCAGGAGATATGCACCACATTGCTTCGAAGAAGCGGGGTGCGGCTCTCCGCAATTGACACACTTGGCCACACATGATTTAGACTTATCGTGTGCGGCCTTAGAGCAATTTACACAGACTTCGGCTGACCCCGACTTTGCACGACTACAAGATCGATTACTCTAGCCGAAGCAGTGACAGTAATAGCACTGCCGCCGCATTGGCACAAATGCCTTTCACGCGGTAGCGGTACCACCCTGCACACACCGACTCAAGGAGCTTGTCACAGTTGAACGTGACGAAGAGTGTAGAGGTGGATCTCGAGGCCCCTCCCTTGTTTTCTCATGAAACGTTCGACCTTGACCGCCCCATGGGTGGCCAGCTCTAAGGTGATGTCCTTAAAGGAGTAGTCAACGAGTTTCCTTGCATAAACCACTTCTTTCACCAAGTTCATGGTAGAATGCGGCGACACACTCACTGGTGTGCTATGAGGTGTCCCAAGAGCACTTATTTTGACCACCTCGGCGGAATTCGCCGCATTGGCCAGAAGACTCCCGTCCGAGAAACGGGTCACCTTCGGCTCTCTACCAATTGCACTAGCTAATCCTCTCTGGTGGATCATGTTGCCCTTGGCCAACATGGTCACACCAGTGGATCGAATAACGAGGAAGCTTTTGAAGCCAGCGGGCTCGAAAACGCCAGGTAACCTCTGAATGAGGGGCCCCTATGTCATCGAGGCTCCGCCCTGTGCACTTTTGTTATAAGTCAGGGGTTTTGCAACCGGGACGGCAGAGGGGCAGGATGTGGCGATCTTGGCTTGTTCGCTTGCCAAAGTGGCAGCAGACCCATCCGTCCTCACAGCTTTCGCGGATGGAGAGGAGCCCTGAGTCTTCTTAGTCTTTTTTGTCGTAGTCTTTTTCGTTTTTGGAGAAGAGGGCGTGAAATGAACCCACTTCTCACCTCCGCCGGCAGAGGCCCCTAGGCCAGATGGACCGGCCTCAGCCAGGTCCTTCCCCGAAATGGAGAAGATCCTAGTCGTCGCAGGGGCACCATCCGGAGGAGATCCCTCCCCTCCTTGTACTGCCTCAGAAACCATAGCCCTTTGAGGAGAACCTTGCATAGGGGAGTATTCGAGTTCGGTGTTTGGCGCCAAGCCCCTATTCCCCCTTATGGAAGGCCCTACTGTCTGAAGCTGGGTTTTCTCAAAGGCCATGTCCATCTCAGGAGGGGCCTCCAGTTTGCCATTTCCTCCCAGGACATCGCAGGTCCCTTTGGCCGTGTCGCCAGTCATGTGTGGGGAGGCACAGGCCTTGACCCCGGCAAGGTTTAAGCCGCCTCTCCGGTTAGAGAAATATGGATGGTCCCCTGCGCAAGCACGGGGGAGGAACGGACCTCCATTTTTTCGGTGGAGCTGCCCTCGGGCAGCTCCTTTGATAATACAAAGGAAGTTGAGGGTTTTTTTTTTCGGTTGTCCATCATTGGGCATGGTGACCCTAAATTTTCTGCGGGACGCAATAGCTCATAACCTCTCACAGTTGCCTGCACTGCAAGAGGTGCTTACAGACCTGGAAGAGCCAGGCGCCGCCATTTGGGACTACCTTCCTGCCTGGTGGCCTGGCAGTCCATGGACATGGCGGCTCCACCTTGAACACGGAGTAAAAAGATAGATTGTGAATAGGAGAGTAAAAGTGGATGTGAGGAAGGTATGGGTGGCGATGAAGCAGGTTGTCAAAAAACCCCATTCCAAACCGGAGCTCAGGGGTCAGGGAACGTTTTCCTCTTTTTCCTTAGCCCCGATCCGGGACGGTTGGCTTGAGAAGAAGGTCAGCATCTACGCTGTGAAATTAGAGGCTGAACAGTGAAAGTTGTGGGAGAGGTTGTATGAAAAGCGACGAGGTAGGGGAGAAATACATGCTATCTGAAGGAAGGAAGAGAGGCTGACCTTGGGCCGGACGGAGTGCTGGATCCCGTCAACACGGCGCTTAGGTTGGCCAATCACCGTGCCCCCTACGGGCGCACGCCTTTCTAAGGACTGTTTCATGGGCACGCATGGAATACCTAGCACGCAGGAGTTCCATATAGTACCAAGGGGCACGGTTACAACAGGAGTTCGAAGGGGTGACAAGGGGCGAGTGGGTTTCAAGACAAGTGAGAAGGGGTTGCTCTAAAGCAGAGAGAATCTGGTCAGGAGAGGCAGAAGCATCAATGGGAGGAAGGTGGAGGCCACAACATTAGATAGGGAGGGAATATCAATGGAAGCTGGTCGACGGAAAGGCTTAGGATTATGAGACAGCTTGGGAGGTATATGTAATGGGATAGAGAAGTTGAAGTTGATAAGGAAGTGATCACATATAATATTGGACAAATTTGTAGTCGTAAGGTTGGAAATAAGATAGTCAGAAATTACAAGTTCTAAAATTTTACCATGAGAGTGGGTAGAGGAAGAAACGTGTTGGGTGAGGGAGAAAAGATCACGAATTTCCAAAAAAGCTTTGAAATTAGGATTGTGGCCAGGAAGGTTGAAATCACCGAGGATTAGCAGAGAACCACTGGGGGAGAGGCCAGTGAGGAGGTTACTAAATTAATCAAAAAAAAGCTCGAGGGAGGAGCTGGGGGGAAGCGGTAGAGGACTAAGATAGTTAGAGAGGGGGTGGAATCAGAGACCTTGATTTGCGCCTCAAAAGAAAGAAGAGGGGGAGAGGGCAGATTATTCAGAGGGAAGGCGGCACTGTGAATGAGAGCAACTCCACCACCGCGAGAGTTACTGGAGGTATGGGAGTGGACGTAACGATCAGGGTTAGCGAGATTTAAACAGCAGGCAGAAGGGCAAGCAAAGTTTCCGTGAGTCCAAGGAAAGTGACTCGAGTGTTATCGAGCAGGTCATAAATGTAGTCAGCCTTCTTCGAGAGTCTTCTGACCTTGAGGAGAGACGCTGAGAAAACGGGTGAAGGGGCAAGTGAATAAGAATCAGGGCTAAGCGGGGGTAAGGGGCTTGATTCAAGTAAAAAAGTTTTCTAAACGGAAACCACGTTTAGTCTGGCGAGGGAACGAGAAATTCCCAATGCATTAATGTGAGTGAGGGTGTTTTGAGAAACACTGGTAGCAGTTTCATTGAGGGCAAGAATCGTTAACCTATCAATCATAACACAATTTGGTTAACTATATAAGTAGAGTGGCTAAGCGACACAATAATGGGAGAAAAGCAAATTAACTATATAGGTAGAATGGCTTAAGCGACACAATAAGTGGAGTAACAACAATCGAGACAAAATAAGAGTAATCAAATAGTGGGAACAAATAAAATTACGATAGAAACTATAAACTAGGGAAAAAAATAGTGACAAATCAGAATTAGCGGTCGGTGAGGGTCGGGGGGAGGACGCGTTGGAGGAAGGACAGAGCGGACGTAACAACGAGGCGGCTTAAAAAAACACGTGGATGCGAAAGAAGCAGAGGAGAAGAGAGGCGAGGAAAAAAAAATAAATGACAAAGAGTTACTTACTGATAAGATGAGCATGTACAATAGCAGACCAAGCACACAGATTAGGGCGAACACAATTCAACGATACACTCGTGCAGTCGAAACAAACGAACGAACGGAAACGGGTAACAAGTGACTTATAAAGCTAAGGCGGGCAGGCTAGTAAACAATACTTAAAAGCACAAAAAAGCAACACAGAAAATGGTAAAAGCACAGGCAATAAAACTGCAAAAAACAAAATTAAAACACAGCACAAACGTGCCAAGCGTTATGTAAAAAGATAACTTGAACCGTAGAAAGAGCCAGAGATAAGCACATCGATCCACTTGGTAAAAAAGTGGCAGTGACCACCGACTAATTAGATTTGTGTTCAAAGTCCAAAAGGCAGGGCCTGCAACTAGTAAATCGAGGAAACTTGATTTAAGAATAGCAGACTTTGCAGGTTTTCGTGCTGGAGTGACCGACGTGAGGCTAGAAGTGTGCGATGCAGTTCAACAGGCGTGGAACAGTTTAAAAACCACATTCATGAGTTTTCAATCGCGTTTCATCCCTTTGAAATGCCCCCGTAGGTCTTCTGTTCAACCAAAGTGGTTTAATCGAGAATCGGCCAACTGCTTAGGGAGAAGAAAAATATTTACCGGCAATCGAAGATCTCGGGTGACTTTGACGAATTCCGGAGGCTATACAGGAGAGTGAAGTCCAGCATAAGGGTGGTTAAGCGGTCTGAGGAACTCCGAGTAAAGAGACTCTGTAAAGAGAATGCCAAGGAGTTTTTTTGATAAGTGAACAGCCCTTAACCTATCCGTCGAACGATTGGCCCTTTAAGCAATGAGGAGGGGACATTAAAGCACTCGATGCAGAAAATGCTAACTTCCCCAATGACTATTTCTCTTCAGTGTTTACTGAAGAGTGTGGTCCCATCCCCCAGCCAACGAGTTCCTACTCGGGGGAAAAGCTATGGGATATGGACTTCACCGAAAGGGAAATAGAAAAGAAGATCACTGACCTAATGACGAAAAGGTCATCTGGCCTGGATGGGTTTCTACCTAAAGTGTTGAAAGAAGTGCGCGATCAAGTGTTACGACACCTGAGCGCAATCTTCAACATGTCAATCCGGACCGAATGCGTTCTTAGAGACTGGCGTGAAGCGGAGGTGACTCCTATCTTCAAGAAAGGAGACCGTAGCCAACCGTCCATCTACCGATCCATCGGTCTGACTTCGATAGTCGGTAAACTCATGGAGAGCATGATGGTGGAAAAATTGACGTCGCATTTAGAGTCAACCTGCTACTAA
This sequence comes from Ceratothoa steindachneri, assembly GCA_963969495.1. Taxonomy (NCBI): domain Eukaryota; kingdom Metazoa; phylum Arthropoda; class Malacostraca; order Isopoda; family Cymothoidae; genus Ceratothoa; species Ceratothoa steindachneri. The sequence continues at coordinate 209,072,207 of OZ018318.1, forward strand.
GGAGTTCCCAGCACGGCTTCCGAAGGCAGCGGTCATGCCTGACGAACCTTGTGGAATTCTTCAACTTCGTCTTCGGTGAGCACGATCGGGACAAGGCGGTGGATTTGGTCTACTTAGACTTTTAGAAAGCCATTGATAAGGTACCGCACCGCCGCCTTCTCTGAAAAGTGCGAGCGCTTGGCATAGATGGAAAAGCAGCCGACTGGATAGAGAACTGGCTAAGTGGCAGACGGCAACGTGTGGTTGTGAATGGACAGGCTTCTGATTGGGGGCCTGGTACTAGCGGAGTGCCTCAAGGTTCTGTCCTGGGACCTCTACTATTCATCATCTACGTCAATGACATGGACAGTGACATGGTTGCCAAGATTTCTAAATTTGCCAACGATACCAAGCTTGGTATGAACGTTGCAATGGATGGAAATACTGCCCGCCTGCAAGATGATCTTCGAAATATTGGAGAGTGGTCTGATAAGTGGCTAATGCCTTTCAACGTAAACAAATGGAAAGTTATGCATATTGGCAACCTAAATCCTCAATCACCCTATATCCTTAAGGGCACTGCTCTTGAATCCACCGACACTGAGAAGGACTTGGGTGTAACAATCACTAGTGAGCTCAAGTTGTCGAAACAGTGCATTGAGGCGAAGAAAATGGCCCAAAGGATGCTAGGCTACATAAAGCGCCAGTTTAGATATCAAAACAAGGAGATTGTACTGTGTTTGTACAACTCACTTCTCCGACCGCAACTGGAGTATGCCATAAATTTGGGAGTCTTTCATTTCGAAAGGACATCGCGAGATTGAAACGCGTGCAAGCCAGGGCAACTAAACTGATTCCCTCCATCAGAAATAAAAGTTATGAAGATTGATTAAGGGAATTAGATCTGTTCTCGTTGGAAACCCGTAGACTGCGTAGTCAGCTCATCGAAGTTTTCAAAATACTTCGAGGGTTCGACAATGTTGACTACGGGGATATTTTTACACTTGTTGAGAGCAGAAAAAGAAATCACAACTTTAAACTTAAAACTGAAGCGTTACAACCAGATCTGTGTGGTGAAATTTTTCACGTACAGTATCTGCAGTAGTTGGAACGCCCTTTCATTGGAAGTTGTCAACAGTGAATCTGATGACCAGTTCAATTCAAGACTAGGCAGGGTCTTGAAAAGTGGCCGATTAAGGACGTAAAGCATTCGAGCAGAGATGTGCCCGCTCGACTGCTAGTCCAAAGGTTCCCTCTTTGAATGGATCATAAGATCTTCTAGGGTACTTGCTTTCCTTGTTACTCATTGTTATTCTGTAACAAAGATAGCAAGAAATTAAACAAATATCTGTCCTATGATATAGCTCCGCCTTCGAGAAATATTGACCAATAACGAGGTACGGCAGTTTAGTCGCCATCCAATCAAAATTAAATAAGTGATTAATTTAAACTAATCAGGAGGCGAGCTAAGGAAATGAGCAGCCAATCACATGTGCCACCGTCATTTGTAAGTGGGGCCTAAGGCTTACTCGATAGACGTTACTTCTCCTTATACGCGGGTTCAGAGATGCTTAAATGGCATTTATTAGTGGTAATTCTTTATTGTTACGCATTCATTGATTCAATAATTCGAATATTATAATAGTCCTGTCTCTCTACCATTTTTCCGCATTACTTTTTCGTTAAATCGAATTTTGGGAAATGTATTCGGAGTTTTTCTTATTCGGTGTAAAGTGAAATAAATAGACAGATTTGTTTACAACAATAATTAGATTCTTTTAGGTAACCCATCTGGTACCATCATCTCAGATCAAGTGCAAGGCCACCTAAAGGGATATTTCCGTTGCACATTCAATTAACTTGTTACCATCAACGGTGACAAGCGTTATCCCTATACTACGAAGCTAACCCTTTTGAGTGCCAACGTTACCACTAACCCTGGCAACCAAACCCCATATAAGTACGAAAATTACCACTAGAAGAGGAAAGCCCTACCTACAGTGGTTGGCATCATTACAATAGCAAAAAAGACAAAGCCCCTCCCCCTAAGTATGTCAATGCCTGTTGGTAGGTTTTTTTAATTCCTTTATTGATAAGTGTCAAAGAAATTAAATCGGTGTTTACTAACTATTCTATGAATGCTTTTAGACTTGTATTTAAGCAATGTGGACTGATCGTACTGTTTAAGCCGAAAGAAAATGTAATAAAAAGAGAGAGAAAAATTTAATTATGGAACGAAGATGATATTTAAGGGACACATTTTTAATGTTATAGAGAGAATAATGAAGGATACATAAATGATTTAAGATAAAATGAAATGCAAGTTATTTCTGAGTTTAGATACTTAATATTTTGAAAACGCTTGACGAGAATGGTGTGTTCACAAGTCTATATATAAATATGTAAGTGAACAACTATGAATATTTAAGTATAATTATGTAAGTACATGACGAAGATGGAATGTGAATTTGGTTTCTGTAATGGAAGAAGGAACAGGAATTAGGACCTACTCTCTTATGGACGGTTTGCTGAGAATAGGTGAGAGAGGAAATATGACTGACCTTTATCCCAAACGACGCAAAGCACAAGTGAATCTGTGCATGGCTTCAAAGCGGATGGCGAAATGTGTGTGTTTGTATGTGTGTTCGTGTAAGGCATAATCTTGTAAAAAATCGATTTCGTCGTATGTGATGTTACATAGAAAAAATATATTCTCGTCACAGAGTAATTGATTGATTATAATTGAATTCTAACTTATATATATATATATATATATATATATATATATATATATATATATATATATATATATATATATATATTAGTGTATTTGGGTAGCAGTCTTTCTTGAATGCAAATTTTGTTTAACACCATTGTGTATTTTGCCTTAATTAATTTCCTTTGGCAACTTTCTCTTTTTCTAACTATCTTTTTTATTCCATCTTGTAAATGATGCATCACTTATCCAGTATTCATCTATTTTTTAAAATTTACGTGTTCGGTAAAAATCCAAAGTAAATTGCTAAGCTTTCGATCATATTCGATCATCTCCGGAGCGTTTTGAAATGTTCTTGCCTCCTTTACTGATGTAATGAGTGGAGTGAGGATCTGGCAGAAAGTGAAAGGAAAATATTTTTAAAGAGTATTAATTCCGCCTTGGTCAAACGTAACGTTAGAGGAAATGGGCTACTCTTGTAAGTGGATTTTTCAAAAATAGTTTTACTGTGCGATTCCAGCTTGTCGCTTGACTGTTGATGGCCGGCTTATCTTCATTTTTTAATATGGCTTCTAAAATGTTAAGCCTCGCTTTATTAACCTTTTTTCTTTTAATAATGGTGTTTTCAACGAGCATATCTCTCGTTATGTTAATATTATGGAAACACTCCATATGGTTCTTAGGCCCTCTGCCATGTAGATGCATAGTTTTCCGTCTCGAAAGTGTGGTAGTTGTCATGCCAATATATTTTTTGTTTTTATAAAGCTTACAGTCTTTATCGGGTCAGATAAACTCGTAAACTATGTTGATTAACTTGAGATTCGAGGAGTTTAGGCAGATATTATTTTTCATCAGAAGAATGCTGGCTTTTTATTGTTTTATAATAGATGATGAGTTGGATTTTATCCATTTGACTTTTAACCTTGATGTTACTATTAATAATCACCTTGATTATTTTTAATCTATTTTATAGGCTGTGGACATCTAGTTTCTGTAATACACTTTGATGTTGTTGACTTCACAATGATTACTTTCAGTTTTATCCGCATATTTGCAATAGTTATTTAAAAATGATTGGAGTTGTTTGTCAATCATGCTGTTTGAGAAACCTTTATTCACAAGTATTTGTTTTACTCGTGCAATCTATGGTGGAAAGGTTCGCACGTAGAACCGCATTTATAAGCTCGGCGGTTGTATGAGCCGATTACGTTTATTTTGTACCTTTAAGGGCATTTACTCTCTGCATTGAGGCATCTTCCCATGTCCTTACTTTTCTATATAAGTTAGTGATGCAGCTGTCATTGATGTTATGAACCTCAACGTCCAAGAAAGGGAGTTTATTACCCGTGCTCAGTTCATAAGTGAATTTTAGCACAGAGTCCTCCTCAAAATGTCCCTTGATGTTGAAGAGATGTTCTTCGTTTTGGACGTTGATGTAGATGTCATGTACGTATCGGCAATATGTGTGTGGCTTATTTTGCAGGATGGCCAATAATCTCCCCTCGAGTTGATCCATGTAATAGTTGGAGAAGGTCGGCCCTAAGAGTGACCCCATATCCACTCCATCCACTTGCGTGCATAGATTACCATGCGGTGTCCTGAACGGCGTCTCTAATTTGCATAACCGTATTATGCTCCTTAAGATGTTTTGGTCAAGATTTGGAGGAGACATAAATGCTGCTCTACGTAGGAACTTTTCCAACAAGAGATTGCACGAGTAAAACAAATACTCGTGAATAATGGTTTCTCTAACAACCTGATTAAAAAACAACTCCAATCATTTTTAAATAACCATTATAAACATGTGGATAAAACTGAAAGTAATCATGGAGAAGTCAACAACATCAAAGTGTATTACAGAAACCAGATGTCCACGGCCTATAAAATAACCATACCATCAAGGTTAAAAATCAAACGGATAAAATCGAACTCATCATCTATTATAAAACAAAATATTCCAGCAATCTTCTGATGAAAAATAACATCTGCCTAAACTCCTCGAATCTCAATTCAACCAACATAGTTTACGAATTCATCTGCCCCGATAAAGACTAAGATTTATAATAACTCAAAATATATTGGAATGTCAACCACTACACTTTCTATACGTTTAACCATGTATCTACAAACCTGAGGGCCTAAGAATCATATGGAGAGTGCCCATAATAGTAACTTAACGAAAGATATGCTCGTTGATAACATCACTATTAAAAGAAAGGAGGTCAATAAAGGGCGGCTAAACTTATTCAGCATAGAATTGATAGGTTGCATGACCTGGCAGAGTTCGGAATGAATCTGTCGTATAAATTGTCCATGGCGCAGAAACGTCTGAGTTGTTTGCGTGAGGTAAGTTGGGCTAATCCCGGCACTCGAAAAGTGGTGTCCCAAGTAGGAAAGTTGCGAGAGCCTGAAAAGAGGCTTAGAAGGAGAGAAAAGACTTAACGATGGTGAGAATGGTGTTCCTAGAGCGAAGACGATGCTATTAGCAGGTCTAGAATTTATCAAAAGACAAAGGGAAGACCACTCAGAACTTGATCCATGAAACCATGGAAGGTCTGGCCAAAGTTTTGCTCACCATATCACATACTAATCAATTCACAAGAACAAAATGGTGTGGTGATGCTAGTCTTTGCAAAATCGTCTGGATGAATAGGGAACCGATGTTTAGCAGGTACCGGAGCCAATCGAGAAAAGATTGCACAGCCGGAAATAGATGGAGAAAAATCGGCTATGTACGATGGAATGTGAATTTGGCTTCTGTAATGATAAAAGGAACAGGAATTAGGATCTGCTCTCTTATGAATGGTTTGCAGAGAATAAGTGGGAGTAGAAATATGACTGACCTATATCCGAAAAGACGCTTAGAACAGGTGAATCTGTGCCTCGCTTCAAGGTAGATGGCGAAAGGTGTGCGTTTGTATTTGTGTGTAAGGGAAAATCTTGTACAAAAGTGATTTTGTTGTATTGGGGGTGATGTTACATAGAAATAATTTATTCTTTGGTACAGATTTATTGATTAATTATATTTGAATGATAATCTTACGTATATATATATATATATATATATATATATATATATATATATATATATATAGATAGAAAGATATATATTTCCTTAGGAGGTTAAGAGCATCATGGAGAAAGTTAATTCGTGTACGTTTATTCTATGTGATAATTGGTAAACATGCTGCATGCAGATGATCTTAAGTACTACTCTTAATTCTCTTCTTAGACTTAAGGAATTTATAACTATCCTGGATGAATGACCTTAGGAGCTTAATAATTTTAATTCTATCCCGGTTGAGAGGGATGTTGTTGATCTATATTTTTCATTTTTTGCTCTCCATGTCCATTTTCTTGAATTCCACTTTTGGAAGAGCTTCATAATTTAATCGTTTTCTCTTGCCAATTATACTAATCATTCTCGACGATCATTTCCCTCGCCAACAGTGGATATAGCTATTGTTTCTGTCCTCCAAATTGCATTGAATTTCCCATGATCATCTTATACTGATAGTTTCTTTGCGTATTTGCAATCGTAAGTGCTGCATAAACGTCCTTGACATCGTCATCTGAAGGAGATGTAGTAGGTGAGTAGGCTTCAATTACTTATAAATAAGGCCCATTTTATATTTTATTTACAATTTAATTTAATTTATTGGATATTCCTATATTTTCTGTTATAAATAGTGCTAAGTCTCGTAAGAAGAAGAAAATTTTTACACTCATAATTCCTACTCCTTTCCTTCTTCGTTCCATTCTCTTTCTAAAGTTCGTCTTCTTTAGGAATTTGGAACTTAGAGCCATTTGAGAGTGCCTCAATATCGTTGGCAGCTACTAGTTCCGTCTCTATATAATCATTATAAATTTCGAGACAAATAATGGTAAGAATATAAATAGAACCATTTGGGACATATATCCTATCATGTTGCAATGATTGCGCTATATTTCAGCTATGGTAAAAAAAAAAGCCTTTAAAATAGCAATGGTGATCGATTTATAGCATCATTCTGAATGCAGAACTTAACCCTTTCGTTTAGAATCTTCTGAAGGAAGATGTTTAATCATATTCTTTTTAAGTCACACCTGATCAATCACAATGCAAATTATGCCAAGCAAAACCTTGCCAAAACATCATTAGCTGTTGATTTTACCACGGCCTTTTGATCCATGGATTAACGCTAGCCTTTTTTGAACCTTGCGCTTAAATGCGGGATGTGGCATTGAAAACGGAATAGATAAACTTACATTAGATTAAATAACATAAAAGTATTATATACCTATAACTTTAATTAACTTTTAATTGATAAAATGATTTGTGATAAACATAACTTACTCGTATCATATTTTAAAAGCTTTATCTACATTTATCTCTGTGCTATTTGATATTTTATAAAGATTCTTCGCACGGTGGACACTATTTTAGGGGAGGACTGGAGAGGGCTTCATTTTGCCTGTATCAGAAAGGTTCAAATGGTGCAACTGGTATTTAGGTTTATCCCTGGTATTCAGTTTTGCACTTGAGTGGCACCTTGTAGTATTTATACTAGTTTGTAGATGGTACCAGACCTTTTCATTACTACTTCAATTATTCCACCATCTCATGCTTGTCCTGGTTATTCTTATTGTTCCTCAGTTTTTTCTCCTCTCCTGTCATAACTGTACGAAATCAAGTTAAGAAAGGTAACACACCCATCCAGCTTCCAGCATATGAGGTGACTACTTTCTTATTAACTTTAGTTAAATTCCTTCCAAACATGGCCTTATTGGTTTAGGAATAAATACATTTAGCTCGTACTTATGACACTCCGCGCTCAGACTCGTCGCCAACTCAGCTGAACAAAAAACAAATGAGAAAAACAAGAAACAGACGAGAAAAGAATTAGGCACCAGAATCAAGCTCTTTCATGCCCAAAACCCCATCCGAAAAGGCATATCTCAGGAAAACTGTCCCCATCCGTCGAACATATGAGTTTGGTAGGTTGCATGATGTAAGCGACTGCGGGGCTTGCATGACAATTCTTGATGTATCTGTGCTGCAAGATGAAATGATTCTCCCAAGCACTGCTGGTTTGTTTCCGCCATTTAAGGAGCTACAAATAATAAATAATAGGAGTAGCGATAATGAAAAAGTTTGAGAGGGGGAGGGCAAGAAGGGTGAGTAATTAAATTCAGGTTCTTGTAGTTGAAGGGGCAATGAATAGAAGGGATTTCTTCCATTGTACCAAGAATTCACAAAGTTAAAGGACTTAAATCAAGGTGTTTTGCTTGAAGTGGGGATGAATGAGTGAGATTAAATGAAAGCAAGCACAAATTTGCATTCATAAATTTCTGCATATTTTCTAATAAACTAGTGAATAATTATTTCTCAGTGAAATTAAATAAATAATTTAACTATAGTAAAGAGATTGCAAGCGAAAATGGCTGAATTCATTATAGCCAGATTTGACAGAAACGGCGGCGAATTTCAAACCATAAAAAAGATTAAAATAGCCGTCGCAATTCTGGGCGGACATTTATTTATTTAAATGGTGAAACCAACGAGGGATCTCTACTACATAAGTTGGATAAAAGTGTCGTGGAAGAAATGAGTGAAGTTAAAGGAGGAGAAAGAGGAGGAACCTCACCCTGAAATGCCAGGAAAGGAGACTACCAGGGTAACTAATGACCTGGAGACTAGCTAACTCTATTCTGAATTTCTCCTCTTCCCAATGAAAGTAGTTTTCTGTGTGGGGAGAGTTGTGCAACTTACATATAGCAAAAGTTAAATTACTTCGTTCTAAGAGGTGTGAGGTGCTCCATTTGATCGCAGGTCTTAAAGACTTCTTCTTCGGCCTGGCTCATAATCTCTCAGAGCTTTCGTTCATTTTCCTTTTTTGGTTTTATTTGTTCCTAAAGGGAAAACTAACGAGGGCATCTCCCAGAAGAGCTTTAGTAAATAGGTTGCATTGAGTAGCTTAGTTAGGGGAAATGAAATAGTGTAGAGGGTACATACCCAAAGGGAAGAATCTGGAGTAGTTAGAGACGGAATCTGTTTTGGCATCTGTCTATTTATTTTCTATATAAGAAGAGTTGTGCACCATTTATACTTGACATTCAATAGACAACACAAAGAATTGGTAGAAGAATCAAAACTAAAGTCGACTACAACTTTTGTGAAACACCTCACCATTCATAGGCTCTGCAGTTAGCTACCCTAAAGGTAGCGCAGTGAGATATAATCGTGGCCCTCAAGTGAGCTCTGTAGATTAGTTACCCTGCAGCGAGCTTACATGGTGGGCCCTATAGCAAGCTACATTTTTGGAACTCTCAAATAATGGATCTTGGTTGTTTAAGTGGACATTTATTTTAGCCTCTGCTCCATTTCTTTCTCACTAAGAGAACTACCACGATTGTATGAATAGAAGTTTGGTTCCAGAAATAAATTTACCCTCTATAATTTATTTTAACTAAATTATATGTAAATAAAATATTCGACAAAGACTCGTATTTGTAATCCTTCATCAACTTACCACCGTTTCAGAAAATTAAACAAGGAAATAAGATTATCATTTCCTCGTTGCGATGCCTCCCTACAAAATTCGCAATAATGCGAATTTCTAGTCCCCCACAACTCATATTTTTCTCCCTTTTTCGTATATAATATCACATCATTCTTTCACTTTTTCACAATGTAAAATTCTAAATATTTAAAAGAGAGAAAATAATGAGATTCGGATATTCAACTTGCCGTGCGCCTAATCATGCTGCTCACATGTTCTGCATGCAAACAAATCCTGTTCGAGCTTTAAACTTAAATCGATGTCTTTGTATGTTGTTGTTTTTTGCATAACGTGCCGGTTAACAACAGTAGCATCGGTGCAGGGAGCTATAAACTCAACCACTGGTTATATAACCAAATAAGAGTTGAGGAGTGCAACGGAATCGTTTCAGCAAAGAGTAGGAGGGACATTCCGATTTATAAAATTCAACTAAACCAACCTTTCTGAGAAATTCCTGGAAATAATAAAAACTGTTTAAAGCAACATGGAGCATAAGGTATTTCCTTTTGATCTATATAACTGCGAAGAAGCTATTCATTACTAAACCAGGGAAAATACACACAACGGGTTGCAAATTACAGACTGATTTTCCCGCTGATTTTTTAAGGAAAGTATATTAACAATAATATGCTGATGTAGCTAGAATATTGTAGGAAAATTGACTTTTAACAATCAAGAATTGGAGTCGGAACAGCACTGCCACTCTTGACGGCGAGCTTGGCAAATATGATGGAATATCAAAAGAGAATACAGATAGTTTCTCTTGATGTACAACAAGCAATTGGCATTATGAGCTCATCATCAAAATAACTAGAATTCGCCTACCTTGCGAAATTCTTAAGGTTCTTCTCTAACTTGCTCGAAGAATATAGATCCTATATTATACATAATAGGTAATTATGTGGGTCAAGTCGTCCACTTAAAGGAAGCTGCCTCTCCCCAATACTATATTGTAGTCTACATATGAATTTCCATTTTCCATTCATGACCATACGAGAAGCATTCATTTTGCAATGATGTTTCAGGTCGTAAACTCTCTAATAGTTTGCGCGGTCTTGTAACTATGATGATAAGCTGGGAAAATAGAAAAAATATACATCTATGGAAAATGAAAAATCAGGAAAAAAAAGTAAATTGGACATAATAACGATTAACCGAAAGAAACCCTGATAATTTAAGAGGTTAAGAATACAAATATATAACAAGTGGTAGCATTTTGATTTTGAGATTATAAATAACAGCTACTGGATAGAAATTGTATGAGAAAAAACAAGGCTGATGCAGGCGAAAGTGTTCATCGGTGCGCTATATAGAGTCCAGTGATTCAATAAGGCAAATAAGAGAAAAAGGCTACTTAAGCCTGATTGGGGCGACCATTCTCTATCCAACAGTGCCAAGGAAACACCCTGTCAAATAGCTGAATGCTCAAAATGCAAGTAAGACATAATGAAGCGCGCAGAATAATAACGTTTAAGAGGAGGAGGAAAATGATAGCTGCCGAAATTCTGCAATAGATGGCCAAATTACAATCATTCATCTTGGTAATTCATGATGCTAGCAAAAAAGCTATTTCAGAAAATAATCGAAATAAATGGAGAAGAGAAGTAAGAAAGATCAGAATAGAAGATGGTAGGGAAGCAAAATCACGATTCTCGAGCAGCTTAAGGAATATTGAAAGAAAGGAGAACGTGCGTTAGAGGAAGCAAAGAAGTTAGATCTAAGTTAAGCAAAATCTGAGAAACGAGAAACATGATAATCAAGGAAATATTATATAAGTTAGTTGAGGTAAATAGTAAATATGCATCGAAGAAGTGACTAAAATAAAATAAGATGCAAGTCAAACACAACGTAAGAACAAATTAAACATCATAAAGAAACAAGAAAAAAACATAATTAGCGAGAAGATCACATGAAACGAAAGAGCTGCCTTGTAAATTATTACCCCTCACTTGTACTACAACACTTTCTATAATTTTTTAACTCTCAAATATCTGAATATACTTAATGATGTTGGATCATTTTCCTTTGGACGCTTTTAAATAGAAATTCTTTGACGTCCGAACTCAGGAAATAGACATTTTAAGCTAAGTTGTGCCTCAATTTCAACTATTGTGTTCCTTGAACTACAATATTCTACTTTATTCATAAATTCTGAAACGAAGCTCTCAAGTTAGTCTGAAAATGTGAAAACTTTTGGGGAAGGAGAGGTATCACTTTCGAACAAGTTAACTTTATTCATACTTGCCTCCAGAAATTAGTTCTCTCCAGTAGTAAAAAAGGTTAAAGCATCCTTATTGCAATTATTAGTTCGAAATCTAGCCAGAACAATTATAACCAAGATTCCTCTCTACCTCAACTTGGATGCTCATGAACGCATAGAGATGTATGAGAGGTCAAAATCAGACACTCGATGGGAGGCCAAGGAAAGCGTTGGAGGAATTTGGCTAAATAGAATTGAAAATGGCATGACTATTACGGAGGAAGCTGCAAGGTTACACAAAAGAACAGCTTTCGTTAATAAATTTCTTAAGCTATAGACAAAACCCCAGAACCAATTAAGATTGCTGGTAACCTTTTCAAAAAGAAGTCTCAATGAAGAGGAAAACAATCCTGGAAAAGTGACTGAATTTCAACGTTGGAATTACACTTTCACCTAAGTCCTCATGCACGTTTGAAAGGACCATAAATGTTGATGTTAATGAAAGTACAAATGAGGCGCATTTAAACCATATTTATTAGCTAAATTACTTAAAGGAGCAGCAGAGGAGTCTTCTTGCTCGGAATAAGGAAGCTATAATAAAATAACTGGAATTAGATGGCAGTAAAGTCCTCACCCCAGCTAACAAAGGAGAAAAGACCCTCATAAAGGCAAGGACGAGTACCGGTGGAAGATATGCTTGGACACAATGAGATCAACTTGCTGCTTGACACAGACCAACGACACGAACGGAAGGCAAGGTTAAAAGTACCTTAATTACCTTTGCGAGCGCGGGCTACTTACCGATACAGAGTACCTGAAGAATAAATTACATGCCTCCACTAACCAATGACTCTAAAGCTCCATAACAAGCACAAACTTCTACCCTTATTTTTTTACCAAAGGCATATTACCTACGGCCTTGTGAGATGGTTAGCTGACGAGTTCAGGCCTTCAAACTTCTCGTGCCCTAACGAGTGGACAACGCTCCAAACTTCATCAAGGGAATCAAGAGAATGATTCTTCGAGAAGAAAAGATACTCATCTCCTTCGATGTCATATCTTTCTTTATTTCTATACCGCTTGACCTGGCCCTTTCTCTCGCCATAAAACCCGCTCTCGATAATATGAGTCCTGGAAACCCAATTCTGGACTGCTTTCAGCAATTTGAGGTAGATTAAAATAGATCAAGTATGTAGAGCCAATATTTCATTATCAACAAGATAAAGTGGAACAAGAGAGTATAGGCACTAAAATCGAGCGATTTTCCTCTCTTATTAGCGATCATCGGTCCAAAACGCTATCATTCTCTAAGAATATTCAATTTATACATATAGATGTCGCGATTATATCGTGCACGAGAAAGATTGGTCTTAGTAGACTAAATAAAGCAAAAATGGACAAATAGAAAGCAATGTTCTTGCGGAGGGAAAAAGAAGAAAGAAAACCTTAAAAGGAAAATGATGTATAACCCTGGAGAAAAAAGAGAGAATGAAATAAGAACTTTAATCTCGTCATCAATCTCTTCTGTTGCCAAGGGGGTGAATTTAAATTTTTCCTAAATTTGAAACCAAGGAAGTTCTTTTATCCTCGCTGATCAATAGGATATTTTAGTTTGATTTAGAAATAGTTCAAATGTGCGGTTTTTTATTTGGGGAATGTGAATGCGAATATTAGATTTCTCTTTCAATATTTGGGATATTTTTAGTAATCATCAATGTTTTTTGTGTAGTTGAAAAATATACATATGTAATAGATTTGGCCATAGAAAACGAATGGCCTATAATTTAAATTACTTTTCTTTTTTCATTTAGGTTTAGGGATCCATTACACAATTTACATTTTCCTATCACAATAGGAACTATTTTATAATGCTTCCAAAACTTCACTAGATTTCATTAGTACATTTTGAATAATAACTCGATGTTTTTGCATGAGTGATAGTGGCGTGAATGACTAAAGTTGATAACTAAATCAATAGGCACATTTCTATAAGTTCTTTTGAAACTGTGGTTACAGAGTGCACACTACTATCGAAGTCCCAGATGGGAGTGAGGAATTTGCTAATCCACGAGGCAATATCCAGCAGCCGTCATGTGGTAGAAGGCTAATCTTGAGAAATTGATTTAAGTGAAATATTTTCAAATATTTACTTGGTTAAAAAGAATGTATTGTGAATTTGGGAAATTATGTTAATATTCGCGAATGTAATTATTGGGAAAATTACTAGTTAACATTAATATCAGTTGAAATCGAAGCACTACTAACCCATACAATACGATTTACTGCGCGAAATATAGTAGAAATAGAAGACAATGGAGTAGTGAGTAGATGGGTGAAGAGTCGATAGTTAGGCACAGGGAAAAAATCCTGTATTGGATAAAGTTTATTAGAGCGGTCCAGAAAATCGTCTTCATTTGTATTTCCCTACGACTATTTAATAAGGGTCCATCCTAACATAATTCAAATTTTCCAGAGATATATGTTTGGTTTCTTTCATTTAAGCGTGTATTGTGTATAGATAGATGTCCCATTAATTGTCTCCTTAAATCTATTTGGATCATTTCCAATGACTATTGGTTTGTTCAGAGGCTATTTTTTCCCACGATTAAGTAGTAAATACTCATTAGTTACTTTCCTTAGGTTTTATTAATTAATGTTATTATATTTGGGATCTGCTCATCTTTGTAAAACTGTCCATAGGCGGTTACTTGCTATTGGTATGTATGTATGTATGTGAGAGTATGCAGGTGAGGGGATAGGAAGGGTGTGTGGATAGATAGTGGAAAGTCGACCAGTGGTGAAAAGAGAAAGAAGTGTGGTAGGGTGCAAAGTGATGCTAGAGCCTGGTGATCAGGCCTATCGCTTTCAAAGTTTTATGTTTTGTAGGTCCATTGTTGTTTATCATTTTGCTTATAAATATATATATATATATATATATATATATATATATATATATATATATATATATTTATATATATATACATACATGTATATATAATATATATAATTTGGTGTTCAAGCCATTTGTCTTCCTATTGCTAATGTATTTGGTTATGCTGTGCGCGTTTGCTGTTGTTTTGGTAAGTCGTTAATTATAACTTATTTTTTTTGTTTTAGTGTCTTTGTTTTTTCGTAAATTTGTAGTGTGTGTAGTATGTGTATTATGTTTTTTCTTTGTAGTCTTGATTGGTGAGTTTCATCTTCTTGTGTAGGTTTCCTTCTTCGGTAGTTTTTGTCTTAGTTGATGGGTTTTGTCGATATCAGGGAATTTTGGTCAAAATCGGTTGGTTTCTCGGTTGGTATTTTAGTCTAGATTTGGGGAAAAATCAACTCATCTTGCGTGGAACGGCACTTCTGCTAGGCCAGCTAAAATCCTAGTGGAGCTTAGAAATCTGGCGCGACATACTGCTCTTCTATTCTGGTCAATCATTTGTCCGATTTACACGTCCAACACTCGATTGACCTTTTCCAGCATATTCCTTGTCCGTTCTTCGATCACAACGTTAATGGGAGTTAACCCCACCTCCCGGTGCAGTTCTTCCTGTGTTCTTCTTTGCATTCTGCGTGTACCTGTAATTAGGTACGCGCATTTGTTCTGCACCACTTGTAGTCTCCTCTTCTGTGTCTTTGAGACACAAGAGAGGGCGGAGGCGGGGTTTAACAATGTCGATCTTACTAGTGCAGTATATGTAGATCTTCTTTTTGTTGCTTTAACGAAGATTTTTGAACCTATACAGAGTCTTGACTGCAGCAGTGGCCTTGGTGATTAGTTCTTGGACGTGCTTCTTGTACCCGGATGAGGTAATCTTCATTCCGAGTACATTGCATTCAGTGGTGTACGGATATCGTCTATCCCCCACCCTGACGTCATCAAGTAATCTTCTGCCTATGGGGACTACTTTCCTAGTTGGTTAGGATTTTCCACCAGGCCTCGTAGTTGTTAAGGTTTTCAATATTTGCTGCTGTCATTCGAGCTTGCAAAGGTGCATTCCTCCATGGACAAGTAAGTTAAAGCAGGTGGGGCTTACAGGGACTGGGACATCCACGGTGTAAATCAAGTAGAGAGTGGGAGACAAGCACCCCCTCTTCGGGAGGCCCGCATTGAGCGGAAACTTTGGCCCATCCGTGCACCCTAAACTGAGGGACGCCGCTCTCTCCATGGCATAGTCACAGAGAGTTATCTCTAAGTTTTCACTTAGTCCTAGTCGTAAGATCTTGTACTGCATTCCCCGTTGCTACACCTTATCGAACGCTTCTGATACATCCCGACAAACAATGTCTACGTAACTCTTTTCCCGTTTTGCATGGGCTAGCTTTTCCGTGATGAAGTTAATCACCATCTCCGTACTTCGCTTGCTCTTAAACCTGAATTGTTGTGGGTTGTAGAGCGAGTTTTCCTCCAGGTGAGACACCAGTCTTTTGTTGAGGATCTTCTCGAAGAGCTTCCTACCAAATTCCAGAAGTGAAATTGGCCGGTAGCTCTCCTTCAACTTGGGGTTCTTTTCGTGCTTAGGCAAGAAAATCATTTTCGCCGTTTTATAAGCGTCTGGCAAGTATCCCGTATTGAGACAGGCCTTAAATATTCTTCTGATTTCTTCGATGAAACAGGCTGGTGCCTTTTCAAAGTTAAGCTTTGTAAGCCCCGATTATCCTGGGGCTTTTTGTTGGAATGAGCGAAGCGCACCGAGTAGTTCTTCTTCTGTAATCTCTGCGTCTCCGTCGCGCTGTCTATCCACCTGGTGATGAGGGTGCTTCTTGTCTACTTCTTCGTTTAGCTCGTCGATGATGTTACTTTCGAACTTTAGGTCATAGTCTTCGTTTTCTTCTTCAGTTATACTAAAGATCTTTTCCCAATAACCTCAAGATATCTCTTCAACTTTTTCTTCTTCTTTTTCGATGTCTCCGTTTTCTTTCTGTAGCTCGATCTTATGCTTCTTTCCAGTTGATCCTTTAAGAATTCGGATCTTTTTCCAAAATTCTTTGGGAGTTGCTTCGTGATTGAGGCTCTCGATCGCGTCCTCCCATCTTCTGTTCTGTTGTTCGAGGATCAACTGGTTCAGTTCTTCTTTGATTTCTTTACTTCTTTGCATCGAGTGAACCGATGCATTAACGATGTTGTATTCATACATTATCTTCAGTTCATGGTATAGTTCCTTCATATATTTGGTCCACTCGTAGATCGAGATGGTCCTATATGTGGAACGAGGGATACAAGCCCTATCTGCGTCGATGATTTGGTTATTGAGGTCATCGAGTGCCTCGTCAATCTCCTCGAGAATTGCCTCGTCCAGGTTGGGCGGATCGTAGGCCTCGAGAAGGTGTGCGTACCGTGCCCAGTCTGCTTGCCTGTAGTTCTTCCTGACTACTGCTGGGAGTTGTATAGGGTTCCTATTTATAGTGAGTAGGATCCCTATATGGTCACTACATGGCACCTGGACTGGTTCCATGTAGTAATTGAACGGTAGCTGATGATTCACCAGACAGATGTCTGGCTTTGTGGCACATCGTTCTCTGACATAGGTGGGAAAGTAGAGGCCTATCCGCTGGGCAATATTTCTGTCCAGCAACAGGTCCAGGCTTCTCCCTATACCGTTAAAGGTCCTGTAACCGGATACTCTGAATCTGGCGTTTAGATCCCCCATTAGTATGGTGGGGGCTCTTCTGCCAAATAGGCCAGTAAGAGTGTGAATAGGCAACACATCTCTCCTTGGCGGTTGATATCCGGTTGCAATGACCAACTTTCCTAAGTCGAGTTCAACCTAAATCGCGAGGTAGGATTCTTCTAAGTTCCTTATCTGCTTGTATTTGATCCCTTTCTTTATTGCAATAGCGGGGCCATCGTACCGCTCTTGCGAAAAGTTGATGATCAACACATCTTAGTTCCAGATTTTTATTTCTGTATTACGCGTGTCGATCCCGTGTTCTGAAATCAGTATGATGTCTGCATCAATTTCTCTGAATACATTTCCGTAAAGAATTCCTTTGTCGTCCAGCCATTGGTGTTGATTTTCAATTATTTTCAGTGCGTTACGTAACATGGTGAGTTGCTTTACCTATGTTTTTTCTTCCCCTTTTTTAGTTTGGGGGCTGGTTGGGCGATTTTACTCGGCCCAGGGTTTTCCTTTTTCGGAGGGGGGCTCGGGGTCTTTGACCTGCTCTTGGTGGCTCGTGTGCAAGTGCAGGGGCCCTCTTCACCGTCAGATGAGTAGAATCCATCCTCACTTCCAGCCTTTTCCTCTTCTTATTCTTCCTCTGTTTCTTCCGATGATGGGGCTTCAATCATCTCCTCCAAACCGGATTTGATGTTGTTATTTTTAATGGCAGTCTTTGAAAGCCTTGGAGCACTCGGGGTCTTCAGGCATGACTACTGTCGAGAGGTTGTTTGCCTTCAGGAGCGCGTTGAACACTTGGTTATAACAACCAGGCTTCACTGCATTCGCCACATTTGCATGGGTTATGCAGATCAGAATTTTTGCACTCAGATCTCCGGTGAAGTTGAGTTGGGCAGGTGCTGATGCATTTCTTCACCTCTGCACTCTTTCTAGCGGCGCCTGCGTAAGTCGGGTCCTTTGCCTTTCTTTCCCCTTCCTCCTTCCTCCTAATGATTTCGCGGCGCTTGGGGCAGTTAAGGGCCATCGTCCGATTCTCCCCTTTGCAATTCAGGCATTTCTTCGGGGTGCTTTCACACTTGTCGAATCTGTGCCCTTCTGTGGCGCACTCACTGCACTACAGCTTGTTTTTTTCTGGGCAGGTCGTAGAGGTGTATTCTCCAAGCTTGTACCATACAAAGCACATTTGTATGATAGTGAATTTTTCTTGCTGATGTTTTCCCCGGGCATTCTCATATTGAAGACAACAATACATTTTGGGTGGCCTTCCTTGCCATGTCCGTTGTTGAGAATGTTATCTTGAACACGTGGGTGTGTTCGCGGAATATAATTATCTCACGAACTTGTGCCCACGGGTTCCTTCTAGTGATCTCCTATTTTAGTTCATCCGTTTTATGCTCTCCTACCCAGCTCTCCACTTTGCGGCAGATTACGCTTCTGTTCGCTGCCACTTGTGGGGGGTTTTCGCTTCCAATCTCGTTGTCTGCAGGACTCTCGCTCCCTCTTCCGATAGGAGCTGGTCCACATCGTTGTTCTCGGCACACATGGCGATGAATCCAGATGAAACTTCGATGAGTTTCACCAGTGCCACCTTAAGTTCAATGAAGAGGGTTTCATATAGGTTTTTCTTCGTTGGGGTCGTTCTTCTGGCTATGGTCCTTAAGGGGACCCTCTTAGTGAGGGCCTCCATGGTCTTAACGTTCCTCTTCTTCCTTCTTTCTCTGTAACAAAGTGTAATTAATGTGTATTTTTGTATGTGAAAAAAGTTAGCGTGTGGTAAGGGAGGTAAAGGATGGTATGAGTAGGGCTGGTAATGGGTTCAAATTAACGTGGGAAAAACGCTTCCGTCCATTTCTCCTGTTGTGTCCCGCTCGTATGCTGCCGGTATGATGGATGATAGAGTGATGGGTGGGTCTCGGGTGGGGACCTCAGAGGGTTGAGCTTGGTGGACTTAATGCATAGCGGCCGAATCAACGACTGCTAAGTTTTTGCCACCCCCTCACGGGTACATACGCCATAACTGCATCCAACTACATAGAGACGGGTGTACTTCCCTCTATGATTCTGGCCGGGTTCCTCGGGCAATGAGGATTTCTCCTCCATCCGGGACTCACAGTTATGCCCCAGTATCGAGACAATTTCTGACTTACGCTTCTGCTGTGGGCTAGGCCTCAAACCAGTGTTCACATAAGCCCTTAATTATGCCAACCAAGTGGCTGGCATAGTTAAGACGAAATCAATGAATGGCAGACATCCGAACGGGTTCACACGCAGAGCGATATACGGGAGCAGTGAGGTGCTTAAGCCCTCATTGATTCACGAGGTTTCGAAGTAAAAAATGGCTCTCTCTTCTGAAGGATGAAAGTGGGTTCACCTTAAGACTTCCAGAATAGGCTTGTTTCTTTAGGCAGCGCTCAAAAGTCAATCAGTCACTAAAACAAGTAAAAGTGCTGTATCCGTAGGTGCTTCAGCAGAACGCAGTAAAACGGATTTTCGGCCGTCTACTTGCTATTAAAATCATGTTATAAAAGTAACCCGCGTTGCGTGTCTGGATTTGTTCCCTGGTTGAACACAGAGATCAGCGTTTTAAGAAAAATTACTTCATTATATTTTTCTCAACTTGTATGCATAAATAACTCGAAATTTATCAGGAAATATCTAACATGGTGAGTACACTCTTTATCCAGGATAAACCCATTAGAATATATTATATATTACTTAAATATGCCGAAATTATTTACTCAGGCTGACTATTAAACTACTATACAATCAACACTATTTTGGCCCCTATGACCTAACTCAATAACACTGTACATTTACAGGGTGGAAACAAGTAAAACAGACTGTTTCTTGCAAATCATTTTAAATATGTAAACATTAATTAATAATTCTTTAGAAAGTTCTTTCAAGATGTATTGAATTTTGTTAATCAATTAGTAATTCATATAAAACATCACCCCTTGCAAATATGACTGGAAATGTAAAGCAATCAAGTGCCGGTATACAAGAAAGCGCGGAGAAATTGCGAGATATTTTTAAATGTTAAACACCACTCTAAGAAGGTCTGGGTGATTTAGAGCTATCAAAGGGATTAAAGAAACATGCAGTCGTCTGTCAAGGGTGAGGACCCATCCGTCCCAATGAGTGAGGACTCCAACACTCATTAAAAACACGAGAATGATGATCAGTCAAAATGCAAAAAGGAGTAGCAGACAAATTGCTTTGTAAGCCTAACTCCGTCTTATAGCGATACAAAATGTGTTGAAATATAGTCTGAAACTTCGTTCATTCGTCCTTGATGATTTACATTGTCCAGTTTTATGGGCGGATGAGAAATTTTCCATTGTCCAGGCTACCCACAACTTACAGAAAGATCGTTTTTGCAAAACTAAAATAAGTGATATTCCGTTTGAACAGCGGACATTTTTAGTCGCCTATTTTGTTTCGGCAATAACATCTTAACCCTTTGGCCGATTGTAACGAAATTTGAAACCCTGATCTTGTTTTACATTCTCTTTAGAATGATAAAATTGTTAAGGTCCCCTCAAGCTTATTCCGGTAATTATTGAATGTTTAACAGGGCGTAAGGTCATAAATCAGAATAAGTCAGACTATATAACTTTTTGGTCAGCAATCCTTGTTCAGGTGGCAGGAGCCATCGTCAAGTATGGTGTGGTAGGCGTAAAATCTACGGGCCACAAAGAACTTTCATCTTCATTGAAGAGAGAGTAAAGATTAAACAACATGTTTATATGGATACAATGATGGGGAACGCCACAATAGGTAATGCCTTTGCAATCCTTAAAGCAATCTCATACACAGCCAAAATTATTCAATACTGATGATAACTGAGGGGTTTTAGTCAAAGGTACATTGGCCTCCCACTTCCCCAAATTTAATCCCCATGAACTTTGTAGTATGCTAGCTGCTTCAGCATAAAGCCTGTACCATTTATCTTCAAAGTTTTTAAGTTATGAGATCTAACGTGGAAAAATGCTAAGAGGAAATATGAGCTGAAATCCTTCGCGCTCAAATCATACTGAGGCTTCCCTATGGCAGCGACGCAAAAGGTTACATTGAATATTTGTTTAGTCAAATAATTGAAAATTTTGAGCAAGGTATTTATTTCTCTACGAGATGATAAGTAACATATAGAGCTTCTTTGGTAGGAATTGTAATAGAAAAAGTTCCTTCTATCATAACGTTGCAATCTCCTTTCTAGACAGAGTAGTTAAAGACCTTAAAAAAAGAAATATGTTGTCCTCGTATCTTAAAGTATTTAAAAAGCATCAGGCTGAGGGTATTATTAAAGAAATTAATATTTTTCCTGATGATTTCCATAAATTTATTTGGATCCCTCATCGTCCTGTAGTAAAGACAGAAGCCAATACGAACACTAAGATTCGCTTCGTCTTCAAATGCTCCCTGAAGACAAATAAGGCACCTTACCTAAATGAAACTGCATATGCATGCATAAATCTACTGAATGACATATGTAAAATAACAACCTCTGAATTTCCCCTCCCCTACCACACACACTTTATTGGAGACTAGGTGCGATGGTATCTCGCCATGTTAAACGTCAATTCCTATTCGGAAACATACGAGAAGTTTCGACTCCTGAGCGCAATGGGGAAATATCCTTCAATCATACGAAATCATCCCGAGCCTCCCCTCTTCCCACGGCGACGAAGCTAGAGAGAGAGAGAGAGCCGCTGTGTTTCGCGCATTGCTGTTAAATGAACAATCGACTCCGCCTCCAGATTAAGAAGTCTGGAACTCGTGCCTCCTTTCTCCAAATTCCCCCTTCCCTCCAGAATAGCCCATAGAAATACTCATTTTTGACTGGAGGTCAAGGTGTCCCGCACCAACCTCAAGGTCGTCCTCATTGTCTCGTCGAAGTATCATGAGCGTTCATCCAACAAGCAAGACTTTCTCCGCCGTAATTCTACCACAGTCAATTGGTAGCTTCTGTGAACGGCAAGCATTTGAAGTTGTGTAACAGTCTCCCTTCTTTTAATTGAACCAAAGAAAATCTCTATCGATTACCTTTGAGGAAAAGAAGTTTCCTCTTCCAGTGGAATTGCGAGAATTCCCACATTTCCTGTCGAACGTCATCTTTGAAGATTGGCTATCTTCATCGCAAGGTTGGTTCAGATCGTGCCTCTCTTGCCTCATTCGGACAGTTCCCCACTTGCCTCATCGGAACGTTCCCCACTCGTTTCATCGTAAGAAAGACCTTCCTCGAAGTCACCGACCCGTAAAATTGAAACCCTCTCCATTATTAGTATTGTCAAGTTCCCCCTTTGATCTGAGCCTAGTAACGCTAATCAATTAACTCTATTTTGAGAATCCCTCCTCATAGTTAAGTATCTAGATATTATTTAAATTTAAATAATTCCCTTTTGCCATAATTTTTTAATTCTTATTTTGATGTTTGTAAATAATTATATTTTGTTAATTCATCTTTAACTAAACTTGAACGATACTCTCGGCCTATTCAAGTAAATCTCGCCAACCATTTATGCACTCTCTCTGATTATTACAGATTTGAAACCCAACGCCTCAAGTTTGACCTCTTAGTCAGTTGTTAATCCATGCAAACAGTTCTTAAACGGTTCGCGGTGCAGTAGGTGATTAACTCAACCACCACATAATATAGGAGTAGTGTATGGTATATAGAGAGTGTTGTACTACCACAAGATAGTAAGTTGTCCATTAGTTTCAGATCTAGTATGTTCACTATGTTAGCTGACATTAAACAGGCCTTCTTGTAAATACGATTAGCTAAAGCAGATGATAAGACTCGTTTTGGTTTTCTTTCATGAATAATGGCGATAGGTTAGTCGCTTACCGTTATGAGACCATCATCTTTAGGTTTAACTCCAGTCCCTTTATCTTAAATTATTTGTTGAAGCACCCCTGTTGAGCAATATGTTAGTGATTAGTTTTCTAAAATTCTAAGGGAGAATCTGTATGTAGATAACATGTTAGTCTCCAGTAATAATCATGACTTCCTGAAAGAATTGTAGTTTGAAACACAGCGTAGATTGGGAGAGAAGCTGGAACTTTAATAGTAAAAAGTCACAGTCCCTTTTTATAAATCAAGTAATCCTATGGAAAAGTCCTGGCATAAAATACATGCTTGAATTTGATTCCCTTTAGGGAGGTAAATTATTATTGCAGGAATTATGGTCTGCAAAGCTTGAATGAAATGATGTTATCCCTTTGATTAAACTGAAGACGTGGTTGATTCATAGTACGGACCTAAATTAACTTTCCATTATATTTTTTCCTAGATCTTGTGCTAGTAGAGTTTCAGCAAATTATCTGGTTATATTTACAGTTGCTTCAAATAGAGGTTATGGTTTTGCCATGTATAATATAGCAGATGATTGCGCAAATGTGCTTTATGCTAAATCTAGAGTTGCCGTTACTAAGGCCTAAGACTATCCCTACATTAGAGTTACTGGGCGTTCCTCACGCTTTCAAAGGTCTTCACATCGTATTCTACTCTTTTACCATTATTAAGTTCAAGGAATTCACACTAGCTGTGGATTCTCAATTCGTCCTCCAAGTGAGTCCTGGCTAATAATATCAGTACTAAGTGTTTTCGCTCGTAATGGGTTAAGGATATTGCCCAATTCAAGAAATCCTTGTTCTAAGATTATGATATAACCATACAATTCAAATATGTAAAGAGTTAAGATAATCCCTGCGATCTTGTTACCAGAGGTTTGTCCTTTACAAAGTTTGTTAAACAGTTCTCTTTTTGATATCATGGCCCTCAGGGGCTCCAAGGTTTCCGGAATTCATTGCCCGATTATGCCTTAGGTTGCTTGCTACCTGCAAGCAAGTCTCTCTTAGTTCTAAGTAGCAGTATTAATGCGACCTTCAATGTAAGCGAAGAAATGTCAACTAAACCACTTGAGGTTAAGTAATCTGGAGTTTAAAGCTGGATTCATAATAAAGGGAATTAGGAAATCAAAGGAATTATTTTTAAGCCTCATCTCTTACAGCACGTGCAAAGAGTTTGTTTTCTCAAAGAGTTGCGATACCTTTCTTTACTTGTTGGTGACAAACCTAAAGATGTCCCTAATTTGGTAAATAATCTTGATTTGTTCCTTGACCTCAAAAGATTAATTTGGTCTAGGGGGCGCATAGCCAATTTCCTTCGCATCACTTATGATATTCAAAATCCAATTGTAATTGGTAAAGGACATAAATTAACTGAATTTCTTTTTGAATTTTATCATAGTAAGTGTAGACATCTTGGTATTCAAACCACCTTGAATAAGATTAGGTCTGGTGGATATTGGATTGCTAAGATGAGACAGGTAATTAAGAATGGTTTGAGTAAAGTTATCACATGCCGCAAGTTCAATAGTCTCTCTTTTCGTTACCCTCGAATGACGAATTTGGCTAAGGATAGAGTTAATTTTGTCAAACCCTTCCAGCACACTGGAGTTGAACTCACAGGTCACCTATAAGTAAAAAAACGAAAGTGGATATGATGAGAAAATGTACACTTGGTTGTTCACATGTTTAAATGCTCGTGCTCTGCACATGGTATTAGTACCAGATATGTCAACTCCTCAATCTTTTCTTGCTAAAAAACGTTTTACCAATATTTATGGTTTTTTTTGCACTTATATAGCAACAATGCAAAGTCTTTCATCGCCGGAGCCGTAATTTTCCATAAAACTCTGGTGTATGATGAATATAAAGCTAATTTTGATGTATATGACATTAGGCATATCAAAATCCTATTGTATTCTGCGTGGATTCGTGCCACGTGGGAGTGTTTAATACGTAGAATTATGTCTCGGTTGCAGAAAAGTATTGGTAGGTCCAAATCGTCCTATTTTGAATTGATTTGGAAACCATTAATCCAAATTTTCATATGAAGACTGATTCAAATTGCAATTATATTCTTAGATTTAAAGATGATAGCCTTTTGGAGAATGACGGCGCTTCCAGAGATACACTTATTGATACCTTATCTTCTAAAGATCAGTGGTTAACTCATTTTAAGAAGTTGTCGTATGACAACTATTTATTAAGTTTAAGAGTGTCGTGCAGAGATTTTCACCAAGTCAATTTGAATGACAAAATTTCATTTGAAGAGATAGTTTTCTTCAAGTTGTTGAAAAAAACTCGCCCTTATTGGGTATTTGGTCGTGTTTTCGAGTTAGTGAGGCGACATCATAACAATGTTAGAAGTATCAAGTTGAAGAAAGGTGATGTTTTGTTGGGGTACATCACTCTATTAACATTTATCCTTTGGAGCTTTTGCTCACTCATAATCCTCATTTCGGAAATAATGGTTAAACTTCGAACGAAGGTAATGTACTTCTTCAAGTTGATGTTTTTGATTCATCTTATGATCGTGATCGCAACCAAAGTCAAAATGCGTCTTATAATTAATGAGCGTAAAGCGCCTTTGTCTGAGACCGACAATAATCATTGTCCTCATCGCCCCGCCACCATTTCTGGACGAAGTCGGGTACAATCGTGGGTTCAGAAGTTATACATGCCATAATACTTAAATATTAGCTCTTTTATATATTAAATTTTGAATTCTGATTATAATTATTGTAGGTTTAGATATGTTAATAATGGTGTATCTGTGTAAGACTTTTCTCTAAAGGAGAATATAGAGACTATTAATTTGTACAGTAACCTTTAATGTCCTTGCCCCGATTTACTATAAATTATTAACTGTAATTATTACCCTTTTCCCTTGCTCCTTTTAAACTTTCCTTCTACACTTAATGAGTCTGACTAATACCAAAAGGCTTACCAGTTCTACATGGAAATTGGTTTAAACAATCTTAGTCAGTGCTTGCTGAGCGTACAGCAAGATTTTCTAGAAGGAACTTATCCCCACTGAAGAGTTACCGTTATTTTTTGTTTGAAGACCACTTATATCACATCCTGAAGTTTCAAGTTAATAGGAAAATATCCCTCAAGAATGAAAGATAATTCTTAAAACAAGGTGACTACGGAAATGTGAGATCAAAAGACAAGAAGTCTTGCCGGCAAAACGGATCAGCAAGAGACCCTCACCATTGGTAAGCATGCTATCCTTGTTTGGTTAGACTCATTCCCTATTTTCCTCTTTCAAGATTATTAGTTTCTAATTTTTGGTTGTTTTGCTTTGTTTATTTAATGTTGTGTGGTTTAATCACAACAATTTTACACTCGTTTTGAAGAAATAAAATAAATTGTAAATAAAAAAGAGAAGGAAGATTCAGTTTCTCAGGGATTACTCGGGTTTTCATTCCTATTTAAAGTTCCTTGGAAAATCATTACGGAAAACACCCCGGGTTAATATTAAATCCTAAAAATTATGGACGACTTAAGGTATAGGTAAAGAAGGAAGATCTTATGAAAAATGCCATATAGAGGAAAATGGAGAGTAAGGTTGAGAAAAAATAGTTAATATAATAGTGTAGCATAATTCCTATTTATAATATTAGTATAGCAATGTGTTAAAGGCGCTTTTGAAACAACTTTTGAGTGCAGGAAAAATTAAATTTGAATTGGAAAACTGAAATAATGGGTAATTAACCTTTCCCATATCCCACTTTAATCAGTTCGCAATAGATTTCCTTAAAGTATTGTTACAATATAACTCTGAAGGGATAAGTTAAATCTTGAATTTAGGCGAGGTTATATCGTGTATTAGACAGCGAACGTTTCATTAATATACGTTAAAAATATCCTATAGCAACAATCAATTTAAACGTCAAAATTACCTAATTGAAGATAAAAATTAATAGGGTATTAATTATTTGAAATTAATACACTACCATATCCAATAATAAACAGAATTAAAATATCAAAATTTCCAAATTCAGGGAAAAGGTAATAGACAATAAGTTATTTCAAAAGAATTACTGCCCGAACACAAATGAGAATTTTAGAGATATCTGTAAATGGCTACAAATAAAAAACAAAGAAGTCGTAGAATTTTTTAAGCATGCTACGATTTGGACAAATGATCTAACGCATGACGTGACTGTGTTGCCAAATCAATCAGGCCCGTTTGGAACGTTAATATACATGAATAGCTTTAGATTTTTATGTTTTATATTTTGCGCTTTTTTCTTAAAAACATTAAACCTTACTTAAAGAAATATTTCGTTTGGATATTCATATATTTTATTTTTAAACTGTTTAGACTTTTTAAATCAAAAGTTCCAACAAAAAGTTTTTGATTCAGTAAACTCCGATTTATTTTTTTAGAGGAATATAGAAACATGTAATCATCATAATATGCGTTGGCATACGCTCTTGCATATTTCTCTTGCATATTCGTCATTTATTCTGCAAACCGTCATTAATGAAATATAAGTAATAAGGAGACATGGGCATCCTCTCTCCACAAAACTGCTAACACTAATACTTGCGGAGATTTTCAGAACTGTAGGGTTGGAAAATATAGAAATTTGAATTAATTTGATTAAATCAGGTCAGTTTTGTTGCTGATATCTTAATATTATTTGCTTCATATTCACAAGAATTAGTGTTAATGTCAAGAGAATAATCACAAGTTATTTTCACAGTTTGACTGGAAATAAGATTCTCAAATATAATAATGACAACAAGATGGGAGTATGGGAAAAAACAGCAATAGAAGAAGAAAGTTAAGATATCGAAATGTATGATTACTTAACATTATCATTAGGAACTATTCGCATCTGTGCTTAGTAATTAAAGTATTTTAATAAATGCATCGTACTAGTTTTAACATATGGAAGTGGATATTGATAATGCGAAGAAAAATCACGCAAAAATACGCACATTTTAACAATAACCAACATGGACCATAACGAAGTACATAGATAAGAACACACTTACGAATGGCAAATATATAATAATAAGAAGAATAATAGCTCTAGAGGGGAAATGGGTATGGATACAACCCATTACTAGAATACACTGAAAGTGAAAGTGCGAGTAGAATTCTCCAAAGGCAGGAGTAGTATGGTAACTCTTGTCAAGTTTTATCGTGATCATTGCAGGATTATTAGAATTTCGACGGACAGCAAAATTTAGTAATTCTAATTCGTTAGGAAACGCAAGAGAGTGAATCCAAACAACCATAAAAAAATTCAAATTTAACCAGAAATTTTTCAGATATTCAAAATTAGATGATTTTCATTCGTTGCTTAAGGAAACTTTTGGATTAGTTTTCCTTGTCACCAAGAAAATTGCTTCTAGGTTTCCATTATTTCAAAAGACAAATTTCTAGAGCAATTCAATCAACTCTGTCCGTCCAGGTGAATCTAACCATCCGATTTATTTCTATTTCTAGTGCTCGTAAAGTAAATCCCCTTTCGCCTACATAATAAAAAGACCAATACTATTTGAAAACAATTATTTAAATTCGATTTTCTTCCTTCGATTAAAATGAAAATTACATTTATAACATCAATTCCAAAACTTACATAAAATCGAAACACCCACCTTCTCAAGATTTCCCATTCTTCGTATCATTAAATTCCACTCTTATATGTAAAATTGGAGGTTTCTGAAGATATAAGGATTCCTTGATAGCATAAGTGCTATTTTTACTCTAGTTTGAAATAAAGAACTACAAAGAAGGCAAATATTAAAGATAGATTAATATAAAAAGGCTTCAAGAAGTTAAGCCCTTCATTTTTGTTAGTGACGTTTGTAATTTCGGACAAAAGGGATGTAATTATAAAAAATCTTAAATCGATGAATTATACTCATAATCTCTCAATATGCGTTAAAAACAATTATCTGTTAAAAATTAAACATGAAATGACGTAAGAATTCGTCTAACCAGGTTCTTAATTCCACATCAGTTTTGAACGAAACGCCGCGCAAATTGTTGGAGAGTGATTGGAACAGATGGAAATTCGATGTAGCCGAATCTGGCGAATATGGAGGATGCGGCAGGATTTTCCAATTAAGCGTTTGGATGGCGTCTTTTGTCATATTAGCAATGTGAGGATGAGCATTGTCGTGTTGCAGAAGGACTCCATAACATAGATAAGGTCACTTTTCAAGAATAGCTTCAGCGAGTCGATACATTTGTTGAACGTAGAGTTTTGCATTTGACAATCTCGTTGCTCGCAAGAAGCTCATAAACAATGATGCCTTCAAAATCCCATCACACACACAGCATCGTCTTTCGTGGATGAAGTCCTTACTTTAATCGAGGCAGGGCTTTTTTATTGGGGCTAAGCCATTGTTTTTGATGATTCATGTTGACATAAACACACCACTTTTCGTCGCCAGTGATGATGTGGTGAAGAATTCTGTCATTATATCCACAAATAGCCTTGTGACGAGCAAGCAAACCTGCGGCAATCGTGGAGCGTTCAAGTTGGTTGCTTTCGCTCAAAGCGTGCGGAACCCATGACCGAGTTTTTTAACTTTTCCCATCGAATGAAGGTGATTCACTACAGTTTTCTGATCACACGAATAATTGTACAGCCAATTCTCTAATCGATTGACGAGGATTTCCATGAAGAAGGTTGTTCAATTGATCTTCATCCAACTTAATGGGGCGAGCAGAACGTTCTCCGTCATTAAAATTAAAATGACCGTTTTTAAAACGTGAAAACCACTATTGAGCTGTTCTTTCTAATAAATTATTTTTTCCGTACACAGCACAAATATCGCGACGAGTTTGGCAGCGTTTGCATTGTTCCCGTCTCGATCGAAAATGAATAACAACAAGTATCGAAAATGCGCCTTTCTTTCAACTTGATTTTCCATTTTGAGGGTACAGAACCAATATTAAATTAACACAACTTTTAAATAAACCGCAATGACTTATTATATTATTCAACGTCAAAACTTAGCCTAAGCAAAAGCCTGATAGTCCACGCTGTTAAGAGAGGTAGTCTAACCTTTGCAGATTGTGCTCTCATTATTTATCATTGTTTCTTAATATGTGCATAAATCACGTCAACAAAACTTAAATCAACACCAAATTAAAAAAAACGCAAGAAATTATTCCTCAACCTAATACAAAATTTGACTTTTTTCATTAAGCAACGAATGAAAATCATCTAATTTTGAATATCTGGAAACCAATCAAATTTGGAATATCGTGAAACGAATCTCATTGATTGCAAATTGATTTATTTCCTGCACCAATACAGAGCAACTATTTAACTTTTAATTCAAAAGCTTTAGATTTCATTTAAAGTATAATTTATAGCACTGAAGGAACCACACTGCATTGGACTATTTCAATGAAGTCACAGAAGTTGCGTGAGTCAGTTGATATCTTAGCTTTACAGTGCAAATAGGATGTTTTTGTTAACAATAGGTTTTTGTGCGTTTCAGATAGTATATTAGTCATTTTAATGAATTGGTTTTGTGTGTTTAAGGCAATTTTTTTAGCAATAAATTAATTAAACCAAAATTGGTAAACAGAGTGATTTGAGTGGTTCAAAAAATTGGGCAAATAAGCCTTTTACTGTAAGAAACTAAATTAAAACAGAAAAATAGCAAGCAAAATTAGGTGAGTCAACTCAAACAGTAATTGTTATTAAGGAAAACAAGGTCTGCTGACCAAAGTCGCGTGCTCTCACTTATTTTGATTTATGACTTTACGGCCTTCAGAACCTTTAATATTTCACGAACTAGCCTTGGGAGGACGTTGGCAATTAAATCCTTTGGAAGAGACTGTGAAACAAAATATATATTTCAAATTTTCTCAGAATCGGCTAAATAGTTAGGTTGTTTTGCCAAAAGAACATAATTCCCGGGCTAACATAAAATATAAAGGTTTCAAATTTGGTTAGAATCGGCCGAATAGTTACAATGTTATTACTTCCTCCCCCCCCCTTAAAAATAGCATAACAGGTACCGACCGACATAGGAAAATATAGAGTGGCACGCGACTAAAAATGATCACGGTCAAGAGTTAAACTCAAAAAGGGTGGTAAAATGTGATTAAAGACAAAAACCAACTCCAATAACAGATCAAAATGAATACAACAGGCTTTTAGGAATATCTTCGAGGTAGATTTCTATTGATGTCGCAAAAGAGGGTTGCCTAAAGAATCGTGAATGACACGCTATTGGAAGCTGGATTGAAATCATATCGCTCGAAAAAGAAGCCTCAACTCACGGATACAATGATGAAGGGATTCTATTCCTAGGCAAAGAATAACCTTGAGTGGACTTGAAAACAATGAGAAAAGGTAAGAATAACACATTTAAGTAACCAATTACCTGTAATTCATACAAAAGCATTAAAACCCATTTTTGTAATTGCTCCAAACTTTTCAAGGCATAAAGTTTATTTGATGATTCATTACTTCAATGGCTTTTATAATACTTCTATGGTCATTTAACTACTTATGTTGTATTTTCTACTATTGCAGGTAGTTTTCTCTGACAAATCAGCCATTGCACTGTTAGCTGACCGAGTGCCTGCAGAAAAGTTTATGGCTGAATGTCTGAGGAAAACAGTAAAATTTCAAACGAAAATCAAGGTGTGCGGAGCCATTTCAGTGCATGGAACAAGTCTTTTGCACGGTGTTCATAAACCAGGAAAAGGATATAAAGTCCTTAAAGGTCGTTTACTTCCTGACCTAAGGGAATGGTATATATATATAGAGCTTGTATTTTATAACAGAACTCTGCCCCATGTCATACAGCAAAATCAGTGAAGGCGTAGTCTGCACAAAGTGGAGTTTAGATACGTCCATGCTCTAGAAATTCCATTACGACTAAACAGCAACTCATAAGCCATCGCATGGACGTTTGGTTTAAAACCTAAGCGAATCCAGGATATTGTCAAGACATTGATCAATTCTATTTCAAGGCATGTTAAAGCACTCATGGATGGTAAGGATGGCTAAAATACTTATTATAGAATGTATAAGACTTAACAGTGTGCAAATGTGTCAAAATAAATCTAGTGCAATCAATAAACTTAGATTTACTAGCATTTTTGTAGAAAATTTTCAATATTTTTGAAAAATCCATAATAATTCCGCCAATGTGGTATTATGAATTTTAACTAGTTTGAATAACTAATATAACTAAAACTAAAGAAGTTACGGAAATAAAGAGAGCACAAATCAACTTCACTATAACTTAGGATTATGTCACGTGAAATTTCCTAAAAAAAGTGCATCGTATTAAGGATTGAAAGTGGTAGAAAATGTCTTCATCACCGAGATAAGATATATCATCCGCCCTTACTTACAGAATCGTTAAACAATCTTCGGAAATTTCCAAGGAATTCAATGAAGCTCCATTTCAAATATTTCCCCAGAAATATTTAGAAGGAGAATAAAAGACGGCAAGGCAAGAAAAAAGATACAGATATCTGACAACAGAAAAAAACGTCATCAGTGGGCCAAGGTCACAAAAAGTAAACACATAAGTAATGGTTTAAGCTTACCTGTTTAGATGATAATTATTATCAGGTATGTAAATGTCTTTTGTTCTGTTTTTTTAGAAATAATTTATGTATTTCCATTTAAATATATCTATGAAGAAAATTATTTATAATTTTAAACTTGAGTAACAATTTTACACATTTCAGGGCTTCTGGGCTACTTGTGTTAAATAAAGTCTCGAGTTGTAAAGGTATTCTAACAGGTTTGTATAATTCTAACTTTTAAGAATTTAGATAGTTCTATCATGGTTTGGGCCTGCTAGTCTTTATTAGGATCAGGGGAGAAGTTTCTATGCTAAGCAAGAATGAACTCTATAACTTATACCATTATATTTCCACAAATTTTAGCCCCATCTATCAAGAAATTACACCCCACAACCCCAAGAATTTAAGTTATATTTCAGCAGAACAATGATTTATGCAATAAATTTAACCACACCACAAACTGTTTTGGAGACATAGGCATAAACCCTATAGAGAAGCCACCACAGAGCCCAGAGTGAAATCCAATAGAACACTTGAGGAGAGTGAGTACTTGGAAAAGCAATAAGAAGTATCACAAGTACAAAAACATCTATCAAGAAATTACATCCCACAACCCCAAGAAATTAAGTTATATTTCAGCAGAACAATGATTTATAAAATAAATTTGACCACACCGCAAACTGTTTTGGAGACATAGGCATTAACCCTATATAGTAGCCACCACAAAGCCCAGAGTGAAATACAATAGAACACTTGAGGAGAGTCAGTACTTGGAAAAGCAATAAGAAGTACCACAAGTGAAAAAACAAACAACGAAACTGTATTGAAAATTGAAAGCTGCCTGAGGAAAGATAGCGTCAGAAATTTGTGAATATTTGGTGAAATCAATGCCCCGAATAAATTAACTGCAATTAAAGCACTACGGTGTCAACTCAGTATTAACAGAATTAAAAATAAATAAATATATATACATAGTAAATTCATTTGACCTAAATGTTTAAGTACGTTTTATTAATCGTTCTATAGGGTGTTTTATATTTCTGGTCAATGGTGTATGGAAATATCTTTTTTTTATTTAAAAAAAATATTTTCTTTATTTTAACCTATTTAACCAAATTTCGCCATTTTTTTCATTATTTTTAGAGGGGATTTTCAAATGTCCAGACGTGAGAGGGCACTATGGGATATGATGATAAGCATGGTATGTATGGAAGTGTGAGAAGATGTGTTGATCAGCTCGTTCTATAAATTTAGTGCTTTTAAAAGTAAGTATCGCTTAATTGAGCCCAATTCTGGTCATAATCCACTGGTTTTAGGATACATATATCCACTCATTACATTTATTAGTACAATGGATTATACTAAATTGAAAACCATTGTTTTCATGGAGATAAATATTTGTTAGTGGTGCAAGAGGATTCTTGAGATGGTTATTAAAGTACTGGATTACGAGTAGGGTAACCAGTGAAGCACTATAGAACACCTAGAGAAGTGTGTGTCCTCGACAAAATCCGACCATGGTTCGTATTTGGTGAACTAGAAAACTCTTATACCTTAATACACAAGGATTCTATAGCACATGATACTTCTCTCCTCTGAAAGATCTTACATATAAATTGTATTGGGCCTATAATCCAAAGACACATACTTACTGATCGTCAAATATTAATGTAAGGCGATGTGAAAATAAATACAAATCCAAGATAATTGTAATAAAAAATGGCCATTAGAGCACGGCTAGCCTGGATGACTAAAGTATTAACCCACTATTCAAATAAAAGGGATTGGAGTTTGATCACAGCTGTAGCTTATGATCCATCTAAGAGATAACCATGGGGAATGTGTGTTACTTCTCCAAGAAATATTACCGACACTTTACAAAAATAGATATATTATACTGACGAAGAGATAATTACAAGAATTAAGTATTAATAACTGTCAGAGGAAGAGAGAGAGACTTACGCGGACACAGAGGCCTAGGAATTACCGCACGGACTAAAAGATCTCAAATGGGTGACTTCGAGGAAACCTTGAGGGCGATAAGATGAGCTGAGATGAGCCAAACTGGAGCCCGGAAAAAATCAGCGAGTGGGTGCGAAGTTTTCGTCCGCTGCGCCCCTACAGATGGGGTGGGACCTGCTTCCATCTGCCAGCAAAATCGCTTCCGGCGACCCCATATATAATTCCAAGCACGGGCATGAGAAAATCAGTAATTCTCCAGTATTCGCTCCCACCCCACTAGATCGCAGGCTAGAAATATTTATTCAGAATTAACAAGAGTCTGGCAACGTGAAGACTCGTCTTTCTACAATAACCAGGTCAGCACTTTCCGGCTAGAATACTCAATTGATCCAAACCCTCAAGGCTTACCACGGAAATTGTAAAACAATTACGTTTTCTCTCAAACAACTTCGAAGAGCACGACGCTATTCGACCTCGAAGATTCACCCATGATCCCCTATTCACGCTTTTTTTCGATTATAGTCGATGCAGCGAGAAATGGTCGTTTGGGTGAGGTCGAATCGTGAAAACGTAGCCCCATACTGTTGCCAAATCTCCACAGATTAGCTGCTCTCCTTACTTTCCACCCTTTTGCCCCACCTTACACTCTGTCTCTCTCTTTCGTTTTCTCTTGCTCTCTATTTCTATCTCTATTTCAGAAATTATTTTAAATTTTGTTCCACACTACCATTTAGGTAAAAATCTAGGCGCGTTTTTTGTATAAAGGTTTCCCCATTAAACGTGGCATATCAGCGGGGCAGTGCGATATTGCCGTTATCATTGACCTTTCCAGGTCACTTCCGTTGACCTGCCCACACAAGTGCTACAATCAAGTTTAATGGGGAAAATATCAACCGCCGAATCCAGGACTCAATTTTTTTCACGTCAAAGAAAAGCTGTATCTCATTTATGCATTCAACAAAGCGTTTCAGAACCTTACCTTGAATAAGCCACCGAACATTATTGTACATCAATAAACCGCCATAAGCTGCTTAAACTTCATAAAATAACGAAGTGATTTTAAGTATATGCAACGCTCGTGCTGATATCAAATTAACTACCTTGGCTGCTGACGCTGTAATATTTTCCAGCGCCTTTAATCCAACTTTATCTCACACTGCTTCTTGATGAACAATGCAGTAAAACTGTACTACAGAATTTCCGACGATATCAGTGAAACGTTTCACAAATCCAAGCTTTCGGCCGATAATATTGGAAGCTTCATTTGTTGTAATTGATGAAATTTTATATATCCATGTTTCTGTTTTGACTGCAATATCACAAATATCTTTTCCTGTAGTCTCTAACGACAGTCTTTCTCCTCTAAGCAACTCCTCGAACATTTCTTGACCACTAGAATATATTTCAAAAATTGCCAATCGAGAAGCCGAAGTATTATCAATGTTTTCATCAAGGTAAATTGAAAAATAATTACACGCGTTCGAGTCCTTTTGTATTTGTTCTTCCTTATTTGAATACATGGTCATTAACAGGTTTTTAACAGTCTTTCTAGAAATAGGAAGCTCTTAAATTCGCTTAATTATTTTGTCTTTGTTATTAAAATACCCCCCCCTCCCCCCAAAAGGTACACAGTTAAAAAAAAAACAATTTTTAAGAAACTCTCCTTCAATGAAGGGTTTATCTTGCTGAACAATAGTTTAAGAAATAATGAAACTAGCTGCCTTAAATTCACACCTGAGTTGAAACATACAAATTTCAACAAACTTTGTGATTGGGTCGTTTTTGGGGACTGCCTCTTGTGCGATATTTTCTTAACGTTCTTCATGACTTCTTTCTAATAACCACCCGTGATTTGACTCAAAGTCTCTTTTCACATTCCAAGTTCTGGTAGTAACTTCATAAGGCCAAATTCAGTTGTCCCCATTTGAGGAGAATTCTGCTACTACACTTATTTTCTGATAACATAACTTTCTTTGCTGTACTCATTATTTAAGTAAGGATTTGATCAAAACTGCGAAATGAATTTAATCCGGAACTTGTTCAGAAAAAAAGAAAATAATAAACGTGGCGACATCTGGTATTTCTATTTTCACGAGTTGTCGGTGGCTAATAATTTATCCTCTCAACAAAAAAAAAACGATATATATTGATTGCGATCTAATTTTTAAAGAACCGTTTGCTTCTTGACCTAAAATATTTATACCCAAAGAAAGGAATTAAGAATGAAATTTACAGCTAAGAATTGCTGATGTTATCAAACACTGCACAACACCTCACGTGATATCTTAAACACTAATAGTTGCCACTTAGTAGATAATTGCTGTGTTAGCTTGATTTCATACTAAGTACTAAATTTGGTATATAAACACTGAAATAAACAGACAACAAATGACAGACGCAACTAGTGTTGTATGCAGCTCTGCACGTGTTTTCAATGTCCAAGGTACTCAGTGTTGCACGTGTTTTCAATGTCCAAGGTACTCAGTGTTGCACGTGTCACTTAAAATGCCCTCTTTTGTTACTGCTAACACGTGTGTCATAGTTTTGCCACAACTGTCCTAGATTTTAGCTCAAATATGTAGCCGAGAAACAGTGCTCCCTATTGTGCTCCCCTAAACTGAAATATTACTAATATTTTAATCATAAAACAATTAATATCGAGACTATGTTTTATTTCTACTAAAATTAACATA
Organism: Ceratothoa steindachneri; assembly: GCA_963969495.1. Lineage (NCBI taxonomy): Eukaryota > Metazoa > Arthropoda > Malacostraca > Isopoda > Cymothoidae > Ceratothoa > Ceratothoa steindachneri. The sequence goes on from OZ018318.1 coordinate 209,109,299, forward strand.
TTTTTAATTAAAAAACAGTCCAAATACGATAAACTATATTATGAAATATGTTCAAATCTAATTTTAAAAAGGTTTTTTTAAAGAAATACTAAAGGAAATTACGCCTTTAAATAATTTTGTATAATTAAATAATTGTAAGAAGCTACAAAAATGTAACACATTGAGAATAAATTAAGCTAAGTAGAATATACAAATTTAATGTTATTTTGAAACTCATAATGAATTTAATTCCAATTTTAACTCCTGTTTGCTGCTGGGTGTGATTTGGAAATTGTCTCAAGATGGAAAAAGCAACATCTCAAGACTTTCCAAGTTCCAGCCGAATAAAGAATACTGAATCCAGCGCTGAAGATTACTTTATCCTTAAAGAATTCCTTATCACCTCTACCTAACCTGCAATCAGGAAAGACATCCTTGAATCAAGAAGAAACATAACTATTTCAACCTGGAGTCAGACCCTCACGGAAAATGCATCTAGTCAAACCAAGAACCCTATAGGCCTACCCAGGAGTGTTAACAAAAACTTGTTAACAAATTACCCCCTGGTAACCAAACCACTTAGTCTTGTAATTTCTGATGTTAAAATGCGTAATATTATTTTTACATCGAAATATATACATAATAATAATAACACTTACAAAGTTCGGTATTTACTTTTTTTTAAAGATAGTTGCTTTCTAATAACGTACAATTTAATTTTTTTGTTGTAGCACAGAGAGAAAGAAAGAGAGCAACCACTCCACTTGACCTCTGGGCATGAATGGATATTTTATTTTTGAGCCAAGGCGGCCACGGGAACCATCTTATGGCTAGAGCCGTTAATAAAAGTTCAGACCACCGCGGTGCCCACTTCTCTGCATTTGCTCTTGACTTTTACGCCCTCAGACCTACCGGGGAAACATTTCTTCTAATAAAGAGATAAAAGTGCGTAACATTTCCATTGTCCCTCATGTCGTTCACACATCAGCAACACTTTGTACCATACACCAATTTCCACTTCCACACTAATTTTTCATATCACTTTACCGAAAGATTCTTAAATTGGCTTTGACCATTTTGTATATAGAATTACAAATATTGCCATGGCAATTTGTCTCTCTTTCTCACCCAAACGTGTGAAGCTCTAGTAATAATAATGATTTAGTACTTTTAAATACCACGCTAAACACCAAAGGTTTTCTAAAAGTGCCTGCCAAAAATTTAATATAACTATCACTTTACTAACAAAGAAAAGGTTTGAGAGAAGAGGTTGGTGTTCAAGGCACCTCGAAGAACAAAGGGAGAGGCATATTCAAACAGGAAGTTCATTTCGCATCCTAGTGGCAAATTTCAAGAAAGCACGATCAACTATGCAGCAGCGGTCAAAGACGAGACGGCTTCTTGTTCCATGGCTTCTTTTGGTAGATCAGATTGCCTTAAACCATATAGGTAAGTATCGTGAGCATTTCATACAAGATATGGCATGGCGTTTACTGGAAGATATTCTGAGTTTTTACTTTCAAGAAAATGGTTGCAGAAGCTCCAAATAACATAAAGCAAAAAATAAAAAGTCAGAATTTTAAAAAATCGCAGTATTTTAGAATAATGTCTTGGATACTACCACTGTCATAGTATTGCTTCAGGATTCTAGAGGATCAAGGGATTTTAAACTATTATTTACTCTTATTTCTTGGATATGGTAGAGAATTCTATAATTCCGATTTTCTTCTGCCTGTGGACAGATTACGGTAGAGCGATGATATCTAGCGAAAGATCTACTTACCATTTTCTTTCGAGAGGTTAAATGTACAATTATTCGTTGGTTAAAATAATACATGAACATAAAATGAAATTAGTTCTTTCAAATAAATGTTAATTCGATACCTCAATATTATTAAAGTGAAATAATGAATCCTGAGTTGAGAGGCATGTTCTTTTTTCGTAGCATTATGTGAATGTTTGAGTCATTGAATGGTTGTTCTGGGAAGTCTCTTGAAACCCATCCACCGTGGATTGCCTCAGCGATAGATGGAGTACAAAGTGAAGACGAATTCATTTGATCGACTGTGTGGATAATGTGTGTTTGAATTTAATGTCTGATTGTTATCTATCTTTAGAAAAGGTGTGCGTAACCAATGTGGTATCTGGGGAGCAACTTTGTCTGAAGTGAATGATCGTTTATGTGTGTTCGAGAGAGAGAGAGAGAGAGAGAGAGCAGGGTCACAGGAAATTTATGAGAAAAGAAGACGTCGAAAGTTTGGGAAATGCTTATTGAATTTAAATCTAGCAGATTGTGGTTAATAAAAAAATAGAAAGAAATAGTTAATTACACTTTGTCAAAACGGAATTTGTTGTGAGCTAGAAGGAAGATAATATGACCAAAGGCAAAGAAAATGAATAATCGGTCAGGTCGGACACCGTTTACAAGAGTATGTGTAATTTGTGTGTAAATGGATCACCATATATATATATATATATATATATATATATATATATATATATATATATATATATACATATATTTATATGTGTGTGTGTGTGTGTATTCTTGGACAAAGCATGTGACAAAACGAAGAAGGCGGGCCCAATCTTTATTCTCTACGTTTCGGGTTATTTCTAAACCCAACTTATTATCATAAATATTTATGCATAATGATAAATTCTAAACATTTCAATTAAATGTCTTGAATATATAAATAAATGATCTGTGCTCTATACCTTTGTCCAATGGTACATAATAATTATATTTAATACGTAATCAACCCTCGAATTTTCTTTTCCGCCCCACAAAAATTCCAAACAGAGTTTCCTATAAGGTAAAATATGAAATTATTTTGCTGATCGAGCTAGGATATCTCTTGGTTCTATTCGCAATATTTCCTCCACATAAAATAAAACATTAACTTCCCCCCAAAAAACTGAGTTGCTCAAAGGCGCCATTTCCTTACCGTCATAATTGGTGGTTAAATTTTGGGCTTCCTTCTCTATTTTCTACAGACCGCTCATTATTTGCTAATTTTTTTTTCCTTGTCAAAGATATGCAGAGAATGTTTCTTGTCTGTTAATAATCGTATCTGTGGACTAAAGTATTAATTCTCTATAATTAATTGAATTCTAGTAATAAACTCTGCGATAAAATCATCACTTATTTCTCGACAAATATCCCTAATTCAATATACTGAAAGACTCAAAATATATCCTAATTTCTTAAATCAATTCGGATCACTTTCATTAATTACTTCACATTTAACATCAATGTAACATATAAACTGTATGATTTAACCTAATCTTACCTGACCAGATATAGGACATGCTTAAAGAATTGTTCGTACTTCGATGTACAAATAAAGATTTCACCTTAAAAATTTGCGCTTTGTTTTGAACAAAATTTTCTTATTCATATCGTATATGAGGTTTGTAAATTAAAAACGAATTCCTGCCTATTATTCCTTCGCGAAAAGCCATTTTGAGTGGAAAAGTGTGAGGTGTTTAGAATTTTTTATTTTATTTGAACGTGATGTGTAAGCAGCGTCTCACCCTCTACCTCGCTGAATTAATTTCGGATACTTCACTCAGGAACAATTCCCCACACTAAATACACGGCTGAAATCAGTTCAGGCCTCCGGCCTATTTGGTAAATAAGATGGCAGAAGCGCCTTCCCCCGACGCCGGGACGTGCTTTCTTCTACTTCTTGCCTTGGATTGGTTTATTATTTTTTGCCTTTCCTTTTTGTTTTTGTTTGGATTGTTTGTTTTTTCATTGTTTGGATTCAATATTGTAAGTTTTAATGTAGACTATTACTAGATTGGGATTTTTATTTCGCTGACTTATCTCATGTTGGAGGTCGCCAGATGGACGCTGTTAAAAAAAAGAAATCACACAGCGAACTTGAAATATCAGAACAATATGTTTGAATCTGAGACATCACCATTTTAAACGTTAACCAGAGTCGCTGCTGAGGTGCCTTCATTGTTTTACGCCTAATAGAGACAGCGGTTTTAAAAATTAAAGATAAGAGAGATAATGTGGTCAACACAGATTAGGTGTTAAGTACAGGGTTGTTAGTTTTTTATAAATATAATTTAATAGGCTTATGCTACTCTATTGTATAATATAATTGTAAATTTTACAAAATAATTAATTAAAAAACACCAGGTTGTTATAGACTTTACACGCACAGCCGAACATCGCAGCAAGAATTTTCAAGTTACGTGTTGATGGCATATTTTCCGTATTCCTGCATTCTCGAGAGAGGGGGAAATAATTAGAAAAAGATCCGTCACCGTGCAACTTGTAAATTCAACGGTGCTGTAGGGGTCTGTACTTTTCTTAAAGCAATTTAAATATTGTGGCCCATCTGAAATCACCTTTGGATCTTAGATGCAGTATTCTAAATTGATCCATTAGCTCCCGCTCTGAAGGAAAATTTGTCAGGCTACTGAACCTTGATTTACAATTATTTTAAATTCATATTTGTCATCAAAAGTAAATTTCATATTTTTTTCCAACGGCAATGCAGCCCTACTAGATGCTTTCCTGTGTAGTTTACCAAATGCTCTTTAGCTTTGATAACTATAACGTCTACCAAATGCCAGTTTTACCTTGATCTCTCCAACTTGCCAGCAAAATTGATGTACAGCCTCGACTACCTGATAGTTTCTTCAGAGTAGTAAAATATTTCTGAGGCTCCACTAGCTTTCAAAGCAGTCGAGGTGAAAGAACTTGATAAGAAACCTAACTCTTACCTGTCAGAGACCCAATTTTGAGCAACCACCTTCCTCAGTTTCCCATCTGACAGCTTGGCTAGGTTTTCTTGACCAGTAAACACTAAATCTAGCTTCTTTGAAAAAGCTTCAACTCTTTGATATCTTGACTAAAAAGTAGAACAGGATCATGGCCTCACAGAGGTCTTAAGGGTAATCGATTTTTTCATACCAGCATATCGGCTTCCACTGAGCAGCATCAACACGGTACGCTACACTCACGTATAAAATCAAATCCTACGGTCTTAGTAAAATCTGATGAAAAGTAGGGTCATTCTAACTGTAGAGCAACCTTATCTCTGCTATCCTGCCACGTGACCAGAAGCACCACTCCAATAATCGTGCTAGAAACAATGGATTTTTTCTCATTGAATTTATCCTGTCTTCTAAAGCAAACAAACCGCGGAAAATAATTGACGTTACTCAAATCTGGGCCAGATGCTCGCACATTAAATAACAAAAATATCGTTATATATAAGGAGGCACTTTCATTAGTCGTGAGAGAATCATTTATTAATAAATATAGATATAAAGTGAATCACTTGTTATTTTGAATGTTTCAGCTTATTTTGCTTAAATACAAACCTTTGCCAATTTAAAATACAAAATTCATGGTTATTTTAGAAAATCAATTTTATAGCTGTAACCGCGTTTAATAATATAGAAAGCTTATTATATTTTTTATTTTCACAATAGTGTCAAATATCCCATTGACTACTATAACAAAATTACGATCAATCATGAAAGGGTACTTGCAGATTAGCTAAGTGAAATAAAATCTTAGCAGAGATTTTATGATAATAAGTTTGAATAATTAATACCACACTTTCCTTACTTTTGTAGAGGATTGCATGCCTTTCCGGCCCTAATGTCTTTAGGAAAAAAATTATACGACCTGATGACAACATAAGAAACATGAGTCTTAAGTCACGTAGGCGATTCATTGTCTGCCCGTGGCAGCTCGTAATCAAACTCGGGAAAAGTCTTAACTAGTACTCTCTGTTTTCCAGTTTAAAAATTTCCGATACCCACCAAAATTTCACTAAAATTGTTGCAATCCTTTCTGTAGACGCTCAGGGACCAGCTGGATGGCCGAAGAAGAACAACAAAGCAGACCATTATAAGGCCGCTAGTGATGGAAGCGCAATCATTATGAATTCGTAAATGACTATTCACAAAGTTCTGGAGCAGATAAAACAACTTTATGTTGTCTTGTGTCTTCCCTTGCCATTTCCTGATCTCCCTGGTTTATCTTTATTTATTATTTATTCTCTCTCGCCTGGTATAGCAAGGTCCGAGTGGTGGTATTCATACGTATAGGTATGGTACATACTTCAAAACTCCGTGATTAAGTTTTCTCTCCAACAGTGCTATATTTGATTATGATTATTATTACGTTATTTTTTATCTTTGAGGGTTTCTAGTGCCATGCTCAGCGTTTTGAGGATTGAATTAAATGCTTCTAAGAAAATAGACTTTAATTGCAACATGAACCAAAATTGAAATTTAAAAAACAAACTACACAGTAATGAATTAAACAAATTTAAGTGAGGCTTATTAAATTACACAATTAAATATACAGTAATGGTTGACCCAAAGCTCCCTTTAATATTTAACGCAAATTGACCTTCAAACAATGATTTAACGGGATTTAATTACCTTTAAAGATTCACACAAGAATCGAGTTTGAGACTGACCTTGGCCTCAATTTTTATGTCACCTCGAGAATGTTGTTTTAGGCAGGCACGTTGACTGCCGTTCTAGATGTTGTCTGAAGGAGGAATGCTTTAAACCCGCAGAGTAATTACGTACGTGTGGCGGATGAAGTTAAGCACGTGTTCTTGGTGAGATGATTTCACTACGGGACAGGGAAGGTAGGCTTCTTCCAATCTTTAGGTTATTCTGGGAATAATTCGCACTGACAAGCGATGAGCCAAAGAGTGAATCCTTTGACCCAAGGAGGGTGCTTAAGGGAGTTCACTTTGGGTTATTTCTCAATGGCGAGGACTATCTCTGGGTTTTGGAGTACAGCAGGATAGGGGGCTTCTCTGACGAGAGTTAGTTGAACTAAGTTTCGGTGTGACCATGAGGAACTGGCTCAGAATGAGCTTCTTCTAAGTCCCTCTTGTTGGTTTGCCGGGAACTTATGCCGGACTTCGCTGTCTCGATGACTCTTACGGTCTACCCTGTTCTTCTGCAGTTATTTGATTATATACTTCGCCAACCCACTGCGGGTAGGGGAAGGAGGGGATGGATGAGTATGGCTGAAGTAAGTCTCCTCCTCTAATGGTTTTACTCATAGCGTCTTGTCCCTAGCCTTAACGGCACCTTCTGGGATTTGGTTGTCGCTCCTCTAATTTCGCATATGAATTAAAATTAAATACCCACTCTTAAGGGAAATCTTGCAGTTTTAACCAATGTTAGGCTCACCGTGGTCGACATGTGATGATTAGATTATTATGTGGTTTTGGGTGGCCTTTCTAGTTTTCCTCGAGGCGAGAGGAGAGAGGGGGCAGGTTAAGTGGTCGGGCTAAGCCACCAAAAATGCCAGGACGTTGTGTTTAAGGAACATGGCCTTAGTTGTGAGGGTGGGATATCGATTTCCCTACAGTATTTATACCCAATCTTGATCCTGGTGATATTTACCCTTTGACTGCTCCAGTGTCTATATATCCCCAAGGTATATCAAATTTGGCATGAAATGACCTACTACAGTCCATATCTGAGGGAGTGTGAGCCACAGCCCCAATGTCAGCAAGAAAAAACGGTTAAATGTCTCACCAAATATCTTTTAAACTCTTTAACCTTCACAGATCTCTCTTAGTTTTGTTCAGGAAATTCACTTGTTGTTTTTGCTTCGAATCACAAAATAAACCTCTGGATCATTTGGGAAACCCTCCTAGTAGCTTCTCCTCTCTTCTAATCTTCTAGTATCAATCCCTTACTAATCGAACCTTCATTTTTATTTATTTCTTCACTTGGTTTAATTTCCCGCCCTCTAGTTTCTTTATATTTCCGTTTAACAAAGCAAATTTTCTTCTTCCCTTAATGACTATTTCTAAAAAATCCTTAATTTTTAAGAATAAAACTTTTATATAAAACAAGAAAAAACAGAAAAAATTAGAAGTCGTTAGAGAAAGTTAACTCCACTTTATTATTAAATGACTAAAGTTTGCGAGAAATTTGAGGCAGTAAACAGTCTCTGATCTTGTCCTTTTCCCTCAAAATCCCCTTTCATCTTCTGAGCTTATCCCTTTTCACTTGTTTTTTTTTTTCAATAAATTACTGTTTTTACTCCCAGTGATTTATCTAGATTTGATGGAACCGAGAAGTCTTAATTTCCAAACTGTTCCTAAATCCACTAAGGAGGATAGATGACTTTGGCAATCATCCAAGGGGCCAAAATAAATAGACACGATGCTTTTGTCAAAGATCTTAGATCTTGTTAATACTTTTTTAAAATTTCAGCTCACTAAGAGAATAATTAAAAGGTAGCTTCGTGTATGAAACGTATTTAATTCCAAGAATTATTAGCATATTATCTAAATACATATATACAGTGAAGTACTAAATGTCATGGAATAACAGTATGTAAATGTAATACTGTGAAGCGCTATCGAGATATATCACGATTGGAATTATTAGAGCAGGATTACTTGTGAGATGATATCTCGTGTTTGAGTAGGAACAGTAGATAGGCTGCTCAAAATCAGGCGACGTGAATTATCGTAGTTCTAATGAGGTAAGTTATTTGGTGCTTGAAGAATGGGAAATGTCATTTCTTAAAATCTACGAAGATTCAACATCCATCAATCTAAGTAGTCACATATGTGCCGAAAATGACCCATGGAAGACATTGCCGACCACTGTGAACAGCGCAGTGGCCGGCCAACGATGCCATTACTTTGAATATTGAAGAATCGAGTGAATATCCGGAGCAACGAAGGTGAGTAATGATTTCATTCAATTATGACTACGAGTCAAACCAAAGTTTTGGTATGAACATCAAACACCACTTTGCCTCTTCGAGCTGACATATTATGAAGCAAAATAAGTGGTGAAAGTGACATAGGAAAAGCAACAACTAAAAGCATGTTGCGACGGAAATCTTGCCCAACTACATATTCATACCAATTTACTGAAAACAAGGCCGATCACAGCATATAGACTAAAAAAATGCTTCGATTATAAGTTGCAGAGAAATTCAGGAAAAAATTAAACAATTTCAACAGAGCTATGAAGTCTTGGAAACTCCCCTCAAATCAACCAAAGAGAACGGAACTCTTATGGAGTCCACTCGAATTTTTAAAACCATTGTCGAGGAACCAATTCCAAGAGATCCTAAATCATATGCGATTTGATATCATTGACATTTGTAGGACAGAAAAAAAGATTTTTTGTAGTTTTTGAAATTTGAGACTTTTTATATTCAACCATTAGTGGCCTCTTACAAAATTACATCTAACTCATGATCAATAGTCATCTGAATGTAATAAATATTTCCATTTAGTGATCGCAGCGATGTGAAATCAAAGAATTTAGGTATAAATCTTTGGCTTTCGGTCGAAATCAATATCAAAATATATTTGCAATGTTAAACAATATTTAGGCAAAGATCCTACCATTAATACTTCTCCCAATGATCTTTAAGCTTGTTTGCCTTTGCTTCATAATACCTTAGATCAACAAAGGTTACAATTTAACATTATATAATTATTTTACTAGTCTGCAACTAGCTGAAAAAATGAAGGCTGAAAAAACAACTACCGCAGGTAGTATAGACCAGCATTACAATATGCTCTTACCATTCATGTCAAAAAGGAGAAAAATGAATAGTAAAAAGGATACATTGAAAATTCACCTAGCACTAGAGAATATTGTCATCGGAAAATGTTCCCGGAAACTGGTGGCGTAATATTATTCAAGCAACGTTGGAGTAAATATTCATTCCAAAATGGTTATGTATCACACATGAATAACTGAATATTATAGGCAATGTTCAATGCTAGTTTGATTAAGTATTTTGGAACTGGATTGATTAAATGCACATATAGTTTTAAATAAAGATTTTTATACGAGAAATATCCTAAAGTTTAATTAGGACATAGCACTAATTAATGTTTCATCTGATAAAATGGCAATCTAAGTCAATAGGTTCATCGTCTCCATCCCTATATAAACTTTTTTATTTTTAGGAGCATAAAATATAAAATAAATACCCCCCTTTAGAAACGGAAAAAATGATTTAAGTTTAAATAGATTAGAAAATATTAGTAAATAAGAAGGAACTATTGAGTCTTCTAGGCACGGTTGAAGGCACCACCCGATGAAAAGGAGCGTATAAAAGCATGCAGAGTATTACACGCCATAGAAGCCAATAAATGAGAAAACACTATCGCCTCTGCACCACCGACAACTACGAGGTACAGGCAGGTGCAGAACAAGAAAGTAGAGATTACAAGAAGTGAGTTATATTTAGAAAGAATAACGGTTAATTCCGCGCTGTGGCATTAACAACTTGTTAGTATGCAGGAGGACTTTGGGGGATGCGTGATTGGGTGGGATTTAAACTTAATTCAGAGGAACAGTAGATATTATTGTAAGAGAAAAACGTCCAGGTCGGAAAAGAACAAGGATGACAAAGGTTTAAACAAGATGAAGGAGTCAAAGAAGGGAAGCTAGGATTCATCGAGGTAAAAGTATTTGTATTTAAGGTGGAAAAAAATGAAAGCACAGATTGCATTCTCAAAGCCTTTTAGTCAAATTGACCAATAAGGAATTTGCACAGAGTTTTAGTACCACTCCTGGGTAGCGAGATATTGTTCTAGGTTCGGGTTGGTGGCTACCGGATCGACTCTTTTGAGGTACTGACTCAACAGTGTAGAGTTATCCTTTTTCTTTATGAAGGGTGTATTTCTATGTTTGTACATTCGTTATTAGTTTCAACTAACATTAAATTTGTATATTATACTTACATTAACTTACTTTACAATATTTTACCTTATTATAGAATCTTGGAGTTCTATTTAAATTATATATAATTAATTATTAAGGTAGTTTTCCTTAATATTTCTTTGATAAAAAGGTGTTCATACTCATAGCGTTTAATACATTCCAATAAAGTTTTTTTTCAGTTTAGTTCATTGGGTAACACTTCAGTTTCGGGGCGCACGGTAGGTTGCGCTGTTTATAGGTTACAATTTTGGGCTACAATATATGTCTTAAGATGTCAGATGGTAGCGTCAGATGTGAATAATTACGGCGTTATATTTTTTTGTATATAAGTATATACTTATGATCATCGCAGGGTGGTACCTCCGCAGTGATATCTCCCCCACGAGTAAGCCTCTTGAATTTACTGGGGGTTTTTTTCAACCGTTTTTTACTGGCAGAAAAACCTAACCTTATAACAAACAATACTTACTTGTATAGTTTTCTTGATTAGTTTATGCGCCTCTAGATAATCTAAAAGTTTTTCGCGATTATACAAAAGAAAGCCGAATTCGAATAACGAAGAAGCATATAGAAAGCACGAAAACGACATAACGAAACAAAAACATTTGCAAAACGGGTCCTATTTACAAGCTATGACGTTGCCAGTAAGAAGCTGTTATCGTTCACAGCAAACAAAAAAACAATAAAAGACATCAAGAAACATTACCTAACTTAGAAAAAACTATAAAAGAGCAGAGGCGCAGATATTTAGTGAATAATACAGAATAAAAGTTACAAATCCCTAAAACAACAAAAAATTATAACGCCGTGATTGGTCCCATCTGAAGCTACCGTCTGACGTCATAAGAGATATAGTGTAGCCCAAAATTGTAGCCTACTAACAGCGCCACCTACTGTGCGCCCCGAATCTCAAGTATTACTGTTTATTGTACGTGGTTTTAACAGACATAAGCCAAAGCCATTAAACTAATTGTTTTTCTATAAGATTAAAGTCTTTTAGTGGTTTATTATTCGATATTTATTTAGCGAACATGCCACCATAACTCCCATTTATCACAAATTCTCTTTTAATTCTTAGATTAATTTGATGTAAATTAAATTAGTAGAAGCTATTTAATTGTAATTATTACCTACATTCTTTTAGACATTTTTTTATATTTATTCAACCCAAAATATTATATTCCTGTTTTTTGCTTCTTTTTCAAATGGTACTAAGGATCCTCAAATTAACGGAAAGAGAAATTGATTTAGTTGATGGTACAAATAAGAAAATGTTGAGGAAAATGACAGTAATTTGGAAAATTTAATTTGTTATTTATTCTCTTTAATTCAGGAGATGTATAAATTATAATTTTAACGGTATTTACTGTTATAAATTTTAATAATTGCTTCTCTGTCCGAAGGTTCAAATATTTGCTTCAGGCAGGGTGCCTGAGGCTATAACTATACTCAGTGTATATATCAGACATTCCACCGCCATTTTCACATATAGGATGCCTTATCATGTAATTCGAAGATGACGTCACACATAGCGTCGTCTGCCCCTACAGGAACCCAGAAAGGTAGGCAAGATTAAGAGCAGAAGAAATATCAAAGATTAATGTCTACGAACTAAAATGGATAATAACCACTAACAGAAATAAGTTCAAAATAGTGCCAATTTATAGGGGGCCCTAAGAGATATACCCGTTGAAGGTCAGAGATATGAGTACCTTAGCGAAGCCAAAGTACTGGGACTGATAATCACCAGGACAGGATACTCCAGACGTCTTAAAGAAAGGGTTGACAAAAGAAGAGGGAAAATAGGACTAATATATTGGCTCAAGTCCATTAGCCGGAGAAACAAGAAGAAAATATATCACCGATCAACCAGTCACCAATGGTATACCCAGTTATACCTATGTAAACCATTTCAATGAGTAGAATGATGGAACAACAGTGAATTTATAAAAAGCTGTAATAATAATCACTGGCACGAAAAGAAGTGACAGAAGAAGACAAAGAGACCTACATAGAGAAGTAAAGATGAAACCAATTAACAAGATACTAGTAAAAGAGCATAGAAGCTAATTCACCAAACACAACAGAAAATAGGAGAGGAGATGAAGAATTTAATCACCCAAAGAGATTAGGGGAGAGCACATAGCCTCTTTTCTACCTATACAACTAGGTTCGATCAAGAAGAGAATGAATAATTCATATGCCAACACAGAGTTAAAGAGAGAGTAAATAATAATTTGATAGCTTTAGAAGTCAGAAGAAGAAAGTAAAGGAAAGAGGGAGGAAAGAAAAACCAAACTCAAGAAGCAAAACTAAAACAAGAGTTATAGCAAAGATAAAAACCTTATCGGTTCTGGTAATAAAAAACAGTTTGAACGCCTGATATCAACAAAAAAAGGATAAGCCTGAAGGTCAGGCTTACACGAACTTAATCTATCGTATTTCTAAACCAGACATTCTAAAATGAAAGAGATTTGCATGACCTTCATGCAACTTAGCATTCAATTGCAACTCTACTACTTTCTTATTCTTCTCACTACAATGTTACTTCTTTCTTTCACACCTAAAGGACTAAACGCAGAATATGTCGAACAGGAGCACTATAGTAAGAATGAATAGGTAAAGGATATAATACACACCGTTGTTCGGATTCCACATAAAGCTGTAGGCCCACCGTCCAACTTGGTCTCTTTCAAGTTTACTACGCTACTTCAAACTTTGCTATCTCTAACTTTTCATCTTCCTCTCCATCTCCATCTCCTTGTCTCCTGCTCCTCCTTCCCGTAGTCTGACCAAACTGCGGAGAGGAGATGGGAAGCCTGTGGGGCGGGTTCCCTTCACTTCCCCTCCGGTGATCTCAGGATCACCGGAATAGAGAAGGGAGGAGGTTAGCTATCTTTCTCTAACTCTCTTTGCACAACTTTTCCCTTGCTTTCTAAACCATTGCACACCCGAATTCACCTGTTGGACCGCCTTTTCGCTCAATCACTCACTCTTGGTAAAGCAATCACCGAAAGCATCTCCATCCTTTTCTTTGAAGATGATTTTTCGCCCCCGAGGCTGGATGTTTAAATAGGAAGTAAGTCCCGAAGAACTACATCTGCAATCTGCCAAAAAAAATTCACACTATTAAAAAGAAGATTGCAACATAGAAGAACATCTCAACCTCACCCTCATCTTCATTTTGATTTTAATTTCATATATTGTCTCCTATACCTTTAATCTACCACACCAAAAATCAATGGAGGGAAGGTTACTTGCTTGCTTTCAGTTATTGAAATGTTTACACTCCCTGTATGTTATTGGAGCTCGACTCTTGAGTGGTAATCCTTCGAACCAATAGGGGGGGGGGCCCAGTTAGTAGTAACGTTGCCACTCAATAGGGTGAGCTTGGTAGGATAGAGATAACGCTTGCCACCCGCAATGGCAACAAGTTATGTGTATGTGCAACGGAAATATCCCTTTAGACAGCCTTGTACTTGATCCCAGAAGAAGGTACCAGATTGGATGAATAAAAGAATCTGTTTATAGATGTAAACGAGTCTCCGTGTATTTATTTTACCTTGCACCGAAATAGGAAATACTCCGAGTACAATTTCACGACTCGATTTTATAACAAATTAATGGGAGAATATGGTAGAGCAACTGGATAATTATAATGATCGAATAATTGAATTAATCAACGCGTAACAATTAAAAAAACCAATAATGAATGACTCTCGTTTTTTATCTCTCTGCACCCATTTATAAAGGGGGAGAAACGTCTATCAAGTAAGCCTCACGCCCGGCCTACAAATGACGTTTGCGCACGTGATTGGCTGCTCTTCCCCCTAGCTCGCCACCTGATTGGCTTAAATTAATCCTTTATTAAATATTGACTGGATGGCGGCTAAACTGCCGTACCTCGTTATTGGTCAATATTTCGAGAAGGCGAAACTTTATTATGAGACATATATTTGTTTAACTTCTGGCTATCTTTGTTACAGAATGGTGAAAGCTTTTATTACATGCCCTATTATTACCTCCAGACATTCTCAGTTTTTCAATACTTATTCTCTGGCGCCTGTGTGACTTAAGCTCATATACGGAAACTACCACTTTATTACAGTGAGAAAATCGAGCCTTTAACTTGGCATTCTAGACTCACTCTCTCTCCATTCCGTCGGGTTCACCCTTTCAGGTGAATACATGTGTGCCCTACAAATCATCCCATTAGAGAGGTACTAAAAAGGTAGAGAAAAATTACTTTTATTAGGTCCATAATGCTCATCATCATGAATGCCTGATTCCCCACCCCAACCTGAGCACGATGCCTTGAATAGTGGATGCTGTCATTTCAATCTCGTCTCAACTATGCAGTGCACTTGCGATTGCATGAATGGGGGCACAGAAGGAGGCAGTTCTGAGGAATAGCCGGCTGCCAGATACCTGTATCAGAGAAGACACATAAGAATGGGCAGGGTTTCAACCTTCGCAGGGTAGCTTAATAACTCCGACTCTGAGGACCACCAGAATCGCTGAGGGACATACAACCATCTCAGCCTATGTCGGGTGCAACCGCGGTTTTTAAATCCATCTGGGAGCGGCACCCCGGTTAGCGCTGGTTGATTCCAAGTTAACCAAAAAATAGTTCGTCACACTTAACTCATCATTGACAGCCAAACTAGTGGAGGCGGGGGCAAAAGGAAGGGGGAGGAACCAAAACACAACAACAACCTGGAAATCAATATGGAATATAGAAGACAGACTCCCATTGAGAATCGAAACCGGAGCTCAAAAACCCATAAGAGATTCACTAATAAGGACTCTTTATACTGAATTGAAGTTTGCCCTTATTAAAGTAATAAAGGTTCGCAACGGCTACGTAGCCCTATGTCACAAATAGGATGACATAGAACGCCTGGTGGCGCCCGATGAACTAAAGGCTCTAAGGAAGATCGGACGAGCCTCCAAAATGCCACTACAACTCATGGCAAACCGCTCATTCGTCTGTCAAAAGATAGACCTCTATGTGATATCTTACAAAAGAGGAACTGAAAGCGGAGATGGAAAAGGAGAACTAAAATCTGAAGATCACAGAAATAATCAAATTCGGAAACCACACGTGCGTGTTCAAATTCATTTGCGCCATGGGGTAGATGGCTAATAAAGCAACTAACAACGGGATGCTAACCTTCGGAATAAGAATACCCCCTAAAAATATGTAAAAGAAAAAAGTTTAACGATACAAACCAGTTTCCAATGCTATGCCATTGTAGAGGAATTAAAACGTAATGCCATCCAGAGGGCTAAGCGGGCATATATATTAAAATCCCTCTTCGGCGAGAGGGAGAAAAATGAACAAGAAATTGAAGTGCTTGAGAATAGTAGTCGTCTGACCATTAGGCAAACTGCCGAAGGGCTCTGATCTCACCGCCGAGTTGGTAGTCGACTCGAGCTACATAAGGCAAGGAAGCCGCAAAAGGCCATTAAGCAGCTCTAATAAGAAAACTCGCCCTAGCGAAATTGAGGAAGAATTCCATCTAACTGACGGGTTGAACGGCTCGCTAGGCAAAACACCCAGTTAATCACCGAATTCCAAAAGATCCGATTACCTACTAGGTCAAGGGGACCCACGGTTAGTGCGCCAAAAAGGGGCGTTAGATGAAAAGACTACCGATGAGAAATAGTGTGATGGTTGTTGGTGCCTCTCATTAAGAAACAGACCGGGGCTCCGCGGTGTCAAGCCCCTTCCTCCTTTCGCTCCTCTTAGTGGCATTATCCCGTCGTCCATGTTAGGTGGGGGCGGTCCCCGGACTATAGATATGCCCCGTAAGAAAAAAAAAAGAGATTATTCTGTTCGAGACGATAGAGGACTAATTTTTTGTCATCCATCTCTCGCCCTCTTCCGGATTAGACTTCTAAGATTTAGAAGTTCGTCTCATGATCTTATCTGTGCCATACTGTTTTATCCTTCGCAGAGTTATCAAGAGGTCTGGCTGGATCAAACTTCCTAAGTGCCAAACAGGAATTTCAGCAACAAGATAAAATAAGAACCGCTCACCCCTTGATGGACTCTCAAATCCAAATCTCTGTAATTTTGAAAGAAGAAGAATTGATTCCCAAGTAAGCTCCCGTTAATTACTTTTGGAATCACCCGATATACCAAAACCCAGCTTTGTATCCATGCGAAGTAGACAAAGATACAAGAAGAACTCAAGAGCTACAAAGAATAGTACACTTTGAGCCAGAGCACAACCCCTCTCTCCATCTTTTCGACTCATAACCGGATCGATAAAATCATAAGAAGAGATCGACATCGGTTTCCACTGTCAACGTGACAACCCCTCTCATGCCTTCTTCGTTGTAAACTCTGTCTTTTATCTCCGCAGACTCGCTGAAAAATCAAGTATAGCGATATCCGCCCACCCCTTTTCTGGTCAAGATTATGTAAGTCCCAATGAGTATATATATTAGTTTTTGATTAATTAGGATTTTTAAAACTATCCTAAGCTAACTAAGGGAAAAATAGTATTGCGTGATTTCTGTCATATTTTAGTTAGATTAGGGATAGTAAATATTTGTTTAACTCTGTAACTTAGAGGCCCCCAGAAATTAGCTTTCTAGCAATTGGTTTGTTTACGTGAATCCTACTTTGTTTTGATTAGAGCTCTCGTCAGGATTATGCCAATATTCAATTCGTACGAACCATGTTAAACTTAGAGAATTTCGTGTAACTATTTGAGTTAATTAAATTAATTAAAAGATATATATTTTGGTTAGTTCTTGGTGTTTTACTGGATCCTTACGTGTTGACCGGCTCTTTCTATAAAACTGATTAAACGCTTTGGTAGTTTCTCCCAATTCAGTATTTAGACTCCTTTAGAAGATCCGGAGTCCACTCAGCCAATAGAGGAATTATTTCTCTTTCTAAGTGGTTTTAGTCTGGCTTGCTAAAGTAATTAAATATATAAATACTTTGACAAAGATTTATTTTTGGGGACTAAATGTTAAACGGCTAAAAATTGAATAATAATTCTCCGACAAAAGTATGTAGACAATTCCTCGTAAGCCATTGAGAAGCACGTGACAAAAAAATCCTAAATAAAGACAAAAAAATATGCTCAGAATGCAGAGGTAACAATAACACATTCAGAGAATGAATATAGACTAAACAAAGATGCATTAACTGCCAAGATTAACTCTCCAAAGAGCAAAGAAATTATAAAGAAGAAAGAACAAGAGCAGAAAAAAAAGAATTATTGACCAATCAGACAAACAACAGCTTAGCAAATGCTACGGTAATAGAAATTAAGGAAACACAATATCCTAAAATTAACATCAATGTAAATGAAGGAACAGGGCTGGATATTATAGCGTGTATTATGTTTGTTCACGTACAAAACATTGCCCAACCAGGGACCTTTTCAGACACGCTCAATCCTCTTTTAGAGAAGAAAGGAGTAAGGAAGATTTTGTTCACCCCAAACACCCCTTCGGCTCTCGTATACGAAGTAATGGTGCGATAAACTCTTCAAATAAATGATATGGTGGACAAAGGAGCAAAAATAGAATAAAACAAGAAACCCATCGAAACCAACGAACCTATTGAAGAAATAAAAGAAACGGAAACTTCAGAGAATGAACAAAAAAAGAAAAAGAAGAGCCATAAGAAAACAAAAAAACACCCAAATAAAAAGAACCAAACTGAATCAGACACACAAAATGATACGGGAAGTAAATCGGAGAGTGAGGAAGTCTGTCGCTACAAAGCAAAAGACTGAACTTAAGATCTACGTAAACGAGTATTATCCCCTACGTATAGGTACTAAAATGAAAGATATAAATAAATGTATCGAAAGAGGTATCTGAAAATAGAATTACATATATCACTGACCATGATGAAAGGACTATCTCAAAACTAATAAAAGAAAACAAAATAAGGATCTTCCTCATCGACATTAAAACTATCAAGAAGGATATCTTCGAGAAAATATCAAATGGCAAATGGAAGTACCCCAAAATAAAGAATAAAAAAGAGACAAAATAAATAAGACAGAATGGATAACGAGACAACTAAACTGAAAATAATTCAAATAAATCAACCTCGACGTGATCACTATCGCGAAACACGGACTCAAAGATGACGAGTCAATGAAATTATTCTATCATCACATTATAAAGAGAAATCCAACCGGGGAGAGGTACAATGGCAAAGCCATCGCAATAAAAATAAAACTAAAATACATGCAAGAACGGGAAATTGACGAGGCATACGTACCCGCAACTATTGAAGTGGAGTACACCCCGATTAAGGTGGTGGCAGCCTACCAACCATCCCGCTTTCCGCACATATCAATACACTTAGTAATGGAGCTATTACAGCCAGATCTAGACTTAAAAAACATCGAAAAATTAAAAGATATAACCAGAAATCTAATGGAAAATATACAGAAGGCAGACGAAGCAATTGTACCGAAAATTAAATACAGCACTCTCCCACATCCAAAGTGAACAGACGAGATGAAGAGAAATCAAGGACAATCAAAGAAAACTACTCTGAAATAAGTATTTACGGAACAAATAGACAAAGGAATAATGAGTTAAAAACACTGAAAGGAGAAATGGTCTTTCTGATAAATGAAGAACAAGAAGAAAAATGGAAAGAGTAAACAAACAAAATAGATTCCACAGAAAACGCAAGCGAGGCCTGGAGACTGATAAAAATAATTAAAGGTAAACCACCTAGAGAAAAAATAAAAATAAAGAGTGAACAAAATGAATACCTGAGAAGCAATGCAGAAATAAAAGAGAAGTTTAGAGAACATTGGAGAAAAATATACACTATAGATTTGACAGGGAAACTGAGGAAACAGTTAACAAAAGCCTAAGGAGAAATAGAGAAACGATAACACCACTAAGGAGAGGGAATAGGAGCCTTAATCACCCTGGAAGAGAAAAAAATATATAATTCCCTCATTCAAACAAAAGTCACCCGGAAATAAAGGGCTCCAAAACGAAATTATGAGAGAGTCCCAGAGAACATATTAATAGATATCTAAGAACTATTTAAAGCATTCCTAAACATGGGTGCCTATCCACAAATTTTTAAAGTCGCCAAGAGGATTTTTCTCCCAAAATCAAGAAAGCCACAACATTTGTGTCAAGTTACAGACCAATTTCATGCTTGAATTTCTGGGAAAGGTACTAGAAAAGATACTGAACACGAAACTGATGGCACACCCTGAAGAAACGGGGAAATACAACGAAAACTAGTATGCTTTCAGGAAGAAGAGGGATTCAAATATGGCGCTTGTGGTAATAACAGAAAAAAGCGCAGAAGCCAAATGAAAAAAGGGCATGTGTACGTGGTACTCGGAGATGTCGAGAAGGCCATCGATAAGGTATGGGTGCAGGGGTAAAATACAAACTCCTCCTACTCGATCTCGGCATCCAGATGGAGAAGATCCTGGCGGACTACGTAACAAACAGGGAGGCGTACATCAACATCTCAAACCAGAAAGGACTCAACTTCCAGCTGGAAACTGGGGTGCCTCAAGGGCGGTTCCTAAGCCCCACTTTGCACTCAGTGTACACAACAGATATGTCGCCTCCATTGGAAATCGGTTGCATGAACGTGTAATACGCCGACTACATTAGCCAGGTGATCTCCACACGAACCGCATATCTCAGATGGCAGGCCAGGTCAACAGAGTGCGAAATACAAAATATAAATGAGTTCGAGCGGAAATGAAATATAAAACCAACACGCATAAATTTAAAATAATCCGAATAATGAGATTAAAAAAAGACAGAATAACCATCAACGATATAGGATAGAGATACGCAACTAAAGGAAAAGTGCTGGGCATGCAAATGGGGAAGAGAGGCTACCACGCACACGTTAAGGAAATGATTGCCAGAGCTAAATCGGGACTAAGACTAATTTACAGCCTGAGGAAAATGGAACAAAAAAGAAAATGACTCTCTAAAAAGCATTCGTGGAATCAGTGCTGGTGTATCCCCCGATCTCCATCCACGCTATAACAAAAACAAACAAGAAAATGTACAAAAAGTACAAAATAAGGCCGCCTACTTAATAACAAATAGAAAACGCCAAAAGAGAAAAAGACTACGTGATATAATGAATATTGCCGGACTAGATCCAATTAATAAAATTAGCGAGAAGCGGGCTGAAGAAATCTGGCAAAAAATAGAGAACATAAAACATGACCGTATACCTAATATTCCCCAGCAGTAGGATCTGCCTGCGACGTGAGGAAGATCCAATAATAACATAACTAAACAAGCCGTACAAGCAAAACCTATCAAAATGGCATGGACGCCCGAAATCCAAGAACAAAGACAGTTAACTATACAAAATAAAGGAATTTAGAACAACTTACCCTAATCAAATCAAGTAAATAAGTACTCTATAAACACCGAATTTGAGTTAGAAGAAAGTTACCTCAAGGTTCCCCAAGAAAAATCACCAATACGATATAGGAAATAAAAACGAAAACAAACAAAATCTTATAATCACCTAGTACAACACAAATCCAAAAGCAATTAGAGGAGCAGAAGATAGAACGCCAGAAGAAAGATATCATCCAGTAACCTGGCAATTATTAAACTACATATAATCTTAACACAAACACACTTTTCACCCTCTTACCCCCCCCCCATCCCTAATAAAAACAAACAAAAAAAACACCGTCTGATGATCGCTATCTCTAGCATCCCCTCACTTCTCTTACTTTATTATTATTTCACATCAAGCCGGGACCAGTGTTTATAATGGGGGGTACCAACTCCCAAGAAGAAACTATTTGCCCCTTCATAATTCCATTGGGCTATTCGGAAGAAACACTCCGGTGATTTTCCTTTGCTACCTGAATGCTCGCTCCAGGTACTCAGGATATACCTTAGAGCACATATGTAGTGGTACGAACTGTGCCGGAGTTTACAACGTACGTCATGGTAAGAGCAGCTACAGAGCCAGATATATAATTAACCCGTAGAAATTTTCACTGGAACGTGTTTGTCAAACTAATTCCTGTGTTCCCAACGCATCACAATTCGTAACCAATATGCTGGCACTAAGTCCAATCCAAATGCTATGCCTGGTCAGAAAATAATATGAAAAGTCGGATTGGGACAAAATCCGAGAGGTGCTAGGAGACTACGGGCCGCCAGTGACGGATGGCAAAGGTGTTGAAGGTATTAACCGAGATGTAGAAAGGGTAGAGTCTAGAATAAAGTAAGCAGAAGAAGTTAGCATACCAAAGTTGGCAATGCGAACACTCCCGGCTACAAGCTGGTCACCTGAAATAAGAACAAAGATGCTAGAACTAGAGGCAATCAATCAACTGACGAGAAGCATAGGGCCAACTAGTGAGCTATACAGGAGGAAACCTGAACTCCAAGGTTAAGTAAGCAATCTGATGAGGATAGAAAAAGAAAGGGTATGGGAGGGTTTGATTGATAGACGAGAGAATGAACGGAACCAGATGTAATTCTGGCAATCTGTAAAAGGATTACAGGGTACTTTACCACCGATAAAGCTAAGGATAAACAGAGGGAATAGGCAGATAATGAAAGTAAAGAAAATTGCGGCGTTATTCAGGGGCCATTAGAGTCAGGTATTCAAAATTACGGGTGAAGATTAGGATAATTTTGACGCAGAACACGAAGCAAGGATTATTGAAGAACTGAATCTCCGTTTGGGCGACACCTTCCCACTTGACAGGATCCCTCATAATAACGGAGAGGAGGATGACATTAGAGAAAATGGAAAGATAAAGATGTAAGAATTAAGGCCTGCAGACCAGGTATTCAAACAGAAAGCATCAGGGCCATCGGGGCTAACGAAAGCGAGCATAAATCAGCTCTCAGAGAACCTACTACATAGAGGGGATGTTGGGAATTGTCAATGCATGCTGGAACTTTTCATACTTCCCGGACAGAGTGAAAGTGGCCAAAATGTTTTTTAAACCAAAACCGGACAAGGCAAATTATTAAAAAAAAATTGTATGCAGCAGGGTGATTAATCACCTAGAGACCCACCTTAAGATTAACCCCCAACAGTACAGATTCAGGACGAAGAAAGGTACGGAAATGGCCATAGCGTTGACTACAGAGAAGCTGGCCAAAGCAAAGAGTGAGGACAAGATGGTTGACCTAGTGGCGCGTGACATGCAACAGGCGTTTTACAAGGTGCAGAGGGGCTCCCACAGGTGAGCTGCCTTTCCTCAGTCCCCTATGGCATTTATACCAATGATCTATCATTTTCCCTTAGCCGAGAAACGGCATATGTACAGTTCGCGGATGATGTCACACAGATTATGCGAACTCAATTAGAACAGCAAGAAAGATGGCCAAGACTACAGCAAAGCGATCCTGAAATTAAATAAATACGAGAAGAAATGGAAGATAAAGACCAATAGTCAAAAATTCCACTGTGATACTAACCAAGAACAGAAAGTTACGGAGCATTAAATTTGAGGGCAAAAAATATAAATATAAAGACGAAGCTAAAGTACGGGGCTGAAAAAAATTAAAACCGGGTAGAAACACATGTAGCGGATAGGAGAAGAATAGCTAGGGAGGTTTTCACGGCTGTCGCCCAGTCACAAGAGAAAATTCTACACGGAAATAGTCAGAGCCACCCAACTATACCCAGCAGTTGCGCTACATACGAGTAGTTCTCCTAAGATTGTCATAATTAAGATTCAGAGAGTAAAAAAACAGGCTACCTGATAGATTATTGACCCTAGGTCGATAGACATGATAGAGCAAGAGGAATTACATGGGGAAGTAAGAATGAAACCGGTCAATATGTCTTACATAAAAGGTCAGTGAAAATCTGGAGAAAGAATGAGGAAGAGCTGACAGATGGTTGGGAGGACAGACTGAAACTAAGAGAGAGGTTTCGAAATGAAAAATCAATTTCTTAGCAGCAGGAAAACGATAAGAACGAATCGAATTCCAAGGTTTGTGTGAGCCTGAAACTAATAAGACAGAAATAACAAGTTGATATAGAAAATGTAAATTATACAGAAAAGCTGAAATACAATTTAATATCGATTATTTAGCTTAGAGAAAAAGAGTCGGAAGGTGATAGGAAGTTTGAAGAAATGAAAGGAAAGGACCATCCAGTCACCTGGTAACTACACAACACCTCCTTCATAACACATCCTTAAACCTACTTCTAATTTCAACACTATACTGTCATATTACTGATAAATTCTACCTTCAAACACCTTAAGAACCTGAGGATTCTCAGGAAAGTGGTAATTTAAATTTCGAGTTTCAAACCTCCTAAAATTCAGGACGAGCTCTCCTTATTGCTTAAGGCATTGAAGCAGTATCCTTCTCCGCCAGTTTCCCGTGAAATTCACACCTAAGCTTGCTTCCGGTCGTCTCAACCTTACTCCCGTCCCCTTTGTGTCGGGAGACTGATTTGTAGCCTCGCCGTGAACCGCGTATATGGCCCTGCTGCTGTCGCCCATCTAGCTACTGATCCCAGCCGTTGACACTTCCTCGTAAGGAGGCGCTCGATTCATCGCGCCCGATAACGAAGGTTAAGAAGGTTTCACTCTCTCTCTGTTTTGAAAAGCTCGGGGTATATATGCCCTGCTCCAGGCTGACGGATAGATTTGGTTAGACGAGACTTCCTCGAAAAGAGTGCTAATCAACTAGCTCTCTCTCCCAAGAAGTGTGAGTGACAACGCAAGGCACGGAAGAGCTGGACATCACACCCGTGTCTTTAGGGCGGTTATCTAATTATTATTCGGAACTTAAGACCCTCTCATTTTAAGTACCATTTGTATATATATATATATATATATATATATATATATATATATATATATATATATATATATATATATCTATATATATATATATATATATATATTTATTGTTGTCTCTTTTTAGTCCTGTGTATTAAAAGTCTACTTTTGTCATTGTGTTTGTTATATTCCTTGGTTCCACTCCACAGCTGCCGCGATCTATTAAATCGCATTCTTAGAAACAATAACAGTTGTCGCCTTGCTTTGCCTAACTTAGTGCCTGTGTGCGCATATTCACATACACTTGGCCATACCTCAACACAGAACCACAACCTAAAAAAAGCACCCAATAAAGTTCCGGCCGTTCTCAAGTCCGAAATTGAAATTGCATTCAATCAAAAAAGCTATAAGCACCAGATGACAAAATTATCCTGTCAGACTTGCTGAAAGATTCTGTAGGTGTAATTGTAGACAAACTGACTTGCATCCTCACTAAAAGTTTAAAACAAGGAAAGATTCAGGAGGCTGGTGAAATGCCAGAATAATTCTTCTACACCAAAAATGTGATCAAAGAGAACATACAAAATAAAGAACAATTAACTCTCTTTCTTCTGTGTATAAACTTTTCATAAGAATCATTAATAATAATAGACTGCCAAACTTCTAGATGACCAAAATCCAATCTAATAATCTGCTTTCTAAAAAAAACTCCTCTACAATTGACCACATACATATTATTAATCAGCTCATTGAGAAAACTTGACAATAGTTGTAGGTTCCAAGAGAGCATTGGATTCACTATAAACAACAGCGATCTTAAGAACAAGTCTACGCGATAAATCATGCAACCTCACTTAAGTCAATGATATACATATGCAAGAAGAATTTGGCAGAGATTCCCACATAATGCTATATAAAAGGCTTGACACCACTTAAAACAAAAAATGATGGTGCAATCCAATATAGGCTCTTTCAGCTTTATTTCTATAAGGCCAGATACATTTCAAGAATTTATTTATCCTCTCTATTTTCTGTAATAGAGTACCATTAATGAATGAAAGACATAATGTTTGAGAGAAAACTATAATATTAGTTAACAAATACAGGACCATTTTGCTTGCCTATATATATATATATATCTATATATATATATATATATATATATATATATATATATATATATATATATATATATATATATATATATATCAGGAATCCATCATCTTATTAAATAAAAAATTCCATCAACCCTTAATATACTTGAAGTGGATTAGGTATAGAAAACTCTATTTTAAAAATGGGTTATTTATAATTCATTCTGCGAATTTAAAGGACATTCGAAAATTTTGTGGAAAAAAGTAAATCTAATGAACACAAAATTTATAATTTTGAGCAAGCAATCTCCCTATCTTATATGACCCACAAATCACTAATACTAGTTTTTCCTATTACCTGAAATATTTAGCAAATTTCTACAGTAAAGAAAAGACTAGAAGGGCATTGTTAGCCCAAAATATATTTTTTTGTAAGGAACTTTGGTTTGGCATAGGCGTATTTTAATGAATAGAAATGGAAAATATTGGTAATGATATGATTGACTACATTTATATTTTTTACAAAGCGACCTGAACTTTCTTTGCGTTGTTCTACTTTCATGTATAGATGATTTCAATGTCTGCTGTAGATGCTCCGGTGAATTATCTAAGTCTAATCAAGGACAGGTTGAAGTACAATGAAACTAGCCCAGAGCAGATGCAGTACTTAATTAGAAGAAAAACTACAAATAATACCTGAAGCAAGAATTCATGAAATATGCCGTGTTCATCCTTAGACTGAGTGACCCATTCAAGCCCGAAATCGCTGCCCAATTACATGCCACTAAGAAGCCAGACAGCATCAGTTTAGAAAATTCTTAATTCCAAAGACTCACAGCTAACACTACCCTAGTTGATATCAATGCTCTTGAAACACATTTCCTGCCAGACAAATTGAATATTGAATCTTAGGGGATTTTTCAACCTATCACTTCTTGGCCATAGAATGAATACTGCAGAAAAGTATTCGACAGTGTTAGGAATGTGAAAGCTGTGAATGACAATGCTTGCCGTGTTGTCAAGATTATGAGCGACTTACACGTTTCATGACAAGTGAGAACCTAATGGATTAACTCTTTCTCGCTATGGATTTAACAGATGCCCCTTTGACAACTTCACGATACAAACTCTTAATAACTGACTGTGTAAATGGAATTATTAAATTAAAAATCATGTAATACTTTCACTTTTAAAAAAATAGATTTGTGACAAAATGCTAATCTTAAATTTGCGTCATGCCTTGAGTGTGAGAAAATGAATTTTGTGATATTTTTGTAACTTTTGTATGTACCAATGTGCAATTTAGTATTCCAAATCTCTCATAATTGTATAAATAGGAAATATGATTAAAACCAATTTAAATTGGTGCGTATTTTATTGCTCTTTATCGTTTAGATAAAAAAGTTATAATGCAAAAAAGGATTCAAACGACTATGGAACTGGTGCTTTTTACCGATTTCAAGAAATAAATTCAAAGCCCCCTGTGACAATGCTTTCTAACATCGTAAGTCCAAATTGTTGCCATTTTAGGGTTATACGGTTCCAAAAACATGGGAAAATCTTCAGAAAACTAAGAAAAGAAAATTGATTTTTGAACAGGTTAACCTGAATACCGCTTCAAAAGATGAGAAAACCCTTAATTCTATTAAACATCTTCCGCAATGTTTACCAAAGAAAGTCCAAGGATTCATAAATTATTGTAAGTTCCTTAACAGGTATACACTACGTAAGGGAAAATTTAATGAAAATTTGGATAAATAAAACAAAAGATATAAGCAGATAAGCAATTTACAAGAAAAATTGAAGTGTGCAAATTGATCCGAACGCTTAAAGTTTTATATAGAGAGAACCGACATTGTTTGTATTGCATCTAACATGATTTCAAACTTGTGTAAGTTAGGGAATTCTCTTACCAACTCCATCCTGCTAACAAACCTAACAAATCGGTTACCTTTCTCTCTTTCCGCGAGCCGATCGTACAGATGCACCACCAAGATTGTCTTTCAATTGGAGCCATTGGTGCGACTGAGAAGCGTTCTAAAAAGTTTGTTCCATAATAATCTGTTAAAATATGACAAAGATGCAATGCTGATAAATTAATCAGTAAGCAAAGGAATACCTCATAAAAGGAAAGACCAACTCATTACTAAAATTGTGAAGAAGGTCCGCTTAAAGAGAGGTGCAGTAAATTCTCTAGAGTTTAGTGAGATTATGGCAAGCAATATTCCCAGAGAGACTGTCACATCAGCTAGACGAAGAAAATCTTCAAGCTCGCACACAAATTCAAGCTATTGATCAGTTTGAAGAACAGGAAGACTCGTATTTCATTATGTACTGCACTCGATACATGGACGAATGACCAATAAATCCAAGTCCTTTCAATTAGGAATCTAAGTTCAATATGTTCTGATCCGACGTCAGGAGATTCGTTTATCGTAGAACAGGAGAAAGATTGTCAATCAATTGCACAAAAAAGTATAAAGTTTGAGGGCTGAAGTGTAATGGTCTGTGGAGTAAGGTCAATAGAAGCCAAGGGGTTACTTCTGTGCTTACGGGGCATAGTGAAGGGAAGTGTTCAAGAAATTTCTGCGAGAGCATTTTTCGACCAATCTGTGAGCCTCCAAAGCCCAACATGTAATTTTGATACAGGCTAATGCACCCCATCGCACTGCCAACTCAGTAAAAACCTGCTTGACGACGAGCACATCACTCGTATGAACTGGCCTGCACAAAGTCTGGGCATGAATCAGATTGAAATTGTTTGAAAGATGCCTATAACGAGGAAGCCGAAAACCGCTAAAATCTAAGGAAATTCTTCAAGTTAAGGAAAGAAGATTACTGCGCGTCTCAAGAGCTGGTTCGTTCCTGTGGCAGCAGCTGTCAAAGCAACATTAAGAATAAAGGCCTTTACACTAAATACTAATTAATTATAACTTGTAAAATATTTTCAAATGATAATAATTTACTCGTTATTTTCGAATATATATTTGTTTCTGCTATCGTTCGTATCATTTTATTCCTCCAAATTTGCAAAGCATTTTTCCCATTTGTAGGTTATCGTACACCAATTTTGACAACCTTGGAATATCTTTGGCAAAGTTTATGGAAAATGTTATAAGAAATAGTAACGTTCTGTTCTTTTGGGACCATAATTTATAGATGAATATAATTACATTCGTTTCAAACTCTAGGTTCCTTTGTTGACTGAAATTATCTCCCAATTCCTTCACAGCTAAGATGCCTCCCTGGTGAGCAATAGTCACCGGTTTGAAAAGCACTGCTAAACAATATTACCCCCAAGTGCCTCTTATTACTTAAAACTTAACACGTTAAGGGAGTCTGCCTTTGATTTTGTAAGCATCTAGATAACTTTATTTCTTTTCGTTTGTACTTAATTCCAATTAAACTCTATTCACTTAATCGCATCCCCAAATATAAAAGAAAAGTTATAGCCATGATCCACTGGTGTTTAATTTGCGTCTATGGCAAACATTGCTTTCAGTTGTGGATGACATTTTGGTTATGAGAATCAATTGCTCTTGTGGGATCTCTTTTTATTTTTATATACTTTTTCTTTTAGTTTTTGCTAATGTGTCCTTGGGCAGTTGATGATATTCTGGATATTTTCTTCGTATTTAACATCTGCTTTGTTGGTCTTGTCTGACAATTATTTTTGCTTTCCTTCGCAAGAGTCCTTTGGTATATCTTGTCAGGGGAATTGAAATTTTAATTAATTAATTTAGTCCTGCATACTAACTAAAATATTGCTTTAGCTTTACCTTCATTCTTGCTCATAAAGAGATACTCACTGGTCTTGTACAATTAAAGATTTTGACATTGAATATAGTGAGCGACCCTGACGAATGTATTAAATATTGTCGGCAAGAGACATCTGTATTAATGAATATAATATTAAATTTATAGGAACGAAATATTTTTCTTGGCTACTCATTCCAGTGAAATTATGTAAAAGATTTAACTATATCGATAAAATAATGACTATAACCATCCAAAGTTGTATTCCGTTTAGCATATTTGTTGTGGAAGCCGCTTAAATTTAAAAAATTGGCAATGAATTTTACGAAAATAAAGCATTCAAAACTGCCATCTCTTTTTAACTCTATCTTACATTAAGTTCTGCCTAAAATCTTTCAAAGGTTGTGCTACCTCCTGAATTAGTGTTAACAACTTTCATATAAAACGTGGGTATTTCTTTGTTGCCCTTTTTTATGCAGCTCAATTGAGAATATTATTTTGTTTCTTTAATCTTTAATACCACATCTATCCCTTTTTAAGTCTAATGCCTTACTTAGATGCCGGAATGTAATTTTACGGAATTACCCCATTGAAGAACACCTCTAGCTAACTTACAAGGAGCTCAGTAATGACTTGATAATTGGAAAGAATGAACTATATACTAAATTTAACAGCAGCTTAGTGTAAAGAAGCTCATAATATTGCTCCCAAACGTACAATGTATTTATAAGAGGTACTGAGATCTATTGAAAACAGGTTCTTCATATATAAAAAAATAAGCAACCAACCTAGTTTAAGTTAAGTTTTCTTAATATTTTAAGTTGTACATAATTTTTAGCGAATTTAAGGGTGGTTACTTGAAAGCATTTGGTCTTTCTTTGGGTTTGTTTATGCTGAGAAATTTGCGACTATAAGATACCATAGTGGCCAAATACAAGTTAATAGTGATGGACCCTTAGCGAAAGTGGTCGACACAGGATTTTTCCTGCGACTGGAATCGAACCAGTAACGTTTTGTTTTGAAGTCTTTATGTCAAAACTTGAAGACATGAGCAAACAACTTGGAAAGTAGCTGAAGATTTACAGGAGAAGGCAGCGGCTTACGCGTGTATCCTGCCCCCTCTTTTTGGCATCCAGGTTGGGAGAGGAAAGAATGGGACCGTTCCAAGAGGACGTCTCCTTGAAAACTCACTCCCCTTCTCACCAACGGTTTAAGAGAGGCTGGTTGACCTGAGAGTTGGGAGTGATTTACAAGACAGAGAAGGTAAAACAGTCCTGGAAAACTTGAGTATGTTAAGTACGATACCTCATCGTTACTTGGCTGGAACGTATCCTGGCACCAGATAAGGAAACCAATATATCGATCAGCATATCAATTCTCTGGTGAGTGCGAGGAAACCAGGAGCCTTTACTTTGTGGGGGTGAGAGTAGAAGTGTCTTGATATATTTTGTTTTTTGACACCAACCCGTGTGGAAAAGGACCATTTCCGTTTCAGCGGCACGTGGCTATAATTCCCATCGGCGAGATTTGTTGAAACAGATGAGAATACTATCTGCCGTGCTACGAAGATGAGAGTGAATAGACAGTGGATTGTGTTTCGATGTGTGCGTGAAAATTTGTTTAAGATCACCCTAGTACCACCATCCCGCTGGAGTAAGCACAGAGCATGTCCACCAATTACTGGCCAGAACTCTTCCCTCGCCGACATTTGTCTCCACTCTTGCTTAAGATTGAACTCAGTACCTCGAATATAAAACCTATCGCAGTTTCCACTAGGGTAACGAGAGCTGCTGAGTAGGAGAGTAGTAGTAGTTGACTCTAGTCAACCGGTCTTAACTCAGGGTGAATCAGAGTTGTCAATTCTTCAGGAGGGGTGGAATCTACAGTATACAATGAATCTGAGGCACTAGAGCTCCTTAGCAACAATGTTCGAAACTCAGCTATTCACTTTTATTTTAAGGCGTGATTCTTACTTGTTTGAGAGGCACTAAAGATGCAGTTGGTGGGTGTTGATTAATCCCACATCTGCTGAATTAAGAAGAGGAAAGGCTGCATGGCTAGCTACTAATTTTCTATGATAATAAAGCCAAAGACTTTCTACAGGGCACAGTTGAGAAAAAATGGATGGAGTGAGCATCTTTCCTCACGCCAACAACAAATTGTGATTTTCACTAGGGAAAACATTAAGTAGGAGTATTTTCAACCCTTTTAATTTTGAGTAAGTTAATTGGTCAAGTGTAAGAGTAGGTTAAACTTAGGAACCCATCGAATAAAAGATAACACTGGTAAGTAACCGTGTTACCAGCTATATCATTTTATTGACAATACTCACCCTGTCATTTGATTTGACATTTAACAGAACCAAGCACCATGTAATTTCTTATTTTCCAAACAATTACTTGTTGAATTCAAACACCAGAACTAGTCAGTATGATACCAGTTTAAAAAGCATAAACACTCGTCAGGTTAGCAGATAAACCATGGTACCAATTTTATC
The DNA here is from genome assembly GCA_963969495.1 of Ceratothoa steindachneri. Classification (NCBI taxonomy): domain Eukaryota; kingdom Metazoa; phylum Arthropoda; class Malacostraca; order Isopoda; family Cymothoidae; genus Ceratothoa; species Ceratothoa steindachneri. Next base: position 209,141,116 of record OZ018318.1, read on the forward strand.
AGAAGAATCAATGACATCGTTTTGAGGTCACTTTGTTAATAGATTTATCATATTAACATTCTGAATGCCAGTTTAAGACAGTTTAGAATGGCGCTGGCTATTACCGAAACCACTCACAACGTTATCATAGTTACTAAGTTTAAACACTATAACCAGCAACCATGTTACCGCAACTGTTATTCATAGTACCAAATCAGTCATGCTACAAAAACATTCGACATTTTCTTAGTTTTATTATAGAACTAGAGATTAAGCTAACACATTAACTACTCGCATGTTAGGACACGTACATTTAAGTACGTTCTTTCCAGATTGACCTTGTTACTAGAACCTGATACCATGTATGCAATTTGATATCAGAAACCATTTATCATATTAACTGGTTACATCAACGAGAAAAAATATTACCAGATTAACTATGTTATCAAAATCAGTCACCGTGTCCCAATTAGGACACCAGAACCAGTTAGTTACCATGTTATTATGTTGGCCAGATTTCAGCAACAATTCACATTGTTAGTAGATTGAATATATTACCAAAACCAGTCACCATGATACTAGTTTTTCCGCCGTATTCCATTACGATGTAAGCAGGATAAATGCAAAACTAAGACCAGTTACCAGCTTGACGACAAGAACCACTCACCATGCTATCTCATTGGCCATGTTATCTCAACAAGTTACCAGATTAGTCATCTCACGCAACATGGAAATCGATTGCATAAAACATGACAACAATAAACAAGGTATTTGTAGAGAGAATCTCTACTTAAATGCTCTTAAAAAACCAAACTCAAAATGAAACCTAACTACCAGTAACTAAAGTCTAAGCGGAAAACTTGGAATTACTAATGACTGATAAAATAAATTTATTATGGCTCATTGTATTTAGCCCTATAATGCTTCAAGTAGAGCGTTTTATTATAAAATCTGAACAGAACCGATGAAATTTACAATAATCAAGCAGGGAATGAACTATAATTAGATACAGAGAAGATAACAAGAAAGATGAGCGCAATAATTGAAGAAATTTCCGCAAAATCTGATTCCTGAGTTAAGGAAACAAGATCATTTTCAGTTAACTACCTATTTATTTGCAGCACAACATTTCAACTATGAATACAATCAAATATATAGAACTTCATTTCCCACAAATCCGATAAGAAAAATTTAATGTCTATCTCATTTTAATAAAACAAGATTTAAATAAGAAATGGAAGTTTTATATTGTAGAGAAGATTTTACTTACCGGTAATAAAGCAACTCTACATTCTTCAAGGGAGATAATTGAGAAAGAAAAAGAAGAAAAGCATTTACAGAAGGGCTGAAGTTGCTCGCTATTTGAGTAACTATTCTAATAGCATCTTTAAAATCGCTATGAAGTTAGAGAAGTTGAAAGAAAATAAAAACATTACTTAAGATCGGTTTTTTGGGGAGTATTTGAATAATAATTTAATCTTAGTTTGTGTCGAGGAATAGGTCACCTCCCCAGACAATATTTCTATATATACATATATGTATCTATTGGTTGGGAGGAAAGAGATAAAAGCCACGAGAATGTGTATGTATACAGTTATATATACATATATCCTCTTATGTACGTACGCGTCCTTCGCTACCTACAAGTAAGTTAACTTCGTAACAGTAATCCGTAGATTACGAGGTATAAGAGTAAGATTTTACTACAAGAGCCAATAGCGTTTAATGAGTTTACCAAGTTACAGTTCAATGATATATTTAAAGAGTGAAAACCAATATATAACTTTAATAAGTCACTAGTTAACATATATATATATATATATATATATATATATATATATATATATATACATACGGGAAATATAGAAAATGTAAATAAGTACAATACTAACAGAATATAGATAATTGGCAATCGGGTAACGTTAGTTACTTGTTAATCAGTTTTTAAATGGTATACTTTAAATCATTTATACAGAGGGACTATTTATATTTCGGAAAGTGGGTCGATCAAGGGGAGATACAAGCAAGGGTTGTTTTACCTTAAAGGGGTCACCTCAAGGAAGGGTAATCCTTTAGTGAGTCGGCCTGTAAGAATGGAGACATAAATGGTCGTGATTCTTGGCCGAATATCCTGATGGTGACGAGGATGAAGGAGGGGGACCAGAGGACGAGTTCATAACCCTCCTTGAAGACGAATCATGGCACCTCTGTTCCAGAGAAGAAGTACAACCTTCAAAATTCGAGACTCTGACGCGGCCCGGCGAGAAATCTCATACAGGAAATTGGAGATACTATAAGGTGGGTTGCAGATGAGAAGAGAGGAATCCCGACCAGTCCTCCTGGGAGGAAATATTTCTAGGGTTGCTCTGAACAGAGTAAGCCTTCACAAAAGAGATGGATCTGCCTGCTGATATCCACCTCGACTGTTTAAGCGAATACCAGGGACTTGGGGAAACAAACTAACGATCTTACCGAAGGCGACGGGTTCTCCAACTCAATCAGCCGATATTCGAAAACCCAGGGTATTTATTTGACGGCCATTTTTTTGGTTTCTCCTCATTGGCAGGCTATGACGACTAGCTGACAGCTTCCAGCAGCCAGAGGGATTAGCATATGTAACTTGACTCAAGACTTAATGGCCCTTCCTATGTGGGTTGGAGACTTTTAGCTAGCAGTTTCCCGACTATGGAGATTAGCGCTTTCTCGGCGCGGTAAAAGCTTTTAGTGCCCAATTTAATTAACTGGACCTGTAAGGTACTGATGAATATTCAAATTCTTTCTTTTTTTATTGTTTTCTTTAGATTCAAGGATTAATCCCCATGGAGTTATACTTAGGAGACATAGAGAGTAGAGGGAAGAAATTCAGGAAACAAATTAAGGGGGGTATTTTTCTTGGCATCCCTTTCCCTTACAGTTTGGTTATGACCTATGTTTTAATATCAAAGTTATTTCTAATAATTATTTTATAATATCAAAAAACAAATTCGTGAAGTTCATAAAATTTATTTCTATATATCTTTTATAACTCTATATTTTAGTAACGTGATATTTTAAAAGGGCGGAATTTAGTGAGAGTTCCTTTTTAAAATTATTAAAATGGGCGAACTTCAGAAATTTTCTAAATATTTAACCATGGCTGCTTTTTTTAGATTTAAAATTTTAATCTTAGTAGCGAAGCGCCAGCTCTACCCGTAGTCGTAGTAGCAAAGCCATTGCCTCGTAACACTATATAAAAAGTTTGACTCTTTCTTGTTTCCTGGTTAAAAGTGTTATTTCCCAGTTATTCGGAACTAAGTTAATGAAAAATGTATATTTTTAGCAGAAACCTTGGATTTTATGGGTAAGGCACTGAATTTCTAAAGTTGCTAATTTGGAGAATAATGCTAAGGCATTATTTATTCCGGAAAAAATCGAGAATATACAAAAGGATCTAGGTTTTATTTTTATAAATCATCGTAGAAAATTAAAAAAAAATTTTAATAAAGAGCATTAGAATGTCGGAGAATAATATATGTTTTAAGGAAACCTTCCAAAACATTCTAGATATATTGAGAAATATCTAGAATTTTATGAAATTTTAAGAATGTCGCAGAACTTCTCAAAACACACTCCTAGAAACTTCTAGAACTTCTGGAATATTCCTGGAATATTACTTCAGAAATATTTATACAGTGATTCACACATTTGCTTTCGATTAAGCTTTAGCTAGCATAGTAAACACATCAGTACAGAAATAAAATCAAGAGGCTGCAGTCATTCTCTTGATGCATTCTGTTATATCAGCAACAGTTCATCAAAACAAGAGCAAAACGCTTCGGTGTGAAAGCATCGATGATAATGTGTAAAGCTTTACAAAACATACATTTGAATTCCAGTTGCAGACCAAACAAACCCTGGGCACCTTATTTTGCACGTGAACACCTAAAAGTACTTCAGAAAGTAAGTAAATTATGTTTGTTTGTAAGCCAAAATTTAATTAAATATATAGTTTTACTTTAAAAGGGTGGTATAGAGGACAAACTTAACACTCTAGCAACTGCTACTTCTGCATGGTGGACCCATCCAAACTTTCAAGTGTCACAAATGCACTTGCTATCTCCTATCCCGATCTGCCATCCTCTTTTTTACTGGTAATATGCATTGCTGATCTTCCAGATCCTATCCCTCCAGGAATGAATAAGCCTTTAGGTAAAGAGTGTAACAATTCGGAAACTGAAGAGATCAGTCAAGATGGAGACTACAGTGACAGATATGAGGCTGTTGAAAGGCATTCCATACTATTCAAACCAGAGACCTTAATGACCATGTTCAAAATCTTAGCTTGTCAAAGTAAAATACTGAGACTTTGATTTCTAGGCTCAAATAATCGGATTTGCTGTATGTAAATGTGAAAGTGGAAGGGCCGAAGGAAACGGCATGAACATTTAGTAAGATTCGTTACTTATTAAACTAGGCTATACTACTACAATAATTTAGCCGATCTTTTTGATGCAATTGAAATTACATGTAACCAAGGTGAGACGAGGCGATTCATTAAGAGCTCAAGAATATTAACGCTGTAATTCATAATTAGAATCAGCATATATCCCTTCTTTTAGCTCATTCAATAAATCTCAAGGAGACTCAAAACAGTGCCATGCTACTGCTCAAAATTTAAATTATAAAGAGTATGGCTGAGAAGCAATTAGAGAGTTTAAATTTGTAAAAGTTTTTTGGGGTATTCGGGGAAAGTTTCCATGACATTTCTCTTTTTGGGAAGTAAGGATATTACAACAACTCATTAGTACTACATGAAGTATTGGGCAGAAAGGAATGAGTTCTCTGTTGGAGTGTATAATGTCAAGCATGAATATTTCATCAATCCTAAAATGGTCTTTTTCTAGAGTACATTTAACCATAGTTCTCATTAATCAGTTTATTTTAGGTCTTAACAAAAAGTCTGCAGCCTTTTAAATTTCTTTCAGACACTTTCTGAGGCAAATGTGCAAGCTTGCGTCTTTTTTTAACCACAAATCAGAAAAGTCATCGGGTGTTCGTAATTTTTTGAAAAGGTTACTAAAAAGTAAGAAAATCCTTGTTTAGTGTCTCAGGGAATTTACGCAAAGTATAATTCTGAAAATTATATAGAACTGGTTGATATCTTAGTGAAAACCTGTGGACATATGGGGTGCAGGATGTCCCTAAACATCCTTGATGACCATTCTCGAATAAGTAGGCCATCTTGCGACTGCCTACTAGGGCAAAAGTCGCCGTACTCACCATAGCCCATGACTAGTCTATATTAAAAGATAAATAACAGTAGGTAAGTAACAAAGAACAACGATAAAAAGGTCAAAGCCTAAAAAACAACAAAAAAGATAAAAGGCAACAAGAAACAAGCGCGTTCCGTCGTCACGGTAGGCCCGCCCTCCCTGGCGCAGGGATATGCAACCTGCAACAAACAGTCAAATACCAATTAGGTGGAGGAGTCAGCAGCCTCCTCCAAAAAGTTGTATAGTAGCAAGTCTGTGTCTACGAACCTTTCGCGAATACAAGCGACAAGCGGTAGACACTACGCTCATCCTAGAACCGGGACAGGTAACGTATGCAGAGATCACCCCGTCTATCACATTTAACAAAGATGAGCCAAAAGTCTAGGGGAAAACGCCGTTTTTACAATAATGTGCAGGCAAGCGCTCCATCAAATGGTGGTGCGTTACATGAGTGTGTCCAATTCGGAGACGACAGAAAGCAACCTGAAGCTAGAGTTACATTGTGTGGTCTCTCCATGGGAACAGTAGCGACGCAAAGGCAAGACACTTTAAGTGCCCCTCAAAAATCTCCTATATTCTCTTTCAAGCAGCCAGGAGAGCTGCCCAGATTTCTATCATTCAATCGGTGTGAGGAAGAAAGAAACGCTATTCTTGTCAACTAGTCCTTGCGGACTCTTTGGCGCCCTCATCGGCGCGCTCTTCCCGCGCAATTCCTACATTTCCATGAACGCAAACAAAAGATATTCGCGACATCCGCCCGGTTTGCCAAAAACGTGAGTTCACGGATATCGCGAATTAGGGGATGCAGAGATTACAATGTCCATAGAGCACTCAGGGAGCTTTGTAAATCGCTATAAAGTAAAATTTGGTTTGCAAACCGGGCTCATTGCGTTATCTTCCGTACCGAGCGATGTATACCCCAGCTGAATTCAAACAGAGGGGATACGCCCTATAAACAAACCTAACCTTTGGAATTGGAGCTATCCGTATACACAGGGACGGTTGCGGCGTTACAGGAAGTGCGCTCCCAAAAATCCGAACGCAATAGTCCCGGCGTTTCTCGGTAGGATAGGCACCGTCGAAATCAGCTGCGAATGCAGTGGAAGGTATTCTCGACTGAGGGAAGCGCCGGGCTTGTGCGTTCAGGCAAACAATGCAGTGTGCAAACCGCAAAGGGAGTGTCATCTTGCCAGTATCTACAAGTATTTCTCAAACTGGGAAGATCGGAAGGCACCGGTCGCCATGCAAAGGCCGGTGTGGTGGATCGAGTCCACCTTCCACAATACACGCTTAGCTGCAGATGCAATCAACTCGCATCCGCAGTCGAGTTTCGAACGAACAAAGGATCGATAAAATGTAAGGTTGTAGCTATATCATGCCCCATCCAGGCTTTGAACGTCACAGAACGAAGAATATCCATGCTGCTTAATAGACCCAAAGGCTGCGAATATGAGCTACCCCAGTGAGGCGTAGGTCCAATACGAGATCAAGGAAACAGTAAAATTCTACCACTTCCAGGTGAACTGCATTTAAAAACAAGTCTGGTTGAGGGTAGAACCCCGGAGGGTGGCAGAAAGACACCATTTTAGTCTTGGCCAGGAAAAACTGATGCATGTGCGCTTCAGAATAGCGAGTGATGCAGTTCACTGCCTGTTGGAGTGGACACTCCAGAGTTAGCATCTAGGGCGCGACAAAAGAGATCGAAAGGTCATCTACGTAGTGCGTAGCAAGAACATCTGCCGGCAGCACCGAGATGATGCCGTTGATAAATAAGCAGGAAAAAGAGTGTGCCAATGAGCACACTTTCTTTCGGGACCCTCTTTTCCTGTTCCATTGGTCCCTAGAGGGCTCGCCCAACGTACGCGGAATCGACGATAGCGCAAAAATCCAGATGTAAAAACTGGGAGGAGTCCCCACTAGTGTGGAGCAAAAAACCTTTTTTTCTGAAATTTATTTTCCTATCACGATATTTTTATGAGGCTATCTGTGAAATTAAACAGCTTTAAGGAATTTTTAATATAATCATTTTTAAAGGTTCCTCAACGCCATTGAAAATTCAAAATAATGCGATTTTCAACTAAATTTGGAATTTCCTGGATTATATCTCAAAATTAAATTCGAATTTTAAATTGATATCGCCAGACAAATAATTATTGTGTTTTAAAAAAAAGCAAACGAAATTTGGAAGTAATCGCTTGATATTTAAAGGTTCCTCACTCACATATATTAGCGGCGGACGTGACAATTATGTTTCAGTAACGTGGAGGATCTCGTTGAGATTGAATGTGTGAGTGTTTGTGTTTGGCTCTGTCTACTGTCTAATAGTTTAATCATATTCTTCTCTTTGTATTTAAGAACAGTTATTTATAGTGTACAATGAATATTTATACACGTTTTATTATACTTCAGAGCTAAACAATATGTAAGAAAAAAATTATAACAATATTTACTTAGGCCTTTAAACCTACAACGCGTTATGAAAGTGAAAGCCCTTTGTTTGGCGCACCATGCGCCATTAGTAAACGATTTGTGATAACTTATACAGATGTTGTCAAATTATTTTTATTAAGTGAGAAAAGGAAAAGAACCGCAATAAAAACCACGCCAATTAAAAAAATTATCACATTAGTAGCGGAGATGTTAATTTCTATTTGGAAAACGGCATCAATCCCTTTTGTGTCAATAGAGTTATTTAAAAAAATAATTTTAAATTATTATTCAAAATATCAGGCTTTAATGAGAAATATTAGCAGGAGAAATGTGACATCGTTCAAACCGAAATGTGACGATTTTACGAAGAATGCATCAAAATTCTTTATATTTCGAGTTGTAAATGCGATAGCTAGGAAAACTGTTCTTGTAGCAAAGAAATGAAGGTGCCAACATTGGAGCAAACGTTTCTGGAAGACCAACGAACCTGTGGGTAAATGTTGATAGCAAATATCGATCAAATTCGATCAAAGAAGTATATTCAAATTGCAGTAAGGAAGAATCATGAGTGTGATAGAACGGTATGAGGCCGCTTAAATTCACCCGCTATCACATGGTTAGATACATTGCTACCAACGTTCATCTGCAAGAGGAAGCAGGGCGCGTTATCGCCACCTGAATCAATATTTAACCAAGGAGGTTATTCCCCCGTTTCGCCTCCACACGGCGATCTCGCCAGATTGAGTTAGGCTTATGGGCAGATAAGGTATTTTTCCAGGCGCGACCGGGGCATTCCCCCAAGCCTCTCACTCAATTGTCCCCTACGCCAAGGGGATGGCTCCGGGTATTTATATGAAAGCTTTCCCGATTAAAACAGATCAGATCAGATCCAGACTATCTTTGCGAGGCATCACGCCGAACCGGTCTGACCTTGTGCACCTCGAGATTCACCATTTTTGTCCAGAAGAGGACAATATCTCTAGAGTGCCAAGGTTCGTGCCTTCGAGACACCAAGTCCACAAGGCCCTCCTGTTGTTCAGAAAGAGAACAACGTTAGAACAGCCATTGTTCTTTGAGCCCGTTGACAAGAGATGGTCGTCACCCCCCTCTGTTGTTTAGAAGAGAACAACGTTAGAACAGCCATTGTTCTTCAAGCCCGTTCGTCAAGAAACGGATCTCATTCCCAAGACTTCACGTCAGGATAATTTAATTCCCCCCTTTTTAACGTTCTTTAAGAGAACGATTGGTTTCAACGATAACCTCCATTGTTCACCTAGAACATCCCTGATTTGCTGTCACAAAGTTCGCTCGTATCTCCGAGTCCCACTTCGCTCTCACTCTTCGAAGTCAGTCCTTTCCCTTCGCTAAGGACAACCCCCGAAGAACCCTTCTGCTGGAGCTCGCCAGTGGACCGAAGATTCCTACACATCGTCTTCCTCTGCCCAACAACTTTGTAATTACGTAAGCTGAGCATTACCTTTAATTATCTAACCTTTTGTCAACCCTACCATATGATTTAAATGGTTTAGCGAACCATTCCCCCCCTTTAATTTTCATTTGTTTACCTTTTTAAATCTCTCCAAATCTTAATCCTCGGATTAGTCAGATATTCCCACGACCCTTTCCATTTTCTGTTTATGCAAACTTTTTCTTTTTGTGTGTTGTTGATAGCTTAATTAATAAAACTCTATTTTATTAATGATAGCCATATTATTATCCTTGAGCTCAGTTCCCCTTCTTAAGCATATTGAAGATAAATACCCTCGGTCATTCAGATTACCACGCACTCGAAATATTAGAATAATTCCCTCAAAGAATAGTTATATATGGTATATCGTCGAGAGTCTATTCTACGACAATGAGTATTGTCTCTAACATCAAACATCTACTTCAACAGATAATATCTAAGTGATTCTTTTTATAGCAGCACAGAAACAGAATCTGATGATGAAAGTAGCGACTATGAGCTTCCTCCATCCGTGAAACACAAAGAATTAAACAAATGAATAAAATTGTCAGAATTTGCGTTGGCATGTGACCGCACTGGTGTGTGTTATTAAAGCTGCAGCTTCAATAACAAGTTCGATCCTTAAGGACTTATCGTTAATTGAAGGCAAAGAAACTTCTGTAGTAGTTGAGAGTTCAAAAGTTAGAAAAGAGCCTGTCAAAGAACTTACTACACTTCAGCGAAAAATTAGATCGCATAAGCTATTATATTCTATTTATTTTGATGGTTTAAATGATGGCACATTTTTTGAGACGTTGGAGGGAACTCATTGCAAAAAAAGATAATGGAAGAGCACATATCTATGATGGAAGAATCTTGTTCAGAATACCTTGAACAATGAAGACAGGTTCTGCAAAAGCTATATGAGCTGGAGTATTCTCTTATCTAGAAGCAAATAACATCGTAACTAATGAACATTTTTCCTGTGGAATGCGTTTGAACGGCAGTGAATAGAGGAACAAAAAGAGGTGTGAAGAAAATGTTAGAAGAAAAAATTAATAGACCACTGCATTAGTTTATTTGCCAGCTCCAGGCAAATGAGCTTCCATTGTAATTATCTCAACATAATATATTATATTATTTATTACTTATTATAGCATATTAGCACATAAGAAAATCCTAATTGTTCGATTATATACTAAAATTACACTAAATTTGAATTTTATTTATTCGCCCGAGGGTTTATTATATCCCCCTTAAAAGTTGCGATAAAATATACATTGTAGAACGCAATAGATTCTCTAAGAGAATGAAAACCATGCAATTGAATTTAATAATCAAAAAATAATTTTCAATTACTAAAATTATATGCATAGAAGCCAATTTGAATCACCTCTTATAAAAGAACTTCAAATCATCCGATAGTCAGTTTAACACTAAACCCTTGATCCCATGAGAAGCAAGACACTATTCCGAGCTCTGCAAATGCCAGGAACTATACCTTTTTGATTGAATTATAAAATAATAAATCTATTCTAACTATGACAGAAAGCGGGGATCTTTCCTAATATTTTTGTTGGTTGCTATACTAAATACCATTTAAAGGCTAAAAAAAATTAAGAGGATAAGCGTGGTTAATATAAAGAAATAAATAACAACCATTAATATTTAAAGTACTCAGGAAGAGGCGCTCTTTGTCATCTCCATGGAAGTTTAGGATTTAAAGAGCTTCTCCGACAACCCCAAAAGGAAATGTATCAATAACCTCTTAAACCACGTTTGTGCTGGCGCAGAAAATGGAATTTTTTCAAGTATTTCCGTCGGTTTAAAGGCTAAATACTATTTAAAGGATGAGAAAATTCAAGACGATCGGTGCGATTAATATAAAGCAATAATTCACAAACAACAGTGATTAAAGCACTCAGGGGGACTTTTTGTCCTCTCCAGGGAAGATTATCTCTGACAACCCTAAATTGTTCCAATACCATTTTAAACTACATCTCTGCTGACAGAAAACGGAGATCTTTTTCATTATTTCTGTCGGTGTCAGTGCTAAATTTTACATTTTAACAGATTGGAATATTATTTTGGAGGTTGATGGAGACTCTTTGAAACCTAATTATCTAGAAAGTAGACTTCTATGGTTGTTAATTGTTTTTATATACTAGCTGCACCATTCTCCTTTAACTTTTCCATCTGTTAAAAAGTATTTATTTACACAATTCCTTGTTGGATTGGTAGAGAAGCTATTTGAAATCTATCTATCTCTGAAGGGAACGACGATCATCCTCCATAGGAGGGGTGGAACTTGAAGCAGTATTGGATGTTAATTATTGATATATACTAACGACACCAACTGTCATGATTATTTCTGCCTGAAATAATTAGAAATATCGTCGTTTACTGGGCCAGCCGGGGTTGTAGTTTAAAAGAGTCATTGGTACAATAAATTTTGAGGCTATTAAGCAAGCAACTTTAAACCTACCCTTCCCTGGAGAGGACAACTAGCTTTTCTGAGCGACTTGAAATATTGTTGGTTTTTAATTATTTCTGCATATTAAAAATACCAATTATATTAAATTTTATCAAGGTTAGATTAGTTTTGCTTATGTTAAGTTAGGTCAGGTTAGTTTGGTTATAGAACTGAGATACAGCCCTAAGCTTCGATTAAAATTTTTTTTGCAAAAGATTATATCCCTTATCTATCTGATATTTCTAATCTTGATTTGGATAAAGACTTAGAAGGATCGAATAACTAATACCAGCGTTAGGAGTTTCAAAGTGTTACGTTTATATGGAGATTAAAGCAGTTGGAACTTATCCGCGCGCTGATCATTTTGAAGGTAAATTGAGCTATCAGGATAGAAGGGTTGTGACTTTATTCTTAACGGACATACTATGTTATCATTGGTATTTTTGCTTTCGAATTGGGAATTAATTTGAATTATTTTAAATCTATTATAACCGCAATGATTAAATTTTGCAAGGTAATTTAAGGTATTTTTCGATTATCTGCCATTTATTTGCCTTTTTATTCATACTGTGAATATTAAGGCATGTTTAATATTTTTTAGGAATAATTTTCTTTTTTATTTTAAACTTTGATGAAAAGGGGAAAAGCTGGGTGTAAACAAGCGCATAGGAAACCATTCTTACTCTTTTTTCCTAAGTACCAAATACAAATCACCCAGTCAGCAAGAATGCTAACAAACTTCTCAGTATTTTGGCGTATGTGCTGTAATTTAAGAGTTAGTGTAGTTCGTACCTGGAAGACAACTGTTTCTGGAATCAACAACTCGAAGAACTGTATCATATTCCTAACTGTATGGCTCTTTGTGGTGTTTAAAACTGGTAAAATTATCGCAACTCCATGATGGTTTAGCTTAGAGCAAATTACATTGAGTTAGGTTAGTTGTGTTTCTTATTTCTGTTTAACCTAGTTTAAATCAGACTAAATTAGCTAAGGTTAAGTAAGTTTTGCTCAGGTTAATATAGGCCAGGTTATATTTACTTAGGTCAAGTTAGCTGAAGCTTCATTTAGGGTTGTTTAGCTTTGGTTAGGTTCAGTTAGGTTAGGAAATATGTGTGTCACACACGTATTATCTGATAATTTGCCTTTTTTCTCTGACGAGGGCTGTGATCTCCCACCCCGTGGGATCCCCAACCCCCCGACGCACGAAGAGTGCTCAGGTTTTGACGAGCCAGTGTTAGGCTTTCAGCCTAACCAGGGTGTCCCGCAGATTGTGGAGGCCCGCCGGGTTACCCCGGACTGGGCTCTTGTTGTAACTCATTTACGTGCCCGTGTTTCTACCCCTCCCCCCCCCCTGTTTTTCGTATCCGCGATATCGAGGAACTACAACTACTCTTTATTGTATACAGATTCAGGGATCAACTCCTGGAGGAAGAGACCGCACGTCTGCACACCAGACTGCGGCTCTACTATTTGGTCTCCTACGTTGGATGGGGGTACGCCCTGGAGGATCACCGCCTCCAGGCTACCCAGGGTGCGGGTATTCCAATTGATCCAGTAATTTATAATCTTACCGTCCTTCGGGAATCTTGGGCGCGTCCCGCCCCTGCCCGCCCGCAACCGGCTGCTCCGGCTGCTCGCCCTCGTCGCCGTCCTAGGGCCAGGAGTAAGGCCAAGGATAGCCGAAAATAGGTCACCATGTGACTCCTGGGAGGACGAAGTGTGGGCAGTAAGGGATATTTTTGATTTTGCTCCCAGCCCCCTCTTCTCTCCATCTTCTCCCCCTCCCTGGGTTGATGGGTTCCCTGGGGTTGGGGCAGACCTCCCTCTCGATGATGGGTCAGGGGATGGTGAGGCTCTGGACCTCGGTTTTAATATAGATGCCCTCCCGGAATGGGGCGCCGAGGTACTTCCCGAGGATCGGGATTTGGAGGACTTCGACCTTTCGACTCAGGAACGCCTCCTCGTGGCTGACCCCGGACTTGCCGCGGCCGTCGACGCCATTAATATGGTAGTGCCCCTGGACGTCAACACCCAGGCCCTTATTCACGCTGCCCCATAACTTCGTGAGGTCCTTGACTTCATTGAAAACGTCCCGGAACCGGTGCCTGACGACCCCCCCTGCTTCGCTGGGTGTGGAGGCTTCTCCTCAGGATGCGCCCCCGGCAGCCAGGGTTGAGTCGGGTCAGGACCAGGACGACGGCGATGATGACAACGAGGACAGTGACAACGACGAGGGTGAGGCGGGTAGTGTATTCGACCCGTTGGCTCGGGTTAAGAACGACCCCCTGCAAAGACACATCTGTGACTTTATCCCTGGTAACGTGTGTCACCAATGCCTCTTCCATCCAACGTGGCTAAGGCTGCGGGAGGAAAAGGGGTGCGGGTGTTCCTTGGCCAGTATCTTCATTTTGCCCCCAGCAATAAGCTGATGCTCCCGGTGCTTCATACCCTTGAACGCGCTGGCGTGTTAGAACGCTCGGAGCGGATTAGGTGCGCCCATCAGGTGTTCCTAGTCCCCAAGAATGAGACCGAGGATAGGCTCATTTACGACATGTCCCCTTTGGGCGTGTCGGGTTTGTATACCCCCCCAACCTTCCAACTCCCTTCCTTGGTAAGGTACTGCGTGATGCAGGTGAGGCCACGTGGGCTATTAAGATAGATCTCCAGCATGGTTTATATCACATTCCACTCCATGTTAATGCCCGGCCTTGGTTCGGCGTGCTCTGTGGGAGTGAGCGTTTTCGCTTTAAGCGCTTGCCCATGGGTTTCGCCGGGTCCCCCTACATCATGCAAGCATGCATGGCGCCGATCTTTGCGGAATTTGCCAGACAGGCCGGCATTGTCGTCTACACCTACCTCGATGATGTTTTGGGCCTAGGCTGCCCCGCCGCCCTCCTTGATTTTATTGAGCTGGTCCGCAAATCTTCTATTAAGATCAACGAGAAGAAGTCGGTGCTCTCCCCTACCCGCCAACTTGTCTACCTTGGCGTTGACATAGACCTGCGCGCCTACAAGACCCACCTCACGCCGAAGATGAGGAAGAAGACGGCTACCACCCTACACTGGGCTCTACGTGTCCACTCGTCTTCCCCCTTTTGGGCTCGTCTGGGTGGGTTACTAAATTTTGTGGGCATGGCAATAGGCCTACCACGTTTTGGGGCCCAGTTGGCCTATGCGTGGTCTTCCCGGGTTGCCCTTCTGGCGGTCCTCCTCCCCTCGGGTTGGGTCCCTTGGATCGGATCACGAGTCGGGTGGGCCCCTCCCTCGCTCCCCGTCACCTTCAGCGAATTTTCCCGTGACGTCATTAATGACGTCGCGATAAATCCATGACGTTCTGACTAACGCTGACGTCACGCGTTAATTGGGGCTGCACGTCATCTGAAGGAATTCTATAATTTTTGTTCGCTTTGATCGGCCAGTTTCCCTCCTAATTATTATATTGATTATTAAATTGGATTTAGATTATTACGATTTTGTCATGAAAGAAAGTTTTTTTTATATTTAGAGTTAAGAACTGTCATTGTATGATGATGTAGCATTGGAATTTTGAACGATCCATATTTGTTAGTGTTACGTAGAATTCAATGTCGAGGCCTTCATTCTTCACACAAGACAGACCATTTTTTTGTGCTTGGAGAAGAAAGTTGTGTTCGGGAGCAGAGTGGATTTCGTGAACGTATTTTCTTGTTTCGTGCGTCTCGGAAGACTATTGCTATTTAGGCTATTGCTATTTAAGGCCATTGTAATTTAAGGCCATCCTGATTTAAGGCTACCGTGAGTTAGGTTATCGTGAGTTAAGGTTACCGTGAGTTAAGGTTACCGTGAGTTAAGGTTACCGTGAGTTAAGGTTACCGTGAGTCAAGTTTATTGTGATTGATTGACTTAGTGTAAGACAACCGGCAGATTTGTACCCCCTTTTGCATTTTAGTGCGGGTTTACCGCGAGTGTTGTGCCTCTCGTGCATCTTTGGTAGGACAACCGTGTGTGGTGTCCTTGTTTTCGTGTGGCCTATACTAGGCCTGATTTTGGTGGTCGTGAGTGCCCCTTTATTTTTGTACGCGTAGGTACATTGTAGTTACGTTACCGGTGAGTGCTTCCCTCTGTGGCTCAACCTTCTTTCTCCGTGGTCTCATAGATAGGAATATCATACGTGCGTTATTTGTGTACATATTTGTTCTTGTGTCTTCCATACTCTAAATATTTGTACATGTTCCAAAAGGTCATTCCTTAGCTCAAACTATCAAGGTTGTAATACATTTTAAGGTCCTTTCTATGATAATTTAGTCTTGGAATATATCGGCATTTTCAAGTCGATTCATTTATTAGACATTTGTAAATAAAGTTTTTTCGTTTTAAGTCGACGCATCTTCTATCCTTGGCTATCAACTTTTGGGTTAAAGAATCTGGGCATGTCACCTGACCCCAGTTTGTGACAATGTGGTGTAATGTAGAATGAACTTATGAGACAACAAACGTAATGCAATCTAGGAATTATTTTTTTAGTTTTTTTATATTAGTCAAAAATGGTGCGAAAAGAGGCGTGTTAACATCTAGGGACCTAGATGGTGTACACTTCTCCCTAACCTGTTTCATTTCAGCAAAGAACAATCTTATTTTTTTTAATTGCTGTACAGTAATTCAGGTTAGGAGGAGGAAAGTAGAATCATCACTCCAACTTGCAATTTACAATTGTCATAATCTTTGGTGGAATAATACCTATCCTTCATGTAAACTACATTTATCACTCATATGAAGTTATCTGCTCCATCTCCCACACAATAATTTATTATAAATAAACTACATCAATTCTGGTAGATAGATAGGATTTCAACGTCACGCCTCGATCGTCACATCATCTTGATATTTGATTCTTGTTTATTCCAATACGATTCTATGGCCGGAGTGTGAAAACCAGTTTGAGGAACTGCAAAATTGAGTGAATAGATTAATGTCGTCTGTCTGAAGCTAAATCATTTTCTATTACTATTTTCCCTCCATTTATCACTATGGATTACAAATGATTCCGTTTTACTACTGCTTTTATTATAGGATGAAGTATGCGAACATCCCTTTTGATCACTATTTCCATGTATTATATAGCAGGCTATTTCGTAATATTGACCAATCCAAACAACCAAACTAGGATTTTAAGGTATTATTTCTCCAATGATGATTTGGTTTGAAAAAAACCACACGAATTATGGATATGCACAACTGTTTCTAGTCTAGCAAGTTGTACTAGGTTGGCCTGAAGAGAAGAGGCCTACTGCACACTCAACGGACAAAGTCGTATATGTGTATATCGCATGAACCTAGGAAAGAAGCTTTTCTAGGGTTCGAAAAAAAACAATTAGGCTCTATTTACACTGTAAATTTATACTTGACACAAAAATGCTCTGCCATTTCAAAGCATAGTCATTTAGATTTTGCACACTTCGTCCAGTAACCTTCATCAACAGCAGAGAGAATTTTCACTTCACTTGTCGGCCTTCAGTCTTACTTACATCAATAAGTTATATTTAGCAGGAAATCGTCAGTTAAGAAGGGCAGCAGAGCAATCTTGAAATTATCGAGCTCTAGGTTGGTCTCCATTCTGAGTACATGAGCAAATATTAACACATATGGACATATACAAATTACATAAACAAATTACATCCAAAATAAAATTTACTCATGAAAAGGAAGAAAACAATTATATTCCTATCCTAGATTCCTAGACCTAATAATATCACGCACAACGGACTCTTTCTCCACTTTCTGTCACCGAAAACCTACACATACAGGCTTAGGACTCTATTTTTTTAGTGATTGTAAAACCAAAATCAACAGAGATTCTATAAAAAATCTAATAAACCACCACAAACCACACACGCCCAAACGACTTCCATAAAAACCAATCTATCGAGTTCCAACATTTTCATTATCTCACTTTTGTACAACAAAGACACTCAAAAGGGGTTAATCTTAGTTTTTATTTACAAAAATAAAATAAATTTATTAAAAAATCCATTTTGAGGAAGATTTTCACTCATAAAGTTGTAAAACTTATTCCAAATCACTGCGTCAATGTTTGATTGGGTGTAACCCTTGTTGACGAGAAGATATGTAACATGGTTAAGCTCAGCGTTTGAGTGAAAATCTCAGCCTAAATGAAATTTTTGATAATATAAACTTACACTATAGAGCTACAATGAATACATGTTATAAAGAAGACGAGAAAATTCTCAAAAGTATTGTCGGACGCAACGTCTCAACTATTTATCTCAATAACAAACTAAACCTTATCATATATTACAAAACGAGGAACACGTCCTTCATGATCATAAAAAAAATAGCTGCCTTCCCGAAACAACCAAACTAAAAGAGGTCAACGTCGCTTACACATTTTACTCCCTGTTGGTGACTGCACGCACCGCAACATTCGGTATATAGGCGTGACCTCCACTAGCCTCTCCAAAAGAATATTAGCACATCTTCAGAGGGTCGCAATACAACGTCATTAAATAGAGGACAACTCTCTGCCTCTTACCAGAGCCACGTAAATGACAATACTGAAATTATCTATCGCGATCCCCACCTTCCGCGTTTGAGAATGGCTGAATTAGTATTAATTTACCAAGAAAAACCTGCGATGTGATCAACATTCGTCTTGAGGGTTGTTCGAAAGATAAACACCTCTACAAAAATATACTTTAATACAAATAATAAGAAAAAGGGCACAGATATACTTATATTGAAATCTAAATAATAATAATCGGTACGACAATAGAATATTATGAAAGGCAAAATTAAGGAAAATAGGTCCGGTAAAATATATAGGTGATCCAATAAGTTGGATTAAATGAAAGATTTAGCAAGTCTATAGCGTTTCACCAAATGGAACGAAGAAGTAGGACTTAGGAGGAAAGGACTCCTGTTTACCTCTGGAGCATGAACAGAGCATGTGGAAGACGAATGGCCAGGTGTTCATCGATAGGGTATCGATGCGAAGGCGTCCAGAGAGACTCCGAACGGGGTTGAGATTACCTCACCTCCTGGGAGAAGTAATCACAAAATCGAGATTCGTCTGCTGGCAGCAGGAAGTCTAAACCAATGTAGTAAGACGAGAAAAACCGGCGACAATCTTCCAGAGTATAAATGGATGTCCAGAATCTTCCTCTGATCAGGTCTGATTACACCAAGACGATCTGCTGACTAGATCACAAGTGCAAGGAGAACACTTCACGGGAGACATAATAGGGACTGGACGGCAAGAACCTCGGGTTTTCTGAGGATTTGCAGACATCATCTTAACTTGAAGCAACAGCCATTGTCGACAGAGGGATGTACGCACGGAGGCTTTCCGAGCGGATATCGGACGCGGCTTAAGCAAACGTGGACCTTGATAACTTCTGGCATCAACAAGGCGAAAGGGAATTAAGCGAGATTTGCAAGGGATATCGGACACTGTTTAAGAAAACATGAACCTTGATAATTTAGAGCATCGACGAGGCGAACAGGAAATAAGAGAGAGTCCCTACTCCTCCGTGAGGGAGAAGATGGACACGGCTGCCACATGGAAGCGGGACAGCGTTATAAAACTGGGGAGAAGACTGTGATAAAGCATCCCAAATTAAACCCAGCTACGCTAGCCTGTCTCAGCCAGAGAAATTCTGTGTGATAACGGCGTATTTACTTCCATGCTCCCACATGCCTCCCTTCATAAGATGAAATTTCACCGACACGTATGTGATGGGATACAAGTTAATAGGGGAATCTTCAACTGCGGGCCTACATAGCCGCGAAAACTGAAAGAATCAATTCATATGACGTTGTAGAACTTAGGAGTTAACGATAAGTAATAATAATACCAGAAAAAAATAATAAAATAAACATGGCGACTATTACAATTAATTCCGAAAGAAAAAAATAAATAAAGGCAATATATACACACCCTCGGTGACTCGATCTTACGAGTTAGGAGGAAGCTTCTTTATGAGGTTCCTACTAAGAGAGTCAGCCATACAATTTTCGGAGCCTTTAATATAAAATATGCGAATTCGGTACTGAATCAACAGCAAACTCCATCGCATGAGTACATCTTTTGGACTTTTACTATTTTTTTAAATATGCTAAGGGGCGTTGATCCATTTCGATCACGAACTCCTTTCCCAATAAATCCTTTTTAAATTTTTAAACGCCCTAATCTATTTCTAGAGCTTCACGTTCTATAGTAGCGTCTTTCTTATAATGCGAAGAGAGTTCCGGCTTGCGTATGCAATAGGATGGCAGCAATCATCATCGTTTTGCAACAACACGCATCCTACTTCTTCGTTGCATGCCTTAGTCCTGAATCAGAAAGACTTAGTCGGATTGGGGAGTCTTAGAATGGGGGCAGACGTGTGCCTATCCTTAGGTTTGTCAAGTGGGTGGATGCCTTAGGGTTTCACACGAGAGGATCTGTGGATTGATTCTTTAATAGAGCGCTAAGTGAAGAAGCTAAGACGGAAAAATTAGGGACAAACCACCAGTAGAAGGATGTAGATTCCCAAAAGGAGCGGAGTTGTTTCTTCGTACGCGGAAGAGGTATGCCTTTACTTTATCTTGCTGGGGGTCATTTGGTTTTCCCAGATATGAAAGCCGAAATAATGAATGGAATTATAGGTAAAATGACATTTACTACACCCAATGATTTCCGAGCACTACCCTTGGGGGAAATTTGATAATAAGCCTTACATAGGTATATTTCTTAGATAAATTAGCTTCTTCAAACAGATGTAGTTCTGGTCCATGAGCGGGATTAGTTTCGCGTCAAAACCCATCACAGAATTCAATTTTTGGTTATCTACACACATTCTGAATGTTTGATCGGGCTTTCTTACCATTACAAGGGGGAAGCAGAAGTCAGAGATGGAGTGGTCAATGATACCCAACTTTACTATGTTTAGACTTCTGAATTAAAGGCCAGGCGAGGATGCACAGGCAGGGGTTACGGTTTAGTTCGAATAGGCTCCTGTGTTTTCACAGATATATAATGTTCGAAATGACGCGCATATCTTGGCTTTACCAAAATCACTTTCTTAAATTCAGCTAATAAGTTAGCCAGTTAAGCCTTTTGCGGGATTTCCAATTGGGGATTTAATTCGAATTCCGGGGCAGTTTCATTACTGGAGCCAGAGAAAGACTTGGTGGGGGTAAGCGGCTTCCATCACTGCCTCGTCGTTAAGTGCGACTATTTTATTATTACACGCGGTGGTATTGCATTAGCATGTTTATGTGATATAACTTATTACTGGAGGGGTTTTTTATGAGGTAGTCAATGGGTCTTCGAGCTGCTGAAACTGGGAGCGGGCTTTTCCACTGTTAAAGGAGCTTATTAGATTCAGTAGGGAGGAGGAGCAGTACCTTATTACCGGGTCAGAGGCGTCGATCTTTAGCCTTTACTTATAAATAAGTCCGGTATTTCTCCAGAGTAAGATTGTATTTTTATACGCGATCTAGGCGCATTCGTCTTTGTAGTTTTTCAGGTCCAATACGTACAAATACCGGGTTTTAATTTCTTCATCGAAGAGGGGATTTGCGAATAATTCGTTGAGAATACTCATAGGGCCTCGGACATTTTGCCCATAAAGGAGTTCGAATGGAACGAAGCCTAGAGTCCTATGAGGAATCTCACGGCACGCAAACAAAGCGACTGGCAGATACCGATGCCAATCTTGTGGCTGAGCGTAGCACAGCTTCTTCAGGATGGTTTTCAGACTTCAGTGTCCCCTTTATTTTGTCGCAGACTCCGTTAGCCGCAGGGTGGAAAGGGGTTGTGAACAGAGGTTTTATCATGAAAAGTTTTCACACGTATTCCATGAGTTCGAACGTAAATTGTCTACCTTGGGCAGAAAATATCTCTTTAGGGATGCCGACTCGAGAAAAGATAGCTATTAATGTTTACACGCCCGTTATGCTATCGATTCGTCCTAGGGGACCTGAATCTTGTAAACTCGTAGCGAATTTCACAAGCTTAAGGAGAGAAGTGGGACTTTCGTTTTTTGGGGGCAGATTGGGCCAATCAAATCGATAGGTACTCTAAAAAGGGTTAAAAAATAATGGGGGTCCTTACAAGGTGGGCAAGCGCGATCCGTTCTTTTGCCGTCGTCTTTTGGTAAGTATCAGAGGATCTAGAAAGTTCTGCAATCTCTTTGGTGGCGCCGGGCCAAAAGAAATATAGAAAGATTATTTGCGCAGTTTTATTGTGGCTAAAATGTCCAGCCAATAACCCATCATGGACACGGCGAAGGACTTTTGGAACGCGAGAACGGGGGATGCAAAGGGCGCAACTTTTAACATCCTCCTCGGTCGAGGTAGAACGGTTAAGGATGTCATATTTAACGAGATATCTAACCTTCCTTGGAACACAATCAGAGACTTGAATGTTCTCCTGGGCTTTTACCCACAGGGGCTGGGGAGAAGAGAAATTCTTTTGCCTACTCGCGAACTCCTTGTTATGAAGGGTAATAAATTTGGGGGTATAAGAATCTTCTAAAGGCACGGGGGTTGCAATCTCTTTTAAGGCCCCCTGGCCCTCGTAAGGACAGGCTGGGCGACAGCCCGTCCTTAAAGATTCATATTATTTTGAAGAAATTGCAAATATATTTAATTTTATTTGAAATCAATAAAACTAAGCTGTTTGTTCGCTTGGGTTTTTTCTTGAGATTCTCAAAAATTTGCTCTCCTGGGGGCAAAGACGTCCCACGTGAAATGTCCAGCGATAATGTCATTTGATTGTGCTAGCCAAAATTTCCCAAGTTCGGGAATCTCATCTAGAATTGTTCTAATAAATTGGGTATATTATATATACCTCTAACTCACTCATTTTTGCAAGTTTAGTTTACCTTTGGCCAAGTGCAGGCTAACGGACGATGTTGGATGACTGTTTTATTTCAAATGTTGATTGTTTTTCCTTAGTTTCGATAGTGCCCTTAGAACTGTCTCTGTGTATACTACGGCAATGACTAGGTCTTTGTTTGCAAAGGCCAGGTAGGAAGATATTTCGTACTCATTTGGTCTCTCTCTGTAAAGAGAATCCCAAGGAGTTTTTTGGATATGTGAACAACCGTAAACCAATCCGTCGAACGATTGGCCCTTTGAGAAATGAGGAGGGGGCATTAAAGCATTCAGATGCAGAAAATGCTAACCTGCTCAATGACTACTACTCTTCAGTGTTTACTGAAGAGTGTGGTCCCATTGTCAAGCCAATGGATTCCTACTCGGTGAAAAAGCTGGAGGATATGGAATTCACCGACTGGGAAATAAAAAAGAAGATCATTGACCTAATGACGAATAAGTCACCTGGCCCGGATGAGCTTCTACCTAAAGTGTTAAAAGAAGTCCGCGATCAAGAGTCACGACACCTGAGCGCAATCTTCAACATGTCAATCCGGACAGAATGCGTTCCTCGAGAGTGGCGTGAAGGGGAGGTTGACTCCTATCTTCAAGAAAGGAGACCGTAGCCAACCGTCAAACTACGGACCTATCAGTCTGACTTTGATAGTCGGTAAACTCATGGAAAGCATGATGGTGGACAAAATGACGTCGTATTTAGAGTTAAACCTGCTACTGAGGAGTTCCCAGCATGGCTTCCGAAGGCAACAGTCATACCTGACGAACCTTGTGGAATTCTTCCACTTAGTCTTCAGTGAGCACGATTGGGACAAGGCGGTGGATGTGGTCTACTCAGACTTTCATAAAGCCTTTGATAAGGTACCACACCGCCGCCTTCTCCGGAAAGTGCGAGCGCTGGGCATAGACGGAAAAGTAACCGGCTGGATCGAGAATTGGCTAAGTGGCAGACGGCAACGGGTGGTGGTGAATGGACAGGCTTTTGAGTGGGTGCCTGTTACTAGCGGGGTGCCTCAAGGTTCTGTCCTGCGACCACTACTATTCATCATCTACGTCAATGACATGGACGGTGACATGGTTGCCAAAATTTCCAAATTTGCCGACGATACCAAGCTTGGTATGAACGTTGCAAAGGATGGAAACACTGCCCGCCTGCCAGAAGGATCTTAGGAAGATTGAGGAGTGGTCAAACACATGGCAAATGCCTTTTAACGTAGGGAAATGCAAAGTAATGCATATCGGCCACAGAAACCCCCAATAGCAGTATATCCTTAAGGGCACTGCTCTTGAATTGAGTGACACTGAGAAGGACTTGGGTGTAACTATTACTAGCGACCTCAAGTTCTAGAAACCGTGCATCGAGGCAGAGAAGAAAGCCCAAAGGATGTTAGGTTACATAAAACGCCAGTTTGGATACCGTAAAAAGGAGATAGTACTTTGTCTGTACAACTCCCTCATTCGGCCGCACCTGGAGTATGCCGTACAATTTTGGAGTCCTTGATTGCAAAAGGACATCGCGAGATTGAAATGCGTGCAAGCCAGGGCAACCAAACTGATTCCTCCTATTCGACATAAAAATTATGAGGATAGACTAAGGGAATTAGATCTATTCTCGCTGGAAACCCGTAGACTGAGTGGTCAGCTCAACGAAGTTTTCAAAATACTTCGAGGGTTCGACAATGTTGACTAGCGGGATATTTTCACACTGAGTGAGAACAGAACGCGCAATCACGGCTTCAAACTTGAACTGAAGCGTTACAACCGCAAACTTTGCAGAAATTTTTTCACTTACAGTATCTGTGGTATGTGTAACGCACTTCCAGTGGAAGTTGTCAACAGTGAATCTGTTGACCAGTTCAAGTCAAGACTAGACAAGGTGTTGAAAAGTGGCCGTTTAGGGACGCAAAACAATTGAGCAGCCATGTGCCCACTCGATTGCTAGTCTAAAGGTACCCTCCTTAAATGGACCGTATAGTCTACTTGGGTACCTCCTTTCTTTGTTTTTACTCCTTGTTGTTACTCCTTGTTGTTACTCCTTGTTGTTACTCCTTGTTGTTACTCCTTGTTGTTACTCTCTCTCTCTCTTTTTCTCTACGGGAACGAGTGAACCTTCTGAAATGATAAAATAGCATAATTACTTCTAAAACGTACCTGTTTGAGTGGCTGAATGAAGTCACATAATTATATTAATTCGTTGATTGTGGTTTTTGTGAGCATATAGGGCCATGGACAAATGTTATGAGACAACTAGAATTTTATATACGAAAATTAATAGAAGGAATCAAACGTTGCAATTTGTTTTTGTATCGTAGCATCATAATTTAAAGTGAAATATAAAAAAATATAGCTCTTTCCCATTTTATTTAAATATAGTAATTTAATGCACACTGTCAATATTTACAATGATGTGCCTTGTTCTTCCCGAATGCTTCAATTCATTTCGTCTTGCTGGATACAGTATGACAATATCTTGATTGATATTGCAGCATTTTTGTTCAATAATGTTCCCAATTGTATGCTCTCTGTTTATTAACTGCCAGTTTGATTATCACCGACAAATTATCTATTGGTTAAAATCTGGCGAATTCTCGGTCCAATGTCCCAAAGATTCGTTTTTTTTCAGGATAAAACATTGGCTTTGCTTTTGTTTTGTGAAAAGGTGCACCATTAGGATGAAAAATACAGTTATCATCCACAAACTGCTCCTAAGCTGTTGGGGAAAGATCCTGATTAATCAGGTTTTGCTACCATTTTGAGTTCTTTGGCAAAATTGTTAGTGCTCTACTTCGGTTAGATGACAAGCATCCTCAGACATGGAGAGTGTCCCGATGCTTCACCATGGGTACGACACAGGACTCGTAAATAAGATCCCCTTTTCTCTCACTAACCAAAAATCTTTGAGAAGTCCCAAACAAGCATAAGGGGCCTTCATCAGATAATATCACTTTTCCCCCGTTTTCTACAGTCGATTCCTTATATTTCCTACAAAATGGAGCGTATCCGTACCGTGATATTTGGTGAGCTGAGGCTTCTTCACAGCCCTTCTCGCCTTGAGAACTTTAATGATATGTCTCCGCCTTACTGAGTGCGCTGAAGGGTTCACATGTGCTTATTTCCAATAGTAAGCTAGCTTTTGAGAAAAAGCAATTCGATCATTGAGCTTAAACCACTCCAGGAGATGATCTTGCCGATCATTTACAGCTTTTGGGTGTCCATAAGACTTCATCACAAGGGTGTAAAGTCTTTTTAAGGTTATTAATGATCCTAAAGATGGTGCTCCTTGATGCAATACCCTTAACAAATTTTTCCTTGTATTTCAGGCTACTTTATTTTTATAATAAAATATTATAAAATAGATTATATTTACTCAACAACATCAGTTTAACCTTTTGGTAGAATAATAAAGCTCTAAGGAATGAAGCACCTCCTACATGAACAAGACAAAGGCAGGGTTATTGATTTAGCGAAGGAAAACCTTTTTTTCTAATATTTTTGGAAATCCTGAAATTTTAATAAACCTGCGATAATTTAAATATTGGAATAATTATTTATACCATCTATATTTTAAAACTGAAAGAAAATAACTAAAATTATGTATTAATCTCCAAGCCTTTGGCCATGACTACATTTACTGCAGAAAGTATTCATGCCCCCACTTAATACCACAATTTAACTATAAAGATAATGAAACTTTTATTGCAGAGTAACTAAATATGAGGGAATTGAGAGGCATTTAAGAATATCCACTACAAAAAACTTTTAATAATTTGTTAGAAAATGATGGAGTAATAACACTTTATAAATTCCGAAGCCAAAAGTTTTCATAAGGTACCATGTTTATATCCACACGTTTAATTTATATGGTTTAGATTATAATACAGTTTCTAAGCCACACAGAAGTTTTTCTAAACTTCTATTTTTAATTTGGAATAGGCGAGAAGGTTATAACGATTTTTTATTTGGCATCGAAAACTTGCCAGTTATATTCAACAAGCAATAATCATGTCGAAAGTAATTGAGCTGTTTTCCGACATCAAATCAAAAACTTATTACAAAATTCTAATCAGAAGTGAGATACATGAACATATCTGACGAACTAAATGTCCCTAAATCTAGAGTGTACTAATTAATAAGAAAGTTTAACTAATTAGAATTGTCCTCGAGAAGTTCCACTGTCCAAGGTTCAGAGCATCCGTATTTCTGTTAAAAATAACTTAAGGATGACAATAAGGTAGACAAACAATTAGTTAAAGACGAAGGCTTCAATGTTACTTTGAAAGCAGTGTACAAAACGTTGCATAAAGCGTAAATGCAGGTATGCCTTGGTTAACCTTATCGAATCAAAGGGAAGATGAAAATAGATTAATACACAAATATTCTTGAAGATTATCTGAACCGTGACATTCGCAACTTTGCCCTAGCAAAAAAATGAGTCTTTCCAAACGATAAAGACCCACAAACGCATCGGAACTGTTTTATTCCTGGTTGAAAGAAGCCAAATTAAGAGGTTTGGAATGACCAACACCGATGCAGAATTCAATCAGACACAAAAATTATAGAAAAAACTGAAGGCCGCCACCCATGCAAGAAACTCCAAAACATTAATAAAATAGATGTTCTGTAAAAATATGAGTGGAACAAAGATTTTTCCTAACTTTGATTGAATATATTCAAAAACTATGATAATTTTTTCAAGAATGTCATTATAAATAACGTTATAGTATTGATAATTAGTTAGAAAAACGTTCAAAAAATGAATACTTTTTGATGGCGAATTTTCTTTTAAAGTATTAATATTCTTTTATTTTTTACCAAACTCGATGAAATGATGTGGTTTTACTTAAAAGTAAATTAGCCTCAATTCCTCTAACCCTTGTTAGCATACAATAAACGGTTAATGAACTATCGCGAAAGAGTTTAGTATTAAGTATAGGGATGAGTACTTTTTCGATCAAATGCAGATATTCTAATAAGGAATAATTGGCTTGCGGTTCTTTAAGACTTTATTTTAGCCTTATTTTTTAAAAAAAGGAAGTACAACAGAGAACAGAATGCTGTAGTATGTTATGACAAGCTACCTTAAAATAAACATTTGTAAACCAATTGTTAACGTCAACAAACCTTCCAACCTAGGCTTTTCTAAGATCAACTACAACCTAAGCGTTCCAGGACGATTTCCCATTTTTCATGTTCTTAGGTCCGTGCAAAATTTCATCCTTATGCACAGGTTGAACCACCTCCTCATTTTATGCCAATCTGTCCTGTGGATGTTGGATTAATTGGTATCATATAATTTCTGATAAAATTCTTCTACATTTTCAATGTTTTTTTTCTCAGTTTATAACTATGTTTACTTGTTTAACCTATATGGTTGTTATAGGGTGTCTGCAAATTATTTAATGTTGTTCATGTGTTAGTGACTTTTGATTTCATTTGCTTTTTATGCCAGACAGATATTTTATGTTTTATGCTCTACTCTGATATTTTTAATAAGCTTTATATATTGGGTATATTCGTTTGTTTCTACAATTGTTCCAGCTTGCCTAATTTTTCGCCTGAATTGAATAATAACGTTTCTTCTACTATCGCATTAAGGACAAAATAAAAATATTGACCATTTTTTCTAATTACGCGTGTTTTTTACTCTAATCCCTTACTCCCCTGTACAGCCTACTAGTTTAGCTTAGGTCTCAATTATTTGCGTAATTTTCTAATGTTTCCATCTTAATTTTTTCTACATAGGAAGATTTAACTGGGCTCTTTTCGAAGTCATTTTACAAATAAAAGTGTCAGAATTTTATCTAGATTCCATTTATCTTCGAGAAAGACTGGGCTGTTTTCTTCGAAGAAAGTGAGTCCGGAATCTTACTTAGGACTGCGTTACTAATTGCCATTTTGAAGTCTTAATTTGAAAGCGACTGTGTTTTTCTTTGTCTGCGAATAGTGCATTTAGTGCTTCATTTTTTATTATGTTGTGATGTTAAAGGCGAGTATTTTTTTGTGTTATGAATAGTATCGTCGAAAAGCTAAATCTCTATCATTTTTGCGTCTATTTTTTTGTATCCTTTTATATTTTAAATTTTCAGAAAACTAAAACATGCATATTTAGTTAAAGATAACCAATTTTAATGCAAAGCCATAAAACACGTTTTCGGCCTACCATAGTGACTATAGAATATCTCGCCAATTAGAACGTAGTTTTAGGATGCAAAATGTGACCTAGTTCATTAACCTCTCAGTGATCGCTTTAAGGATCGCGGATCACCATCTCTTAGTCGGTCGCCATTTTGTTTTTAGAAGAACAGAATTCATTCCTTTTCTCTTAAAAATACAGTCCCTATCTAATATTTTTTTCTATTTAAACATTTTATGTCGTTTCTCGATGCGTTCACTTGTTTTAATAATTAATTTTATTGTCAAATATTAGCTCAATTAAAATTTACAACTTAATACTATACTCACCATCAGATACGCTACAAGTGGGTTGTTTTATCATTTGTCATATTTTTTTCCAATTAATTTTCCTGCAAAATTTAATTATTTCAAATTTTAATTGAAAATCGTTTCCTCTCCATATACGCTGCTCAGTATTTTAGTAGTTTATTAAATTATTTAGCCTTGGATTGTGCTCTCAAGTAGATTCAATCATCTTAACGAAAGAGTTAAGATGGCTCAACAGAATTCAGTTTCTATTGTCCTCAACGACAGATTTATTCTTCCTTATTTTCAGATTAGTTAAAAGCCTTGTCGCTGCTATGATAACAGGCAATATCAGAAGGTCAAACTAACCAGCTTGATGCAGCGACTGGCAGACTTACAGCCAGCGAGTTGAGTCGTACAAGAGAAGAGTTCCAGAAGCGTCCTGAATAGCACCTACTCTATTTGCCCTACTTAAATTTTGTTGAAGGTGACTTTGTCGGCGAACCAAAAGGCAACAACGATCATAATGTTATTCGTTTTTATCTAAAGAGCATTTTTTTAACTAAACACCAGAGTGGTAATATCTCTAATTTCGATGTGTTTCGGGTTCAAATTAAAATAAACCTAACTTAATAAACGTCAGAAGTTGTTGCTCGTATTTAGCAAATATCTAGGGCTTTTTAATTTATGACATGAAAATATGATCGTCATAAGCTCGTGGACATTATTTACCCTCGATTTTAAATAGAGCTATGATTCGGTTCCACATAGGAGACATTTTTTAAAAAGCTTAGAGCGCACGTTCTAAAAGATAGTCTAAATCTAAATTTAAAACGGGCTTAATAAACTTAGACAGAGAGTGGAGATAAATGTCAGACGTCGCTAGTCGCATGCCTTAGTGGCGAGTCTCGGATCTAATGTTATTTGTTATATTCGTAAACGAATTAGATTCAAGACGATTAGAAACAGGGCCAAGTTGGCGTATCATATTATTCCAGGTCTTATTTCGAAACACGACTTAAATCGACAGGAAATACAGCACAATCTAAATAAAATGTTTAATTGGTCCTTTAAATGGCATTCGAATTTTAATCTCAATAATTACAAGGGAATGCAGTTTGTTATCGAAATCCCCCGTAAGGGGCGCGGCGATTTGCCATCCTGGCCGCCGTGCTGACGGGATCCAGCGCTCCGTCCGGCCCCAGCTTAGCCTCTCTTCCTTCCTTCAGATAGCCCGATTTCTCCCCTACCTCGTCGCTTTTCATACAACCTCTCCCACAACTTTCTCTGGTCAGCCTCTAATTTCACAGGGTAGAATGCTGACCTTCTTCTCAAGCCAACCACCCCGGATCGGGGCTGAGGGGGGGAGGGGACATTGTTCCCTAACCCCTCAGCTCCGGTTCGGGATGGGGTTTTTTTAACAACCTGCTTCATCCCCACCCACATCTTCCTCACATCCCTTTTCCTCTCCTCTTCACAACCTATATTTTTTACGCCGTGTCCAAGGTGGAGCCGCCATGCCGAAGGACTGCCACGCCACCAGGCGGGAGGGGTGGTCCCGAATGGCGGCGCCTGGCTCTGCCGGGCTTGTAAGCACCTCTCGCAGTGCGGGCAACTGCGAGAGGTGATGAGCTATTGCGTCCCGTAATCAAAAGAGGGTCACCATGCCCATGTATGAAAAAAAACAAAAACCCCAACCCCCAACTTCCCCAAAAACATCTACGGAGCCGCCCTCGGGCAGCTCCACCGAGAAAATGGAGGTCCCCCCCCTTGTGCTTGCGCAAGGGACCCTCCATAATTCTTTAACCGGAGAGGAGGCTTACTCCTCTCCTACGCCTACGGGTGTAGGGGACTCCCCCTCACCCCCTTCTCTGGAGGTGCTTTCGGGCACCTCCCTATCTCCAGCGGCAGTCCCTCCTTTGCTTTCTAAGGGGACTGCCAAGAAAGCCAGCAGGCAGCCCATTGCCGACCGCCCCTCGTGCAAGCGGCTCGGTAGGGCAAACCCCCTTAGGGGGGAGAGGGAAGCCAGGCCCCTTCGGTCGCTTCCCTCAAAAGACCTGCTGGCAAGAATTTTGAACCTTGCTGGGGTCAAGGCCTGTGCCTCCCCACACCACCTGACTAGTGACAATACTGCCAAGGGGACCTGCGATGTCCTGGGAGGGGATGGCCAACTGGAGGCCCCTCCTGTGATAGACATGGTCCTTGAGGAGACCCAGCCCCAGACGGTAGGGCCTTCCATGGGGGGGAATTCGGGCTCAGCGCCAAGCACCGAACCCGAATCCGCCCCTATGCAAGGTCCTCCTCAAATGGCTGAGGGCTCCGAGGCAGTAGAAGGAGGGGAGGGATCTCCTCCGACAGGTGCCCCTACGACAACCAGGACCTTCTCCATTTCGGAGAGGGACCTGGCTGAGGCTGGTCCATCTGGCCTGGGGACTTCTGCCGGCGGAGGTGAAAAGCGGGTTCATTCCCCGCCCACTTCTCCTAAAAAGAAAAAGACTAAAAAGACTCAAAAGACGAAGAAGACTCGGGGCTCCTCTCCATCCGCGGGGGCTGCGGGGACGGATGGGTCTGCTGCCACTTTGGTAGGCGACCAAGCCAAGATCGGCACATCCGGCCCCTCTACCCCCTCGTGTGCGGAGCCCATGACTACGACTAAGACCAAGAATGCACAGGGCGGAGCCTCGATGACATCGGGGCCCCTGATTCAGAGGTTACCTGGCGTTTTCGAGCCCGCTGGCTTCAAACGCTTCCTCGTTATTCGCTCCACTGATGGCACCATGTTGTCCAAGGGCAACATGATCCATCAGAGGAGAGGATTAGCTAGTGCAATTGGTAGAGAGCCGAAGGTAACCCGTTTCTCGGACGGGAGCCTTCTGGCGAATGCGGCGAATCCCGCCGAGGCGGCCAAGATAAGTGCTCTTCGGACACTTCATGGCACCCCGGTGAGTGTGACGCCGCACTCTACCATGAACTTTGTGAAAGGAGTAGTTTATGCGAGGGAACTCGTTGACTACTCCATAGAAGACATCACCCTAGAGCTGGCCGACCATGGGGCGGTCAAGGTCGAACGTGTGATGAGAAAACAGGGAGGGGCCTCGAGACCCACCCCTACACTCTTCGTCACGTTCGACTGTAACAAGCTCCCTGAGTCGGTGCGTGCCGGTTGGTACCGCTACCGCGTGAAGGCATTCGTGCCACTGCCGCGGCGGTGCTATTACTGCCACCGCTTCGGCCATACGAATCGATCATGTAGACGTGCAAAATCGGGGTCACCCGAAGTCTGTGTAAATTGCTCCAAGGTCGCACACGATAAGTCCAAATCGTGTGTGGCCAAGTGTGTCAATTGCGGAGAGCCGCACCCTGCTTCTTCGAAGCAATGTGGTGCATATCTCCTTGAGAAAGAAATCCTGGCCGTTCAGGCCCAGGATCGACTCTCATTCCGCGAGGCAAAGGACTTGGTCCTGGTGCGCCCGGCTCTGCCTGGGACGTCATATGCCTCAATAGTTAGAAAGGCACCCTCTGCTCCTGGCCCATCCAGGCCAACGAGCACGGTTGTTTCCGCGCCCATTCGGAGCCCTTCTGTGGGCTCTACCCAACCTGGGCGCTCCCCTGGTAAAGCTGGCGGCAAAAAGGGTTCATACCCTGCCCCGGCTAAAACCAGGGCTCCCCCCTCTTCCCCCAGCGTGACCGTTTCGCGTAAAGCGAAACGGCCACGCGCCTCCACCGAGTCGTTAGACTCACAGGAGGCAACACCCCTGAAGATGGTCGCTAGGCCATCTTCCGGGGTTCCTAAAGCTGTTCCCCGAAAGGAGGACAGCAACAAAGGAGCTTCGGCCCCTTTGCCCACGCCCCGAGGTGGAGCGAGTGGCTCGGAGACGGTGGTTCCTCGAAAAGAGGGCCCCCCGCCTCCGAAGCCGCAACGCCCGCCTAAAGTTTCGAGGCGGAGGGAGGAAAAGACTCGCATGGCGAGCCCAACCTCCCCCAATAAGTCCTCGAAGGCGACAGCGCCTTCAGCGCTTTGTCCGGCCAACAGCGCCCGGGGTTCTGCCCCCGGGAAGCGTACGGCCATTCCCGTGAGGGTCTTCAATTCGAGGAGGGCCCCCGCGTCTCCTCCGAGCTAGGCCTGGAGGGCATATTCCTTCAATGGAATTGCCGTGGACTCCGGGCCAACTGGGAGGAGCTGCGGAGGCTCGCCTCATCCCGTTCCCCGTTAGCTATTTTTTTGCAGGAGACCATGCTAGGCGCGTGCCCCCTGCCTGCCCTCCCGGGGTATAAGGGTCTTGCGACCCAACCACCGCGGGACGGCCGGGCTGGGGGATGCGCGGTTTACACCCGGCATGATGTCTCCGTTCTTCCTTTCTCTTTAGATACCTCCTTTCAGGCAGTGGCTGTGCAGCTGCACCTGGATAGGAGGTATACTATCATTTCTGCGTACATTCCACCGTCAGCTGACTTCGACGCGGGGGACTTTCGCCGCGTCGTGGCACGGTTGCCGAGGCCCTATCTCTTGCTTGGAGATCTGAACGGCAGGCATCCTCTCTGGGGAGATTACACCATAAATCCCAGGGGA
The DNA here is from genome assembly GCA_963969495.1 of Ceratothoa steindachneri. Lineage (NCBI taxonomy): Eukaryota > Metazoa > Arthropoda > Malacostraca > Isopoda > Cymothoidae > Ceratothoa > Ceratothoa steindachneri. Next base: position 209,174,559 of record OZ018318.1, read on the forward strand.
CAAGTCCTTGCCGATCTGATCGAAGAGCTTGAGATGGGTGTCCTAAACGTGGATGAGTTTACGCATCACTGTCCGAGAACCGCTTCATTTTCTTGCCTTGACCTATCTTTGTGCTCTTCGGATGCACAGCCTGATTTTGATTGGGGGGTGGTCGATGACCTCCATGGTAGTGATCACTTTCCCATTCAAATATCATTTTCAGGGCAACTGCCGCCTGAGAGACCACCTCGGTGGTGCTTGGCGCGGGCGCGGTGGCCTGCATTTCAGGAAATGACTGAATTCTCTATCTCAGTCAAGGAGTTTAGGTCGGTAGATGAGGCCGTCGAGTTCTTCTCCGGCAACCTCATCGCCGTGGGCCTGACTACTATTCCTAGGACGTCTGGCCGTTTTGCACGCCGACCACTCCCATGGTGGTCGGCCGAGTGTGAGACGGCCCTCAAACAGAAGCGTTATGCCTACATGCGCTATAAGCGCCGCCCGAACGATTTCACCGTCGCTGAATTTCGTCGGGCTAGGGCTAGGTTCCGGTATATTTCGAAGCACGCCCGCCGCTCTTCTTGGCGGGCATACGTGTCTTCACTTAACGGGAAGACCCCTTTAGCTGAGGTGTGGAAGCGAGTCAAAAGGATTCGGGGCAAGTTCTCGCAGGACCCCCCTCCCGTTCTCCAGGAGAATGGGACCGCAATCTCGGACCCCGCGTCCGTGGCGGAATCCTTAGCGACCGCTTTTTCCGCATTCTCTAGCCGTGATGCTGCTCCGCCAGCATTCAATGCACGTCGTGATGTCGCGGAAGGCCGCCGGCTGGACTTTACCTCCAGAGGCGGAGAACCCTTCAACGACAAGTTTACTGTGAGTGAGTTGCGTTCCGCTCTCGCTTCGTGCGCGGACACTGCCCATGGTCCGGACGATGTCCAGTACGCCATGCTTCGACACCTGGGTGAGCGAGGCATGGCCTTTCTATTAGATTTGTTCAACAGGATCTGGGTGGAAGGTCTCCTCCCAGACTCCTGGCGAATCGCTACTGTGCTCGCCTTTCGAAAGCCGGGGAGAGATCACTCTACTCCGACCGGTTTCCGCCCAATCTCTCTAACCTCTTGCGTGTGCAAGTTGATGGAGAAATTGGTAAATGTTAGATTAGCCTATTTCCTGGACAGCGGAGGCCATCTGTCTTCTGCACAGTGCGGCTTCCGTAAGTTCCACTCCACGTCGGATGCTCTGCTCCGACTGGAAAATGCCGTCTGCGAGGCTTTCCTTCGTAGACAGCACTACGCCACGGTGTTTTTTGATCTGGAGAAAGCCTATGATACCGCATGGCGATACGGTATCATGGAGACTCTCCACACGATGGGGGCGAGGGGACGCCTCCCAATGTTTATATCTGAATTTTTGCGAGATCGTCGATTCCGCGTACGGGTGGGGGGAGCCCTCTCCGGCCCAAAGGAGCAGGAAGAGGGTGTCCCGCAGGGAAGTGTCCTCAGTGTCACACTCTTTGCCCTGAGCATCAACGGCATCACCTCGGTGCTGCCGGAAGATGTTCTCGCTACGCTCTACGTGGACGACCTTTCGATCTCTTTTGGCGCGGCCCAGATGCCAACTCTGGAGCGCCGACTCCAACAGGCATTGAACCGCGTCTCTCGCTATGCCGAAGCGCACAGGTTTCGGTTTTCTTTGGCCAAGACTAAGGTGGTGCACTTCTGCCGCCATCCACGGCTTCACCCCGACCCAGATTTGTTTCTTAATGGGGTGCGCCTGGATGTGGTTGAGTCGCACCGTTTCCTTGGTCTTGTATTCGACCGACGCCTCACCTGGGAGGCTCACATTCGCAGCCTTAGGGTCTCTTGTACCCGCGCTATGGACATTCTCCGTTCCGTGACGTTCAGCGCTTGGGGCGCTGATAGGGCTACCGCCTTACTTTTTTATCGATCCTTTGTTCGCTCGAAGCTCGACTACGGATGCGAGTTTTATGCATCCGCAGCCGAGCGTTTATTGCGGAAGGTGGATTCGATCCACCACACCGGCCTTCGCCTTGCGACCGGTGCCTTCCGCACATCCCCCATTGAGAGCCTGTTGGTCGATGCTGGGGAGATGCCACTCGCTCTGCGCCGCGTGCAGTGCATCACTCGCCTGTACGCGCGAGCCCGGCGCCTCCCCCAGTCGCCAACAGCTCTCACTGCATCCGCAGCTGATCTCGATGGTGCCTATGCCGCCGAGAGACGCCAGTCATACCCTAAGCCCTTTGGGTTTAGGGCCAGGAAACTCCTTCGAGAGGTAGATATAGCTTTCGGGCCGGTGGCGCCCCTGGTTCTGCCCAGGACGCCACCCTGGAGGGTACCACATTTGGCTATTTGTCGCCACGCCTCTGCTCCCAAAGCTTGTACTGCGCCGGGAGTATTGCGTTCGATCTTTTTGGAGCACACATCGTGTCACGCTGGTACCGTGCCAGTGTATACGGATGGCTCCAAGTCCCAAGAGGGGGTCGGCTTCCACGCCGTATCCCCTCTGTTTGAAGTCAGCGGGGCTCTACCAGGCGCTGCGTCTGTCTTCACGGCCGAGCTGGTGGCAATACACCACTCGGTACGGGAGATTACGCGACGTGCCCGGTTCGGAGACCGGATTGTGATTTATAGCGACTCACAAAGCGCCCTGAGTGCTCTCGGGGCATTGGAATCTCCGCATCCCCTGGTTCGCGAAATCCGTGACGCCACGGTATTGGCGAGCCGGGCAGATGTCGAGATTATCTTCTGCTGGGTTCCTGGACATGTAGGAATTGCGGGGAATGAGCGCGCCGATGAGGGCGCCAAAGAGTCCGCGAGGACTCTGCGACCGGACCAGCGTTTCGCTCTTCCTCACACCGACTACATGGCAGGAATACGGGCAGCTCTTCGGACTGCTTGGCAAAGAAGATGGGAGACGGTCGAGGGGAACTTAAAGTTGCGTGCCATTGCGCCGCGACTGTTCCCATGGACCTATCCCCCAATGCCGCGGCGGTTTCAGGTTGCTTTCTGTCGTCTTCGAATCGGACACACTCGTGTGACGCATCGTTACTTGGTGGAGCGCTCGCATGTGCCCTATTGCAACGACTGCGTCGTCCCCCAGACTGTTCGGCATATTCTTGTCGAATGTCCCAGTCTGGGTGATCTTCGCGCACGATACCTGTCTCGGTACCGGGATGGGCGGGGTCGCTACCACCTGTCCCTTGTACTCGGGACGAGTGCGTGCACCATGACTGGTGGACTTATTGACTTTTTGGGGGAGGCCGGCCTTCTCCCCTTTATTTAAGGTTCCTTTTTTTGTTATTGTTTTGTTTTAGATTGCACTCTCCTGCACCGGGGTGAGGGGGACCTCCCCCCGCTGCCGGAGATTGCTTCGATTGTTAAGTTTTTCAAATTTATATTGATTGTTAAGTTTTCATATTTTAACTTTAAAGTAGCCTAATTCTAGGCTGTCGTGTTTTTCGGCGACTTATGCCCAAGTGGGTAGTTGCCAGATGGGCTCTATAAAAAAAAAAAAAAAAAATCCACGCCGTATCCCCTCTGTTTGAAGTCAGCGGGGCTCTACCAGGCGCTGCGTCTGTCTTCACGGCTGAGCTGGTGGCAATACACCACTCGGTACGGGAGATTACGCGACGTGCCCGGTTCGGAGACCGGATTGTGATTTATAGCGACTCACAAAGCGCCCTGAGTGCTCTCGGGGCATTGGAATCTCCGCATCCCCTGGTTCGCGAAATCCGTGACGCCACGGTTTTGGCGAGCCGGGCAGATGTCGAGATTATCTTCTGCTGGGTTCCTGGACATGTAGGAATTGCGGGGAATGAGCGCGCCGATGAGGGCGCCAAAGAGTCCGCGAGGACTCTGCGACCGGACCAGCGTTTCGCTCTTCCTCACACCGACTACATGGCAGGAATACGGGCAGCTCTTCGGACTGCTTGGCAAAGAAGATGGGAGACGGTCGAGGGGAACTTAAAGTTGCGTGCCATTGCGCCGCGACTGTTCCCATGGACCTATCCCCCAATGCCGCGGCGGCTTCAGGTTGCTTTCTGTCGTCTTCGAATCGGACACACTCGTGTGACGCATCGTTACTTGGTGGAGCGCTCGCATGTGCCCTATTGCAACGACTGCGTCGTCCCCCAGACTGTTCGGCATATTCTTGTCGAATGTCCCAGTCTGGGTGATCTTCGCGCACGATACCTGTCTCGGTACCGGGATGGGCGGGGTCGCTACCGCCTGTCCCTTGTACTCGGGACGAGTGCGTGCACCATGACTGGTGGACTTATTGACTTTTTGGGGGAGGCCGGCCTTCTCCCCTTTATTTAAGGTTCCTTTTTTTGTTATTGTTTTGTTTTAGATTGCACTCTCCTGCACCGGGGTGAGGGGGACCTCCCCCCGCTGCCGGAGATTGCTTCGATTGTTAAGTTTTTCAAATTTATATTGATTGTTAAGTTTTCATATTTTAACTTTAAAGTAGCCTAATTCTAGGCTGTCGTGTTTTTCGGTGACTTATGCCCAAGTGGGTAGTTGCCAGATGGGCTCTAGAAAAAAAAAAAAAAAAAAAAAAAAAATTTTGGAGCACACATCGTGTCACGCTGGTACCGTGCCAGTGTATACGGATGGCTCCAAGTCCCAAGAGGGGGTCGGCTTCCACGCCGTATCCCATCTGTTTGAAGTCAGCGGGGCTCTACCAGGCGCTGCGTCTGTCTTCACGGCCGAGCTGGTGGCAATACACCACTCGGTACGGGAGATTACGCGACGTGCCCGGTTCGGAGACCGGATTGTGATTTATAGCGACTCACAAAGCGCCCTGAGTGCTCTCGGGGCATTGGAATCTCCGCATCCCCTGGTTCGCGAAATCCGTGACGCCACGGTTTTGGCGAGCCGGGCAGATGTCGAGATTATCTTCTGCTGGGTTCCTGGACATGTAGGAATTGCGGGGAATGAGCGCGCCGATGAGGGCGCCAAAGAGTCCGCGAGGACTCTGCGACCGGACCAGCGTTTCGCTCTTCCTCACACCGACTACATGGCAGGAATACGGGCAGCTCTTCGGACTGCTTGGCAAAGAAGATGGGAGACGGTCGAGGGGAACTTAAAGTTGCGTGCCATTGCGCCGCGACTGTTCCCATGGACCTATCCCCCAATGCCGCGGCGGCTTCAGGTTGCTTTCTGTCGTCTTCGAATCGGACACACTCGTGTGACGCATCGTTACTTGGTGGAGCGCTCGCATGTGCCCTATTGCAACGACTGCGTCGTCCCCCAGACTGTTCGGCATATTCTTGTCGAATGTCCCAGTCTGGGTGATCTTCGCGCACGATACCTGTCTCGGTACCGGGATGGGCGGGGTCGCTACCGCCTGTCCCTTGTACTCGGGACGAGTGCGTGCACCATGACTGATGGACTTATTGACTTTTTGGGGGAGGCCGGCCTTCTCCCCTTTATTTAAGGTTCCTTTTTTTGTTATTGTTTTGTTTTAGATTGCACTCTCCTGCACCGGGGTGAGGGGGACCTCCCCCCGCTGCCGGAGATTGCTTCGATTGTTAAGTTTTTCAAATTTATATTGATTGTTAAGTTTTCATATTTTAACTTTAAAGTAGCCTAATTCTAGGCTGTCGTGTTTTTCGGCGACCTATGCCCAAGTGGGTAGTTGCCAGATGGGCTCTATAAAAAAAAAAAAAATTCACTGTCGCTGAATTTCGTCGGGCTAGGGCTAGGTTCCGGTATATTTCGAAGCATGCCCGCCGCTCTTCTTGGCGGGCATACGTGTCTTCACTTAACGGGAAGACCCCTTTTGCTGAGGTGTGGAAGCGAGTCAAAAGGATTCGGGGCAAGTTCTCGCAGGACCCCCCTCCCGTTCTCCAGGAGAATGGGACCGCAATCTCGGACCCCGCGTCCGTAGCGGAATCCTTAGCGACCGCTTTCTCTGCATTCTCTAGGAGTGATGCTGCTCCGCCAGCATTCAATGCACGTCGTGATGTCGCGGAAGGACGCCGGCTGGACTTTACATCCAGAGGCGGAGAACCCTTCAACGACAAGTTTACTGTGAGTGAGTTGCGTTTCGCTCTCGCTTCGTGCGCGGACACCGCCCATGGTCCGGACGATGTCCCGTACGCCATGCTTCGACACCTGGGTGAGCGAGGCATGGCCTTTCTGTTAGATCTGTTCAACAGGATCTGGGTGGAAGGTCTTCTCCCAGACTCCTGGCGAATCGCTACTGTGCTCGCCTTTCGCAAGCCGGGGAGAGATCACTCTACTCCGACCGGTTTCCGCACTATCTTTCTAACCTCTTGCGTGTGCAAGTTGATGGAGAAATTGGTAAATGTTAGATTAGCCCATTTCCTGGACAGCGGAGGCCATCTGTCTTCTGCACAGTGCGGCTTCCGTAAGTTTCACTCCACGTCGGATGCTCTGCTCCGACTGGAAACTCCGTCTGCGAGGCTTTCCTTCGTAGACAGCACTACGCCACGGTGTTTTTTGATCTGGAGAAGGCCTATGATACCGCATGGCGATACGGTATCATGGAGACTCTCCACACGATGGGGGCGAGGGGACGCGGGGACGCCTCCCAATGTTTATATCTGAATTTTTGCGAGATCGTCGATTCCGCGTACGGGTGGGGGGAGCCCTCTCCGGCCCAAAGGAGCAGGAAGAGGGTGTCCCGCAGGGAAGTGTCCTCAGTGTCACACTCTTTGCCCTGAGCATCAACGGCATCACCTCGGTGCTGCCGGAAGATGTTCTCGCTACGCTCTACGTGGACGACCTTTCGATCTCTTTTCCCCGTAAGGGGCGCGGCGATTTGCCATCCTGGCCGCCGTGCTGACGGGATCCAGCACTCCGTCCGGCCCCAGCTTAGCCTCTCTTCCTTCCTTCAGATATCCCGATTTCTCCCCTACCTCGTCGCTTTTCATACAACCTCTCCCACAACTTTCTCTGGTCAGCCTCTAATTTCACAGGGTAGAATGCTGACCTTCTTCTCAAGCCAACCACCCCGGATCGGGGCTGAGGGGGGAGGGGACATTGTTCCCTAACCCCTCAGCTCCGGTTCGGGATGGGGGTTTTTTAACAACCTGCTTCATCCCCACCCACATCTTCCTCACATCCCTTTTCCTCTCCTCTTCACAACCTATATTTTTTACGCCGTGTCCAAGGTGGAGCCGCCATGCCGAAGGACTGCCAGGCCACCAGGCGGGAGGGGTGGTCCCGAATGGCGGCGCCTGGCTCTGCCGGGCTTGTAAGCACCTCTCGCAGTGCGGGCAACTGCGAGAGGTAATGAGCTATTGCGTCCCGTAATCAAAAGAGGATCACCATGCCCATGAATGAAAAAAAACAACAAAAAACCCAACCCCCAACTTCCCCAAGAAAATCGACGGAGCCGCCCTCGGGCAGCTCCACCGAGAAAATGGAGGTCCCCCCCCTTGTGCTTGCGCAAGGGACCCTCCATAATTCTTTAACCGGAGAGGAGGCTTACTCCTCTCCTACGCCTACGGGTGTAGGGGACTCCCCCTAACCCCCTTCTCTGGAGGTGCTTTCGGGCACCTCCCTATCTCCAGCGGCAGTCCCTCCTTTGCTTTCTAAGGGGACTGCCAAGAAAGCCAGCAGGCAGCCCATTGACAACCGCCCCTCGTGCAAGCGGCTCGGTAGGGCAAACCCCCTTAGGGGGGAGAGGGAAGCCAGGCCCCTTCGGTCGCTTCCCTCAAAAGACCTGCTGGCAAGAATTTTAAACCTTGCTGGGGTCAAGGCCTGTGCCTCCCCACACCACCTGACTAGTGACAATACTGCCAAGGGGACCTGCGATGTCCTGGGAGGGGATGGCAAACTGGAGGCCCCTCCTGTGATAGACATGGTCCTTGAGGAGACCCAGCCTCAGACGGTAGGGCCTTCCATGGGGGGGAGTTCGGGCTCGGCGCCAAGCACCGAACCCGAATCCGCCCCTATGCAAGGTCCTCCTCAAATGGCTGAGGGCTCCGAGGCAATAAAAGGAGGGGAGGGATCTCCTCCGACAGGTGCCCCTACGACAACAAGGACCTTCTCCATTTCGGAGAGGGACCTGGCGGAGGCTGGTCCATCTGGCCTGGGGACTTCTGCCGGCGGAGGTGAAAAGCGGGTTCATTCCCCGCCCTCCTCTCCGAAAAAGACCCCGTAAGGGGCGCGGCGATTTGCCATCCTGGCCGCCGTGCTGACGGGATCCAGCGCTCCGTCCGGCCCCAGCTTAGCCTCTCTTCCTTCCTTCAGATAGCCCGATTTCTCCCCTACCTCGTCGCTTTTCATACAACCTCTCCCACAACTTTCTCTGGTCAGCCTCTAATTTCACAGGGTAGAATGCTGACCTTCTTCTCAAGCCAACCACCCCGGATCGGGGCTGAGGGGGGGAGGGGACATTGTTCCCTAACCCCTCAGCTCCGGTTCGGGATGGGGTTTTTTTAACAACCTGCTTCATCCCCACCCACATCTTCCTCACATCCCTTTTCCTCTCCTCTTCACAACCTATATTTTTTACGCCGTGTCCAAGGTGGAGCCGCCATGCCGAAGGACTGCCACGCCACCAGGCGGGAGGGGTGGTCCCGAATGGCGGCGCCTGGCTCTGCCGGGCTTGTAAGCACCTCTCGCAGTGCGGGCAACTGCGAGAGGTGATGAGCTATTGCGTCCCGTAATCAAAAGAGGGTCACCATGCCCATGTATGAAAAAAAACAAAAACCCCAACCCCCAACTTCCCCAAAAACATCTACGGAGCCGCCCTCGGGCAGCTCCACCGAGAAAATGGAGGTCCCCCCCCTTGTGCTTGCGCAAGGGACCCTCCATAATTCTTTAACCGGAGAGGAGGCTTACTCCTCTCCTACGCCTACGGGTGTAGGGGACTCCCCCTCACCCCCTTCTCTGGAGGTGCTTTCGGGCACCTCCCTATCTCCAGCGGCAGTCCCTCCTTTGCTTTCTAAGGGGACTGCCAAGAAAGCCAGCAGGCAGCCCATTGCCGACCGCCCCTCGTGCAAGCGGCTCGGTAGGGCAAACCCCCTTAGGGGGGAGAGGGAAGCCAGGCCCCTTCGGTCGCTTCCCTCAAAAGACCTGCTGGCAAGAATTTTGAACCTTGCTGGGGTCAAGGCCTGTGCCTCCCCACACCACCTGACTAGTGACAATACTGCCAAGGGGACCTGCGATGTCCTGGGAGGGGATGGCCAACTGGAGGCCCCTCCTGTGATAGACATGGTCCTTGAGGAGACCCAGCCCCAGACGGTAGGGCCTTCCATGGTGGGGAATTCGGGCTCGGCGCCAAGCACCGAACCCGAATCCGCCCCTATGCAAGGTCCTCCTCAAATGGCTGAGGGCTCCGAGGCAGTAGAAGGAGGGGAGGGATCTCCTCCGACAGGTGCCCCTACGACAACCAGGACCTCCTCCATTTCGGAGAGGGACCTGGCTGAGGCTGGTCCATCTGGCCTGGGGACTGCTGCCGGCGGAGGTGAAAAGCGGGTTCATTCCCCGCCCTCCTCTCCTAAAAAGAAAAAGACTAAAAAGACTCAAAAGACGAAGAAGACTCGGGGCTCCTCTCCATCCGCGGGGGCTGCGGGGACGGATGGGTCTGCTGCCACTTTGGTAGGCGACCAAGCCAAGATCGGCACATCCGGCCCCTCTACCCCCTCGTGTGCGGAGCCCATGACTACGACTAAGACCAAGAATGCACAGGGCGGAGCCTCGATGACATCGGGGCCCCTGATTCAGAGGTTACCTGGCGTTTTCGAGCCCGCTGGCTTCAAACGCTTCCTCGTTATTCGCTCCACTGATGGCACCATGTTGTCCAAGGGCAACATGATCCATCAGAGGAGAGGATTAGCTAGTGCAATTGGTAGAGAGCCGAAGGTAACCCGTTTCTCGGACGGGAGCCTTCTGGCGAATGCGGCGAATCCCGCCGAGGCGGCCAAGATAAGTGCTCTTCGGACACTTCATGGCACCCCGGTGAGTGTGACGCCGCACTCTACCATGAACTTTGTGAAAGGAGTAGTTTATGCGAGGGAACTCGTTGACTACTTCATTGAGGACATCACCCTAGAGCTGGCCGACCATGGGGCGGTCAAGGTCGAGCGTGTGATGAGAAAACAGGGAGGGGCCTCGAGACCCACCCCTACACTCTTCGTCACGTTCGACTGTGACAAGCTCCCTGAGTCGGTGCGTGCCGGTTGGTACCGCTACCGCGTGAAGGCATTCGTGCCACTGCCGCGGCGGTGCTATTACTGCCACCGCTTCGGCCATACGAATCGATCATGTAGACGTGCAAAATCGGGGTCACCCGAAGTCTGTGTAAATTGCTCCAAGGTCGCACACGATAAGTCCAAATCGTGTGTGGCCAAGTGTGTCAATTGCGGAGAGCCGCACCCTGCTTCTTCGAAGCAATGTGGTGCATATCTCCTTGAGAAAGAAATCCTGGCCGTTCAGGCCCAGGATCGACTCTCATTCCGCGAGGCAAAGTACTTGGTCCTGGCGCGCCCGGCTCTGCCTGGGACGTCATATGCCTCAATAGTTAGAAAGGCACCCTCTGCTCCTGGCCCATCCAGGCCAACGAGCACGGTTGTTTCCGCGCCCATTCGGAGCCCTTCTGTGGGCTCTACCCAACCTGGGCGCTCCCCTGGTAAAGCTGGCGGCAAAAAGGGTTCATACCCTGCCCCGGCTAAAACCAGGGCTCCCCCCTCTTCCCCCAGCGTGACCGTTTCGCGTAAAGCGAAACGGCCACGCGCCTCCACCGAGTCGTTAGACTCACAGGAGGCAACACCCCTGAAGATGGTCGCTAGGCCATCTTCCGGGGTTCCTAAAGCTGTTCCCCGAAAGGAGGACAGCAACAAAGGAGCTTCGGCCCCTTTGCCCACTCCCCGAGGTGGAGCGAGTGGCTCGGAGACGGTGGTTCCTCGAAAAGAGGGCCCCCCGCCTCCGAAGCCGCAACGCCCGCCTAAAGTTTCGAGGCGGAGGGAGGAAAAGACTCGCATGGCGAGCCCAACCTCCCCCAATAAGTCCTCGAAGGCGACAGCGCCTTCAGCGCTTTGTCCGGCCAACAGCGCCCGGGGTTCTGCCCCCGGGAAGCGTACGGCCATTCCCGTGAGGGTCTTCAATTCGAGGAGGGCCCCCGCGTCTCCTCCGAGCTAGGCCTGGAGGGCATATTCCTTCAATGGAATTGCCGTGGACTCCGGGCCAACTGGGAGGAGCTGCGGAGGCTCGCCTCGTCCCGTTCCCCGTTAGCTATTTTTTTGCACGAGACCATGCTAGGCGCATGCCCCCTGCCTGCCCTCCCGGGGTATAAGGGTCTTGCGACCCAACCACCGCGGGACGGCCGGGCTGGGGGATGCGCGGTTTACACCCGGCATGATGTCTCCGTTCTTCCTTTCTCTTTAGATACCTCCTTTCAGGCAGTGGCTGTGCAGCTGCACCTGGATAGGAGGTATACTATCATTTCTGCGTACATTCCACCGTCAGCTGACTTCGACACGGGGGACTTTCGCCGCGTCGTGGCACGGTTGCCGAGGCCCTATCTCTTGCTTGGAGATCTGAACGGCAGGCATCCTCTCTGGGGAGATTACACCATAAATCCCAGGGGACAAGTCCTTGCCGATCTGATCGAAGAGCTTGAGATGGGTGTCCTAAACGTGGATGAGTTTACGCATCACTGTCCGAGAACCGCTTCATTTTCTTGCCTTGACCTATCTTTGTGCTCTTCGGATGCACAGCCTGATTTTGATTGGGGGGTGGTCGATGACCTCCATGGTAGTGATCACTTTCCCATTCAAATATCATTTTCAGGGCAACTGCCGCCTGAGAGACCACCTCGGTGGTGCTTGGCGCGGGCGCGGTGGCCTGCATTTCAGGAAATGACTGAATTCTCTATCTCAGTCAAGGAGTTTAGGTCGGTAGATGAGGCCGTCGAGTTCTTCTCCGGCAACCTCATCGCCGTGGGCCTGACTACTATTCCTAGGACGTCTGGCCGTTTTGCACGCCGACCACTCCCATGGTGGTCGGCCGAGTGTGAGACGGCCCTCAAACAGAAGCGTTATGCCTACATGCGCTATAAGCGCCGCCCGAACGATTTCACCGTCGCTGAATTTCGTCGGGCTAGGGCTAGGTTCCGGTATATTTCGAAGCACGCCCGCCGCTCTTCTTGGCGGGCATACGTGTCTTCACTTAACGGGAAGACCCCTTTAGCTGAGGTGTGGAAGCGAGTCAAAAGGATTCGGGGCAAGTTCTCGCAGGACCCCCCTCCCGTTCTCCAGGAGAATGGGACCGCAATCTCGGACCCCGCGTCCGTGGCGGAATCCTTAGCGACCGCTTTTTCCGCATTCTCTAGCCGTGATGCTGCTCCGCCAGCATTCAATGCACGTCGTGATGTCGCGGAAGGCCGCCGGCTGGACTTTACCTCCAGAGGCGGAGAACCCTTCAACGACAAGTTTACTGTGAGTGAGTTTCGTTCCGCTCTCGCTTCGTGCGCGGACACCGCCCATGGTCCGGACGATGTCCCGTACGCCATGCTTCGACACCTGGGTGAGCGAGGCATGGCCTTTCTATTAGATTTGTTCAACAGGATCTGGGTGGAAGGTCTCCTCCCAGACTCCTGGCGAATCGCTACTGTGCTCGCCTTTCGCAAGCCGGGGAGAGATCACTCTACTCCGACCGGTTTCCGCCCAATCTCTCTAACCTCTTGCGTGTGCAAGTTGATGGAGAAATTGGTAAATGTTAGATTAGCCTATTTCCTGGACAGCGGAGGCCATCTGTCTTCTGCACAGTGCGGCTTCCGTAAGTTCCACTCCACGTCGGATGCTCTGCTCCGACTGGAAAATGCCGTCTGCGAGGCTTTCCTTCGTAGACAGCACTACGCCACGGTGTTTTTTGATCTGGAGAAAGCCTATGATACCGCATGGCGATACGGTATCATGGAGACTCTCCACACGATGGGGGCGAGGGGACGCCTCCCAATGTTTATATCTGAATTTTTGCGAGATCGTCGATTCCGCGTACGGGTGGGGGGAGCCCTCTCCGGCCCAAAGGAGCAGGAAGAGGGTGTCCCGCAGGGAAGTGTCCTCAGTGTCACACTCTTTGCCCTGAGCATCAACGGCATCACCTCGGTGCTGCCGGAAGATGTTCTCGCTACGCTCTACGTGGACGACCTTTCGATCTCTTTTGGCGCGGCCCAGATGCCAACTCTGGAGCGCCGACTCCAACAGGCATTGAACCGCGTCTCTTGCTATGCCAAAGCGCACAGGTTTCGGTTTTCTTTGGCCAAGACTAAGGTGGTGCACTTCTGCCGCCATCCACGGCTTCACCCCGACCCAGATTTGTTTCTTAATGGGGTGCGCCTGGATGTGGTTGAGTCGCACCGTTTCCTTGGTCTTGTATTCGACCGACGCCTCACCTGGGAGGCTCACATTCGCAGCCTTAGGGTCTCTTGTACCCGCGCCATGGACATTCTCCGTTCCGTGACGTTCAGCGCTTGGGGCGCTGATAGGGCTACCGCCTTACTTTTTTATCGATCCTTTGTTCGCTCGAAGCTCGACTACGGATGCGAGTTTTATGCATCCGCAGCGGAGCGTTTATTGCGGAAGGTGGATTCGATCCACCACACCGGCCTTCGCCTTGCGACCGGTGCCTTCCGCACTTCCCCCATTGAGAGCCTGTTGGTCGATGCTGGGGAGATGCCACTCGCTCTGCGCCGCGTGCAGTGCATCACTCGCCTGTACGCGCGAGCCCGGCGCCTCCCCCAGTCGCCAACAGCTCTCACTGCATCCGCAGCTGATCTCGATGGTGCCTATGCCGCCGAGAGACGCCAGTCATACCCTAAGCCCTTTGGGTTTAGGGCCAGGAAACTCCTTCGAGAGCTAGATATAGCTCTCGGGCCGGTGGCGCCCCTGGTTCTGCCCAGGACGCCACCCTGGAGGGTACCACATTTGGCTATTTGTCGCCACGCCTCTGCTCCCAAAGCTTGTACTGCGCCGGGAGTATTGCGTTCGATCTTTTTGGAGCACACATCGTGTCACGCTGGTACCGTGCCAGTGTATACGGATAGCTCCAAGTCCCAAGAGGGGGTCGGCTTCCACGCCGTATCCCCTCTGTTTGAAGTCAGCGGGGCTCTACCAGGCGCTGCGTCTGTCTTCACGGCCGAGCTGGTGGCAATACACCACTCGGTACGGGAGATTACGCGACGTGCCCGGTTCGGAGACCGGATTGTGATTTATAGCGACTCACAAAGCGCCCTGAGTGCTCTCGGGGCATTGGAATCTCCGCATCCCCTGGTTCGCGAAATCCGTGACGCCACGGTTTTGGCGAGCCGGGCAGATGTCGAGATTATCTTCTGCTGGGTTCCTGGACATGTAGGAATTGCGGGGAATGAGCGCGCCGATGAGGGCGCCAAAGAGTCCGCGAGGACTCTGCGACCGGACCAGCGTTTCGCTCTTCCTCACACCGACTACATGGCAGGAATACGGGCAGCTCTTCGGACTGCTTGGCAAAGAAGATGGGAGACGGTCGAGGGGAACTTAAAGTTGCGTGCCATTGCGCCGCGACTGTTCCCATGGACCTATCCCCCAATGCCGCGGCGGCTTCAGGTTGCTTTCTGTCGTCTTCGAATCGGACACACTCGTGTGACGCATCGTTACTTGGTGGAGCGCTCGCATGTGCCCTATTGCAACGACTGCGTCGTCCCCCAGACTGTTCGGCATATTCTTGTCGAATGTCCCAGTCTGGGTGATCTTCGCGCACGATACCTGTCTCGGTACCGGGATGGGCGGGGTCGCTACCGCCTGTCCCTTGTACTCGGGACGAGTGCGTGCACCATGACTGGTGGACTTATTGACTTTTTGGGGGAGGCCGGCCTTCTCCCCTTTATTTAAGGTTCCTTTTTTTGTTATTGTTTTGTTTTAGATTGCACTCTCCTGCACCGGGGTGAGGGGGACCTCCCCCCGCTGCCGGAGATTGCTTCGATTGTTAAGTTTTTCAAATTTATATTAATTGTTAAGTTTTCATATTTTAACTTTAAAGTAGCCTAATTCTAGGCTGTCGTGTTTTTCGGCGACTTATGCCCAAGTGGGTAGTTGCCAGATGGGCTCTATAAAAAAAAAAAAAAAAAAAAATCTCCGAAAAAGAAAAAGAAAAAGACTAAAAAGACAAAAAAGACTCGGGGCTCCTCTCCATCCGCGGGGGCTGCGGGGACGGATGGGTCTGCTGCCACTCTGGCAAGCGACCAAGCCAAGATCGGCACATCCGCCTTCTCTGCCCCCCCGGTTGCGGAGCCCCTGACAAAGAAGACTAATACCAAGAGTGCACAGGGCGGAGCCTCGATGACATCGGGGCCCCTCATTCAGAGGTTACCTGGCGTTTTCGAGCCCGCTGGCTTCAAACGCTTCCTCGTTATTCGCTCCACTGATGGCACCATGTTGTCCAAGGGCAACATGATCCATCAGAGGAGAGGATTAGCTAGTGCAATTGGTAGAGAGCCGAAGGTAACCCGTTTCTCGGACGATAGCCTTCTGGCGAATGCGGCGAATCCCGCCGAGGCGGCCAAGATAAGTGCTCTTCGGACACTTCATGGCACCCCGGTGAGTGTGACGCCGCACTCTACCATGAACTTTGTAAAAGGAGTAGTTTATGCGAGGGAACTCGTTGACTACTCCATAGAAGACATCACCCTAGAGCTGGCCGACCATGGGGCGGTCAAGGTCGAACGTGTGATGAGAAAACAGGGAGGGGCCTCGAGACCCACCCCTACACTCTTCGTCACGTTCGACTGTGACAAGCTCCCTGAGTCGGTGCGTGCCGGTTGGTACCGCTACCGCGTAAAGGCATTCGTGCCACTGCCGCGGCGGTGCTATTACTGTCACCGCTTCGGCCACACGAATCGATCATGTAGACGTGCAAAATCGGGGTCACCCGAAGTCTGTGTAAATTGCTCCAAGGTCGCACACGATAAGTCCAAATCGTGTGTGGCCAAGTGTGTCAATTGCGGAGAGCCGCACCCTGCTTCTTCGAAGCAATGTGGTGCATATCTCCTTGAGAAAGAAATCCTGGCCATTCAGGCCCAGGATCGACTCTCATTCCGCGAGGCTAAGGACTTGGTCCTGGCGCGCCTTGCTCTGCCTGGGACGTCATATGCCTCAATAGTTAGAAAAGCACCCTCTGCTCCTGGCCCATCCAGGCCAACGAGCACGGTTGTTTCCGCGCCCATTCGGAGCCCTTCTGCGGGCTCTACTACACCCGGGCGCTCCCCTGGTAGAGCTGTCGGCAAAAAGGGTTCACACCCAGCCCCGGCTAATACGAGGGCTCCCCCCTCTTCCCCCAGCGTGACCGTTTCCCGTAAGGCGAAACGGCCACGCGCCTCCACAGAGTCGTTAGACTCACAGGAGGCAACACCCCTGAAGATGGTCGCTAGGCCATCTTCCGGGGTTCCTAAAGCTGTTCCCCGAAAGGAGGACAGCAACAAAGGAGCTTCGGCCCCTTTGCCCACGCCCCGAGGTGGAGCGAGTGGCTCGGAGACGGTGGTTCCTCGAAAAGAGGGCCCCCCGCCTCCGAAGCCGCAACGCCCGCCTAAAGTTTCGAGGCGGAGGGAGGAAAAGACTCGCATGGCGAGCCCAACCTCCCCCAATAAGTCCTCGAAGGCGACAGCGCCTTCAGCGCTTTGTCCGGCCAACAGCGCCCGGGGTTCTGCCCCCGGGAAGCGTACGGCCATTCCCGTGAGGGTCTTCAATTCGAGGAGGGCCCCCGCGTCTCCTCCGAGCTAGGCCTGGAGGGCATATTCCTTCAATGGAATTGCCGTGGACTCCGGGCCAACTGGGAGGAGCTGCGGAGGCTCGCCTCATCCCGTTCCCCGTTAGCTATTTTTTTGCAGGAGACCATGCTAGGCGCGTGCCCCCTGCCTGCCCTCCCGGGGTATAAGGGTCTTGCGACCCAACCACCGCGGGACGGCCGGGCTGGGGGATGCGCGGTTTACACCCGGCATGATGTCTCCGTTCTTCCTTTCTCTTTAGATACCTCCTTTCAGGCAGTGGCTGTGCAGCTGCACCTGGATAGGAGGTATACTATCATTTCTGCGTACATTCCACCGTCAGCTGACTTCGACGCGGGGGACTTTCGCCGCGTCGTGGCACGGTTGCCGAGGCCCTATCTCTTGCTTGGAGATCTGAACGGCAGGCATCCTCTCTGGGGAGATTACACCATAAATCCCAGGGGACAAGTCCTTGCCGATCTGATCGAAGAGCTTGAGATGGGTGTCCTAAACGTGGATGAGTTTACGCATCACTGTCCGAGAACCGCTTCATTTTCTTGCCTTGACCTATCTTTGTGCTCTTCGGATGCACAGCCTGATTTTGATTGGGGGGTGGTCGATGACCTCCATGGTAGTGATCACTTTCCCATTCAAATATCATTTTCAGGGCAACTGCCGCCTGAGAGACCACCTCGGTGGTGCTTGGCGCGGGCGCGGTGGCCTGCATTTCAGGAAATGACTGAATTCTCTATCTCAGTCAAGGAGTTTAGGTCGGTAGATGAGGCCGTCGAGTTCTTCTCCGGCAACCTCATCGCCGTGGGCCTGACTACTATTCCTAGGACGTCTGGCCGTTTTGCACGCCGACCACTCCCATGGTGGTCGGCCGAGTGTGAGACGGCCCTCAAACAGAAGCGTTATGCCTACATGCGCTATAAGCGCCGCCCGAACGATTTCACCGTCGCTGAATTTCGTCGGGCTAGGGCTAGGTTCCGGTATATTTCGAAGCACGCCCGCCGCTCTTCTTGGCGGGCATACGTGTCTTCACTTAACGGGAAGACCCCTTTAGCTGAGGTGTGGAAGCGAGTCAAAAGGATTCGGGGCAAGTTCTCGCAGGACCCCCCTCCCGTTCTCCAGGAGAATGGGACCGCAATCTCGGACCCCGCGTCCGTGGCGGAATCCTTAGCGACCGCTTTTTCCGCATTCTCTAGCCGTGATGCTGCTCCGCCAGCATTCAATGCACGTCGTGATGTCGCGGAAGGCCGCCGGCTGGACTTTACCTCCAGAGGCGGAGAACCCTTCAACGACAAGTTTACTGTGAGTGAGTTGCGTTCCGCTCTCGCTTCGTGCGCGGACACCGCCCATGGTCCGGACGATGTCCAGTACGCCATGCTTCGACACCTGGGTGAGCGAGGCATGGCCTTTCTATTAGATTTGTTCAACAGGATCTGGGTGGAAGGTCTCCTCCCAGACTCCTGGCGAATCGCTACTGTGCTCGCCTTTCGAAAGCCGGGGAGAGATCACTCTACTCCGACCGGTTTCCGCCCAATCTCTCTAACCTCTTGCGTGTGCAAGTTGATGGAGAAATTGGTAAATGTTAGATTAGCCTATTTCCTGGACAGCGGAGGCCATCTGTCTTCTGCACAGTGCGGCTTCCGTAAGTTCCACTCCACGTCGGATGCTCTGCTCCGACTGGAAAATGCCGTCTGCGAGGCTTTCCTTCGTAGACAGCACTACGCCACGGTGTTTTTTGATCTGGAGAAAGCCTATGATACCGCATGGCGATACGGTATCATGGAGACTCTCCACACGATGGGGGCGAGGGGACGCCTCCCAATGTTTATATCTGAATTTTTGCGAGATCGTCGATTCCGCGTACGGGTGGGGGGAGCCCTCTCCGGCCCAAAGGAGCAGGAAGAGGGTGTCCCGCAGGGAAGTGTCCTCAGTGTCACACTCTTTGCCCTGAGCATCAACGGCATCACCTCGGTGCTGCCGGAAGATGTTCTCGCTACGCTCTACGTGGACGACCTTTCGATCTCTTTTGGCGCGGCCCAGATGCCAACTCTGGAGCGCCGACTCCAACAGGCATTGAACCGCGTCTCTTGCTATGCCAAAGCGCACAGGTTTCGGTTTTCTTTGGCCAAGACTAAGGTGGTGCACTTCTGCCGCTATCCACGGCTTCACCCCGACCCAGATTTGTTTCTTAATGGGGTGCGCCTGGATGTGGTTGAGTCGCACCGTTTCCTTGGTCTTGTATTCGACCGACGCCTCACCTGGGAGGCTCACATTCGCAGCCTTAGGGTCTCTTGTACCCGCGCCATGGACATTCTCCGTTCCGTGACGTTCAGCGCTTGGGGCGCTGATAGGGCTACCGCCTTACTTTTTTATCGATCCTTTGTTCGCTCGAAGCTCGACTACGGATGCGAGTTTTATGCATCCGCAGCCGAGCGTTTATTGCGGAAGGTGGATTCGATCCACCACACCGGCCTTCGCCTTGCGACCGGTGCCTTCCGCACTTCCCCCATTGAGAGCCTGTTGGTCGATGCTGGGGAGATGCCACTCGCTCTGCGACGCGTGTAGTGCATCACTCGCCTGTACGCGCGAGCCCGGCGCCTCCCCCAGTCGCCAACAGCTCTCACTGCATCCGCAGCTGATCTCGATGGTGCCTATGCCGCCGAGAGACGCCAGTCATACCCTAAGCCCTTTGGGTTTAGGGCCAGGAAACTCCTTCGAGAGGTAGATATAGCTCTCGGGCCGGTGGCGCCCCTGGTTCTGCCCAGGACGCCACCCTGGAGGGTACCACATTTGGCTATTTGTCGCCACGCCTCTGCTCCCAAAGCTTGTACTGCGCCGGGAGTATTGCGTTCGATCTTTTTGGAGCACACATCGTGTCACGCTGGTACCGTGCCAGTGTATACGGATGGCTCCAAGTCCCAAGAGGGGGTCGGCTTCCACGCCGTATCCCCTCTGTTTGAAGTCAGCGGGGCTCTACCAGGCGCTGCGTCTGTCTTCACGGCCGAGCTGGTGGCAATACACCACTCGGTACGGGAGATTACGCGACGTGCCCGGTTCGGAGACCGGATTGTGATTTATAGCGACTCACAAAGCGCCCTGAGTGCTCTCGGGGCATTGGAATCTCCGCATCCCCTGGTTCGCGAAATCCGTGACGCCACGGTTTTGGCGAGCCGGGCAGATGTCGAGATTATCTTCTGCTGGGTTCCTGGACATGTAGGAATTGCGGGGAATGAGCGCGCCGATGAGGGCGCCAAAGAGTCCGCGAGGACTCTGCGACCGGACCAGCGTTTCGCTCTTCCTCACACCGACTACATGGCAGGAATACGGGCAGCTCTTCGGACTGCTTGGCAAAGAAGATGGGAGACGGTCGAGGGGAACTTAAAGTTGCGTGCCATTGCGCCGCGACTGTTCCCATGGACCTATCCCCCAATGCCGCGGCGGCTTCAGGTTGCTTTCTGTCGTCTTCGAATCGGACACACTCGTGTGACGCATCGTTACTTGGTGGAGCGCTCGCATGTGCCCTATTGCAACGACTGCGTCGTCCCCCAGACTGTTCGGCATATTCTTGTCGAATGTCCCAGTCTGGGTGATCTTCGCGCACGATACCTGTCTCGGTACCGGGATGGGCGGGGTCGCTACCGCCTGTCCCTTGTACTCGGGACGAGTGCGTGCACCATGACTGGTGGACTTATTGACTTTTTGGGGGAGGCCGGCCTTCTCCCCTTTATTTAAGGTTCCTTTTTTTGTTATTGTTTTGTTTTAGATTGCACTCTCCTGCACCGGGGTGAGGGGGACCTCCCCCCGCTGCCGGAGATTGCTTCGATTGTTAAGTTTTTTAAATTTATATTGATTGTTAAGTTTTCATATTTTAACTTTAAAGTAGCCTAATTCTAGGCTGTCGTGTTTTTCGGCGACTTATGCCCAAGTGGGTAGTTGCCAGATGGGCTCTATAAAAAAAAAAAAAAAAAAAAAAAAAAATCGGTACCGGGATGGGCGGGGTCGCTACCGCCTGTCCCTTGTACTCGGGACGAGTGCGTGCACCATGACTGGTGGACTTATTGACTTTTTGGGGGAGGCCGGCCTTCTCCCCTTTATTTAAGGTTCCTTTTTTTGTTATTGTTTTGTTTTAGATTATAACTCTCCTGCACCGGGGTGAGGGGGACCTCCCCCCGCTGCCGGAGATTGCTTCGATTGTTAAGTTTTTCAAATTTATATTGATTGTTAAGTTTTCATATTTTAACTTTAAAGTAGCCTAATTCTAGGCTGTCGTGTTTTTCGGCGACTTATGCCCAAGTGGGTAGTTGCCAGATGGGCTCTATAAAAAAAAAAAAAAAAAAAAAAATATCTTGTCGAATGTCCCAGTCTGGGTGATCTTCGCGCACGACGCCTGTCCCGGTACCGGGATGGGCGGGGTCGCTACCGCCTGTCCCTTGTTCTCGGGATGAGTGCGTGTACTTTGACTGGTGGACTTATTTACTTTTTGGGGGAGGCCGGCCTTTTCCCTTTTATTTAACGCGATTTAATTGTTGTTGTTGTTTTTGTAATTGTTTTGTTATTGCTTTGTTATTGTTATTGTTATTCCTTTTTATTGTTTTCTGTTTAATTTTTTAAAGTAGCCTAAATTAGGCTGTTTGTTTACGGCATCTTATTCCTTAGTCGGCAGTCGCAGGATAGCCCCTTAATTAAAAAAAAAAAAAAAAAAATGAAACCCAACGCCTCAACCCCGTAAGGGGCGCGGCGATTTGCCACTCTGGCCGCCGTGCTGACGGGATCCAGCGCTCCGTCCGGCCCCAGCTTAGCCTCTCTTCCTTCCTTCAAAACACTTGTTTCCTCTCTTTTCGCACAACCTCTCACAAAACTTTCTCTGGTCAGCCTCTAATTTCACAGGGTAGATGCTGACCTTCCTTTCAGCCAACCGTCCCGCATCGGGGCTGAGGGGGTGGTGGACAATGTTCCCTAACCCCTGAGCTCCGGTCTGGGGTGGCTGGTTTTTAACTACCTGCTTCATCCCCACCCATACCTTCCTCACATCCCTTTTCCTTTCCTCTTCTCAATCTATTAATTTTTACGCCGTGTCCAAGGTGGAGCCGCCATGCCGATGGACTGCCAGGCCACCAGGCGGGAGGGGTGGTCCCAAATGGCGGCGCCTGGCTCTGCCGGGCTTGTAAGCACCTCTCGCAGTGCGGGCTACTGCGAGAGGTGTGCGCGATTGAAGCCCGTGTTGAAAAAAGGGTAACCATGCCCAATGATGATAAAAAAAAACAAAACAAACCCAACCCTCAACTTGCCCTGTTCCATCGACGGAGCCGCACTCAGGCAGCTCCAGCAAAAAAATGGAGGTTCCCCCCCCTGTGCTTGCACAGGGGACCCTCCATATTTCTCTAACCGGAGAGGAGGCTTACTCCTCTCCTTCGCCTACGGGTGCAGGGGACTCCCCCTCACCCCCTTCTCTGGAGGTGCTTTCGGGCACCTCCCTTTTCCCAGCGGCAGTCCCCTCTTTTCTTTCCAAGGGGACTGCCAAGAAAGCCAGCAGGCAGCCCTTAGCCAGCCGCTCCCCATCAAAGCGGCTCGGTAGGGCAAACCCCCTTAGGGGGGAGAGGGAAGCCAGGCCCCTTCGGTCGCTTCCCTCAAAAGACCTGCTGGCAAGAATTTTAAACCTTGCTGGGGTCAAGGCCTGTGCCTCCCCACACAAGACTGGCGACACTGCCAAGGGAACCTGCGATGTCCTGGGAGGGGATGGCCAACTGGAGGCCCCTCCTGTGATAAACATGGTCCTTGAGGAGACCCAGCCTCAGACGGTAGGGCCTTCCATGGGGGGGAATTCGGGCTCGGCGCCAAGCACCGAACCCGAATCCGCCCCTATGCAAGGTCCTCCTCAAATGGCTGAGGGCTCCGAGGCAGTAAAAGGAGGGGAGGGATATCCTCCGACAGGTGCCCCCACGACAACCAGGACCTTCTCCATTTCGGAGAGGGACCTGGCTGAGGCCGGTCCATCTGGCCTGGGGGCTTCTGCCGGCGAAGGTGAAAAGCGGGTTCATTCCCCGCCCTCCTCTCCGAAAAAGAAAAAGACAAAAAAGACTAAAAAGACGAAAAAGACTCGGGGCTCCTCTCAACCTGCGGGGGCTGCGGGGACGGATGGGTCTGCTACCACTTTGGTAGGCGACCAAGCCAAGATCGCCACATCCGGCCCCTCTACCCCCTCGTGTGCAAAGCCCCTGACCAAGACTAACACCAAAAGTGCACAGGGCGGAGCCTCGATGACATCGGGGCCCCTCATTCAGAGGTTACCTGGCGTTTTCGAGCCCGCTGGCTTTAAACACTTCCTCGTTATTCGCTCCACTGATGGCACCATGTTGTCCAAGGGCAACATGATCCATCAGAGGAGAGGATTAGCTAGTGCAATTGGTAGAGAGCCGAAGGTGACCCGTTTCTCGGACGGGAGCCTTCTGGCGAATGCGGCGAATCCCGCCGAGGCGGCCAAGATAAGTGCTCTTCGGACACTTCATGGCACCCCGGTGAGTGTGACGCCGCACTCTACCATGAACTTTGTGAAAGGAGTAGTTTATGCGAGGGAACTCGTTGACTACTCCATTGAGGACATCACCCTAGAGCTAGGCCAACCATGGGGCGGTCAAGGTCGAACGTGTGATGAGAAAACAGGGAGGGGCTTCGAGACCCACCCCTACACTCTTCGTCACGTTCGACTGTGACAAGCTCCCTGAGTCGGTGCGTGCCGGTTGGTACCGCTAACGCGTGAAGGCATTCGTGCCACTGCCACGGCGGTGCTATTACTGTCACTACTTCGGCCATACGAATCGCTCATGTAGACGTGCAAAGTCGGGGTCACCCGAAGTCTGTGTAAATTGCTCCAAGGTCGCACACGATAAGTCCAAATCGTGTGTGGCCAAGTGTGTTAATTGCGGAGAGCCGCATCCTGCTTCTTCGAAGCAATGTGGTGCATATCTCCTGGAGAAAGAAGACCTGGCCATTCAGGCCCAGGATAGACTCTCATTCCGCGAGGCTAAGGACTTGGTCCTGGCGCGCCCAGCTCTGCCTGGGACGTCATATGCCTCAGTAGTTCGAAAGGCACCCTCTGCTCCTGGCCCATCCAGGCCAACGAGCACGGTTGTTTCCGCGCCCATTCGGAGCCCTTCTGCGGGCTCTACCCAGCCCGGGCGCTCCCCTGGTAAAGCTGGCGGCAAAAAGGGTTCACACCCAGCCCCGGCTAAAACCAGGGCTCCCCCCTCTTCCCCCAGCGTGACCGTTTCCCGTAAGGCGAAACGGCCACGCGCCTCCACCGAGTCGTTAGACTCACAGGAGGCAACACCCCTGAAGATGGTCGCTAGGCCATCTTCAGGGGTTCCTAAAGCTGTCCCCCGAAAGGAGGACAGAAACAAAGGAGCTTCGGCCCCTTCGCCCACGCCCCGAGGTGGAGAGAGTGGCTCGGAGACGGTGGTTCCTCGAAAAGAGGGCCCCCCGCCTCCCAAGCCGCAACGCCCGCCTAAGGTTTCGAGGCGGAGGGAGGAAAAGACTCGCATGGCGAGCCCAACCTCCCCCAATAAGTCCTCGAAGGCGACAGCGCCTTCAGCGCTTTGTCCGGCCAACAGCGCTTGGGGTTCTGCCCTCGGGAAGCGTACGGCCATTCCCGTGAGGGTCTTCAATTCGAGGAGGGCCCCCGCGTCTCCTCCGAGCTAGGCCTGGAGGGCATATTCCTTCAATGGAATTGCCGTGGACTCCGGGCCAACTGGGAGGAGCTGCGGAGGCTCGTCTCATCCCCTTCCGGGTAGCTATTTTTTTGCAGGAGACCATGCTAGGGGCGTGCCCGCTGCCTGCCCTCCCGGGGTATAAGGGTCTTGCGACCCCACCACCGCGGGATGGCCGGGCTGGGGGATGCGCGGTTTACACCCGGCATGATGTCTCCGTTCTTTCTTTCTCTTTAGATACCTCCTTTCAAGCAGTGGCTGTGCAGCTTCACCTGGATAGGAGGTATACTATCATATCTGCGTACATTCCACCGTCAGCTGACTTCGACGCGGGGGACTTCCGCCGCGTCGTGGCACGGTTGCCGAGGCCCTATCTCTTGCTTGGAGATCTGAACGGCAGGCATCCTCTCTGGGGAGATTACTCCATAAATCCCAGGGGACAAGTCCTTGCCGATCTGATCGAAGAGCTTGAGATGGGTGTCCTAAATGTGGATGAGTTTACGCATCACTGTCCGAGAACCGCTTCATTTTCTTGCCTCGACCTATGTTTGTGCTCTTCGGATGCACAGCCTGATTTTGATTGGGGGGTGGTCGATGATCTCCATGGTAGTGATCACTTTCCCATTCAAATATCCTTTTCAGGGCAACTGCCGCCTGAGAGACCACCTCGGTGGTGCTTGGCGCGGGCGCGGTGGCCTGCATTTCAGGAAATGACTGAATTCTCTATCTCAGTCGAGGGGTTTAGATCGGTAGATGAGGCCGTTGAGTTCTTCTCCGGCAACCTCATCGCCGTGGGCCTGACTACTATTCCTAGGACGTCTGGTCGTTTTGCACGCCGACCACTCCCATGGTGGTCGGCCGAGTGTGAGACGGCCCTCAAACAGAAGCGTTATGCCTACATGCTCTATAAGCGCCGCCCGAACGATTTCACTGTCGCTGAATTTCGTCGGGCTAGGGCTAGGTTCCGGTATAT
Organism: Ceratothoa steindachneri; assembly: GCA_963969495.1. NCBI lineage: Eukaryota > Metazoa > Arthropoda > Malacostraca > Isopoda > Cymothoidae > Ceratothoa > Ceratothoa steindachneri. Next base: position 209,199,954 of record OZ018318.1, read on the forward strand.
TTCGAAGCACGCCCGCCGCTCTTCTTGGCGGGCATACGTGACTTCACTTAACGGGAAGACCCCTTTAGCTGAGGTGTGGAAGCGAGTCAAAAGGATTCGGGGCAAGTTCTCGCAGGACCCCCCTCCCGTTCTCCAGGAGAATGGAACCGCAATCTCGGACCCCGCGTCCGTGGTGGAATTCTTAGCGACCGCTTTTTCCGCATTCTCTAGCCGTGATGCTGCTCCGCCAGCATTCAATGCACGTCGTGATGTCGCGGAAGGCCGCCGGCTAGACTTTACCTCCAGAGGCGGAGAACCCATCAACGACAAGTTTACTGTGAGTGAGTTGCGTTCCGCTCTCGCTTCGTGCGCGGACACCGCTCATGGTCCGGACGATGTCCCGTACGCCATGCTTCGACACCTGGGTGAGCGAGGCATGGCCTTTCTGTTAGATTTGTTCAACAGGATCTGGGTGGAAGGTCTTCTCCCAGACTCCTGGCGAATCGCTACTCTGCTCACCTTTCGCAAGCCGGGGAGAGATCACTCTACTCCGACCGGTTTCCGCCCAATCTCTCTAACCTCTTGCGTGTTCAAGTTGATGGAAAAATTGGTAAATGTTAGATTAGCCTATTTCCTGGACAGCGGAGGCCATCTGTCTTCTGCACAGTGCGGCTTCCGTAAGTTCCACTTCACGTCGGATGCTCTGCTCCGACTGGAAAGTGCCGTCTGCGAGGCTTTCCTTCTTAGACAGCACTACGCCACGGTGTTTTTTGATCTGGAGAAGGCCTATGTTACCGCATGGCGATACGGTATCTTGGAGACTCTCCACACGATGGGGGCGAGCGTTCGCCTCCCAATGTTTATATCTGAATTTTTGCGAGATCGTCGTTTCCGCGTACGGGTGGGGGGAGCCCTCTCCGGCCCAAAGGAGCAGGAAGAGGGTGTCCCGCAGGGAAGTGTCCTCAGTGTCACACTCTTTGCCCTGAGCATCAACGGCATCACCTCAGTGCTGCCGGAAGATGTTCTCGCTATGCTCTACGTGGACGACCTTTCGTTATCTTTTGGCGCGGCCCAGATGCCAATTCTGGAGCGTCGACTCCAACAGGCATTGAACGCGTCTCTCGCTATGCCGAAGCGCACAGGTTTCGGTTTTCTTTGGCCAAGACTAAGGTGGTGCACTTCTGCCGCCATCCACGGCTTCACCCCGACCCAGATTTGTTTCTTAATGGGGTGCGCCTGGACGTGGTTGAGTCGCACCGTTTCCTTGGTCTTGTATTCGACCGACGCCTCAACTGGGAGGCTCATATTCGCAGCCTAGGGTCTCTTGTACCCGCGCCATGGACATTCTCCGTTCCGTGACGTTCAGCGCTTAGGGCGCTGATAGGGCTACCTCCTTACTTTTTTATCGATCCTTTGTTCGCTCGAAGCTCGACTACGGATGCGAGTTTTATGCATCCGCAGCCGAGCGTTTATTGCGGAAGGTGGATTCGATCCACCACACCGGCCTTCGACTTGCGACCGATGCCTTCCGCACTTCCCCCATTGAGAGCCTGTTGGTCGATGCTGGGGAGATGCCACTCGCTCTGCGCCACGTTCAGTGCATCACTCGCCTGTACGCGCGAGCCCGGCGCCTCCCTCAGTCGCCAACAGCTCTCACTGCATCCGCAGCTGATCTCGATGGTGCCTATGCCGCCGAAGGACGCCAGTCATACCCCAAGCCCTTTAGGTTTAGGGCCAGGAAACTCCTTCGAGAGGTAAATATAGCTCTCGGGCCCTTGGCGCCCCTGGTTTTGCCCAGGACGCCACCCTGGAGGGTACCACATTTGGCTATTTGTCGCCACGCCTCTGCTCCCAAAGCTTGTACTGCGCCGGGAGTATTGCGTTCGACCTTTTTGGAGCACACATCGTGTCACGCTGGTACCGTGCCAGTGTATACGGATGGCTCCAAGTCCCAAGAGGGGGTCGGCTTCCACGCCGTATCCCCTCTGTTTGAAGTCAGCGGGGCTCTACCAGGCGCTGCGTCTGTCTTCACGGCCGAGCTGGTGGCAATACACCACTCGGTACGGGATATTACGCGACGTGCCCGGTTCGGAGACCGGATTGTGATCTATAGCGACTCACAAAAGGCCCGGAGTGCTCTCGGGGCATTGGAATCTCCGCATCCCCTGGTTCGCGAAATCCGTGACGCCACGGTTTTGGCGAGCCGGGCAGATGTCGAGATTATCTTCTGCTGGGTTCCTGGACATGTAGGAATTGCGGGGAATGAGCGCGCCGATGAGGGCGCCAAAGAGTCCGCAAGAACTCTACGACCGGACCAGCGTTTCGCTCTTCCTCACACTGACTAAATGGCAGGAATACGGGCAGCTCTACGGACTGCTTGGCAAAGAAGATGGGAGACGGTCGAGGGGAACTTAAAGTTGCCTGCCATTGCGCCGCGACTGTTCCCATGGACCTATCCCCCAATGCCGCGGCGGCTTCAGGTTGCTTTCTGTCGTCTTCGAATCGGACACACTCGTGTGACGCATCGCTACTTGATGAAGGGCTCGCCTGCGCCCTATTGCAACGACTGCGTCGTCCCCCAGACTGTTCGGCACATTCTTGTCGAATGTCCCAGTCTGGGTGATCTTCGCGCACGATACCTGTCCCGGTACCGGGATGGGCGGGGTCGCTACCGCCTGTCCCTTGTATTCGGGACGAGTGCGTGCACCATGACTAGTGGACTTATTGACTTTTTGGGGGAGGCTGGCCTTCTCCCTTTCATTTAACACAGTTTAATTGTTGTTGTTGTTTTTGTTATTGTTTTTGTTATTGCTTTTTTATTGTTATTTCGTTTTATTGTTTCCTGTTTAATTTTTAAAGTAGCCTAGAACCAGGCTGTTTGTTTACGGCGACTAATGCCTAAGTTGGCAGTCGCCAGATAGCCGCTTAATTAAAAAAAAAAAAAAAATCTTCGCGCACGATACCTGTCCCGGTACCGGGATGGGCGGTGTCCCTACCGCCTGTCCCTTGTACTCGGGACGAGTGCGTGCACCATGACTAGTGGACTTATTGACTTTTTGGGGGAGGCTGGCCTTCTCCCTTTCATTTAACACAGTTTAATTGTTGTTATTGTTTTTGTTATTGCTTTTTTATTGTTATTTCGTTTTATTGTTTCCTGTTTAATTTTTAAAGTAGCCTAGAACTAGGCTGTTTGTTTACGGCGACTAATGCCTAAGTCGGCAGTCGCCAGATAGCCGCTTAATTAAAAAAAAAAAAAAAAAAAAATGCTATCATTTCAGCTCTAGCTACCATAGTGACAAATAATAAGGGAAATGCCATCAAGGGGCTTCAATCATCCTGTAAATGAACACCCTCTGATGCCCCCTCCCCCATCCTATTTATCAGAGACCACGTGCTATGGTATCACTCCATGGACGACGTCATTTCCTGTTCGAACATTTTGAACTTTTGACTCCTGAGCACGGGAAGAAAATATTTCCAAATCCTGTAATCTCGTCCCAAGCCATCTCCCACGGAGAAGAGGTGAGAAAGAGCCGTCCTGTCTTGCACCTCGCTGCTAAATGATGAATCGACTCTGCCTCCGGATTAAGATGCACGCGCCTCAAAGCCGTCCTTATCGTCTCGTCCCATGAGCGTTCGTCAGACAACAAGTATACTCCAGCCGTGATTCTATCCATTTCAATTGGTAGCTTCTTTGAACGCCAAGCCTTTGAATTTGCGCAACAGTCTCTCTTCGTTTAATCGAACCGAAGCAAATCTCCACCGATTACCTTTGGGGAAAGAAAATTCCTCTTTCCATGGAATTACAAGAATTCCCACATTCTCCGTCGAACTTCATCTTTGAAGTTTGGCTATCTTCATCGGAAAGTTGGTTCGGATCGTGCCGCACCTCCTTCATTCGGATCGTGCTCCATTTGCCTTATCGGATCGTTCACTTACAATGATAATTATCAAGAAACCTGTTCAATTTAAATAATTTTCCCTTACCTATTATTATTCTTATTCTGATCTGTGTAAATTAAATTATATTTTTGTTGTTTCATCTTTAACTAACATTTAACGATACTCTCGGCATATTAAAGTAAATCTCGCCAACCATTTATGCACTTTGTTTAATTATTAAGGATTTGAAACCCAACGCCTCAAGTGTGAAGTCTTAGTCGGCGGTTAATCCCTGCGAACAGTCCTCTAACGGTTCGCGTTGCAGTAGGTGATCAAGTCACCCCCACTTCATATAGGAGTAGTGTATGCTAAAGTGTGGTGTCCCACGACGAACAGTCTTTATATCCAGCAATGCATACTGTATAATCGATTTTCTGATATTGCCTTACAACATCCTTTCAGACTCCTTTTGCACGACGAATATTTTGATAAAAAGAACAGGAAAAAGAAACTTTTCAAGAAGAGAGGATAATTAGTCAAAGGAGTCTTTTCTGACAATTGTAAAAGATTGGAAGCGCAACCATCACGCTGTGAAGAAAACAGTAGCGAATGGCATTCGGCCAAGAAAAAGAAGTTTCAACCACAATTTTGAGCTTCAACACCTACAGATCTTTCTCTAATCAAATGACTTTTTGAAGCCCCCCATGCTAGCAGTAAGGCCATATTTTACGATAGTGTGGCTCTTTCCTTCTCGAGAGAAAGAAGATGTACGGCTCTAGTGAGGCTGTAAGATTCAATCTGTATGGACCTTACGGTTGTGTGCGATGCAGCTTTGTCAAGAGAGGTCATATGAAGCAGTTTACCAAACGACAACAGGGTAGAAGATTGATAATTTCACATCGCAATTGATAGAGACAAACTACTACTTCCTTTCAAACTGGAAGATGTTCACAAAATAGATTCGAAGGCGTAGAGCGAGTTCCTATAGTGAAATTCCTATCTTGGATCAAGAGAGAACCTGTAAGTATGAGTAAGTCACTTGTTTTCATGCACGATAATGCTTCTTATCTTGCTTCCAAGTTTTATAAGTTTGTTAAAGTTTAAAAAATTCTTCGGAGACTCAACATTTAACTGGAATCCCAACAATTTCGACCAAAACCTATTAAAAAAACTTCTCAAACATCGCGAAAAGAGACGCTTAGGCAGATAGTAAACAAAATTAACAACAATAAATACCATTCAGAAGCCATCCAAGATGCTACAAAGAATTTTTCTGCTGATTGCATCAAAAGTTTGAATTCGTAAATGTCATTCTGAGGAAAGGTTCCTTTAACACTTCGCCATTGAACAGTTCTTATTTAAAATGATGCTTACTCCTATTTCCCTTCATTGCATTTCTTACACATTCTTTTTATATTTTCTCTGAATTTTTCATACTCTGTGAATCTCTATATATTTAGTTTGATAACTCTATGCATGCTTACAAATGAATATACTGCAAATGATCTCTTTACAGTAAAATGGCCCCGTAATGGGCGCGGCGATTTGCCATCCTGGCCGCCGTGCTGACCGGATTCAGCACTCCGTCGGCCCCAGCTTAGCCTCTCTTCCTTCCTTCAAAACACTTGTTTCCTCTCTTTTCACACAACCTCTCCCACAACTTTCTCTGGTCAGCCTCTAATTTTACAGGGTAGATGCTGACCTTCCTTTCAGCCAACCGTCCCGCATCGGGGCTGAGGGGGTGAGGGACAATGTTCCCTAACCCCTGAGCTCCGGTCTGGGGTGGCTGGTTTTTAACAACCTGCTTCATCCCCACCCATACCTTCCACACATCCCTTTTCCTCTCCTCTTCACAACCTATATTTTTTTACGCCGTGTCTAAGGTGGAGCCGCCATGCCGATGGACTGCCAGGCCACCAGGCGGGAGGGGTGGTCCGAAATGGCGGCGCCTGGCTCTGCCAGGCCTGTAAGCACCTCTTGCAGTGCGGGCAACTGCAAGAGGTGATGAGCTATTGCGTCCCGTGGCAAAAATAGGGTCACCATGCCCATGGATAAATTAATAAAACCTCAAACCCCTTTAACACTCCCTTGCTCATCGACGGAGCCGCCCTCGGGCAGCTCCACCGAAAAAATGGAGGTCCTCCCCCCCTGTGCTTACACAGGAGACACTCCATATTTCTCTAACCGGAGAGGAGGCTTACTCCTCTCCTTCGCCTACGGGTGCAGGGGACTCCCCCTCACCTCCTGCTCTGGAGGTGCTTTCTGGCACCTCCCTTTTCCCAGCGGCAGTCCCCTCTTTTCTTTCCAAGGGGACTGCCAAGAAAGCCAGCAGGCAGCCCTTAGCCAGCCGCTCCCCATCAAAGCGGCTCGGTAGGGCAAACCCCCTTAGGGGGGAGAGGGAAGCCAGGCTCCTTCGGTCGCTTCCCTCAAAAGACCTGCTGGCAAGAATTTTAAACCTTGCTGGGGTTAAAGCCTGTGCCTCCCCACACAAGACTGGCGACACTGCCAAGGGGACCTGCGATGTCCTGGGAGAGGATGGCCAACTGGAGGCCCCTCCTGTGATAGACATGGTCCTTGAGGAAACCCAGCCTCAGACGGTAGGGCCTTCCATGGTGGGGAATTCGGAATCGGCGCCAAGCACCGAACCCGAATCCGCCCCTATGCAAGGTCCTCCTCAAATGGCTGAGGGCTCCGAGGCAGTAGAAGGAGGGGAGGGATCTCCTCCGACAGGTGCCCCTACGACAACCAGGACCTTCTCCATTTCGGAGAGGGACCTGGCTGAGGCCGTCCATCTGGCCTAGGGGCTTCTGCCGGCGGAGGTTAAAAGCGCGTTCATTCCCCGCCCTTCTCTCCAAAAAAGAAAAAGACAAAAAAGACTAAAAAGACGAAAAAGACTCGGGGCTCCTCTCCATCCGCGGGGGCTGCGGGGACGGATGGGTCTGCTACCACTTTGGTAGGCGACCAAGCCAAGATCGGCACATCCGGCCCCTCTACCCCCTCGTGTGCGGAGCCCCTGACCAAGACTAACACCAAGAGTGCACAGGGCGGAGCCTCGATGACATCGGGGCCCCTCATTCAGAGGTTACCTGGCGTTTTCGAGCCCACTGGCTTCAAACGCTTCCTCGTTATTCGCTCCACTGATGGCACCATGTTGTCCAAGGGCAACATGATCCATCAGAGGAGAGGATTAGCTAGTGCAATTGGTAGAGAGCCGAAGGTGACCCGTTCTCGGACGGGAGCCTTCTGGCGAATGCGGCGAATCCCGCCGAGGCGGCCAAGATGAGTGCTCTTCGGACACTTCATGGCACCTTGGTGAGTGTGACGCCACACTCTACCATGAACTTTGTGAAAGGAGTAGTTTATGCGAGGGAACTCGTTGACTACTCCATTGAGGACATCACCCTAGAGCTTTCCGACCATGGGGCGGTCAAGGTCGAAAGTGTGATGAGAAACCAGGGAGGGGCTTCGAGACCCACCCCTACACTCTTCGTCACGTTCGACTGTGACAAGCTCCCTGAGTCGGTGCGTGCCGGTTGGTACCGCTACCGCGTGAAGGCATTCGTGCTACTGCCACGGCGGTGCCATTACTGTCACCGCTTCGTCCATACGAATCGCTCATGTAGACGTGCAAAGTCGATGTCACCCGAAGTCTGTGTAAATTGCTCCAAGGTCGCACACGATAAGTCCAAATCGTGTGTGGCCAAGTGTGTCAATTGCGGAGAGCCGCACCCTGCTTCTTCGAAGCAATGTGGTGCATATCTCCTGGAGAAAGAAATCCTGGCCGTTCAGGCCCAGGATAGACTCTCATTCCGCGAGGCTAAGGACTTGGTCCTGGCGCGCCCAGCTCTGCCTGGGACGTCATATGTCTCAGTAGTTCGAAAGGCACCCTTTGCTCCTGGCCCATCCAGGCCAACGAGCACGGTTGTTTCCGCGCCCATTTGGAGCCCTTCTGCGGGCTCTACTACACCCGGGCGCTCCCCTGGTAGAGATGGCGGCAAAAAGGGTTCACACCCAGCCCCGGCTAAAACCAGGGCTCCCCCCTCTTCCCCCAACGTGACTGTTTCCCGTAAGGCGAAACGGCCACGCGCCTCCACCGAGTCGTTAGACTCACAGGAGGCAACACCCCTGAAGATGGTCGCTAGGCCATCTTCAGGGGTTCCTAAAGCTGTCCCCCGAAAGGAGGACAGCAACAAAGGAGCTTCGGCTCTTTCGCCCACGCCACGAGGTGGAGCGAGTGGCTCGGAGACGGTGGTTCTTTGAAAAGAGGGCCCCTCGCCTCCGAAGCCGCAGCGCCCGCCTAAGGTTTTTGAGGCGGAGGGAGGAAAAGACTCGCATGGCGAGGTCAACCTCCCCCAATAAGTCCTCGAAGGCGACAGCGCTTTGTCCGGCCAACAGCGCCCGGGGTTCTGCCCCCAGGAAGCGTACGGCCATTCCCGTGAGGGTCTTTAATTCGAGGAGGGCCCCCACGTCTCCTCCGAGCTAGGCCTGGAGGGCATATTCCTTCAATGGAATTGCCCTGGACTCCGGGCCAACTGGGAGGAGCTGCGGAGGCTCGCCTCGTCCCTTTCCCCGTTAGCTATTTTTTTGCAGGAGACCATGCTAGGCGTGTGCCCCCTGCCTGCCCTCCCGGGGTATAAGGGTCTTGCGACCCCACCACCGCGGGATGGCCGGGCTGGGGGATGCGCGGTTTACACCCGGCATGATGTCTCCGTTCTTCCTTTCTCTTTAGATACCTCCTTTCAGGCAGTGGCTGTGCAGCTGCACCTGGATAGGAGGTATACTATCATTTCTGCGTACATTCCACCGTCAGCTGACTTCGACGCGGGGGACTTCCACCGCGTCGTGGCACTGTTGCCGAGGCCCTATCTCTTGCTTGGAGATCTGAACGGCAGGCATCCTCTCTGGGGATATTACTCCATAAATCCCATGGGACAAGTCCTTGCCGATCTGATCGAAGAGCTTGAGATGGGTGTCCTAAACGTGGATGAGTTTACGCATCACTGTCCGAGAACCGCTTCATTTTTTTGCCTTGACCTATCTTTGTGCTCTTCGGATGCACAGCCTGATTTTGATTGGGGGGTGGTCGATAACAACCATGGTAGTGATCTCTTTCCCATTCAAATATCATTTTCAGGGCAACCGCCGCCTGAGAGACCACCTCGCTGGTGCTTGGCGCGGGCGCGGTGGCCTGCATTTCAGGAAATGACTGAATTCTCTATCTCAATCGACCCCGTAAGGGGCGCGGTGATTTGCCACTCTGGCCGCCGTGCTGACGGGATCCAGCGCTCCGTCCGGCCCCAGCTTAGCCTCTCTTCCTTCCTTCAAAACACTTGTTTCCTCTCTTTTCGCACAACCTCTCCCACAACTTTCTCTGGTCAGCCTCTAATTTCACAGGGTAGATGCTGACCTTCCTTTCAGCCAACCGTCCCGCATCGGGGCTGAGGGGGTGGTGGACAATGTTCCCTAACCCCTGAGCTCCGGTCTGGGGTGGCTGGTTTTTAACTACCTGCTTCATCCCCACCCATACCTTCCTCACATCCCTTTTCCTCTCCTCTTCACAATCTATTAATTTTTACGCCGTGTCCAAGGTGGAGCCGCCATGCCGATGGACTGCGAGGCCACCAGGCGGGACGATGGTCCCAAATGGCGGCGCCTGGCTCTGCCGGGCCTGTAAGCACCTCTCGCAGTGCGGGCTACTGCTAGAGGTGTGCGCGATTGCATCCCGTGTTTAAAAAAGGGTCACCAAGCCCAATGATGATAAAAAAAAAAAAACCCAACCCCCAACTTCCCCTGTTCCATCGACGGAGCCGCCCTCGGGCAGCTCCAGCAAAAAAATGGAGGTTCCCCTCCTGTGCTTGCACAGGGGACCCTCCATATTTCTCTAACCGGAGAGGAGGCTTAATCCTCTCCTTCGCCTACGGGTGCAGGGGACTTTGCCTCACCCCCTTCTCTGGAGGTGCTTTCGGGCACCTCCCTTTTCCTAGCGGCAGTCCCCTCCTTTCTTTCCAAGGGTCTGCCAAGAAAGCCAGCAGGCAGCCCTTAGCCAGCCGCTCCCCATCAAAGCGGCTCGGTAGGGCAAACCCCGTTAGGGGGGAGAGGGAAGCCAGGCCCCTTCGGTCGCTTCCCTCAAAAGACCTGCTGGCAAGAATTTTAAACCTTGCTGGGGTCAAGGCCTGTGCCTCCCCACACAAGACTGGCGACACTGCCAAGGGGACCTGCGATGTCTTGGGAGGGGATGGCCAACTGGAGGCCCCTCCTATGATAAACATGGTCCTTGAGGAGACCCAGCCTCAGACGGTAGAACCTTCCATGGGGGGGAATTCGGGCTCGGCGCCAAGCACCGAACCCGAATACGCCCCTATGCAAGGTCCTCCTCAAATGGCTGAGGGCTCCAAGGCAGTAAAAGGAGGGGAGGGATATCCTCCGACAGGTGCCCCCACGACAACCAGGACCTTCTCCATTTCGGAGAGGGACCTAGGCTGAGGCCGGTCCATCTGGCCTGGGGGCTTCTGCCGGCGGAGGTGAAAAGCGCGTTCATTCCCCGCCCTCCTCTCCAAAAAAGAAAAAGACAAAAAAGACTAAAAAGACGAAAAAGACTCGGGGCTCCTCTCCATCCGCGGGGGCTGCGGGGACGGATGGCTCTGCTGCCACTTTGGAAGGCGACCAAGCCAAGATCGGCACATCCGGCCCCTTTACCCCCTCGTGTGCAGAGCCCCTGACCAAGACTAACACCAAAAGTGCACAGGGCGGAGCCTCGATGACATCGGGGCCCCTCATTCAGAGGTTACCTGGCGTTTTCGAGCCCACTGGCTTCAAACGCTTTCTCATTATTCGCTCCACTGATGGCACCATGTTGTCCAAGGGCAACATGATCCATCAGAGAAGAGGATTAGCTAGTGCATTTGGTAGAGAGCCGAAGGTGACCCGTTTCTCGGACGGGAGCCTTCTGGCGAATGCGGCGAATCCCGCCGAGGCGGCCAAGATAAGTGCTCTTCGGACACTTCATGGCAACGCGGTGAGTGTGACGCCGCACTCTACCATGAACTTTGTAAAAGGAGTAGTTTATGCGAGGGAACTCGTTGACTACTCCATTGAGGACATCACCCTAGAGCTGGCCGACCATGGGGCGGTCAAGGTCGAACGTGTGATGAGAAAACAGGGAGGGGCTTCGAGACCCACCCCTACACTCTTCGTCACGTTCGACTGTGACAAGCTCCCTGAGTCGGTGCGTGCCGGTTGGTACCGCTACCGCGTGAAGGCATTCGTGCCACTGCCGCGACGGTGCTATTACTGTCACCGCTTCGGCCATACGAATCGCTCATGTAGACGTGCAAAGTCGGGGTCACCCGAAGTCTGTGTAAATTGCTCCAAGGGCGCACACGATAAGTCCAAATCGGTTGTGGCCAAGTGTTTCAATTGCGGAGAGCCGCACCCTGCTTCTTCGAAGCAATGTGGTGCATATCTCCTGGAGAAAGAAATCCTGGCCGTTCAGGCCCAGGATAGACTCTCATTCCGCGAGGCTAAGGACTTGGTCCTGGCGCGATCAGCTCTGCCTGGGACGTCATATGCCTCAGTAGTTCGAAAGGCACCCTCTGCTCCTGGCCCATCCAGGCCAACGAGCACGGTTGTTTCCGTGCCCATTCGGAGCCCTTCTACGGGCTCTACCCAACCCGGGCGCTCCCCTGGTAAAGCTGGCGGCAAAAAGGGTTCATACCCAGCCCCGGCTAAAACCAGGGCTCCCCCCTCTTCCCCCAGCGTGACCGTTTCCCGCAAGGCGAAACGGCCACGCGCCTCCACCGAGTCGTTAGACTCACAGGAGGCAACACCCTGAAGATGGTCGCTAGGCCATCTTCAGGTGTTCCTAAAGCTGTCCCTCGAAAGGAGGACAGCTACAAAGGAGTTTCGGCTCCTTCGCCCACGCCCCGAGGTGGAGCGAGTGGCTCGGAGACGGTGGTTCCTCGAAAAGAGGCCCCCCCCGCCTCCCAAGCCGCCACGCTCGCCTAAGGTTTCGAGGCGGAGGGAGGAAAAGACTCGCATGGCGAGCCCAACCTCCCCCAATAAGTCCTCGAAGGCGACAGGCCTCCAGCGCTTTGTCCGGCCAACAGCGCCCGGGGTTCTGCCTCCGGGAAGCGTACGGCCATTCCCGTGAGGGTCTTCAATTCGAGAAGGGCCCCCGCGTCTCCTCCGAGCTAGGCCTGGAGGGCATATCCCTTCAATGGAATTGCCGTGGACTCCGGGCCAACTGGGAGGAGCTGCGGAGGCTCGCCTCGTCCCGTTCCCCGTTAGCTATTTTTTTGCAGGAGACCATGCTAGGCGCGTGCCCCCTGCCTGCCCTACCGGGGTATAAGGGTCTTGCGACCCCACCACCGCGGGACGGCCGGGCTGGGGGATGCGCGGTTTACACCCGGCATGATGTCTCCGTTCTTCCTTTCTCTTTAGATACCTCCTTTCAGGCAGTGGCTGTGCAGCTGCACCTGGATAGGAGGTATACTATCATTTCTGCGTACATTCCACCGTCAGCTGACTTCGACGCGGGGGACTTCCGCCACGTCGTTGCACGGTTGCCGAGGCCCTATCTCTTGCTTGGAGATCTGAACGGCAGGCATCCTCTCTGGGGAGATTACTCCATAAATCCCAGGGGACAAGTCCTTGCCGATCTGATCGAAGAGCTTGAGATGGGTGTCCTAAACGTGGATGAGTTTACGCATCACTGTCCGAGAACCGCTTCATTTTCTTGCCTTGACCTATCTTTGTGCTCTTCGGATGCACAGCCTGATTGTGATTGGGGGGTGTTCGATGACCTCCATGGTAGTGATCACTTTCCCATTCAAATATCCTTTTCAGGGCAACTGCCGCCTGAGAGACCACCTCGGTGGTGCTTGGCGCGGGCGCGGTGGCCTGCATTTCAGGAAATGACTAAATTCTCTATCTCAGTCGAGGAGTTTAGGTCGGTAGATGAGGCCGTTGAGTTCTTTTCCGGCAACCTCATCGCCTTGGGTCTGACTACTATTCCTAGGACGTCTGGCCGTTTTGCACGCCGACCACTCCCATGGTGGTCGGCCGAGTGTGAGACGGCCCTCAAACAGAAGCGTTATGCCTACATGCGCTATAAGCACCGCCCGAACGATTTCACTGTCGCTGAATTTCTTCGGGCTAGGGCTAGGTTCCGGTATATTTCGAAGCACGCCCGCCGCTCTTCTTGGCGGGCATACGTGTCTTCACTTAACGGGAAGACCCCTTTAGCTCTGGTGTGGAAGCGAGTCAAAAGGATTCGGGGCAAGTTCTCGCAGGACCCCCCTCCCGTTCTCCAGGAGAATGGGACCGCAATCTCGGACCCCGCGTCCGTGGTGGAATTCTTAGCGACCGCTTTTTCCGCATTCTCTAGCCGTGATGCTGCTCCGCCAGCATTCAATGCACGTCGTGATGTCGCGGAAGGCCGCCGGCTAGACTTTACCTCCAGAGGCGGAGAACCCATCAACGACAAGTTTACTGTGAGTGAGTTGCGTTCCGCTCTCGCTTCGTGCGCGGACACCGCTCATGGTCCGGACGATGTCCCGTACGCCATGCTTCGACACCTGGGTGAGCGAGGCATGGCCTTTCTGTTAGATTTGTTCAACAGGATCTGGGTGGAAGGTCTTCTCCCAGACTCCTGGCGAATCGCTACTCTGCTCACCTTTCGCAAGCCGGGGAGAGATCACTCTACTCCGACCGGTTTCCGCCCAATCTCTCTAACCTCTTGCGTGTTCAAGTTGATGGAAAAATTGGTAAATGTTAGATTAGCCTATTTCCTGGACAGCGGAGGCCATCTGTCTTCTGCACAGTGCGGCTTCCGTAAGTTCCACTTCACGTCGGATGCTCTGCTCCGACTGGAAAGTGCCGTCTGCGAGGCTTTCCTTCTTAGACAGCACTACGCCACGGTGTTTTTTGATCTGGAGAAGGCCTATGTTACCGCATGGCGATACGGTATCTTGGAGACTCTCCACACGATGGGGGCGAGCGTTCGCCTCCCAATGTTTATATCTGAATTTTTGCGAGATCGTCGTTTCCGCGTACGGGTGGGGGGAGCCCTCTCCGGCCCAAAGGAGCAGGAAGAGGGTGTCCCGCAGGGAAGTGTCCTCAGTGTCACACTCTTTGCCCTGAGCATCAACGGCATCACCTCAGTGCTGCCGGAAGATGTTCTCGCTATGCTCTACGTGGACGACCTTTCGTTATCTTTTGGCGCGGCCCAGATGCCAATTCTGGAGCGTCGACTCCAACAGGCATTGAACGCGTCTCTCGCTATGCCGAAGCGCACAGGTTTCGGTTTTCTTTGGCCAAGACTAAGGTGGTGCACTTCTGCCGCCATCCACGGCTTCACCCCGACCCAGATTTGTTTCTTAATGGGGTGCGCCTGGACGTGGTTGAGTCGCACCGTTTCCTTGGTCTTGTATTCGACCGACGCCTCAACTGGGAGGCTCATATTCGCAGCCTAGGGTCTCTTGTACCCGCGCCATGGACATTCTCCGTTCCGTGACGTTCAGCGCTTAGGGCGCTGATAGGGCTACCTCCTTACTTTTTTATCGATCCTTTGTTCGCTCGAAGCTCGACTACGGATGCGAGTTTTATGCATCCGCAGCCGAGCGTTTATTGCGGAAGGTGGATTCGATCCACCACACCGGCCTTCGACTTGCGACCGATGCCTTCCGCACTTCCCCCATTGAGAGCCTGTTGGTCGATGCTGGGGAGATGCCACTCGCTCTGCGCCACGTTCAGTGCATCACTCGCCTGTACGCGCGAGCCCGGCGCCTCCCTCAGTCGCCAACAGCTCTCACTGCATCCGCAGCTGATCTCGATGGTGCCTATGCCGCCGAAGGACGCCAGTCATACCCCAAGCCCTTTAGGTTTAGGGCCAGGAAACTCCTTCGAGAGGTAAATATAGCTCTCGGGCCCTTGGCGCCCCTGGTTTTGCCCAGGACGCCACCCTGGAGGGTACCACATTTGGCTATTTGTCGCCACGCCTCTGCTCCCAAAGCTTGTACTGCGCCGGGAGTATTGCGTTCGACCTTTTTGGAGCACACATCGTGTCACGCTGGTACCGTGCCAGTGTATACGGATGGCTCCAAGTCCCAAGAGGGGGTCGGCTTCCACGCCGTATCCCCTCTGTTTGAAGTCAGCGGGGCTCTACCAGGCGCTGCGTCTGTCTTCACGGCCGAGCTGGTGGCAATACACCACTCGGTACGGGATATTACGCGACGTGCCCGGTTCGGAGACCGGATTGTGATCTATAGCGACTCACAAAAGGCCCGG
This sequence comes from Ceratothoa steindachneri, assembly GCA_963969495.1. Lineage (NCBI taxonomy): Eukaryota > Metazoa > Arthropoda > Malacostraca > Isopoda > Cymothoidae > Ceratothoa > Ceratothoa steindachneri. The sequence continues at coordinate 209,215,101 of OZ018318.1, forward strand.
AGTGCTCTCGGGGCATTGGAATCTCCGCATCCCCTGGTTCGCGAAATCCGTGACGCCACGGTTTTGGCGAGCCGGGCAGATGTCGAGATTATCTTCTGCTGGGTTCCTGGACATGTAGGAATTGCGGGGAATGAGCGCGCCGATGAGGGCGCCAAAGAGTCCGCAAGAACTCTACGACCGGACCAGCGTTTCGCTCTTCCTCACACTGACTAAATGGCAGGAATACGGGCAGCTCTACGGACTGCTTGGCAAAGAAGATGGGAGACGGTCGAGGGGAACTTAAAGTTGCCTGCCATTGCGCCGCGACTGTTCCCATGGACCTATCCCCCAATGCCGCGGCGGCTTCAGGTTGCTTTCTGTCGTCTTCGAATCGGACACACTCGTGTGACGCATCGCTACTTGATGAAGGGCTCGCCTGCGCCCTATTGCAACGACTGCGTCGTCCCCCAGACTGTTCGGCACATTCTTGTCGAATGTCCCAGTCTGGGTGATCTTCGCGCACGATACCTGTCCCGGTACCGGGATGGGCGGGGTCGCTACCGCCTGTCCCTTGTATTCGGGACGAGTGCGTGCACCATGACTAGTGGACTTATTGACTTTTTGGGGGAGGCTGGCCTTCTCCCTTTCATTTAACACAGTTTAATTGTTGTTGTTGTTTTTGTTATTGTTTTTGTTATTGCTTTTTTATTGTTATTTCGTTTTATTGTTTCCTGTTTAATTTTTAAAGTAGCCTAGAACCAGGCTGTTTGTTTACGGCGACTAATGCCTAAGTTGGCAGTCGCCAGATAGCCGCTTAATTAAAAAAAAAAAAAAAATCTTCGCGCACGATACCTGTCCCGGTACCGGGATGGGCGGTGTCCCTACCGCCTGTCCCTTGTACTCGGGACGAGTGCGTGCACCATGACTAGTGGACTTATTGACTTTTTGGGGGAGGCTGGCCTTCTCCCTTTCATTTAACACAGTTTAATTGTTGTTATTGTTTTTGTTATTGCTTTTTTATTGTTATTTCGTTTTATTGTTTCCTGTTTAATTTTTAAAGTAGCCTAGAACTAGGCTGTTTGTTTACGGCGACTAATGCCTAAGTCGGCAGTCGCCAGATAGCCGCTTAATTAAAAAAAAAAAAAAAAAAAAAATGCTATCATTTCAGCTCTAGCTACCATAGTGACAAATAATAAGGGAAATGCCATCAAGGGGCTTCAATCATCCTGTAAATGAACACCCTCTGATGCCCCCTCCCCCATCCTATTTATCAGAGACCACGTGCTATGGTATCACTCCATGGACGACGTCATTTCCTGTTCGAACATTTTGAACTTTTGACTCCTGAGCACGGGAAGAAAATATTTCCAAATCCTGTAATCTCGTCCCAAGCCATCTCCCACGGAGAAGAGGTGAGAAAGAGCCGTCCTGTCTTGCACCTCGCTGCTAAATGATGAATCGACTCTGCCTCCGGATTAAGATGCACGCGCCTCAAAGCCGTCCTTATCGTCTCGTCCCATGAGCGTTCGTCAGACAACAAGTATACTCCAGCCGTGATTCTATCCATTTCAATTGGTAGCTTCTTTGAACGCCAAGCCTTTGAATTTGCGCAACAGTCTCTCTTCGTTTAATCGAACCGAAGCAAATCTCCACCGATTACCTTTGGGGAAAGAAAATTCCTCTTTCCATGGAATTACAAGAATTCCCACATTCTCCGTCGAACTTCATCTTTGAAGTTTGGCTATCTTCATCGGAAAGTTGGTTCGGATCGTGCCGCACCTCCTTCATTCGGATCGTGCTCCATTTGCCTTATCGGATCGTTCACTTACAATGATAATTATCAAGAAACCTGTTCAATTTAAATAATTTTCCCTTACCTATTATTATTCTTATTCTGATCTGTGTAAATTAAATTATATTTTTGTTGTTTCATCTTTAACTAACATTTAACGATACTCTCGGCATATTAAAGTAAATCTCGCCAACCATTTATGCACTTTGTTTAATTATTAAGGATTTGAAACCCAACGCCTCAAGTGTGAAGTCTTAGTCGGCGGTTAATCCCTGCGAACAGTCCTCTAACGGTTCGCGTTGCAGTAGGTGATCAAGTCACCCCCACTTCATATAGGAGTAGTGTATGCTAAAGTGTGGTGTCCCACGACGAACAGTCTTTATATCCAGCAATGCATACTGTATAATCGATTTTCTGATATTGCCTTACAACATCCTTTCAGACTCCTTTTGCACGACGAATATTTTGATAAAAAGAACAGGAAAAAGAAACTTTTCAAGAAGAGAGGATAATTAGTCAAAGGAGTCTTTTCTGACAATTGTAAAAGATTGGAAGCGCAACCATCACGCTGTGAAGAAAACAGTAGCGAATGGCATTCGGCCAAGAAAAAGAAGTTTCAACCACAATTTTGAGCTTCAACACCTACAGATCTTTCTCTAATCAAATGACTTTTTGAAGCCCCCCATGCTAGCAGTAAGGCCATATTTTACGATAGTGTGGCTCTTTCCTTCTCGAGAGAAAGAAGATGTACGGCTCTAGTGAGGCTGTAAGATTCAATCTGTATGGACCTTACGGTTGTGTGCGATGCAGCTTTGTCAAGAGAGGTCATATGAAGCAGTTTACCAAACGACAACAGGGTAGAAGATTGATAATTTCACATCGCAATTGATAGAGACAAACTACTACTTCCTTTCAAACTGGAAGATGTTCACAAAATAGATTCGAAGGCGTAGAGCGAGTTCCTATAGTGAAATTCCTATCTTGGATCAAGAGAGAACCTGTAAGTATGAGTAAGTCACTTGTTTTCATGCACGATAATGCTTCTTATCTTGCTTCCAAGTTTTATAAGTTTGTTAAAGTTTAAAAAATTCTTCGGAGACTCAACATTTAACTGGAATCCCAACAATTTCGACCAAAACCTATTAAAAAAACTTCTCAAACATCGCGAAAAGAGACGCTTAGGCAGATAGTAAACAAAATTAACAACAATAAATACCATTCAGAAGCCATCCAAGATGCTACAAAGAATTTTTCTGCTGATTGCATCAAAAGTTTGAATTCGTAAATGTCATTCTGAGGAAAGGTTCCTTTAACACTTCGCCATTGAACAGTTCTTATTTAAAATGATGCTTACTCCTATTTCCCTTCATTGCATTTCTTACACATTCTTTTTATATTTTCTCTGAATTTTTCATACTCTGTGAATCTCTATATATTTAGTTTGATAACTCTATGCATGCTTACAAATGAATATACTGCAAATGATCTCTTTACAGTAAAATGGCCCCGTAATGGGCGCGGCGATTTGCCATCCTGGCCGCCGTGCTGATCGGATTCAGCACTCCGTCGGCCCCAGCTTAGCCTCTCTTCCTTCCTTCAAAACACTTGTTTCCTCTCTTTTCACACAACCTCTCCCACAACTTTCTCTGGTCAGCCTCTAATTTTACAGGGTAGATGCTGACCTTCCTTTCAGCCAACCGTCCCGCATCGGGGCTGAGGGGGTGAGGGACAATGTTCCCTAACCCCTGAGCTCCGGTCTGGGGTGGCTGGTTTTTAACAACCTGCTTCATCCCCACCCATACCTTCCACACATCCCTTTTCCTCTCCTCTTCACAACCTATATTTTTTTACGCCGTGTCTAAGGTGGAGCCGCCATGCCGATGGACTGCCAGGCCACCAGGCGGGAGGGGTGGTCCGAAATGGCGGCGCCTGGCTCTGCCAGGCCTGTAAGCACCTCTTGCAGTGCGGGCAACTGCAAGAGGTGATGAGCTATTGCGTCCCGTGGCAAAAATAGGGTCACCATGCCCATGGATAAATTAATAAAACCTCAAACCCCTTTAACACTCCCTTGCTCATCGACGGAGCCGCCCTCGGGCAGCTCCACCGAAAAAATGGAGGTCCTCCCCCCCTGTGCTTACACAGGAGACACTCCATATTTCTCTAACCGGAGAGGAGGCTTACTCCTCTCCTTCGCCTACGGGTGCAGGGGACTCCCCCTCACCTCCTGCTCTGGAGGTGCTTTCTGGCACCTCCCTTTTCCCAGCGGCAGTCCCCTCTTTTCTTTCCAAGGGGACTGCCAAGAAAGCCAGCAGGCAGCCCTTAGCCAGCCGCTCCCCATCAAAGCGGCTCGGTAGGGCAAACCCCCTTAGGGGGGAGAGGGAAGCCAGGCTCCTTCGGTCGCTTCCCTCAAAAGACCTGCTGGCAAGAATTTTAAACCTTGCTGGGGTTAAAGCCTGTGCCTCCCCACACAAGACTGGCGACACTGCCAAGGGGACCTGCGATGTCCTGGGAGAGGATGGCCAACTGGAGGCCCCTCCTGTGATAGACATGGTCCTTGAGGAAACCCAGCCTCAGACGGTAGGGCCTTCCATGGTGGGGAATTCGGAATCGGCGCCAAGCACCGAACCCGAATCCGCCCCTATGCAAGGTCCTCCTCAAATGGCTGAGGGCTCCGAGGCAGTAGAAGGAGGGGAGGGATCTCCTCCGACAGGTGCCCCTACGACAACCAGGACCTTCTCCATTTCGGAGAGGGACCTGGCTGAGGCCGTCCATCTGGCCTAGGGGCTTCTGCCGGCGGAGGTTAAAAGCGCGTTCATTCCCCGCCCTTCTCTCCAAAAAAGAAAAAGACAAAAAAGACTAAAAAGACGAAAAAGACTCGGGGCTCCTCTCCATCCGCGGGGGCTGCGGGGACGGATGGGTCTGCTACCACTTTGGTAGGCGACCAAGCCAAGATCGGCACATCCGGCCCCTCTACCCCCTCGTGTGCGGAGCCCCTGACCAAGACTAACACCAAGAGTGCACAGGGCGGAGCCTCGATGACATCGGGGCCCCTCATTCAGAGGTTACCTGGCGTTTTCGAGCCCACTGGCTTCAAACGCTTCCTCGTTATTCGCTCCACTGATGGCACCATGTTGTCCAAGGGCAACATGATCCATCAGAGGAGAGGATTAGCTAGTGCAATTGGTAGAGAGCCGAAGGTGACCCGTTCTCGGACGGGAGCCTTCTGGCGAATGCGGCGAATCCCGCCGAGGCGGCCAAGATGAGTGCTCTTCGGACACTTCATGGCACCTTGGTGAGTGTGACGCCACACTCTACCATGAACTTTGTGAAAGGAGTAGTTTATGCGAGGGAACTCGTTGACTACTCCATTGAGGACATCACCCTAGAGCTTTCCGACCATGGGGCGGTCAAGGTCGAAAGTGTGATGAGAAACCAGGGAGGGGCTTCGAGACCCACCCCTACACTCTTCGTCACGTTCGACTGTGACAAGCTCCCTGAGTCGGTGCGTGCCGGTTGGTACCGCTACCGCGTGAAGGCATTCGTGCTACTGCCACGGCGGTGCCATTACTGTCACCGCTTCGTCCATACGAATCGCTCATGTAGACGTGCAAAGTCGATGTCACCCGAAGTCTGTGTAAATTGCTCCAAGGTCGCACACGATAAGTCCAAATCGTGTGTGGCCAAGTGTGTCAATTGCGGAGAGCCGCACCCTGCTTCTTCGAAGCAATGTGGTGCATATCTCCTGGAGAAAGAAATCCTGGCCGTTCAGGCCCAGGATAGACTCTCATTCCGCGAGGCTAAGGACTTGGTCCTGGCGCGCCCAGCTCTGCCTGGGACGTCATATGCCTCAGTAGTTCGAAAGGCACCCTTTGCTCCTGGCCCATCCAGGCCAACGAGCACGGTTGTTTCCGCGCCTATTCGGAGCCCTTCTGCGGGCTCTACTACACCCGGGCGCTCCCCTGGTAGAGATGGCGGCAAAAAGGGTTCACACCCAGCCCCGGCTAAAACCAGGGCTCCCCCCTCTTCCCCCAACGTGACTGTTTCCCGTAAGGCGAAACGGCCACGCGCCTCCACCGAGTCGTTAGACTCACAGGAGGCAACACCCCTGAAGATGGTCGCTAGGCCATCTTCAGGGGTTCCTAAAGCTGTCCCCCGAAAGGAGGACAGCAACAAAGGAGCTTCGGCTCTTTCGCCCACGCCACGAGGTGGAGCGAGTGGCTCGGAGACGGTGGTTCTTTGAAAAGAGGGCCCCTCGCCTCCTAAGCCGCAGCGCCCGCCTAAGGTTTTTGAGGCGGAGGGAGGAAAAGACTCGCATGGCGAGGTCAACCTCCCCCAATAAGTCCTCGAAGGCGACAGCGCTTTTTCCGGCCAACAGCGCCCGGGGTTCTGCCCCCAGGAAGCGTACGGCCATTCCCGTGAGGGTCTTTAATTCGAGGAGGGCCCCCACGTCTCCTCCGAGCTAGGCCTGGAGGGCATATTCCTTCAATGGAATTGCCCTGGACTCCGGGCCAACTGGGAGGAGCTGCGGAGGCTCGCCTCGTCCCTTTCCCCGTTAGCTATTTTTTTGCAGGAGACCATGCTAGGCGTGTGCCCCCTGCCTGCCCTCCCGGGGTATAAGGGTCTTGCGACCCCACCACCGCGGGATGGCCGGGCTGGGGGATGCGCGGTTTACACCCGGCATGATGTCTCCGTTCTTCCTTTCTCTTTAGATACCTCCTTTCAGGCAGTGGCTGTGCAGCTGCACCTGGATAGGAGGTATACTATCATTTCTGCGTACATTCCACCGTCAGCTGACTTCGACGCGGGGGACTTCCACCGCGTCGTGGCACTGTTGCCGAGGCCCTATCTCTTGCTTGGAGATCTGAACGGCAGGCATCCTCTCTGGGGATATTACTCCATAAATCCCATGGGACAAGTCCTTGCCGATCTGATCGAAGAGCTTGAGATGGGTGTCCTAAACGTGGATGAGTTTACGCATCACTGTCCGAGAACCGCTTCATTTTTTTGCCTTGACCTATCTTTGTGCTCTTCGGATGCACAGCCTGATTTTGATTGGGGGGTGGTCGATAACAACCATGGTAGTGATCTCTTTCCCATTCAAATATCATTTTCAGGGCAACCGCCGCCTGAGAGACCACCTCGCTGGTGCTTGGCGCGGGCGCGGTGGCCTGCATTTCAGGAAATGACTGAATTCTCTATCTCAATCGACCCCGTAAGGGGCGCGGTGATTTGCCACTCTGGCCGCCGTGCTGACGGGATCCAGCGCTCCGTCCGGCCCCAGCTTAGCCTCTCTTCCTTCCTTCAAAACACTTGTTTCCTCTCTTTTCGCACAACCTCTCCCACAACTTTCTCTGGTCAGCCTCTAATTTCACAGGGTAGATGCTGACCTTCCTTTCAGCCAACCGTCCCGCATCGGGGCTGAGGGGGTGGTGGACAATGTTCCCTAACCCCTGAGCTCCGGTCTGGGGTGGCTGGTTTTTAACTACCTGCTTCATCCCCACCCATACCTTCCTCACATCCCTTTTCCTCTCCTCTTCACAATCTATTAATTTTTACGCCGTGTCCAAGGTGGAGCCGCCATGCCGATGGACTGCGAGGCCACCAGGCGGGACGATGGTCCCAAATGGCGGCGCCTGGCTCTGCCGGGCCTGTAAGCACCTCTCGCAGTGCGGGCTACTGCTAGAGGTGTGCGCGATTGCATCCCGTGTTTAAAAAAGGGTCACCAAGCCCAATGATGATAAAAAAAAAAAAACCCAACCCCCAACTTCCCCTGTTCCATCGACGGAGCCGCCCTCGGGCAGCTCCAGCAAAAAAATGGAGGTTCCCCTCCTGTGCTTGCACAGGGGACCCTCCATATTTCTCTAACCGGAGAGGAGGCTTAATCCTCTCCTTCGCCTACGGGTGCAGGGGACTTCCCCTCACCCCCTTCTCTGGAGGTGCTTTCGGGCACCTCCCTTTTCCTAGCGGCAGTCCCCTCCTTTCTTTCCAAGGGTCTGCCAAGAAAGCCAGCAGGCAGCCCTTAGCCAGCCGCTCCCCATCAAAGCGGCTCGGTAGGGCAAACCCCGTTAGGGGGGAGAGGGAAGCCAGGCCCCTTCGGTCGCTTCCCTCAAAAGACCTGCTGGCAAGAATTTTAAACCTTGCTGGGGTCAAGGCCTGTGCCTCCCCACACAAGACTGGCGACACTGCCAAGGGGACCTGCGATGTCTTGGGAGGGGATGGCCAACTGGAGGCCCCTCCTATGATAAACATGGTCCTTGAGGAGACCCAGCCTCAGACGGTAGAACCTTCCATGGGGGGGAATTCGGGCTCGGCGCCAAGCACCGAACCCGAATACGCCCCTATGCAAGGTCCTCCTCAAATGGCTGAGGGCTCCAAGGCAGTAAAAGGAGGGGAGGGATATCCTCCGACAGGTGCCCCCACGACAACCAGGACCTTCTCCATTTCGGAGAGGGACCTAGGCTGAGGCCGGTCCATCTGGCCTGGGGGCTTCTGCCGGCGGAGGTGAAAAGCGCGTTCATTCCCCGCCCTCCTCTCCAAAAAAGAAAAAGACAAAAAAGACTAAAAAGACGAAAAAGACTCGGGGCTCCTCTCCATCCGCGGGGGCTGCGGGGACGGATGGCTCTGCTGCCACTTTGGAAGGCGACCAAGCCAAGATCGGCACATCCGGCCCCTTTACCCCCTCGTGTGCAGAGCCCCTGACCAAGACTAACACCAAAAGTGCACAGGGCGGAGCCTCGATGACATCGGGGCCCCTCATTCAGAGGTTACCTGGCGTTTTCGAGCCCACTGGCTTCAAACGCTTTCTCATTATTCGCTCCACTGATGGCACCATGTTGTCCAAGGGCAACATGATCCATCAGAGAAGAGGATTAGCTAGTGCATTTGGTAGAGAGCCGAAGGTGACCCGTTTCTCGGACGGGAGCCTTCTGGCGAATGCGGCGAATCCCGCCGAGGCGGCCAAGATAAGTGCTCTTCGGACACTTCATGGCAACGCGGTGAGTGTGACGCCGCACTCTACCATGAACTTTGTAAAAGGAGTAGTTTATGCGAGGGAACTCGTTGACTACTCCATTGAGGACATCACCCTAGAGCTGGCCGACCATGGGGCGGTCAAGGTCGAACGTGTGATGAGAAAACAGGGAGGGGCTTCGAGACCCACCCCTACACTCTTCGTCACGTTCGACTGTGACAAGCTCCCTGAGTCGGTGCGTGCCGGTTGGTACCGCTACCGCGTGAAGGCATTCGTGCCACTGCCGCGACGGTGCTATTACTGTCACCGCTTCGGCCATACGAATCGCTCATGTAGACGTGCAAAGTCGGGGTCACCCGAAGTCTGTGTAAATTGCTCCAAGGGCGCACACGATAAGTCCAAATCGGTTGTGGCCAAGTGTTTCAATTGCGGAGAGCCGCACCCTGCTTCTTCGAAGCAATGTGGTGCATATCTCCTGGAGAAAGAAATCCTGGCCGTTCAGGCCCAGGATAGACTCTCATTCCGCGAGGCTAAGGACTTGGTCCTGGCGCGATCAGCTCTGCCTGGGACGTCATATGCCTCAGTAGTTCGAAAGGCACCCTCTGCTCCTGGCCCATCCAGGCCAACGAGCACGGTTGTTTCCGTGCCCATTCGGAGCCCTTCTACGGGCTCTACCCAACCCGGGCGCTCCCCTGGTAAAGCTGGCGGCAAAAAGGGTTCATACCCAGCCCCGGCTAAAACCAGGGCTCCCCCCTCTTCCCCCAGCGTGACCGTTTCCCGCAAGGCGAAACGGCCACGCGCCTCCACCGAGTCGTTAGACTCACAGGAGGCAACACCCTGAAGATGGTCGCTAGGCCATCTTCAGGTGTTCCTAAAGCTGTCCCTCGAAAGGAGGACAGCTACAAAGGAGTTTCGGCTCCTTCGCCCACGCCCCGAGGTGGAGCGAGTGGCTCGGAGACGGTGGTTCCTCGAAAAGAGGCCCCCCTCCGCCTCCCAAGCCGCCACGCTCGCCTAAGGTTTCGAGGCGGAGGGAGGAAAAGACTCGCATGGCGAGCCCAACCTCCCCCAATAAGTCCTCGAAGGCGACAGGCCTCCAGCGCTTTGTCCGGCCAACAGCGCCCGGGGTTCTGCCTCCGGGAAGCGTACGGCCATTCCCGTGAGGGTCTTCAATTCGAGGAGGGCCCCCGCGTCTCCTCCGAGCTAGGCCTGGAGGGCATATCCCTTCAATGGAATTGCCGTGGACTCCGGGCCAACTGGGAGGAGCTGCGGAGGCTCGCCTCGTCCCGTTCCCCGTTAGCTATTTTTTTGCAGGAGACCATGCTAGGCGCGTGCCCCCTGCCTGCCCTACCGGGGTATAAGGGTCTTGCGACCCCACCACCGCGGGACGGCCGGGCTGGGGGATGCGCGGTTTACACCCGGCATGATGTCTCCGTTCTTCCTTTCTCTTTAGATACCTCCTTTCAGGCAGTGGCTGTGCAGCTGCACCTGGATAGGAGGTATACTATCATTTCTGCGTACATTCCACCGTCAGCTGACTTCGACGCGGGGGACTTCCGCCACGTCGTTGCACGGTTGCCGAGGCCCTATCTCTTGCTTGGAGATCTGAACGGCAGGCATCCTCTCTGGGGAGATTACTCCATAAATCCCAGGGGACAAGTCCTTGCCGATCTGATCGAAGAGCTTGAGATGGGTGTCCTAAACGTGGATGAGTTTACGCATCACTGTCCGAGAACCGCTTCATTTTCTTGCCTTGACCTATCTTTGTGCTCTTCGGATGCACAGCCTGATTGTGATTGGGGGGTGTTCGATGACCTCCATGGTAGTGATCACTTTCCCATTCAAATATCCTTTTCAGGGCAACTGCCGCCTGAGAGACCACCTCGGTGGTGCTTGGCGCGGGCGCGGTGGCCTGCATTTCAGGAAATGACTAAATTCTCTATCTCAGTCGAGGAGTTTAGGTCGGTAGATGAGGCCGTTGAGTTCTTTTCCGGCAACCTCATCGCCTTGGGTCTGACTACTATTCCTAGGACGTCTGGCCGTTTTGCACGCCGACCACTCCCATGGTGGTCGGCCGAGTGTGAGACGGCCCTCAAACAGAAGCGTTATGCCTACATGCGCTATAAGCACCGCCCGAACGATTTCACTGTCGCTGAATTTCTTCGGGCTAGGGCTAGGTTCCGGTATATTTCGAAGCACGCCCGCCGCTCTTCTTGGCGGGCATACGTGTCTTCACTTAACGGGAAGACCCCTTTAGCTCTGGTGTGGAAGCGAGTCAAAAGGATTCGGGGCAAGTTCTCGCAGGACCCCCCTCCCGTTCTCCAGGAGAATGGGACCGCAATCTCGGACCCCGCGTCCGTGGTGGAATTCTTAGCGACCGCTTTTTCCGCATTCTCTAGCCGTGATGCTGCTCCGCCAGCATTCAATGCACGTCGTGATGTCGCGGAAGGCCGCCGGCTAGACTTTACCTCCAGAGGCGGAGAACCCATCAACGACAAGTTTACTGTGAGTGAGTTGCGTTCCGCTCTCGCTTCGTGCGCGGACACCGCTCATGGTCCGGACGATGTCCCGTACGCCATGCTTCGACACCTGGGTGAGCGAGGCATGGCCTTTCTGTTAGATTTGTTCAACAGGATCTGGGTGGAAGGTCTTCTCCCAGACTCCTGGCGAATCGCTACTCTGCTCACCTTTCGCAAGCCGGGGAGAGATCACTCTACTCCGACCGGTTTCCGCCCAATCTCTCTAACCTCTTGCGTGTTCAAGTTGATGGAAAAATTGGTAAATGTTAGATTAGCCTATTTCCTGGACAGCGGAGGCCATCTGTCTTCTGCACAGTGCGGCTTCCGTAAGTTCCACTTCACGTCGGATGCTCTGCTCCGACTGGAAAGTGCCGTCTGCGAGGCTTTCCTTCGTAGACAGCACTACGCCACGGTGTTTTTTGATCTGGAGAAGGCCTATGATACCGCATGGCGATACGGTATCATGGAGACTCTCCACACGATGGGGGCGAGGGGACGCCTCCCAATGTTTATATCTGAATTTTTGCGAGATCGTCGATTCCGCGTACGGGTGGGGGGAGCCCTCTCTGCCCCAAAGGAGCAGGAAGAGGGTGTCCTGCAGGGAAGTGTCCTCAGTGTCACGATCTTTGCCCTGAGCATCAACGGCATCACCTCGGTGCTGCCGGAAGATGTTCTCGCTACGCTCTACGTGGACGACCTTTCGATCTCTTTTGGCGCGGCCCAGATGCCAACTCTGGAGCGTCGACTCCAACAGGCATTGAACCGCGTCTCTCGCTATGCCGAAGCGCACAGGTTTCGGTTTTCTTTGGCCAAGACTAAGGTGGTGCACTTCTGCCGCCATCCACGGATTCACCCCGACCCAGATTTGTTTCTTAATGGGGTGCGCCTGGATGTGGTTGAGTCGCACCGTTTCCTTGGTCTTGTATTCGACCGACGCCTCACCTGGGAGGCTCATATTCGCAGCCTTAGGGTCTCTTGTACCCGCGCCATGGACATTCTCCGTTCCGTGACGTTCAGCGCTTGGGGCGCTGATAGGGCTACCTCCTTACTTTTTTATCGATCCTTTGTTCGCTCGAAGCTCGACTACGGATGCGAGTTTTATGCATCCGCAGCCGAGCGTTTATTGCGGAAGGTGGAATCGATCCACCACACCGGCCTTTGCCTTGCGACCGGTGCCTTCCGCACTTCCCCCATTGAGAGCCTGTTGGTCGATGCTGGGGAGATGCCACTCGCTCTGCGCCGCGTGCAGTGCATCACTCGCCTGTACGCGCGAGCCCGGCGCCTCCCTCAGTCGCCAACAGCTCTCACTGCATTCGTAGCTGATCTCGATGGTGCCTATGCAGCCGAGAGAGGCCAGTCATACCCTAAGCCCTTTGGGTTTAGGGCCAGGAAACTCCTTCGAGAGGTAGATATAGCTCTCGGGCCGGTGGCGCCCCTGGTTCTGCCCAGGACGCCACCCTGGAGGGTACCACATTTGGCTATTTGTCGCCACGCCTCTGCTCCCAAAGCTTGTACTGCGCCGGGAGTATTGCGTTCGACCTTTTTGGAGCACACATCGTGTCACGCTGGTACCGTGCCAGTGTATACGGATGGCTCCAAGTCCCAAGAGGGGGTCGGCTTCCACGCCGTATCCCCTCTGTTTGAAGTCAGCGGGGCTCTACCAGGCGCTGCGTCTGTCTTCACGGCCGAGCTGGTGGCAATACACCACTCGGTACGGGAGATTACGCGACGTGCCCGGTTCGGAGACCGGATTGTGATCTATAGCGACTCACAAAGCGCCCTGAGTGCTCTCGGGGCATTGGAATCTCAGCATCCCCTGGTTCGCGATATCCGTGACGCCACGGTTTTGGCGAGCCGGGCAGATGTCGAGATTATCTTCTGCTGGGTTCCTGGACATGTAGGAATTGCGGGGAATGAGCGCGCCGATGAGGGCGCCAAAGAGTCCGCAAGGACTCTGCGACCGGACCAGCGTTTCGCTCTTCCTCACACCGACTACATGGCAGGAATACGGGCAGCTCTTCGGACTGCTTGGCAAAGAAGATGGGAGACGGTCGAAGGGAACTTAAAGTTGCGTGCCATTGCGCCGCGACTGTTCCCATGGACCTATCCCCCAATGCCGCGATGCTTCAGGTTGCTTTCTGTCGTCTCCGATTCGGACACACTCGTGTGACGCATCGCTATCTGATGGAGCGCTCGCCTGCGCCCTATTGCAACGACTGCGTCGTCCCCCAGACTGTTCGGCACATTCTTGTCGAATGTCCCAGTCTGGGTGATCTTCGCGCACGATACCTGTCTCAGTACCGGGATGGGCGGGGTCGCTACCGCCTGTCCCTTGTGCTTGGGACAGATTCGTGCACACTGACTTGTGGACTTGTTGACTTCTTAGGGGAGGCCGGCCTTCTCCCTATTATTTAAGCAAGGTTTGTTTTTGTTTTTTTGTTTTTTTGCATTTGTTTTGTTTTTGTTTGTTTGTTTTTTTTTCTTTAGTTGCACGCTCCTGCGCCGGGGGGACCTCTCCCCGACGCACCAGCTTGCTTCCTTTCCCCCTTTTGGGGTGTTGTTTTTTGGGGGTTTTTTTCTCTCTTTAATTTCATTTTAAAGTAGCCTAGAACTAGGCCAGTTTTAATACGGCGACTAATGCCCAAGTAGGCAGTCGCCAGATGAGCTCTTAAAAAAAAAAAACTGCACGACTTGCATATTGATGCGAGAGGTGGAAAAATTAAAAGACCTCTATAGAGCCTCAGAGGAGAGAGCTAAGGTCCTTGAGGGAAAGTTGGAGAAGCTCGAAGCCCTTAAAGTAGCTCAGGTTCGATGCCTAGAAGAGGCGCCGCCCACTGACGTTTCGGAATCCCCTGGTAATGAAGCGGACATTCCGGCATCATCTGAGGCTAAGCCAGCTGAGGCGAGAGAAAATGAGAAAAAGAAGAAACGAGAAACGAAGAAAAAAAAGAAAAAGAAGATAGTTGAAACAAAAGTAGAACCCAAAATAGAAGAAAAACAGATAAAGAAGAAGAAAAAGAAAGATAAGAATGTGGAGAGTAAAGAGGAAAAGGGGAGGCTTCTTCCACAAGGGAAGTCCCCGTCTTCAGAGGCCAAGTGTCCGAAGGTCACCCTCATTGGTGACTCGCAAACACGGGATCTGCAGCCGCTGCTAGCGGCCCGCCTTCGCACTAGCGTGAAGGTAAGCTGCCTGTCAGGAGAAAGCTCAGATTTCTGAGAATTCTGTTGTTGCTCTGATTGTGAGCGGCAACGACCTCTACCTCAGAGGGGGTAAGGTTGGCCTCAGTGGTAAGACCATCCAAACAGTGATTGGAGCCGTGGACGACATAGGGCTTAAAACCCGCAAACGTGTGGTGGTTGGGATGCTTCCGAGAAGAGGTCCATCCCAAACCGCTCACGAAAGAAACGTCGCAGTGAACAAAAGGTTGGCGGATCTCTGCACGGCAAAAGGAGTCTTCTTCGTGGACCCCTATCGTACCTTTATCGGTAGAGACGACCTCTACCAAAGGGACGGGGTACATCTCTCCTTTAAAGGGAAGGCCTTTCTCGCCAATCTAATTCAAGATGTCGTGGAACGCACCCAAAGGAGCGTTCGAAACAGAGCGAAAGCGGACGTGCGCCAGCATGCCCGTATCACTCCTGGAACGACCTTCTCGGAGGTCGTCAAAAAGGGTGTGACCACGAAAACAGAAAAGCCGGGAAACGGAAGAGCGTAGGGAGTCCTACACTAGGGGACTCTCTCAAAGTTCTTCTGTTCAATGCGAGGTCAATCAGGAATAAGTTTCTTGAGCTCTGTGGCCTCGTAGTAACAGAGGAACCTGAGATGGTGGCCATAACGGAGTCGTGGATAAAAACCTCAAGCCGAGATTTTGAATGTGAATTCACGATTCCCGGTTACCAGCTCTTCCAGAAAGATAGGTTAGACAGAGAGGGTGGCGGTGTGATGTTGTATGTCAAGGATACTCTCAACTCGACGGATTGCAACATCATATCCGACCATGAACTACTAGGTTTGACCTAAGGAAAGGTCCTGCCAAATACAGGACCCTAGTGCTTTATAGACCTCCTGCCCAACTCGTTGAAAAGGACAGAGATCTGTACCAGCTGCTAGGAGAACTTGTCGAAGACAGGGTGTGTATCGTCATGGGTGATTTCAACACACAAGTTGACTGGGAAACCAGAGAACCCTGTCGCGAGAACGCACTACTCCTGGAGTTCACGAACAACGAGTTCCTCACTCAGTGGGTGAGAGAGCCAACGAGAGGAGACAATATCCTCGACTTGGTTTTCACCTCTGAGGATGACATCGTTGAGGACCTCTCTGTTGGCGAAGAGCTCGGTGGCAGTGACCACCGACTAATTAGATTTGTAGTCAAAGTCCCCAAGGCAGAGCTTGCAACTAGTAAATCAAGGAAACTGGATTTGAGAAGAGCAGACTTTGCAGGTCTACGCGCGGGACTGACTGACGCGAGGTTAGAAGAGTGCGATGCTGTTGAAGACTCTTGGAACAGTTTCAAAACCACATTCATTAGTCTTCAATCGCGTTTTATCCCTCTGAAATGCCCCCGTCGGTCCTCTGATCAACCAAAGTGGTTTAATCGAGAAATCTGGCAACTGCTTAGGGAGAAGAGAAATGTGTACCGGCAATCGAAGATCTCGGGTGACTTTGACGAATACCGGAGGCTGGCCAGGAGAGTGAAGTCCAGTATAAGGGCGGCTATGCGGTCTGAGGAACTCCGAGTGGCGAGACTCTGTAAAGAGAATCCCAAGGAGTTTTCTAGGATATGTTAACAGCCGTAAACCAATCCGTCGAACGAGTGGCCCTTTGAGGAATGAGAAGGGGACATTAAAGCATTCAGATGCAGAAAATGCTAACCTCCTCAACGACTACTTCTCTTCAGTGTTTACTGAAGAGTGTGGTCCCATTCCCCAGCCGACGGATTCCTACTCGGGGGAAAAACTGGAGGCAATGGACTTCACCGAAGGAGAAATAAAGAAAAAGATCGCTGACCTAAAGACCAATAAGTCCCCTGGACCGGATGGGTTTCTACCTAAAGTGTTAGAGGAAGTGTGCGATGAAGTATCACGACATCTGTGCGCTATCTTTAACATGTCAATCCGGACCAAATGCGTTCCTAGAGACTGGCGTGAGGCGGAGGTGACTCCTATCTTCAAGAAAGGAGACCGTAACCAACCGTCGAACTACTGACATATCAGTCTGACTTCGATAGTCGGTAAACTCATGGAAAGCATCATGGTGGACAAAGTGACGTCGTATTTAGAGTCAAACCTGCTACTGAGGAGTTCCCAGCACGGCTTCCGAAGGCAACGGTCATGCCTGACGAACCTTGTGGAATTCTTCCACTTCGTTTTTAGTGAGCACGATCGGGACAAGGCGGTGGATGTGGTCTACCTAGACTTTCAGAAAGCCTTTGATAAGGTACCACACCGCCGCCTTCTCCGGAAAGTGCGAGGCGCTAGGCATAGACGGAAAGGTAGCCGGCTGGATCGAGAACTGGCTAAGTGGCAGACGGCAACGGGTGGTGGTGAATGGACAGTCTTCTGAGTGGGTGCCCGTTACTAGCGGGGTGCCTCAAGGTTCTCCCCTGAGACCACTACTATTCATCATCTACGTCAACGACATGGACGGTGACATGGTTGCCAAGATTTCCAAATTTGCTGACGATACCAAGCTTGGTATGAACGTTGCAAAGGAGGGAAATACTGCCCGCCTGCAGGAAGATCTTGGGAAGATTGGGGAGTGGTCGGACACGTGGCAAATGCCTTTTAACGTGGGGAAATGCAAAGTGATGCATATCGGCCACAGAAACCCCCAATCTCAGTATATCCTTAAGGGCACTGCTATGGAATCCACCGACACTGAGAAGGACTTGGGTGTAACAATCACTAGTGACCTCAAGTTCTCGAAACAGTGCATTGAGGCGGAGCAAAAGGCCCAAAGGATGCTAGGCTATATTAAGCGCCAGTTTGGTTATCGGAACCAGGAGATTGTACTCTGCCTGTACAACTCACTTGTCCGACCGCACCTGGAGTATGCCGTACAATTTTGGAGTCCTTCATTGCTAAAGGACATCGCGAGATTGGAACGCGTACAAGCCAGGGCAACCAAGCTGATTCCCTCCATCCGACATAAAATTTATGAGGATAGACTAAGGGAATTAGATCTGTTCTCGCTAGAAACCCGTAGACTACGTGGTCAGCTCATCGAAGTTTTCAAAATACTTCGAGGGTTCGACAATGTTGACTACCGGGATATGTTCACACTGAGTGAGAACAGAACGCGCAATCACGGCTTCAAACTTGAACTGAAGCGTTACAACCGCAATCTGTGTGGAAAATTTTTCACCTACAGTATCTGCGGTATGTGGAACGCACTTCCAGTGGAAGTTGTCAACAGTGAATCGGTTGACCAGTTCAAGTCAAGACTAGACAAAGTCTTGAAAAGTGGCCGTTTAGGGACGCAAAACAATTGAGCAGCCTTGTGCCCGCTCAATTGCTAGTCCAAAGGTACCCTCTTTGAATGGACCGTAAGGTCTCCTAGGGTACCTTCTTTCCTTGTTGTTACTCCTTGTTGTTACCCCAACGCACTTTTGTGATCGAGGCTTTGTGACTCTCCTCACAATAAACTCACAACATCGGAGCAAATTACTGTTTAGGCTGATTTTCGCTGCCTTTTGTCAACGACAAAACGCTGTATAATACAATTTCCGTCTTTTCATTTTAGTATTATTTGTGTAATATATTTCAACAATTTTGTCATATATTTTCTAACTTGGCAGTTAGAAAAATATTATAATCTTAGCCATTGAGTTGGGCATAAAGTAGGAGGTGAAAAAATAGACGAAGATTTTGAGGGTCCTGCGAAAAATAATAAAGAAAAAGCTAAGAAAGGCTGTTCCAGAGAAGTTCACGAGGTAGAAAACTAGTACAGTATAGTACGTTGTTGCTTCTTTCCCCACAAGAGATTTGGTTCGTAATTGTTGAAGCTTATCTTAACTCATTGTGCTTTTTGTTGCTTTTATGAATGCTTCCGACCATCCTCCTCTTCAGAACTCGCTAATCCAACATATGAACAATTACTTAGTAAAACAGAGAAATGCTGAAAGCTAAAGATAACACAAAGAAGAATGGCGAGTAAATGTCAGATGAAACTAAAATTTATGAGAAAATTCCATAATTAAAGCATTAAATATATAAGCACAAACTAAACTAATAGAGTTTAACAAACAAATAAAAAAGAAACAGAGATGACTTACACAAAATTAAAGCAAATACGGTTGAACGAATTAAGACAAAAAAATAACTTATTTATATACAGACAGATAAATATGCATATCCATATATAAATTAAAATAATACGAAGAATATGTATAAAGAATTTTAAAAATACCTCCAATGATGTTACTTTAAAGCATGTACAGGTTAAATATTAAGATGATAAATTGCTCTTTCGCCTAGAAATAAGTCACTTTCAAATGCACAGGCATGAATACATATGTTAGACAGATTTATAAAATAGCTATCAATGCCGTTAAAAACAAGAATCCCGTGAGGAAAGATAATACACTTGGGGATGAGTTCACAAATTGCTCTTTCGCCTAGAAATAAAAGTCACTTTCAAATGCACAGGCATGAATACATATGTTAGACAGATTTATAAAATAGTTAGCAATTGCCGTTAGAAACAAGAATCCCGTGAGGAAAGATAATACACGTGGGGATGAGTTCAGAGGAATTGAGATAAAAACAAGGCAACTTTACAGGAAACATAGCAAATAGCAAAAATCAAGGTATTAAGAGGTCACGAGAAACCGTAGTGTCTCTTCGAACCCTTGGGGAATGGAAGCAAATTCGGCCCTAAAGAATTTCCTGTGTGATCTGGCGCTGAAAAGGTAAGGGCCGGATGAAAAGGTCATGACGTTGGTAAATTAGAGACACTTATGCACATCGGAAACATGTTAAGAAATCTTCAGGCTCATTATTTATTTCCAAATCCCCTTCCTCCCTGATTTGTTTGTATAGGTTTATTGTGCAATAGAGTACATTTATACATGATCTAATACAAATACAATAATAATGTGATATAATAATATATAAATACACATAATATACGCGTACACATTACACAAAGCGGGGATTCCGCCACTGTCGCCGTGCAGTAAGACGCGGCGGAGCGTCCCACGCGTGTCTTGTCTGCTGCAAGTTGGTGGTTGTGGTCCTCACTTCCCGTCACCCGGCTGGGCGTGGGCCGCGATCAGCGCGGAGGGGGTGCTGTTCTCAGCACCTCCAGCAGCTCGTTTGTTGGGGTGTGGCGGGCCACCTTGGCGGCTCCTGCCTCTCGCGCCCTCAGTAGGGCGCCTCTTACAGGGAGAGGGGCTGGCGTTGGCTCAGGCCTGATGCGGGCGGAGCGGGAAAGGAGAGGAGGTAGTGCTTAGAATAACAATAAAAACGTATATTTGATTTATGCGTAAAACAAACATCGTTTGCCTAAAAAAAGAACCTAAAGTTGAACTGGGTGAGTCATGTATTTAATTTTAAGACAACGGTAACTAAAGTATAACGGATTGGATTACACTCATTAAAAACTGACCAAAATGAAAAGCAAGCAAAACACTTATGAATGAACTCCAAAAATAAATCAAAGAAAGAAGGGAGAAAGAGAAAAAGAAAAATTGAGAATGGAAAGAGGAGAGAGAATGAAGGTAAGATTATGACAAAGTAGATAAAAACGAAAAGAAGGAAAGATATAATTGGATAAAGAAGGATTGCGAGTAAGAGAGAGGCAGCGAAAGAGAGAAAGAGCAAGATAAAGGAGAATTAAGTAGGGAGAGAGGAAAGGAGAAGAAAAAGGTATGGAGATGCAAAGAAGAGAAACAAAGGAACTGGGATAAAAATAAGGAAAGAAAGAATGGGACAGGGAAAAAAGAAGCAAAGGAAAAGATAAATAGAGAGAAAGTAAGAAGGATAGAAAGAGATAGGAAGAAAAAGTAAAGAAAAGGTGAGAAAAATTGATATAAGGAAAGAAATGAAGGGAAGGAAGAAGAAAGAGGGAGATATGGAAACAAAGAAAGAAAGAGGGGGAGAGAAGGAATGAATCAAAAACTGGGGGAAAGTGGAAGAAGAAAAAGAGAGGAAGGATAGAAAGAAGAAATGAAGGAAATAGAAAGATGAGGGAGAGAAAGAAAGCGAGAGAGAAAATTCATATCTTCGCTCTTTAGTCCAGTTGCGGAGATGGTAGTGAAAGATGTTCAAATTCATCGCGAGCCACGGTGAAAGTTAAAATCTTGGTCTAAGTTTAATAAACCCAGAATTTTGGTCAAATGGAATGGACTTTAGAAAGGAACTTCTAAGAAAAAAACGTTAAATAACTATCATTAAAATCATAGCCAAAAAAAGGTGAAAAAACGCCTTCAATAAAAACCCGTCAGCTGTTTTGGAGAACTTTGTCTAAACAAGTCCTTAAAAAATAAAAGAAAAACAAAGATTTAAGCTTCTTATTCGGAGACAAAGGGGCATAAAAAGTGTTCATTCAATTTTGACGAAATGAGATATTACGTTGTTAAAAGAAATAAGAAAAATAAACAGAAAATAAGGTAAAGAGAGAATTAGCGGGAGAAGGACAAGATGTTTATCCATCACTCAATGAGAGGAGTTGAAAAGTGCGCGGAAATTCTCCGTTCTACAAAGAAAGGAAGAAAAACACGCCCAAATTTGTTCTCTTAAGCCCTTTGGAGTGAATGAAAAGAATGATGTGCACGATTGTTTGGAAAGAAGACAACAAAGGAAGGCATTGCGTCCTACCAGGACTGTAACAAACCAACCCTAAAATAAACAAAAAAGGCAAATCAATGCACGACATTGCAATCATAAGCAAGCACGTCAAAAACTACCCTAAGAATCAATCAAACTAGCGAAATTTGAAACCCTTATGTTTTACATTTTTCTTTCAAATGATATAATTACCAATGTCCTCCCATATTAAGTCCGGGAATTAGTGACTGATTTGAAGGTCGAAAGGTCATATAAACATAAAGCAGAATAATTTAGAGCACCTGACTTAGGTCTGTTGACCTTGTATTATAGCGATCAAGGTAAGTTCCCTTAGAGAAACTTTCTTTCTTCAACTTCAAGGCAACACCAGCAATGCTTAAAATCCCCTATTCATCTGGTGCCAATCTTTGTCCATCCTTATCACCAACCAATCACTCAGCGCAGTTCTTTATCACCTCCCTTGCCTGTTTTAAATGACTTGCAATTATTAAATAATATATTGAGATTACATATATTCTCTATGATCTGCAGAAATTATTCCTCGATAAGAATCACCACATGGGACATTAGCGAAGTCTCCCTCGTATTTGGGTATAAAACATTCGATAAAACTTAAGCTAAGTCATTGGCCAAGGACTCTACCATCAACAATTAAATATCGATAAAATACCTAAATAAAGGAACCCTTTTGTGAAAAATGTTGACTACTAAACACGTATTAAAGTAGATGGGAAAAATCTGAAGTAAAATTAATCAGGAGGGCAAGACAAGTGGTGGGTCTTATTTAAAAAATGTGTACACTACGTGTCGATGTGCTACATACATGTTTTAGTGTACACATACACACACCGTCACCGTTCCATGGCTGAAAATGTCGTTTCTTCTCAGTTCTTATAAATAAAGCGTAAACATACAACGGGCAGTCTTACGGAGGGAGGGGTAAGAAATGAAGGTATGAAAGTCTTAGTTTTATTTAATTTACTAATATAAAATTACTTCAATATTCATACACATCAATAAAAAACGAATATTAAAAAAATATAGGAACCAAAAAAACGATACAACAAATTATTTATGAATAAAATACAAATAATTCAGAAAGTATCAACGAAAACATCTTTCAGGCAAAATTAAAAACATTCTACATCTCCCATCTAGACAAAAACATGAAATAAAAAATAAGTAATGAAGTGAAAAGACCGATTTAGTCGTTAAGCATCGACCAACAAATCATCATAATCCAAAAACCAGAAAAAAAGGAGACGGCGCAGTTATCATAAACAAAACCAATTATACTAGGAAACTAGAATCTCTCCTTTCAAATAAAAGCAAATTCATTTAATATCGCCACAAAATATCTTATAATAGCAACAAAAAATATAAACAGATTCGAAAGTTGTATCAAGTATAAATATATGAGCAAAACAATCAAAAGAATAGGTACTTACAACAACGCACACTTATCCGGTCTACAAAAATCGAAAAAAATATGTCCGATCTTCCCACACGTCTATCTATCTAAATGAGTGTCACAGTAACTCATGACATTGTAAAATGCATTAATTAATAAATTCATTGTAAACTATTGACCGAACTTATACAAAAACTATGACATGAGAATAAATAACTTAGCCAACTCGGCTTTGCTAGATGTAGATTATTTATTCACAAACGTCTCAATATAATAAAACAATATAAATATCCATGAAGAGAGTATACAATAATAATGAAATACCTCGACCTAGAATACCAAAGGAAATATTAACGAATTCTTAATAATATTGATCCCAAAGCGGAATTGAATTTCAAAAAGAGATATTACCTCCATAAAGGCTGCATTGCCATGGTGACCGACTGTACACAACATTTTTAGATTTTTTCATGACAACTAAAAAACAATACGATAAAAGAAAACAAATAATTCAACTACATATTTTACGCACTCTACCTATACGATACACTATCATTCTAATCAAAAGATTAGACAAGAAAGCACTTTTAAAATTACTTATGAGCAACCTAATGGCAATAAATTTAACTTCTTTTATAATTAAAATTGACGCCTTGACCTGTCGGTTCGTCGCAAGTAACAAAAGGGGTCAGTCCTCCCAATGACTTGCGGGGTTTTGTGATAAGATGATAAATGGTTATTGCATTAATGGTTTCCCATGGTTCAAATCAATTACAAGTGCCTTTGAATGGCTAAATGAGGCTATTGCCATTAGATGCCGCCACCCAACGCCATATCCGATGGCATATTTTAAATCTCCAGCGTTAATAACCATCAGTCCCATGGTCATATGGGTCATTTGATGGCTCTAAATGGGTAAAATTGGACTTTATTCCTTTAAAAAAACGACGCCTTGACCTGGCGCTTCGCTGCAGGTAATAAGTGAAAAAAAATCACGGTAAAATATTCTGAACCATCTTATTACACTATGTAATGTTAGAAAATTAATTGTCCAATGCAATTATCCAAGAGATAAACTCTTCCACATTTTCCACAAGATCAAATATTTTAAGTGACAAACACCTAGAGTATCAATTCTCTTCGCCGGATAACGAATGTATGTCGTCATTTATTGAATATACCACCAACAACTTACCGACAAGGGGCAAGCAACTCCGAATCAAACGAAGTAAAATCAACGAACACCTACGATAATACATATAGAAGCTAAAAAGAAAAAAAATATTCGAATATTTTAAAACCATTTAAATCTACGATAAACAGGACTTAGACTTGCCGAAGCCATCCTATTCAAGGAAATACAGCCAGATTTAAACATTCAATCCGATGCGTTGGGCAAAATGCTTAACATATTTTAATGATATTGGTAGACATTAAAATGCTAGTTGCATACATTTATATATAAATTTAATTCGCAAAAAAATCTTTATGCACTATAGGTCACATGATCTTTAAGTGGAGAAAAGAGGAAAAATTATAGTATGTAATGTCATTTGGAAATGTTATCATTCGAATAATGCGCCATAAGTGTTCATACTGAGAAATTAAATAATAGTTAAAGCTTATTGTTTATTACTCTAAAATACCATATTCTGCTAATTAACCTTGTAACAATGTCAATTCTGTATACACTCAACAAAGGTGGCCCAAGTAAAGACACCTGAGGTAATCTGGTGTCGCCCTAGATCCAGTCTAAATTTGCCTCATTTAAAATAATCCGCGCTTAACCAGCTCTGAGCCTATTTTCTAGCCTTATAGGATTTTCCATCTTATACTCTCCGCTTTAAGATTCAGTAAGAGACTCTTATATGTAAATTAACCTTGTATAAATGTCAATTTTGTATACACTAAACAACAGTGGGCCAGGTAATGACACCTGAGGTAGTCTGGTGTCGCCCTAGATCCAGTCCAAATTTGCCTCGTTTAAAATAACCCGCGGTTAAGTAGCTCTGAGCCCATTTTCTAGCCCCTTAGAATTTTCCATCTTCTACTGTTCGCTTTAAGATTCAGTAAGAGACTCTTATATGGAAGAGTAAAAAAGTCTATTTGGATGTCTAAATAAATTATTACAACGGCATAGGGCTCATCAGAGATAGAATATTTTTAAGGAAAAAATTCCATTCTAAAAGAAAATAAGAAAAAGCATGAGAAAGATAGAAGGACAAAGAAAGGGACGACGAGGTCAAGATGAGGATGAGGAAGAAATAGAATGTAGGTGGAGGAGAAAAGAAGGAGGTGGTAAGGAAAATGAGAGATTAAGGATATTAAGAGCGGGAGGAGAATAGAATAAGAGGCGAAAGTAATGGAGAGGTGGAGGAGAGAAGAGGGTTTGAAAATATAATGAGAGGATGAAAAAAAGGAGAGGGATAAAAATTGGTTGGTGTGGGAAAGGAAGAGTGAATTAAAGAGTCAACATGTTACTAACACTTGAGGTAAATTAGGCGAAAGATACCAAGAAAGAAGTCGAAATCTAACACATGGAAACGAATACGTAGGCACATATTAGGCAGAGAATGTGAACTAGGAGGATGCAAGATCGGTAGGAAGAATGCCGGAAGAGAAGAAAGAAAATTAGGATGAGAAGTAAAGAAAGGAAAGGAAGAAAGATAGAAGGAAAATAAGAATAAGATCATGGAGTATAAGCTATTTACCAAGAACTCCGAAAAAGCTCCTCTTACAAGAAAGAAGAGCTGAGCTACCTTCAGAATTGCTATTTTAACATCATAAGTATAATCGCGAAATTGCAAAAAATTAATTCTCAAGTTACCATTCCAAGCTAGAATGAATTATATGATTTTTATTATGTATGATAGCCGGGGTGATATAGAGTGACATAGATCACCCATCAATTTCATCATCTTGTTAACGATAACTAATGTTTCCGTTTATTCTTGTTGAAAGACTTTTCTTAAATTTTGTTGAGACAGACACAAATGAACGAGAAAGGGATATACATACACAAACGCAGGCGTAGATAACTGATTGATAGACAAGTACAGTTAGATAGAATGCTCTGATGAAATAAACTCCTATAATGCACAAAGATAAGCTAAAATTACACCTATACAGAGGGTTATATATACAAATGGTCCTGCTAACTTCCTCACTTGCCAACATTGCGAAGCTATCATGAAGGCATGACATAAAAATGCCGTTTCACATACTTGTAGAGCCGTAATCTTCCACCTAAGTTCCCCTACTCTTCCATGGCATCCCTCTCGTAAATTAAAGCCGTCTGCAGATATTCTGGTGACACTAACATCACCGATCACTTGAAGGACCACTAAGCAGCTCGTGATGTCTAACTATTCATCGCAAGATTCGAACTCTGGCTGCAACATAAGCTAACGATCGTCTCATGTTTAAAACCTTCCAGAACCAACAAACTAAGGTACAATAAAAACACAATTTATCATTCTATCAAACATCAAACGTCCCTTAAACAAAACAGCTGGTTTTTGACACGCAGCTCTAACTTTTAACGACAAAAAACACGCAAAGCTAAAAAGATTTATACACATTAGCACTCTAAAGAATCCATCGTACGCAATTATAAGCAGAATGTGTGTGTATGTGTGCTCCTGAATATCTGTTTGGGGTGTTTGACGCAATTTTATCTGTAGTGTTTTTGTTTGTGGAGAGCGCGAATGGGTGTAATGCCTACTCTTACATGGATCACCCATCAATATTTATCTTCTTGTTAATGATAACTAATGTTTTCGTCCATTCTTGTTGAAAGACTTTTCTAAAATTTTCAACCCCCTCGAGAAAGAAGCAATACATACATACATACATATTTACATATGTACTAAATCCATATAGCTGCAGGTTTACATCCAGTTATTGAATCAGCCCGATTAATTTCTTAAAAGATATCAGGCCACTCTTTAGAACTGGTTAAGAACGATTGTGAGCTAGAAATAATTCAAATATTTTCATATCCACCAATATTCGACCTCAAGCCCTCCAACAAAGTAGGATCAGCGCCCATTAACGCCAATAAATCCACCTTGCCTCTCCTAACATTTATTCCCCCTCAATTTAAAAGCCACCTATCCTTTGGTCTACAGTGAATGGCCGTTTAATATGATGTGGACCGGTAACTTTCCCCAATATAATCAGGTCTCATGGCGATTTTAAAACTACATAATATGATACAGGGTTTAAAAACAAATTTAACCTGAACAATTTTACCTTAGGGTTAAAACAAACTCAAACATTGTTTTATTCCCGCATCAGCACTTCTAATGTGACCTAAAAATGACAGAAACTATTCAATTTCGCTTTTTTATGGTATCTTCCAGTCAAGGTTGAGTAAATGCGTTATAAAGAAAGAAGTCCCAATGCCTCACATCGTTAGAATTTCAATACTTGCAAGAAGCAAATATATCTCTTTACTGAGTGATCTACAGTAGGCAGATAGTGTTAATGCGAAACTTACATTATTCATAAACCAAGCGGATTGGTATTTCTAAGAAATTCAAGGGAACATAAAAAATTATATATAAGTAGATATCTTACTAAAGCTATGTAGAGAGAAGTGAATTGGTTGAAATACGAAAGCAGCATCAATGTTAACTTGCAAAAGTGGATTCCTCTGTTCTTAGCATAAACCATACAGAAGCTTAAATCATCTGTTGATGATATTGACGACAAAGATCTCGAAAACGAAATTAATATTAATGAGTAAACGCTCTTTATGCATTATATTGCTGACTTTATGCACTTCAACACCTTCCTCGTGAGCATTTGATGCCATGTTCAAATTTATAAACCTGGCATTCGCTTATCTTCAGAAACTTTCTTTCCATGCACATGCGGCGCTCTCTCTCGCATCAGTACCCGCGGTTTTCTTGAACTACAGCTGAACGACCTGAGCTTCTATCCTCCCTGACTTTCCTATTTTACCTCTCTCCTCACTTTAAAATCAACCCTTCTCAATTATCTCACCTGGGCTGCAAGGAACAGAACTCAAACCTGCACTATGGCTGTTATTAGAAGACTTTAATCTTCTCTCAGCTCCAACCCCCATAAGAAAAACTTGGGTCGTGATGGTAACTGTTCCACTACTACAGCCAATGCCAATATAAATTGGGGCCCTCCCACGGATCTTAATTTGAACCTATATTATAACCCAAGAGTAACCTTTATTTTCCTTATATTTTCTTCTACTAATTATAAGTAGATGCTTTGGAACCCCTATAAACAACGTCCTTTAACGCTTGCAGGTCGCAAGAGACTAGGCTTCACGATTCCTGGGCGTTTCGAGCGCGATTAATAAGATAAGTAGTTTACGCACCAATTCCCGCTTTGCTGTGTTTAATGAAGTAACAACGCCCCCTGTGAACGTTTTTTGGGTGCACGAGGCTGTACTGCCTATTGCGCACAATCTTTATTTTCTTGATTGATTCCAAGCAAAATAAATTGTCTCGGATCTCCCTTTTGGTCTGTCAATGAACGTTCAAGTACTGGCCTTCCTGTTAACAACTAGTGAAGCTTGGTAGAGAGTTCCTGCTTAATCTTTGTCTGTTTCTTTAGATGCTCAGTTAAGAGTTTAACCTTTGGAGAACCATTCAGAATGTCTATAACAATGACCGATCACCGGGTAACTTCCAGTCGATGTGACTGTGAGAATGGTGGCAAAATCAGCATTAATGCACCCATGAAGGGAGGGATTGAAAGGTGGAAAAATATTAGAAGAGATAAACGGAAGAGGTCTAAGTCAATAAAGAGCCAAACAACTTATTTTCTGCTTATTGGTTTAAAGTTTTTGGAAATTTCTGTAGTCCGCATAGATTTCTAAAATTTAGAGGATATTTAATAATGGGAAAACATCTCTACACCTTGGTGTAGGATTCCCCTTTATGATATTTGGAGCTGAATCTAAGTAGCTCGCCCTCTAGAGATTGTGTCCCACTGTGATTTCGCCGTAGCCCCTCACAAACTCGCTTTAGCGCGAAGAATTTTTTCCCTCACTTAAAAAGATGGGCCAAGAGGCTTCATCTACCTTTCGGGTGATTCACATTCAAGAGTAGAGAAATCGGCAGCTATGCTTTTACTGGGACGTCGGTAGATATCTATTCATAAGCCAAACTAAACCAGGTCGCTGCAAGTGCAAAGAGAGAACCTCCATGGTGATCTTGAGAGGCAAACTCTATCGAGCTTCGCTTCACTTTTGATCCGTAGAGAGTGGCGTTCTCAGGATCCTGCGAGCCAATCTTAACTACATTTTTTTTTAGTTTGGATTGTTATTAGGGATTCATCGATCTCTGGCATATGTTTTAGCAGCAAAGTGCCAGCCTAAACTGCTTTCAAACAGGGACACGGTAGGAATCTACAGTGTCTAGGGGAGGGGGGGGGGGAGAAAAAAGACCAATAAACCATTACTAAGAATGTAATAATTTACAATATGACTTAAGTGGCCGAGCCATAGGGAAAGTGTCTTTCACCTGTTAATCCCGAGCTCAGCGCCTACCCAAAGCAGATAGATACCCGGAACAGTAGCCCCTCGGAAGAGGAATACTATAAATAAGTAAAACAAGGTTTATCACTCTTTCGGAGCATACTTGGGTGCCAGCAGGACTTTCGTCCTTATTACATGGCGCAGGATCAGAATGAGACAGGTCTGTCATGCTTTTAGGTCCCATCAGAAGGTAAAGTTGCTAGATGAACAAATCTCCATAACTACACATCTTAAAAGACCAACCAGAAGAAGAATGGGGATTTAAAGATGTTCGTGATTTTCATCAAAATTCAATTCAGCCAGACGCTGCATCAGCATCTTGCCTTAGCTAAAGATATCGAGAGAGGGCCTCAGGTTTCCCATTTCTCGGCCTGGAGAATTTTTATAAACATGGCTCAGCATGAACAACTGAGCCATGCTCACAGTTATTAGGCCACTAGATTGCGCGCCTGTGTAGGTGTCCCATCACCTTACAATGAGTATTAGGTATGGGAATAATTGAACGACTACTCGCTACTTTAAGCGTGTAGTGAGAAAACGTAGTAGAGGGAGCACGATACTCATCGCATTAACTCTACGTCACTTTTGACCGCGAAACGTTTCCTGATTCGCTGCGAGCTGCCTGCTGTCCCTCTTGTGTGAAGTCATTCTTGCTGTTAAGGGTTACAACTGCAATCGCCTAGACTATATAAACATAGATTATCCACATAAAAAGAAGTTCCAGCTCAAAATTTGCATAACTTGTTCAAAAGCTTTCCATGCAGACTTTTGCACAATAAATTGTGTGAGTTGTAGCAGATCGCTCCATGCTTCCTCTAAGAATTGCGATTAATATCTTTTTAATAAAGACGTCCTTGCTATTCAAGTCATGGCCTGAAGTATATATTCAGCGGATAAGTAAGTTTTTTGTTTCGGTCTGCGTGACCAGACCTTTCCTATACCTCGAAGGGAAAAAGTCCCTCTCTTCTCCGGGCCCTACCAGACCTACGATTGCGATATCTCCTGCAACCATAAAAAATATTTTTCTGGGCTTTACCTCCTTAGATAGCCATTCCAATAAGACTGGTGGCAATAACGACTTAATTCCTTCCCCATACAAACTGCTCTCTCGCGCGCGACCGTTTCGTACGAATTGAAGCGGCCGCGCTCCTGCACTGTGTCGTTAGGCTTAAAGAAGCAAAGCCAAGGAAGTGGCAGTGGAATAACCAATGGGCTTTTCTAATTCTGTAACATGAAAGAAGAAAGAAATAAGGGAGATTCGGCCTCCCACTCCTGACTGAGACTTAAATGGGCATTTCGAAAAGTTTGAACACCCTAAAGAACGAGGAAACTAGACTCCATAGCCTTAGTCGGAGTTGACAGATTTGTGGTGAAAAAGGTCAGCGTGCCGAGAAAGCCATCCTAGTGTAAGCCCTCAACGGCATCAGATGCTTCATTATCCAATAGCATTTGGATTTACATATAACTCTAAGATATCTATGGTCATAACAGCGATGGTCTTCACCTGTTATTGGAAAGTAAGCGCTCCTTCAAAATAGATCCAGTTGAAAGTATTCTTAAATGGAGCTGCGTAGCTTTATCTCTTTCCGGTTCACTATAGCTGTCTACTTTTCTTAAATGAATATGCGTAGCTTTATTTCTTTCCAAACCATTCTAGCTGTCTCTATTAGTAGACCATGGTACAAGGTTTTCACGACATCTATCGCACCTCTGGATAAGTTCTTTTCAGGAAGGTTGTCTTTATACACCCAATGAGGTCTTAATTATGTTTTTGCTTCAAAATACCGCCTTACAGGTAATAGCAGTGTAATTGCCTCCGGAGAGAAGTACTTTGTCGTCTCTATCTATATTTCTCTGCGAGGCGACTTTGATGAGGAAGACTCCCGACGCGTCGCAACATGTTTGTCGATGCCATTTTTCATTTCTTATCTGGCATACTTGCCTTCAAATAATGGGAGGATACCTCTTGTGAAGGGCTAGAAGTCTGTAAGAAGGATCATGATAAGTTAGCCGAGACCCATTCCCGTTCTCTCCTAAGGCGAGGCTAAAATAGAGGACCCTAGCTGCGCATTGGGAACCTTTACTTTTGCTGTTTTCGCATTTACAATCAGGAGTTTCTCCATCACCATTTAAAGCAAATTGCACGGCCATTAGGAGCCACCAAGTGAACCTTACTTCAAGAAGTGGAGAACCCTTCAACGACCTTTTGTTCAAGCGTGTTGAGTTCCAATGTTAGTTTTCGCAAAAATAGCCCGCTGTGCCGTACGAGCTCCTGTACACCATGTTTCTACACTTCGGTGGGTTAGTCATGGTATTCCCTCAGGCTCTGTACAACAGAATCTGCTCAGAGGATATTTTCCCAGAACTCCGGAGAAAAGCTAGAGTGCTTGTTTAGCGTAAGTTCATTGAAAAATTCGTAAATGTTATGTTAGCTTATGTCCTTAACAGCGGCCACGACCTGCTACTTCCGTAAATTCCAAATTTACGGAAGTGCGTGTTATCTGCGAGTTTGTTGTAAATTATTTTTACTATTGGCAAATATCTTAATTAGTGGACTAAATTTTGGAGGAGAGAAAGTAAAATTGCTCTCTCAAGGATTACTTTAGCTTTTCACCCAAAACATTTTCATTATTCTTAACCAAAAATGAAAACCACC
Source organism: Ceratothoa steindachneri (assembly GCA_963969495.1). NCBI lineage: Eukaryota > Metazoa > Arthropoda > Malacostraca > Isopoda > Cymothoidae > Ceratothoa > Ceratothoa steindachneri. The sequence goes on from OZ018318.1 coordinate 209,246,740, forward strand.
ACTTCTTACTCTAAATATGCCATATCTTTCGTTGGCAGCCTTCTAATTAAATGTTAGCTTTTGTATACTTAAGCTCAGACAGTCCAAACCTTCGTATTAAAAAAGATTCTAGATCCAGTTGGGATTTGTATGAAATTCAAGTTTGGATAAATTAGAGTTTTAGATATTGAAGAACTTCAAGAAAATCTATATTATTGCAATATTTAAGTATTTACGTCCGTAACGATCGACTTGAAAGTATTTCCTTTACTCTGTCTCTGAGCAAAATTGGGTCATAGATTAATGAAAAGTATGATAGTGGAACGAATGTTTCGTTGGTTTCTTCGTCTTGGGACAGATAAATTTGATAGAAGTGGGCTTAATTCCTCTGCTGTGTTCCCAATGTAATTTGCAAGGTTAGTGCGAAATTTGGTAGTGGAATAAATGAGCTCGTTGGTTTTATTTGATGGAAGCGGATTTGATATAATTGACTTAATTTACTATCTATAGGGTTGCAAGAGATCGAGGATAGGAATATATTTCCATACCTACATTTAATGATGATTAGATTCTGAAACCATTCACATATAACGATCATGAAGGTTCCCTCTTATTCAGGTTATGGGTTTAATTGATTTAAACCATTCCATGAATGGTTTCATGAGGATCACCTTATTTGTCTACGAAACATTATTAAATTTAAAATTGTCCTTGCATGAAGACATACTTGGGGATCCTTGCATGTCGAAACAAAACGAAAGGGATAATTTGATAACTTCGCAGGTGCTTATATATCTGGGGCACTAGGCCCGAAAGCTCTAGCCCGGATACATATTTCAATAGGGCATGAATTCATGGTTCAGAGTTCCCACTTCTAAGAAGGATGACTGTTCTATTCATTTTCATTTAGATCCTTAACGTAATAGATTTTGGATGGGGTAAGTAATTCTAGGTCCAGATGTACGTCATCGAACCTCTTTGTATAGTGTTTGATTGTTTGCCAAATGGGCATTTGTAACGTTTTATATTAGGTGTTTTAATAACTAATTTTTACGTACGGTTCCTCTTTCGTGGATTCCAATTACCTTGTTTACTTCAATTAATTTTTTTTCATTATTTGATTTGACGAAGTTCTTTAGTAATTTCCTTGTTAAAGATGTATATTCCTACTAGGTTCTTTTATGGAAGTTTTTTCAATATTTTCATTTAAGGAAGCAGTGTCTTTTTCGAAGCAGATTCGAGAGAAACTTAAGTAAGCATCGTGGCTATCATGAGGTTAAGGTTAGGTTAAGTGTCGTGGCTTACGGCAGAGTACGGATGTACGTTTGATTCGTATATGAATTAATCCGTTTAACTTTTCTCAAAGAGTGCTCTAATTTGATTATTTAACCAGTGAAGTTTCGTATTATGAAATATCTATTGCCACTGCTGCGTTCGAGAAAGCTAATTAAACTAACTCCGTCAAGATATACTTTTAATCACATAAAAGAACGAAATCATAAATCTTTAAATACCCTAATTCTATAATAAGAGGGTCTAATAAAAACTTACACTACAAATGAGTAATACGAGATAGTTCACGCAAATATCACTTCTAATACACGACATTTAAGCTCAATTAATGAAAGTTCTTAAGTCAATTGAACTTGAAATAGTTTGGTTAAGATTACCAAATTGAAATACTTTTGTTACGAATACAATTCCGCACGGAATAAGAAATAACAAAGTGAATATATTTTGGGATTCGTTTTACCTTTAACTTGGGGTCTGTCGACAGTTGGGTAACCTTGAAATCTGGCATCCTCGGTGAGTTGGTTTGGGCGAGTTTGACTGCGGACGCCCTCGCTGAGGCGAGGTGGCGAGTGTGGTGTGGTGATGCTTCTCCCAGAGTGGTGGAGGCGAGTGACGAATTGAAGATGTAAGTGAGGGGATCTTTGATGAAGGGAAGTTATTTTGATCGCTGTGTTACTAATTATGGCTTTTCGACGATGAGACTTAACCATGATGTGAATCTCTTCTCGAATGGGAATTCACCTTGGTCTTCCTTAATGGTGAGGTGTATCTCTGCTCTTTCAGAAAAGTGAGATACGTGATTTTTTCTGGACGAAAATGGTAGGAAATTTGGTATCCATACAACTGGTCTGCTCTTCTATCGTCCAAAGAAACAGCCTAGAGAGGGTAAGAGCCACTTGGTTCCAACTATCTTCTTTATTTACTGTTTAACTAAGGGACTCGTCTTCTTCTCTCGATGGCTACGCGAATTTTCCTCGAAATTTCTCAAGATCGAAATATATATTCTTCGAATATGCCCTGAGAAGAGTGGGGACGAGGGAGTTTAGGAATGGTGAACCCTCACTAGCCCACACTTAAGCCTCTCTCCTAGAGCACAAATCTTCAACGCTGACACTTTTCCCCTTCATGTTTACGCACGGGGAAGATGAGATTTCGCCTATTAGGCGAAGAATAGACATAAACAATCGGAGATGACAGTGAGCCTGTTTCTATATTTTCTGTCGACGAAGCCTTAGGCAGCAAGATGTTCATTTTAAAAGCTCTCAAGCCCTCATATGTTTATATTAACGGACGGAGTGAGCAGATGTAACCCATAAAAAAACAGTTTAAAATATAAACGAGACAAACCTTGGATTAACCAAGATCTCAAAACTAAGGACAGATAAGGTAACTCAAGAGGCAGTTAAAACGCAGCCTGTTAGTCATTAGAGCAAAATGTTCTTGACTTATAAAGACATATAAAAAGTAGAGGACGGGAATAAAGGCCGGTGCGAGAATAGATTTCGGAGCACTCGGACAAAAATCGACGGCTGACCATGTAAAGAATGAAATTAATTATCGAAGTCTGGTAAAGCAAGGGGAGTCAACAAAATATACGCACAGACTATTAAGGAAATGAAGAAAATATTCTTTTATAATTCACTTCTTGCTTATTTACTTTCTGAAAGCAAATTTTGTTCATATGGACTAAAAAAACGCAAATGATGTTCTTATATTCAAAGTAGGTAAACGTGATGAAAAAAAGTACATATTATCGGTCTGTAAGGTTAAGTTCAATTATATGTAAAATAATGAAGTCAATTGATGATATAAAATTAGACAATTATTTGGAGAATAATCATATTTTAGTAAATCTTCAACAAGGTTTCAGGAATTCGATATGTTGTTTAACTACTCTGATGACATTTTAGAACCGTATAAAAAGCTGTCGATTCGGGTTCAGGTTACGATGTGAAATATCTAGAATTTGCTAAAACCTTTGTTAAACTCCCATTCAGTATCACTCTTTGAAAGTAACAGCTTTGCAAATTCATAAAAAATACGATATCTAGAATTAATAGCTGGTTAAAAGATCCTAATAAATGGGGTTATTTAAACAGCGTGACATCCGACTGGCAACTGATCACAAGTGGAGTTCCTCAAGGCTCCCTTTGTGCCCATTCCTATTTTTAAATTTGGTAAACACCATATGTTCTGCAAGAAAGTGCCAAGTAACTTCATTTTTGTGGCGATACGAAACCTTGACAGATATAAGGAAAAAAGACCTAAATTGTTAACAAAATTGATTAAATAGGTTAATTATATGGTAGGACGATTTTGCCAAGAGACTTGTTTCCGAATGCGAAGTTGTACACAGTGGAAAAAATAATCCTAATTCATTACTTTAGCAAAGATACCAAGCTTATATAAGTAAAAGAAAGGTAGAGCTAAGAATGAAAATAACTAAAATTTCTCAAGTCAGTGCATAGTAGTTAGAAACAAACAACAAGAGTAGCATCATTAAATTATAAAGAAGTCTTTCTCAACATGAAAAGCCGATACTATGTTAAAACTATACAAGCCGTTAGTCACACCTATAATAGATTATACTACTCCCTTCTAGTATTCACAATTAACTAGATATATAGCCATAATAGAACGAGTTAACCGCTGCTAGACGAAAATGATAGGGAGAATGATACATCTTCCTAGTAGGAGCAGCTGAGAAAAGAGTCACACAAATTAGAGTAACATAGCCAATACTGAAGAAAATCTGTCATATTTCAAGGATAGAAGCGATGAACAAATATGATAAAAAATGAAAAAGTTAAAATTTGCCTTTTGCAAATGCATCGTTCAAGTCGTGGATAGTCTACTACAAAAAGAAATCAGCGCTTCAATTATTCAAAAAAGGAAAAATCTATTTGATATCGTATGAAAAAAATCTATTAGATAATATAAAAAATATTTTTAACAAATCACAAAACTTTTAATAGATTATAGCATGTATGAACTAATATAGCGCTCTCTTTATCTACCAAAACAAATGTTTGTTTCTTTGTTCGTTAGTACAGCCCCTTTGGCATACAAAGCCACAAGAAGATGTATATGTACTCGTTGATTTAAGACCACCAGGAGCATAAGGCAGATATAGCCTTCATAGAATCTAAATATAAAACTACAACCAAGAACAGGGTTTGGATTTAGTGGAGAACACATAAATATGTTTAGAGGCTCTCCTTAGTATTTTACTGGCTCACACACTTATAATCCATTCAAACGCATTAGACACACAGTAAGAAGCTTCTTCTTTTACTATAAAATTTTAAGTGCTCCCTTGAAACGTATGTGACCTTGCCACTCACCTAAATTCTCGTAGGTGATTTATTGCATATTAGAATAGCGCCTATAATACTGCATATTTGGATTATTCCCTGGTTTTGTTTATTGAACTTTAATCAACTGCTCTAACCTATTTGCTCTTAATCATAACAACAATGAAATAGAGTCTGCAATCGGTTAATAAATAACCTATAGGAAGCAGCCCCTATTTCCATAATTAAGTTCAGTCTCACCTAGAATCTTCATCCATCAATCTCTCCAATATATTCTTAAAATTTCACAGGGAAAACGTTTCTAGCACATATCTCCTAAGCCTATTATATTTATCTATCACTCGATTTGTAAACTAATTACTACCAATCTCTTTCCTAAATCTAGACTTTCCAAGCTCAAACCCATTGCTACGTTTTAGATCCTGTTTATTAAAAGCAAGAACCTTATCTATTTGTCCCTTATTATAACGTTTTACTCAATTAAAGAACTCAATCAAGTCCATTTGTACTCTTCTCTATTTTAACGTATCTAGCTAGCTTTCGGCTCAGTAGCCGGTCAGCATAGGGTAAGCTCCTCAACCCATGAATCATCTTAGTCATCCTTTTTTGGCAGACTCAAGCAAACCAGAATCGATCTAATAATATATCGACCAACACTGCACCAAATAATCAAGATCAGGCCTAAAAAATTCAAAGTACATTTTGAGAATCACATTAACATTCCTATTTCTCACGCGCATCCCAATAAACCATAATAAAGTATTAGGCTGCTCCGTTCCTAGTACTTGAACACTGCTGTCTAGATGGAGGGAAATTACAAGTTTACCTGTCCTTTTTGCATTCTGACCTTCTCAAAACTAAATACACTACACTTACATGTGTAAAATTCAATTTGCCCTGTTTATGCAATTGGAATAGTTTGGTTGATTCATCTTGAATATACCTCAGCATTGTATTGAAACTTTATAATCGTACCTAATTTATTGTTTTCTGCAATCTTGCTCAGATAGCTACTTATACCTATGTCTAGACCAATAATATAAATCAAAAACAACAAAAGTCTCAACACCAATCCCTGAGCAACCTCACTCTTAACATTTATCCACCCAGATTTAGTCTCATCAATACTAACTCTTTGCTGTCTGTCAGTTAGCCAAGACTAAATCTTCCCAAATATCCGTCTATATATCTTATGAACTTTAATTATTTTGAAGACTCGTAATTCTCATCTTTATCAGCACGATCATACACCTTATTATTAAGACAGTAAATGAGTCAAACACGATTTGCCCACATTAAAACCGTGTTGAGATTCGTTAATCAACTGATGTTTATATAAGTGATCCCGAATAGATATTGGTATTACAGATTCCCTCATTTTCCCTTTACTAATGTCAAAAATACTGGCCGGCAGTTAGATCTAATTATATTATCCCCCATCATTAATATAGGTATCGCATTAGCTTTCTTCCTCGCCTTTGGTTAAATATTTCTCCAACGATTTTCTCAATTTTGTTTGAAAAAACATTTACTTAACACATCTTTACATACCTTCAAGATCGTAGGAAAATATTGTCATGGCCCAGCTCCTTACTAAAATTTAATTCTATTTCTTTTGAGACTATCTTATTTTAAATTAAATTATCATATAAGTTCTCCTCCTCTTCACCCATGAAGATCAAGGTTCCCACAGGTAAAAATAGATCGTCGTCGAGTAGAAATATTTTTTAAAGAAAATACTTATTTAAAATCCGAGCCATTATATCACTATCACTCACTAACTTCCCATCTGTAGTTTTAAGTAGTCCTACTTTATCTCTAGTATTAGTCATTTGTAATTGAAAGAAACCTTTGGAATTTTGTTTTGCCTTATTTACAATTTTAATTTCATTATTTCTCTTTGCTACCCTAATTACCTTTTAAATGATTTGAGTTAGCTCATTATATCTCTGCCTTAATTGACCTTCAGCGTTTTTTTATTTTCCTATAAACGCCACTTTAATTAGAATATAATGTTGAATTTTATTCTACATTGATTTCTATTCGAGACCATTGGTTCTAATTTCCTTATATTAAAATTGATATTCTTCCATCTAATTAACTGCTTAATTATTATCTCATATTCTTAATCTACAGTGTTTCTCTTTTCCTGAGGGTTATCTTTAGACTCAGCTGCTCCCTTTCACCCACATTTCCTGATCTAACCTCAATTTCTAGTCCCCAAACAACGGTCACAAGGCACCTTCTCAGACCACTATAATCCGATTTCCTAAAGTCTGGAATTTTAAGCTCATTTATTTTGCTAAGAGCCCCTTTCCATTTTAACTTCAATCTAGTTTTACCAAGAATAAACATAGATTAAGCCCCTCCTCGGAGCCCTGCCTTTAATGTCAGAGTAGTAATGGGCTGGAAACACTGCAATATCTGTGCGCCCGAAGGAAAATTTAAAAAATATCAGAAGTACTGTTGATTAGTTTTGTTCATGCTGGTTTATAATCCAATGCCTAATGGCCCTGTACGTGAGAAATCCATTTTATCCTTATGCCCAGTAGTTTTTAACCTTTTCCCTAATTCCCCAATTGCAAAGAACTAATTAGTGGTAGAACACCTCTTCCTACTCTCAATTATATAATGGATGCCAATATCAGATTACGGGGAGTTTTATTTCCAATTTATATTTTACATATTCCTATATGAGCGAACACATTTACTATATATCGTTATGTTGCATTTATATTTATGGAAATTCATATCTTATGTTAATAAATAAATAAAATCTTTAGTCACATCTCAACGATGAAGTGAAGATGGCCGTAAAGTAGTTTGTTTCTTGAATGTAGGTAAAGCTTTTTCCAACAATTTAGTTTATCAGTGAATAAGATTTAGGAGAAGACTTGAGTGTGAAGCCTCTTTTCAAGTCATTTTCAGGCTGCATTCAAGCCCAACTGTCTTCCAGCAAGGTATCCCTAGGGGCAATAAAAAAGAGATTATTATCGAAATCCAGGCTTACTTTTATCTCGGTCTAAACCTTTCACCTTCTCAATGGAGACGGGAAGAGTGACGATTGCTGTTTACAAACCAAAGATTCGTAGCCATGTGCCATACAACGAGGTGAGCCAAAGTCAATTACCCGAAGCAATTATTTGCTGGCAACTAGACCCTATGTATTGGTAACAGACGACAGAAGACAATAAAAAACCTGGAACATCAAAAGGAATTGCAAAAAAAAAAATGGTAATCAATTTCGGATATAACACAATTACCATACAAGTCATTTTTAATGAAACATACGTAACGATGAATCTATTGAATTCGGTCTCCTCGCGTTCGACTTGAAGGCCCATTGAACAGAAGGAGTACATCCGAATGCATAACATGTTTCCGGGGGGAAAAACGTGACCTAGAAAACTCACACTCACAAAACTGGGTCACCTAATGTACGAATGCCCAAGCACCCAGAAAAAAATGCACGAAATGTAATGCGCAACATTCAGCCCCAGTTATGAGATATTATATCAAAACAAGACATAATCAAAACAAAGAAAAAGAAATATCGAAGAGAAAAAGAACACAAATAAGACCTATACATAAATTAAGGCAATTCCCAACAAAACGTCATCATACACACTGAACGAATATCTGGTGATAAACAACCAAATTATCGAGGTAAAGGTGTTATTTATTATGTACGCCCATCTCCATAAAGTAGCGAACACCGGATGCTTTGCATAAGAATTCAATGGTTCCTTGAAGAAAAAATGGCATTAGTAGAGAGGCCTACTCATGCCGTTCAAAATGAATCACCAAACAATAAATAAAGAAAAGCATGAGGAAAAACAAAACAAGGACTAAGAAGATAGCAAGAGAAGAAAAAGTAGATAAGCAAGAATCTGTGAGCTCCTTAAGGGAATTGAAGCAAACAAAATAGACGAAAATGAGATCTTATACGAATAAGTAAATGAGAGTTAAAGCATAAAATGACAACACCAAAATAAACCCGGTCAAATCAACAAGAAAACAGCAATGACTGCAAAAAATAATGACCTATAATGATACACAACCCAGCACAATAAATTTCCAAATAACTGGACCAAAACGAATTACTCGAGGGAATATAAAACGAATATATGCATAAGTCGATATTTGCTTCGGAACACGACTTCGATACTATAGAAATTGCAATTTTTCTGGAGATCTGCGAAACTGCCCAAAGAAAAAGAAAATAAAGCACTGAAACGTCTCAAATGAAGTATTAAGAAATGAAAAGATTAATTAATAAAACGAAAAACAAAACAAACCTAAAAATATTAAGAAGAAGAATAAAGAAATAAAAAAATTAAGGAAAGCTTTAACCCAAGAACGAGATAAAAAGAGAAAAACAAACAATAGAAAAGTGATAAACCTTTCAATCATAATTTTAAATATCACCAGCGGCAATTAGCCACACCTCGTGGCGCCAAGCAATCCTTTGGAAAGTTCTTAACTATTGATCATTCATTAAGCTCTCATCTCATACTATACTCTTTTCCCTTTTACTTGCCTCACCAATTTTACATAAATGGAAAAGGAAATCTCAATGTTTTTCCATGTTTGATTGTAACATCGCACTCATAAGGCAAAGTTGTTTCGCGACTCCCTGGTGTGCCCGCCCCCTTCGGTTAAGAAAACCTATTTAAGAAGAAAGATATCCGAAGTGGTTTTACGAAGAATACCACTTCGCCCCCAGGTATTGCTACTTCCTTGAATTCCCTTTCTGCTAACGTTCATGAATGACCCTGGTGATCCATATGATCTGTTTTCAGAGGAAAAGGCATATGTAAAGGATTAAGGGGATTTAATTGTGAAGGATAACGAATTTATAGCTATGTGTGCTTATTTTCTTGTAATCGATGATATAGATTTTTTTAAAATTACTAAATCCACTCTTGAGAACGAGATAATGGAATTCGAACTGGCGATCCTTTCTCTTCGTAACTCTGAGGTAAATTATATATCCTGAAACACCTTTGAGGATGTGTTCTGGTATTCCACGTATGATTAAGACGACATTTTCAAAAGCTCATATATATCCCTATATGCAGGATCATGTGCGAAATTAAATCAAAGTACTAGCAGGATTCCCTACTAGTGAGCTGTGAGAAAGAAACAGCGGAATGGCTAGAAAGGTCGTATATTAACATTAAAGTACAAATTCATTCATTTTTAGATAAATCACCAAGCCTATGGCGAAAGATCTTCGAACTTTCATGGCACATGACGAATATCACTTCAGAGCATTAAGACCAGCGTTTCTTCATTACAAAAATCCTCTCTTCGTAACGCCCTTTGGTGCGCCATTATATAAACCAGGCTCTTTGGAAGATACAAGGAATTTCAGACATTTTCGTATCGTTATTTAGGTAGAATTTAATACTCAGGAAATATCGATCCCGAAAACACGCATAGATAAGGTAATCTGAATTACAGTCCATGGGAGAAACAAACCCCTATCAGGTGATTTTGGCATGGAATAAGTGATATTTTAAAATTTGTACTTTTTCGTTTATTTTTCCTAAGTTTGTGTGAACATTTATTTCATGCGTCGATCTAAGTTTATTTTCTCGAATAAGGGAATAATTATTAGGTATCTTGGTTTCCTCTACAGTAGGATCTTAGAATTAAAAAACTTAAATTGGCGCAAAGGCGAGATGTTATGTAAGAAGAGAAAAGATGAGTCAATTGCTTTGGAAATCCCGCTTCTTAGCAGTGCAATTCCAGCAGGAAATAAAAGAAGTGCTGTGTGGACTCATCACTTTGCTCTGTTCCATCTGTCAACTCCTCCCAAGATTGCTGTTCGAAGTGTACTAATCTCCTGTACAAACTCAAAATCGGGAATATACTGCAATGGAAATTTTTCTTTCTACAATATAATCCCATGAAGAAATTCCAAACTTTACAGTTGATTAGCTTTGCTCTTCTTATAAATCTTTATTTAATGTGCTATATCGGCGTTAACTTTAGGTTTCCAAAAATCTATGCTATGGCAATATTTTCATGCTTTGCCACTATTCATTTTGTCACTTCATTCATTGATTTTATTTTTCCTACATCCATCTTCCCGTTTTTCTCTGCTGAAGGTTGTGGTTCGTTGGATTACACCCTCTCCTATCTTTTCAATCAATATAAAATCGAAGAAAGGCGAAAATAATGGATATCATTCCAATTGATTAGTATGTATCATTTTTCGTTCCACTCTTGCCCTGTCCAATCGCACCTCATCATGAGCTTTACTTCCATTCATCCATGTCGTTTCTCCACATTATCTTCTTGATTCTTTTCTTCGAAGAAGATTGCTGTAATCCATCTTGACACGCCAATTTCGATCTCCTCATAGTCAAGTTTCGGCGCATCCAATTTTTAAATACTTAACCTACACAACACCTCTGCTTCTCCATTCTGACACAGGATGATTACTGTCATCTTTTATTTTTTTACCCCGGTTATTATGTCGCCTGTCTCAGTTTAAGCATTTTTTGTATGTTGAGTCGTTGTAAATATCGGCGGACACCCTCTTTGAAATAAAGAAACAAACCCCTGAAATGTCTAGATGTAATAGATAAAAGAGAAATGAATAATTGAATATATCAAATATTTAAGCAAACAACAAAAAGAAACATGATAAAAAGATAGCGTTATTAAAAGACAAATAACTGGGTCAAAAATTAAATTGAATTAAATGTAAGCCACGCAGAAAGCATGAAAAGTGTGGGCGGTGCTCACTTAACCCAGCCTGACTCAGTTTGTAAATGGAAGCAATTCTAAGAATAAGATAAGCCCTCTTTAACGACTATGGTGTTGATCAACATTGCTTCCTTCAAATGGTCTTTGGTCCCTTCTATCTTCAAGAATAGGATGGAATATTATGAACACTGGTGTGAGGATGTGTTTGCATTTGGGAGAATACATTAAACACGATTCAAGTTTACAGAGTTGTCTTTAGTTTTCTTACATGTGGTATGTTGTTTTCAGCAAAGGTAGAACTGTCTAAAGAAGGTCGGGAAGGTAAACGATAAGAATATAATGGAACATAAATAGCTGCTAATCCTCCTACTGGCTTGTGGCCAAGATGATGCATGAATGGTGGCACTACAGCTGGTAGAGAGTGCTGTTCATATAGCTTTCAGTTGTAGCTGGGCATTAACCCCTGCCCAATCATCCACCCCTTTTGGGCGGGTGGCATAATGAATGTGCCATCCTTCAATCCATCCGTGTTGCCGACAAAGCACATAATAAATACTGCTTCTCTTCTCATTTTCCAGACTCAGATTGAGATTAAAGAGGCGAATCAATCCATATATTTACTACTTGAAAATGGCTCCTCTCCAAATCGCACGAACTCAGGATCGCCTCTTCACACCGGATGAGTGAAGAACACGGGCCTATGAGCCCACACGATTATTAAAACAAATTTCCTCTATTTTTGCATTAAATATGAATAAATAAATTTAGAAAAATATCTTAATTTTAGAGACCTCGGCGTTACAAGGTTATAATCGAGCAATTTATGCTTAGTATAAATAGTCACTTTGAAACCTCTGCACATATTTTTACATAAATTAGACTTTAAAGGATATTTTAAAGATAAGTGCTGTGATATCTAGGCTAAGAAAGAGTCTACGTGATCAGAAGAATTTCTACAAATATCTTTCCCTTGGTCTCTCTTCACATATTTTACATTTCATCGTTCTACCGCAAGCAACATTTTTAATGAGTGAAGATTTCCACGATCACTAACAGGGGAAGCTTTTCTCCACATCTTTCTTCAACTATCTTTTTCACTTTCATGAATTATAACTCGAGTGGTAAATGCTACTTCTCTCACCGTAACTGCTGCTTTTCATGGGGAATATGTAAACTCACCACGTCCCTCTGGCCTAGTATTTCTTATCTCTCACGTACTCTGAGATTCATATTCACAGAACGTTTTCAAAGGCCAAATTTTCTTTAGCCTTAAAAAAGGAATGGTTCAGAATGGCATATTGGCTATTTTCACCTTTACTTTTTTCTGCCTCTCTATCAATCTCGCAAATAGATCTACAATTTTATTGCATACGGTCATGCATGCTATTATTCACCTTCCCAACGGTTATTCTCATCTGCACTTCGAGGTCCATTCACGAACACGGTTCGATCCTTTCCAATTTTTCAAGTCATTTCCCTACCGACTATCTTCTCTTTTTTGATAGGAATGTTCTGGGCACTTAAAGTAATAACCAGCAATTCAAAAATAGGGAGTGTGGCTGAAGAGAGAGTGAAATATAGAAGAACACATATAATAGATAAAGGGTTAACAGAAAAAAGGGAAAGTAACACTGAAATATGAATAAAGACAGTAGTGATTCAAGTACGGACCTCGTAATTAAATAAGAACATCCGTCCCTTTTTACTTGTAGACTAGATTCTCCGAGTCGAAAACGAAATTCTCATAAATATCAGAATGCCAATCACTGGCAAGCACGAAACCACCAGAGAGGAAATGGGGTTTTTTTTGAAAGGAGGGAGGAGCTTTTGTCATTTGTGAAATTATGAGGGTGTAATATTGTGTTATAAGAACAACAGTAAAGCACAGAACCATTCAAGAGTCAGGGTGGGGCCATCCTTTCCTCATCACAGGTGTGTTAAAAAGAATACTACTTCGGCACTTGTCGACAGGGGAGAAAGTCTGGGAATGTTGCGATGCTAAGACGAGGGAAAAACAGCAGTATTATGTTTGGCCACTGCCTTGATGCGCGTATTACAGAGTAAAAGTGGCTAAGTGCGTTTGTCAACCAGCGACAAGGTCTCTCCGAAAATTGAAGTGTTGTTTCTGCTCTGGGTAAATTTAAACCACACATAAGAGGTAGAAGTCCAACGCCTTATCCACTAGGTTATGGGGGTTCTAGCATACTTCGTAACTCAATATCTTCTCACAAATATAATCTCGGCAACGCAGTTGGTTTCAAATATGCAAACATTGAAATATTTCTCAATAATTTATTCATAACCAAGGCCCAACACCCTACTTCTGTAGTCTTGCTCTTTGTTTCAAGTTGATTCACAAGTTTAGCACTACGCCTTCCAGGTTAGTGTTAATTAACCGGTCGAAATTTATCAATAGCAAAAATGGAAAGATTCCAGGTCAGAAATTTTGAATAATGGTAGACTAGTTAGGAATTAAAAATTCATAAATCCTTAATATTAAACCTACTGCCACGGCTTTGTGTTTTCAGATAGATTGAAAATTTTAGGAAACTAGATAAATGCAAGGTCGTAAAGTTTTAACTTGCATCTCAATATGAGCATAAGAGTGAAATAGAAAAAAATAAATGGCAATAAGTTATATATGCCCCCAAAATTAAAAACAAATTAAGAAAATTTATATTTTGCCAAAACTTGTAACATTTGCAACATTTTACAGATAATCAGATGAAGCTCTGAAAATTACAGTAACACTACATTAATTGAGGAATTTAGTTAGCTAGTCGAGCGTCCCTTAACCGTGATAAAAGCATTTATTCTTCGAGGCATTGTCTCCAAGAGGATGTGACACCTGAGGGATATTGATCATGGCCGACTCCTCTGTGATGATTGCCTCAGTTGTTCATCTGAGGATGAATGAAAACGTATTACAGCCTCTTTTAGGTCGTTTCAGGGGTTTTCCAGTTAACTCATATCCAGAGGCTGAGGTGGCCATTCCATCACCGTGATATTGTTGTCTCAGAACCACTGTATGATGGACTTGGACTTGTAAAATGGGCTGAGGGGAACACGTCATCTCTCGGGACAGGACGTCTTGGATCTTCTATAAATTCATAGTGCCATCACAAACGATGAGACGAAGTCCAATACCATTACTGAGTTGCCACGATGCTCTAGCGTTGGCAGTATGCACTCTCAATTCCACTACTTCCCTGGCCTCCTGCTTTACTATAACGTTACCTGGGGTTAAAAACACCTGGAACGTAGATATGTCGGACCATAAGACAAGACCTTAATGGAGTATGCTACAGTTGTGGAGAGCATGTACCCAAAACAGAAGACATCGCTTTTGCTAAAGATTGATTAGTTCCTCATGGTGGGCTTTACATGTTTTTCTTCCTTGGGCAAGCAGTCAGAATGGACTGGTCCGAAGTTTGTATTAAGTATGTCTATTCACATTGCAGATACACTGCTTTTGTTTACGATCCCGAAGCCTTATGCGACGCAGAGAACTGTCGTTACGTTGCATACTAATCCTGAATCATCCAGAGCAAGGTCCATCTTAGATGTACCATCTCTTTTCATATCATTTAAATATTTCTAGAATATCGGAATGTGATCTGCTGAACCTCTGGGCGATTTGTCGCCTTCTGAGACCATCATCGTCTAGGTTCCTTATGACTTTCCTCCACGGCATATTTACGTGTTACCGCAATTATCATATCATTATCAGATCCTGTTGGAATGGAATTTCATATAAACCAATATATATGATGTGTTATGTAAAGATATTTTGACTCTAACATACTGCATGTATTTGATATTTGTATACAAACCTACACTAACATATTCATAGACATACTCAAGGAATAAGAAAACTTCCAGGTGTCCGAAATTTGTGTCCTCGGCTGTAAATATATTTAGTGTGTGTGATAGAACGAGTTCAGAGCTGCATTCATTTCAACTTCTATCACATTTTATTTAAAAACCACGAGGCTACCCACGTGCATCTTCGATTCGAGGCTTGGAGTCTTATCAACAGCTACCGGACGCCAATGTTTAAACAAGGAGGTTATCGTCCCCCCCGTTCGCCCCCATACGCCGACCTCGCCAGATCGAGTTAGGCTTATGAACAAATAAGGCATTTTTCTCCGGCCCAGCTGTGCGTTCCCTCCAAGCTTTCACTCCATTTTCCCCCACGCCAAGGAGATGTCCTGGCTATTTATATGGAAACTTTACCACTAAGATCAGATTGGAGATCCAGATTTTTGTCGCGAAACATCACCACGACCCTCTCTCCCTTTGTGCGCCAAGGGACCTCGACCTCGAGATTCACCATCACTTGTCCAGAAGGAGGACAATATTCCTTGAGTGCCAAAGGTTCGAGCCTTTAGTGACGCCAAGTCCCCAAGGCATCCCCCCCCTGTTGTTCAAGGAGAACAGCATTAGAACAGCCATTGTTCGTTTTGAGCCCTTCGCCAAGAAACGGTTCTCATCCCCCCCTGTTGTTCAAGGAGAACAGCATTAGAACAGCCATTGTTCGTTTTGAGCCCTTCGCCAAGAAACGGTTCTCATCCCCCCCCTGTTTTTCAAGGAGAACAGCATTAGAACAGCCATTGTTTGTTTTGAGCCCTTCGCCAAGAAACGGTTCTCATCCCCCCCTGTTGTTCAAGGAGAACAACATTAGAACAGCCATTGTTCGTTTTGAGCCCTTCGCCAAGAAACGGTTCTCACCCCCCCCTGTTGTTCAAAGGAGAACAACATTAGAACAGCCATTGTTCTTGAGCCCGTAGACAAGAGACGGTTCTCATCCCCCCCTTTGTTCAGAAGAGAACAACCTAGAACAGCCATTGTTCGTCAAGCCGTTCGTAGAGTAACGGTTCTCCTTTCCAAGACGCCACGTCAGGATCCTTTTATCCCCCCCCTTCGGCTGGAACTCGCCAGCGGACCGAATATTCCTTCAAGTACCTTCCACTGCACCCTAATGAAGTTACGTAAGCCAAGCGTCACCTTTTGAGTATTGATCCCTTATTTGTCAATTCTATCCTGTGCTTTAAATGGTTTATCGAACCATCCCATCTCTTTAACTCCATATTTGTTTTACCTTTTTTGATCCCTTAAATCCTTGGATTAGCCCGAGTCTCCACGACCCTTTCCATTCTGTTTGTCAATATTTTCCGTTTTTGTGTTTTGTTTATAGTTATTATTAATAAAACTCTATTTTATTAATGATAGCAATATTATTATCCTTGAGCTCAGTTCCACTTCTTAAGCATTTTGAAGATACATAATATCGGCCGCCAGACAGTAAAAACGCACTCTAAAGATAATTAAGGAAGTTCCCTCAACGAATAGTGATATATGGTATATCGTCGGGAGTCATTCTACGACAGTGTGCAATACGATGTTTGTCATTTTTCTTTTATTTTTTAATGAACTATCTAACTTAACATAATTCTTACCACAAAGTCCTCCAAAAGTAGGAAATACAAAAATATATTTAGACGGTCATTGGAAATAAAGAAGAAACGGTTCAAACTGTGGCTATCGTGATAAGAAACTTTGCCTTTTCTTCAAATTAGTAATTTTCCTTTTCAGCTCTTCTTCTTTGCAGGCTTTTCAGGACCTCGTATAAAATCCTTCGTCCATAGCCAAGGGGTTGCTCTAGGTTACACTCTTACAGTCATAGATGTTTATTCTTTCCCTAACACATCTTTTAGATGAAGAAAGGTCTATGTTGAAAACTTCCAGCCTAATTTCCTAAATTACTAGTTACTTTTGTTTTGTGGTTAGTGGTTGATTTAGACTGCTGAGAGAGAAAGAACGGATCACTTGCACATATTGCTTCCGAAGTCTAGTCAAGGGAAAGAAATCTAGAACTGGTTTCAGATGGGCCACCAAGTGTTAAAGTGATTTCGGATAAGAACAAATATTTTAACGTGATTGCGGATCAGAAGCAATATGTCAAATTGATTTAGGATAAGAAGAAATATTATAAAGTGATTTCTGATGAGAGGCAAAGTGTTAAACTTA
Organism: Ceratothoa steindachneri; assembly: GCA_963969495.1. Lineage (NCBI taxonomy): Eukaryota > Metazoa > Arthropoda > Malacostraca > Isopoda > Cymothoidae > Ceratothoa > Ceratothoa steindachneri. The sequence goes on from OZ018318.1 coordinate 209,264,076, forward strand.
TATCAGATAAGAACGGCACATATGTTAAACTCATTTTGGATGAAATGTAATTTTTTAAATCGATTTTGGATAAGATGCAATGTGTTATCGTGATTTCTAGAGAAGCAATATGTTAAAGTGATTTCGGATAGGAAGAAATATTTTAAAGCGATTTTAGATGAGAAGAAATGTGTTAAAGTGATTTTACATGAGAAACAAAGAGATAAGCTGATTTCAGATGAGAAACCCTAGGTTCAAGTGATTCTAGATGAGAAGAAATATGTTAAATTGATTTCGGAAAAGAATCAAAGTGTTAAAGTGATTTAGAATAAGTTATATGGACTTACCTCACATGTACAACACTTATCTCCGAACACATGGAGCAACTAATCGTGACTCCAAATCCTTTCCTTCTGTTCCATCGTCACCTTACCAACCATCGTTAATAACAAGACAATCTCTCTCAAAAAAAACATTCCTCCACTATCGCCTACACCCCCATCCATATCAACTGACCGATGTCGAATGTCATATTAAGGATTGCGTACTTTCCCGGACCAAACACCCGCAGTGTTAACCTCCAGCCACAATGTCAGCAGGATGATCCGCGATCATATATCTTCCACTCGTCTTTATACTCCCTAAATTCATCTTTTTCTTTCAAGATCTCTCTTTACAAAGCTTCTTCGTGATTCGGCCTTGTTGCTATTTCGATTTAAATTTCAAGGACCCCATTCTACCCTAATATCAGACCCGTGTATCAGCTACTAACACACATCGGGTACACCACACATTAACATTGCCATCTTAGAGGAAATAAAGTTCAACAGAACAAAAAGAGACACATTTTACTTTCCAAATTCACCATCAGATAGGAGCTTTTTTGTGGTATAGTTTGGGTATTCGTACGTTATATGCCCTTGTATGTAAAACGCAAAAAAGGGAGCTGTTCTACTGTAGCAGGCGGAGTTAAGTGGTTAAATCTGGCTTTCTTAGGGTAAAGGAAAATATTCAACTGGATTCTTTAAATTGTAAATTGGGGGAAGAGGTCTCGAAAAGGCGAAGGGCAAGGATAACTTCTTCCTGCTTCTAGAATAATGAATGCTAATACTATCTCAAACCACAAAATACAGCTATATAATTAGTCATTCCATCTACTCATAATTATACAATATTCAATCAATGAGGATTAATCAGATTTTTAATAAGAATCTTATGTTAAATTTATTCATTCAGCTTTAAAACAAATTTTATGTTTTACACATAAGAACATAAGAAAAGAAGGAGACTGCAAAAGACCATTCATAGCCTACACTTGGCAATAATTGACCAATCAGCATCAAATAGATTTTAGAGAATGAATAACGCTCAAACCGTTTCGCATAGAAACAGGGCTGAAATCCATTTCGACTTTTGATAGCAGATGTTGGTAAATTTTCTTACCAAGATTTTCGGACAGCGATTCAAATCTCATAACTGATTGAAGCTCAGTGCATTGTTTCCTCCTGGAAAAGAAGATTATTTGACTGATTGACAAGACTTCAATCTACTAATACTTGACCATCGACATATCCTTTTGCTTCTCTATCCCACTTTATCTTAGGGAGTGTCGGTTAGGAAAGTTGAGCCTCCATAGATACTCTTAAGGAAAAGAGCCATATATGAACCGGGCGACTTACTTGGCGCACACTGAAGCTTAGCCCGGGGTGGGTTAGTACCCATGTGAGCGGCGGATCTTTTTGAGTAGAGCAAACACTGTTAGGGCTAGGCGTCAGGCAGGTTGGTATGGTTCACTGACACGCTAGTGGAATAAGCCAGACGAATAAGCAAATTCCAACCGCACCTTCTAACTTTCTTTTTTCCCGACTTTTCCTTTCCTTCTTCACCTTAGAAGGTTAAATGAATAAAAGGAAGAATCTCGATTAGAATAATGGAAGCAAAGAAAAGGGTCCCTTTGAGGACCATAAAAGGAGCAGAAAAACCGGAACACACTCTTGTATTCAACGTGATATATGCGGAAGTAGGAATAGTACTCATCCGACTCCTATACTACTCAACCAGCTATGTAGCCATTTGTCAAAAGGAAAAAGATATGGAGAACTTACTCGGAGAGAAAATCGCATCAAGCTTCCAGAAAATCGGACTAGAATCTAAAGTTCGTCCACAAGTGGAGGCTCAAAAAGCCATATACTGTCGACAGATAGACCCGTGGATAGGGGAGTATACGGCAACGGAAATAAAAAAAGAGATCGATAAAAGACCAGAATGGGCTAAAGTCAAGGAAAATGTGAAATTCAGAAACAAAACTAACAATGAAGAGTACACCATGTATTGAAAATTTTGTTCAGAGAAACAGGCATGGCACGTAAAGCAAGAGAAAACGGCCTGTTAGCATTTAACCTAAAGATAATCCAGGACCAAATTAAAAACGAAGACTTCAAAACTGTTCTCACTTGTTTCTGCTGCTTGGCTTTAGACTAACATACATCTGGGGACTGCCCCCCAAAAGAAGAAACAAAATGCTCAGAATGTCGCTCAAGTTTACACAACTGGAAGGATTGTAAAAACCAAGTAAAGAACTGATGGCTTATCCCATTAAAAGAAAGATTATCGAGAATAAGAGGAGAGAGAAGATAAGGATTAAGGAGGAGAAGAAACAACAAACATATGCCAAAGTAGCTAAGGCAACAGCAGAACAAAAATTACCGGCAAAATATATAATACGGCTCAAACGAGAAAAACTTTAAACATCCTGGCGTGCATATTACATGCTCAGGTAATGATCGTTGTAAACCCTGGAAACTATTCCAAGGAACTTAACGAAATGCTAAGTAATAACAAGTTGGTACCTATGTGGTTCCCGGAGAACATGCCATCGGCGGACGTATTAAACATCAAATACACAACGCCGACACCGCAAACCCAAACACAAGCAGGTGAAAATGATCCCCCATCCAATTGACTTAGGAACGAGTAAGCACAGAAGGAGGAAGAGGAAGAGGGAATGGAAGTGGAATTACCTGTAGCTAAGGAAGGCTGCTTCAAACCTCAACAAGAAATAAAAGCAATAGAGGAAGCAAAAAACGAGGAATCTCACCACAGAACTCAAAGGGAAAATAATGAAAAAAAGCGCATTAATCTGAGAGTATCCACACGGAAAGATAGACCTATACCCATAAAAAACCATATGGAAATCATCATAGGGATTAAAAAAAGGCATTTTAAGTGCAAATTCAAAGGCCTGTATTCAGATAATGAAGTCCATACATGTAAAATGAGTGGAGGAATAATTATCACAAAAAAGATATGCATTAATATAAAGAAAGAAGAATAAAAAGAAAAGAAGCAGTTGAACAAAGAACCCCCAGCGAAAGAAAGCTAACAAAAACTGAGAGAAGATCTTCAGTGGAACAATAAGTTTCAAGATGGAAAGGAAAAGAAAGTTTAAAATAGTAAGTCACGGGGGGCAGGTTGGGATGCCAAAAGGAACTCGCGTTGTAATTCATACTTTAAACTTGACACTGCGATCATCCTACTTAATGAAATCAACATCGATTTTGGAAATAACCCCATTTAAAATCTTTAATTATACGACAATCTAAAAGATGACTAAAGATATAAACAACGACGGAGTAGCGAAAGCCGTCTAAAATGCCAAAAAATTTAACAAGATTGAAAGAATTAGATGAGGCCGACTTAACCATCAAAATAAAGACTGGAACAGGAGATATAATAATTATGGCATGGTACTAATCCCCATAGAGGGGATGGGATATATGCTTATCATAACATTATGAAAATATTTTGGACGAAATGAACAAGTATTATTCTTAAGAGACCTGAACGCCCGAACAAGAGCCTTAGGGTATACATCCCATTTCAACAAAAGCGGAAGAAATGTAGATCTGATAATAAAAGAGGAATAGTTGAAAGGATCAAACCAGAATTCCATACGTAGATCGGCTTAAGAAGAGCAACTAAACCAGATATCATGCTAGCTTCCCCTAAATTCCAATATAACTATTTGATAGAAAGAGGCCCAACCACAATCAGCGATCACGAAATGGTGGTATTATCATTCTCCGCAGACCCTATACAAATAAAATGCTCAGTCAGAAAAAGCTTAAAAAAGGCTAACTGGCGCGGCTACGGCGAAGACTTAACAAATTACCAGCAACCAAATTTAAACAATGCGACCCTAGAGGAGATAGATGAAGCACTAAATAACATGATGAAAAAACTGATAGATACAGACAAAAATCATATACCCAGAACAACGTTTAGAACATTGCCACACAATCGGTATACACCGTAATTATCAGGTTGGAAAATAAATATTTATACCTAAGAGAAAAGATAGAGCGTGATGGTTTAGTTCAGGAAGAGGTGATAGAGAACGTTTCCTCAGAATGAGGACGAAAATGAACTCAATAATTATGACAGAGAGAGGCATAATATAGCACCAGATAAATAGATGGAATATAATGAGAACTAAATCCTACAAAACTATGTCAAAAGATCAGCATGGTAAGAGGAAATAAAAAGCCGATAACAAAAATAACCACCAAATACAATAGACAAGATGTGCTAGAACCACAACAAATTGAGGCCGGGTTTAGACAACACTGGTATAACGTTTTCAACATATCACCTGAAGCAAACGAAGATTTTAATTGCGACCATGAACTTAAAATAGATGAAGAGATGGATAGAAACAGATAAGAAGTAACACATAATCACCCTGTTTCTGATACAGTAATGATGGGACAAGTAGTAGACCCAATAAGACATGAGGAATTAAAAAAATACTCTAATTAACACCAAGCAAACAGCTCCTGGAGACTTAGGGTTATCCCGCGAAAACCTGGTAAGAGAGATAGATGTATTTCTTGTCAAAATAGTAAAAATCTTCAATGCGGCAATACGTGCCGTGTATTTTCTTGACGCCCTGAAAAGAGGTCAAATAGTATTTTTCCCAAAACCAGGCAAGCTCCTGACCAACCAGGAAACTTCAGGCCGATAACTCTACTAGATACAGTGGCCAACCTGTTTCAGAAAAAAGAATTGTGGAACCACCAAAGGTTAAGAAATGCATCAATGTGTTTAGCGCAAGCGACATCCATAGGCGGGCATGCTAGGCGAACTTTAGTTGCGTCATGCCTGAGCTTCAGAAAGTTGTTAGAATGCTATTTAGTATTGATGCTTACGCTAATTAAAGATTTCTAATCGTTTTAGCAAAGGAGAATGGGAGATAGACTTGCATGTCATTAGCATATAAATGACAAAATTAAAGGCTGTCGAAAGAGTAATAATTATATGCTATAAGAGAAGGATTACCAAAATCAGTGGCTTGGCGAAGGTGGCGAGTTAAATATCAGAAAGCTGGTTAAATCCTAAGTATAAAATGAAAGATCTCACCACTCAGGTGGTGAACCTGAGATCAAGAATCCTTTAGATCTCAGATTTTCATAAAGTGGAAAGGCAAGGAGTTGAGGAATTTGGGGGTCACTGGTCAGATTAAATATACGATGATACTAGAGCAGATGGAGATATTCAAAATACAAAAAAGGTAAGAAAAGTGAACAGGAAAGCACTAAAAAGAAAGAGACAATTATATGGACAAGTCAAGAGTAAAATAGGCCGTTTTATGAGGGAAAGAAATAGGTTTATTCATCAGGAAACACAGGTGAGAGAAAGAATAGAATTCGAGTTGAGATGAAGGGTGAAGTACCATACGGCGAGGTTTAGGGGGCAAAGGTTATTTTTATATTGGGTAAGAGGGTAACCACCTGTAGAGGAATAATAAGAAATTAGTATATATATATATATATATATATATATATATATATATATATATATATATATATGTTTATATAGTCTAAGGAAATAATAACTAAAGACATCTCGGTTTAGCTGTGCCCTTTCGATGTTCTCCGGTAACATAGGAGAACGGGCAAAAGCGTAAGTGATACGAGACTGATTCCTGACCTCAGCTCAAAAGGCAGGCACTTCGAGGGTGTACTTATAAACAACCCATTCAAAAGTGCAAACTGCAGGTCTCGTATTACCCCCTCTCCGAGCATACCAGACGCAAAAGGGCGGCCCCCCCCCCACATCCACCTCCCCCACCCACCTCAGCGGGAGTAAGTTGGGTATATAACCTGAGGACCCGTGTAAACGAGGCTTTTTGTTTGTTCCCACTGGAGAGACAAGAAAGTCACCGGTTAACCGAAGATTTTTCGAGTTCGACAAGAACACTCAAAAATCACCGGTACAAAGTTATTGCAAGTTAAGGAGAATTTGGAGTCCTTGTACAATACCAGATTGTACCAAGGAAGCTCGGCGCCGTTCGAGCCCCAAGATTAGTGAGTATCAACCGACACAGATTGAGGACTCCAAATCTTATTCTATCTGAGTTTGACAACTCCAAACTAAATAGATTTCTCATCCAACATCGAAATTATATAAGCGAGACACAAATCGCTAGGAAAGAATATAATCATATCCCAAGATTAGAAACCGTTTCAAGGTCATAAACGTACGAGAACCCACCCTCCTCATCGGCGTCTTTGTTTTGATTCTCTTACGCCAACTCGAAATTCCTCGTGACGTCACCCGTCAACTCGCCAGGCAGGTCAACGAGCGCCATCTAGCGATCAAAAACCCCGAAGATATTCTTACAGGAAACTGGTATTAATCTCCATTACCTTATGTAAGTAAAGAACAATCTTGTTATTTATGTCCCCGTGCTTAAAAATTAGTTTATTGGATGTCTGACTAAGGACAAAAACTATTAACTTAAAAATTGTTCCTCCCGTAAATATGTATCTCGAGAGCACTCTTAGAGCCCGATCCTCAAGCGATCTCCGAGGCACGAACTTACGCCTCAATTTAAAGTTATTTGGTTTATTTAAAGCTAATAAAACAAATAAATATATATAGCTCGGCATTCTACGACATGTTATTTAAGTGGTGTCAGGTTATTGCGGTTAAGTCAGAAGAACCCAAATTTAAGATTAGAGTAAAAAGCCCTTACCCATAACAAATATTTGCATACTCGTTCGAGGAAAATTTAAATAACGAGACTTTAAACAAGTCTTAAAGATTTAGTGAAGTGTAGTTACCAAGGTAGGAATTATAACTCAACGAAGAGTGTTGTGTAGTGTGCTGTCTTGTTTTCGGATAGGAATAATCCAATCAAGAGGTTTAGAGAAAGGTAACGTTAGGGTAATAAAAGCTAAGGGACTCCAAGTTGCATACGTAACGTTCGTTACAGTGGTGAGGTTTCGACGAACATAGCCAGTATGTCTTCGTTTGAATTATTTGTTAAACAAGGTCAAACCCTGGGACTAAAGGACAGAGAACTCCTTGCATACGTCCAAGATAAAGAAAGGACGGAAAGGGAAATAAGAAGAGAAAAGACGAAAATGGAAGCTGATGAAAGAAGAGAAAAGACGAAACTGGAAGCTGATGAAAGAGAAAAGATAAGAGAACACGAGAGAGCATTAAGCAAGGACCAAGTGGAAGTGCATTCAGTGGGGTCCAGGACTGGGACATCACAGGTTCCAACTATGAAGCTGCCAGCGTACAAGGACGAAGACGACCTATACGCGTACCTCTCGCACTTCGAAAAAATATTTGAAGTGAATCACTGGGATATCGAGACAGACGGTATCGCCAGATTACTCCCCCTTCTCAGTACCCGAGTAAGAGACATATTCGTGTCTCTACCATCTGATGTGACGATAGACTATTCTACCCTAAAAGCAGAACTACTGGGAGCGATTAACCTCAATCCTGAAGACTATAGGATAAAATTTAGGCAGGCTAGGATTCAGCCCGGGCAAACCTACCGACAATTTGGTTTTATTCTCAGGAGACATCTTCAATTTTGGTTAGAGTCAGCTCGAGTAAGAAATGATTTTGACTCACTCATCGATTTCATATTGAAGGACCAGCTATTAAGCACGCTGCCTCCAGAATTAAGGGCCTTTGTCGAGGACAGGAGAGCAGAGTCCTTCGATGAGTGTGTGTCAGAAGCCGACTTGCATTCATCAAACCATAGGTTATATCCTAGAGAGTGTAGTAAAAACAAGTCCGCATCCCCCAAGAAAGGTGGGTATTATCAGAAACCCTTTTCGCCAAAAGATAGGGATTATCCTCATAAACCCCCGCAAAATAACTCCCCTAATATCGTCAGGAACGCCGTAAATCCCAGAAACCCCATAACTTGCTATAGTTGTGGCATCCAAGGCCACCTTAGCTACAATTGCCCCCAAAACTCGAGGCTTAAGTCGCCCTCGAACCAACAGGTACATAACCTGATGGCAACGTTGGAAACAGAACAACCTTCGAATCCCTTACCTCCTTTGACCACACCGAATTCCCCTGAACAGCAGGGGAATTTTGTATACAGCAAAAATTCTCCCCCCAAGGATTAAAATTCGAGACTGGGGCCGTAAATGGTCGCCGAGTCTCAACCGTGTTACGCGATACGGGGTGTACCTGCATCGTTGTATCAAACCAATTGCTTCCCCCTATCACCCCCCAGCACTAGAAGTTCATGGTCGTCCAGGATTTCCTGGGTAGACCCACTAAGTTCCCTGTCGTCCTATGCCACATACAGTCGAAATATTTTTCTGGCTGGACCGACGTAGTAGCAGCGCCTATTAAATTCTGCTCTGTATTAATAGGCCAGAGCGCGCAGCTCTCCTCAAATCCGATAGCTCAATTAGTAGTCACCCGAATACCCACGAATGAGAGACACAAGGTTTCGACCCATTTGTTTTCGTCCGAGAAACGTGTGAACGAAGGGATATGTTCACGAGTCGTCAAGACTGCGACGGATGTGGTGCCATCCCTCCCACCCCCGGAGTGGAAGGTAGCGAAGAAAGAGAATGAAGAAGAAGAAAGAAGAATAAATATAAGAAGAGTAATACATACGCCTAATAAGAAAGCTGTAGCCAAACAAGTTTCTCCTGATCACAGGACAATCAAAGAAACTTTTAAAGAAAAAGTTCTGTCTGAGAAATCTTCGCAAGATCAAAATAAAGGTGCAGAATCGCTGCCGAAGCAAAACCCTGAAAATAAAAATTCTCAGAAAACAAAGATGGTGACCGAAAACTCAAGGTCAAATGCAGTGATTGAAACGGGAGTACCAAGCTATTTTCAAGAAAATGACGGTTCTAAAGAGAGTTTAATGAAAGAAGAAATGAACAAAGAATGTCGGGAAGATCAATCTCCCCTCCTTGATGTAGATCAACCCAATTCCCTAGAAGAAAAGTCAAGAGTAAATAGGAAAATAAAGATTAAAAGAGAAGGAGAAGCAAGGTGTGTAGGTGGTTGGAAGAGGACAGCCTCCTATCCTGACCACGTGTACGTGACTATCCCTACACGGGAAGGACCCTTAAATGCACGTAGCGCCGTCTCAAAGCGTCCCTGCGAACGCGTTCGCCCGATGGGAACGTCTAAATACTACTTCGATAAAGAGGCCATCTCTGAGCTAGGAGTCAAAATTGGGAAAAATGGTTTATCCACAAGACAGAATCGGGTAGACGCCATAATAAAGACGCCGCTACCCCAAACCAGAAAGCAAGTTCGTTCGTTCGTAGGAACCGCCCCATGCTACCGCAAATTCATTCGACATATGTTAGGCCAGTCGAAAACTCACGATGTGAGAAACAGCGTATGCGACTGGAGTACTGAAAGCATTAGCCATAATGTAATACCAGGTTAGTATAGTTTACCTACGGTAATTTTTTTTTGTGTGTAAATAGAATTTTATTGTTTGGTTTATTTTGTACGTATAAGTGTATCCCTAATATTGTAGTTTCTTTTGTGTATTTCGTAGAATCGGTTACGATAAGTGTTAATTAGGCGCAAGGAGGACATAATTCAATCAATAAGAGTGATGTGAGTGGAGCGTTCCCACTATCGGTCGAGTAGCTTTTTGTACAGATGTTTTAGTAGGACTTGTTGCGTAGAGCACAGGCGATTCCTCTTCCCCCCAGGATCATCATAAGGGTGGAGGGATGTAGAGAAATAATAAGAAATTAGTGTATATATATATATATATATATATATATATAGTCTAAGGAAATAATAACTAAAGACATCTCGGTTTAGCTGTGCCCCTTCGATGTTCTCCGGTAACATAGGAGAACGGGCAAAAGCGTAAGTGATACGAGACTGATTCCTGACCTCAGCTCAAAAGGCAGGCACTTCGAGGGTGTACTTATAAACAACCCATTCAAAAGTGCAAACTGCAGGTCTCGTATTACCCCCTCTCCGAGCATACCAGACGCAAAAGGGCGGCAGACCAACCCGAGGTCCCATCTTGCGAGCCCCCCCCCCCCCACATCCACCTCCCCCACCCACCTCAGCGGGAGTAAGTTGGGTATATAACCTGAGGACCCGTGTAAACGAAGCTTTTTGTTCGTTCCCACTGGAGAGACAAGAAAGTCACCGGTTAACCGAAGATTTTTCGAGTTCGACAAGAACACTCAAAAATCACCGGTACAAAGTTATTGCAAGTTAAGGAGAATTTGGAGTCCTTGTACAATACCAGATTGTACCAAGGAAGCTCGGCACCGTTCGAGCCCCAAGATTAGTGAGTATCAACCGACACAGATTGAGGACTCCAAATCTTATTCTATCTGAGTTTGACAACTCCAAACTAAATAGATTTCTCCGCGATACTATCTTCAATAATTTTTTCTAACAAATTGGCCACTAATAAACCAAGATGGACAAGAAGCCCAACATTGGTAATCTTGAATTACAAGCTTAAATGAAGAAAAAATGTGAACTTTAAGTTCTAGATCAAGATCGTAAATTTAAAAATCACGGTTCAAGGTTTATTTTAAGATAACTTTTATATGAATTAAAAAGTTGCAGTCGACTAGATTAATAAACAAAATGAATTATTTTGTTCACTTACTCCTGAAAAATATCACTCCTATTACGAGTACACCCCTGAGGGATGAAGAAAATGCAGGCATAGCTTCCTACTAATGACTATGTACTAAAATAAATTTAGTTGTTAAAAATGATCTATTTACGTTCAATGGTTCAAGCACAAGGGGTCATAACTACAAGATGTATAAACCATACTCTCATTCTAATAAACAGATAAATTTTTTAATTTGAGAATTATGGAGAGATAGAATAGGCTTCCTGAATCAGTAGTCAATTCTTATAACTTAAACAGCTTGACAATTATATGCTAAATAAATCAGACTTAAATGAACGTGAATAAAATGCATTATATGAATAAAGTGTACATTTGTTTAATATTAATTAAATTATATTAGCCATCTTAATAATATTGATTTCTAATAAATTACTGATTTCTAAAAATTTAAAGCAAATAAATAACATTATACATCTTTAATTATAATTTTATTAGTGTATCATTGTTTGCTGTCATCGATCGATATCTTAAGACTTTGTATCTTTAACTAAAATTATTTTCATTATAATCAGTACATTTTATCTTACGTTAATTGAAAGGAGAATTTTGTCCTTCTGTAATTAATAGGAGAAATTACTGACATGGATCAAACAAAGAGAAAATATACACCAGTTGTTTTATTATAGTTGCATATTAGGAGTTTTTAATTTACTTACTAGTCCATAATCGATTAATAGAGAAGTTAAACATATATTTAAATGGAATGTCTAAGTAAATGAAGCACTAGTCTTGTAGCCACCAGTCATTTAATATATGAGTTGAACCATATTTTAATGTTGCTACTTACTAGTACTCACACTCAGGTGCCGCAGAAAACTGCTTGCTGAGTCGATGCCAAAAATAGCTTTGATAATTTCCTGTTGTAAAAATTCGAAAACATTTTCTATTCAATGGTACCGATTGATCCATATTACCAACATATTTATCAAAATCTAATGAATTGTGTTCTGCTGACAAACTAGAATATTTATTTTCATCGAGAGGCTGGTTCAAGTTGTAAATTTGTACACAATATTAATAAATTAAATTTGTGAATAAAATGTTTATAATTATTTTTTTGTAAATACAGATCTACGGGCCATCTGTTATGCCTATATTATATTAGACGTGAACATAATATATGTTGCTAATATACATAAGAGTTTAAAATTTTAGTTAAATTCTATGATGAATGATTTTAAGTGAGTTTTCGTATTATTTGACGCATAGTAAATGTTAAACGTTCAATTATATAAATAACTAACTATAATTTAATAAAGGATATCACTGTTTGAAAACTAACTGCATGTTTTACAAAAAATAAAGGACATTAGCATATCGGCATATTTAAGATTCTGAAATTAAAAATTATTTGTAAGTCTAAAGTGTTCATCGAGTTCACGATCAAACTAAATAAAATGATCTTAAAACAAGATCATAATCATAAAAGAGTGATATGGAAACTTAAGAGCATGCCAGATGTTACCCCGTTAGAGCGCAGGTTGTGTAGCGAGTGTAGAGAGAGTTTACAGGGGAGAGAAGGCAATTCTGCTAAGATGAGACTTCAGGAGACGTTTAAAAGTAGCAAGAGAGGAAGAGGATTAGTCTTCAGGAGGAAGGGCATTTCAGACTCTAGGAGCACAAACTGAGAAGGAACGGTTACCCATCGAGCAGATAATAAAACACGGAGTGCTCAGGAGAGGAGCGAGGTTAGACCGGAGTGCCTGAGGAGTTTGACAAAGAGAAAGGGCAAACGAGAGATAGAGTGGACTTTCAAGGTTTATGACCTTGTAGGTGATGAGAAGAATATTATAGTGGGTAGGAAACCGAATAGGAACCAGTATCATCGCCCCGTACGTGCTTGTAACACTTTGCTACCCTTTCTAATAGATTGGAGTGACATCACTCAAACTAGACACCCCATACTCCCGGAAAAAACAGCCAGCAACATCCAATCGGAATTTCTTTAAATGGTGATAAAAGAAAGTTTAAACGTTTCAAAAGATCAAAATGGTTAAATGACAGTTCCGTATAAACCAAAGTGGTTGAGATTTAGAATGAAGATATGTGATCTAGGGCAAATTTTAGAGAACATCTGAAAATTTGAGCCTAGGAATAGACCGGGAACGAGAGTTTGTGCATGTTTATGTGAATGGATATATATATATATATATATATATATATATATATATATATATATATATATATATATATATATATATAATATATATATATTATGATAGAACGGTTTGAGGCCGCTTAATTTCAACCGTTATCACATGTTGTTTAAAAACACGATGCTGCCCACGTGCATCTTAGCTTTGAAGCCGGGCGCATTATAACCGCCACCAGAGTCAATGCTTAAACAAGGAAGTTTATCTTCCCCCCATTTCGCCCAATGCAAGACCTCGCCAGATTAAATTAGGCTTATAAGCAGATAAGGTATTGTACTCAGGCGCGGCTGTGCATTTCCTCAAAGCCCCCACTCCATTGTCCCCTACGCCAAGGGGATGTCTCGCCTATTTATATGGAAACCTTACCACTAAGAGCAGATTGGAGATCCAGATTTTCTTCGCAAAACATCAATACGATCCACTCTCACCTTGTGCGCCAAGGGTCCTTGAAATCGTGATCCACCATCACTTGTCCAGAGGAAGGACAATATCCCTTGAGTACCAAGGTTCGAGCCTTCGTGACGCCAAGTCCACAAGGCTTTCCCTGTTGTTTAGAAAGAGAACAACGTTAGAACAGCCATTGTCCTTTTGACCCCGTTGACAAGAAACCATTCTCACCATCCCCCCTTGTTGTTCAGAAGAGAACAACGTAGAACAGCCATTGTTCGTTCAGCCCGTTTGCCAAGAAATGGTCCTCACCCTACCCCCTTGTTGTTCAGAAAAGAACAACATTAGAACAGCCATTGTTCTCGAGCCCGTAGACAAGAGACGGTTCTCACCCCTCTGTTGTTGAGAAGAGAACAACGTAGAACAGCCATTGTTCTTCAAGCTCGTTCATCAAGAATCGGTTCTCATTCCCAAGACGCCACGTCAGGATCATTTAATTTCCCCTTCCCTTTGGCTCGACCTCGCCAGCGGACCAAAGATCCATTCACGTCGCCTTCCTCTGCACAACAAGTGTATTTACGTAAACTGAACGTTACCTTTGAGTATTTAAACCCTTTTGTCAATCCTATCCTGTGCTTTAAATGGTTTAGCGAACCATCCCATCCCTTTAACTTTTATTTGTTTTACCTTTATAAATCTCTCTTAATCCTCAGATTAGCTAGATTTCCCAAGAACCTTTTCATTCTCTGTTTATGTCAATATTTTCCGTTCTGTGTATCATTGATAGTTTTTATTAATAAAACTCTATTTTATTAATGATAGCCATACTATTATCCTTGAGCTCAGTTCCACTTCTTAAGCATATCTAAGATTTATAATATCGGTCAACCCAGACAACCACGCACTCTAAAGATAATTAAATAAGTTCCCTCAATGAATAGTCATATATGGTATATCGTCGAGAGTCCATTCTACGAAATATATATATATATATATATATATATACATTCACCATTTTTCAATATTATATTTTAGAAATTTCAACTTTTTGGAACAGTTTGAATTTTAGTTTGTGAGTCACCTAAGTATATTTCAATCTTTCATCCAAGTTATATCTATGATTTTGTTTACAGTTCAAATAACAGCCGGTACTGCTGTTTATCGTCAATGTTCTTTCTAAGAGTTGAGATAAGAGAGTTATCATTATCGAATTTTTGAGAATTTTTTTATTGCAAAAATAATTACAACTTGCAAAATTCAGTGAATTAAAATTAAGCTAATGGCTGATTCTTTTATTTTTTCTATATAAAAGAAAATTTAGATCGGAATAAACCACAGGATTGTTTTTCCTGTATCAAAAGAAATCGGATAAAAGTTTTTTTCTTATCTATATCTAGAAAATAATCACGAATATGAAAAAATAAAATCAACACTAAATTATTCGGAGATTTTTTTAAAAAACTTTCGATATTTTTTAGGCCATAACCCCTTTACTAGAGCAAGATCGGCTAAACACAAGCTCTTACTGTACCAAAGAGTTGATAAGATGCTCCTGTATTATATAGTTTAGGATTATAATAATTTTACTTTGGTCCATGGCATTCAATTTAGATTTTATATATCTCTATGAAATAAGAGTAAGAGGAACGTTTTAACTCTGACATGTTCAATTCTTTTCATAATGATTTCTCCACATCTTTCAAAACTCACTAACACTCACAAGTTGAAATTATTCTCAGTTTTATCTTTATTGACTGATTCTTGTCAGCAAAAGCAATATATATCATCACTATTTATTCTTAAATTTGCGCAATTATTTTTCTATAACTTTGCTTAAAAAATGTCAAATTGAAGAATTTATTGGCATATTTTCCGGTCATTTTTAATAAGTGTTCCTTTCGGAGATCAATAAAAAAGTCCTAAAAGACAATCTTGGGTTGAATGGTTGCATAGTTATAGAGGGTTTTTGTCTTTCTTGACTAAATGAATTCGCTCTTTTATCTTCTCAATCTATTTCTCTTTATTTTCACTTAATCTCTAAGGCAAATTTTTTATAAAACTTTAGAAAATCATTGAGAGAGCAGTCTACAGTTGTTTCTATATTAATAATACTGGAAAGTACTAAAGGAGCGCATACTAATCCCATGAAATTGTCATTAAATATCAAAAATTTATAAAATAGTTTCCAGATAAAGCCAAAAAACTTGAGAAACTGTGGATCAAGGTTACATATCATCAGTGACTTTAAAATCAACTATAACAACGGTAGCTGTATAATCGCATAAAAGAGAAACAGTCACACAAAAAAAGAGAATACAAAAGAACTTAGTATTATATTTCTATAGAAAAACCATTACTGTCAAACTTTTAAACATAGCATAATTTAAACAAAGGGATTTTAATACTACATTGCTTTAATATTTTCATAAAATACTATTTCCCACTCAAGGCATTTCTTGGCTCTAGAAACATATCCTTTGCATTTAAAATCAGGTTTATCATTCGTAGTTTGTAAGTTATTCCAAAAAATATGATTTTCCTTAATGGCGAAGTGAACTGGGATTCTCCCCAGATCAGATGTAGTCCAAATTAGATAATGCCATAAAATTCTTTCAACATGTAAATCGACTCATCGCATTATAAACCATGTTTCTATCATCAGTACTTTGGTAATTATCAACATAAAGAAGTTTATCAATGATGGTTGATCCGGATTTCGTAGTAAATTTCCAGATATAACGTTGATCTATAACAGATGGACTATATTTGTTGTAAGAATTTTTAATTTAAAGTAGCTCAGCTAAATCTTAGTGTTCAAGCTTGATTTTTCCTGTTCTCTATTTCAGTAATTTGATTCACTAAATAATGTTCCTCCCAATATTTCATAGAAAATTGTGCACCACATTAGTGAATGCATTCCACGCATGAGCTTCGGCTGCGGTGAGTGTCGTAACGAAGTGTTTGTTCCTAAGAAATATTCTTATCTGAGGTTCATCGACTATACCTGCCTTTTATTACATCACTAAGTCTCAGAAAGGTGGATCATATGTAGGCAAACGTATTCACCAGTATGCTCAAGAGCTTCAATAAACGGCTTCATGAGACCAAGCTAAATTATCAAAGGTTGAAGGATGATCTTTTCGAATCAATCATTGGTAAATTAATGATATTCTTGTTACCACACATAAAGCTTTGTCTTGGTGATCTGTCATTTCTAACTGATTTCTCATCTTACCACTACTATCTCAGTATCATAGGAAACAAGGAAGTGCTGCTTTCGTTCTGCCTGTCGGTTGTGATAATATGAGACATTCTGGAAGCCAAGAACTAAGAGTGTTATTTTGTCAATTTCAAATCTCTGACCAGATCATTTAGTTCAGGCTGACCATACAAAGAAGGTTGATAAGCAAACGAATCCAATGGTTTGAAATTTGAATTACCAACATCCTCTGTGGACGAAGTGGTTAGTTACTCATACTCTGTCAGAACTAGATAAAAATAGGTAGGGTTTTTAGTTACTATTAGGAAGTAGCCATATAGCAGAGGTTATATATGTTAGGGTATTTCATCGACGAAGGGTGACTGTGAAGACAGCACATCAGAAAATCGAGATACAGATCCCAGTGCGAGGAGTAAATAAACAAAATCGAGTGCGATTGGCATAAATAATCAATTCTTAGAGATTCTGGGATTAGAGAAACTAATTGTAGAAAAAGATATATAACTTTACTATATACAAAGAAAATATTAATATCACAAGTAAATAAATGACAATAAATAAAATGAGACCTTGAGTACCAAACGGGAGGGGTAGATACAAATGACTCGAGAGTCCGAGAGAGGATGCAGGGTGATTGCTTCCAGAGGAAATGGGAAAATGCAATTATTGGGTTTACTCACGTAAAGCCTAATTGACTGGAAGCTTGAATATGGCGAGTAAACTGATCAATGCAAAGTTTCACGTGCAAGATTCTTTCTTCTTTAAACTCGCTGAGAAATGAGCGAGGGAGTAATCCTGTCCGCAACACAAATGGATTGTAAAACAAACGGGTTACGCAAGCCCGTTAAAACCTCGTGGCTCCCTTGGGGCTGTCTGGCCGTTGACGTGTATTTTCTCATGCGCCACAGGTCGACGTTGGATTCTAGGAGTGGGGGGAAGCTAAACCTTCTCTCTGAGCATCTCCTCCCTCCTAACATGGAGCTTCCGAAGGAAGTTACATCGGAAAATTATAGGGTAATTACACGGATAAATTTTCCATATGGGCACATTTACAAAAGGGATGGTACCGGGTACTCTGCACAAAAATAAGTCAAATAAAAAGGACTCGGGGAAATGCTTGGGATTCCTATTGCAGGACACATAAAAAAAATAAATAACCTTAATATTACAATAATTCAGACAGGATAGTTATCAATAGCCGGGGTCAACATAGGCTCTTTAACCAGGTTCTTACATACAAGGATATTAAAAAAATAAAGATCCTATAATACAAAAAAGGTACATACGAACAGAGTAACTCATTAAAATTATATAGAAAATAATAAAATAAAATAATGACACATATTCTTATAAGGCATTACCCAAAACTACCAAAATTATTCAGGGATATATACAAAAGTGATCCATTTAACGTTAAAAAATATGGGAAATTAATCTGGAGACAAATCCAGATGATTTTTGTTTAGGCTGTCCACCAGGCAATTTTCGGAAGCCTTTATATATACAATTTAAAAAAAGGATTCTCGGAGAGAGACATTGCCTCATGAGGCAACCATTATTTTTCTTAACGTTCCGTATGTAAGAAGGGGTTTATGGTCAGTGTCGATAATGAATTCTTTGCTTAAGAGAAGCACTTTGAACTTCTAGATGATCTAAACGATGGTAAAAGCCTCTTGCTCGATTACTGCATAGATTTTATCGCAGGAAAGGAGTTTACGGCTCGGAAAGGCTATCGAAAAACTTTCGCCATTGTCACTATAATAGACGAGAACACAACCTATGCCATCGTTACTCGTGTCAGTCAGTGTACCAAAAGGTTTAAGGGGATCACTTTAGTAGAGGATCGGTATTGAAGCTAACTTTTCTTTAAGCTGGTCAAATCTAGCGATCCAAGGGGGTGTCCAGACGAGGCACACTCGGGCATTTTTTCTTTAGAAGTTCACACAGGCTTACAACGATTGAGGCGAAGTTTATAATAAAAGGTCTGTGAAAGGAGGCGGACCACATGAAGGACATCAATTGCTTCTTCGTTGCGGGCAGTGGCATTTCAACAATTGCTTTGATTTTTTCTGCTTGGGAAGCTAAGGAGTCATTCCCTATGTGGAAACTCAAATAGTCAGTAGTGCCAAAGGGGATGTGGCACTTGTTCTGGCATAGGGTGAGATGGTGTTCCCAGAGTCGGCACAGAAGGCCACGAAGGGAGGTCAGATGGTGGTCCTATTCCTGGTTTGCCACGTATATGTTGTAGAAGTAAAAAGTGACGTGGGGCAATCCAACAAATATTTGCCTCATCATTCGGTTATAATTGCTACATGCTGTCGCCAACTCGAAAGGGAGTCGCCGGAGTTGCATCAAGCCCTTGGCGATGAGGAAGGCCGTGTACCTCTTTGGTATTAGGGCTAACACAGATCTAATTCTGTAATGAATTTGGAATTCTCGAACATGTACAAATTCTGATCGATTATGGTAATCGATTCGGCGTCGAACACGGTGATCGTGTTTAACTTCTGGAATTCTATGCACATCTGGTAAGAAATGTTTGCTTTATTTACCATGACGACCCAGGAACAATATTCAGACTCCGAGTTCTCTATAATATCCATCTTCAAAAGCTTGTCTACCTCCTAATTGACCGTAATTCTTAAGTGAATGCGGAGGGAGTATGGCTTCAAACGGAACGATTCCTTGGTGGTGAGCCGAATATTGTGCTCGAATTGAGTAGCACAACCAGGAGTATCCGAGATTACATCGGTGAATTTGGTGTGTAGCGCTTGTAACTGGGTCTTAAGAGAATAGGAAATTGAGGATTTATGCTTAACTTGATCGTTGGGATCTGGAAAGACATGTAGAAGATATTCCGCGTCTTTTTTCACGCAAGCGATTTGCACCACGACCGAGGGGTCAAGCGGGTATCTGGACTCTAAGGAGGATTCTTCATCCAGGACCACAAGTTGATTCATACAAGCGGGTCGATGGTACTTTTTAAGTATGTTCACGATGAATAGTTGATGCCAGACGGGGTTTGAATCAAGTAGACGAGGGGGCAGCGTCTCTCAATCACTGGAAATGGGCCCTTCAATTGGCTCAAAAGTTTATTGTTCACCGTGGGGAGTATTAAAAGGACTTTAATACTATACTATCATAAGTTTGTCTATGCGTTCTGATGCGTGATCTCTGCGCACTTTCTTAATCTCTGCTTCAGGACTAGGAGGTAAGCGTAGGAGGATTGAAAGTCTCGATCTAATTTCGAATTGGAGAAGAGCTCCTTTAGAATGCTGAGGGATTCCTCTAACATCACGCCCATACAGAAGCTCAAATGACGCAAAACCTAAGGGGCTATGGGGAGTTTCTCAGTATGCGAAAAGGGCTAACGGCAAAAAACGGTGCCATTCTCAGGGCTCTTCGCCGCACAGTTTCTTGAGGATGGATTTGAGAGAGCCATTGTGCCTCTCAAAAATCCCGTTACCAGCCTAGGGAAAAGAAGTTGTTAAAAGTGGTTTTATCTACGGGTTTGCCGACGTACTCCATCATTTGCGACGTGATTTGGCAGCCACAATCAGAAAGGATTTCCATGGGTAATCTAATGCGGGAGAAGATGGAGATTAGTGCTTACGGACATGAAACGGGTGGCAAAAACCACTTAAGTTGCACGTAATTATTAACTTCACTCGACGGGGGGTCTATGGGACCGATAAGATCAATTGCAACCTAAAAAAATGGCTCTGAGATTAATAATCTTCTCTGCAATGGTGCAAGTTAAACTCATCGTTTGACAGCAGTCTATTGGCAGATGTCGCAAGACCTTCAGTAGCGAAAGAGTTTTTCATGTGTGCGTGGCCAAAAAAATATCTAAATATCTTCTGGGTGTTCTTCTTCTTGGATAAATAGCCGGAAAATAGGCTGGCATGGGCAGTGGTTGAAATGTGACAATTGCCTTGATGTTGTCAGCTTTGGGAGCCAAGGAGTCGTTTGCTATGTGGAAACTCAATTTCTGATCGATGAGGGTAATTGGTTTGGCGTCGAATTCCGTGACAGCGTTTTAATTCCGGAAGTCGATGCACAGCCAACAAGAATTATCTGCCTTCTTCAGCATGACGACCGGGAAACAATACTTCGACTCAGATGGTTCTATAACAACCATCTTCAATAGCTTGTTGTCGATGGACGTAGGCGTGTAACCAAAAAGTCTCTAAAAGTACACACTACTGTACTCCAAGCAGCAATTATTAGCGCTGCGCTCAGGTACAATTAAATTGGAAAAAGGGTAAGAACCGTCTATTACAGTTCGATATTATAGGTTGGCTCATTAAAAGGGAATACGTTTTACAGGTTCGTCTCAAGGGTTATTCGAAAGATAAACAACTCTACTAAAATAAATTTTAATGCAAATAATAAGAACAAGTGCACATGTAAATATGGAAACCTAAATAATAATCAGTACGACAAAAGAATATTATGACAGGAAAAATTTAGAAAACTAAGTCCGGTAAAATATATAAGTGACCTAATAAATTGGATTGAATAAAAGATTTAGCAAGTCGATTGGCGTTACACCAAATGGGCAATTCTTCTTGGGACTGGGAATGAAGAGGTGGGACTTACGATGAAAGGATTCCTGGTTACCTCTAAGGGATGAACTGAGGATATCAAAGAACACCGGCCAGGTCTTTGGCGATGGGGTCTCGATGCGTAGTCGTCCTAAGGTAGTAAGACGAGAGAAACCTAGGCCAATCTTCCCGGGTATAACAGGTTTCCGTAATCTTCCTCTGATCATGGCTGATTACACAAAGACGATCTGCTGAGGAGATCTCAAGGGCAAGGGGATCACTTCACGAGAGACAGATACTAAGGGCTGGACTGCAAGAAACTCGGGTTCTCTCTATCTGCTGAGGATTTGAAGACATCACCTTAGATAGGAGCTACAACCATGGTCGAGAGAGGGCTTCGCGCACGTTGGCCTTCCAAGGGGATACCGGATGCGGCTTAAGCAAATATAGACCTTGATAATTTCGGGTATCGAGGAGACGAAGGAAATTAAGCGAGAATCAAAAGGGATATCGGAGGCGGCTTAAGCAAACATGAACCTTTATTATCTTGGGCATCGACATGGCGAAGGGAATTAAAAGAGATTCCATTATACGTCACAATGAAACCTAGGCTAACTATTCTGCAAAGTGGTCTACAGTTGTTTCTACATTAATAATAATTCGAAATTACTAAAACAAAAACTATTGCCAAGAAAAGACCATTAAAACTCATCCATCATGCAATAGTTTCCAGATCTAGTAATAAAATTTTTGTAATTCATCAGCGACAAATAATTATAATTATTGACTTTAAAACCAACTCTAATACCGGTAACTATAAAAGAGAAACATTCACATAAATACTACAATACCTAAAAAATAACTTTATATATCTAAAGTAAAGCCATTACTTTTCAAACTTCTAAATATTCGAGGGGCGGTCAATAAGATTTGCGAATCGGTAGGGCAAAACAGAGGAAGGGAAATGGCTGTTTGTGAGTGTGTTAGGAAGAGTTATGACAAGTCAGGACCTGCAGCCGCACGCTCCTGCCTTGTCTATCTAAGAAGCAGTGGCTGATCGCAGATCGTCTGTCACAGATTTTTCAACAATAGAGAAGGTTTAGCACCGCGCAGTGATCAAATTTTTGACCAAGGAAGGCAAGAATGCAAAAGAGATCCATAAACGCATGGTTGCAGTATACACCGACACCGTTCCTTCCTATGCAACCATTGCTCGCTGCAATAGGAGTTCCGCCTTGGTTGTGAGTCCCTTGAAGATGACCGCCGTCCAGGACGCCCGTGAGACGTGACCAACGAGGACAATGTGGCCCGTGTGGAGAGGATGATCCTCGAGAATCAAAGGGGAAAGGTCGAAGAATCCGAGCGAGAACTTGGAATATCACATGGCAGTGTTATCAACATCATTCACGACAATTTGGCAATGAGTAAGGACTCTGCCCGTTGGGTTCCTAGAAAAGTCACGCCACATGATCGACTTCAACGTCGTCAAAGTCCACAATGCCAGAGTTGCACAAGCTGCCCTGCGCGAGTGCGGATTCGAGGAGCTCAACCATCCCCCATACAGTCCAGATCTGGCCCCGAGCGAGTACTTATTATTCCGCCAGCTTAAGGCTGCACTGCGTGGACGCCGGTTTGGGGGCGATGAAGATGTCCAGCTCCTCGTCCAGGAGTGGATTGAACAGCAGTCGGGAGATTTCTGGTTGTCGGGAATTCAAAGCCTCAGGGACAAGTGGCGCAAGTGCATTGAAGTCGAAGTTTGTTATATTGAAAAATAATAAAACACTTTTTCTTATATCTCGTTTCCTTATATCCGAATTTCAAAACTTAATAACCGCCCCTCGTATATTTAAAACAAAGAATTTCTAATATTCTATTCATCTAATTGGTATATAACCTCATTAGGTAACACCATACTATTCCTTCAACTTGTAAACCTACACATCGCATTATATTTCATGTGCCTAGCTTAATTAATTTGGGATTTATCAAAAGAGAGCAGTTTTAAATGATAAGTCCTATCTTCTACTTCCTCACCACAAAAAGAATATCGCTTATATTAGAAATCTGGTTAATCGATAATAGTTTGTGAGCTATGGAAAAATATGATTTTTAATGACGGGGGGAACTGAAATTTTACCTAGATCAGCCATGGACCTCATTAGGTAACACCATACTATTCGTTCAACTTTTAAACCTACATATCACATTATATTTCATTTGTCTATGTTAATTAATTTGGGATTTATCAACATTGAGCAGTTTTCAATGATTTCAGGTCTGGATCTCCTATTAAATTTCCAGATATAACTTCTACTTATAACATAGAGACAATATCTGTTTGAAGCTTTCTAAATTTAAAGTATATCAGCAACATATCAGTAGCCGAGGTATGAATCTATCGCTCTCCATTACGGTACTGGGACTCGTAAAATATTGTCCCTCCAAATAGATAGGTTGATATGTTTCAGATCATGCATGATCTTGTTATGAATCATTTCGTTATTGGGGTAGAACTTCATGGGTAGTCCCCTTTTGGATATTTTGAATTTTATCGCCAATTAATTCTTAATGATATTGGCAGCCATGTCAGAAATTTCTTTAACTCGCATTGTTAGCGAAAGGAAAGAATGGGTCCCGATTCCGCATTCAGATCAAGATTCAGCACTAAATCTAGAGACCTCTTTCTAAATTAATGCCCACACTTTCACATAATCTAATCTAAATCTGTTAGTAAAGTTTTTTATATATCTTTTACACAGATTAAAAGACAGACTGACTGACAAAAATTCATAGAGTGGTGATCATATAAAATAGGCCAATAATAAGTAGTTCAGAGCATTTAATGATGGTAATTTCACAAAAATTAAATGTCCCCGCGGGAGGCAACATTTCCTACTTTTTCAGATTAAATTCTTTTAGCTAAAAGTAATCCATCCTTTGATATTTCATACCAAATGGAATTGGAATATTCTGCTGTCTTTGCCTCTTAGGGCTTTCTCCCGACTTTCGAGCATCAAATTAAAAGCTACTCGGGGTTGAATATATTTTCAAAGGCATAGGATTAAATTAAGTGTTTGATCGCCTTTTAGATGATTACCATTACTATTTTGTTCAACAACACTTCTATCTTTTAGTTTTGCCTCTCTATAAATACCTTTTTTTTTATTATCATAAAATACACCATATAAAAGAAGAGAGGAGGTTTATAAATGCATTTCTACATACCACTGGTCAATACGTTTCTTTTCTCGTGAAGGCTTTCAACAGATTTCCACTAACATTTCGGTGCTGAATAGAAATGTCATTACTTTTTGCCTATCACATAAGGTTTTTGAAATATGTTGCATTCGAAGAAATAT
Organism: Ceratothoa steindachneri; assembly: GCA_963969495.1. Taxonomy (NCBI): domain Eukaryota; kingdom Metazoa; phylum Arthropoda; class Malacostraca; order Isopoda; family Cymothoidae; genus Ceratothoa; species Ceratothoa steindachneri. The sequence continues at coordinate 209,288,693 of OZ018318.1, forward strand.
ATATGGAATGGTGTTCACAATGATATCTAATTTAATTACAATATATAATCATAAATAGAATCCCTCACCAAATAACAGCAGTATTATGTCATTGTATTTGTGTCCCAACGACATTGATATATTTCTTCCATCAGTTTAATGTTCTAAAGAAAACGTGCACTTTGTTTCCCGTTTACATTTAGAAGGTTATCTTGAAAGTCGCAGAGGTGACTGTGCAAGTAATAAACCTTTATACTTATTCTGCACTGCAACACTCGCTCACTAAGAAGCAGATCCTCCACAATCTCACAGCAATTTTAATCTTTCTTGTTCACTATAAAATTCTGTACAACATTAGTGAATGCCTTCCATGGTTGAACTTAGACGGCGTCAAATATCCCTGCTTTTTTTTCATTACTAAGAGTCAGAAAGTGGGAACATTTGTAGCCAAAAGCACTTTCATGTAAGTATTATCAAGAGCTACAAAAACTAGTTTATGAGACTGAACTTGATTATTAATAGTTGTAAGATGAACTTTTTCCATTCGGGCAGACTCACGTGAAGCCTAATTAAGTGAATGCTTGAATATGGCGAGTAAACGGAGCGCTGCAAAGTTGAACTTGCAAGAATCCTTCTTCTGTAACCTCGCTGAGAAATGAGCCAGGGAGTACTCCAGTTGTGAAGGAAGTCGATAACCAAGTGATATATGCCCCTCCGTGTCTATCGTCTGTCAGCGACAACTCTGGGCATAGGTACAAGCAAGCCCAGATAGAGATAACGCGTCACGTTCGTAGTTGCAGAGCGTACAAGATTGTTCGTGACTGCTAACCAAGACAGGGCTGTATGGTACTGTTTTTTCAAAGCTTTTCTTGAATTATTTATACTACCTAGACGTAAGCAGGTCGCCGGGGGCCTCAAATACTAGGATCTCATTAGCTCTTGCACACAAGGAGAGGGGGATAATATCTGCGGCCTTACAGCTTTGCGCAAAAGTCCTTGGGACCGTGGGACTGGCACCGAACAGACGGTGCAAAGGCGAGGATTGGAACCCAAACAGATTACGTGTTACCGCGAAAACCTAGCGGTTCCCTTGGGGCTGTCTGGTCGTGTAGGATTATCTTCAGGGAGGGGGGTGGGGTAATTTTCTCTCACTGACATCTCCTTTGCTCCCAAGATAAAGCTTCCGAAACAAGTGACATCAGATGAATATAGGGTTATTACACGGCTAAATTTCCCATAGAGACATAATTACAAAAAAGATGGTACTGGGTACTCTGCACAAAAATAAGTTAAATAAAGGGAACTTAGGAAATGCGCCTTATTCCCCTTACCGAACACATTACTAAAAAAATAAATAACATTAAAAATAAAATAAGACGGGGTCAACAGTCTCGCTACCCAGGGGCTATCATACAAAGATATTCCCACCAAAATGAAATGTCTATCAATTCAAAATAAAAAGTACATACGCACAGGTAACTCAACAAATATCTATACACAATAATAAAAATAATGGCACCAATTTTCATGCAAATTACATTAAACTACAAGAATTATTCAGGAATATATACAAAAGTGATTCATTTAACTTTACAATTAATGGGAAATTACTCTGGAGCTAAATCCAGAGGATTTCTGCTTAAGCTCTCCGCTAGGCAATTTTCGGAACCCTTTATATAAACAATTTTAGATTGGAATTCTTAGGATATTTTTCTTAAAGTTCTGTAGGTAAGAGAGAGGTTATAGTAAGTCTCGATAATGAATTCTTTACCTAAGAAAACACTTTGAACTTGTGGATGCTCCAAACGATGGTAAAAGCCTATTGCTCGTTTAAGACATAGTTTTTCTTGCGTTTAAGGAGTTTACGGCTCGCAAACGCGATCTGGAAATTTTCGCTATGGTCACTAAAGCTAACTTCCCTTTAAGCTGGTAAAAGCTAGCGATCGGACGAGGTGTCCAGACGAGGCACTCGCGAGCCTTTTTCTTGTAGAGATCACACAGGGGCGCGATAATTGATGCGAAGTTAAAAATAAAACGTCGGTAGAAGGAGGCGGACCCCACGAATGACCTCAACTGCTTCTTTCTTGCAGGCAGTGGCATTTTAACAATTGCCTTGATTTTGTTAACTTGAAAAGCCTAGGAATCGTTCTCTATGTGGAAATCCAAATAGTCATTAATGCCAAAGGCGATGCTTAGCTACACCATCCTCGTTAACAAACAGAACATAAAACTGATTCAGATAAATGGGCTCCCTAATAAAACTAAAAATGAGATTACTTAAGAGACGATCTTTTGTTTCAGAAGGCAGATGCCAGTACCCATTTGAGCCCATTTAAGGCACAGAGAGATAGCTTTGTTTAGTGTCAGAAAAGACGATTTGCAAAGGTCGACAGGTTAAAGCACACTCATATTGAATTAGTTAGTCATAAGGTGTTACCTTGTATTTTATCATGTAAATAACAAAATAAGAAGATCAATTACTAAGTTGTCCTCAAGTTGGACCCCAGAAATCTGTCTCGCAGCCTATTTTAAAACTTATTTAACGAACCTTGCGAGAGGCTATGAAAAATCCAAGTCAATAGCCCACCAAATGATGTCCAAATTTTTTCAAATGCTATTGATATTCGGGGCAGGAGAAATTGACAAAGATGAAGGGGATAATTTTTTATAGATTGTTACAATATTCTCAAATTAGTGTTATTTCTGTTCAATATAGGAATTAAATTACCCGCTCAACTACATACCTCCTTTACATTCAACTTTCATCCTCCAAGGATTAATTTTATTTGGCATACCTTAACTTTCTTCACAATAATTCCATATCAATTCACCTATGCAAATGCACATTTACTTGCAAAATATAAGAATATAATGAAATTTTATTATAAGGTATATTCCGGGTATTAAAAAATCCTATTACAGTCGTTAGGAGTCTCACAAAAGAGGAGACAACGATAGTTCTGAAGCAGTTAGACAGGTTTTTATTCATTTTACATATAAATATGTGTTTACTTTGCAATATTAATCAAAGAGGCCGACCCCGGCGACGAATACGCGCTCGATGCAAGAGCTTAAGACCACGTACACGTTACGGACGAGGTTTTTCCTCATTTTGGCCCACATGATGTTGACGAATGAATTTTTCTCATCGGCGTTGTTGTGGCAGACCTTGCCCCTATTGCCCTCAACATGCGGCTACACGCTGTATTCAAGGAAATTAAGGTCGAGTGACTGCTGCCGCAAAAAGTCCTTCGCTGAGAATATCTTGATTGACAGCAATTATTCTAGCAGAGCAAGGTCCGTGTTTGTCGGGGCACCGTCCTGCTAAAATTAACAGTCCGCCTTCTTGGCCATGAAAGTGGCCAAGATGTTCCTGTAACCGGGTGTGGTGAGACTGTAACTTTTCGCTAACCCCAACAGTGGCATTTTCTTGCAATTCGAAGAAACGACGCCAAGCATCATCAGTGAGGACGAGTGCTTAGACTTGAACACGTAGCAAACCTATGAGACGTTCTGATCTAAGAGTACTACGGTGTTGTTCTGCTTGTTGATGACCGGATTGACCATTATGGTTGTTTAAAAAGAAAAATTAAAAATGAATTGCCACTTCAAGTAGTTCAAAAGGCGAAGGCTTTGCTTCCGACGTTATTCTCAAAAATGGTTGGTGAGCAGAAGCCTTTCAACGCACCTCGAGCTCTTGCAGCCTCCTCCTTGGTGGCCCTTGAGACAGGGGATACCAAGATCTTTTTCTTCCTTGCAAGTCTTTTGAGCTACTGGTCACTTTCGAAGGCTTTTCTCACAGTCAAACGGTTAGTAACTTGGGGTCTGAAAAAAGAGGTCACAAACTAAATGTGTATTTGCGAAATGAGGGCTTGGCTATATGCAAAAAGAGACACTTTACTAAGGAAACTCACTCAATTAGACTGGTTACAGTAGGCTATCTCACACACGGTGATGAAATCCCTTAAAATTAAAATGCATGAATATTAATTAGATAAAATTAAATTCAATGAGATTGATAAATTATGATATGCACATATTTGCCATTTTTGGCAAAATAAGAAGGCCTACACATGCACCAATAAACTGGGATAAGTACTCTTTGTCATAAAATTAAATGAAAGTCATACACTGGCAATTAAACTGATGGCGAATACAGGGGTGAAGATAGTTAAATTGTCACTTAACTGCAATATAAAACAAAATAACAGAGAGTGTATTTATGCAAGATATCTTTGCCAAAGTTACATTTTAAATACTTAAATATTTGTATTATTGATTTAATTCAATTAAATCACTGTCTTTCTCAACCACGCCTTCCAGGCAGCGGCGGAACCAGCTGCAGCCCTTCTTTATTGTCTCACCTTTTAACGGGGTCAAAAATGCTGTGATGCTGACTTAAGCTTCACCTTGATGATGCATTGAGACTTTTTTATTTCGTTCTCAACTACTCCTAACAAATAATAGTGTAGAGAGTTTCAGCTGAGTCCTCTTGCTTGTGTGGCTTACTTAACGTACTTCATGGATCCAAAGCAACATCAACACTTCTAAGCACTTGATGCAGCCCTCTGAGAAGATAAAAGGGAACATAAGGTCTCTCTCACTACAGAAACTACCCTTAACATCATGAGGTGAAACGCGAACTAGGTCTTCATGATTCTCAGGGTATATATGGGGGACACAGAAAGCCAGCAGGTCATTTGTGAATCTACAACATGGTTCTGGCAGAAATTGTTCTCGTTTGAGAAGAATAAAAACATGCTGACTTGAGGGGCTTTTCAGTTTTTTCCTTTCATTGTCCTTAAAATTATGCAATAGAATCTGGCCTTTTCTTAACCTAAGTTTTATATTTTATATCCTTCTGAATTAAATGCGCGATCATAACCCAACACCTTTTCTTGGGTTATGTAATTCATCCATTTCTTGGAGTGTTTGTCGATGATAGCTTGGCACTCCGCGAAAGATTTGGGTATTCTTTTCGTAACAAGACGATTAGCGGGATGTTTCAAAGGTTTCTCTTACCGATTAATCACAGCTTAATTCGTATAAATCTTTCCTGCACCTCTGCTCCGTCCTCGTATTTCTTCGAATTAGAGCTCTTGGTGTGACTCGCAAGAGGCATAAATGATTTTAAAATTTTTGGAGGATTAAATTCATCCGAGATTTTGTTTCCTTAATAGACGATGCAAAAATGAGTTTATTGTGATATAAAGAAGAATAAACAGACGCCAGACATCAGCATGTACGAAATTACACATTTCGACAAATTACACACTTTGCCTTGTAACAATAATACCTATGTGGGCAATAAACACTGGCCAATAAATGGATGGGTAATTCGCACTAGGAAATAAACAGACTTGCAGATAAAACTCGCAAGATGACAAATAACTGTTTAGACAATTAGCTCTTGCAAGTGAGTTGATAAATATTAACCGTAAAGAAACCCAAAGATGATGAATTGGGAAAATATAACCCCAAAATAAAAAAGTGCGAAAATAACAGCAGTATATAACTGAGTAGACTAATAGCACTGGCAAAAAGATTGATAATACAATAACAGGAAGAAAAGAATAATTGTTGGGCAACTAACACTTTCATGTAACTGAGTGGGCCAGAAACTGTTACAAATATTTTAGTAGTCAAATAAGACCAATAGAATGGAAAAAGATCTAAGGTAAATAACGCTTTCGAAAATAATAGTAACGTAAGTAGTATTGGGTGGTGGAATCCGAGTCTTTCCCCCTTCATCCTCCCTAGGGTTCACAGAGTAAGTCAGAGTCTTCCCCTCCCTCCTTCCTTACTAGTTCCGATTCTACAAGTGTATGGGTCTCCCCTCCCCTCCTTATGGTTTATCGCCAAAATGCCCCCACCCCTTAGACAGTGACCTTTTTTTTAACGATTCAGAGCCGGCACACACACACACATACACACACTTATGTGCCCCTGCCCCCGTGTTCCGCCCCTGTTTCCCCGCCCCCTCTCCCACCCCTAGCATTGGGCAGTGAACTTTTTTGGAGTGGAGTTTGCACTTAACGTTTACAATCCTTTAACTGGTTCGTCTAGATGCCATCTTTTAAATCATTTGTCGCTAAACTTCTTTGTGTGTCACACGTTATAGAATAATCCTCCATCGACACCGTTTCACACCCAGACTTAGAGAATATTTTGCAACCAAAGATGTGTGTGGATCTGAGTCAAAATTTAGCCCACGCTATTCATCTACGGTTGAATTCTTAGATCATCTTCGTCGATTTATTCTTGAACACCCAATTGATCGGATTGAATTTCTATATAGAGGGTTAGTACAACCTCCTTTCAACTAAAACAACGGAAAAGAATTACTTGAACATCTCCAGTTTATGGATTTAGAAGATTTATTCATCGGATGAAAAACTAAAAAACAAGCTTACGGATGGGTTTTTCTTTGTGGGAGGTCTATCCGATCGTCACAGTTCACGGGTGGATAGGTTTTACTCCATATTATATTCTAACCTGGTGAATAATGGTGAAAGACTAGTGAACATTGCTATATTTAACACAAAACCCTTGTTATTTTGCTTTATCTCATGGTTTTCCCATTAGCTCACTGATATGATAAAAACTAAGATTGAAGAGGTAAGGATGAAACAATTCTCTGAACACACAAGATCAAGAGAATATGATATTATTTTGTAGACAAATTAAAACACAGGTAGATAAGCGCATTTTATTTCATCGTTATTTTATTCATATTAATCAGAGAATTTTATTAATGATTAAAAAAATATTTACATAAAGACCTATTAATAACTGACATTGATTCAATGCAAGATCCCTTTGAAACCAAAAGATATTGTTCGATAACTCCCTGGGAGTTCAACACGTTTCCCTTTACCGTGATTCTCTTCTCTGAAACCCATAAATGATAGAGAGATATGACTATCATCATTCTCTCTACCATAATCGGATCCAAGTAGGCGTTTCATAGCATCGTAGGTTATTATATCATCCACTGTTATACGGATATGGAAAAATATATGTAAATTCAATTCAAACCGCGACAAAGAAACCTTACCGATTCGTTGACCAAGCTACGGGTGAGGAGGGAAGAACACATAAATGTGTGTGTGCGAAGGCTCTGATTCCTTTAAAAAAAATCCCTGCCCAAGGGTTGGGGTGGGGTGGGGTAAATGTTAACGATAAACTTGTAAGGAGGTATGGGGGGGGGGGGACTCGGACAGGTGTAGACTCGGAACCAGTTATTAGGCGGGAGAGGGGGAGGGGGAGACTCGAACTTCCTGTGTGAACTCCGTGAAGAAAAGGGAAGAAGGGAGACTCAGAATACACCCCACAATACTACTAACGTATAACAGAGTATAAATTAGCCTCAAGAAATAATACGAATATAAGTGAGTGGACAAATAACTCATAAGCATCTAACTTCTTCATATAACTAAGAGAAAAATAACACTAGCAAGTAAGTTGTAGGGAAAATAACCCTTACACATTAGTCTGGGTTACTAAAAGAAAGAAGTGATTGTCTGGTAGATTGATTTAACTCATTAAAGGGATAAAAGAGTACGATAGTAAAGCGGAAATTTTACAAATAAAATAGAGGGGCAACCATAAGAAACTGATTATGAATTGACCTTCATATATATATATATATATATATATATATATATATATATATATATATATATATATATATATATATATATATATATAAATATATATATATATATAAATATATATATATATATAAATATAAATATATATATATATATATATATATATATATATATATATATATATATATATATATATATATATATATATATATTATATTTTGGACAGTCTATCGTATGGTAGTATTATATAAGTTTGGCACTCTTATACACATATGCTACACATTTACTCAGTTACTTTAAAAATAATTTATTACCTATGTGGTACACATATTGAGTCCGAATGAGTACGCCTATAGCTTGAATTAATTTGCTCTTATTATGAAACCTCCTTCCCCAATCCCAAAAGAGATACAGGTTCTCTCAACTTTAAATCTCGCTCTATTATTTCTGGTCCTTTATATACTATAAGACGCTAAATTTGATAAAAAATGCACTCATATAAATCAGACGACAAGTATAGTTATAGCTTAGAGCAGAGGTGGAAAAAATGCGGCCCACGTTCCATTTCAGAATTCCAAAAAATATTAGAAAATAATTTTCGAACATTTTGCCAAATTCTCACCTTAAACCTAAATTCTGTCAAATTTTGGAATGCCTTGGAATTTTGAATGGTGTGTGTTCCTTAACAAACTCACGCTATAGAGGCATAGTTTTAAATTTTCAGTCATTATTCAGCCTTTGTCAATTTGGCATATTGCGTCAATAACACAGGCCTGCGTTTGAAATTTTTTTGGGGGTTCCCCAGGATTTTTTGGTGGTTTCTTAATGAATCCAACCTTTTGAGCTCAAAAATGAATGTTTATTTGTTCAATCAGGTCAGATTTTCTCAGTACAGCATACACCATTTTCATTGAGATTACCTCATTTTTTTTTAATTTAAAAAAAACAAAAACTTTATCTATCTAATAATGCATTATTACTGTTATATCAGATAAACAAGAATACACGTATGTAAACTATAATTTTTGATTACCAAAAAATAAAAGAATGCAACATAATAAAGAAAATAATTATAATTTCGAAGAACAGACGCCCTTGACGATTTTCGTTTGTGCCTGTCATCTGGTGCATCACGCTTCAAACACCAACAGTAGTCAGCAAGCATGTTTACGTTCCATTCACACTGATACCTGGATTCTATTGTTTTTATGTTCTGGTGAAATCTTTGCCCCTGTTCTTTACTGTAATCCCCGCAGTTGTCGGGAAAATAATCCAGATGGGACTGTAAAAAGTGTATCTTTATAGACATTCGAGCTCCCAAATGTTTGAGACTTGTTAAGAGCTGATTGACCAGGGCAACATATTCTTCTAGGCTTCTTTTATTGCCTAGAAAATTGTTAACTAGAGCTTTAAAAGCTTTCCAGGCATCTTTTTCTATGTCCTTCATTGATGCATCAAATTGCTGATTAAGTTCCTGATTTGAAGTCCATCAAAAATTCCCACATGGAGCTTAGCGTCACTGATTTTGAAAATTTTTGAAGAAGAAATTTAAAAGCTTGGCCTACTTTATTTAGGGTTTGGACATAATTTTTCATTATGCCAAGCTTTATATGCAGTGGCTAGGAGGAGTATTTTTTGAGGTGGCACTAAAGGTGCAGCTATCACATTGTTTGATCTAATTCTGAATGCTTCTCGTGGAGGCCGAACTTTCTTTTCATAGTGCATACTATCTGCACGACTGTCCTATAAACATAAGAAACAAGGATGCTTCGTGTAGCCTGTTTGCGTCCCAAGCGTAAGAGACACTACCTGAAAAAAATTTAGCACGGTATGTGAATTCAGTGTAATATTTCTAAAAACAAATTCAAAGTAATATTTCTTAAAACAATAAGAATATGAATATGTACTGAAAAATCCTGTATGCCGATGCATTAAATCATCGTATTGGAACTAATTGGATATATGTAAATCTTATTTTGAGTTTATTGAGTTGTGTTGTATACCTTCTCAATTAGGATAAGTTCCCCATCAACTCAATAGGATGCATTAACCTATAGGGACACACTTCAACAAAAAATATAACTTAAAAATGACTCGGGATTTCCAGATTTGCATTATAGTAAAATGTAAGTTGACCAAAAGGTGTATACAAGTATTAACAATTAAAATGAAAATGTCAATATCAAAGAGCTTAGAAATGCCAAGTGTAAAATGATCTTACCTTTAAGTCACCACATATCCTCCACTTATAGCTAGAGTAATTTATTGCATCCAGCAATTTTTTCATATTTTTATAACTTTCAGTAAGTTGGATTGAATGGCCTATAGGAACGGAAGCTATCTTGTTACCAATATTCAGTAACACAGCTTTTAAACTTCTACTGGAGGAATCTATGAACAGTCTCCATTCTAATTGGTTGTAGGGAATTACAAGGGCCTCAACAAGTCCTTTAATATTGGCGCAGTATACTAAAGAGGTTGAAGAATGCTGTAAAAAATAGCTTCGAAACTCTTGTTCTTTATTTCTGTACCCCCCTAAATGTTGCTTCATAAGCCAGAAGATTACTTTCACGAAGTGGAGAGCCAAGAATTTGTGTATTCGCCTTTGAAACCCCCAGATCCCTGGTCAGGTCATTTAACTGAACTTGAGTGAATGGTCTTGCGACCATATCATGTGTGGAAACCTGATAAGACTCAGATGTGTCATAATCTTGGTCAACTTCCATATTAATCTCTCTATGTACCTCTATATGTTGAGGGGGAGAAAGTATAGGAATTCCTGGGCCATGGGGCAGGGGTTTGATGGCAGAAGGAACATCCGAATATGCCACACTATGTTTATTCTTCTTATTTATACCTGTGGAAAATATAATTCCATATTACATAGAGGGATTGATTTGGAGCTGCAGATAGTACATAAATGTTTAGTAAAGGATATGTTCATACTGCAGTGAACTATGTTAGCTTTTAATTTTATGCTAAGTCTTTGCATAATAATGAAATTTTCAGGAGCCAGTATAATACAGAAAGCTTAAATACTTGATACAATGCTCACCTTTAAGATTTGTCATGCAAAAATAGCAGTCCGTGGGGTGGTCCTTGCCATCTCTCCACACCATGAGAACACCAAAAGAGAGGGACTTCTGTTCGCCCTGACTCCAGCGTCTTAAACTTATGTAGCATCCCTTGCAGCAGATATGTGGTGCAAAACTTTTATCTTGATCTCTTAGCCTTACTGCAAAATATGCATGATACAAAGATTTAATTATTATTCTTATTATTATAATGCTAAGCAATTTTTAACCTGCAAAATATAAACCTATTTGCATAATTACTTAAAATGTACACAAAATTTACTGCGAATAGAGCAGTGCAAAAACTATTGTAATTTGATGTAATATAGGAGATGTATAAACTATAAAATTATTATAACCCCCTGTATCGCAAAAACTAGAGGTGATAGAGAAAAACGGATGACAGATTCGTATTTAGGAGGTCAATTTTATTAAGAAACACTATAGAAAACCTAAGGTACATTTTTGACGCAGACCAGTGTATAATTAATTGTAAATGTGGGTTCGGATTCCACTTTAAGCAGTTTGTCCCCACTCAGATATAAATCTGGAAACAGTTAAAAATGGGTGGAAAAACTATAGAGAAAAATCCCTTAGTTATTAATATATTGTTATCGATATGATTATTTAGTATATGCCAAAAATTTTACAAAACTTACTTTTATGTATTTAAAATTTTCATTTGTTTGATTAATGCCCAAGAGCATTAAAAAATTTATATGTTGAGAGAATTAGATAAATTCATCGCATTAGAGGTCTTTCTTTCTCTCTCTCTCTCTCTCTATCTCTGTCTCTCTTCCAAAATGTTCAATGAGATTCAAGTCCGGACTCTTTGCAGTTCAGTTCATAACAGTGAGATGCTTTTTGTCCAAGAAAGCTTTTATCGAAATATCCCTGTGGCATGGGACGTTTTACTGCATGGAAGTTTTACAGCAACCCATGTCCTTGTAGGCACTCGGGAGATGGGCGCTTAAAAAAAGCGATAAATTTGAAGTTTGTTTTTCAGTGCCTCGCAGATGGGGTTAATTATGCTTTCGCAGTAATTCATTTTCACTAGTATATTCACTTTTTTCCATGAGGGCACAAGTGACCCATTGCCTTCTAACGAACTTACCAGTTTTGCTGTTGTTAGCAGACAATCTTTCGTCCTATATCTGATGAACGAACCTCCTGACATCACATCTAAACAAATATTGTTTAGATTTGTCACTTTATTCAGCAAAATTTGCACACCTCTAAGACCTGTACGTTATTATACACCATCTTTGGAAACCTTTGATTTTCTCTGGTAAAAGTTATAGAAAATGTTGTGAAAGAAATACAAGCGTTCTGAACTTTATGTATGATAAAGTACAGTCATATAAAGTTATGTACATTTAGAGGCAAGTGTAATAATATACAAGTATATTTTAAATTTATCAAACATTTAAGTTGAAGATTGGATAAAAAGATTATAACCGATCACAACTGAAGGGGAATGTCTATGAATGTGTTAATACATTTAGAAAAATAATTATCTCGTAATTTTTCGTCGATGAAGATAAATACAAATTCAATATTTGCAATAACTCCCTTTTCATTAATGTGAGATTACCAACAGCATGATGATGTATCTGCTAGCACTATAAGGCAACTAATTGCTTTGGATCTATGTCATTTCTATTTCCATTATCAAATGACTAGCCACCTACACAAGAAATCCCCCTAATTAACTCTCTAAACAATCAACCAATTTAAACTGCCGATATACGACGTAATAAAGTTTGGTTGAATAAATCAAACAGGCGATTTCATCAAATGATAAGTTTTATGAATTATACTAAGATGAAATGGACAAAGAACCACAACTGCACACCAGTTCAGCAATGCTTAATAATCATTTAAACTTCAAATTGTTCCCCACACTAGCTTTAAAACACACATATGTAATTATATTGCTACTTAAAGCAATTCTGACTAGCTCATTCTTATAATTAATTATTTTACGAGAAGATTGCTAAATATAAATGAGCCTCATATTTTTGTAAGCGCAGTTTGATCTTACTATTTTTCATCTATTCTCGGAAATTCGAGTAAAATTGTTTCCGATTTATCTGATGATGGAAAATTGATCATGGGCTCAGGGTGGCTTATTCTATCTCGACTTGAACGTTAAGAAAATTGTTATAGTGGTTATTATTTCTTCTATTGCTAGCCAGTAATCAGTTGTGTTGCAAGGAACTTCACTTACACGAATAATTGTAAAAAATAGGTTTTTTTTATACAACTGTATCTACCCAGGGTGTAGTAATTATTTTAAGTGGAACGAAATATTATGTACACTCTCTAGAGATACTACACGAAGATGTTTCTATCTAAGCATGTAAAACAATCTAGAAATTGAAGTATTCATTTCAATATATAGTAATTTAAAAAAAATATATATTATTCGTTTATCTTAATAAGTAAAATAAAGGGAATTATTGAAAGTAATCAGTCCTCTTTGGTCTATATGTAAATGAAAATAAGTGTAGGAATGTGATGACAATAAATTGATAAAACCAAAATTATAAGAATTCTTAGCCAAAATCCTCGCAACAACAGATCCGTCGAAAAACGGAAGGTCAATTTTCTTTTTAATTTAAAGCAAAATATATTATAATGAGGAAGGATCTTGCAGAAAGTTAGGGGGAAAAGATATGTAAATAAACTGCTAGATCTATAAAAGTGAACATGTATACAAAGCATATAGACTTAGATCGTCCTGCAGGCATTTAGAGCCGAGGCGGCAAATACCTAGCTTTGTTGCACAGGCTAGAACAATTGTTTATATTTTATTAAGTCAGAATTTTCTCACACCAAAGTTTAAATTAAGAATCATTCAACTTCCAGTGATAATACCACTAGGATTATTGGATACTCCATTAGATACAGTCATTTTCTCAACTTAGATGACGACGATCACAAGGCATGTCAGATGCAGAATATTATATTTGAGATAAATGTGAGATGATGACTATAAACTATGGCCTATTAAAATATGAAGCTAACTAATCCAATACGCATACATAATAAATAAAGTTAAAATAAATTTGATAGTAGTATTAAGAGCTTAATTTTAGCATAAGGTTAAAAGAGAGCTCTTCTAGTACATTTTTAATACATATCAACATTTATATTAAATTAAGTGAGCCTCGCAAACTAGTTTATAGTGAATGACATGGTGATTTAAGGCACACTACATTGAAATAATAAATTTCTTTGCCTAATTCTATATAGAGGAGGCAATTTAATGTCTGGTGAAGCTAAACCTCACTCGTGCGAATCACGTGATCTCGCTCGTACAAATCCCGGTGGAGGTAATGATTAGTCATAATTCGCGAGGCTCGTTCCTTTGCCTTGCGGAAATAATAATAAAAATAAGTGTTTTTAATGCGCCCTTTAATGCTCTTAGCCTCACAGAGCGCAGGTTGTGTAGCGAGCTTAGAGAAAGTTTACGGGGGAGAGAAGGCAATTCTGAAGAGATGAGTCTTCAGGAGACGTTTAAAAGTAGCAAGGGAGGGAGAGGAGAGGACTTCGGCAGGAAGAGCATTCCAAAGTCTAGAAGCACAAACTGAGATGGAACGGTTACCCATCGAGCAGCGGAGAGAACAAGGAGTTTTCAGGATGGGAGTGCCCCATCCGGAGTGCCCAAGGAGTTTGACGACAGGAGAGGGCAGACTAGAAATAAGGTGGAGCCTCGAGGTTTAAAGCCTTGTAGGTGATGAGAAGAATTTTATAGTGGGTATGAAAGCGAATAGGTAAGCAGTGTAGCTCCTGTAACAGAGGCATCGAAGGAGAGAACCGGGGGTGGCGAAGGACCAGCCGGGTAGCATAGTTTTGAACTAGTTGTAGTGGGCAAAGTGACGAAGAAGGAAGATTCACTAGAAGAGAATTACAGTAGGCTAAGCGTGATGTCACAAGGGCATAAATTGCAGTCTCAACGCTTCGTCGATCAAAATGGCAACAAACACGTGAAAAGTTGCCAAGGAAACCAAGGGAAGACTTACAGATACGATGGATGTGTGGTTTAAACGAGAGTTGCTCGTAAAAAATAACACCCAGATTACTGACGAAATCAGAGACGGCGACATTGGTTTCCCCAAAGGTTAAGTTGGGGAAGAGAGCTTTAGATTTCTCCACCATCTAAGCGGTACCAACAAGGAGAACTTCAGTTTTATCGTCGTTAATTTGCGAAAGTTGGCAGACAGCCATTCGTTTATGAAGGTGTAGGGTGAAAAGAGCTTGGTAATTGATTGAGAGAAGGACACAGGGGATGAGGAAAAATATATCTGAGTGTCTTCAGCATAGAGTTGGAAGGACAGGCTAAAATCGCGAAGAAGGGAGCCAAGAGGAAGTAAGTAGATGCAAAAGAGAAGGGGACCAAGGACTGAGCCCTGAAGTACCCCAAAATTAATGGGCCCGAGGTCGGAGGAGAGGTTATCGAGTGCAACCGACTGAGTGTGGGAGGAGAGGTATGAGGGGAACCAAGCAAGTTCGGTGCCCGAGAGAGGAAGGATAGTTAGAAAACGATCAAGGAGGACAGTGTGGTCGAGGGTGTCGAAAGCAGAGGAGAGGTCTAGTAGGACTAGAATAGACGTATAACCACTATCGGCAGCTCTACATAAACCGTCTGAAACAGTAAGAAGAGCGGTTTCATCAGATTGCTTCGCTTTGAACCCCGATTGGTACCTTACATTAATATTGCAGTTAAAAATATGGTTATTAAGACGAGAGAAAGCCCCTGTCTCGGGAATCTTAGAGAGGAATGTAGTTCTGAGATAGGGCGATAGCTAGATGGTTCATAGGGAGTAAGGTGTGTTTCTTTAAGGATAGGTCAAATTGAGGCATATTTGAATTAAGACGGAACCACTCCTGTGGCAAAAGAAGTGTCAAAGCGAGGAGGAATCAGTGGGACGACAGAGGGAGAATTTGGTGGAGGAGTTTGGGTGGAAAGACGTCATTAGTGGATCCTGATTTGTTAGAGCGTGAGATCAGGGTAGATACTTTCTCAGAGGATGCTCGAGTGAGGACGTTAAGCGACAATGGAGTATGGTCGGGGAGAATAGCATGGGCTTGTTCAGACGACGGGGTAGTATGGCGCGAAGGTTAATAAGTTTATTAGAGAAAAATTTTAAAAAAAGAGTAGAGGGATTGATGGGAGGAGAGGTGATGGAAATTGGGATAGGCAAGGTAAGACGACAGAGGAGACGAAAGATAGTCCGTGGATCATTCTTGCTCTCAGACAAAAGTTTGCGTGAATGATGGTCTTTAAATTAAACTGAGAGAAAAACATACCACTACAATGCATTTTCAGCTCACAATTGATTTGATAATAATCATAATATAATTATACGTATCATTTTCACTTAAAATTTCACAGGTCAATGGGAGTCGTTATGTTAAATTGAAATTCAGATTTAAAGCAATATTTTAAATTTCTACTCTGGGATTCATCTTTTAACACCGAATAATGCTTTAAGTGTTTAAATAAACTAACGTAACTTGGGTTAGATTATAAAAGATCTTCTTAAAGTCATCGCTGGCTTTGAAAATACAAAAAAACATATGTTTACTAGTCACTTATGATGATTTCAAAGAAACTCAAAATTTGAAAAAGAAGAAAAATGATCCAAATATACCACATTTAGGGACATTAAATCATCTTCCAATTTATATGGCAGCTTGATGTTATTTATTATCTAAATGGTTCTCAGCGTCCCACCTACTTTCTCTTTGTTACAACACTCCATAAACTCTCGCTTCCATTCAGTTAAAACATTAACTTGGAACCTTGAATCAAAAGATTGTTCCTCGAGGCATATTTGTTGTGTTTTCTTTGCTAAGACGAAATAGTAGAAAAGGTGAATATAAAATAGTGAAAAATAATAACATAATGTAGTCAAGCATTGTGGCTGCGAGAAAATTTCTTGTTTAGGATGCATGCCAAACACATGGGTCATTGACACCATGAAGCTATGGAAAAAATTAATCGCTTGATCTCAGAATAAAATAAGTTGGATAATCTTTTTTCCCAAATGCCATTAAAAATGATATGAGGTATCAAAAGACGGAGTGACGATTAGATGAAAGTGTAAACTTTATATGTACAATGGTATTTCAAATATCGTAACTATAGTGTAGAGTGCTTTTCTTTACTTTAGAAGAATAGTCCTTTGCGATTTTATAAATTACAATATCTACATTCGCTTTTTTAAATATTTATGGAATGATGAAAGGTCTTTTTGAGGGAGTGAAGTTTAGGTGAGGAAAAAACAAAAAATGTAAACTGAACATTCACCTAAAAAAAAGAATCTGGAGTCATAATACTAATCGGAAATCTTGATAGAATTTATACGATATATACAAATGTACATTTACTTTTAGACTGTATGGGAGGTATGAAAAATATTACCATCTTCCAACGTGAAAGAAAAAGGCAACCTTGTTCTGACATGTGCCGTGGCCAAGGAACGTAAAGTTTTTCCTGCTACCGAGATAGCGAATAAATTGCGTTGGTGTCTCAAGTATCGATTTTAGGTAAGCGGCTCATAATGATAATGAATTTATTATCAAATGAAATAAAAGAAATTGAAACTATGGAACCGAACGCTTGGGGAGAAGATAAAAGGGTAGAAAGCATAGAAATCACGCAACTCTCCTGAGCTAGACGCCGTTTCGTAAGGAAAGCCGGTTTTCTTTGGGAACAATAGATATTAAATATATTGTTGATTTGTAATGAGTGTAAAATAAAGCGAGATAATAAGCCTCGCAAACATAATGAACTAAATAAAATCGGCCTTGCAGTTTTAACTCGAAGCTTTCGATTTAAATGTTGATCCGCCTAACATGAATGGAAAAGCATGTAGAGAGTTGATTGTAATTTTCTAACTCTCCTTTGAGAAATTAACTCGTCCATAACACGTTTATGTCATGTCTACTTTCAGTACATTATACTGCCTAACACTATTTCTGTTTCTTTAAACATTTTTAGTGTTTCAAAGGCGGCTTTACCTCCTAATTCCATAAATACCATTGAATATTGCATAGCATCGATATTAGCTGCGACAGTTTACTTTATTTAACATATTCACATTGTCCATGAATAATAGCTGATAATATTCTTTTCTTGTATTACTTTTGAGCCTAATGATAAAATGTGTTATAAGAGATAACCTACTAAAAGTGCAATGAAGAACGTTCTTTCTACTGTGAGTTCCCTGATCTTTATGCACCAGTGACCATATATAGTCCCCCATCATAGCAGTGTCCCATCTTCCTTGGTATCTTTTCTCCATTACAGCAATGGCCTGATGAAACCACTCTCCATGCTCCTCACTCACTTTTCCAAAGTTTTTACGAAAAAACTCCAAATGGGAAGGCAAAAAGTTTACCTTTAGTGACATTCTTCATCCTAAATTCTTATAACTTTCTAAGAGTTTTGCTACCAGCTGTTTGTGTCATTAACTATATTTCAAAATGCAAACCACGCATCACTTTCGACATCACTCATTGCATCCTCAAGTTGTATGGACTTCAACATTTTCCTTAGTTGTGGTCCAGTAAATATACCACCCTTAACTTTGGACTCTGATTACTTTGGAAAGATTAGACGAATTTTTTTAAATGCTTCTCCACTATGATTTAATGCTTTTATAAACTGTTTGACCAAACGAAGCTTTATATGAAGTGGATGTATAAAAAATTTGGCAGGCTATACAAGAGGCTGTCTAATAATATTTAGTTTTCCTGGCTGCAAGTCATCTCGAGGGGGCCACTCAACTTTCTGGT
Organism: Ceratothoa steindachneri; assembly: GCA_963969495.1. Lineage (NCBI taxonomy): Eukaryota > Metazoa > Arthropoda > Malacostraca > Isopoda > Cymothoidae > Ceratothoa > Ceratothoa steindachneri. The sequence continues at coordinate 209,307,168 of OZ018318.1, forward strand.
TATTTTCATGATCAGCCGTACTTTCCCATAGGCAAAGAAAACATGAATACTTGGTGTACTCACCCTGAAATCTGATTAAAAAGACAAGCATTTTAAAACCACCACAAACATGCCATTTTAACTTAGTATATAGTTTACCTTCTCAAGAAGCTTTTTTACATTGTCATATTCTTCCTTCATCTGTGCCGAGTATTCTATAGGCATGGATTTACACTGATTTCCATTATGTAGTAAAACAGCTTTGAGTGTTTTTGAAAAAATATCTATGAAAAGTCGCCATTCTACAAGGTTGTGATTAATTCCAATCGCTTTTAAAAGCCATTAATATCTTTTCAGAAGCAAAGATTTTCACTTATATCAAAGTAGGTATACTTCTAATTTTTAATGGCGTTTCCTGTATATTATTGATCTACAGGCCTTCTCCAACAGATTCCATTCATTAAGTCTGGATGGAAAAAGATCTGCTACTCACTTAGTGAGCCACAAGTCCTTTGATTTGGAAAATGTGTGGGGGTACTCATTGTTGGCTCAAACGTTTCATCCATTTCTTCATTGTCATAACCTTCCGACTCTCCTGATGAGACCTCCAACATACCCTCTACCCGAAAAGATATATATATATATAAAGAGATGCATTTAATAGCTGAAGCATAAATATAGATTTTCTTTGTAATACCATTACAACAAACTTTAGCTAGATGTTTTGAATATTTCAGTATTGATTCTATTAAAAAGAACATAGCTTACAATTTAATAAGATTTACTTACATTTTCTGGGAGCCCTGGAACCAATAAGAGATCATCATGTGGAATAAGTGCAATAGATGATTAAATGTTCGGATGTGGAAGGGATTTTCTTCCCTTTCATTTTCTGTACTTTGATATGTCAATCTTGCAAAAATAGCAATCATCGTGATGAACTTTTGGCTCTCGCCAAAATCTCGGAACAACAATTGGCATTGCTCATCATGCATTTGTCAGCCATGCATCTAAATTTTATCGACAACTTCCACATATCACATGAGGGGCCCATGGTTTATCTTGGTCACCCATAGTTATTCCAAAGTACAGTCTATAAGCAATCCAGTAATTTGCACCTTTCACAATTTTATGTGATATATGCTTAGGTCCAACATAGAAACTATACACAAAACAGAACGAATCTGCTGCATTTCTGCATCCTCCTGTAGTCACACCAAGAAAGTCAATAAATTAGCGAAAAATTTAAGTGTGCTTTACCCGTACTCCATACATTTCTTTCATATTAGCATTAATTGTTATATCTTTCAAGCGGTCGATGGTAGAAAATATTTAAGGACATATTTGGAATCAGCGCAAAATATAGTATTAAAATACTAATAAAATTAGGAGAAATAAAAATTTGGTTAAAATTGGTTACTCGGGGTTATTGCTCACTGGTTATGTCCCCCCACTTCTCAATCCAGAATCGGCTAACTCGATTAGGTTTTACCAAATTATTCATTAACTCCTATTTATTAATAAATTTATTATTGATAAATTGTTTATTTTAATCGTCTGCAAGAAAAAAATATTATTGATAATTGGCTTTGCTTTAAACTGTCAAGCGGTGAATTTCTTCGATCCTAAATTTAATCTTCCTTTGCGAAAATTCTAACGATCTAAATATAATTTTCATCACAATCTGTGTTTTTGATTTTTGAAATATTTCAGTTTATTGTTTAAAATCCTCAGAATAAGCCAGCTTTCACTCTAGATGCATAAGATCGTTTTAGATTTGAAGCATCTTTAATAAATTGCTGCTTGGAAATATCGAGACAAAACAACTTTAAATGCAGTATACATTTTTAGGATAGTTGAGTGTCATCTTGTCATATTGCCACTCATGAAATGTCGGACTATTCTATTTTATTCAAGGTGATCACAAGGCAACTCAGGGTGACCGTGTATAGACTGTTATATTTGATACCTATTAGAGAATCACGTCATTCTCGCTGCTGAGAATAGGAGGAAGCTTCGCTAAATGGGTTGACTTTAACTCTTTGGCGAGGCCGAGGAAAGATGGAACGCTCTCTCTTTTCCATCGATGCACCAACTCTTTTCTGCGATTATCCCCTTTTTATTATCTCAACCCGGAAGGGGGTGGATGCTATAGCCGTGGGTGTCCCTCCTGGTAAAGCTCTAAACTCCAGAAAATCAAGGCTTCCCGGTCCGAAGCGTGCAGGGGACTATCCTTTATAGACTCGTACACCCGGTAACAGATGAACGGAACGCCTTCCTAAACTGTGTGCAAATAGCAAAGGTTTGGTTGACTGTGGTGATTCAACTCCCTAACTACGTTTTGGAAATTTACTGACGTCCACTTTCTCTCTATCCGTCTACTTATTCCTACGTGTATCTCTTTTTTATTTTCGCGAATACGTGCTGGAGGAGCTGGAGGCAATAATGCCTGTTTATTGTATGATAATAATAATAATAAAGAGTATGATAATAATAGGTGATTAGCCAAACTACTCCATTCTGACCCCGCCTATCTCCATTTACTTTATTGTATATCTTATTTAACCCCCTTCCAACATTTGCTCTTAATATCCAGAGAGGTACTCTTTGCTCAATACACTTGTAGCCTCTTACCATAACTTTGCCGAGTGGTAGGTTAAATTGTTACATTAAGAGGTTCTTTTCTGCTCCATCGGCCAAAAGCCCGTTGGCTAGATGAAGTGTTTGACAAACCAGATGTGCTGAAGTTCCAACTTTATTCACCGCTTAGGTGCAAATATTTGGTGGCTACGCCGGAACTATCCAATATGGTTCAAAGTTACAGTACCGTCCCTATTACGGCGAATGGGGTTGTTAAATCTCATCGTAGCTCTAATATCCAGATTGCTTATGTGCAAATGATCACATTCTAGATATTTTGGATACTATAGAGATCTTATTCTTAAATTCCTAAGGCATTGGTAGTTCATAGTATCTAATTTCTATGCATTTTACGTTTTCTTCTTGAATATGGCTACAACATAAACTAGGGGTAGGTGTGCGTTGATATAAGGAGATTTATCTCCAACCGATACATTTTTTCCCTCGATGCTGATAATGAAGATGCAACATGAGGCATCTCTCTGACAGGTGGAGGAGCTCCTCTACAACGATGAATATGCAGTAAAAAGATTTTCCCTTTGTAATCTTCGAGATGCCTTCGTGCATATCTTACTTTGAAATGGACGAGCCCCGAATGTCCTAACTTATACGTGTATTTGCCATCTCATATAACTTCACGTTCGAGGATTCTACCATTACTCTCTACATCCTGGTCTTCTGTCGACTCTCTGCAATCAGCCTCATGTAGTTACTTTCTAAAGGGCCTGCCAAAAATCGAAAGTGGGATAGGCATACAATTCATTACTTGCTCCCTCCCCTTAGTGGCCCTATAATAGTGATTTCGATATTGACCGGCATACCCACCAACAACCTCTTCAAAATGAAGTTCAGCATGCTGACAATGACGACTCTCCCTATAAGCCACAATTCTATTGATTCCCTATCCGAGATCCCATATACATGTGAGGATGCCATTCGGACGCCCTCCTGTAGTCGAAATGGACTCGTGTGTGCTCTCTAAACAGATGAAATTATTTCTCCTGTATGCGAACAATAACTTGATGGAAGATAACCAAAAATGGATTACCTTCTACTAAAGATCTTGCTAATGAATAACCTCCTACTAAAGATCTTGCTGATGATGTCTCAAGAAGAGAGGATAGAATTAATCTCCCAGGTGTAGCCTATAGGACAGCCAAATCATTTTGCTTTTTTGTCAGAATAATGTTTAGGCTTGCTTTTCGAGGCTTGGTGCCCCTTCTGATGGTTGAAAATAAAGGTATAACTCCCCTTTATCCTCTCATTAAAATAATAAAACAAAAATGATGATTAAAAGGCAAAGAAGACTAATGGTTCTTCTCTTTGCACAGAAGTTCCCGAAAAGGACGGGTCTCTCCTGCTTCACCAGTTGACCCTGCAAAGGATTGCAGGTTTGGTAGACTAACGTAAGCCCCTCTTCTCTTAGTCGAGACATCCTAAAAATCTTGGGGCTCCTCGGACAATCGATGGCTTATATGTGTAGTTGAGACCACATGTTTCTAAAACATAACCGATGAGATGGCTGACAACGGAGTGGTTAAGGTGAAACGTGTGATGACGAAAGTGGGAAGGGCACCCTGTGAACAACTTATACATTGTTCTTCACGTTCGATCGTGACACGTTCCCTAGTCAGTACGTGTTGATTAATATCGCTACCTTTCCAAGTCATTCGTGATACTCATATCCAGGTGGTAGTAGTACCATTGATTCGTCTTCTTCTACACAAATCGTTTGGGCAGAAAAGCAAAGTCGCGTCTATCCGAAATCTGTCCAAACTGCTCTAAGACCCTATACGATAGGTCTCTATAGTGTACGATAAACTTTGTGAATTGCTTTGAGTCAAACTCTACTTTATGTAAATAACGTGGCTGTTATCTTATGCAAAAGAGGTTCTGTCCATGCCAGTTGCAAAACAAATCTTTTTTCGACATGCTAAATATCTGTTTTTACCCTTTTATTTGACCTGGGTCATCCTACTCAACCTAGATCAAAAATCCCACTCTGTTTCTGGCTTTATCAGACATATGACCATTGGAGCCTCCATGCCAATTGTGAATCGTTCTGCTGAAGACTCTCGACTGCGTTTTAACTTCAGACGCGCAGAACCTTCCAATGATATGATTACTCTCAGGCGTATTTCGCTCTCGTTTCGTACATACATACATATATGGATACCGTTCCTTTCCTCATGATATTCCGTATGCCTTGCCTTAACACGTATGGGAACGAGTCATCTAAGCCTGTCTATTACAATTTTAAATATTTGGATTAAATGTATGATTGCGAAAATGAAAACCATCATACCGTAGGTAATTCTTTTTACATACAATGATAATATATCTTTATTTTTCTACAATCTTACGTACGAGTATATAGGGACTCGAATTCTGACAAGCGACAATTTTCAGATTTGACTAATTGCAAATGGAAAGAGAATGACGCATAACTATTGAAAGATCACACCGCAATCTGGCTTCTGAGAACAATGTCACACCTGCAGAAACAAAGAAATAATCAGTCCAGCAAAATTCATTTACAAATGGAAAGATAAATAACTCCAAATCTATTATGTCTCGTAAATACTAAAGTTCTTAATAATCATAGGGCATTATATCTACTCATACCTACTCATTTAATTTCGAATACATTAGAAAATTTTCCGTAATTGAATACTGCAAAAAAAAAAATCGTCTTATAGCAAATTGAACTACTGGAGATTTTTTATTTTCGCTTTGGAAACATAATAGTTCGGTCTCCAAATGACTAAGACGAAAGATTCACATTTGAGTGACCATTCTCTAATCGTCGGCTCATTAACTAAGCTAATAGCCCTGAAGATCGCATTATAAATACAAATTATTATTATTATATACAATAACTTTAAACATAATTCTTAAATTGTATTGGATGTTATTTATACAAACCCCAAACTTTCCAAAGAGCACCTTCAGTGAAGAAGTAATATTTCTTCCTAGTAGAGTAAATGTCAACAAAGTCTTCAAAGTTAGGTAAGAGACAGTCCATGATTAATTCTCGAATATATTCATATATAACCTTTGGTGTGAAATGTATTTTCTAGAAATTATTTGCAACATTTTTTTTAAATGAGGACAGAAGATTCTGACTAACGAATTTATACAGTTTCATTTGAGAATTTCTGAACGAAATTTCTTTTTGACTGTACATTATTTTCATATATGTATACCAAAGTTTCGTAGAAAAAGAAGCAAAGATTTAAAAATAGTGAGAATGCCAAGACAATGGATAGACGAACTAAATTAAATTCGCGTTCTTTAAATAGATAGAACACGATTAACTTTCAATTCATTCTTATCTTAAGTTACGAATTTATCACTTATTCTGGACAAGTTCCGTAGAGAAAGAGAGTGCAGTACATATTTCTCGTTTATACTCACCAAAATATGATATATGAAATATATATATATATATATATATATATATATATATATATATATATATACATATATATATATATATATATATATATATATATATATATATATATATATATATATATATATAAATATTATATATTGTAGAGGAATCACCTAAAATAATATTATTTCCCCACATCCTAAGATATTACTTCGGAGAGAAAGTGAGCCGTTACTCTCCCCCCCCCTCCGACTTCACGCTTTTTGGACTTGCCGCCTGGTCACTGCAAAATTCATACCGAGGCATGAAGCTGAAATTGAAGGCTACCTCACCGCCTTCTTAATTTTTCCCCCGCCTCAGATCGGGAGATTACCCATCTATTTTGTAGGTTCGCCACGAACAGCTTTTATGGCTCCAGCCGCAGGTCGTTCGCCTGGCCGCTGATCCCTGCCTCATACGCTTTCCCGCAAGGAGATGCTCGGTTCTCACGGCCGATAACTAGGATCCAAGAAGGCCTCTCTCTCTTCATGTTTTGGAGAACTCCGGGTATATATGCCCCCTCCCAAAGGCTACAGACAGATTTGGTTATACTACACTTCCAGGAAAGAAGTTCGATTCAACGAATCTCTCTTCCGAGATGTGTGAGTGAGACTTACAAGCCAGGGAAGAGCTAGAAATGACACCTGTATCTTCGGGTCAGGGAGAAGAGCTTCGTGAGGCAACATCAGCCTTTCTCAACCGCCTTCGGATCAAGGATTGGAGAAGCCGTCCTCTGAATTTCTTCTGGTGACCTCTTGAGGACAAGAGGCCCGTTAGCTGGCGCAAGCCAAGTGTGTAGAAGTCATCTCCCCACCCCCCTTTCGAAGTTTGATCAGTAAGTTCTTGAGGACAAGAGGTCCGATAGATCGCTCAACCCAAGTTTTGGCAAGTCATCTCCCCCCCACCTTCAAAGTTCGGCCGGTGACCTCTTGAGTTCAAGTGGCCCGCATCTCGCAAAACAGAATTTTCGAGAAAGTAGCAACACTTGCTGCTGGGTTTTGGCTACCCCCATGAGTAATCAAGGTCACGAAGACCTCCCACCAAGCTTGCCCTACTTTACTCTCGAGGAGCCAAGGAACTAAATCACTCACTACTCTAGAGATCTCATCATAACAATTCAATAACCCTGGTTATCTAATTAGTATTCGGAACCTAATTCCGTTTTACTCATGTACATATATATATCCATATTTATTGCTGTGCCTGTTATATAGTGTGTTTTAAAATCAACTTTTGTCGTTGTGTTTGGAATATTTATTGGTCATGAGGCTGTCGCTATCTATTCAAATAACATTCTTAGAAAAATAACAGTTGTCGTCTGGCTTGGCCTAACTTAGAGCCTGTCTGTGCATATTCCCCTACAGTTGGCCATACTTCGATATATATATATATATATATATATATATATATATATATATGCAATTAAAGTAATGGCATTATTAGACAACTGCTTTGCTTCAAGTCTAGAGGGAGGCCCTATCCTCCTTGAACTGGAAGACTAAATTTATAGGATAGCTCATCCGCCAGTGCCAGAAAACTGGTTTCAAATTTACCCCTTTCTGTCACCTCTTTTACTGTCACAGAAAACTTTTATTATTTATATATTAACAGCGTTGACTTGTCTTAAATGCTCGAAAGATGGTTTCATATCCAAGACAAATTGGTGCGGTTAAGGTAATGGCAATATTAGACAACTGCTCTGCTTAAGGTGCAGAGGGAGATAAAGGGATAGAATCTCCCGCTTGACCTGAAGCAGAGCAGTTGTCTAATAATGCCATTACCTTAACCGCACCAATTTGTCTTTGATATTTTTCCATATATATATATATATATATATATATATATATATATATATATATATATATATATATATATATATATATATATATATATATATATATATATATAATAGAGTATACCACGTAAGGAAAAAGAAAGATTGATTGGAGTTAGTACTTTCGTTGTCTAAACATTTTGTATAAATACGGTGTCTCTCTATTTTGTAAACCATTGTAAGTTTGAAATTATTAAGAGAACAAAAGTACTAACCCCAATCAATCTTTCCCTCTCCTTCCGTGCTGTCGGCGTTAGCTTGTCTCCCAGCATTGGTTTCATCAGAAGATAGGTATCTTGTTTAGTATGATCGTGGCTGCACGAAGGCCACGCGCCTTACTTGACCAGTAGCATGTCCATGGCAGCTCATTGAGGATAAGAGGTGCAGTTTCAGTGAGACTGGTTGCAGCAAACTGCCGGGATCCTACTTTGTCAAGGCCGACATTCATCACTTCTGCCCACGAGACAAAGCAATCCTCCGCCGGTACTAGATAGGTTCGTCGTTGAGTTTTTGGATTTTGTTTATTATTTGGAGTTTTCCTTCTCCTAGATTTACCTGAAAAGGTTGCCCTGGATTTAAAGTTTTCCATCTCCTAGCTTTTTGTCCGGGTTGTTTTGTGTGTTGTTTAGCTTCACAAAAGGAGCCTCTTCGTCACCTCTTTTTACAGTTACTCATAGAATTTTATTTATTCTTAAGCACACATTCTGCCCTCATTTAAATTTATCGGAGACCACGTTCTATGGTTTCAGCCATGGACGAGGTCATTTCCATTTCGATCATTCTAGATTTTCGACTACTGAGCACGTTTGGAAAATAGTTGCTAATCCTGCGACTCGTCCCAAGTCTCCTTCATCTACCTTCAACACCAGTGATGAGGCGCAAAAGAGCCGCTAGGTCTCACCCCTTGCTGCTGAATGATAAATCGACTTTACTTTCGGATTAAGATATCTGGAGCTTGTGATTCCTTTAGCTAAAGTCCTCTTTCCCTGCAGAATAGGGAATACAAATACTCGGGATATTCTATAGTTCAAGGAGTGCAGCCCTCACCTTAAGGGCGTCATTATCGTCTCGTCTCGTGTGCGTGATTCTACCCAAGTAATTTAGTAGCTTCTGTGAACGGTCATCCTTTTAATTTGCGCAAATGTCTCCCTTCGTTTAATTGAACAGAAGAAAATCTCCATCGATTACTTTTAAGGAAAAGAAGATTCTTTTTTCCATTTAATTACGAGAATTCTCAAATTCCCCATCGAACGTCATCTTTAAAGTTTGGTTATCTTTATCGGAAGTTTGGTCAGGATCGTGCCCCACCTCCTTCAGTCGGATCGTGCACCACTTGCCTCATCGGATAGTTCTCCACTAGCTTCATCGCAAGAAGGATCTTCCTCGAAGTCATCGACCCGTAAAACTGAAACCCTCTCTATTAATAGTATTGACAAGTTCCCCCTTTTTATCTGAGCCTAGTTACATTAATCAATTTATTCCCTTTGGGACTCCCTCCTCATAATAATTTTAGATTCTTTAATTTGAATAATCTCCCTCCGCCTATTATTAGTCTTATTTTGATCCGTGTAAACAATATTATATTTTTATTGCTTCATCTTTAACTAACCTTAAACGATACTCACGGCCTATTGAAGTAATTCTCACCAACCGTTTATGCACTCTATTTGATTATTAAGGAATTGAAAATCCAACGCTAAATGTGACCTCTTATTTGGTGGTTTATCCCTGTTAACTGTCCTTCAACGGTTTGGGTTCCCTTAGGTTATTATTTCACCCCCCCACACATAATATAGGAGTAATGTATGCTATTGAGTGGTGTACCACGACATTTATTATATATATATTACTTCGATATTATAAAAACTGGTGTCAAGTGTGTGAGGTCTATTACATAGTAAATCAGTTTAGTTGATTTACATCTCCTTTGAGTTTTAGTAGTTCCGTCTCTTTAATGAAGTTTTCTTTATTTTCCTATTTTTTTAGCCAAATTACGTTAAAGTTAGTTCTAGATCAGTAGAACTTTAGTCCATTAACTATTTAAAATTTAGGTTTTCAGTTATGACCCGTTCTGTGTTTGTTTATTCCATTTACCGAAATATTTGAGTTAATTCTCAGCCGGATTACAAAGATTACCCGTCCTAACCCTGCAGGAAGATTTTTAGTGTTCTTTTAGTGGGATAATTTTTTAATATTTCTTCTTTGAAAAAGTTAGGCTTGACGTATATTGCCGAGTAATTTCGTAACTTTAATATCCCCGTTTGCGTGTTACAATCCCCCTAGTAAGCCAAAAATATGTCTTCTTCGTTTGACCGTTTTAAGAGTCAAGGAGAGTTGTTGGGCCTGTTGGGTTTAAAATTATTAAGTTATATTCAGGAATAAGAGAGAAATGAAAAAGGAGAGAGAACAACGAAGAACCAAGAACTAAGAGAAGTTGAATAGAGAAAAGAACTAAGAGAAGGTGAAGAGTGAAAAAAGTAAGAGAAGCTGAAGAGAGAAAAACAAAAGAACTAAGAGAAGAAGAAATGTAAGAGCGTGAATAATAAGACAGCATGAACTGGAATTAAGCCGTTCTCAATTACAGTGAATATCGGTTAACTCTCGGACCGAAACTTCACAGTTGCTTTCAGTAAATAAACCCGTCTTTAAAGAAGGAGAAGATTTTTGATCTTATCTTACGCATTGCGTGAAGATTTTTGAAATTAACAGTTGTGACATTGAGATAGAGGGTGTCGCCAAATTGCTCCCTCTCCTAAACTCAGAGTTGAGAGACATTTTCATTTCCCTTCCCTCAGAGTCCACTGTGTACTACTCTACTCTCAAGTTTGAACTCTTAGCTGCCGTAAATATTACACCAGACTTACATTGTGTTCCCGTTTCTGTCACGAAAAGATACACCCCGTTCAGACCTTTCGCTAGTTTGGGTATACCCTTTATAAACAACCAACTTTGGGGAGATGCATGTAAAATCCTCATAGAGTACGAGGCCCTTCTGGACTTCGTCCTCAAAGATCAATTCTTAGCTTGCCTGTCCTGCCAAATCCGTGCTTTTATTAAGGTCAAGCGCTGCTCTACGTTCAAAGAAGGCCTAGAAGAGGCTGATGTTTATGCAAGTATGAATAACTTGTATCCCAAGGTTAATAAGAAGCCACCTCGTCTTCTCCCACGTTCAAGATTAATAACTCCAGGCTTCCCCCAAGAAATCCCCCTAAATTCATGGAAGTTCAATGCCCCTCGAAATCTAGAAACCTCCCTATTTCGGAACCAAAAGACATTAAGCCTATAATTAACACTCTCCCCACATCGTTATTCCACAAAATGCAGATACTCTGTTTCACGGGCGGAATAGAAGGTCATGTATGCACGAATTGCCCTTAAAATTCTCAACTTAGAAGCGTGTCCTTCAATCAGGTACACCAAGTTACTACCCGTTCTGTTACTCCCTGTTCTCTTTAAAATACCACCACGTCTCTCTCGTCGACCAACAACTTTGGTCACCGAGTAAATGATTTCTTTAATAAGAGCTTCCCCGGTAGTTTGAAATTTGAAAATGGAGCAGTAAACGGATGCCGTTTGTCCACCATTGTATGTGAGAGTGGGTGCACATACATCGTGATATCTGAGAATTTAATTCTCCTAGTCGAGCCTGACCACCAAAGGTTCACTGTGGTCCATGATTACCCTTCCGAGCGAATCGTTTCCCTATTGTTATATGCCATGATCTTATTGGCCCCATTTATCCCCCTTCTAGTGAAGCACACAGTTACGTCTTCACTTTGGTAGACTTCGGTACCCGTTTTCCTGAGGCAGTTCCCTTTAAGCTCATTGATAGCGTTTCGTGCGCCGAAGCCCTTATTTCTATTTTTTCTCGGGTATGAATTGCTAAAGAGGTATTGTCGGATCGAGGAAGACAATTTACCTCCGAGCTTATGGACTATGTCGGAAAACTGCTCATGCTAAATCTCTGTTTATCACCCCATACCATCCGTTTGCGAAAAGCGAAATGGCACCTTGAAAGCAGTCCTCAAAAAATTTCGTATCGATCAGCCAGGAGAATGGCCCTGCTTTGTACCCGTGGCACTGTAAGCGTGTCATGAGATCCCCCATAGGACCTTAGTATACGCCACCTACGAATTATTGCATGACAGTAATGTTCGAGGCCCCCTTACTATTTTAAAGAAACTTTTCACCAATCCCTTTCTGGATAACGAAATCCTCTTATTCATATTTCTAGACCTCCGAAAGCGGCTCGATATATGTGCAGACATCACGCACCAAAATGCTGAGGTCAATTTGGATAAGTATCGAACTTATTTCGATTTAAAGGCGAAAGAAAGAAGAATCAAGCTTGGCAAGGAGGTGCTCTTGCTACTTCCGACGGAGAGAAACAAATTTCGGAACCAGAGGAATGGCCCCTCTTCCATTCTAGAGGTAAAAGCACCAGTGGATTAGCTAATTCGAATGCCGTCATGAGATCAGGTTTTCCACATCAATATGTTAAAAAAATATCCCTACCGCGCGTATATCAACAATATTGTGGCCCACGATGAAGAGTCTCCATTGAAAGCGGTGTATTCCGCTGACCCCCTCAATGTCGTGCAAGTAGTATGCATTGAACAAGATAGAGATTACTCTATCCCATCTTTAATTGGACCCTCGCAATCATCATCTCTCGTGCTAGATGTCTTCCACAGGCTAGCGCCTCTTCAAAGGAGGAAGCAGTGGCAGTTACAAAATGGATTTGAAAATTTGATCTCCGAAATCCCTGGTTGATCTTTTTAATTCAAGCATATTATTGTCCCTACTACACAAGAGCCTGTTAACTCGCAAATCAGATGGGCTCCCAGGACGAAAAGGTCAGAGCCATTGTCGAGATGTCCTTTCTTGTACCAAAAACAGCTGAGCTCATTCATGGGATCGGCCAACTTTTACAGTACATTTATCCCTAAATTCATGTCTATTTCGACAAATTAAGTGCCCTCCTTCACAAGAGATCCCCATATTCCATTTTATGGAATTCCAAAGCTACTGCCAGAATCCAGGTGCTCAAGGACAAGCTAGCGTTCGGACCATTTTGAGGCTCCCTAATCCTTCTAAAGCCTTTGGCATCCGGACGGATGCGAGTAACGAAGGAATTGGATGCCGTCTGCTCCAATACTCCGACGAAAGTGAAAGCTATTGGGTGGCTCAAGCGAGCGGAAAGCTACTGCCCTGTGAACGTAATTACTCAGTAATATAACGGAAAGCTTTAGCTATAGTATGGAGTATTACCAAGTTTAGCATGTATTTAATAGGGAAAGAGTTTATTGTCGAGACTGACCATCACCCTTTATCGTACCTCCGAAATACTAAGAGCAAGAACGGACGTATAATGCGATGGTTTTTGATACTCCAAAAATATTAGTTTAAAGTTTGGTATATACGTGGTACCGAAAATTGTATAGCTGATAATCTTAGTTGGAATACATTAGCTGCCAATGCTGTCTAATCCACTGAACTATAGTTCGCCTGTAAGCCTGTAAGCTAATCATGTATACAAGGTGTCCCAGAAAAAAAAGTCCACCCACCGTACTTTGAATTAGTATAAATCAAAACTTATTAGAGTTTTTTGAGTTCTGCAAAATAAATCAAATTTACCAACTATGTATCTCTCGATTCTGGAAACTTCATTAAATTCCCTTTTACGATGTTGATACACTAATGGATTTAGTGGAGGCGATTAAAATTATGTTTGCGCAAGGAAGTAAAATAATGAAACTTCGATGTTTAAATTCAACAAATCTATTCAAATCCAGTTTCAATAAACCGCCTCTTCATATGTGTAATACAAATTCATTTTTTACTTTTATAAGCACCGTTTTGTTCCCATGTCCTCTATTTCTTTCCAAGCACAGTTGTGCCTTTGATTGCGTTGATTAAACAACTTTTTTGATTAACTTGTGATTTTCCTTAAGTCTATTGACTTCACGTGTGAGACTATCTCTTAACTGGTGATGCTTTGTGGTGGAGTAGAATACACTATCCTTTTAGTCATAGTTCAAATTTTGTTCCTTAATCTAAATGTAATTCTTTTCTTTGATCCATTTACAATAATTTTTGCTCAGAACAATATTATATAGGCTTTTTTAAGTCTGTCTAATACAAATCAGTTCCCCGTTTTTTTATCAAGCTGACGCCTTAATAATAATTCCTCATATTCAAATTCGCGATATCCCTTGTTTTTCATTCAATCTCCAAAAAGTTTCATCTTATGGCAGAGAGGGGTCAAAAGAACAACCTCTGCCCACTCCTATTTATCGGAGACCATGTACTATGGGATTACGCCATGAACGACTTAATTTCCCGCTCGAACATTCTCAAATTTTCGACTCCTGAGCAGGTTGGGAAAATATTTCCAAATCATGCGACTCGTCCCAAGCCTCCCCCTCCCCCCAGTAGCGAGGCGCAGAAGAGCTGCTATATCTCTCCCCTTGCTGCTAAGTGACGAATCAACTATGCCTCCGTATTAAGCTGTGTGGAGCTTGTGACTACTTTCTCCAAACTCCCCCTTCCCTCCTGAATCTGACATATAAATACTCGGACTATTCTATAGTTGGAGTAGTCCAGCCCGCAACTCAAGGTCGTCCTTATTGTTTCGTCCGCTAGGCGTTTGTTAGACGCAGAATTCTTCAGCCGTGCTTCTAAACAAGTCACTTAGTAGCTTCTGTGAACGGCAAGCTTTAGAATTTTCGCAACAGTCTCCCTTCGTTTAATCTAACCGAAGAAAATATCATTCGATTACCTTTGAGGAAAGGATGATTCCTTTTTCCATGGAATTACGGGAATTCCCACATTTCTCATCGAACGACATAATTGAAGTTTGGCTATCTTCATCGTAAGGTTGTTTCGGATCGTGCCCCACTTGCCTCATTGGATCGTTCTCCACTGGCCTCATTCGAAGAAGGACCTTCCTCGAAGTCATCGCTCAGTAAGACTGAAACCCCCTCAATTTTAGTATTGTCAAGTTCCTCCTTTTGATCTGAGCCTAGTTACATTAATCAGCTACTTCCATTTGAGAATACCAACTTATAATAATTATCAGGAGACTCGTTCAATCTAAATAATTCCCCTTTGTCTATTATTATTATTATTTTGATCCGTTTAAATAAAATTATATTTTTATTGTTTCATCTTTAACTAACCCTAAACGATACTCACGACCTATTCAAGTAAACTCGCTAGCCATTTATGCACTGTTTGATTATTGAGGATTTAAAAACCCAACGCCTCAAGTTTGACCTCCTCATCGGTCATTAATCCCTGCGAGCAGTACTTCAACAGTTCGAGTTGCAGTATGTGATTAAGTCACTCACCATCCAGATAATATAGGCGTAGTGTATGGTATAAAGGGGTGACCCACGACAATGAGGTACCAATATATTTGAATGAGTTACAGTTAGTTCAGAAAAATAATGCCCGAAAAACTAGAATTGTTGTAAAATTTCAAGTTATTTATTGCTTTATTTTGAAATAAAGATTTGTTTTGGGGCCATTAAAGAAACGTGCATTTTTACAATCGCCTGGCTCGATCTATACAATGCCCTGAGCTGGTAGAGCAATCTTTGAAAGGTAATTATAATTTTGCTATTTTTAATAATTAGATCTAGCCATTAAAATCTCACCTCATAATAATAATAATATAAAAATTATACACAAAGGCACCATTTTTTAAAATTCCCCCAATAAAATATCTTTGGCCGATGACAGTCATGCATTTTCATTTTAAAAATTTTAATAAATATTTCAGAACGAAAAGTCAGCAACAGATCCTTTCTGATTTGATGTGTCATCGTTTTTCGATCTCGAATTTTCCAGTTTTTTCATAACTTGGCGAAGATTAAAATCAGTCGCGAAAAAAAATGAAGGTTTGTGATACGGAAAATCAATGATTTGAAAATATAAATTTGGATTTTTTTCTGGAGGTTTACTTGAAATAATGTTAAGATTTATGAGGGTGTAGAAAAAATACCTCCCCTTCACTAACATCATTTCAAGTAACATATATAATATCAACTGGTTTTAAAACATTTAACTCTACATTATTACATTTAGGAATGTCATTTTTTTTGAGTTTGTAATAGTTTAATACAAAATAAGGAAATGTTCAATTACCTTAACGATTTATACTGCAAGAATATCTACGATTTAATGGCATATAACTTTCTAAAAAATCGGAAAATGACCCTCATACGCCTATAGGCGTTGTTATATCTATTAGTTTCCGGTTCTTCTTCATTTGTTAAGTATCTATCGTATTAGCTTATAAACTGCATTTTAAGATGAACATTATGCATCTATCTCAAATTTGAATTTACTTATGTTGAAATTAGTATTTTTATTGTCGAAATTGATATGGTAATTATTGTATTATGGAGACAATAATTCTTTATGCGAGCAATTTTTCCTAAAAAATCACTCTGGCTTGCCTCCAAAAAATACATTTATTTATGTATATTCATATTACATCATGGCAAGCATTTTCATCAATCTCTAAGTAATAACATCTAGGAGAGTTTATGAAAATAGTTATGAGAAGTTTCATTATTATTAAAGTAAATTTTCACAAAATAAAGAAAATCGCACATATTAAAATTTACTGCCATTTTTTAATCCCTTCTATCATCGATTTATATAAATATTTTGTGTGTATTTATATTATATGAAAAAAAAGCCTAAACTATATAGAATTTATCAACTTTATGCCGAAGTCTTTTCAAATATCCTGGTGGTTGACTTTTTTCCGGCTATTCTTTTTAAGACTATCTAATAATAATGACCTCATTCCTAAATTTAGTGCAGAAGTACTATTAGGAACTATTAACATTATGTAATCGAAAGTTAAGTTTAAACAATCACTTTACCTGTGTTAAATTCTCTGTTTGTCCCATATAATATCCAACAGCCAAATCTATCTTACCTTCACTAATAGGTCTCCTGATTTTTTCAGTAAAAGTATATTGGGGTGCCTCAGTCTTTGCTTGTATGATATATTTCAAAATTGAGAACAAATTTCGTCGTACAGCGGTGGTTGCGTTTAATATTACAATCTCCTTTCTCCATTCCATTTTCCTAAATTAACACATTGACTGCCAAGGCTTTCGAAGAGCCAAGAGTAATTTATAAATGTATTACATGTTCTGAACAGCGCCCTAATGTGTTAATGCTTAAAGAGCGCTATAAAAATTAGTAAGGATAAATTATTTGAGAGTACCAGTGTACCATATATGGCTCAACTTGTGATCAATGTGTTAAGGATTATATCTCAGGTAAGAATAATATATTTTGATTTAAATACAAAATCTTATATCACTCTAGATTAAGATACCTAAATCCTATTTTTATATTATAACGACCCATCTCCTAAACTTGCAGGAACTTACACTTTTCTACGTTGATTTGAATTGGGCCGATTTCCAAGAAAATTACCATCTATCCAATTCTTTTCGTAATTTATCCTGTCACTATGATATTTTTTCCTAGTAGCTATTTTAGAGTTATCAGTAAATTTCCCAAATTTTCACAAGGAATTCATATCAAGAAAGCTTATATATAATCACAAAAGCAAAGTACTGACAACCTTATTTCTTTTTCATATTCGATTTGACTATTCACGTAATATTTTCCTTTTGAATATTTTGAGAAGAAAAGAGATATTTTTTTGATTTGTTGGTGCTGAAAAATTTATACAATTTGTGATGTTCTCTTATGCACCCTTTAATTTCATTATTTAGCCACGTTCTTCTCAACTGTTCAAACAAGTGTGCATTTTCATTCAATTAATTAGTTTAGCATAAATATTAGGAATGGTGTGATTAATTGATTATCTCCCACGATTGATTATTGATGCAGAATCACTGTCACATGATAATGAAAATTTTATTTTCCTACGAGATGCATATCACTCATTGCTTGAATTAAATGAAAAATCAAGGAGCAATTACTGATTAAAGAAGGAATCCTTCTGATTTAGAATTTTTCATCCTAATCAATTACATTATCAATTAACACTTGATTACAGCCATTTGATTCTTCTTATGGAATAATAATAAACTTGAGCTTTTATCTTTCTTTACGTTCTAAATATTCTGAGGACAAAATGACTTAGAATCCGCAAATGATTTTTAGAGAGTAATAGCTTTGATAATGAGCTTGAAGTTCATTTTAATAAATAATGATTAATTCTGCGACTCATGCCATTAGAAAAAACTAAAATGGTTCTAGTTTGTGTCTAATAATTGTTCCTCGTCCTCAGCCTCAGAATTTTCCTTTCCATCTACATGAAAATGTATCAGTATATCTTTACTCTTAACTCGCTAATTATAATTTTGAATATTGGTTAGTGTAGGGGCTAGAAAAGCGAATAGCACTCGATGGCATAATTTTGAACCCTATTTATATTTCACTTTCTTTAATGGGTAAAAGTTTCTATAATTTATTCCGTTTGCTATCTTTCTCTACTCTTTCTTTATTAATATGTTCGAACCCTCTTTGTTCTTATAAGAATAGGAAATCTTTTTGCTTCTTCTCTATTTCCTATTAGTTATTGAACACTCGCACACACATACACATGCATATATATATATATATATATATATATATATATATATATATATATATATATATATATATATATATATATATATATATATATATATATATATATATATATATATATATATATATATATATATATATATATATATATATATATATATATATATATATATATATATATATATATATATATATATATATATATATATATATATATATATATATATATTTATATATATAAGAACATCACAAAAGCAGATAGACATAGCAAAAGGAATTGTTTATTTACTAGTGAATAATATGAATAAGATTTTACATAATTTATTAAAACAATTTAAAACAGCTCTTAAATCATTAAAAATGGACAAGGATTTGTATATTACAAAAGATGATAAATCTAATACGTGTGTAATAATGAATAAAATATCGAATTTAGAAAAAATGGCCACTTTGTAATCTGAGACTACTACATTCTTACCATTAAGAATCGATCTCCTGGCTAACGTAAATAAGAATTTTAAAATAGACATAAAAAATATTTAAAAAACCCACACAAATCTATTATTCACCTAGTTTCTTCTAGTGGTTCATCATTATCTTATTTGTATAGCATAATAAATGTCCATAAACTAGGCCACTTGAGTATATTTTTACCAGGGCTGCCCTTTAGTGCGATAAATAATACCACAAATATAAGGGAAAATTCTAAGTAATGGCAGATATTCTTAACATTTTTTAAATGGTTCACATAAATGAAATGAAGATAAGGGTCAAACTCATATAGGTAAATACTTTCGCGTAGTTCGAATCACGTTTCCTCCTCATCTACTAAAATATTTCTTTGGAAATTCAATAACGTATATCAAGTGAATAGAATTATATGCAAATATATGGTCATGTATTGAAAAACAATGAAAATTGATATCTAATTATAGGAAAATAATTTAAAGTATTACAAGCTTTAGATGAGAAAGTGAGTCGAAATATATAAGAGTGAACGGGGAGCAGATATAACTGCCGAGGATTTATGGTTATTATGTGTGTAAGATATTTGAGAATTATGTAACGTAGCTGGTCTTTACATTTCCAAAACGATGCAATTGTGCTTCACTTCGCCACCAACACTTACCGCTTATATGTTTGAGAGGATAGCTAATAATGAAATTACCTTTTTCAACACTATTTTCGCTGTTAAAGTGGAAAGTTGTTATTAAAAGCACCTTCTTCAAATTTAGAAGCCAGAGATTCGTAGTTCGATCATCAGGAATCCACACTGGTCTTTCAGCAGACAGTTTTACCGGTCGGCTCCTATTTCTCATAATATTATTTGTTTCTCTTTTATTTTGCTATTACAATCCGGTATCCCGCACGATCCTACTTCATTGATAATTAATTCATTTTTATAATCATATAAACATGAAGTATTTTTATATGTTTTTACTTGATACATTTATCACCTTCATAAACGCCAAATGTTGTCCATATATAACTTCATAAGAATAAAAGAAAAGAGATGAAAATTAATCATATATTGGAACTATCGGATATTGTGGTACTTCCCTACCTCTATGGAAATCTGAAATCTTCGTTGTGATAAATTAGGAGATTTTTGACTCTCCTATTTCCTATTTCCCCTTTGATATTCGATATATAAACATTCTAACTTTTTGCAATTCCATTAATCCCATCACTTTCTTAGCTATTTGATATTTCAAAATAATTCCTCTATTGCTAATGTTAGCATTGATTCCGCTTTTGAATAGGTACTAATATGATTTTTATCTTTATTAATGTCTTATTTTGCAATCAACTTTCAAAGTAACAAATGAATTTCTAAATGGAAATAAATTTGGAAATGTGCTCTGAACAATGTTTTAAGACAGCATATGTCATCCAATGCAAGTTCTCTCCAAATAGGTCTTACATTGTTGACTAATAACACTTTATTGGACTTAACACTTTCCATTATAGTGAGCGGGTGTTTGATCACCCCTGCCCCTCTTTATATCATAAGACTTATTATGGCTCACAGTTTGGGGAAATTTAAATGAAGGGAATCAATGTATAATACTATACCATTTTAATTAAATCATGCCTTTTATCAAATCTTAAAGCACATATTCTGAATCGCCGCCAATTTAACCATGCTCTTGCCGTGTTTTGACGAGGCCATTTTGAATACTAATTTTTACCAATCTCAATCTACAAAATTACTTTCGTTCTAACTCATTTGTACTTAGTCGTTGTCTAACAATACTTTTTACGGAAATCAGAATGTAGTTACGGCCAATCTCATTTTGATCTACGACTTCATTTTTCTCAATGTTAAGAAAATCAAACTCAAATTTGAGTCAGAAAAGTAATCAAATTTTAATAAGGGCTAATGGAACTTCTTCCGCATTTTCTCCCTTAATATGAAAACAAATAATTTTTTAAACTCAAAGTCACCACATGAAGTTGGTCCAAGCCCAATTATTCACTACTACGGTTATATTTGATTGTATGAAGTCCCACTCATGTTATGAGAGGAACTCGGGTAAACAGTAAAAATTTACACTTGTATGAATTACCGAAACTAAATATATATTCACTACTCATACTGGGTGAAAAATCATCCATTCTAAATTCTCAAACAAACAAACGAAACAAATTATCTATTGGCGTCTACAGAGAGCCATAAAAGCCCATGGTATGTCCTATTAAGAATAAGCCTAATTTGGATTGAACCTCATCTAATATATGTAAGCCATTTTAACTTTATTTTCTTTTAAATGTTCTTCCATTTCTTTCTTCATAATCTCTCTCTTCGGAGCGCTGAATTCTCCTCGTGTTACATTGTTCCAGTATTGTTACAAGTAGCTGTAATTTTGTACTTTTGAATGCTTCAGAATATAAACCAAATAACGATACCTTAGGCTGAAGCTTTTTAGTCTAAAAATATTAATGAACAGTTTCTGCATTAATGTCTACCACACACAACCTGTAAAAACACTATAACTTTAATATAAATAGAAGATTATGAAATTTAGTTATAATTTCAAATGCCATTTTCCATGATGGAGATAATTTTGCGAAATTGCTAGACAATTAAAATCATATTGGAAGGTAATTGAGACTAAATTGGAAATATTGATGAGTCGATGACAATAAGTAGAAATTATACCAAAGGTATTAGAATGGATTATTCTGTATTTTCATTTATTTTATTTGAGGGATGAATGCCTGATATGCAAAATGGCAAAAATCAATATTATCACCAGTAAAGAAAACAACATAAAATTTGGAGCTAAGAGCTATGTTAATTTAATACAAAATTGTTACATATTATTGATAAAAGTAAGATGTGTTTGTATAAAAAAGTAAAAAGAATGATAATTGAGACATCAAGGGTTATATTGAATGGTGAATTAGTATTAATTAAAACAAAGAATATCTGATCAATTAAGTCATTTTCATTGGACCATCTTCGCTGATCAAAAATTATTCAATGTAGTGCCGCACATTATGTTAGGGGATGAAGCAGATTTGCTTATCATAAAAATGGGTAAATCTGATTGAAAACCCCCAACAAAGGAAAAGGTATTGAGTGTCATTGTCGAGGTATACTTGTGTAGATTAGCTCTGCCCTCAGAGTCTTACACAAGCATGGGTAGACAGCTGACCACAGGCCGCTGGAGATATCTCTGGGCGATTAATAAAGAGTGTGAATTATGGTTGAACTGGTTTAGCTTAATGGCTTGCCAAATATAATTTAAATATATATGAAAAAAGGGGGCAATTTATATATATATATATATATATATATATATATATATATATATATATATATATATATTTATACAAACTGGGAAACAAATTACTTATGGTAGTTAAATGAATTAAGTGAAGATTAACGAGGTAATCTCGGGATGACCATAAACGATCGCTTTACCTTCAAGTGCGGGCGAATAGGATGGGCGGTGGAAGACAAAGCCGCAGGTCTTCAAGAAGTTAGTTCCGGCAGTCCTGACAAGGAGAACTCGAAGATGGGGTTGGATTACTTCGTGATAAAAAATGAGATTTTCTCTGCTCCAGAGAGACATAAACTGAAGTGAGGCGATTCTGCTGATCGGCAGAGAGTGTCGGTCTCAAAAGCACGGGAATCTTAAAGAGGTGGTAAAGATGAGAGGGTTAAACAACTCTCCGGGAAGAAGGGGATTCGATAGTTTTCATCTAAACAGGGCACAAAGCTTAACAATGCAGATCTGCTAACAAGATCTTCGAGGACGTACGCCGACGAGTTACGGGAGGGCACGGGAAACAGACGGCAGTCTGGATGGACTGAATGGCGGGCTTTCGTACATTCACTGACTCGATTCTGCTGATCGGCAGGGAGTCTCAGTCTCAAAAGAACGGGAATCTTGAAGGGGTAGTGAAGATGAGAGGGACGCACAACTCTCCGGGAGAGAGGAGGCTCGATAGCTTTTCTCTGAACAGGGGCCAAAGCTTAACGATGTAGATCTACTGACGAGATCTTCGACGACGTACGACGATGAGTTACGGGGAAGTCACGGAAAATAGACGGCAGTCTGGAGGAACTGAATGGCTGGTTTTCAATCTCCTCAAGAGATGGTGAGCTTCGTCGGTAAATACCCGAGTGACTAATCTGATAGACGCCTCAGGACCTTGCGGTCCCTAAGGGGTTCTTGGCGCCAGTCTAAGCAAACACAATTCATGATAACGCGTCGTTCCTGAGGATCAAACTCGCTTCTCGATGTAAGTAGGGTTAATATGGTTGCGCACGGCGTTATTGCAGGGGAGGGGAGGGGACGATTGGCGTCTAAATACAAACAGAGCTTGGACTTGTGATAAAGCGAGTGACGTATTCTTCTTCGAATTACTAAAATTCTCACGCTGGCTCACGTCTCTCAAAAGAATAGAGGGGTATTTCCAAGTGGCTTTTTCTCAAGATGGTCCTTCGATGGCATTCCCTCACAGTCATATCTTTTTTGTCACTGAAGAGTTGCTCATTGTGGAATAGAATATGTCAAGATTAAATTCAATCAATTTACCAAAAAGATCATGATTTTTGCCTCCTTTCTATCATTGAATATTAAAAATCAAGCTGAATTAGGTATAGGGGACCTTATTATTTTGCAGGATGGGGATCTTCTATTTTTTAATTTCTTTTGATTTTTGTTTCCTAGTATATAATTACTTCTCTTTAACGCATTCATGCCTTTGTTTCATATATTGTGATTGCTTGGGTTCCTTTTTAATTTTCTCAGTGTTTATGTACATTCATGTAAAGATTTTACGTTCCCTTTGCCTTAAGTAGAGCCCTACTGCTTGGGAACCGCTTTCCTGAATAGTTTCGCTTTTGGATTCTTAGCATCCTACTCGTCCCCTGGTGATTCTCTTCTTTTTTTTTGCCAAAATTTTCTTTGCCCTGTTTGTTAGGGATATATTTATTGTTTCTATTTCAGCTGTTTTAATAATATCCTTTATCTTTCATCTTTCTTTCCTTTTGATGTCCGTTATGAGGTATATCGCGTTGTTTTGACCTCTTAGAAGTTTCTTTTTGTTCGACTTTGAGATCGGAGGGTATTTTAGGAAAGATTCGACGAATGTTTTGTAGATCATTCGTTTTCGTCTTGAGATCATGGTTCGGAGAATGTACAGCAGCCATATAGCCATTTTACCTTTGGGTACCCTGGCATTTCTATGTACGGGATAGCTTGCTGATCCGATCTGAAGTCTCAGTGCACTTCCCTCCGTCGCGTAATCATAATTAACATCGTTAATAGTATGCGGTCTTTCTTGTGTCTTAATATCGGGACGATCTTATATTTCTTGAGATTTGTTTTAATTTTCCATTTATTTAAGTATAAATTTATGTTCTGTATTTCCTCTTGGTGGTTTTAGCATGCCATATTGGGTTTGTGGAGCGCGATGCAATAATTTGACTGGAATCATCCACGTATTTTATATTGATACACCTCGACGTTATTGAATTAGGCTTATGGGCAGATAAGGTATTTTCCCGGGCGCCACCGGGACATTCCCCCGAAGTCCCCCACTCAATTATCCCTTACGCCATGGGGATGGCTCCAGCTATTTATACCATAGCTTTTCCCAATTGAAGCAGATCCAGATTATCTTCGCGAGGCATCAAGCCGATCCGGTCTTCCTTGTGCACCTAGGAACTCTGCCGAGAAACCCCTTATTGTCCAGAAGAGGACAATATCCCTCGAGTGCCAAGGTTTTTGCCCTTTGAGACGCCAAGTCAACAAGGCCCCCCTGTTGTTCAGAAAAAGAAAAACGTTAGAACAGCCATTGTTCTTTGAGCCCGTTTGACCTGAAACGGTATCACCCCCCCCGCCCTGTTGTTCAGAAAGAGAACAAAGTTAGAACATCCATTTTTCTTTAAGCCCGTTTTTTAAAAAACGGTTCTCGTTCCACAGACATCCCGTCCGGATAATTTAATTCCCCCCTTTTTAACCTTCTTCAAGAGAACGCTTGGTTTCAACAATAACCTCCATTGTTCATCCAGAACATCTCCGATTTGCTGTCAGAAGGATCGCGCGTACTTCCGAGCCCCACTTTGCTCTCACTCCTCGAAGACAGTCCTTCCCCCTCGTTAAGGACAACCCCCCGAAAAACCCTTCTGCTGGAAGTCGCCAGTTAGACCGAGGATTCCTTCGCATCGTCTTCCTATGCACAACAACTTTAAAATTACATAAGCTGAGCATTACCTTTAATTATTTAACCTTTTGTCAACGCAACCCTGTGCTTTAAATGGTTTAACGAACCATTTCCCCGCTTTTTTTGTTTGTTTACCGTTTTAAATCTCTCCAAATCTTAATCCTTAGATTAGTCAGATATTCCCATGACCCTTTTCATTCACGCGTTTCTCCCATTTTTAATCCCCGTTTATGTAAACATTTTTTTGTGCGTTGTTGATAGTTCAATTAATAAAACTTTATTCTAGTAATGGTAACCATATTATTTATCCTTGTGCGTCGTTCCACTTCTTAAGCATATTGAAGATAAATAAGCCTCTCTTGCCCCCCCTTCCTCTTTGAACTAACCTCGGTCAATCAGATTACCACGCACTCGAAATATATAAAGTTCCCTTAACGAATAGTTATATATTGTATATCGTCGGGAGCCTATTCTACGACACTCTCGTTTATTTTTAGTTATTCATAACTAGGTGTGTATATATTTAATTTGGTGTCGTTGTGCGGGGCATTACTCTGTTGTTTTTAGTATATGTACCAGCTTTGTAAAATCTTTCGTTATTACCCCTGTAATAGGCGCGGCGATTTGCCTTCCTGGCCGCCGTGCTGACGGGATTCAGCCCCCCGTCTGACCCCAGCTTAGCCTCTTCTCCTTCCTTAAGTACACTTGCGTTTCCCCCTTGTTTCCTCGCATTTCATACAACCTCTGCCAGATATTTCTCTAGGAGGCCTCTAATTTCACAGAGTAGATGCTGAACTTTTTCTCAGCCAAATATCCCGGATCGGACCTAAGGGGGAAGGGGATAATGTTCCCTAACCCCTGAGCTCTGGTTCGGGATAGGGGGTTTTTAACAACCTGATTCATCTCCACCCATACTTTCCTCACATCGCTTATCATTTGGTCTTCACACACTATCAATTTTATGCCGTGCTCAAGTTGGAGCCGCCAGGATGAACGGCTGCCAGGTCACCAGGTGGGAGGGGTGGTTTTAAATAGCTCCACCTGGCTCTGCCAGGCCCGTACGCACCTCGTGCAAAGCAGCCTACCATGAGAGGTTATGAGCTATTGCTTCCTGTAAGAAAAAGAGGGTCAGAATGCCTAATAGTATTGAAATTAAAAATCACGCCTCAATTTTCCCTGTTCCATCATCGGAGCCACCCTCGGACAGCTCCACATAAAAAGAGGTGTCCCCCTGTGCTTGCGCAGGTAACCGTCCAAATTTCTCTAACCGGAGAGGAGGCTTACTCCTCTCCTTCGCCTACGGGTGTAAAGGACTCCCCCTCACCCCCTTCTCTGGAGGTGCTTTCGGGCCCCTCTATCTTCGCAGCCGCAGTCCCCCCTTTTGTTTCCAAGGTAACAGCCAAAAAAGCCATCAGGCAGCCCATAGCCGACTGCTTCCCATTGAAACAGCTCGGTAAGGCAAACCCCCTAAGCAGGGAGAAGGAAGCCAGGCCGCTTCGGTTGCTTTTCTTAAAAGACCTGCTGACAAGAATATTGAACCTTGCTGGGGTCAAGGCTGTGCCTTCCTAGACCTCACTTGTGAGCGTGCTGCCAACGGGACCTGCGATGTATTAGAGGGGAGGCCATACGTGAGATAGACATGGCCTGTGAGGCAACGCAGCCTCAGACGGTATGTCCCATATCCAAGGTCCTCCTCAAACGGGTGGATTTCCAAGGCAATACAAGGAGGGGAGGGATCTCCTACAACCAGAACCCCTGCGGCTGCCAGGACCTTCTCAATCTTAGAGAAGGACCTGGCTGAGGCGGGTCCTTCTGACCTAGTGGCTCCTGCCGGCGGAGGGGAGAAGTGGGTATATTCCCGGCCCACCTCTCCTAAAAAGAAAAAAAATAGGAAAAATACTAAGACTCGAGGCTCCTCTCCATCCGCGGGGGCTGCAGTGACGGATCGGTGTGCCTCCACTTCGGTAAGCAGGCAAGCCAAAATAGGCACATCCCGCCTCTCTGCGGAGCGCCAGACTAAGAAGAAAAGTGCGCAGGGCAGAGTCTCGATAACATGAGGCACCCTCATTTAGAGTTTACCAGGCGTTTTCGAGCATGCTAGCTTCAAACGCTTCCTCGTTATTCGCTCCACTAATGGTAGCATGTTGGCCAAGGGCAACATGATCCGTCAGAGGAGAGCATTAGATAGTGTAATTGGTAGGCAGAAGAAGGTAACCCGTCGTCTCCGACGAGAGCCTTCTGGCGAATGCGGCGGTTCCATCCAAGGCGGCCAAGATAAGTGCTCTTCGGACACTTAATGCCAGCCCGATGAGTGTGACGCCGCACTCTACCATGAACTTTGTGAAATGAGTAGTTTATGCGAGGGAACTCGTTGACTACACTATATAGAACATCACTTTAGAGCTTGCCGACCATTGGGCGGTCAAGTTTGAACGTGTGATTAGAAAAGAAAGAGGGGCCTTGAGACCCACCTATATACTCTTCGTCACATTTGACTGTGACAAGCTCCCTGAGTCGGTGCGTGCGGGTTGTTACCGCTCCCGCCTGAAGGCATTCGTGCCACTGCCGCGGCGGTGCTATTACTTTCACTGCTTTGGCCATACGTATCGCTCATGTAGACGTGCAAAGTCGGCGTCACTTGAATTAGAGGTAAATTGCTCTAAGGCTGCACATGATAAGTCCAAATCGTGTGTGGACAAGTGTGTAAATTGCGGAGAGCCACATCCCGCTTCTTCGAAACAATGTGGTGCGTATCTCCTTGAAAAAGAAATCCTGGCCGTTCAGGCCCAGGATCGACACTCATTCCGCGAGGCTAAGGACTTGGAGCGCCCGGCTCTGCCTAAAACGTCTTACGCCAAAATAGTTAGAAGACACCCTCTGCTCTTGTCTCATCTAAGCCAACGAGCACGGTTGTTTCCGCACCCATTCGGAGGCCTTCTCCGGGTTCTACTCAACCTGGGCTCTCCCCTGGTAAAGCTGGCGGCACAAACAGTTTACACCCAGCCCCGGCTAAAACCAGAGCTCCCCCCCTACTTCCCCTAGCGTGACCGTTTCCCGTAAGGCGAAACAAACACGCGCCTCCACCGAGTCGTTAGACTCACAGGAGGTAACACTCCTGAAATTGGTCGCCAGGCCATCTTCCGGGGTTCCTAAAGCTATCCCCCGAAAGGAGGAGAGCAACAAAGGATCTTCGGCTTCTTCGCCCACGCCTAGTGCTGGGCTGTGTGGTTCGGAGACGGTGAGTCCTCTAAAAGAGCCCGTCCTTCATTGAATCCTCAATGGCCGCCTAAGGTTTCAAAGCGGAGGAAAGAAAAGACTCGCATGGCGAGCCCAACCTCCCCCAATAAGTTCTCAAATGCGACCGCGCCTTCAGTGCATTGTCCGGCCAACAACGCCCGGGGTTTTGACTACGAGAAGCGTACGGCCATTTCCGTGAGGGTCTTCTGTTGGAAGAGGGCCTCCGCGTCTCCTCTGAGCTAGGCCTGGAGGGCATATTCCTTCAATGTAATTGCCGTGGACCCTGGGCCAGTTCGGAGTTGCTGCGGAGACTCGTCCCATTCACTTAGCTATTTTTCTGCATGAGACCCTGCTAGACGTGTGTAGCCTGCGGGCTCTCCCAGGGTATAAGTGTTTGCGACCCCACCACCACGAGATGGGGCTCGGGCTGGGGATGTGCGGTTTACACTAGCATGATGTTTTCGTTCTTCTTTTCACTTTAGATACCTCCTTCCAGGCAGTGGCTGTGAAGATTCACCTAGATAGCAGGTATACTGTTATTTCTGAGAATATTTCACCGTCAGCTGACTTCGACGCGGGGGACTTGCGCCGCGTCGTGACACGGTTCCCGAGGCCCTTTTCTTTGCTTGGAGATCTGAATGGCAGACATTCTCTTTGGGGAGATTACTCAATAAATCCCAGGGGCCAATTCCTTGCTGATCTGATTGAAGAGCTTGAGATAGGTGTCCTATATGTCGATGAGTTTAAGCATCATTGCCAGAGAACTGCTTCATTTTCTTGACTTGATCTATATCTGTACTCTTCTGATGCACAGCATGATTTTGATTAGGGGGTGGTGGATGACATGCATGGTAGTGATCACTTTTCATTCAAATATCATTTTCAGGGGAACTACTGACTGAGGGCCCTTCCCGGTGTTGCTTGGCGCGGGCGCGGTTACCTGAATTTCAGGAAATCCCTGAATTCTCTATCTCAGTCGATGAGTTTAGGTGGTTTGACGAGGCCGTTGAGTTCTTCCCCGGCAACCTCATTGTCGCGGGCCTGATTATTATTTCCAGATCGTTTGGCCGTTTTTCACGCTGACCACTCCCGTGGTGATCCGCTGAGTGTGAAACAGCCCTCAAACAGAAGCGTTATGTCTACATGCGCTATAAGCACCGCCCGAACGATTTGCCTGTCGGTGAATTTCGTCGGGCAAGGGCAAGGTTCCGGTATATCTAGAAGCACGGCCGCCGCCCTTCTTGACTGGCATACGTGTCTTCAATTAACGGGAAAACCATTCTAGCAGAGATGGGGAAGCGAGTCAAAAGGATTCAGGGCAAATTCTCGCAGGGTCCCCTCCCGTTCTCCAGGAGAAAGGGACCCTAATCTCGGACCCCGCATCCGTGGCGGAATATTTCGCGACCGCCTTCTCCGCATTCTCTTGTCGGGATGTTTCTCCGCCAGCATTTAATGCACGTCACGCTGTCGCGGTAGGCCGCAGACTGGACTTTACCTCCAGAGGCGGAGATCCCTTTAACGACAGGTTTACTCTGAGTGAGTTGCGTTCCGCTCTTGCTTTGTGCGCGGACACCGCCCATGGTCTGGATTATGTCTCGTATGCCATGCTTCAACTGTGCTCGCTTTTCGCAAACCAGGAAGAGATCACTCTACTCCAGCCGGTTTCCGCCCAATCTCTCTAACCACTTGAGTGTTGGAGAAAGTGTTAAATGTTAGATTAGCATTTTTCTGCACAGCGGAGGCCGTCTGTCTTCTGCACAGTGCCGCTTCCGGAGGTTCCATTCCACGTCGGATGCACTGCTCCGGCTAGAAAATGCCGTCTGCAAAACCTTCTTTCCTAAAGAGCAATACGCCACGTTTTTTTTCGATCTGGAGAAAGCCTATGATACCGCATAGCGATACGGTATCATGGACACTCTCCACACGATGAGGGCGAGGGGACGCCTGCCAATGTTTATATATAAATTTTAGCTAGATCATCGATTCCGCTTCCGGTTGGAGGGAAGCCCTCTCCGCCACAATGGAGCAGAAAAAGTGTGTGTTGCAGGGAAATGTCGTCAGTACCACACTCTTTGCCCTGAGCATCAACGGCTTCACCTCGTTGCTGCCAAAAGATGTTCTCGCTACGCTCTACGTCAACGACATTTTGATATTTTGGCGCGTCCCAGATGCCAACTTTAGATCGTCGATCCAAACAGGCATTGAACTGCGACCCTCGCTTTGCTGAAGCGCACCTGTTTCAGTTTTCTTTTTCCAAGACTAAGATCGTGCATTTTAGCTGCCATTCACGGCACGACCCAGGCCCCAGATTTGATTCTCAGTGGAGTGCGTCTGGGAGTGGTTGAATCCCACCGTTTCCTTGGTCTTGTATTCGACCGACGCCTCACCTGGGAGGCTCATATTCGCAGCCTTAGGGTCTCTTGTACCCGTGCCATGGATATTCTCCGTTCCGTGACGTTCAGCGCTTGGGGTGCCCATAGGGCTACTGTCTTATTTTTTTATCGATCATTGTTCGTATGAAGCTCGACTACGGATGCGAGTTTTATGCATCCGCAACCGAGCGTGTATTCCGGAAGGTGGACTCTATCCACCACAACGGCCTTCTCCTGGCGACCGGTGCCCTTCGCTCGTCTGCCATTGACAGCTACTTGTCGATGCTGGGGAGATGCCACTCACTCTACGGTGTGTAAAGTGCATTAATCGCCTGTACGCGCGAGCCCAGCGACTCCCTTAGTCGCCAACCACTCTCACTGCATCCGCAGTAGATTTAGATGGTGCATATGTCGCCGAAAGACGCGAGTAATACTCTAGGACTTTTGGGTTTATGGCCAGAAAACTGCTTCGACAGCTAGGTATAGCTCTTGGGCCGGTGGAGCTCCTGGTTCTGGCCAGGCCGCCACCCTGGACGGTACTAGATTTGGCCATTTTTCGCCAGGCCTCGCTCCCAAAGCTTGTACAGCCTGGAGAGTATTGCGTTCGACCTTTTTAGAGCACACCTCGTGTCAGGCTCGAACCGTGCCAGTGTATACGGATGGCTCTTATTCCGAAGAAGGGGTAGGCTTCCACGCCGTATCTCCTTTGTTTGAAGCCAGCGGAGCTCTGCCAAGCGTTGCGTCTGTCTTCACGGCCGACCTGGTGGCAATACACCACTCGGGACGAGGAGATTACCCAACGTGCCTGGTTCGGAGACCGGATTATGATCTATAACGACTTACAAAGAGCCCTGATGGCTCTCGTGGCATTGGAATCTCCGCATCCCCTGGTTCGCGATATCCCTGACGCCACGGTTTTGGCAAGCTGGGTGGATGTCGAGATCATCTTCTGCTGGGCTCCTGGATATTTAGGAATTGCGGGGAATGAGCACGCCGATGAGGGCGCAAAAGAGTCCGCTAGGACCGGGCGACCAGACCAGTGTTTCGCTCTTCCTCACACCGACTGCAAGGCAGCAATGCGGGCGGCTCTTCAGACTGCTTGGCGAGGAAGATGGTAGACGGTCCAGGAGAAATTAAAGTTGCTTGCCATTGCGCCGCGACTGTTTGCATGGAACTATCCCCCAATACCGCGTCGGCTTCATGTCGCTTTCTGTCGTCTCCGAATCGGACATACTTGTGTACGAATCACTATTTGATGGAGCGCTCGCCTGCGCCCTGTTCTGACGACTCCGTCGTCCCCCAGACTGTTTAGCACATTCTTTTCGAATGTTTCAGTCTGGGTTATCTTCACGCCCGTTACCTGTCCCGGTACCGGGATAGGCGGGGTCGCCCCAGCCTTTCCCTTGTACTCAGGACGGGTTCGTTCACATCGACCTGTGTACTTTTAAACTTTTTGGAGAAGCCTGGCCTTCTCCCCGTTATTTAATATTCAACTATGGATTGAGATCTTCTTCGGCGGGGGAGGGCGGGCCTTCCCCAGTCGATGGGGCTGGCTCTATATTTTTTCCATTTGTTTGTATTTCTTTTCCTTTTTGTCTTTTTTTTATTTGGATTTTAATATCGCCTAGATTTAGGCTAGCTTGAGTTCGGCGACTTATACCCTAGAAGGCAGTCGCCAGATGAGAGGAAAAAAAAATTGTTATTCCTTGAGAATGAACTGAACAAGTTCGAAAGTACTTGGAATCCGCCTTTAATCCACTGGGCATTTATTGTTCTACCACCCGCTACTTTGTGAGTTTTTCATATATATATATATATATATATATATATATATATATATATATATATATATATATATATATATATATATATAATATATATAAATAACGACGAAATCAACTTCTAAAAGGACAAAATTTTAAACATAATTCTTACATCTTTCGTCGGGCGATTAAGAATAGAGTAGACTCCTTTATTTTCTGATTATAAGTAACACTTCAATTACTCATTCACTCTTAGGACAAACCTATTTCTCAACTATTCATCATACACTTCTTTGCTTAGCCCATTTAATTTGTTCAACACAACTCGGTTATGAATGCTGGAAAAATGATTTTCTCTACAAATTAAGAAATATTAACCCGTAATAAACTTAAAGGTTTCCTTGTAATTCTCCGTTAATTTTTATTTATAAAATCCAAACAAAACCAATATATATCTTCATTCCACACAAAATACTAAAATGGTACTGAAGAGAGGCAAAGACAGCCCTAAAAAAAGTGAAAGGCTAATAGTAAACCCAGATGAATAAGAAATATTAGAAGATGAGAAAAGCTACTATTTCTACAATGCATTCACACGGGACTAAAATGAAGACATATCCCTTGAGTGTACAATCTCGCTGGGTAAAGCATTCCATGATTTAATTAACGATGGTATAAAACATCCTGAAAACTGTGTCGTATTAACGTTCAAAAAATTCATAGCAAAGCCATTAAGATTAAGAAGCAAACCTTGTCACACGAACTGGATTAAAAGACTCAGGCAGAGCTGCGCGCAACTGATGCTGAATAGTATTATATACCTTGAAAAAAATACTAAGAGCACCAACCAGACGCTAATGATCCAAATCAAGGGAGAGAGCTGGTGATATAAACTTAATTGAATTCAACGCTAATGATGGCAATTAACAACAGACATCCAAACAGCAGCACAATATTCAAAGTGAGGCAGAATGAAGGCATAAAAAGACTTAATAACTGGGAAGTCACAAGCAAAAGTTCTGTAATACTTACGAAGTAATCTATTCTTTTCTAAAATGGAGGAGGACAAGAAACGAAAGTGCTTCTCAAAGGTTAGCTAGCTTTTAATCAAGAATTACTCCAAAAAGACGTAAATCATCTACTTCCTCAATAAGTTCACCTGATATCTACAAACAGGGATGAGCTGGATCCATTGTACGGGATCTACTAATTTAATAGAGTGCGTCTTATCAGCATTAACTTTCAGGCTTCAAAGTTGATATCAGGAGTTAATCTTGGCTAAATCCCTATTTAGAGATGCTCAACTTCTCTGTTCCATGGAGACCAAATTGAGGAGAACCTAGTTGTGTCATCAACATACGATATCAGTTTATTTTCAAGATTAATGCACAAGTCAGAGTTGAAAATTATATAAAATAAGGGACCAAGAACGCTCCCTTGTAGAACGTCTGAGACCACAGGCACATGAGCAGAATAGATCCCATCAACAGAAACACGCTGGGATCTATTTGTTAAAAATTCTTATAAATATTAAGAAGGCTTCCACCAATACCCTAAATTTGCAATTTATAAATTAGAGCCTTATGATAAACAGTGTCGAAGGCTGAGCTGAAATCAATAGCTACAACACACGCCTCATGCCCACGGTCCAAAGAGGACTAAAGGTCATGGGTCAATGTTACGAGGGATTGCATCTAAAGTTCCCAAACACTTGCGAAACCCAAATTATGAAACAGGTATCACAACAATTTTCTCACAATAGAGGGTTAATTGGATAGCAAGGATCCTCACAAAGATCTTAGATAAGATAGGTGTGATTGAGATGGGACGATATTCAGATGATAAAGTTGAAGCCGAAGCTCCCTTCGATTGCGTCTCCACAAGTGGCAAGCAGCCTGTTTGTCATCAAAGGCACACTTGTAATCATTGTTAAACCAAGCTTTATCTTTGACACGGGATTTAATTATTTTCAATGGAACCCTTCTATGCAGAATTTTAAGATGACTAGAATTCAGAGAATACTGAGTCAGTAGAATTATGTAAAACTAGTATCCTACTAAATACCAGCCAATGTCTATGTACTTCAGTTAGAGAAAGCGTAATATTATTCGATTTTGTCAACAAATATGAAACTACCAATACCTAACCCATCCAATGCCTACCTCTGTTGGGAACTAAATTATAACATCGAACAAAAGCAAAAGTCGCTCCAACATAGGACAGGATTTGCAGGTTCACCTCATATAGTTACTACATTACAAAACCAACTCCCGCCAATCTACCTAAATTCGATCTTTGAGGGAAGAGGTGTTTAATCTACGTGTTTTGCCCATGGAATTAGTCTAAACAGGTATAAAAGAGAAATTGCCACTGTGACAAGAAAGAATTAGACGATTTAATCCACTCCATTAGCGTTAGTAAGATTAGTAAAGGGACATTTACTCGATTCTTCTAGCCACCCTTACAAAGACCAAATTAAAAGATAAACCCCAAGTTAGCGATTTTAACAACATAAAGCTTCATATCCATATAAGACGCTAATGGTGATAGAAAAATAATGGACAGGTTATACTAAAATTTGTAATGATCAATAATTAGTCTTTGTACTCGTTCAACAAATGGAGAAAATTAGCCTCTGATGTAAGGTTCAATTGGGCAAATCAACATAAGTATCTAACAATAATTTGTTGCAGTTGTTTCAAGAGAGTCAATACTCATTTAGGTTGGCAGTTCCCACTTACGACAATTTGTCCAAGTTCTTTCAAAATATTTCCGCCTCTAATAACGTCAGCATCTATAAAATTATGCAGACCTCAAAATTTTAAAAAGCGCATAACATGGTATAGTGGTGTATCCATATATAAAGTATCATTAGAAACAAAACTTCTGAGCTAAAGAGATATATGAATCTGTTAAAAATAATTTTCATGCAGATCAAATTATAAACCTTCATATGGGACAATATTTTTTTTACGGGAAAAAGAGAATGAATAAATTTATTGTGCACACTTAATGTTTCCCCTGAAAATATAAAGATGAGATAAATGAATGAAAGAACGTTTACCCGATTTTTCTAAAAATTGGAGGAGCATAAATCTTTCATATATGTAATTAGAGAGGTATAACAGTGAGTAATGGTATACATGACTAATCCTGCATATTGTGAATTTAGTTCAATACCTGAATTTGCTTGTAAAGATTTAAAGTTATTCCTCTAGAATTGAAATATTTGAGAACTCAAAAAACATGAGTTGAAGAACTTTGAGAAGTTGGCCTTTCTATATAAATGGCTCATATATAATTTACTTCCATGTACTTGAGAATAAATTATGAAAATCTTTTATTAAGCTTAGGAAACTTCAAAATTCCTATACCTAATAAAGAATAATGAATCGTATTAAGAGTCAAGTCGGAAAATCGAACTTAGATGCGGGCATGCATTGTGTTTTAGGGCGATTAATGGATTTTTCATAATTAGGTAGATTATTTTGAAGGTCTCAATTGTTCTTTAAACTTGTGTACTCGTTTGATTTTTTTGCACTCAATCTCTGAGGGATTAAGGCTCTTTCATATAATTTCATTTAATGCAACCAGTAGTTAAATATTTTTTTGGTGTAAACATCCATGTTCATTATTCCTGGTGTCTTTTGTTCGTGCTATTATGAAAAGTTCTATACTGGTTCAAAAACAAACAAAATTCTCTCGGCCTGAACGTATTGTACAAAGAAGATGGTGAGGAAATAATGAAGCCATAACAGAAGGTTGTTTGAGATATTTTATCATCTAAACTAAGACAGAATATTCTGACCATTAAGGTTCCAGATGGAAAATAATTCTGAATAAACAGGTTTCATTAACGAAATGTTGAGTAATATGAATGAAGATTTCAAATTTTTGTATATTCCATTAACATTTTTTTTCAATTTATAATATGCGTGCTGCCTGAGACACGGCAGACATAGGATCTGTATGTAGTACAGCTAAAGTCAACCACGCCGGAGCATCTCAGTGATAACTGTCTACAAAGCGAAAGTTATTTTATACTTGAGTTCCTCTAAGTCTGCAGGAAGAAGGGGTAGATGGCATAAACGAGCTCAGTTAAACATTCTCAGAGAAAATATTTGCAAGGTGTCAGTTCAGTTGAACATGGATTTCACTTCAAAAGGTTTCGCTGACTCCTTTCGTCCTCAATTGTGACTTGATGATTACTTCACCCCAAATGAGAACATTATTCTTCTTGAATTTTCCATGTCTTGCCACATATTTTATTAAAAATTAAGCTGAATTATATTTCAAAATGATATAAAAGTTTTAAAAACAACCAATTTAATTCAAAGAATTCAACATTTCAAATCAAAGCAAACCATGATATGAATTGTAGGAGATTTGAACTTTTAAAATGTTTTTTTCTGTTATTGTGAAATCTTAGCATGTATGTAGATGGTGGAAACACGAGTATAGACTGATAGTTGTTTACTTATTTTCAGAACACAATGTAATATGAGATGATGCTTAAAAGAACAGGAAGTAAAAATTATGTGCTACATAGTGATCTAACTAATATCCAACTGGATCACATTTTGCGTATATCACACCACCCGATTCAGATGCTATTTTATCCCAACTCTTATTCACTTTGAAATTCAGAACTTTAAACACTCTACATAATGACGTTTCTTAAAGGCCTTTGCTCAGGCATCACACACAATCTAAATTCAATTGGGTTAAAATCTAGTGAACAAGGAGGCCAAAGTTTCTGTGAACAAATCTTCCTAATTTGCCTGAAAGCAGTCTTTCACTTTTTATCTGTGTGATGTTGCTTCATCTTGTTGAATGCATACACCAGCTTTTCTTATGGAAGCATGCACCTAATCAATGAAGTGAGAGGTGTTGTTTCGCAAATTGATTTTACGCCCGCCCAAACTATCACCAAAGCTGCCTTCTGTTCCTTCATTCTTGTCGGCTATTCAGCCTGAAGCTCATTATAATTTTGTGTCCAAACATGGTTTTCAGTGTTTGGAGGATGGTCTGGAGAGAGAAAAATTCATCATCCGTCCAGAGGACTGGAGGCTGAAAATCATCAAAGATCCGATGGAAGAGCAGCTCTTCTTTTTCTTTTCTTCATTTTGGTTGGGTTGGAAAGTAATCAGGCTGTTGTAAACCAGTTAAATTCTTTTAGATGAAGTGGATATCTTTTCACTGTCATGATGATGTTGAGGCGAAATTATATAGAAGATCCGATGTTTTAATTATTCGAAAAACTTAACTATGCTAAAATGTAATTGAAGATGGTAAGAGACCATATCTTCCAAAGGAAGAAGACCTGTATGTGATGAATGAAAACTTCTTACGCAACCTCGGTTAACAAATTAGTTATGAATTAACTGTTTCTTCATACCTGAGGTGATTTTAAGATTAGAGGTCATCAATTAGAGTTGTTCCGAATCGTGAATAAATAGAAAAATTAGAGACTATGTAAATGAAGAGATTTATTAAATAATATCAGTTTCTAAAACATATGAGGGAAATACATCTAAGTTGGATAAACTAAAAAACTATTATTATGATGACAATAAAGAAGTAATTTGATTGATTACAGAGGAAGTTACAGGAGCTGAAACGCGCTCGCATTTGACTAACATCACTTCTAAAATAAATAAATCAAAGCCGAACAATTCAATCCTAGGTGTAGTTGTCGTGAAAGAGTAGTAGAAGCATCGATAATTTTGATAAAGTTAATCGGAACATTGCAGCCATGCATTTTTCCTCGCGTGGATGCGACTCTATAAGTTACTGTGTTTGGTCGGTCTGTCGGTCCGATGTTAACCATTTTACTTTTTAATGAGTTTCTGTTTTAATAATTAAAAATCACATACCACGTGATATATAGATTTATTTAAAGGACAAAAGAAATGAAAATTGATAACACAACCAGGAGCTACAAGGAAAATATGCACCCTAGAAGACCTTACCGTCCATACAAGGCCGGTACTTTTGGCGCAATCCTCGAAGGTGTATGTTGGCAACCTTGAAGATCACTCGCGAGGATCTTAACGGTGATTTCGCAAGACTTTATCTTACCTTGACTCGAACTGGTCAACAGATTCACTGTCGACAACTTCCTTCAGAACTGCGTTCCAACTATCACATATACTGTATTTGAAAAATTTCTCACACAGATCACGGTGGTATCGCTTCAGTTCAAGTGTGTAGCCGTGATTTCTTGTTCTCCCCTCGCTGAGATGGAAAATATCCCCGTACTCCAGGCTGTAGAAGTCTAGAAGTATTTTAAACATTTCGATAAGCTGACCACGTAGTCTCTGGGTCCCCAGCGAGAAAATATATAATTCCCTTATTCTATCATTATAACTCATATGCCTGATAGATGGAATCAGTTTGGTTGCCCTGGTTTGGACCCCTTCCAATCTCGCGAAGTCTTTGAGAAAGGAAGGACTCCAAAATTGTACGGTATACTCCCGGTGCGTCAGACGAGTGAGTTGTACAAACACAGTACTATCTCATTGTTCCAATATCCAAACTGTCACTTTATATACCCTAACATCATTTGGGCTTTCTTCTACACCTCAATACACTGTTTCGAGAACTTGAGATGACTAGTGATTGTTACACCCAATTGCTTCTTAGTGTCGGTGGATTCAAGAGCAGTGCCCTAAAGGATATAGGGTGATTTGAGAGTCGGGGGGTAATATGCATCACTTTGCATTTGTTTACGTTGAAAGGCATTTGCTACGTATCAGAACACTCCCCAATCTTCCGAAGATCATCTTGCAGGCGGGCAGTAGTTACATCCTTTGCAACGTTTATACCAAGCTCGGTATCGTCGGTAAATTTAGAAATCTTGGCAACCATGTCACCATCCATGTCGTTGAAGTAGATGATAAATAGTAGTGGTCCCAGGATAGAACCTTGAGGCACTCCGCTAGTAACGGGCACCCACTGAGAAGCCTGTCCACTCCTCACCACCCCTTGCTGTCTGCCACTTAGCCAGTTATCTATCCAGCCTGCTACTTTTCCGTCTATGACCAGCGCTCGTAACTTTTCGAAGAAGGTGGTGGTGTGGTACCTTATCAAAGGCTTTTTAAAAGTCTAAGTAGACCAAATCCACCACCTTGAGCCGGTCGTGGTAACTGAAGACAAAGTGGAAGAATTCCACAAGGTTTGTCAAGCATGACCGTTGCCTTCAGAAGCCGTGAAGGGAATTCCTCAGTAGCGACGTCATTTTGTCCATCATGATGGTTTCCATGAGTTTACTGACTATCGAAGTCAGATTAATAGGTCGGTAGTTGGACGATTGGCTACGGTCTCCTTTCTTAAAAATAGCAGTCTCTAGGAACGCATTCGGGCTGGATTGACATGTTGAAGATTGCGCTTAGGTTTCGTGGCACTTGATCGCGTACTTCTTTCAACACTTTAAGTAGAAACCCCTCCGGTCTAGGTGACTTATTCGTCATTAGGTTAGTGATCTTCTTTACTATTTACCTTTCGGTGAAGCCCATATCCTCCAGCTTTTCCGCCGAGTTGGAATCCGTTGGCTGGTGGATGGAACCACACACTTCACTAAATACTAAAGAGAAGTAGTCGTTGACGAGGTTAGCATTTTCGGCATCTGAATGCTTCAATGTACCTTCTTCATTCTTCAAAGGGCCAATCGTTCGACGGATTGGTTTACGGCCGTTTCCATATCCAAAGAACTCCTGGGGATTCTCTTTACAAAGTCTCCCCACTCGAAGTTCTTCAGACCACTTAGCCGCCCTTATGCTGGACTTCACTCTCCTGGCTAGCCTCTGGTATTCGTCAAAGTCACCCGATATCTTCGATTGCCGGTACACATTTATTTTCTCCTTAAGAAGTTGGCCGATTTCTCGATTAAACAACTTTGGTTGAACAGAAGAACGACGGGGCATTTCAGAGGGATGAAAAGCTATTGAAGACTCATTAATGTTGTTTTGAAACTGTTCCACGAGTCTTCGACCACCTCGCACAATTCTAGCCTCGCGTCAGTCAGTCCAGCACGAAGACCAACAAAGTCTGCTCTAGTCAAATCAAGTTTCCTCGATTTACTAGTTGCAGGCCCTGCCTTCCGGACTTTGCCTAAAATTTTCATTAATAGGTGGTCACTGCCGCTAAGCTCTTCGCCAACAGAGAGGTCCTTAACGATGTCATCCTCAGAGGTGAAAACCAAGTCGAGGATATTGTCTTCTCTCGTTAGTTCTCCTCCCCATTGAGTCAGGATCTCGTTGTCCGCGAACTCCAGGAGTAGTGCGTTCTCGCCACAGGGTTTTCTGGTTTCCCAGTCAATTTGTAGTTGAAATCCCCCATGACAATACACACTCTGTCTTCGACAAGTTCTCCTAGTGGCTGGCACAGATCTTTTTCCTTTTTAACGAGTTGGGCAAGAGGATTCTTTACATACGACATCACACCGCCAGCCTCTCTGTCTGGCCTATCTTCCAGGAAGAGCCTCTAACCAAGAATCGTGAATTCATCTTCAATATCTTGGCTTGAGGTTTTTATCCACGACTCGGCTATGGCTACCATCTCATGTTCTTCTGTTGCTACGAGGCCATGGAGCTCAAGAAAATTGTTCCTGATCGACCTCGCATTGAACAGAAGAACTCTCAGGGAGTCGGTGAATGTAGGATTCTCTACTATCTTCCGTTTTCCGCCTTGCTTGCTGGAGCAGTCTTACTCCTCTTTGCGACCTCCGAACAGGTCGTTCTAGGTGTGACACGGGTGTACTAGCTTACGTCCGCCTTCACTGTAGGCCTGACACTCTTTAGGTTCCATTCCACGACATCTTGAATCATGTTTCAGAAAACAGCGTTTTCTTTAAAGGAAAGATGTACTCTAACCTTTCTGTAGAGATCATTTCTACCATAAAAGTTGTGGTAAGGGTCCCATAGAAAGACCCCCTTCGCCATACACAAATCTCTGAGGCGTCGATTAAGGGAGACCTTCCTTGAGTGAGCGGTACGGGTTGGACCTCTTCTCGGGAGCATCCCGACCACTACACGTCTGCGTGTTTTTAGCCCACGGTCGTCTACTGCACCCATGACTGTGTTGAGAATCTTTCATGTAGGGCCTATCCTTCCTCCTCTGAGGTAGAGTTCGTTGCTACTTACCATTAGGGCAACGACTAAGTTCTCAGAAATCTGAGATTTCTCCGCCTCTACACTGATCTGCTGGTTTTCCCTTCCTGGTACTCAACTTACCTTCACACTCGTGAGAAGGCGTGCTGCTATCTGGGGTTGCATGGCCCGTACTTGAGAGTCCCCAGTCAGGTTGACCCCCTCTCACATTTTTCTGCACTCTTTTCTTTCACCAGAGACTTATCTCTTTTCTCTTTCGTCTCCGTATTTCCCTTGTTTTTCTTGTCTTTCTTCTTCCCTTTTTTCGATCTTTACTTGACTTTTATTCTGTTTCTCTTTTCTCTTTTTCTTTTTCCCCTTTCTATTACAGACCAGTAACGCTTGAATCCTCTACACAGGGGGGAGCTGCATTAAGGTCATTGTTTTTCGTCTTTTTCTCTTTTTCTTTTTCATATTAGTTTCTCCGCATGGCTGAAAAGGCACTGCCAATGCAGTTTCAGCTCCTTGATTTGGAGTCTTATCGGCGGAGCCACCTAAATCAGTGAGAGTTTTGTCTCGAGCTTAAGCTGACTGAGCCTCTAGTTTAGAGGCTAGCTCTAGTATTATCTCATCGAGACGACGAATCTGAAACGCGTGCTGTTTTTCTAGGGTCTGTATTTTATTCTCAAGTGCCCTAGATTTTTCTTCAGAGGTTGTGAAGATCTCTTTTAGTTCATTGCAGTATGCCAATGCCTCTCGGACCTCTAATTTAATGATGCAGTCGGGTCATATACTTCCCGGGTGGCATTTCGAAAAACATCCGTCCAGGAAGTCCACGCACCGCTTATCCTTCTGACATATTACACATGTATATTTGAGTGCAGCTGGACCGTTTTTCCCTGTTATTTTGAACACTTTCTCTCTCTCAAACCTTTGCGACCAATCAATTTTATAAAAGGCGGTTGGTGAGTTCTCCCCGCGAAGGTTGCTCCCGCCTATCGATCGGAGACGTTTCGGATCTTTCAGAAGGCACGCTTCATGTGCTGCTGTTTGTCCAACCGATTCGTCAAACCGCGGCGTGTCTTGGCTCCCAACCAAGTAGCACTGCCGTTCCCCGAAGGGTCCATCGATTTCTCACCAAGTGAACAGTGGAACACGCCCCGTACTAAACTCCTACTAGTTCCTTCACGACTTCCAAGATCTCGGAGCAGCATATAATGGATATCCCGCCACACCAAGAAACTCAACAGAAGGCTTTTTATTGGCCTGGTAACCAACCTGCGAACAAAGGTCCGTCACCTCGGACCGATGCTACCAGAGGCACCCGTCAACGGTCACTGGGAATGGTCAATAATTAAGCGCTAGGAAAGGGGCTAACGGGGCAGTACCCTCATCCTAATCATCGTGGCCCAACTGCTGGGACACCTCTAGTCCTAGTCTCTCGCAATCAGTGAGCGTCGATTGCCGTTGTTTGTACAGGTTTCAAAGCCTCTCTTCTGACGCATGAGGTAGCTGCTAGGTCCTTATATGTAGATAGAGAAAAAAAAGGGTAAGAATGACATGATAAGAGTAAGGGTTTTTTTGTTTTCTTTGTGTATAATAAGTGGAAGAGATAGGATAAAAGTGAAAAAGGAGAAGGATAGAATAGAAAAAAAGGAAGGAATGACACACTTATTCTGGAACCTCGTTTCCAACCAAATCGACAAGGGAAGCCCTACCAGTAGTACCCAAAAGAGAGGTACCCC
This sequence comes from Ceratothoa steindachneri, assembly GCA_963969495.1. NCBI lineage: Eukaryota > Metazoa > Arthropoda > Malacostraca > Isopoda > Cymothoidae > Ceratothoa > Ceratothoa steindachneri. The sequence goes on from OZ018318.1 coordinate 209,350,540, forward strand.
CTCCGGCATAGCTCGAAAAGTCAAAAGTACATACAAGCTCTCTTCCCGCGACAAGGGAGCGTCACCTCTCCTTAGATGAATTTTACATGAACCAATAAAAGCTTAAGAAGGAAAATGGGAGTTTGCCCTATCTTCCGTTCTCTACATTTCCCATTTTCCTTCTTAAGATTTCATTGGTTCATGTAATATTATGAAGATCCTGGAAAGATAAGCATTGTAAAACATTACAAAAAATATAGCACTTAAATCTGCTGCTGGAAGACCTCAAAACAAAATTAAAGCACTTGAGATTATGGGGGGGAAGGATTTATTTCTTCTTATTCCCATTTAATTATTTATCAATATTATTCTTGCTTTACTTGTTTTTAGTTTCCATTATGCATTTTGCTTCTTCTTGAGTGAATTGCTTTTTCTTTAAGTTGGCCCTTCAAACATTCTCTTCCATTTATCTTGACCTAATATTCTTTTTGGCTGGGTTAGTTCTTGATCTTCGATTTCTCTCTTAAGGCTTTTTCTTCATTTACTCCTAAGTATCTTGAATTGATGATTTCTTCTTGCTTCTTGATGATTTGATGAGTTAGTCCTTGAAGTCGTTTTCTTCCGTTATTCTTTCTTGAGGTGATCCATTTATCTTGAGTCTTCTTGATTCTAGTTGAGTTGGACCTTGAAGCGTTTTCTTGATTTCCGTTTTTTTCTTTGAAATTTCTTCGTCAAAGGTTTGTGACTATTGAGTTTCGAACGCGGTACCAGTAGATTTAAACTGATCTATGACATGTCTCCTGCTTCATGGGCTTACGAGCCCCCCTCCTTCTCCCTCCCCTCCATCAGGAACATTTTCGACGACACAGAAGGAATATGGGCCGTCAAGATCGACCTAAAGGACGGTTTCTATCATCTGCGACTCCACCCCGCAGCCAGGCCTTGGTTTGGCCTCCGCGTGGGCCGGGAATCCTTCAGATTCACGCGCCTGCCGATGGGCTTCAGTGGGTCGCCATTTCTTATGCAAATAGTCACCTCCACGGTCGTTAACCAGTGGGCCCACACTGCTGGTGTCAAAACCTTCACTTACATGGATGATGTCCTGGCTGTGGGCACCAGGAAAGCCCTCAGAAAATTCCTCAAGCTTGCCGACACAAGTTCGGCCAATGTGAATTGGCGAAAGTCGGTGTCTGTTCCAAGTAAGCGGCTCAGCTACTTGGGATGGAACATCGATTTGAAGTAAAAAAAGGTCCAACTCACTACCCCCCTTAAGGATAAGACCCAACGCGCCCTCCGTACTCTGGCCACTACCCCGGTCAGCGACAAGTGCTGGCAACGGCTAGCCGGCCTTCTCAATTTTGTGTTACCCCCCCTTCGCCTTCCCCATTGTTGGGTGCAGTTGTGCCACTTCCCGCCCTTCCGCGAGAACACCGGCACCTTGGCTTCTCTGGCCCCCTTCATCCACCAAAAGTGGACATCTCTCTCCTGCCCCAAGGCTAAAGGCCCGGGCATCTTCGTCGACGCCTCGACTACCGGTTTTGCCTGGTGGTGCCAGGGTGAGTCGATTGCCTGGGACGTCCGGTCCTGGGACGCCTCTATTTTCGAGTTGGAATCGCTTGCCCTCACCTTGGCCCTCATCGCCGCCCGCCGTGCCTTACTCTTCGGTGACAACCAGGGCGCGCTCTGGAACCTGAGGAGAGGGAAGCTCCCTACGCGCTTCCTCACTGCCTTCTCAACTAGGGCTCTTGTGGCCTTCACGGCCTCCTTCAGACGGGCATCCAGAAACCTGGCCTATGTCAGGTCCGCTCACAACCCTGCAGATCGACCGTCCAGAAGCTTCGCAACATCCTAGGCACGCTGTGGGCGCCTCCGCCTGTGACTATATAAGCAGACGCGCCCAAGCATCTGGACGGTCGTTTTTTGGATCCTGAAGAGTCAAGACGTTCTCCCGCCCTCCCTTTCTCCTCGTTTTATTTTAATCTTGTATAGTTTTTTCCCGTTTTTTCTTTATAATTTGCTCTTTGTGTTTTGGTCACTTTCTCGGGAAATGACACCTGTTTATTAAGACCCTGTTTTCACGGTCACCCTCCTTGTTTTCTGTTTTCTCTGTTAGGATCATCAGAAAAATGATCAAAAACCTTATATATTAAAATAAAAGAGAGGTCCCCTGACCTTTAGTCAGTGGACTAATAATAGTCCGTTCTTGAGTTGGTAACTTAATGGGCTATCTTTATATTATAGAGTTTGAAGGAATTTTTCTGATACATTTTTGCATCACTACACAGGTCCCTTTCTAGAAAGCGGAGCGAATTTGAGGATTTGGGAGAGACTAGTCTTGGATTTCTTAATTGAGGAATTAATAGTAGCTCTCCATCCTACGACCTCCGAGTCTGCGGGCTGAGTGGAGTTAATTCAGTGGGATTGCTGAGAGCGACCGAAGTCTTGTCTCTTAATTAATGAGAAATAGCATCTCCTTCCCGGATTTCCGAAGTTCCCAGCAGCAACTTTTCTTAATCTCTAGAAGGAGAGCAGGTGCAGTTGTAACGAAGAGCAGAAGATTATTCGGTCTTTGAGGGTCACCAGTTAAGGGGGGAGCCATCCTTTATTATTTCCTTTATTTATTTATCAATATTATTACTCATTTTGAGATTTTCTCTTTATCGAATCTATTTACCTCTTTCTTAACTAAAGTTACCCCTTCAAACATTTGTTTTCCATTCGACTTAAGTATTCTTTCTTGAGTTCCGTATTCTTTTGTGAGATTTCTTCGTAAAAGGTTCTGGACTATTGAGTTTCGAACTCGGTACTGGTAGATTTAAACGCCAATGCTCTAGCCATTACGCCACGGCTTAGTCCGTATGGAGTTGGTAATTTTGTCGTCTATTTATATTGTCGAGTTGGAAGGAATATTTCTCTGATAAATTTCCGCACCCCTACAAGATAAACAAGAGGCTTAGAAAAGAATCACTAAAGAGCACTAGATGCTAATTGATTTGGGTGTGAGCACTACCCTCGTATAAATAGTTAGTGTGTAATGAAGCTTAATATGGGAGATAATAGTTTCTCGTATGTTCAGTATCGAAATTCATAAGAGGAATAAATGTTCCATACTTTAGAAAGAGCAAACAGAGAGAAAGAGAGAAAAATGATAGAAAAACAGAGAAAGAGAGAGATAATGAGAGTCAGTGTGTTCGTGTATGTGTGTCTGAGACAGAGAAAATGATATAATATAACTTTTGGCATTGTAAGGGGTTTTGGTAATCATTTCAAATGTATAAAACTGAACATTTTCAGGGAGTTTACCTCAACTGCACAACAAACTAAAATTGCAATTCCGCAACTACTGAAATAAGACTTCCAAACTGCTTGCAGACGTGCCTATCTTTTGTTTATTGGATTTCTTTTGTACTAATTGATAAGGGGCTTGATTTCCGCGTTCTATCAACTCGGGTTCGATTCCCTGGGAGAGGAGGCAGACGCGAAATTTTCCTGTTTTTAGGAGACTCCAGCCAATTAAGTCAGTGCAGAGATTAGCGTGACAGCGCCAAGTACTTTTATTCCTCAGCGAGTGGCTAAACCCTCTACGTGACAAATGTTTTTACAAGTTAAGGATAAGTTGCCTAAATGAGAAAAATCGACACACCGCCAAGTTACAAAGTCTCATTGCAAATAGTGAATGGACAAAAGATATCTCTCCTAACCATGTTATTAGCCTTTCGACTCAAGAGTTTGATACTGATACGTACAACGCATTAGGTTTGGGGCTAAACTTTTCTCTCCCATCCCCTCGAATAGTGTTAAGATTTCTAACGCCTTTGCCCAGCTTGGGAAATTTAGTGACGTGTCCCGTAAATATATTTCCATCGCTAAATGTTATGTTTATATTCGTTTAAGCCGTGTGAACAATAATTATCCTGTTAGGTTTCAAAAAGCAATAAGTTCCCTGAGTAATAATAAGAATATTTTTTTGTAAGGCCGATAAATCTGCCGCCGTTGTACAAATTGACAATCCCGAAATTTAGATAAGATAAATATCTATCTTTCAGATACCTCCATGTATGAGACCCTTAGAAGGTATCCTAATGACCAGGTAAACAGAAAATTTCACTCAACTGTTCGCACTCTACTTAAAGGATCCCCTGACCTCATTAGCAAATTTAAATTTTCAAATGCTTCTCTTCCCTACATACATTTATTGTGGTATTAAAACCGATAAACCTTATAACCCAATGCGCTCCATCATTAGCTCTGGTAGGTGTGCTTCCTATGCCCTATTAAAATAGTAGCCTCTTTCCTAAGCCCTCTGGTTTGGACCATTTCCAATTCACATATTATCATTAATATGCAGCTCATTAGTAAACTAAATGAGCTCCCCTACCCAGATAATTTTAGCCTGGCTAGTTTCGATGTTTTTTTCCCTCTTTAATAAAGTTCCCATACCTGATCTCTTGAATTTCTTTGAAGAACACCTCGGCACAGTTGCTCTCCCTATACTCGCTTCTACCCTCATTAAACTCGTTGCTCTTTGCATCAACAATTGGAAATCTATCTTTAATAGAAAATTTGATTGCCAAAACTTTGGAGAGTTTTATACAGCTCTCGTCAAGGCCAATGGTATTAACAGAGATCTAGTGGCCTGACACTAAAAAGGCCAAAGAAACATGTAGATCTTCGATGCACGCTTAAATATACCGAGATAAGTGAGAGAACTTAAAAGAGCCGGCAGATGATTACACATTCTAGGAGCAAATATCGACAAAGTACAAGCTGGCCAAAGCGTCACATACATATGAACTAAATTAAATGGAGCAATTTTTTTAAACTCTAGGAGCTTTTAAACCCTTAAGATTACTAGGGATACGTAGGGTAAGAGGAGGAAAATGAAAAAGTATGCCACTCATACTACGTTACTAAGTTAGGAAACGTCGCATTCTGTAAACGAGAGTGCCACCCCCTGCAAACCAAGCTGATGTATATAGAGATCTTTCTGTCCATTCAACCCTTTAACCCTTCTTTCTGTAATGGCTTTTATCGCGGAAAACAGAAGATGAGTACACATTTATGATATATTAGGCAACGAATTACGGGCAATATAGTCGAAATAAACTGTACATATGTTAACAACGGAAGAAAATAAAGTAAGAAAACATGATTGAGTAGTAAAAGAGGGAAGTACATAAGACTAAATCAAGTTATTGAGTAATTAAGGAAAGGAATACAAATGCGTAGAACAGAAGTATTTTATAAAATTGGTACAAAAGTTAAAAATAGGTGATTGAATAAGAAAGGAAAAAAAACAAAAACATAAGAGTTAATGAAAAGGTGCAAGCAAGAAAACGGGTAGGAAAGAATAAAATAGCATATTGAAAGATTGATTATATAGCCAAAAAATACATCAAAATCAATACTAAAACTAATAAATAATGCAGGCGCTTAAGTGCCTTGAACTTCAAATCATTAACAACAATGTTCTAATTATGTTATCGCCCATGGCTTTTTTCTTATTTGTTTGATTCATACGAACACACCTATGAATTCCCACATATTTTTCGTTTATCCCCGTTAGCTATTTAAAATCCCTGTTGAGGAAATGGGCATGCAGGTTTGCTTTTATTTCAAACCGTCATTAGATGAGGATAATTGTATGCAGGCCAAGGAGGTAAATGGCTGTAAGTGATTCGAAGGCAGGAATGCATTTGATAAACTTATCATTGAAGCGTATCTCAAATAATTCGATATGTGGAATTCATCCTTAAAGCTATATAAAGAGGCAGTTAAAAAAATTTATGTGCATATGACACACTTGCTCTTTCTCTCTCTCGATTCCAGCCGCATGAAGAAAAAATCAAGAGTTGACTACTTTTGCGACTCCTAGTTAGCAAACTGCATTGAGCCATCACGGAAATTTATAGTTCCAAATATTTTCATTATGCAACTATTACAGACAAACGAAAGAGGGCTTCTCTCAGCTAAGAGGGACAAATGCATAAAATGATGAATATCTATGATTCTTGCAATGGGTTAGATCTCAATATAAAGACGTGTGGCCATAAGTGGTCACAAAAACTCAAAGTTTTCCTGTCCGTTCTTGATGCACACCCGGTATGGCGCATTAGTGGAGAGCAAATGCGCAAATGACTTTAGCTTTATTCAAAATACAAGATTTGCTCAGACTGTCTCTCTGATCTAAAATTTACAAAGGTATTTATAAGACTTATACGAGAGGAGGCAGGACTCATTTCCAAAGAGGATTACCAATAGGATATTACTTAGGAGGAGCTATTAACTAATTTAATGGAAGATTTCCAATCTTATATTACGCGGGAGGAGTTTACTATGTTTTTAAGTGTGTCTAACAATGCTAACTTAAGAAGGACAGGTCACTTCGCAACACTGCCTGTTGATTTGTTACTTTTACGACTAGTGGGTGGGCATACACTTTTCTTTATCTATTTATTAAAAAGTGGATGGCACTGAAAACGTATGACTTAAGGACAGAAAGGTTATTTATCGTATAACAGATTTCTAAGCGTTTCTTTTGTAGAATTATTTAAGAAGAGGCAACTTCTTCCAGCAATGCCTTGGTTTTGTTGCTTGAACTGCACGGCTTCTTCTGTGATATCATTGAGATTCGAAAAAATGAGATACAGAGTTTGGTCAGCAGATGAGAGAGTCACATGCAAAGAACAGTTAACCTTAAAAAAATAAACGTTCTGAACTGTTAAGCGTATAATTCGTATCCATTTGTCTATCTATTATCTATTGAACTATATATATATAATTACATGCAAATGTGATTCCTAAGGATGAAAGTGAGAGGCAAGCTTCCCGTTCCATCTAACTATGCTATAGTTACTTTTTTGTTAAGGCATTTAACACTTCTCCTTTTCAAAAGAATTGTGGAAACTCTGGTTTTTTGCTCCGCATCGCACTCGCATATTATTGATTTAATATTGAAAATTTCTGTACTCTATGATTTGCAAAAATAACAATTCAACGTAACTTTTTTTCTACGAATTAAATGAACAATATGATAAATTTGGAGGTAAAATAATTGTCGAATAATTGTCAAAATTATATTCTAAAACTGGACTTTGCTTTTGATTGATAAGCTTAAGTTATGGTGATGGGTTTTTTAGCCATTTTAAGTGATAATTTGGGTAGATTTGAAAGACGAGAAGCCTGAATACCTCGTTGCTTTTGTATGGGGTTTTTAGAAGGAAATGTTCCTCATGGGATCTACATCGTCGGTATTACTTTGTATAGCTAATAGTGGGTGTAGAGCCTGTTTGCAAGATTCCTCTTTTCGGTAAATGATAATTACTATTGCTACGATTAAAACAAGGAATACAATGAATACAGCATTAGTAAAGTATGAAATGGGTTGCATTATTTCAAAGATTTTTGCCTTTTCGTTTTGATGGTGATTAAAAGTTTCAAGCTCTTCGCTTTCCAAATCTATGGCTTTAAATGGATGAACTGTTACAGACCTAAGCAAAAAATTAAGGAGCTCTGTTTGAATAATGGGGAAATTCACATTTGGGAGATTTATGGTGTTTTTTGCAATAATATCCATGCGTTGGGGATTATGTACTTAAGTATTTTCAGTTTCTATGGCGCAACTAGGGGGCATTTGAGTGATCTACGGAAGTATGACTGTGTTTAAGTTAGCCAGGGAAGGAAATACAGGTAGCGGCCTAATAGGGATTGAAACTGGTCTGTTCGATGGATACTCCATAAATTGACAAGCGGGAAGGTGAAGGTTTTCGATTAAATCTAAGAGCCAAGGGCTGCTGCTCTTTGCAACTTGTAATATATGATCAAGTGGACACAACACAATGGTTGGCTTATAGGGTGTTTATAGAATGGGGTTTATGCCGCCATAACTTATGAATATCCACGGAAATCACTTAAAACAAATAAGTATGTGGTCGCATTAGAATAGTACAAGGGACTAACACGAGTATCATTGGGGAAGGGCGTGGGAAACGATCTCATGCGGTAAGCAAGGTACGGTAGGTTGTTTAAGAAGCTGATGATAAGACGGAAGGTATAAAATTCTTTTTCATGGAAGGTCTAAGTGTATTCCAAAAACTAGTGTAGGTTTTCTCTTGTGGAAGAAAACACAGGATCCAGTTTCAGCTGGTTAGTAGTTGCAGTGACCGAGCTAAACGTGGTAGTAGAATGGAGAATGTTAAAGAGAGTAAGCAGTTTTTACGCAAACTGTTCAGTTTTAAGACTTTTATTTGATGAAATTTGAAATTTTTCAGGTATCTGGTTATCTGTGTAAGACGGATGTTAATTATATAGGTAAATTCTGTTTACAGCTCATTTGTAAGATAGTTTTACAAAAAGATGAGTCATGTTCGCAAGATCTCTACTGAGGTTTCGGAGATACCCTCTTTGACTAATGGAGTAGTTTACTAAGTTGTTCGCTTGCGATGACTTATACCTTGAGTTTATTTTCATGTACTTCCTTTGTAGTAGCGGTTTCGAATAGTCCTTTTAGTATTTTTCCACCTAAGTCAATTAAAGCACTTTTTTACGAGTCTTCCATAAGCATTTTCAATCCAGGGTTTTTGTGTTATGTAGAGGATTTCGTTTTCCACAAGTCGGATGTATTCTAAGGTATGTGTTCTCTGTTGATGGTCCAGGTAATCCAAGCTGAATAGTATTTTATAAATTTGAAATTCATAGGCTCTAGTTGTCCTTAGGGTGTAAGTTCATTCTTGACTAAGAGCGTCTGTGATGAGTCAAATTAATCGATTTAGTGAAAGTTTGGATGTTCTTGAAGAGGTGATATAAGTTGATTTCCAATAATTCAGAGGGCTTTAAGGTCTACGTAAATATTGGCAAAGACTTTGACCTATATATAAATGAAATAAGATAATTGCCACAAAATTTAGCAAACTTCTAGAAGACTAAATGTTGTGTAATCCAGACGAGGAGAAGAATTTGGGTAATTCATCCAAAAAAAAGACATAAAAGAAATAACCATATCTAAAAAGTTAGTTGATGAAGCCAAATAATAAATTTTAAATGTTGTTATATACAAAATAATTAAATATTTAAAAATATTATGCATATAGTAAATAAATATATGTAGGAGATAAGTTTTCGCCTAATGAAATGAATCAAATCCTATAGAGAAATAAAAAAATCATCGAAAAAAAAAATTGTTATGTAAGGAAGGTGGAACATTTTAAAGTAAGCAAACAAGTAAAAGTAACTCGAAGTGAACGAATGGCTTAAAAAGAAAGTCAATAACATTAAAATAAAGAAATAAAAGAACTTGGCGGGAATAGAATGCGTGAAGGTCACTAAAATTTTGACTTAATTACAAAAAAACTCGAGTGACAAACTCTCCTTAATGAAAGTTGACTCGGTGATTGAAATAAAACGAAATAAAGCGGAGATTCAATAGAAAATGATTCTCATGTATAAAAGTGCGTATTAAAACCGAATTAGATAAACATGTTAAAATAAATATATGAAAGGAAATTGTTAAAGAACGAAGCGACTAACAAAGAAAGCAAATCAACTGGAAAACAAAATATGCTATTTTTTATTGATTTTGGAAACAACGAATAATCATGGAAATAGATAACGAATACTTGATTGGTAGCTCAAAATCTAGCGATACCATAGTTGGGCTAGCCAGGAAAAACAAAAATCGTTCTCATTTCTTTACTTTAAACATATTCGCCCCAAATTTAGAATGAAGCGCCCTGGGCCAGTGTATTCTGAGCTGTGAAGTCAACCTTTTATTTGACGAACAGATTCAACGTGAGGAGGGAAAGTGTTACTTATTTAATGAAAAATAAAAAATAAAAACCTTATATTTATAACCGATGTTGGTTATATTCAATTTAATTCTATTTAATAAGGCTGTGTACAATGGGATTCTTAGATACAACAGGGTGTCTACTAATATCAAATTTGAAAATTCCATAGGTTTTCCAGGTCTTTCCGAGGTCCTTAAAAAAAAATAAATAGCAAAATATATAATTAAAACTAAAATGAAAAATGGCTATATTACATTTTACTGCAAACATATTTCAAGGTATATTCTAATAAATGAAATAAAGTAAGTAGCATCAATTAAAGATAAAAGAATAAATCCTTCCAGGGCCCACACCTGAACAATCTAGCAAACAATTATATTTCACCCCCGCATTTGATTTCGTTTATTTTTTTAACTTTATAAATCTTTTTCATAGCCCACGGATGAATACCGACTATATTATGCTGAAATAGGTATAATAAAGTAATAGGTAGTAAGAATCTAAGGTGTGGACACCCTGTACAAGTCGCCTATTTCATGGTTAACCTGGATTGTAATATTAAACCTACAAAATAAAGATACATAAGAAATGTCAGTGGCTACGCACACTTACATTGACTTATGACTTTTTCTCCCTAGAAAGTTTCTTCTTCTTGTAATCACTTTTGCTCCAGGTAGATATCTCGGATGCATCCGGATTACCTCTTTTTATGCCTCTTCGTTTGACTTTTGCATGGGCATTAATGTTAGCTTTTGATATCATATTTTAGCCCATGACATGGAAGAGAAACCTGGCGATGGCAGGAACAACGGTGTTGACCAGGCTGCAACTCTTTTCACAGTCCAGCAAGAACGTGCTTAAGTCATTGCTCATTATTATTTTGATGACACTGGTTTTTTCATCGCATTGAAGACTTCCACGGCCATCATGGCCATGTGGATGCACTTGTTTGAGAGGTAGATGAGACCGCCGTGGTCCTGGAATTTAATCATCTTTCTGAAGGTCTCTGGTAGCTTGTTGGCGTCGGCCACTTGCACTTAGGGCATAGGGGTGTTGCCCTCTAGCAGAGATTCCTGTCAAGAAGCATACTTTGAGCAGATGCTGGCCTTTCTGGCCAAGTACCCGCAGAAATGTTCTACTTTGCCAGCCTCGCCCGGCTCCATTTTGCCTGGGTCCAACCTCTCGGAATCGATGTCCAGCTCCTCAACAAACTCCTTGGACAGTTGGTCGTTGTTTGTTTTCTGGGCTTCATGGATTGGAACCATGTGCTCCTTGACTTCTTCCAGGGTGTATCCAGACAGCTAGATGAGGCAGATGGTCCTGAATTGGGAGCCTTAAGGCTAAGTTTGCAATTTCTAGATCATTTTAGCTTTAGGCCGGGAGTACACGAGCGACGCTGTGGCACCACAGCGTGGCGTCAGTTTGTGAATCCCCATAGGCTCTTGTTGTTTTAGAAGCCATGCTACACACACGAGCGTCACTGGCGAGCTTTCGCTGATCCCCGCCACAGAGGGGCGCGGCTATGAGTTCACCTTAGGGCTGGAGTAGATGAGCGACGCTGTGGCGCCACAAAGTTGCTTGTGTACTCCTGGGCTAAGGCAGACTAGGCCTTTTCACTTTGGATTTATATATCAAGTTATCAACCATTGTAATTATTTATACATTTGTTTCTGAATAAATTTTAAGAAATTTAGAAGTTTAACTTTCTAGTATTAATAAAATATTCGTAGAAGTGAAAGGAAAAACAAAGTAAGGGTACTGTGACACCATTAGAGAAGTATGTGCTGTATAAGCTCATATTGGAATATTTATAGGATTAGCCGATGAGCAAGTCTATAATATATTGGTAAGATATGACCGATACCCATATATTGGCAAATTCGCCGATATTATCGGTGCAACCTTACCATAGCTAACGTATAGTAAAAATATATCACATAATTTATAAGCTTGTGTCACACCATATATTATGATTTTTCATTAATATTTCACAGGGTATTTTAACTTTAACCCACTCCTGGATACTTAAACAAAACGCTTTTTTCATAAGTACTCACGCTAACAGGCCTAAAACGGGAAGTATTTAAGTGCAATTACCGTGGGCGGCAGCGTCCCTCTCCAAGCAATATATAGGTATCATATGCTGGCTTCCCTAATTTAACACACATTATAACTTATTTACTCAAATAGTAGGAGTCCACATCTTCACTACCTACAAGTACTATAGCTAACGGGGCTACAACGGCAAATATGATTTCAAAATTTTTATCTCAAAATTTTACAGGATGGCGACAGGGTCTCACCCAGAGTAAGTCGTAACAATGACTGGGATCGCTGCCTGGCCGGCATAGTGGTAAACACCCGCGCTCACTGTCACCCGACTATGGAAGCAGCTGACTCAGGAAGTTGAGGAAGCTACGAATCAAGTATTCGTTATCTATGTTATAGATAATGGTAGTAAAAGAGGAGCGTAACGGTAGATTAACTACGAGAGAATGACGTAAATTTTGGTTACAGCAAGGAGAACAGACTAATTAAGACGAATAATGGAGTCAGTGCTCACGTAGGAACTCCTTTATAAATAGAAAACGACTCAGCTTTGAAACTTAGAGCAAATGATTTGACAAATATACATCGTCTAAGGTCAAGAGTCACTGAGGTGAGGAATAAACGGATACAAACATGGAGAATATTCCTTGAAGTAACGGAATATTATTGAATTAGAAACAATAAATAAAATGGATGATAAATGTATCTCGTAAGAAAGATTACTTAGGCTAGCAAAACTATAAGAAATTAAAACAAATAAAATAATAACCACTCAAAAACATCTAATTTTTCTGGAAAAGTATTTCTTTCATACGGTTGTACAAATCTCGAGCGTATAGGAACAACGAGTGACAACCATTCCTGAACACTAATGTCATTAAACAATGAACGACTCGGGGTTAATTCTGAATCATTTAGGGGGAAATAGTTATGGTTTCAAACATCAAAACCAGTGTTTACATTATGGAATAGATCATTTTCTTCATGGATTTATGTATATCTTGTCTCCGAATTAAACTCTTCTTCGGCAATTACCGCCTTTATTAACAATAAATCTTTCGGAAGAGCACCCCTTTTGTTGGTCCCTAACATATTTAAATTTCCAGGAGCAGTATTTATTTGGCTCTCATCTATTAAACAAGGAATCTGTTCAGCCACCCTTTCTTGGCTCTCCAACTAAAGATACATGAGGGAGCCCTTTCTTGGTTCTCCATGGTAGTCTCTACTTTCATCGCAGAGCTCACTCTCTGACCAATAATTTACTTAAATTAAACGCGATTGGCTATTCAATACCTCAACAAGAATTGACTCATCATCGTTATGACCGATAGTCTGTGCGATAAATAGTCCTCTGTTTATCTATCCATTATCTATAACATATAACCCCTCCTCAGCTTAAGGATTTCTCCTAGATTTACTCCCTTTATTTTTGCACTAAATCCAACTCTTTATTGGGGTCGTATTTCTACATTCTGTGGGACAAATAATTCTACTCGGTTTTTAGTTTCCACTAGGCGCTCTATTGGTACTTGCACTAAACTACAAGCTAAATTATTTTTAAACACAGTATCTTCTTTGTTATAGCTCACCATGCAGCTATAATTTTAAAAACTCGTATTAAAGGAGTCACCCCACCACTCCCTTGATTCAGCCCTGCATCTGAAGCATATGACACTTTATTTCCTCTGTGATTCAACTCCTAGACTCCAATTCGTTCCGTAGACTCAACACGAATCGTCGATGGCGCTCGCAGCCTATTGTTTATAGAACAGGGTGGTGACTCTCTTAGCTCATCATGCATCACATTTATCGTGTTTAGTCATCGCACACGACTGTTAATTTCTTTATTAGCCATTTATGGAACTTTATATCCGGCAAACTGTCTAAAAAGCCATCACTCAACTCGGGTGTCTCTGTGCCCTCAAATATCTTTATGGGTGCATCCTACTCTCCTGGGTTCGATGCACTTAACTCGCGTCGACATTGTGATTAACCATTGCCGTCGGTCAACGCATGTGTATTTTTTCTGCCCTGGACTCGCTTACTAGCGAGGTGAATTTCCCAAGCATATTGGTTCATAAAGGCCATCATTAATAAAAAATCAGTTAAAGCATTTACACTTAAATAAAACTCTAGTTAACCGAAAGTATGGATTTCTCTTCATTGGGCGTCAGTCAATATAACACGATATTTTGTGATATGATACCTGCCTGGGTACCAAGTTAGCAATTTATTCCTAAAAGCTTGTTTTACTAAGGAACTTACCTCTCCGATATCCAACATGGCGGTAGTCGGCAATTGCCTTATTCATCCTCTTACTACTAGAGCTTGTAATGGCTTTGGTACTAGCTTAATTGGAAGGCATTTACTTAATTTTAAGCAGGTCCTTCGTCTGGCGTGCCACTTCCCGCCAAAGGGGTTCCGTATAGTACAGGCTTTCAACCTCCGTGTAAAGGTCAGAATACCCTAATCTTCTTCATAAGCAGTGGGAATATCATCTCGTTCCTTTTTGTTGTGGTGGTTTTGATAGAAACCCCTTTTCATTCCTAGGTACGTCAGGTGCTTGGCTGTAACCTTCAACTTTTTGGTTTCACCTCGATATGAGATATCGTATATATTACAAATTTTTTAAAGACCAGTGCCCGAACTTTTTGCACTCAAACTGCTCAAATGAACCCTAAAGTTCCCATCTTCAATATCGTAGCTGAACCATACGGATTTGATCTTAATTACAGACTAAATCAATAATTACTTCGTATAAATTGACTAATAATTGAAAAGTAAGTGAAAATCTTTTGTCAAAATAAAATATTATGGTCCCACCACAAAAAAAGAGCTAACAGCCTAAATACTCTTTACGCCCAAAGGTCCTACCTCCTGCAAGTTGCGTTGTTTTATCGAAGTATTCAAACACTTTGGCTTCATGATAATTGATTTTGTTAACCTTTAAGCCTCGGAGATACTTTTAAAAATGTCTCGTAGTTCATATTCATACGGTGCTATGGTAGAAGGTCACTATTTCTCGCAATGGCTTCAAAAATATAGCCCGACAAAGTGTTCTGGGCTAGCATTTTATTGTTGCTCCCACGATGGGTATGGTAGAATAGGATTCAATTATTCTCATACAACAACAATTAAAATGAATATCTTCAATCGCTTTTCTGGCACATGGATGAGTTAGGCCACTGAGGGAATGATAAAGGAGACGTAGCAGAAGCATAATCTCCATTGTTGATCTGTTCCCTCCTGGCCTTGTATCTATTGCTACGACGTCTATAACGCTCATTCGGTAGATGGGGCATGCAGTCAAGGAGATCAGGCAGTCGGCGCAACGGAATCCTTTTTTGTGAGACAGGACTGCCTGGTAGCTTGTTACACGGTGAAATCTGACAATGAATGATGATTCTTGCAAGGAGTTCGATCGCAGTAGAAACGCGTGTGACCAACAGTGGTTACAGCAATGCGAAGTTTGCCTGGCCGCTCTTGACGAAGTCTCGCTACACCGCATTGGCAGAGAGCAAAAAGAGCAGCAGTATGACTTTAGCTATAATCAAATTACAAGATTTTCTCAGACTGTCTCTCTTCTATGAAAGTTACAAAGGTTTTAATAAAATTTAAACGAAAGGAGGCAGGGCTAATTTACAAAGGGGTATATCAATAGGATAGTACATTGGTGGAAATATTAACTAACTTAATGGAAGCCTTGCAATCCTATATTACGAAGCAGGAGTTTTCACATGTTTTTAAGTGGCTACCAATGTTAACCTAAGAAGCACAGATCACTGCCCAAGATTGCCTATGTATTTGCGACTTCTACGACCAGTTTGCGGGCATATACTTTTACTAATCTTTTTTTAAGGTGGGTGAGACCGGAAACGTATGAGGTCAAACAGAAGGGATATTCAATCGTATAACAGATTTCTAAGTTTCACTTTTTTAGAAGTATTTAAAAAGACGCATATTTTCAAGTAGTGCCTTGATTTGGATGCTTGTACGGCATGACTTAGGCTGTGACATCATTGAGATTTAGCAAATAAAATATATAATTTTGTTAACAGGTGAGAAAGTCAGATATAAAGAACAGCTGAGCTTTGGAAAAGAAATAAAACCTTTGTGATCTGCTAAGCGTTTAACTTGTTTCTATTGTTCTATCTATTATCTATCCATATATATATATATATATATATATATATATATATATATATGATGTCAGAATGGGTAGAGGAGGAAAAATATCCGTAAAGAATCTGGAGATCTCTATTGATGCTTTGCCTTTCAACTTCTTCACAACACAACTAGAGAAGAAAGGAGATCGCTATATATATATATATATATATATATATATATATATATATATAGGCACATGTCATCCCGGTTCACGGATGCTCACCTTCGGTCGGCTTCTTCTAGTTGGTCGGTTGATGTTATCGCCTTCTCCCATTTCCGCTTTATTTTTTATGACCCTATCCGCACCATTGGCCATCCGGAACATTCTATGCCGTTGATTGGTTGACCTTTCGGAGATAATATGCGCTGTTTCAATTATTTTTCTCTCTCTTTTTGCTAAACCCTTGTGAATTACTTTGATCCCATCCTAATGAGGAAAATGACCGTATTCATCCATATGTATTATCGTTGCGTCTGATGTTTTATCAGCTCTAATATCCCTCTTATGCTTATTAATCCTAGTATTAATGAGCATATTAGGGACATATATGAAAATATATATAAATGAAAATATATAAATTTTTATATATTCTCTTTTCTGTGCTGAGAGAAGCCATTTTCATTTAACTGGATTAGTTGCATACTGGAATGTTTTGAACCATAATCTACCATGCTGGCTCAATATGGTTTGGTAACTAGGAGTCGAAAAAGTAGTCATTACTTATTTTGGGGGGACGTAGCTGTAACGAGAGAGAGAAAGTGTGTCCTAAGCACCTAGGTTGTTTAACTGACCCTTTATTAAGACATTCAAACTAATGGAGCTAGGTTGCAAAGTTGTTTTTCTCTCAGAGTACTCGCTAGACATGGTGCCAACTGACTACCATCTATTCCAGGAACTGCATAAATCCTTGAATGGGCAAACGTTTCCCAAATGATGAGGAAGGGAAAACTGAAGTTGGGGACTTCTTTTATGCATCCATGATCTATCTTGTAGCTGGAGGCCTGTTCTCGAAAATAAGGGTAATTACATTGTTCATTTTTATGTTTCTTTTGTTGCATTGTTTAGTTGTAAGTCATTGAGAAAAAAAGTTGTGCGACAACTTTTTTTCCAACTTATTTAAATTTTTTTAACAAATTTTAATGAATACATGTCCTTAAACGATTTTGTTCATTACGTATGCAAATCTTCTCTCATGTAGTCATTTGATTTTATTTGAAATAACCATACAAGAGATGAATAAAGTATAAAACATACTTAACATTGAAATATATTTGTTCAGTGTTGCTCATACATCTGCAATGACATAACTGATCTCAAATTACCGCTTGCAAGGTGTCCAATAAGACTGTACAACAAATTTCGGCGTCAAGAAAAAAAATAGATCTCCTGAGTACTTCATTAGGGTGTTGCATGTGCTGAATTCAAATTTGAAAACAAAAATTCCTCTCACGTAACATTACTTGTAAATTCACGATTTAATAATTATGCAACTGCTACCAATTTCCCTGATACCATAAATGAATTGGTTCCCCAAATCAGATTAAATTTGTCCCTTGTAATTAATTCATGGATCAGCGTGTTTGTAAGCATTATATAATGTATTAACCTAAATTTTATTATTTACTCTTTCGTTTGTATGTAAGATGTCTCAGGTGTGTCACACTTCAGGTTCAGCAGAAGTCAGCCATCATAGCAGGGCTCCATTTTCCCTTATACCTGTTTTCCATTGATGCACTATTTTAATTGAACCTCTATCCATGTTTATCACTCAGATCTCGGGTATTCTATGGGAAGAAGCTAGATGAGAATGAAGAAAGTGTACGTTCAGGGACATATTGCATCTGAGATCTTGGTAGCACTACGCTCTCGATGGACTCCTTGGTGCTTCTGCAGAAATCTATTGCATACATCTCTGAAGGAATGCCATGCCGCTAACTCAGTTTTATCCATTATCGCCTCGAAGTCTTCATTAGCTATAAGTTGACGAATCTGATGGTCTACGAATATGCCTTCTATAATCTTGCCATCACTTAGTGTAGGGGAGATCGCTTTCAGGTACTGAAAACATGGCCAATAAAGGCTGCAGGGCTCTGTTAACTTGCTTCATTAGACCGAGTTTTATATGCAGTGGTGGCAAAATGATTTCCTTATTCTTAACTACTGGCTCGTAAGTTAAAATATGGCATACAGGAGTCATAAATTCCTGACGTAACCATTCTGAGCGTAGGTATTGTCCTCATCTGGCTGAACTGTCTCACTTAAAAGAAAGCACATTAACTTGGTGTATCCAGTTTGTAGCTCATTTAGTAGGACTACTACTTTAAAGTCCTTACATTTTAGCCAGTCATTCTCTTTGTAAATTATGGGGCCTAAAATAAAAGCAAGGCTTTCTCATGTCTCTCTTAAAATGACTGAGTTATGAAATGTAACTGAAGGCATGATGTTCCCAATGCGCCACAGAACAGCCTTTTTGTTGTAACGGGATGCATCTATAAATATCATGACTCAGCTTAAGGGCATTAAATAGCCCTCTGATATCATTACAATAAGTCAAGGTGTTTTCAAGTGTGAAGAATTTCTGTATATCTTCAGAACGCTTTCTAAATAATGTAATTCGCGCATGTTCATCAAACAGGTTCTATTGTTGCAGACGTTTGTCCAGAAGTTCACTTTCTTGATTAGTATGTGTTAGATTACGAACTAGATCATGGAGTTCAGGTAAGGTGATGAGGTGTGGTTTCTTGTTAGTTTCAAGCTCTGCCACATATGGTTTATCTTGAGATTCTGAATCGCCTGAGTCCCTCCTATCATCGCTTTGTAGTTCCGAGTGAGGCTGTAGTAAAGAAATAGCACTTAAATGTTAAACTGGGCGAATAGGAGACTAAAGATCTGGATACAAAATATAGTTTTTGCTTATTCTGTTGTAACCTTCAGTGAAATTAATCAAAATCTGACCAAAACTGTATATTACTGCCTGTGATCACTTTCAGAAATAGTGGAATTACAACATAGTATTTACTTTCATCTTTTTAATTGATACATCTCTTGAATATATATTAAAGACCAGGAAAGAAACATTGAATACCAACCTTTAATATCTGTTAAATATAAGTATTTTGTAATCCGTTGAATGGTCCTTTGTCTCTCTCCAGTCGATTGGTATGTACAAACATGAGGACAGGTCTTTATCCTTTTACCAAAGCAGAAAGAGAACTTGTATATATTACACAACAAATGTCAGGTGCCCAGCGTTTGTTCTGGTCACCCACTTTACATTCAAAGTGCAGCTCATAAAGCTTCTTCACATGTTTAGTCAACTGTCTCTTGTATTTTCTTAATGTAACTGATCCACATATATAAAAGAAACTGTCTGGGGATCTTTTGCATTCTTTAGGCATTTTAGCTCTCTCCCCTGTAAAAAAAAACAACTAATATGTAAAAAATAATATAAATAGTAAAAGCAGCAAATATTAAACAAAAAAGTAAAAGTAGGAAGCATTTATAGTAAGCTACAATATTATCAAGCGTTACGTCATTCTTATCACGGATTTAGACAGATATAACTAAAAATATATTGAGTATACTTTCCTAAATTTCATGGGTTATGTTGACAAATACCTTAGGAATACCTCATTAAAATTATATTAAAATCAGATAATAACTTATAGAGTTGTCAGTTTCAGCCCAATCATGTTTGAATTCAATCCCTACGGAACACTCACTGTATTTAACGCAGGTGAGATGGTAATTTACGAGAAACTGGTTGGTCGCAGAAAGTGACGTAAAAACTACCGGTAGAAAAGGTTATTCACATTTCTGTTTTTTTTATTTGTTGGCCAGTGTTATACCTGGATTTATGTCCCTTGGTCATTATTACTTTACCTTGTCCCTAGAGGCTGTAAAGTTTGGAAGAATCGTCCATACAGTATTACGGTAAAAATTTCGGCTTTATCAGGCGAATGATTAATTTACCTACAATTATGTTTTCATTATTGCTTGTGTGGAAGAATATTTCTTTGTTAAACCCATACCTTTACCAGACGCAGTCGAACATTATTAAAAGCATGGTGTATATAACCATCTTACATTGTATAGTACTCTTAATTTATATGAACTCATGGATAGTGATGCTTCCACTCACTAATTTCGATCAGAACGTTTTCTGTGATAAGAAACTAAACTAGGACCCACAATAAACTCACTAGCATTAAATTTCTACGCATTTTCAACTGGAATCACAAATAATTTACTAGATTCATATTTATTTCACGAGATATTAGCATATATTTGCAAATTGTTTTGAGAGATCAGAAGAGAGCAGAGGATCACAATTGTATATTTTCACGAGTGTAATAAATTTTGCTTATTTTTAGAAGCAAAGAATGCTTATCTATGCCAAAGCATTTAATATCCGAAAATATACTGTTATTCTAGAATATAGGAAAAGGTTTTGAGGACCTAGGTAATTGTTTTCCTGGCTTTCCTCTCAATAATGCAGATAGATCTCAACTAATAAAAAGATACAAAGAAACTAAGCTCAGTTCATCGTCTAGAAATAAACTGTCGTAATAAACATAATGTTGTGCTTAATCCGCGGATAGCGCACACCAATTAAATAAATTTTAAACCAATTAGAAGGATAGGTTTCCGTCTAGTGCTTACCCTATATGTTATAGACCTTTTTAATTATAAGAAACTTTGTATTTGACGGGTTTTTTTTATATAATTAGTAAATATACCCCTACGCAAATTTAATGCAGAAATTTAAACTAAACGTCTTTCACTTTCTAACACCTTTGCTTTCATAACAACCAATTCAGGATGATATCGTATTTAAATATCTTATCCAGTCGGAAATGGTGATCCTTTCAGATATGAAATGACATAGTACCACTCGTCCTTGAAAGAAGGTCATTAAATATGTTTAGAATCGGAATTACTAAGTGTTATTTCAACCCATAAACTTACTATTAAAAGCACTATAGAAAATAATCAATTAATATCACTTTGACCTACCAAATACTTAAGCGTTTGTGAGGGACTGGACGCATAGTAGCGGATGCGCCTTACCCTAAAACCATAGGGGCTCATATAATGCCCTCACGTACATGGCTAAACCCAACACCTCTCTCTTTCTCACCTCGTCTTTCCAGCACATATTTAATACATATCTCTTCCGTAATGGACCTTGCAAGTAGGGAACTTATCTCCATATACTCCTAACGTGGCACAGGTTTCCCACCCCCGAACACAATTTGCAAATAAGGGCTTTCCCCAAATCTGACTTGTTCAAAATATTTTCTGATCTTTTACTAAAGTGTTGAAGCAAAGCTTCGTCCATTCGTGTTTTTTCGTTTTGTCGGGGAAAAATTTGAAAATAATTATTGTGTACTTTAAAATGTAGAGTCTTTAAACATTTTTATCACTGTTTATGTTGCTTGTTAATATTACTAATCCAATATTGGACATTGTAAAAGAACCTCCTTTAAGCCCCCTCCCAATATATCGGAGACCACGTACTATGGCATAGCGCCATTAACGACGTCACTTGCTGTTCGAACATTCTCGAAATTCAACTTCTGAGCAAGTTGGGAAAATACTTCCTTTGTCCCGCCTCTTGCTGCAAAATGGTGAACAACTCCGCCTCCGGATTGAGATGTCTGGAGCTTGTGACTACTTTCTCCAAACTCCCCCTTCCCCGCTAGAATCGGGCATACAAATACTCGAGTTATTCAGTAGTTCGAAAAGTCCAGCAGGCACCTCAAGGCCGTCTTTATCGTCTAGTCCTATGGGCGTTCGTCAGACAGCAGACTACTTCAGCCGTCATTCTACCCAAGTCAATTGGTAGCATCTGTGAATCTTCTGTGAAAGGCAAACCTTTGAATTTGCGCAAAATTCTCCCTTCGTTTAATCGAACCAAAGAAAATCTCCATAGATTACTTTGGAGGAAAAAGAGGTTTCCTCTTTCAGTGGAATTACGAGAATTCCCACATTCCCCATCGAACGTCATCTTTGAAGATTGGCTATCTCCATCGGAAGGTTGGTTCGGAACGTGCCCCACTTGACTCATCGGATCGTTCCCCATTCGCCTCATAGCACGAAGTACCTTCTTCAAAGTCATTGACCCGTAAGTCTGAAACACCCTTCATTATTAGTATTGTCAAGTTTCCCCTCTTAGATCTGAGCCTAGTTACATTAATCAATCAATTCCATTTGAGAATCCCTCCTCATAATAATTATCAATAAACTCTTTTTATTTAAATAATTCCTCTTTGCCTATTATAATTCTTATTTTAATCTGTGTAAATAAAATAATATTTTTGTGGTTTAATCTTTAACTAACCTTGAACGTTACTCTCGGCCTATTCAAGTAAATCTCGCCAACCATTTATGCACTCTGTTTGATTATTAAGAAATTGAAACACAACGCCTCAATTGTGACCTCCTAGTCGGACGTTAATCCCTACGAACAGTCCTCAACGGTTCTCGTTGCAGTAGGTGATTAAGTCACCTCCCCCAAATAATCTAGGAGTAGTGTATGGAATAGAGTGGTTGTACC
The DNA here is from genome assembly GCA_963969495.1 of Ceratothoa steindachneri. Lineage (NCBI taxonomy): Eukaryota > Metazoa > Arthropoda > Malacostraca > Isopoda > Cymothoidae > Ceratothoa > Ceratothoa steindachneri. The sequence goes on from OZ018318.1 coordinate 209,373,080, forward strand.
ACGACAGGCCTATTAAATAAAAATTAATTTAACTTTAGGTTAGAATATGATATGCTATTTGATTTTCGTTTTAATACTGAAATAAAAATCGAGGTTTTAGGCAAATTAAAGAGAATAATATTTAAATTATAGTTGTTTTTTGCCATATATATTGCTAAAATTAAACAAATATATGCATGCAAAATTGAATAAGTTTTTAATATAATTCAACCATCTTGTGGGTTTATTAACCATCTTCAGTACCAAAATATCGTTTGAATAAAACTAGAGCCAAGATATCTTGTTAACTTTGTCATTTTAGTTCATACTTTTTTTCATTTTACTAAATTAAGAAGATAGGGTTTAAAGAAAGAGATAAATAAGCACATTCTAAAGTTTTTGATAAGACAAGAAAATGTCTTTGGCCAAATTTTAAAGATGATGGTGATCGAATTTGGAAGAAAATAGTGCTGCTTCATTTTCGTATAAAACTTCGAGAAACTGCCAATATCAAATGTCTTCTGAGAACTCTTACGTCAAATCAATCAGAATTGCAGAAAACATTAAGATTGTTAACGAAGAACTTCTACGTTGAATATTTGAAAAACTGACTCCTACTGCGCGCTCTCATACTCATTTTCATTTTACTGAATTAAGAAGATAGGGTTTAAAGAAAGAGATATCGGATATCTTCCGAGAACTCTTACGTCTAAATCAATCAGAATTGCGGAAAACATTAAGATTGTTAACAAAGAATTTCTACGTTGAATATTTAAAAAACTGACTCCTACTGTGCACTCTCGATCTCAAAGAATATTCAAGAAAGATCTGCATTTAAATGGTACATGCAAGCAATTGTTACATCTTTACTCGACTAAGTTTGAAGAAAGAAAGTAGTAATGGAGAAAACTGGTAAATAGGTGCAAATACATTTGAGAAAATTTGCATCAGATCAAGCAGTCAAAGTACACAGAGGGCGCGTATTTACTCGCAAAATTTAAAAGATTCATCAAGCTATCTCCAGTCCTGTGCCAGAGTTATAACATTTGTCTTTGTAAAAGATGTTTTAATTTCTTTGTCAAAGAACAAAGCTTTCATAATATTTGGAAACTACTTTACACAGACTCTTTTTCAAAGGATATTTGCAAGAGTAAAACCCTACTACAAGCTGTTATGTATCAGAGCAGAGGTCATACTGAATATATAAACCTAGAATCTTACACATTGCGCCTGTTTATCAAGATAAAAAAAGTTTGAGAGAAGACGTGAGGCTTAAGGGCACGATTGAGGCTCCGATAGAGGAGCGGATACATATAGCAGAAATCAAATTATCCGCATTCATTAATCAAAACTCCAAACGCACGAAGTATGAAGCAAAGACAAGTAATAAATTTGCAGTGTTCGAGTTTAAGTGTTTTAGCAACGAGAAAGGATTCAGTGAGCAGAGGAAAACAGGTATAAAACCGCGGTGGCATTTAAGATAATATGATTAATATGTGTGATCTTATAGCCGATACGTAATACGGATGGAAAACGACCAAAGTTCACGAGGCAAGAAGGTTGCCAGAGAGAAATACGCAGGGGGAGTAAAAAATGGGCTGCGAAGTTTTAAACAGGTTGCAGACGTTAAATTGTGAAAGTAAGAGTTGAGGAACATCGGTCAGAGGCAAGGTAATGAAAACATAAAGGGGGTCTCAAAATTAACACAATCAAAGGTGAAAAACGATACCGCTAGGTTAACGAAGCATTCAGAGACATGCCAAGTGAATATTATCGCCATATACTTTAAGAGATAGAGTGTTGCCTAATATATTTATTGCTTAGGGTTTTATGAGTTAAAAAATTGAACCAGACGAAGAGGAAATATTTAGGAAAGGGGCTAAATCTTTACAGCAAGTGGCATCTAATGTATAGGGTCTTTCAATAAGGTCACTCAATTTTTAAATGTAAACAAAAAAAGTTGTGTGTGATATATGCACTCAATTTATTTAAAATTTGAAAGTACATTCTATGGCATTAAGTTTCAAATATGACGTCGTTCAAATGTACGCCGTGGCTTCGCTTGGTGGAACATATTCGGGAGGCCCAATTTTTGATGACTTTGTCCAATAAATCTGGCTGAATTTGCTTAATGATGTTCGTTATGTTGACTTTAGGGTCATCAACTGTTTGCAGGTGATTCATATAGACCTGCAATTTAAGGTAGCCCCAAAGAAAGTAGTCTTATGGTGTTAAATCGCATGATCTCGTTGGCCAGTTTACGTCGCCGCCGCGCGAGATGCCCCTGCCCTAAAATCGCTTGTGCAAAATGTCTATCGTGCCGTGCGCAGTGTGGTACGTAGCGCCGTCCTGTTGTAACCACATGTCGTCAGTATCCATATCAGGAATATAATCCAGTTGAGGCCACAAGAAGTTGCTTATCATCGAATTGTAGGTCTCGCCATTAACGATTATGGCAATCCTATCTTCATTCTCAAAAAAATACGGACCGATGATTCCGTTAGACGAAAGTCCGCACCAAACAGTAACTTTGTTGGGATGCAATTGGAGTTGGTGTATCTCATATGGATTGTTTTCGTCCTAAATCCGACAATTTTGCTGGTTCACAAATCCATTCATCCAAAAATGGGCCTCGTCGGATCGTTTGTCGAACGGAGCACTGATTTTAATAATAACATTCGATGATTTGCACACGCTGTTCAACGATATAACTTTCCACCGTGACTTGCCAAGTAATACCTAATAGTTCATAGTGAGGATGCCAGATGTTCCCTTAAAAACATGGCACTATCTCCTGACAAAGCTCGAGCGTCCTTGTTGAAAAATCCTAAGTAACTCCCAGCAATCTATCAGTTTTTCCTTATTAAGATACACAGACTTATTCTACGATAGGGCGAGGAATAAGAATGCCAAGAGGACTATGATAGATACAAAAAGTGAGCTAATAACCAAGCGTTGCTGAACAACCAAATATAACTACACTCATTTAGGTATACCACTTCTTATATGACATTCTGAGTGTAATATGATAAGTAAGAGTGTAACAAGTAAAGGTCTATTCCACCTACCCCAAGGAATTCAAGAAAAGAATGAGGAGTAATGGTATGATTGACAGAATTAAAGACTACCTCGAAGCGCGAGATCAGATTGAGTGCTGTTCACAGCCAGTAAGCCGAAATTGAAGACCCTATGACTGCTGGAGCAGAACATGTGATAATGTATCCAGAGAAGGAATAACATTTCAAGGATTTTACAAGAAGAATGGGAGCTTAGAGATCTAGCGGTTTATTTGGACAAACTGGAGAGTGTTTGAAATCAGATACTACCACATCATAAGAGAGGTGTTACATATACCCTATAGGTGTGAGAAAAAATCTAGTTGGAGATGAGAATAGAGACTTTCAGAAAATAAGACAAGTAGCCAAGAGGTCTTTTTCGAGCAGTGAAAGAGATAGGTTACAATTTCACGGGAGAATTGGAAAAGAGCAAAATTTTGTTTTGGATCACCAAAAGAAATATGATATTAATGAGTTAAAGGGTTAAAGGCTACATCTGATTGAATATGAACACTTTTCTTAGAGAAATCCAACGACAATATACGAGTGAGTAGGAAGGGTGTAGGTGAAGCTAGCGGCAGTAGCACCACTACAAAAAGTTAGAGCTGCACTAATAAAGCCTGTCACAGGTTGGCCTGTGTTGCTTTGCTGTCAGAATAGAATCAAAGAATAAAAGAGAACGAAATAAATACAACTTTGCGAAAAAAGTGAGATTATATATTAAAATAATTTTAGAATAAATCCATTTTATGAGGAAAGCATTTCCTTTTTAATGCTATTTGTATTGCGTCAGCAAAATTGCCATAATTTTGTCTGAAAACAATTTTTCATTTTTAGTTCAGAAAGAGGTGGACTAAAGCATAATTCTTAGGGAATTTAGACATTGTTTTTCGCTATCTTTTATTTTCTGTTTTTATATAGACTAATATTGTTCGAAAGAGGTCTGATGGTTTAATGACAGATTTTAGGGTTAACAAAAATATATATTATTAATCTTTACTTTTCCATTGCGCTAAATGCCATGACCGCTTTCTTTGAATTATTTTTAGCATTATCTAACTATATTTACCTTAACCAATTCCGATGAAAGGCATAAATAAACAAAACTACCAGTCATGTTCAATATCTTATGGATCACTTAAAGAATAGATCTTTTACCTTTCAGCTATTTAAACGTAGCCTTTCAAATTCTAGTCCTGGAAATAGTATAGAAACAACTAAACTCATATTAAAAGTCGAGCATTGATTGCGCTCTTAGTGGCCTGCTCCTGTGTACATTCTTGCAGAAAGAGAGCGTTATGGAAATCAATCACCATCAGAAAGACATTTTTCGTTGGTCTCATTGGAATTCCATCTTTCCCGAGTTGGTTATCTCGTACACCTTATCTAAGCAGTAATTAGGTGTGAAATGCATCGCTTTATTAAGGAATATCCGGTGGCAGTCAGTTTAGTGATCACGTAGATTCCCAGCGAAATTATCTTCAGAACAACCATGGAGATATCCACAATACTGAACACGAAAATCACAACCATTACACAACCATTAAAATTACACCTCAGCTATTCACTATATAATCAACCCACACTTCAATATATTAACTAGACAAACGAACAAATCTGGGTAGTTTTCTATCGTTAGTTAGTTGATTTCCAAACTTCAACGATAAAAGTTTGTTGACCCTGTTTAAATTGTTCATATTTGTTTTCGTTTTTTTTTATAGAATTTGATATAATAGGATATTTCATTGTTTATTCTAGCTACCTCTATTTTTTTTATATTCAAGACAGTTTATGTTAAAACTCCCCTTCTTCCTATTATTTTTCTATCTATTTTTATTTTTGTTTTTACTTTCCTCTCAATATTTGTCAATCTTATTGATTTACCTTGCCATCCCCCACGTTTTAGCCATTATATATTGCATGCTTCTACCTCTTTAACTGATATTTGGAAAAAAATTTTCCCCTTCACATTAGTCGAGGCAGTAGCTATTGATGGTCCTACCGAAGGTACGAAACGACTGGCCAAAAAAGATTAGTGTAATTAATCTCCTGGGTCTTCATAATCCTACTACGTATCAGACTTCTAAGCAACAAATCAATTAAAAGTATATATATATATATATATATATATATATATATGTATATATATATATATATATATATATATATATATATATATGTTGTTATATGGTCTGTAATTCAAGGTTTTTGAATCTTTCTTTCTGTCTTAAAAAAGGTTTTTGAAAGGCAGAAATTAAATATGGTGAAAGCCCTGTGATGGTTTTTCTCACCCGCAGAACTTTTATTTGGTATTTATTTATATATATATATATATATATATATATATATATATATATATATATATATATATATATATATTTATATATATATATATATATATATATATATATATATATATGTATATATAAATAAATATATATATTTATATATATAATTTTATATATATCTTTAAAAATCTCAGCTAGCAAAAGAGTATTCACGACATTGCTCTTGGGGGAAGATTCATAAGGATGAATAAAAGAGAAATGAAAATGTAATGAATGTACATTAATAGACAATCAAGCTAACTCTCTCCTCTCGAATACGAATAGCGAGCGAGCTTTCAGTGAATTCGAGTGTAACTAAATCCAGGTATGTAAATACATACCTCTTTGTAGTTAGAGAAATGGCGATATATTGCTCCCCTTAATTAAAATGCTCTTCTGCCATTCTCTATTATTAAAATTGCAATCAATACCCTAACTTTACACTAACTCTCCCTGCTTCTAGCATAGCCTATTTATTATGTTGTAATGTATAGCAGCCACCCTTCTCCAATTCTTACCTTACTTTTCTCTATCCCAATGTAACTTAAGTCTATTAAGTCTCTCTCTGTGAATCGCAGGTATAAATATGTCGCATTTGCCTCTCTTAAAAAAAAATTAACAAGATGACTGCGTTGGTCTAAATTAGTTTAGGAGCAATATTTTATTATTAGTAAAAGATCACTGCTAACTTTCTTTTCTTGTCTCTATAAAAATCTAGTATTTTTGCTTTTATATGTCTTTATCGAGTAAATAGTGAATTTGATTAAAGTAGGTCTAATCAAGCCAAGATTGTGTTGCTAGTTCGGGAGTGTAAGGAAAGAATTTTCCCTTAACATTGCGGATTCGATCCTACCTATGGACACATAAACATTCAAGAGCACATCTCCCAATTCAATTATCTGGCTGGATCCATTTATAGTCTCAAGACATAATCTTGTTGATAAAATGCTACAATTTTCTTTTTAAAATGCACTTATTGTTTAAAAAATAAGTTACTTTCATTTAAATATATAATTAATATTTAGACCAAAATGTAAGTTATAATTAAACAATCTATATATCATTAATTTAATCATCGTTAAAACAACAAAATTTTAAGACCATTATCCAAATGAGGTATGTATATTTTTACTACTTGTTCTGTACCAATCACACAAAGAATTCAGCTTTCCTTAGTATTGTTTGTATTTAGGTTACTTTTGGAAATGTTTTGCTACTCGTACATGTGATATACCTAAATTTTTATTCAAAATCGCTAAATTTTAACGTCGCGATAAGGGTAATTTTACTTAAATACACAATCATCAATTCAATTGACAGATATATAAAGTAAAAGGATCTTTTCTGTTTGGCGGATGTTTTGAACCAAATTTTTATCAACAATGCAGTTTTGAGTGCTGAAGACGAATATAACATTTATTATTTGGAGAAATGGAAGGAGTTATTAAAAAAACAAAATTTAATGCTAACTAGTTTAGAACATTATTCTATAAACAATTATGATTATTGGGGGCTGGGCTACCCAGAGCCCTCCAAATTAATTAAAACTTAGGATCATCGTAGGGGGTCCCCTCGCAGTGCTAAGACCCACACGAGCAGTCCCCTTGAATTTACTCCAACGAGGTGAAACATATTGGAACACGGCGGTACCCACCGTTAGATGCGGATTCCTAACTATGTGATTTTATGTGGCGTAAACACAATAGAAATGAATTTTTTTTTTAATTTTATTGGATACTTATATCTAAATACAAATGAAATTTGAAGAAATAATGAAGGGAGTGAACAATAATAATGAGAAATCATATAGCAGTTTAAGTGCGTTTCATTTCCCTTTCGTTTTTTCAAGGCAAACCAAAATTTACAGTTTGAAATTTCTTTTTTTTAGATACTCCCTTTCTTTCCTCCAAAAGAGAAATGTTATATTCGTATTCAGCACTCAAAACTTCATTATCTTTGAAAGTTTGGTACAAAAGCTCCACCTGCCGACAAACAGAAAAGACACAAGTCTAATGTCTTTATCATAAGGATTTTTTCATACATTTGCTTTTTATGGAAATATTAAGTAAGTAAAATCTAGATAGAAGTGGCTAAGAATTAATGGTTTTATCAGGGATAAATTTAAAGTTGTCTGAATTAGACAACTAAAGAAAATATGAGTCAAAAATAATACGAGGAAAAAAGAAGAGTGAATTTGTTGACTAGATCTTTGTATTTCTATAAATCAAAAGTAAATAATACAACAAAAAACCATTATCAAACTAATTCTGTAAATAAAAGGATTTTTATTAATTAGTGTTCTTGGGTACGTAGCTAGTTTGGGTTCCTATAAAAATCAATCTACATGTAGCCCTTACTTGAACTTTATTTCTACACAAGAGACAATTTCTCAAATTATATGAGTAAGACCCGTATGAATAAGAGAGCGTTAATATAACAGAATGAGCTCCAATGGAAAGAAGATGGAAAATTAAAAATCCTATTTTTCTTTTAAAATGCTTCCAATCAATTCTAAAATAAATATATCTTCTGAGGTAATGAACAGTTATATTTGTCTCGTCCTTTTTAAATTTTTGTCTCCAAAATATCCTAACTTCTACCCTGATGTGAAAATAACTTGGATTTGATTATGACATCCTCAAATCCTAGAAGAGCGAAGGATTGGAAGAGGAAGTAGAGATCGCTATGGCAGGCTGTTTATAATTTTTAATATTTCATTTCCCTTTCTAAAATGGAAAATTGATGTTTTATTAATTAGAACCTTCCTCGAAGTCATCGACCTGTAAGACTGAAACACCCTCCATTATTAGTATTATCAAGTTCCCCCTTTTGTTTTGAGCTCAGTTACATTATTCAATTAATTCTAGTTGAGAATCCCTCTTTATAATAATTATAAAGAGACTCTTTCAATTTAAATAATTCCCCTTTGCCTATCATTATTCTTATTTCAATCTTTGTAAATAAAACTATATTTTTGTTGTTTCATCTTTAACCAACCTTGAACGATACGCTCAGCTTATTGAAGTAAATCTTGCGAACCATTTATGCATTCTGTTTGATTTTTAACGAATTGAAACTCAACACCTCAAGGGTGACCTCCTAGTCGGGCGTTAATCCCTGTGAACAGTCCTTTAACGGTTTGCGTTGCGGTAGGTAATTAAGTCACCCCCAACAAAATATAGGATGAGTGTATGGTATGAAGTGGTTGTACCACAGCACAGGGGAGCAAATATTTGAGTACTCGCGAACAGAATCTCTTAGACCAAATTTTGAGCAATGGAGAAAAGTTAGTTGAGATTATACATAGCTGTAAAACACTTTGTTAAGTGCCGTGGTACAACCACTCTGCACGATATAATTACATGATTTCGCTATTATATCTCTTTATCATATCCTCTCGACATGGCGTATCATATTAATCAACAAGTATGATTTGTTATATAAAGAGATTTTGCCGGGAATATGCGCTTTCTGATACCAGGTGATGGGGAATTCCACGTGGAATTTCTTTTCCAGCACGGAAGTTCCATGCGCTGGAGAAGGTTCTGTTAGGCTTAAATTAGTAAGCATACCCCCCCCCCTTCCACAAGCGGTAGCCTCAAATCGCGTCCACCAGAGACCACCTTTACACGGGCTCTGGCAAGAAGATTCGAGGCCATTCGAGAATAGAGCTGTTCCCCACTCACCCCCGCGGGTAGAGCCTCGGACATATATAGTACTAGTCTTCCATGAGGCAGACACAGTGTGTGAGAAATCTCGCCACGACCCAAGAAGATTCCCCTAGTTCAAGGTCAGGTGCTAACAACAAAGCAAAGTGACGGCTGAACTATTTGTGTGCTGGAATTAGCCCCAGCGGGTGAGATAATTCTATTTAACGATCGCTACCGAGCGATTTTTTGGAATACACTCATCATCTCGTGTCGAAGCCCTCTTCGTTCGCCCCTCGTTTTCGGGTGGCCGAAATACTCTCCACAGAACCGAACGTTGACGCCCCCCCCCACCTTTTTGGAGAACCGTCATCACTTTAACTTCCCGCTCAGAAGCTCCAAGCGCCCTCGCCTCACGTGCAGAAGACATCCGTGAAGCCTTACCCTGACGTCTCACCCGGAATACTCCGTAAGCCAACCTCTCTCCCCTTCCAGTAACCCATTTAAGTTAATTTGCCCCATTTGAATAGTCTCCTCCTGTAATACATTAAATTTTAACTTCATAGTCTGATGCATAACAGCAATTTACTCCCTCGTTTACCAATGTAATTTTGCCCATTAATTATCTGATGTAATTTTGCCCATTAAATCTCTGATGTAATTTTACACATCAATTCTCTTATTTTTATGTAAATAAAATTATATTTTTTTACATGCCTCTTTAAATAACCTTGAGCTTTGGCATTGCCCAAATTTTACCTGACCTCGTTGCAATCTTATCTCGTTGTTTCGCGCCTTGAAACTCTTAGCTTTCCGCTCCTTGTCGACTCACTTTTAAGTTATTGGTCCCTCCCCTATAGATATAATATGGTATTTATATAAAGTAATGTCATACCACGACATATATATTTATTAATATGCATATTATATAATTTTGGTGTCAAGTGTGCTTGGGGTTTTTACGAACCCATGTCATTTTTATTTTGACATTAGAAGTTCCCTTGTTATTCACGTCTACCCCTTTTATTTTAATTTTTATCGTACTGGTAGAAGGTAAGTTCAAGTTAATTGAAGAGCAGTGGAACGCAATCTATTTAAATTTTGTGTTGGACCCCAGGTAATTAATTTTTTTTATTGTGTTTGAATTTTAGAGACTCTCCTGGTTATTAATCTAAAATAGTTAATTTCTTTTGCGTCCTAATTCCGGTAGGACCATTTTAATTCTTTTTTCCGCTTAGAAACGGCAGAGGTAGGTAGCTGTATCTTAATTTTTCTTGTGATCAAGGCCTTCACGAATATTCAAATATTTGTTTCGCGTGGGTAGTGTCCTAGCTCGTTCGCGTATCAGTGTTCCCTCAGTTAACTGCGTAACAATGTCATCCTTAGAAAAATTCAAAAGTCAGGGTGAAATGTTAGGTCTTTCAGGCAAATACCTGCTAAATTACGTATAGGAAGAAGAGAGGCTGAAAGGGCAAAGCGAAGGGAAGAGGAACTAAGCATGATGGAGATGGAAAAGAACAAAATGGAGATGGAGAATAACAAAATGGAGGTGGAGAAGAACAAAATGAAGAAGTAAAAACGTGAACAAATTAGGCAGCATGAGCTGGAAAGGAGCCTAAATCAAATGGATTCTCAGTCCATCGGTTACCGGGCTTAAATTCCCCAAACTCCTTCAGTCCAACTTCCCGCTTTTAATAATAGAGAGGACTTTGGGTCATTTTTGACCCACTTTGAGAGAATCTTCCAGATCAATAGATGGGATCTGGAAAATGATGGCGTCGCTCGCTTACTTCCCCTCCTAAATGCCCAGTTAAGAGATATCTTCGTGTCCTTTCCCCCGGAATCAACGTTGGACTATTCCACGTTAATGTCCAAAATGTTCGCCGCTGTTCATATGAATTGCAAATTTTACCGCTCTCCATTCCACCAGGAAAGGATCCACCCGGGTCAAACATTTCGATAACACGGGTACATCCTCCAAAGACACCTTCAGTGTTGGCTGGGTGCATGCAAGATTCCCCAGGTCTACGAGTTTCTTCTGGACTTCTTCCTTATGGATCAGCTTTTAGCTGCCGTGGCTCCCGAAATTCGCGCCTTCATTAAGGATAAACGTTTTGCCACTTTCAAGGAGTGCTTGGAAGAGGCCGACGACTACGCGGGTAGTCACGATTTATACTCTAAAGATGCTAAAAAGGCTCCAAAATCGCCCCCCAAAACTATATTTTATGGTCCTAAGACCCCCTCTAAATTGGAACCAAGATTTACGAAAGTTCCTAGTCCCTCGAAGCCAAGAAACTTCCATCCATCGGAACACCGAGAAGTTAAGCCCCTAGTTTCTTCTCCCACGGTTGTGCTGTACCAAAAGAACCCGATCGTCTGCTACACCTGTGGAGTTGCCGGCCATTACCGCACGAACTGTCCTCAAAACTCCCGATTCACAAACTCTCAGTCCCACCAAGTACACAAAATGTGGGCCACCCATGATCCCCCTCCATCGCCTCAGAAGACCCACGATCCTCCCATGCCCTCCAAAGGTCCGGTCCATCACGTAAATTTCTTCTTTAAATAAGAACAACCCTGGTGGATTGAAGTTCGAGAACGGAACTTTGGACGGTCGCCGAGTATCCACCGTCTACCGTGACACCGGGTGCACCTGTATTATAGTGTCTGAGGACCTACTCCCCCCTGTTGGTCCTGACCACAAGAAATTTTCGGTGGTCCACGACTAACTTGGCTGGGCCAGTCGTTTCCCCGTAATTCGTTGTCACTTCGACTGTGACTATATGTCCAGTTGAGCCGAATTGCTAGCGGCCCCAATCCAGTTCTGCTCCGTTTTGTTCGGTCAAAACCCCGTAATCCACGACCAACCCGTAGCCCAGCATGTGATTACGCGTACACAGCAGCCCTGGAATCCCATGCACCCATTTTCCTGGAAACCCCTATCGGCCCAGAGTTCCAAGCCCTCGGGATCGACAAGTTTTCCCGCGCCTAGAAGGAGTGCGCAACTCTCCTTTCCATTTGGGAGGAAACTAAAGCCCTCGAGCGTGAGTCCACCCGAGGTAACAAACAAGTGTCGTATCCCGTGAAGAACTACTTATTCTATAGGTATAAGACCTATTTTGACCTTAAGTCACGAGAACGAAAATTCAAGCCTACCGCGGTGGTGCTGGTTCTACTTCCTACGGGAAGCAACAAACTCCTTAGCCAGTGAAAGGGACCCTACCCTGTCCCGAGGCTAGAGGACCCGTGGATTACCTGATCCGTACTCCGGTGGGAGCGAAGATTTTCGACGTGAATTGTTTTAATTATCTCATTAATGTTCTTAATTATGATTTTTTAGGGGGTCCACTAAATTGTATAGACATTACTCCCATATTCATACCTCCATTGAATTGTTTCCTTTTTTATGGGTTCCAGTGAAATGTCGCCAATTTTCTCCTGTGGTTTTTTTTTGTTAAATATTAAACTTGTAAAATTGTCTCTAGAATTGACCTGTTTAAGGCTTACGTCCGTAAATTCCGCGCTAAGCTCAGATTAACGTTTTTCTTGTGTGTACACGTGTCGTAGCAGGTCAGAATTTCCCTAGAACCTTGATAGTTTTAGTTTGACGGGTGGGATGATCCTTTCCTATGCAAATGCTTAATTGCTAGTTTAAAGGTACCCTCTTTTAATGGACCGTACGGTCTCCTAGGGTACTTTCTTTCCTTGTAACTCCTTGTAACTGCTCTGTAAAGAATCATGTTTCGGTTGGGAGATGTGTGGGGGAATTCCACGTGGAATTTCTTTTCCAGCAACGGAAGTTCCATGCGCTGGAGAAGGTTCTGTTTGGCTTAAATTAAGAAGCCTACCCCCCTCCCCCTTCCCCAAGCAGTTGCCTCGAACCGCGTCCACCAAGGGCCACCTTTACACGGGTTAGAATCTCCTCGGCAAGAAGATTCGAGGCTTTCCGAGAGTAGAACTGTTTCCCACTCGCCCCCTCGGGGAGAGCCTCCGACATATATAGTGCTAGTCTTCCATGAGGCAGCAGACACAGTGTTGAGAAGTCTAACCCGGAACCAAGAAGATTCCCCTAGTTCCACGTCAGGTGCTAACAACAAAGCAAAGTGACGGCGCAACTCTCTGTGTGTTTGAATTAGCTCCAACCAGTTAGGTAATTCCATTTAACGATCGCTACCGAGCGATTTTTCCGACTTCATTCATCAACTCGTGTCAAAGCCTTCCTCGTTCGCCACTTGTTTTTGGGTGGCCGAAATGCTCTCCCCTGGACCGGACGTTAGCGCCCCCCCCCCTTTTTGGAGGACCTTTATCCCTTTAAATTCCCGCTCCGAAGCTCTGAGCGCCCTCACCTTACGCGCAGAAGACATTTGTGAAGCCTCACCCCGACGTCTCACTCGGAATCCTCCGTAAGCCAACCCCTCTCTCCCTCCAGTAACCCATTTAAGTTAATTCGCCCCATTTGAATAGTCTTCTCCTGTAATACATTAAATTTTAACTTCATAGTCTGATGCTTCTCCTCGTTTACCGATATAATTTTGCCCATTAATTTTCTGATGTAATTTTTTCCATCAATTCTTTTATTTTTATGTAATAAAATTATATTTTTGTACTTGCCTCTTTAAATACCCTTGAGCTTTGCCATTGCCCAAATTTTACCTGACCTCGTTGCACCCTTATCTCGTTATTCCGGGCGTCGAAACTCGTGGCTTTCCGTTCCTTGTCGGCTCGCCTTTTAAGTTATTGGTCCCTTCCACATAAATATAATATTGTATTGATATAATGTTATTTCATACCACGACGCTAGGATTTCATACAATTCATTAGCCTCTAAATTTTAGATATGTTAAGGAAAGTTATAAGCAACCTTTTTCTCTTATTTTACCTTACAGATGTATTGGACACATGAATGCAAACCTATACGAATATTTCATAGACCTACCTTACAAAGAATAAACCTCCAGGTTTCCGAAAACTTTTAGTCACCGCTGGGAAACATGATAATCTTTGAAGGGAGTGCAAAATAAATGCTAAAAGTAATCGTGGAAAAGAATTTAGCTATCATACTTTCTACTGATCCAAATTTTCAAAAACAATGCATTAGAGCGTCAACAAAAATCCAATCGATGATATTATCATTCTCTCAAATAAAGTGCTTTTAACATCATTTGGAGTATATAGCAAATGGAAAATTAAATTGTAATATTAGAAATATCTAGTGGCGAGCGAAGAAACTAATACGGAACATAGAAATAGACACTGCAACAAATATTCTGGTATCTCAATTTGCTTCTATTGGAATCTCAACAGCATTTGCGTGGCTAAATTAATGATGCTTATAAAATACAAAATGACTTCACTAATAAAATCATAAATATTTACTTGTGCTAAATATCAAACAGCCAGTAGAAATTACAATTTTTATCTAATATACAAAAGACAATGCCGCGATACCACAAATTTTCTCTTCCTATACAAACAAATACTTGCCAAATATTTCAAAGGAATCTCCGATTACAGCACATAAGCGTCTTAAAACTGATTCTATATCCATATCTTCTCTTCCTTTACCTATTTTTCACCTTTGATTCTCTCTTTTGAAAAAGATTCGACTTGATCTTATTGTCTTTCCTGCTTCTCTTTCTGTAATTATGTAACTAATTTTCCATCTTCCTCTTAGCGAGAGACTTATGCCCCTCTGGGTGGGAGAGAATGCTATAATGGACCTAAGAATAAAATATATTTTCTATAAAACAAGGTATTGGCACGTTTGGATCTAACAGTCCTTCAACCGAATAAACACGCTTCTCTCATTAGGATTTAATTAGAGGCAGATTGGTTCTCCAATATTGAGTCGAGTGAGCCATATTATTTATATTCAAAAAGGTAAATAGAAGTAAATGGCGATCCCCTTGTTAATTGCCATAATAATTAGATAAGGAAATAAAAAAAAGCGTTTGGAAGAGGGAGGATCAGGGGTTTAGAGAGCAAGAACCACTGAATCGATTTGTTTACCTTAGTCTATTCACCTGCACAGAAAAGGTATTAGGTGTAGTTCCTAGAAATAGTTAGACATAATTCTACAAACAGAACTGTATTCAGGAAACCTCCGATTAACGCGATTAATTCACCTCCCCCCCAAAAATGCGTCGTTTATTGAAATCGCCTTAATCTAACCTTAAAAGTCAATTGATAAAGTGTTAATATATTCTACACCTTCAAATATTTGAAGCTCGTAGAGAAAGAAAACCATCATAGCCTCCTTTTTTCTTATTTACATAATCTAAGGGGTTGTATTTAAACATAGGAAAACATAAATATATAAATAGAAATAAACTAAATTTAATGATTTATGTGTTCATACTCGATCAATTCTCTATAATAAAACACTTTGTGAGCATCGTCTGGATAGTAGTTTCCTTTCTACTTTTTCACAAATTTGTCGATAAAGTGAATCTAAATCTCTACAAATTTGAACGCTACAGTCTGGATCTAAATCGGTGTCAATGTATTTCTGTTTGAAATTCTCTAAAGTTCTAAAATTTTGGTAAACACCTTTTGAGTGATTTCCCTCTTCAAAGATGAAGTAGGTGTTTCTTCATCAGATTCTTCATAAGCTCTCTTTGAATCGATATTAAGAAGATCATTTTCGTCGAGCTCTTCTGAACTCATTCACATTTCGTTTATCCAAATCTTCAAAACCAAGCTCTTGCTTTACATTTTTAATTTCATTAACAACACTGTCGATTTGCGGGGTAAACACAGTAAAGTCGTTGGAGCAGTGCGGTACGATGCGACACAAAATAGTTCTCATGTTTCGCTCTGTAACTTCAATCCACGAATTAGGAATGTTTTTAATCGCGTCTATTAAATTGTAATTTTTACAAAATTCAGTGAGTGAAGTTGAATTTTCTCCAGTTGATCAATCAATTACTTGTTTCAAAGTTTTTCAAAGGTCTTATGCTTTGAATGTAGCACTTACTCCTTGATCCTTAGGCTGTAGAATATACGTAGTATTTGGAGGCAGGAAAACAAGATTGACATTTTTATTTAAGTCACCAATAGTTTCAGGATATCTCGGTGCGTTATCTAAAAGTAAAAGTGCTTCAAAGGCAAGATTATTATCTACAATATTATCCCACTTCTGGTAAAAAATAATTGCTGAACCAAGTCTTTAAAATGTACTTTTGTCACACAAGCCTTTTTTTTGCTTTCCAAATTACCTGCAGGTTTCTTTTATTTTAACCCTTTAGAGCACGCAGGTTTTGTTAACGGTAGCCTAACATAGGCTTAAATTTGAAATCACCCTTAACATTGCCCCCTAACAAAAGTGTTAGCCTCTGTTTAGCCACATTATAACCAGGTTGGGATTTTTCTTGTTCACACAAAAAATATTTTCTAAAAAATGCTCTGTTCCATCGACATTTTTTTTTTTATCTGATTGGCCACTTGCTTCTACAATTTTTTTTAAATATTCATGAATTTTCTTGGCTGTTTCCTTGTATGCACTTGCTGCTACGCCTGTTATGCGTACATTATGCAAATTACGTCGCTTCTTGAAACGGTCAAACCAACCAGAGCTAGCTATTAATACTTCACTATCGTATTTTGCCTCTTTTTCCTTCAATGAATTAAATAATTTTAGGTCATTTTCTTCACTTATAGCTGTACTAATCGAGATTCTGTTTTAATTGCAGGCTTCAATCTAACTTGATAATAATCTTTCCATGGCAATCATTAAACAAGAGCAGTTTCGCGTATTTTGCCTTCCCCATCTATTTATATTTATTTGAATTTGAGAAAATTGTTCTTACCGTTGATTCATTCAGACCAAAATGGCGTGCAATTTTCCAATTCGTTTCTCCTTGCTCACGATGTTCTAGAATTTCGAGTTTTTCTTTCAAATAAATAACTTTTCTGAGATTAATATTTCCATCAGACTGTTTATCACTGTATTTCTACTTATTTTTAAAGGGCTTAAAAAATGATTTAAAATTTAAAGAAATGTAAATTAAATTCTTATTTGAATAAATAAACAAGCATAGACAAGTTTATTATAGCAGATGAAAGAACGTAGCAATGAGTGTGAAGTGACTACGGAGGGTAAGCGATTCTTTAAATGTATTATGTACGTATAGTAATAGAAAATTTTCCCTCCGTCGTAAGCTATTATATTTTTTTATCCTAAACTAATATTTTACGCTGCGTTAATTGAATTCAAAGCGCGGTAATCAGTATTCAAGCACAAAAAATATAACGCTTCATCGAATTCGCGTAAATAAACTCATGTTATTCGACGGTTTCCTGTATATCATTAAAGATTTAGCATATTAACAAGAATAATAAAAAAAATGGCTTCAACTTGTAATACTCATGTATGTCGTAGAATAGGGTCAAGTTAACCCTTTCTGCGTTTGTGAGCCGAGGTTGAACGGCTATGTGAGTGGGAGATTTATAATACAAGCAGAGTGCGAATTAACTAAAAGTAGGTTGCCCAAATACTCTACTATCATGGAGGTTCCGGGACAATACAAAAATGGGTACAAAAATAACTTTACTAATATGCAAATTAATATTCTTTTACAAGGTTAAAAGGAGTTTTAAAACAAACTATATACAAATTAGACGCACAAGAGTCTCAGTGACTAAAAGAAGGGGAGACTTGGCGGGGAGGATCGACGTACAAACAAACGAACAATATTGACCGACAGAAGCTCGAATGAAGTTGAGCATATACGAAGCCGACGATGAAGTCTTACACTGAGGAGGGGGAGTAGTAGAGAGAGAACTTTCACAGGAGGGTTGCGCGTTGCTGTTACCTCGGAAATTTTGTCCGAGGGAGTAATCCTTGTTTTGGCGCAAAGTTCAAATAATAGTCTCTTGACAATCACTATTACGGGATGAACTTAGATCTTTCTTTCGAGTTAGACACGAATCGAGATTGGGCATGCTGCATTTGAGGAGCAGGTAGAACGATTACGGGGTAGACTCATGCTGATTAATCGAGAGTACCCGGAGCTTGAGGGGTTCTGGAGGAATTGTGCAGATTCCAACGGAACGCGGATCTCGGTTGCTGACGAGGGGCGGGCAGAGGACACTGACTGATGCCGGAGGATTTATATTCGGGCCGAATTGGGTTTTCCCCCCTCCATCAAGGAAAGGGCTCCAGGGTCCGACGCAAAGGCAAGCAAGAGTAATCCCCTTGCGTTTAGAACGATCGCAAGAAGGTTCCTATGTCGGCGAGGCGAAACTTTTGTCTGACACCAGATGGGACCTTTTGGGCTCTCAAACTTGCCACAATTTTCTGCAATGGCGGGCTTTCGACCAAGACGGCGTGTTGTGATTTCGACCTCTCATTAGTGCACAAAAAAAGGGTCGCCCAGGTGTCTGTTGTCTCTCTCTCCATTGAAGGTGCGGCAACGCGCACCTTCTCGCTCTCTCTGATCTCTGACCATGAATAATAATTTCGGTTTATGATACCTATTATTATTATCAATTTAATAAACTAATGAACATGTTTATTTGTTATAATGTATAGTTTTATCCTATTTCTTCTATATTTATCTAGGGATCTGGTGTTTCGACTCTTAGAAACGTATAAAACTCATTAAGAATTTGTTATCTTGATCACCTAACCATTTAGCAATGTTAGATGTTCCTGCAGCACGCACCAAGAGATGTGTTGCATAATACAGTTCTTTTTATCTTTCCTTTCTCTAAACGCTAAGCCATTCAAATGAATCCTGTCGCATAACGTGGTCTGAAAAATTCTACTTATCCTCCTTCTCTTCGGAATCATTCTAATTTCACTTAATTTACCTTATCATATGTTCTCGTATTGGGTAAACATCGTTTATTTTCATCAAAGTCACTTCCCTCGGTTCGGTTCAATTCTTCGACCAGTTGCCTCGATATTACTCTCCAATTCACTTCATTGTAAAGTATCTCTGTATCTCAGATTTGGGCAGAACCATTTTTTCTTCTTTCCTTAAAAAGATCGTCCTTTCTCTTCAATACCGTAGATCACCTCGTTGTGCCGAATTTTGTCAAGCATAAGACAGCCTATTTATTTACAGATGCTGAATATAGGATGCATAAAATCAATATCAGTTTTATTCGGCAATTTTTCCGTATATTGTATTAGGTACCAATTTTTGCCTTTGAATTCAGATTTTAAAATGTGGAGAAATTAAGTAAATCACATTAATTCTCCCTGTGCATCTTTTAGTTACACAGGAGCATCTTGAGGCAAAATAGGCCTTATTATTTTCACTATCTTTAAAATGAAGTAATTTTGGTAAAGCTTTTCTTGCTACAGCCAAGAATTAACATTCATTTTGCCATTGAATTACTCTCATATGAAAATTTATGTCAGTTTTCTGTAAAGTCCAAACCTGGTGTTTGTCTACGCCTGTTATAAACCTTTTCAAAACCTAAAAATGCATCAACCTCAACAAATTTCTACAAAACTCTAAATCATCATGCTGCCTTGCAAGCTGTACTACTTCTGTTTAAAAAAGTGGAATCTTTTGTGTAACTATTCACCTTTGCAAATTTGGTATTGTTTTCTAAAAGGTGGGACCTTGATATCGGATCCACATTTCAACTGTTGTAATATGTTGCAATGAGCCTTAGTTTTAATCCTAAGTTGATCTGTATACGCCTTAATAAGATAGCCTTTAGCTGATGCGAATGAGTTGGAAAAATAGTAGTAAATAACAAGTAAATTATTTTTAAATTATTGCCAAGAAAACGATAAGTGGTGGGTTATCATTTCCTAGAATATTCGAATTACAGTACACCACTATTCAATCTTTCAATTTAAGTTCATTCTACTTATTAAATAAAATTTATTTCATTATTCTAATACGATATAATAAAGTTCATGCTAAGAGTAATAATAAATTTATTAAACTCACTTTTCCTTTTGGTAAGAAATTTTTCATCCAGAAACTGACTTTAGGTCATTTCTTAGCAGCCTTAAGAAAAGTGGTTTTATTCATTTCAAAAACTTTGCTTAGGATATCACTATTTAGTGCTTCACTAATTAATTTGTCAATTTTTTAACAAAATGCCCTAAAGCGATGAATCTGCAGAGGTAACTTTAAAACTTGTATTAGAAAGAGAGATTAATAGGTGTTTAATCCAGCAGAGGTAAACCTAATTCACAGGTAATTAAACTGGTTGGATATTTTTATTTTCCATTATTATCATATTTTCCTGCAATAATTTTACATGAAATGATTGTATAAGGTCAATTTGAAATCAAACCAAATTATCGTTGAAAATTTCAAAATTAACGAAAATATTATCGGAATAGCTTGCCGTGAGTGTTAAAATAGCGAACCCATTAAATTATTTAGTAAAGAGAGATGATATTTTCTATAAATGACGAGTCCTATAGAGCGAGATCAGAATGCACCTGGGTGCACAAAGGGCACTGTGCATTTACAGACAACATCTCTCGATCAGAAGGAGAAGAAGAAGCCGTTTACTCTCTCTCAACTTAATCTCAATGCTCTCAATTATCTTTTGATTGGTAGGATTTTGACCCGAGAAGCTAATTGTGTAATAATGACCGAACGAGCTTTCACTTTAAAAAAAAGAGAGATTGCTCACATTATCCTAATGACTAAAGTCCCACTTTGCCTAACCGTAAACACCATTGATTCCCATCAAGGCTTGCTACTTACTACAGGATTTTATAGAATATTTCCTTCTTTGAATAAATGCAGATATTATTGTAATTAAGAGGTCTCTGGCTATGAAAGGTCAGTTATTTTTTTCTAATTTATAACGATATGCCTATAAGAATTTTCTACCACTGAAGATTAATAAATTTTTTTATTGGACACAACGTTGCATAAATTCTTCTAGAATTAAAGAGGTGAGACGAAAATACTAGCAAAACACCTAGGATCAAACAGGATGACCTGTCTCTCATCAAGGAAAATGTCACTATATTGACCTATCTAACCCACTTCATTACCGGTCTCTTAGTAAAACAGGGTTATGTTGTCTTCTATAACACCAAAAGGATACATTAATAGTCCCATCGCTATTCGATTACGCATTGCTCCCTTACTTCACGGACGACCTCGTACTGGCTACATTGCGAGTCGTTAATAATCGATTGCGGTCACTTTTCATTGCCTATTGCCTCATATCGTCTTTGGTTGCTTACCATAAGCGCAATTGTCTGACGCCCTATTCAATGTAATATAGTCTTTTGTGACGTCTGTCGCAATCTCACGTCACTTCCTCTATTAACACGTTTTTTAAGGCCACATCGTCAGTTTATTTTCTCTAATTAATCTGTCCAGCGACTATATCAACGTAAATGCATTGTCTCTGTCTGCGATAACTGAAGAGAAAATTCACTCCTCGGTCATCTTATTCGTCCGTGGTCTGTCAAGATTTTACTCCACAGTCAAGTTGATTGAACGCTACCGATATTAAAATATCTACTTTCCATCCATCTCGCTGATTTGCGAATATTATTGTTAAATGCTTGATTGTATTCAGTACATTGTGATTCAACATGTTTTGTCCACACCCGTCAAACTTTTCTATTGAATAATCCATCATCATTTTGCTTAAACCTTATCTAATTATTTGCTCTCTTTCTTGTGCTTCATTCCACTAAAAAGCGAATAATGTAGGGAAATCCCTATCGTATCTCATTCTCAAACCTGGTCACTAAACCGTTAATCGTTAATTAACGAAGATAACATTTTCGTTAACGATTTAACATTTAAGTTAACTATGGAAATCATTACCAGACTAATTAACTTCCGTTAAATTTAACTTCTGTAAACTCGAGACACCAACCCCCAAAATTCATAAATACCGGCAAACGTTTAAAAGTTTCTATTATTTTCAGATTTTAAATACAGATGTAGAGTCTTGAAAAATTTAATAATACATGCGTCATTCTTTCAACCTCGATATAACACCACTTATTATTGTAATACATAAAATGCTATTTTATGTATTACATATTTAAGCAATTATTTTCTATTAATTAATCATATAAAGTTTCTTTAATAAACAAATAAGATATTCCATATTGCACGCAACGCATCGCTATATATAAAAGGTATTACACCAAAGCACGCAACGCAGCGCTATAAATAAAAGAAAGTGCCGGAAGAAAGAGGCTTCCCTTCACGCTGGAGAGCTATTACGGTTACAATGTGAGTATCTGTTATTATAGCGATACCATGAGTGTTAATTGAAGGAAAATAAATGAGTCAAGTTTCATTATTATAATATAATAAACAATTACATACATTCATTTGATATTCTAGTATTTGCATAGCTGAATTATATTTTCTATACTGTAAGATCCGCTTTGTTAATTAATAATTACTAATTATATAAATGTTATATAATAGTTATATAGTATTATAGTTGATGGTATAACTTAATATCCATATAAAATGCATGTTGATTAATGATGCAATAGAATATATATTGGCTTGGGTATACCTTTAAAATTAAAATACACTGCTCATATGTATATTATTATTAATTTATTATTATTATTGCATATTGCACAACAAATATTCCATTAATATATTGCTAGTATTGTCCGCAGGATGGCTAAGGTCCCCTGCACTTGTTCACTTTTCTATTCCGATGATTTGTAAGTCTAATTTCATTTTAAAAACCTCTTTCCATATAGTGTTAATTTAAGTTCTTATTAATAAATAACTAAGGTAAATATCTAGGGTTTAATTTTTTGTGGACCATCAATACTGTTATTTTGGATAATGATTTAGTTCTTTCAAACTCAATTACACAGCATTTTAGTTAATTTAGGTAAAATGAGTCTAAACTTCTTTAGTCAGCAATTTGAAAAACTCGTTCTCTGGCTCTTGTCTTTTCATTAAACTTAAAGGATTTGAATTAAATTTTAAAACTCAATCTACACATTATTATAATCCTATACAGTATAGGTTCAATGTCTCGAGAAGAAAAAGTAATAATTGTAAGATTATTTTCAACTTTTTCCCATTTCATCAATAAATGAATCTTTGATATAATCTTCAAAAGTTAGAATTGAAAGAATCCTTGCATAAGTAGGGATTAAGAGCTGTCTAAGAGATTAGTCCAAATTGACAAAAAAATTTTGCACGAAAATATTATAGGGTGGATGAACATTTTGATATTGATAGGGGAGCTGTTTATGCGAGGATACATTGTTTAAATACAAGGAAGGATACTCTTTGCTAGATAAGTGTTTTAGTATTATCGCATTGTGATAAGTAACGTCTATATATCTCGTTTGGCTCATAATTTTAATTGCTGGTCTAAGATAAAGAGATACATAATTCATTTTAGTATATAAAAATCTGCCTTTTCATGTATATATCTTATGAGTTTTAAATATTTTGTAAATTAAATACCCTATCTTCCTTGTAGAATTTATATTTGAAGCGTACCTCGGTGACCCTTTAATTCTGCTCGGTTACATCTGGTGGCACATGTTTTGGTGTAGACTATTTTCAATAGAAATATTCTTCTTATTTTTCCTCTTCTGTTTGATTTCACCAGTGTATTTTTCTCATCTGTGCTTCCTTTGGATTAGCTTTCAATAATTTTAAGAATTTAATTCTCTTGGTTATTGAGAGTCAAATATTTTTTTTAATGGAAGTTAAAACGTCAGGGCTGGTGGAATCACTTCAAATAGGGAGGTTGAAATATCGAATTGCTATACATGTGTACTTCAATTGGCCAGCTTGATATATAATGTCTTTATTGCCTAAGGATTGCTGAAAATTCCCGCTCTTTAAATCCATTAAATTACTCTTTTCAATCAAAGTAGATAAAATAAGGTGAACCTAAAATATTTGAAATGAGGTGAACTCAACTCGGTATTGTCTAATTGAATTTGATATGTTATCAACAAAACTGTCGCACCCGAGAGCAGGTATGATCTAATGCAATTTGATGATACAGTATTAAGCTCAGTTTAACTTTCTAGGCAATTCCTTTTAAGTTATTCACTCCAAATTTATAAAATGAAGAACTTATAAATGCTCCAATTCAGAAAGAAAAATGCATCAGGAATCGAAAAATGAATCAAAAATTTCACACAGACTTCTCTCAATGGAGCCTTCTAGCAGAGGACAATATTGGACGTAAAAGAAAAATATGAATGAAATAAAAAAATCGCAAATTTCCGAGGAAACGCAGCTTTGCTTTGATTAAAATCTCTGTTTGAGCCTTCACTTTGCTGGGCACTCAACCAAGTAAACTTCACATGCAAATATTGTAAAAGGAAAAAATAACCGGTGAAAATAGAGAATAATAAATAAAAAAGAGTAAAATTTATAAATAACGTCCCCTTCGATATAGATGAGAGGCTTTCAGACCTCCAGATTAAAACTCCAACGAAAATTCATTTATAAAATGATTTGCAGAATCACCGAGTCAGTGCATGGAGATTATTCTTCTCCGTTTTCAGGACGATGCAAAATTGTGAACAAGAGAGTATATAATTTTGTGAATGGAAGTGTAAGAAAATCAGTGAAAATAATAAAAGATAGCATAAATTCCAGTTGTGTTAGAAGAACAAATTCAAGAACTTTTTCGAAAAAATTGTCTAGAAAATAAAATATATTTTGGAAAAGAACTTGACACTGATTCGATTATTCATTGAATAAATCACCATAGTATTTCCTATCCAAGGAGCGTTTTTGCATTTATATATATATATATATATATATATATATATATATATATATATATATATATATATATATATATATATATATATATATATATATATATATATATATATATATATATAAGTATATACAAATATATATAATTAGGTAGAAGGTCATGTTGTAAGCAGGTACTAGTGAAGTCTACAGCTGTTGCAGGGTAATTAATTTCTACCTGTATTTTCTTAATATTTCTTACAAGGTTTTTAACGGGGTCTTCGAGGCCAGAAAAACTATTAGAAAATTAATAACGCTGCCACAGCTGTGGACTTCAATAGAACATATATATATATATATATATATATATATATATATATATATGTACCACGGAAGGAAACTGAATAAAAGGCGGATTGGAGTTAGTACTTTCGTCTATTCGACATTTTCAAACTCAATGGTAAGAAAAATAAGACACCCAGTATTTATACTAACCACGTTTTCCATGAGGTCAACATTTTAATGCTATCAGATAAGTCGGATTTTAGAAAAAGTGATAAAATTGGATCTAGCAAAAACAGCCTTGGGCCTAATGTTGAGATTACTCTCCTTTGTGTGGGAGATTAAAAATGATTCCAGGATATTTCTCTTTATACTTGTAAATTTATTACTATGGATTATACGGAATTAACTGGTCAAAAACTGATACTATAATCCATAGTAATGATTTTATAAAGAGAAAAATCTACGAGTGGTGTATTGGCACCAGCTCGGCCGTGAATACAGACGTAGGGCCTGGCAGAGCCCCGCTGACTTCAACAGAGGAGATATGGCGTGGAGCCCGACCCCCTATGGGATTTAGAGCCATCTGTATAAACTGGCACGGTTCCAGCGTGACACGAGGTAAGCTCAAAAAAGGTCGAACGTAATACTCCGGGCGTTTTACAAGCTTTGGGAGCAGAGGAGTGGTGACAAATAGCCAAATATGGTACCCTCGAGTGTAGTGTTGTGATCAGAACCATGGGCGCCACCGGCGCGAGAGCTATACCTTGCTTTCGAAGGAGTTTCCTGGCTCTAAACTCAAAGGGCTTAGGGTATCTGTGACGTCTCTTGGCGGGATAGACACCGTCGAAATCAACTGCTGATGCAACGAGAGCTGTTGGCGATTGAGTGAGGCGCCGGACTCGCGCATACAGGCAAATAATTCACTGTACACTGTGTAAAGCGTGTGGCATCTCCCCAGCATGGACTAGTAGGCTCTCAATGAGGGAAATGCAAAAGGTACCGTTCGCCAGGCAAAGGGCAGTGTGGTGGCAGAGTCCACCTTCAGCAATACATGCTCAGCTGCGGATGCATAAAACTCGCATCCGTATTGGAGCTTTGAACGAACAAAGGATCCATAAAAAAGTAGGGCACAGGCCCAATCAGCGCTCCAAGCGCTGAACGTCACCAAACGAAGAATATCTATGGCGCGGGTACAAGAGACCCTAAGGCGGCGAACATGAGCCTCTCAGGTGAGGTGTCAGTCAAATACAAGACCGAAGAAACGGTGCGATTTAAACACTTCTAGGCGTACCCAATTAGGAATCAAGTCTGGGTCAGGGTGGAGCTGTGGATGTCGAAAGAATTACATTACCTTAGTCTTGGCCAAGAAAAACCGAAACAGGTGTGCTTCGACATAGCGAGAGACGTGGTTCAATGCCTTTTGGAGTCGACGCTCCAGTGTTGGCATCTGGGCCGCGCCAAAAGAGATCGAAAGGTCGTCCTCGTAGAGCGTAGCGAAAACATCCTTCAGTAGCACCCAGGTGATGCCGTTGATACTCAAGGCAAAGAGTGCGACACTGAGGACATTTCCCTGCTGGATATCATCTTCCTGCTGTATTGGGCCGGAGAGGATTCGCCCCCCACTTTTACGCGGAATCGACGATCTCGCAAAAATTCAGATATAAAGAATGGGAGGCGTCCACTCGCCCCATCAGGGGAAGAGTCTCCATAATATCGTATCGCCATGCGGTATGATGGGCATTCTCCAGATTAAAAAACACCGTATCGTAGTGCTGTATACGAAGGAAGGCGTCAGAGACGGCATTTTCCATTCGGAGCAG
Source organism: Ceratothoa steindachneri (assembly GCA_963969495.1). NCBI lineage: Eukaryota > Metazoa > Arthropoda > Malacostraca > Isopoda > Cymothoidae > Ceratothoa > Ceratothoa steindachneri. Next base: position 209,399,859 of record OZ018318.1, read on the forward strand.
AGCATCAGACGTGCAGTGGAACTTGCGGAATTCTCCCTGTAAAGAAGACAGATGGCCTCTACTGTCCAGAAAAAATGGTTAATCTATCAGGTACCAATTTCTCCACCAACTTGCATACGCAAGAGGTTAGAGAGATTGGGCGAAAACTGGCCGGAGTAGAGTGATCTATCCGTGGTTTTCGAAAGGCTAGCCCAGTAGCGATTCGCCAGGAATCTGAGAGGAGACCTTCCACCCAGATCCTGTTGAAAAAATCTACCAAAAAGGTCATGACTTGCTCACTAAGGGGTCGAAGCATGGCGTACGGGACATCGTCCGTAACATGGGTGGTCTCCGCGCACGAAGCAAGAACGGAATGCAACTCACTCAGAGTAAACCTGTCGTTGAAGGATTCTCCACCTCTGGAGGTAAAGTCTAGTCGGCAGCATTCCGCAACATCCCGACGTGCATTTAATGCTGCTGGAGCATCATCTCGGTTTGAGAATGCGGAGAAAGCGGTGGCGAAGGTTTCCGCTACGGACGAGGGGTCCAAGATTGCGGTCCAATTCTCCTGGAAAACGGGAGGGGGGGGTCCTGCGAGAACTTGCCTCGAATAGTTTTGACTCGCTTCCACACCTCTGTTAGAGGAGTTTCCCCGTTAAGTGAAGACACGTATGCCCGCCAAGAAGAGCGGCGAGCCTGCTTTGAAATATACCAGAACCTAGCCCTAGACCGACTAAATTCTCCTATAGTGAAATCGTATGGGCGGCGGTTATAGCGCATGTAGTCATAGCGCTTCTGCTTAAGGGCCATCTCACACTCAGCTTACTACAAATGGAGTGGTCAGCGTGCAAAACGATCGGACCTTCTAGGGATAGTAGCCAGGCCCGCGGCGATATGGTTGCCGGCGGAGAACTAAACGGCCTACTCTACCGACCTAAACTATTCGACTGAGATAGAGAATTCATTTATTTCCTGAATTGAAGACCACCGTGCCCGTGACAAGTAATACCGGAACGGGCTCTCGGTGGCAGCGGCCCAGAAAATGATATTTGAATGGTGAAGTGATCAATACCATTAAGGTCATCGACCTTCTCAAATCAAATTCAGGCTGTGCATCCGGAGAGAACAAAGATAGATCGAGGTAGGAAAATGAAGTGGTTCTCTCGCAGTGATGCGTAAACTCGTCCACAATTAGGACATTCATCTAAAGTTTGTCGATCAGGTCTGTAAGGCCTTGACCCCGGGAATTGATAGAGTAGTCTCCCCAGAGGAGGTGTTTTCCGTTTAGATATCCGAGCAAGAGATAGGGCCTAGGCCACCGTGCCACAACGCGGTGGAAGTTCCTCGCGTCGAAGTCGGCTGAGGGTGAAATGTACGCGGAAATAACAGTATACCTCCTATCAAGGTGGAGCTTCACAGCTACTGCCATTAATGAGGTATCTAAAATAAAGAGAAGGACGGAGACATCATGCTCGGTGTTAATCGCACATCCTTGCGCCCGGCCCCCATCCCGTAGTGCTGGGGTCACAATAGCCTTATACACTAGTAGGGGAAGGCATGGGGAATGCGCCCAGCATTGTCTCCTGCAAAAAGATAGCTAACGAGGAACGGGAGGATACGAGCCTCTGCATCTCTCTCAGTTGGCTCGGAGTCCACGACAATTGTATTGGAGGAATATGCTGTCCAAGCCTAGCTCGGAGGAGAACCGGGGGGCCTCTTCGAAGAGAACACCCTTACGGGAATGGCCGTACGCTTCCCAGAGGCAAAACCCCTGGCGCGATTGGCCGGACAATGCGCTGAATGCGCTATCGCCTTCGAGGGCTGATTGGAGGAGGTTGGGCTTGCCATGTGAGTCTTTTCCTCCCTCTGCCTCGAAAACATAGGCGGGCGTTGCGTAGGCGGGCGGCCCTCTTTTCGAGGGTCCATCGTATCCGAGCCACCCAGCCCACCACTAGTAGTTGACGAAGGAGGAGCCGAAGCTCGTTTGTTGCTGTCCTCCTTTCGGGGGGCAGCTTTAGGAACCACGGAATATGGTCTGGCGACCAACTTCAGGGGTGTTGACTTGTGGTAGCCTAACGACTCGCTGGAGGCGCCTGTCAGTTTCACCTTATGGGAAACGGTCACGATGTGGGAAGGGAGAGGGAAGCTCTGGTTTTAGCGGGTGCTGGGTACGAACCCTTTCTGCCACCAGTTTTACCAGCAGAGCGCCCTGTTTGAATAGAACCTGCAGAAGGGTTCCGAATGGGTGAGGAAACAACCGTGTTCGTTGGCTTGGATTGAAGCAAAGGGTGTCTATCTGAGAATTGAAACGTAAGACGTCCCAGGCAGAGCTGGGCGCGTCAGGACCAAGTCCTTAGCCTAGCGGAATGAGATCGATTCTAGGCCTGAACGGCCATGATTAATTTCTCAAGTAGATATGCATCACATTGCTTCGAAGAAGCGGGGAGTGGCTCTCCGCAATTGACACGCTTAGCCACCCCCAATTTGGACGTATCGTGTGTGACCTTGGAGCAATTCACACAGACTTCGGGTGAGTTTGGTTTTGCACGTCTATATGAAGGATTCGTATGGCCGAAGCGGTAAGAGTAATAGCCCTTCCGTGGCAGTAACACGAATACCTCGAGGCTCTTCCCTGTTTTCTCATCACACGCTCAAACTTGACCGCCCCGTGGTCGGCTAGATCTAGAGTGATATTTTCTAAGGAGTAGTACACAAACTACCTCGCATATATTAATTATTTCCCAAGGTTCATGGTAGAGGGCGGCCTCAAACTCACCGGATGCCATCAAATCTCAGAAGAGCCCTTAACTTTGCTGCCTCGGCGGGATCTGCCACCTTCGCCAGAAGGCTCCCGTCTGAGAACTGGGTCACCTTCGGCTCTCTACCAATCACTCTAGCTAAAGCTCTTCTCTGATGGATCATGTTGCCCTTAAACAATACGGTGCCATCAGTGGAGCGTTTGAAGTGAGCGGGCTCGAAAACGCCGGGTAATCTTTTAATGAGGGGCCAAATTTAATCAAGGTTACGCTTTGTGCTCTAGCACTTTTGGTCATAGTCAGGGGCTCCGCACCCAGGAGGGTATAGTGGCCTGATTTGCCAATCTTGGCTTGGTTGCGTACCGAAATGGCAGCAGATCCATCCGTCTGCTCAGCTCCTGCAGTTGGAGAAGAGCCCAGTCTTTTTAGTCTTTTTTTGTTGTTTTTTTCTTTTTAGGAGATGATGGCGGGGAATTAACGCTCTTCTCCCATCTGCCGGCACGAGCCCCCAGGCCAGATGGACCGGCCTCAGCAAAGTCCTTCTCCACGAAGGAGAAGTTCCTGGTAGACCTAGTGGCACTGGTCGGAGGAGGAGATCCCTCCCCTCCTTGAACTGCCTTGTAAACCCTAGCCGTTTGAGGAGGACCGTTCATATGAGCGGACTTGAGTTTGGTGCTTGGCGCTGAGCCTGGATTAACTCTCAGGAAAGGTTCTACCGTCTTAGGCTGGGTCGCCTCAAGCACCATGTCTATCTCAGGTGGAGCCTCTATTTATCCATACTTCCCAGGAGATCACAGTGTCTTTTGGCAGCAATGTCATTAGTCTTTTCTTGGGAGCCAGGTTTAGTATTCTAGCCTGCAGGTCTTTTGAGGGAAGCGACTGAAGGAGCCTGGCTTTCCTCTCCCCCCTAAAGGGGTTTGCCCTACCAAACCGCTTCAATAGGGATCAATTGGCTATGTGCTGCCTGCTCGCTTTCTTTTCAGTCTCAAGTGGGTGAGGGGGAGTACCCTATATTTGTAGGCCAAGGAGAAGAGTAAGCTTCTTCTCCGGTTAGAGAGATATGGAGCGTCCCCTGCTAGAGCATAGGGGAGGAATCTCCATTTTTTTCTGTGGAGATTCCCGAAAGAGACTCCGTTGATTGTGAAAAGGAAAGAGGAAGTTTTTTAAAAAATTTGCATCATTTGGCATGGTGACCCTAATTTTCTCACGGGATGCACACGCTTAACATCACTCTTAGTAGCGCGCCCTGCCAAGGGTCCATGCTGGCCTGGCAAAGCCAGGTGTCGCCATTTCGGACCACCCTTCCCGCCTAGTGGCCTGGCAGTCCCTTAGCATGGCAGCTCCACCTTGGACGCGGCGGAAAATGGATAGTTTTTGAAAATAGAAAAGAAGAGGGGGTTAGGAAGATGTTGGTGGGGATGCAGCAGGTTCTTAAAAACCCACCATCCCAAACCGGAGCTCATTGGTTAGGGAATATTGTCTCCTCTTATCTTAGCCACGATCAGGGATAGTTGGCTGAGAAGAAATTCAGCATCTACCCTAGAAAAATAAAGGCCGACTAGAGAAAGTTGTGTGAGATGTTGTAAGGGAAGTGAGGAAGTAGGGGAGAGATAAATCATGTCTGAAGGAATGAAAAGAGGCTAAGCTGGGATCGGACTGGGTGCTGAGTCCTATCATCACAGCGGCTTGGATGGAAAATCTACACGCCCCTTATGGGGTCTTTGAAATCAACCATTTTGACATCGAGGCAAATGGAATGGCTGAATTGTTGCCTTTGCTAAATTCTAAACTCCGAGATATATTCATATCACTTCCCTCAGAGGCAACAATTAATTATTTGACCTTAAAATCAGAGGTAGTGGCGACATATAACATAACCCCAGGCTTTTACCGATCCCCATTCAGCATAACCGCCTTCAGCCAGGCTAAAAATACCTTCAGTTTGTGTACACGCTCCAGCGTCATCTTAACCTTTCGCTCGATGCTTCTAAAATCCCGCATGACCATGATGCCCTCGTTGACTTCTTTCTGACAGACCAGTTGTGGGCGGCACATCCACTGAAGTTAGATCTTTCGTAAAACACTGGCAGTGTCTCACATTTAAGGAGTGCACAGAAGGGGCCGACATTTATTCAGTAAGCTGCAACCTTTATCCGAAAGGAGGGCATAAAACAGTTTCCCTTTCCCCAAATCCTAAGCCTAACATAGGTAAATTATTCCAGAAAAATAGAAACAAGTTTGCCAAGGTGACTGGGCCGTCGAAGCCGAAGCCTCTCATTTCTTTCGCTCACTCGGATGTAAAACCGTTCTTTTAAGGCCCCCCTACGTCCCATTTCCCCAGGAGAACCTCAAATTCTTTTTTCTGTGTTGTTGAGATTCACGTGAAAACGAACTGCCTCCAAAACTTTCAGTCCAGGAATGTCTCTTCTCACTAGGTACACCAGATCTGTGCCACTTATGCATCTCCGTCAACACCATCGAAATCTTTTCTTTCTCCGAGCACCTAGAGTTCCGGCGGCTAGCAGGTAAACTTCTTGTTTGATAAGAATACCCCTGGAGCAATTAAGTTCGAATCCGGAACGATTAATGGCTACTGTCTTTCCACTCCTTTAAGAGATTCCTGGTGCACCTGCATAGTGGTGTTGGGCAAGATGTTTCCCCCATTGTCCCCGGACCATAATAAATTCACCATCGTGCACGACTACTTGGGGCGTGCCAATCGGTTCCACATCGTTAAGTGCTACATCGATGGTGCGTAATTCACTGGCTGGGCAGAAGTAGTAGCAGCCCCTATTAGATTCTGCTCCGTCCTCATTGGCTAGTGCCCACAAGTCTCTTCCAACTCCGTGGCCCAACCCATAGTTACCCGTACGCAAGTGGCAAAAGCTTCAAAGATGCCCTCGCCCCTAGGAACCTCACCCTCTTCAGAATTTCAGCAGGCCATGACTGAAGACTTTGCACTCATTCTCTCCGACTCCTGTGGGCTAAGGCCCAGTCAAAAGAGCAAGAAACCACCAGAAGAGACAAGGTGATCTCCTACCAAGTTACGGACGGCTTACTTTACCGTGCGTGCTCAAAAACGGTAAACCAACGAGGGAGTATTGTGAGTCCCACTTTCCCTCGTTTGTGATATTTTAACCACTGCCCATGACAGCCTATTTTCAGGCCATTTTATCCACATGAATTCTACTAAGAAGATCTTCAAATACTTGTATTAGCCATGCCCCAATTAGGAAATCTTTGCCCCTACTTTGACTGCAAGTTCCTTGAACGAAAATTTAAACCCGGTGACGAAGTCCATTTACTACTACCCACGGAGTACAATAAACTTTTGAGCCAATGGAAAGCCCCTTTTCCAGTAATCGAAAGACGCGGCCCCGTCAAGCACTTGATCCAAACCCTAACTGGCTCTAAGCTATTCCACAAGAACATGCTTAAAATGTAACATCGACGCGCTTGTGACAATCAACTTGTGGCCGTGGACGAAGACCTCGGTGGTGGCAGAGGTCACCTGCATGTAAAAAGACGCGGAATATCCTCTTCACGTCGTGCTAGATACCGCTGATTACCCATCGACCGAGTTGATTATAAACCCTAATCTTCCTATCCCCCAGAAGACCCTGTTACAAATGATACTCATCAAATTCACCGATGTATTATAGGATACCCCTGGTTGTGCAACCATGTTCGATCAGAATAGTGGGCTCATCACCCACGAACTTATCCGTTCGAAGCCGTAGACCATCCCCATTGAGTTAAGAAAAGCGCTAAATGAGGAGGTAGACAAGCTATTTGAAGATGGGTATTATAGAGCCGTCGGAGTCGGGATATTTTTCCTCGGTTGTCATACTGAAGAAGGCAGTCAATTCCTACTGTATGTACATCAACTTCTGGAAGTTAAACACCGTCACCGTATTCGACGCCGAACCAATTCCCCTCATCGATCATAATTTGCACATGTTCGAGAAGGCCAAATTCATTCCCAAATTAGATCTGTGTAAGGCCTATTACCAGATTCCTCTGAGGAAAGAGGTAAAGAGGTAAACGGCCTTTCCCACCGATAAGGGCTTGAGGCAGTTCTGTTGACTTCCTTTCGGGTTTGTGACAGCATGTAGCAATTATAACCGAATGATGAGGCAAATATTGAATGGGCTGCCCCACGTCACATTCTACCTCGACAACATTTACTTGGCAACCCAGGAATGGAATCCCCATCTAGCTGCCCTTCGTGCCCTCCTGGTTTGATTCGGGGAAATTCACTTCCTGATTGCCCCTAACAAGTACCAATTCGACTCTGGCACTATTAACTATTTGGGTTTTCCCATATGGTACGACTCATTGGCTCTCAAAGCTGACAAAATGAAGGTAATTGTTGAAATGCCACTGCCTGCAACAAAGAAGCAGTTGAGTTCATTCATGGGGTCAGCCTCTTTCTACCGACTTTTGATTATGAACTTCGCATTAATCGCCGCTCCCATGTGTGATCTCCTCAAGAAAAAGGCCCCCCGAGTGACTCGTATGAACACCCTGTTCGATCGCTGCCCTTGATCAGCTTAAAAGAAAGTTAGTAACTTCTGCACCGACCCACTTAAACCTTTTGGCATACGGACGGACGCGAGTAAAGATGGTATAGGGTTTTATCGTCCAGTTTGGGGACCATTGCGATAGTTTTCCCATCGCGTTTGATATTTTTATAATTTGATAATTTTATATATCTTCTTCTTCTCCTCAATCTAAAATAAATGCATTGCTGTTATGCAAATGCGGCTTTGTTGCATAGAATGGAAAGTAAATGAATAGTCTGGATAGCATTTGTACTGCCTACACAATCTTTATTTTAGGCAAACGGTTCTTTTTAATTTAGAACGATAAAAGAAAAAATGAAGGAGGAAATAATCTTCAAACCTACCCTATCAGACAAAAATACAAATATGCTTTCAACTCCGAAAGGCATACCGTCGCATTAAGAAATTTATCATTACAATTGATAGAATTGGACAAACTTGACGAACATTTAGAGAGTTGGACATAGTAATAGTAGTATAAATAATCTCTACTGGAATATTTCTGTTTCTTTTAAACTTTAAAGCTCCTCAAATTATAAACATATGTTTGAGTTTCATTCCAAACAACTCATTCCTGATATTGGCAAAGTCAAGTTATATTTATTTTATGATCTATCGAATAAAACAGAGAAAATGAGATACCTTTAGATTTTCAAAACGGGAGAATATTTGGAGATCCATGGATGAATCCACGGTAGCTAGAATTACTGAGTTTTCCATAGTTAGAGAGGAACTCTGTCTGAAGTAATGTTGCCATAACAATATCAATGATACTCCAGCTAAGCACGGTACATCTTGACTACATGTAAAATTCAGTGATCGGGATCGCATAGCAATAAAACTCATTTCTCCCAGCCTCCTTCAGTTGGAGTCATGTAATTTCCAGTTTTAATATTAACCTCTTAATAACCATATATCCAGAAGAACAACAACATTTAAAATACAAAGATAATAAAACACAAGAAGGTGCTCAGATATGGCATACCTCAGGCATCGCTAATGTCATTAAAACTTTTTCCGTAATAGTGGCATGAATCAGGATTTCTACAACAGATCAGTCACTGGTCGAATTAAGAAGCATCTTAAAATTCCTTCTCTCTAGAAACCTAGCCACCGTAAAATGAAATATCTTCAGTAGTTTATAAATTATTTATTATCAAATAGCTGATTTTATATATTGGCAAATTTGGATGTTGCATTCTAATTATAAATTTTTACCTAAAATAGACAGACAAAATCTCTCTGAATTTCCCCTAATCCACCAAATCTCAACTAATGTTTCTATCTCTTTTATTAATTGCACTGTGGTTTGGTTAATCTTGTCCCGACAAATAGCGGAAGGCAAGACTAACCAGGTGTCACAGTAACAAAAGTAAAGAAATATAAGGTAACCAGGATCAAGGAAATATAGGATATTACTTAATTTGGCCTATGTATGATCCTTAGTAGAAATTCGGATTAATTCAAAAATTACCCCAAATGTTTTAATTTAAATGGCGTTGAAGTAGATTTGTAATGTCTTGTGGAGGTCAAACCTAGCAAACAAAGGTTTGAAAATTTTAAACGGTTCACACATTGAACCTTATACATAGGAAGTTGAACTGTCCGCATTTTAGTATTTCTCTTTCGTAAATGGGAAGATAAGCTTCCCGCTTTTAATCTTTCTCTTTCGTAAATAAAAAGTTAAACTCCTCAGTATACAGTACTCTATCATGGGTCGGCTATACGTGGCTTCGTACAAAATAGATCTTGTTCTTGAAGTCCCCGTGGGGAAAAAGTAAAAATCGCTGGCCATTTCTTGAGGTGACCTTCTTCACCTTTTCTCCTTTGCCGGCTGGAGATTTCGTCCAATTCTAATATTCGGAAATTTGGACATTGGACAAAATAAGAGATGAAATATAAGTAGAATTAGAGAGAGAATAGTAAGAGAGTAAAGTGGTTAAAGGGTGAGTTTAAAGAATAGATGATGTGTAGGAGACAGAATAGAAAGTTCCCTGGTGAAAGGGTAGCTCTGTCAATGTGTTAGATTTGTGTGTTTTGGGGTTGTTTTTCCATTGTTTAATAAACTATAAATTAGAAATTTATAGTTTATTTAATTAAATTAATCGAAGTTAATTTAATTATTATTTTCGATCCTATTGATCGATTGATCTTAGGCATTCAAGCCTTTATTTTTGGCGGGGTTTTAATTCCCGCTGTGAACTTTGCAAAGTTTTTGAAGTGTTTTTTATTATCATTTTTAATGAATTTAAAATTAAATTTACTTCTAGTGTGCGTTTTGCAAGTGATTTTTAATTGAATTTTAATATGCTAAAGGAACCTGCGCATTACTTTGTATGTTTTGTCAGTTCTGTCAAGTGTATTTCGGAATCACGCCATTGTCTGTCTGTAACTTGCTACTTTTGAATGGTCTTATTTGTCGGTCTACTTTGATTTCTAAGTGTGTACGAAAGAATTAAGGGGTCAAAAGGGCGCCAAAGGCTTGCCATATCATCTTAGCTTTCTCGTGGAGCGCCACGTTGATCGGAGATAGTCCAACCGAGTCGTGGAGCTCTCTGTGTCGTTTGCGTTCTCTTCTTCGGGTGTTTGTAATAAGTAAAACCGCTTTGTTCTGGATGACTTGAAGTTTTGCAATGTGGGTCTTGGCGCTCGCGTTCAACGGCACCGGGAAGTATAAGAGTCTCGAGCGAATGCACGCATTGAATATAATGAGTTTATTTAAGCGAGTTAGGTCAATGAACCTATAAAACTCCCTCAAATCTTTCTTGCTATTCGCGACTGTCCGCCCTATATGACTATGGTATCCCCCTGTGGTGATTTTGACCCCCAGAACCATCCTTTCCGGGCACGGTTCTCCCCCTCGACCCGTATATCGTTGAAGGTCTTGCAAAACATGGGAATTATTTTCAACTTTTGGGCATTGGTTGATATCTACCATTTCATCTCGTAAGAGTTGATGATAGATATCTTCCTAGCCGTGTTTGTCGCCATAAATTTCCTGTGAACCTAAGCGGAGGTACAAATTAGCAATATATAGGCAGCGAACTGGACGTATATCGTAACTTCGGAGAGAGATTCTGGTAAGTCAGGTGTATAGATGTTGTATAACAGGGGACTGAGACAGCCCTCTTGCGGGACCCCTGATTTGAGCTCGAATTCAGGGCCTTTGTGTTCTCTGATTTGTATGTATATATCCTCTCCTCTCCATTATCTAATCCCATAGAATCCTCTCAAGAATCGGGTCGAGGACTACTTCCCAGGATATTAAATTGCAGGCCTCTCTTCCAAACTTTATCAAAAGCTTTTTTTTAACATCACGGAGCACCAGGTCGGCATGCCTTTTGCTTGCCTTGATGTTTGCAAGTTTTTCCGTAATAACCGCTAGGTGCCGTGTCAGTCCTTCTTTTCTTTCTAAGGCCGTGTTGCTGCTCGTTATGCAAGTTGGCTTCGTCAAGAAAAGAATTGACCCTATTTGCCAATATCTTCTCGAAGACTTTGCCAGCAAATTCTAAGAGAGATATCGGCCGGAAGTGGGCAGGGCAGTCCGGCGGGGGCTTTCCCGATTTGGGAAGGAAGATCATCTTGGCCACTTTCCACTGATCGGGAAAGTAGCCCGTGTTCAGAGCGGCATTCATGATGTTAAAAAGCCCACTCATAACATTAGGCGGGGCCTTGATGAAATTCTCCCTGGTCAGCCCCGTGGTACCCGGTGGTCTTTGACGAAAGGATATTAGTGCGACGGAGCGCTCTTGGGCAGTTATTTTATTCCCATAGCCCTCCATCACTCTTTCCTGCGACACACAATGATGAGGGGAGGTTTTATGTATTTGTGTGTTTAGCTGTTGGATTATGTCATTTTCGGAATCGATGTCATAATTGTTATTTTCTTCGGGGGTAATTTTAAAGGTTGAAGACCAGAAAATCCTAAAAATTTTCTCAATCTCTTTAGTCTCGTCAATTTCTTTACCGTCATGTCTAAGTGTAATTTTCTTCTGTGGGGGTTGTCCTTTCAATCGTTTATATGTATGCCAAAATGTGCGTGAGTCTCTTTCTATGTCGAGTCCTTCAATACCTTACCCAGAGACCCTATAGCTGGTGACTCCTCTTCGTCGAACGAATAAAGTGATCACACAATAAAATGTATTCGGTTTGCGATGCATTAAGACATCCACAAGCTGCTCATTTTCTTCCACACCAAGAAGTGGAACTCGCGAACACGATCTCCATCATACCTTTTGTTTTTAATGGAGAGTAGTCACAGGATTGTTCAAAATTGTGGAGGCGCAATTTTACATTTCAAGAATACAACGAAATTAAACGAAATTTTAACATATGCTGGCTTGCATTACATCCAGAGACAGTCGGTCAACTTCAAGCGGCAGTCCTTTTATCGGAGGACTACTCTCTCATTCGGACGGGAGTACAAAGTGTGTAAAAATTAATAAAAAAATAAGAGTGTAAATATAACAGTGTAAATAATTTTATTAGTGTTTATTCGGTGCCTATTTACTTTAAAAATGAAAAGTACATATAGTGAAAAATCAAGGGTCCAGTAATGAGAAGAATATATTAATTTTGGGTTTGTAAAAATTGTGTGTAGACATCAATATAAAGTTAATTCTGTTTAATTAGGGAAAGTAGTGTGGTGCCTACACACAAATTAACGTACATAAAAGAGGTTTAGTTCGCGACAAGAAATTGCATCTACTTTATGTGGAACGCTTTAATCAATGTTGGTAAATGGCTTGGCATAACATACGTTATACAACGGATCTTAGGACTGCTGACCCCTCTGAAATTTATGTAATACAGTTTAAGAATAACAAATGAAATACGTAAGTATTTAATGTTGTGGGCGAGAACACAAAGCTGTAGGTGTGCTGAGGAATATAATTAACTTATAATGCAGCCAATTATAAAAGTAAATGAAAGGCAAAATAATGTTGTGGCGCGCAAACACGCACGCAAAGATCAATTTGTCCGTATTTAAGTGGTGCAGTTCCTGCGTCCGAACGCTCTAAAGCACTTTCCAATTATAAGAAGTACCTCCAAGTTTATTCATAATATGTTAACACACAACCCACGTTTTCGTGGTGAACTCCTGTGGTGCTGGAACCAAATTGTAGAATCGAATATGACTCCTAAATACCTCAAAGATAAGCAATTTGATGTCTTAAGAAATCCTATTGTAGAGGTATAAGAGTTTAGTATATATATATATATATATATATATATATATATATATATATATATATATATATATATATATGAAGTATCGAGGCCAAGGAAATAATAACAAAATACATCTGGGTTTAGATTTGCCCCTCTGATAGTCTCCGGTAACATAGGACAACGGGCAAAAGGGGTTAATTTTAGGAGACAGATTCCTGACCTCAGCTCAAAAGGCAGGCCCTTTGATGGTGTACTTATGAACAACCCATTCAAAAGTGCAAACTGCTGATCTCCTATTACCCTCTCTCAAAGATACAAGACGCCAAGCACGCGAGACCAACCTGAGGTCTCACCTTGCGTGTCCCCCCTCCACCTCCCGATTACCCCGCGGGAGTAATTTTGCTATATAACAGATTGCCCCGAGGAAACGAGATTTTTTTTTCGTTCTAACGGAAGAGACAAGAAAGTCTCCGGTTGAGAGATTTTTCGAATTTGAGGAGAAAACAAAAAAACCACTGGTAGAAAGTTTTCTGCAAGTTAAGGAGAACTTGCATTCCTTGTAGAAAACCAGATTTTACCAAGGAAGCTCGGCGCCCTTCGAGCCCCAAGATTATTGAGTATCAAGCTAACCAGTTTGAGGACTCCAAATCTTACTCTATCAGAGTTGGCACGAACCTACGCCTTAATTCAAAGTTTATTTGTTTTTTTCAAAAATTTTATAAAACAAATAAATATCTATATATAATTTCGGATATCCTACGACATATTTAAGTAGTATCAAGTGTGGGGTTAAGTCAGAAAAACCCAAATTTAAGATTAGAGAAAAAAATCCTTACCCATAACAAATAATTGCCAACCGGTTCGCGGAAAATTTAAATAAGGAGACTTCAAACAAGTAAAGATTCAGTGAATTGTAGTTACGAAGGTAGGAATTATAACTTAAGAAGAGTGTTGTGTAGTGTGCTGTCGAGTTTTTGGATAGGAATAATCCAATCAAGAGGTTTAGAAAAAGGTAAGGTTAGAGTAGGAAAGGCTAAGGGACCCCAAGTTGCATACGTAACGTTCGTTACAGAGGTGAGGTTTCGACGAACATAGCCAATCTGTCGTCGTTTGAATTATTTGTTGAACAAGGTTAAACCCTAGGACTAAAGGACAAAGAACTCTTTGCATACGTCTACGATAAAAAAAGTACGGAAGAGATGAGAGAAAGATACAGATGAAATCAGAAGACAGGAAAAAGATACGAGAACACGAAAGAGCATTGAGCAAGGACCAAGTGGAAGTGCATTCCGTGGGGTTTAGGACTGGGACATCACAGGTCCCAACTATGAAGCTGACAGCGTACCAGGACGAAGATGACCTATACGCATACCTCTCGCACCTTGAAAATATTTTTGAAGTGAATCACTGGGATATCGAAACAGACTGTATCGCCAGACTTCTCCCTCTACTCGGTACCCGAGTAAGAGACATATTCGTGTCTCTACCGTCTGATGCGAAGATAGACTACTCCACCCTAAAAGCAGAACTACTGGCAGCCATTAAACTAAATCCTGAAGACTATAGGATAAAATTTAGGCAGGCTAGGATTCTGCCCGGACAAACCTACCGAGAATTTGCTTTTATTCTCAGGAGACACCTCCAATTTTGGTTAGAGTGAGTCCGAGTGAGAAATGATTTCGACTCACTCATCGACTTCATACTGACGGACCAGTTATTATGCACGCTGCCTGAAGAATTAAGGGCCTTTGTCATGGAGAGGAGAGCAGAGTCCTTCGAAGAGTGTGTGTCAGAAGCCGATTTGCATTTGTCAAACCATAGGTTATAACCTAGAGTGTATAATAAAAACAAGTCCTCGCCCCCAAGAAAGGTGGGTATCATCACAAACCCTTTTGCCCAAAGGAAGGCGGTTATTCCCAGAAATCCCAGCAAAATAACTCCCCTAAGTTCTTCAGGAACACCGTAAACCCCAGATACCCGATAACCTGCTTTAGTTGTGGCACCCAAGGCCACCTTAGCTATAATTGCCCCCAAAACTCGATGCTTAAGTCACCCTCGACCCAGCAAGTACATAACTTGACGGCAACGTTGGAACCAGAACAACCGTCGAATCCTTCACCTCCTTTGACTATTTCGAATTCCCCTGAACAGCAGGTGAATTTTGTATACAGCAAAAATTCTCCCGAAGGACTAAAATTCGAGACTGGAGCCGTAAATGGTCGCCGAGTCTCAACCGTGATACGCGATACGGGGTGTATCTGTATCGTGGTATCAAACAAATTGCTTTTCCCTATCAACCCCCATCACCAGAACTTCGTGTTTGTCGAGGATTTCCTGGATAGACCCACCAAGTTTCCTGTCGTCCGATGCCACATACAGTCGAAGTATTTTTCTGGCTGGACCGACGTAGTAGCAGTGCCTATTAGATTCTGCTCTGTATTAATAGGCCAGAGCGCCCAGGTCTCTTCAAATCCGATAGCTCAACTAGTAGTCACCCGGATGCCCCCGAATGAGAGACACGGTCTCGACCCATTTAGTTTCGTCCGAGAAAAATGTGGACGAAGGGATATGTTCACGAGTCGTCAATACGACGACGGATGTGGTGATTACCCTCCCCCCCAGAGGGGAAGGTAGCGAAGAAGGAGAATGAAGAAGAAGAAAGAAGAATAAATATAAGAAGAGTAACGGATACGCCTAAGAAGCAAGCTGTAGCCAAGCAAGTTCCTCCTGATCACAGGGCAATCAAAGAAACTTTTCACGAAAAACTTCTGACGGAGAAATCATCACAAGATCGAAATAAAAGTGCAGAATCACTGCCGGAGCAAAACCCTGAAAAAAATAATTCTCAGAAGACAAAGATGGTGACCGAAAACTCGAGGTCAAATGCATTGATTGAAACGGGAGTACCAAGATACTTTCAAGAAAAGGACGGTTTTAAAGAGAATTTAATGAAAGAAGAGATCAAAAAGAATTTCGGGAAAATCAATCTCCACTCCCTGATAAAGATCAACCCTATTCCCGAGAGGAAAACTCAATAGTAAATAGACAAATATAGATTAAAAGAGAAGTAGAAGCAAGAAGATGTGTAGGTGGTTGGAAGGAGCCATCCTTCTATCCTGACCACGTGTACGTGACTACTCCTACACAGGAAGGACACGTACATGCCCGTAGCGCCATCGGATAGCGTCAATGCGAATGCGTTCTCACTGTGAGAACTTCTAAATACCACTCCACTTATGAGGTCATCTCTGAGCTAGGAGTCAAAATTGGGAAAAACAGTGTATCCACACAACAGTATAGGGTAGACGCCATAATAAAGATGCCGCTACCCCCAACTAAAAAACAAGCACGTTCTTTCGTAGGGACCGCCACATCACGCTACCGAAAATTTATTCCACATAGCATCTGCCAGTCGAAAAGTCACGATGTGGGAAACAATGTATGCAACTGTAGTACTGATAGTATTAGCCAAAATGTAATACCAGGTTAATATAGTTTACATACGGTAATTTCTTTTGTGTGTAAATAGAAATTTTGTCATTTTGGTTTATTTGGTACGTATAAGTGTATCTCTAATGTTGTAGTTTTGGGGGTCTTTCGTAGAATCGGTAAGGATAAGTTTAATTTAGCACACGGTAGACATAATTCTATTAATAAGAGTGATGAGAGTAGGGCGTTCCCACTATCGGTCGAGTAGCTTTTGTAAAGATGTTTTAGTAAGGCTCTTTGCGTAGAGCACAGGCGATTCCCCCCACCCCAGGATCATCGTAAGGGTGGAGGAATGTATAGGTATAAGAGTGTAATATATATATATATATATATATATATATATATATATATTGAGGCCAAGGAAATAATAACAAAATACATCTGGGCTTAGCTTTGCCCCGCCGATGGTTTCCTGTAACATAGGAGAACGGGCAAAAGGGTAAATTTCAGAAGAAAGATACCTGACCTCAGCTCATAAGGCAGGCCCTTGGTGTAATTATAAACAACCGATTCAAAAATGCAAACTGCCGATCTCGTATTACCCTCTCCCAGAGCTACAAGACGCGAAGCGCGGGAGACCAACCTGAGGCCTCACTTTGCGAGTCTCCCTCCACCTCCCAATTGCCCCGCGGGAGTAATTTGGCTATATAACAGGTTGACCCGAGGAAACGAGATTTTTTGTTCTTTCTAACGGAAGAGAGAAGAAAGTCACTGGTTGAGAGATTTTTCGAGTTCGAGAAGAAAACAGAAAAATCCCTGGTAGAAAGTTTTCTGCAAGTTAAGGAGAACTTGCATTCCTTGAAGAAAACCAGATTTAACCAAGGAAGCTCGGTGCCCTTCAAGCCCCAAGATTATTGACTATCAAGCTACCCAGTTGGACGACTTCAAATCTTTCTATATCTGAGTTGGACAAACCCCAACTAGATAAAAAAAAGAAGACAACGATTTCATCTCGTCCGGAAGAAAACGAGGTCAAGGTCGCCCCAACCGGCTATAAGTAGAAGGACTAAGCTTTCGCTTGAGCATCCACCCAAACCAGATCCCTCGTGACGTCACCCGTCAAATCGACAGGCAGGTCGACGAACGCCATCTATTGAGCAAACAACCAACTGCTTGAGCTACGCCCCTCCGGAACAAAATTGCCGAAGATAGTCTAACTGGTCTCGGGTATTTAATCTCCATTACCTTATATAAGTAAAAAATAATCCTGTTGTTTATGTCCCCGTGCATAATAATTAGTTCAGTGGATGTCTGGCCAAAGAAAAAGATATTAACTTAAAATTCTCTGCCCCGTAAATTCTATCTCGAATCGAGCTTTGAGAGCTCGCCCAGCAATCCATTTTGCTTTTCTTTTGAGTGTATTATATCTGTACTTTTTATGTCATTTAGTGAGAGGGTTTATGTTGATTAAAGTCTATTTTTTAGTAAAAGCACTGTTTTAATTATCCTAAAACGAGTTAAAGTGGGAATAATTAATAAAGTCAAGAAAGAAACCCCTTTTATTCATTCACTAAAATAAAAATAAAGTTTAGCACTCTTAGAGAACGATCCTCAAGCGATCACCGAGGCACGAACCTACGCCTCAAGTCAAAGTTTATTTGGTTTATTAAAAATTAATAAAACAAATAAATATATATATTTATATATATATATATATATATATATATATATATATATATATATATATATATAATCTCGGCTAACCTACGACACCTATAATTGGTTCACAGTAAACCATAGCATATTAAAATATGTTTCTATATATACATATATATATATATATATATATATATATATATATATATATATATATATATATATATATTTAGAATTGTAAGGTCTAGATATTACTTATGTAGTATACGCACTCCATGTTCTCGCGACGAATTCGTGTGATGCTGGAACTACATTGTAGAACCGAATAAGACTCAAAAATACCTCAAAGATGAGCATTTTGAAGTCTTAGCAAATTCTATAATTTGTTCTTAGTAAACCATAGCACATTAAAATATATTTGTATAAATATATATATACTTGTTTATAATTGTAAGGCGTAATATTAATTATGTATTAAACACTCCGTTTTCTCGGGCCGTAGTACTGTAGGGGTCAAACCTTGTAAACATTCGTTCGAAAATTTTAAATTGTTCGCACATTGAACTTTATAAATAGTAAGGTAAACCTCCCGCTCTTTAGTATTTCTCTTTCGTAATAGGAAGATATACTTCCCGCTTTTTAGTACTTTTCTTTCGTGAATAAGAAGATAAACTTCCTGTTTTTTTAGTATTTCTCTTTTGTAAGTAGGAAGATCAACTTCCAGCTTTTTAGTATTTCTCTTTCGTAAATAGGAAGATAAACTTCACGCTTGGTCGTATTTTTCTTTCGTTAATAGAAAGTTAAACTCCCCAGTCCACAGTATTAGTACATATGTTGATATACGTGGCTCCGTACAAAATGGGGGGTTTTTTTTAAGTCCCCGTGGGGAAAAGGTTAAAATCGATGGCGTTTTCTTGAAGTGATTGTCCTTCGCCTTTCCTCCTTTGCCTCCTCTGAACTTTTCGGTGAGCTTAATTTTCCTGTAGATTTCTTCCAAGTCTAATAATTAGGACATGAATTGAAAAGAGAGCTGGGAGACAGAGGAACAGCTCTTCCGACCCTCTCTCTCTGCTCCCCTTTGCGATCGTGGATCAGCCACGGAGGAAGTGGGGATGAGGCACGATACTACTTGATAGACCCTCATAGTCACACTGTCTAGAGCCAAAGTAGGCCCCAAGCACTGTGAGTACGGCGTTTAGGAGTGAGGGGGAGAGGAAGCAAAAGGTTTTAGGATAGGACAGTGAAGTAAATAGTAGGAAACAAAAGTGGACTTAGTTAGTCATGGAAGCTACAGCTTTACGTGGAATCCTAACCACGATGTGTCACTGGTCTGTAAGTATAATCTTGCTTTTTATCGTGACCCATGTCCCACGTATCACTGTGAGCCCCGTGTGCGAATAAGATAGTAAAAAACAAATAGATGCAGAAGGCTGAAGGAAGTAAGAGGTTTGCAAAGAGATTCTAATCGCCTGGAGGTCAGGCGTATCTCTGTCCATTTTAAGTAGTATAGCTAGCGTGTTAAAGTTATAAAAGTAGTATTGGTATTTATGAAGTTTTCAAACCATTATTAGTAAATATTATTACTAAAAACTGGTGTAGGTTTCTATCGCTCTATCTATTCTTTCTTATTCCTATCCTAGTTATTATTGACTATATGCTATTCTCCGGGGTTGCTTCGGTTAATTAATTACTCTTAGTCGTGGTCGAGTACTAATCTCTTTCTCCAGGTTTATATTTCTTCTTCATCTTTTTTTCCTCTCTCGTCTATCCTCGGGAAAATTGGGAATAATCTGGTTGGTTATTTCAACTCCTACTTTATTATGTGTCTTTTCTAAGACTTTCCTTGCGCTTTTTGCAATTATCTGTTAAGTGGCCTTATCCTTCCCTCTCTATGCAGGTCTCGTAGTCTTCTACTTTCCCCTCTTCTGGTGTTTGTTATTAAGTAGATAGCTTTGTTTTTGACACTTTGGAGTCTCAATAGGTTACTTCTCAAGATTTTGTCTATTGCGATGGTTTGATAAATAATCGCGGACTGTATTATGACTTTATAAATTTTTCTCTTGTTTTTTATGCTTGGGTTAACTAACTTGTACAGTAATGCCAGGCCGATCTTCCCTCTATTTACCCTCTCAGTTACGTGCTTTTTGAAACCTAATTTCGTAATGGTTAGTCCAAGCACCTTACATTCTTTGTCGTATCTGTAGCTATGTCCTTCTTCTATATATACATTTGAGATGCTCCTCCTGTACACAGGTACCATTTTAAATTTATCCCTGTTGGTTTTAATTTCCCATTTTACTTAGTATGTATTAATACTTCTTTTCTCTTCGGTAGTCATCCTAGCTTAAATTAGGCTTTCCCTTTAGGGGCAAACTATGATTTGAGTAACTTCGTTCGAAAATTGGAAGTTCAAGCAGTTTTAATTTCTTGGTGGCGGAATATCTGCTGTATAGATTGAATAGAAAGACGGACTCAGACATCCACCTTGGGGCAAACTCGCAGCGAGCTTGAAAATTTCACCCTGATGTTATTCTATTTCCACATAAGCATGTCTCTCCATTATATAATCACATAAAATCCTTTTGATCTTGTTGAGCATTCCTAATCTGAGTATCTTGATTTGTATATACCTCTGCCATACTTTGTCGAATGCCTTGGACACGTCCCAGCATACGATCTTACGCTTATTTTTTGTCTCTTTGATTTCGCTATCTTTTCAAGTATGACTCCAAGGGCCATCTCCGTGCTTCTGTTTTTCTTGAAGCCAAATTGGCAGCTGTTTCATCAGCCATTATCCTCGAAGAATTTGGACAGTCTGTTATTTATTATTTTTTCCAATACCTTACTTATGAAATGTAGTAAATTGATCTGTGGGTTTTTCCGCCTTGGGTATGAATATCATCTTCACCACTTTCAGTTCATCAGGAAAGTATTCCGTATCCAAGCGCGCATTGAAGACTTTTGTCACTCCCTTCCATATGTTCGGGGGGTGTTTCGATGTAATTTAATCTGGTTAGTCCCGATCTGCCTAGGGCTCTCTGTCGGAACTTCTTTATGGTTTCTTTTAATTCCTAAGATATAATGATTGCATCTATTGAGTCTCTGTTGTTTCTCCTTTCGTCGACAAAGTGCCCATCTGCCCATTGAGTTTGTCCACGATCTGATTTTCAAAATCAATGCCATAGTCCTCATTCTCTTCTTCGCTAAATTTGAATACATTTCTCCAGTTCTTTCTAAATAATGCTTCTATTTCTTCATCATCTTCTAAAATGTTGTTCCCTGCATGCTTAATTTTCATTTTATCCCTTGTTGTCCGAGTCTTTAATCTGTTGATATGTTTCCAAAATTCCTTGGTGATGTTTACACATCTATTTTCTCGATGTGCTGATCCCATTTCTCTTTCTATTTTTCATAAATTAGTGCTATTAGTTCTCTTTTGTCTCCCGAATGCGTTGTGTGATTCCCTTGATGTTCCGATCTTCTTATATGTTCTGCCGCCCTGCCGATCTCCTCGCTCAATGCCACCAGTTCTGGCGTCCACCTAAATTGTTTAATGGTTTGGAACGAGTTAATGGGAACGGCCTCTTTCTCTGCCCTTTTAATTTCTCTCTGATCCTATCCAACTCCCCGTCGATTTACTCTAGATTGGCTCCCCCGAACGGGCTGAATACTTACGCTTGAAGTAGTTCTTTGTGCTTATCTTAATCTGCTCTATGGTATGCCTTCCATTTATTAGAATGGCTTAATATATGATTCTTGTTTATGTACATTAGAGTCGCAGTGTGGTCAGTGCAAGGAACATCCACTGGTTCCGTAAAATAGTTAAAGGCCAGATTGACGTTAGCCAGGAAGATGTCCAGTTATGTTGAGTGATCTCTTCGTAAGTATGTAGGAAAATTCTGTCCCAGTCTTTGCTGTATACGTCTATTGATTAGCGTGTTAAGTAGTTTTCCGACTCTGTTTGTATTTCTGTACCCAGAAGCCCCGGAATGGGCGTTTATATCGCCCATCAATATGACCGGTATCCTATAGTTGAAAAGTTTAGTAAAGTTTTATAGCGGTAATTAGGGAAGATTGGGTGGCTGGTATCCAGTTGCGACAATGATGTTGCCTAATTCCAGTTAAATTTCTATAGCTAAATATGCCTATACCAATCCCAGCATTGTTTTGTACTGCAGTCCTGGCTTCACCGCTATTGCCGCTCCATCGTGTGTTTCTTCTAAACGATTTGTGTTAATAAAATTCTAGTTCCATATCTTTAATTTCTCGTTTTCTCTGTTTCTTCCATAATCTGATATTAGAATAACATATGCGTCAATCTCTCAGAATAAGTTTCCGTACATAATTTCCTTTTCTTTCTATCCTCATGTGTTAATTTGTAGTATTTTTAATTTATTAATTTTCATAATCCATGGTCCTATTCCGTTCGTTTATTCGTTTTACGTTTAGTTTGTTCTATATTTAAGTTATTGGTTTTACTTCTTTTTCTGGTTCTTCTTTCGTTTCTACTGGGTTCTCCCTCTGCTGACTGCATTCGAGGGTCCTTCTGGTAGTTCATCTCTGATCGATGGACCTCTTTTACTTGCAGCTTTAGATTTGTCTTTTTGGGGGGCTTTCCTGCGAGTAACCCGTGTGCACTCTGAATCTGTGTCGTCGGAGGAATTTTCCTGAGTCTTCGCTGATTGTGTTCTCTTCTGATTCTTCTGTCTTTTCTGTGACTTTGATTCTGAAAATGGCCGATGTTTCGACTTCTTTGGGGAATTTCATCGTTTTGAGCCCGTTTTCCTGTAACATGCTGTTAACTGTTGTTGCATAGCTCCCAGGGTTAGCTATGTTAATCAAGTGGGCATGTCATATACAAGTGAGTATTTTTACGTTGAGCGGACAAACAATTAATTTGAGTTGCCGCTTTGTTGGTCACTTTTTGCCATTACTGCGTATGAGTTTTTATTTACGTTAGTATTATTTCTGTTTGACTCTGTTTCTTTTCTCTCTATAATTTCTCTTCTTTTGGGAAAGATCATGGCCTTAGTTCTGTGTCCTCCCTGGCAGACAATAAATCTTTGAACTGTGTTGTTGCAGTATCGCCAAGAATGACCTTCAGTTCCACATTCAGAACAGATTATAAGGTCTTTTGGGGGTAAATTTGGCGTCGTATTTCTTCCAATTCATAATATCTAAAGCATATCAGTATACTTGTGAAGACGTCTCTTTGTATGTGGGCGAATGGGATCTTTATATTAAAAGCGAGAAGTCCCTGTTCCATGATCCTCGAAGCCATTTCAGTAGATTTACAAATGACCTTGAAAATGTGAGTGTGATCTATGAATTTGACCAGTTTTGCTATTCTGAGCCATTTCTTTCTCTCCGGAAGTTCTTCTGTTACTTCTTAGCATAAGTGCTTCCCTACCCAGGAACCGATTTTTCGGCAGATGACACTTCTATTAGCCGTCATTTGTTGTGGTTCTCTAGCCTCCAAGTCCAACTTCCTTAGCGTAATGCTTCCTGCAGAAGACAGGAGCTGCTCTACGTCTTTATTTTCTGGGCAAATAACTGTGAATCCAGATGGTGTCTCAATATATTTGATTAATGGTATCTCCAGAACTATAAATATGCATTGCACTACTTCTTGTGGTGATCTTTTCCTTCCGTTGGGTATGATTTTCAGGGGAATCCTTTTGAAGTCCGGTGGATCTATCTTCCAGGACTGGTCTCCTCTTCGAAGAGAGGGGTTTTTCTGTCGCTCTTTAGCTGTGGAGTCTTAACCAGTCTCCACTAGTGAGAGGAGCCCCTCTATCTGTCCTGGTTCTATATCGCCTACCTTTCAATTTTCGAACTTTCCTTGGTCAACCCTACCTATTTGAGCCTAGCCCTAACAGCGGTCCACAGATGGGTTCCTGCCTCGTGATCGAGAATCGGCCCTCTTTTTCTGGCCCCTGCAGGGGCTTACTATACTTTAATACCAACTGCAACTCAGACCTTGCCTAGTGACAAGTAAGTTTGAGGTAAAAATAATGAAAAAAGAGTCAACAATTTAGAATAAGGAAAAGACACCCCTTCGGGGGGAGGGGCTACTTCGCTCAGGAGGAACAGAGGAAATCTCTAATCAGATCCAGGAGCGCATCTATTTCTTCTTAAGAGTTTTCTTGAGAAGGCGTTTTCTTTATGTCCTACCTAAACATTTCCTCCTTTACCTGTGATAGCCTTTACCAGTTCGCAGCGATAGAGCAAGCTTATATTCAGACTGAGTGAATCAAATTCGAAAAATAGATTTTAGCCGTATTTATTTGTAAACGGTTTGAGCGTTAGCAACCTTTCTTTTTAATCTATTATGGCCTTGATTGGACAATTATTACATTGCTTACGTTTAAAAGCTGATTGGTAAATTTTCCAATGCTAAGGCTGTTCTTTTAAAAATGAACGTAAGAATGACTATTAAATGTATATCATGCCTGATTGGTTGAATTTTTGTAGTGATATGAGTAGATGAAATGATTATTTATATAGGTGTATTTTTGTATAAAAGATAGTAGTGGGATAATGGATAAATTGTTTTTACTTACGAAGAATCATACGCAATCAACACCTTTAACTTTGCCAATCAAATTTTATCCATTTTACATCGTTCATTACTCAAGAACGAAGTTACAGAAGAGACATTAACTCTCAGACGAGACGATTACTCTAGTCTCCACGAAGACGCATTCTTACTCTCCTATCCACCCTCTTTAGGGCGAGTCGGGTAGGGAAGCTTGAAGTCTCGTAAGATACCTACTTGTGCAGGAGCCATATCTGAACCGGGTGGCTAACTCGGCGCAGGTCGAAGCTTAGCCCTGGATGGGTTAGATCCCGTGTGAACGGCGGACACAAGTCAGGTGGAGCAAACACTGCTAGGGCTGAGGTATAGGAAGGTAGGGAATACTGACTCGCCAGCTAAATATGCTGATTAGAATAAACGGATATAACAGAAAGCTTTATCTACTTCCTCTCTTTTCCTTCTCTTTAGCCGATAAATAAAAAGAATAGAACCGGTTACTAAGAAGATGGACACCACCAAACGAGTCCCTTTGCTCGCCCTTCTGGGCGCAAAAAAACTCTACAGGCGTAACGTATTTAATAATCTACGTCGAACTCGGTGTACTGATAGTGAGGCTAATAGACTACAGTAATTCCTACATCGCGATTTTCCAAAACGAGAGAGATGTGAGTAAAATCCTTCCGGGAAAGCTACGGAGAAACTAACAAAGGTTCGATTAGAGGCTAAACTCCCCCCGCAAATGGAGGCCCAAAAGACCGTATACTGCTGCCAAACTGACCCCTGGATAGGAGACCATAACGTGGACGAGATAAAAGAGGAGATAGAGAGAGCACAACCATGAGCAAAATTCAAACAAGTAATAAAATTCATTACCCATGCAAACAATACATAGCATTCCCACGTATTAGAGGTAATATTCCGTAAAACAAATATCGCTGTGAAGGCGAGGGAATATGGTATTCTCGCGTTTAATCTAAAACTCTCGCCCGATCAAATCACAACAGATGAATTTATCAGTATACTAACTTGCTCAAACTGTTACGTGCTCGAAAAGCACAACACAAGAGACTGTCTGGTAAACGATATAAAATGGTGCTCTGAGTGCAGCAAGAAAAACCATACGTGGCGGGAATGTAATTCTCAGACGAAAAAATGTTTACATTGTAATGGAAATCATCGTACTATGGCATTGGCATACCCGATGAAGCGCAAGAAAATTTAAAAATAAGAAATAAGAGAGGGTTAGAGCATAAGAAGAAAAGCAAAATCTTACATTCGCTGAAGTCGATAAAGCCATAGAAACCAAAATCCAACCGATAAAAAACGTCATCGAAGTTAAATAATGGGGAGTCTCTGAATATACTAGCTTGTATTCTACACGCACACGTGTTGAATTTAGCAAACCCGGGCTCATATTCAAGGGAATTAAATCTAATGCTAAAAAACAACGGTGTAGACGAGATGTGGTTCCCTGAAAACCCACCATCGGCGGACATAATGAGCATCCAAGATAAACCAACAAATATAGATAAAACTCAACAACAGCAAAAGGCCCCTAGCTCCTAGAAAACAAGTGAAGAAAAAAATCGCCGTACGAGCGAGAAGCGTATAAAGCAGAGAGAAGAGGAAGCAGCGAAGGAATATAACATAAATAATGGCCCACGCAAGAAAATTTAAAATATTAAAATACAAGGTAACTGGATGGAATGAGAAGCGATTCTCATTGAGTAACTCATATTTAAAAGAAAACCCGGATATCATTCTTCTAAATGAGATCAACGTGACCCAGAAATAAATAAAATCAATATATTCGACTACACTGTAATTACCAAAACCACAAATGACTTCAACTACGACGGCGACGCTATGGCAATCCGTAATGATATAAGCTTCAAAATCTGAAAGACCTTGACGAAGCATAGCTAGCGATAAGCATTACAACCGCAACAGTCAATCTAAGAGTTGCAACGGGCTACGAACCCCCAATGAGAGACTTCTTGCTCCTCCACGATTTACAGAAATATTCGGCCACAGAGACCAAACAATCTTCATATGTGACTTAAATGCCCGGAATAGAAGTGCCGGCTGCACTCAGAACCATATTAGAGCTAGAAGAAGCCTCGAGCAACTATTGGAAAGAGGGAGAGTAGAGCACCTAGCTCCGAAATTTCCAACGTATCTGGACCAAAGTAGTGCTACAAAACAAGATATAGTTTTGGCAACCGCGAACAATCAGTTCAATTATATCATAGAGGAAGGCCCTCTATTAACTAGTCACCACGAAATGGTGGTCATGACTTTATCTATGGATCCCATTAAAATTAGCTGCCCACCGAGAAAATCATATAGAAAGGCCGATTGGACTAGCTACGAAAAAGAGCTCGCCAATTACCGTCAGAGCGACCTAACTGTGGCTTCACTAGAATAAATAGACCAAGAGATTAATGCCATCATGGAGGCGCTTTTCAGGGCAGATAAAGGACATGTTTACACTACAACTTAGACAACTTTACCTCATCCAATCAGGTCAGCCCAAATAGAAAATCTCGAAAGGGAATATTGTCGTGGTATGACATTACACTATATAAATACCATATTATATCTTTGAGAGAGGACCAATAACTTGAAATCGAACCGACAAAAGAGACGGAAAACCAAGCGTTCAGACGGGCTAAGTAACGAGAGAGTGCAACGAGGTCAGGCAAATTATGGACATTCGCAAAGTTCAAGGTTATTTAAGGAGACATGTATAAAAATAGGATTTTATTTACACAAAAAAATAATAAGAGAATTGAAGGGTAAAATTACCTCAGAGAATTAACGGGCAAAAATCACATCAACAAACGAAAGGGAGGGAGATTAACTCAATTGGGTTACTGAAGGGGGGAGGGGGGGTTGGCTTGCAGATGTCTTCTGCTCTTGTGGTGAGACCGCTCGAACTTCAAAGCGGGAGGTTGGAGTGATGACGGTTCTCCAAAAGCAAGGGGTGGGGGTAACTTCCGGTCCACAGGAGAGTATTTCGGCTACCCGAAATAAGTTGGGCTTCGACAGGAGTTGATGAAAGAAGTCGGGAAAATCACTCGGCTCGATCGTTCAGTGGAATTATCTCCTAGCTGGGGCTAATTCCAAATACACAAAATAGTCCAACTGTCACTTTGATTTGGAACCATGGGAAATCTTCTTGGTTTTAGGCGAGACTTCTCAACTCTGTGTGTCTTAAGGGGAGTCGAGCGTTATTTATATCCGAGGCTCTACCCGGAGTTGGGGGCTAGTGGGAAACAGCTCTACTCTCGAAGGGACTCGAAACTTCTGGCAGAGCTATTTTAGCCCGCATAAAGTTGAATCTTGGGGTACTTGATTCGAGGCTACCGCTTGTGGAAGAACTGAGGGGGTTGGGGGGGTAGGCACACTACTTTAGTCCTAGCTTGGCCTTTTGCTGCACATGGGAGTTCCTTTCTGCTAAAGATCTTCCACGTGGGGATTCCCTCACAAATATAAATTCACAAGAGATTCAATCGAATGATATGGCCTTCAGAGAAGCTACCGTGCAAAACTGCGGCGCGTGAAAGACCAACTAATAGAGGAAATAAAAATAGAAAAAACAGAAGGTGGGACCTTGTCGTGGAAGCCATAGATGATGAATTAAATGCTACTAAATTATGGCATAAAATTAACATCGCCAGGGGGAAGAGAAAGCCGAGGCCAAAAATCAAACCTTAGAACGAAGATAGAAAGGAAAAGGAGCCCCAAGAATTGAAGAACCGTTCCGAGAGCACTGGAGGAGGGTTTTTAATATCTCCCCCAACGAAAACGAGGATTTCGATGGCGACCACGAACCAAGAGTGGTAGAGGACTTGGAGCAAAATCACCAAGAAATATTCCTCAACAGAGCTGCTTCAACAACAATACTAATAGAGCAAATGATTGAGCCGTTAACCCTACCATAATTTCAAAGAACGCTCAAGATTACTAAACAGAAGGCACCTGGGACAGTGGGGATAACAAGAGAAAACCTAATACGTGCACCAGTCACCTTTTTGTGACAGAGAGCGGGGGTAGTTAACGCCTCTCTAAGCGCAGGATACTTCCTAGATGCACTAAAAAGGGGGAAGATAATCTTTCTACCAATACCTGGTGGGCCACCAAGTAACCCAGGAAACTTCAGGCCAACCACACTACTAAAGACAGTGGCAAAATTAATGACGAGAGCCATAAATGATACACTAGTTAAGCACCTGGAAGAGAGAAGACTGATTCCAAACCATCAGCACGGATTCAGAAGGAACAGAAATACTGAGACGGATCTGGTCATTCTAGTGAATCACGTGCAAAGGCTAAATACAATAGAAAATACACAGACATAGTACTCAGAGACGTCAAAAAGGCTTTGATAAAGTTCGGAGAATTGGCCTGAAATTTAAAATCAAAGAGACTTGGGATACCCTCCGCCATAACTAAATGCCTTTGAGACTATATAACAGACAGGTAGGCGTTCATCTCAATAGCAAGCTTCAATGGCCCGGACTTCGAAGACCTCCAAGGTGTCTTTTAAGGATGCTGTATAAGCCCAACACTTTATAGCATATATACGATGGATTTACCAATGCAGGTCCACGATACAACATATATGTAATTCGCCGACGATATTACGATAGGTG
This sequence comes from Ceratothoa steindachneri, assembly GCA_963969495.1. NCBI lineage: Eukaryota > Metazoa > Arthropoda > Malacostraca > Isopoda > Cymothoidae > Ceratothoa > Ceratothoa steindachneri. The sequence continues at coordinate 209,428,612 of OZ018318.1, forward strand.
CAAAGAGCACATACAGACATCCCCCAACCATGGCCAGAATCCGAGCGGCCCAATTTGCCAATATTAACAAGTTTGAATGAAAGAGGAAAATTCGCACCCATCCAGAAAAGTTTAAAGTTTTCAATTATTCCAGTGGGGAGGCGCTTGAACTCAAGAGTAGAGATTGAATAGAAGAGATACCGCTATGTAAAAGAAGGAAATGTAATCTGGCTAAAGATCAGGCGAAGTGGCAATTGTAAACACATTGCGAATAGAATCAACCAGGTAAAAACACATCTAGTAAAACTGTTCCAACTCAGAAACCTAAAGAGAAAAACCTAAAGAATACATAAAAGGCAATCTGCAAAGCCACCTTGCTTTCCCCAACTATCCCAATGAGCCGTCTCTCGAAAACGAGCGCGATGAAGCTTCAGAAAGTGCAAAATTCAGCGGTATACATAATCACTAACACAAGAAGGAGAGAATGCAAAAGAATAAGAGATCTTCATAACGAGATAGAACTCCCAACTATAAACGTGTCCTTACACAGAAGAGCAGTTAAGGTGTGGGACAAACTGGATCGTGTAATGAATGACGACGAGAAAAGAGCGATTGATATTCCACATAACCACAGAATAAACAACTGCGGTAATTTTAGAAGAGGTAGAACAGATTCTAGGGAAGAACCACACCCAAGATACACTGCAAGGTCAGATTGCAGACTCAAAGCAGAAACCATACCAAGGAAATCTGCAACATAAAGCAAAACAAAAAATGCAAAATATTGAAGAAATACAGAGGCGCGAGAGCCCTAATAAGAATACAGAAGACTAATAAAAAAAATAAAAAATAAGAACCAAAGAGATGGCTGGTTACCCAGCAACTAACTCTACCTCTTACTCATTCTTCTTCACCACTTTATCCTAACTACCCTATCCACTATATTACGACTATACACTTTTAATTCTACTTTTTCAAAACGTAAGACGTAGGACGTAAAAGATAGTCAGATAAGTTATTATTATTCAAGAAGAAAAGTTATATTTCCTGTTCGCCATTTCGAAGCTTATTCCAGCTATATACCTAGGAATAAAAAATCCATATATATATATATATATATATATATATATATATATATATATATTCCTTCATCACATAAGGAAGTGGTTGATCACTTAACCAAGCCAAACAAACTACGAGAGAGAATACCTTACTTCAGGCCCTATATTCTCAATAATTTCTCTTATTTAACAATCTTTCGTTTATTGAATGTTGAAGTTTGCTTATATATAGTTGTAAATTTTTAATTGGTATACTATTAATTTTATCTATAGTGTTTCCAAAAGTTGTAGCTGCTTCAGCTGGTACAGCTAAAGCAGCGGATTCCTTGAATTTATAGTGTATTAACAACGAGGCCCTATTATGCAGAACGTTTGTGGTGAATACAAAGGAAGTAAAAATGTGTAGAAGACATAAACAAGGGGTCTTCTTGCAAGTTTGGGAGTCGTGGACCAAACTGTTTGAATTGAGGCAGCGAGGCATTCAGTTCTGTATTTTTCATGCAACATCCTCTTGCGGGCCTTCGAGAAATTGTAGTCCCGAAAGAGAGTTGATATATAGACTGTACAACCTGTAAATTGGAGAAGAGGCACGCTCTCCCAACCCGAGTGCCACAAGAAAAACCAGTGCTCTCTCTTGGCTGTACCATACACGTAATAATCATTCACACATCTAAAATCCTACAAACGTCAGTCTCACGAGGCAAGAAAAATCAGATCAATGAATCAAAGGTTTCCTCGCAACAGCAGATTTTGATACCATCCCAGTTACGGAGAAATAAAAAATGCTAAAAAAAAATATTTTGAGAATTAAACCTAACTGGTTTAATTTTATATAAAACGTACTAAGCGCAATAATGAAAGTTATTATTATATGTAGTTGTTATTTTATTAATTTTAGTTATGGATAGAAAACAAACAACCCTTTCATGATATTTAACTTAAATAGTATTGGATTATTAATTTAATAAGTAATATAATTTCCAACATTTTCTACCAGTAGTCACCCTTTTTCTGCTAACTTTTCTATAGCATGTTTGAATGAATATTTTTACTTGATTTTTAAAAATTCTTTCAGACTGTTTCGGGCTCCACTGTTGTTGACATCTTCTTTCTCTTCAGGTGATTAGCGAAATTATGGTTAGGATAGTAATCTGATAGGGTTGAGTCGGGTGATAGCAAATACTATAAAGACTTACGGTTATATATCTTCTACTATTTTGGCAGCTGTGTTTACCTTTAATACTTTTTTAAGGATCTCTAATAAATTTATGCTATTGAGCTTTAAATTTCGAAGGATGTATATAAATCTTTCCCTCCTTAAGTTCCGAAAATAATGGCAATTACGAATAAGTTTCTAACTAACTATTTGACATTTAAGTAATTAAATTTCCATTCACATTACTTCATGTATGCTCATAAGTTTTGCCTTAATTTTATATTATTTTGTTTATAACTTAAAAGTTATAATTCTATTTAACCGTCATATTTTAAAGCCACACCGTGTAGTATCAAGCAAGTTTGGTGTTAGAAAATTGTAGGTCTTCCAAAATTGAACCTCATTTGTATGTCGTCATAAATGTACTTTTCAGCAAAAAATTCGATAATAAAATTTTGGTCTACTCAAGTGTAAAACAAATGAAGTATGATTTCATCAGCAACTCTTCATGTTTGATTCAATCATGCAAAATTTAACATTAGTGATTTAAAACGTTATCACATTACCTTTTTTGTTGATGCGAATACTTGTTAGACGAGTTAGTGTTGGAGAAATTGTAAACAAAAGCGGTTATAGTTAGTAGCTTATATAATTTGAGTTGCAACTGAAAGTTCATTTTCCTTCTTTTACAGTTACAAAAGAAGTCGATGCCTGTTACATCTTAAATGTCACCCATGATCCTCTCAGCAAACAATTGCATAGCATTTTTGATGATGATTACGTCGAATTTGACTCTGACGTCAAAATACCTGAACGTCACTTCTCCAAGCTGCCCTACATGACGCGGTTTAGAAAAGATGACGCTTCTAAGGCGTATAGAGAAGAAAACGTCCTTCCGTTCGTTAGCTCTACGCCGAATGACGATATTCCCTCCATAAAGAAGAAAGGGGAAGCCATTGAATCTTAAGATGACTTCAAAAGTGTACCACAAGGCGACGCAACCACTTCCTTCAACGGATCATACCACGATAAGTCACTGCCCAGTAATCTAAGGGTGCAAACGGGTGAGACGGCCGTTCTGTCGTGCCACGTCATCAACAGAGACGAAATGACGGTAGGAAAATAGAATTAGGACGAAAATATTTTAATTTCATTTGTATTTTACATTATTAAATGACTGTTTAACTGCAAAAGATGGTTCTGGGGTATGAGTTTACTAAGGCAATGCTTAGCCACCTTCAATGGGAACGCTCTTCGTCCATGCCATGCATCCGAATATCTATAGCATGGGCAATACAGTGAAAAAACGGCTAAAATTGCCTTGGTAACCGCAATCATAAATGTAAAGAAAGTTGACTCAATTGGTCTAAGTAAGAAATGTTTTGGTTACGTCTTGTATTAAAACTATCCTCTACGGTTGAGTACCAAATCATTTCGTTTAATCATCTTATTTTTTGTCTCAAGACTAAATAATTGTGCTAATTATTGACTTATGTTCATTTATGCACCCCTTTTCTTCAACTATTCATGTTTAAACGATGTTTACCCCAAAAGCTTTGGCTTTAATTAATAGTTCTGTGTGGATGTACACTTTAAAACAACTTGTTGATTTGTATCACGATTAATTTTTTTGCCCTTAACCGCCTTTGTAATTATTTAAAGTGTTTATTTCTAAAAACATAATTTGCTATTTTTGATTAATTGATTCTGTTTATGACTTTAAATTATTAAATAAGGTAAAATAATCAATTTATTGTTAAAACGAATGTGTTAATTCGAAATATAAGAAGATAGAACTGCCAACCGTTTTTTTTCTTTTGCACTTTTTCAACCAAATTATGTTTGGTGGAATTAAGAGGAACAAATTCAATGTATTTTAACAGTGAAATAGAGACTAACTATGAATTACGTTAATTCACGCAATGAAAATTGCGTTTTTTAGTATCCATCCTCTCAAGCTCGAAATATCTTCGGAATCAATTTGAGTATTGGGAAACAATTCCTTCTTCCAAAAAGGAATCGTAGCTGCCGTAGATGAATGGAAAATAAATAATATCGGCCAATAGAATTCCCGCCAGATATATGGAAATATCTTTTGGCTTAGCAAAACATAAGGTAATTGCCTTCATATTTGTTGGCAAAATATTTTTAAAAGCTGTTTCTTGTCTTTCATTCATTTCAAATATACGAGCGTTGAATTTGACTGCGAAAGAGGAAATGAGACTGAACTAGAAGTTGGTGATCGATGGAAGAAATAATTAAAGGAAGGAGAGCAAGAGATAGTAAATAAAAGGCAATACAAAAGTTAAAAAAGAAAAATAACCTGTTTTACTAAAAAACGTTAACTGCATAAATTTATAGATGCAATAAATCTCCATTGCAAAGCTTATAATGTTTGGAACTCATATCAAGGGTAAATTAGGCCTTTGTCTCGTCCTATACATACATTAGCTGGATACAAAGATAAAACTATATGTAAAGAATTAAATTATATTTAAAAATAGATTCTCGATTAAATGATTAGTGAGATAAATAGACTTCGATAAAATAGTAATTTTAAAAGGAGTCCGATATTCAAGGACGTGATTTTTTTACTGAATTCAGATCACTTTGACAGAAATTAAGTGGCTATAGTTTGAAAGCTATCCTCTTGGTCTACTCAGAGGTGGCCCATTTCTTAGTAAATATGCTAGCTAACTAGTTAGTTAATTGAGCTATCCTTCCCTTACTTCCCATTCACTAGGCCCATAAGTGAAATAATGAAATTCATATAAAAATTAGAGTGGCAATCACTTTAGAAGCCAGTAAAGAATAAGGGACGGACCCTTTTAGAGAAACGGAGCGACGAAGGAGCAATAGTAATATGTCTACCAGAAACCAGAAAACAGGGTTCTTGCTTGGCCTAAGTGAAACCACACTTTCTACGAGAGTGGAATGTGGATATGAAAAGATTTTTCTTTGGAAGTTTTCGAGAAAGGAGATTGAGGTGGTATGAACAAATGAAGGAGGACAGGAATAAATAGTGCTTTTGCAATTGGCTTTGTTTCTGGTGACATATATATACGCGGCAGCTTCCTATAAGTACTAAATTATCGTCTGTACTGTAACCACTATTTTTAAAATCATACTTAAATTATGAAAGATCGTTTTAGTGACTACTTCTATCTTTCCCTAATTTGATCAAATATTCAACAATTATCTGCCATCAAAAACGATTTAAATATCATCCTTTTAATTTATATATAGAGTAAATAAAAGTAAATATCTCTTTTGAACTAAATTTACGTCGCTTTTTTAGTCTTTATTTATGATGTGCGCATTCACAAGCAGTACAATGAAAGTTGTTACGCCCTTTAATCTCTTTATTACTGGAGAAGTTTTACCGGTGGTAAGTTTTAAACATTGAAAGCTCAGAACAAAGTGGAAAATTGGTTTGCATGGATTCCTGAGGGATACAGATTCGGCACAGTGCCATACCAGAAAAAGAGGTCCTGATTTACATAGATTTGTTGGGAGACCCCATCTTTTAGCTGAGTTACAGGCAAATCCGTCTTCCATCTTCTTCACTGCATCAGAACAACTTAGCCTTTCTTACTGGCAAATACATTACTGTCCAAAAAGCTATCAATTCCATTATTGTTGTACGATAACCAACAAATATAAACTAGGTATGAGTTTATGCAAAAATTGGATAAATAAAACGAAAGTATGAGAAGATAAGCAATTTATTATAAAAACTGGTTTTAAATGATTTTGGTTTCTTCCAGAGAGAACAGTTATGATTTGTATAGTAACTAACTTCAGTTAAATCTCCTGTAGGTTGTTCATTCTCTCGCGAACTGTTGCCCAGTTATCTGTAAATTTGTAAATTCTCTCTTTGTTAGAGAGCTGATCGTAAAGTTGCGTCACAAAGATGGTCTTTCAATTGAACCGTTAGAGAGACTGTAAAGAGCTCCAAAATTTTAGTCTCCAAGATACTTTCAACTTATGCTAAAAGATGTTAAGATAATGCTGGAAAATCGACCAGTAGGACAAGGAAAAGTTAAAATAGGGAAGAAAAAGCAATTAAACAAATTATGAATAAGGACCGCTTTAAGATGAATGTAGCAGTTTCTCGAGCGATTAGTGAGATTTAGTCCATTTATTTATCCAAGCAAGCAGTTAAGTTGATGAAACAAGACAATCTCCACGCTCACACATGAGCGGGCAAACCAGTAATAGGACCGAATGAAGCTCACTTTACCTGGATGGAAGGTCAAGTGAGCCAAGGCCACTTATATGGCGAATCTAAGTTCAAATTTTACGAATATAATTGTCTGTCAATTGCAGCAAAAAGATTGTAAACTATGGAGGATGAATTGTCATTGTCTTGGACGTAGTTTCACTGGATGGAACTGAGCCAAGTTATGCACCTACAGAGCACAGTGCATCTACATAAGTATAAGGAATTAATGCGAGAGCATGCCTTGCCCCATGGGCGAGCCTTGGAAGCTCAACATGCAATTTTCTTGTAGGATAACGACCCGTACCCCGCGGCCAGTTGGAAGAGGAACACATCAATAATATGAACTACTCTGCCAGATTCCAGAACTGAATCCTACTGAAATGGTATAAAAGACCATCAGAAAGAGGTCTAAAGCGAGAGGTTCGAAAACAGTTTAAGAATGAAACAAGAATACTCTGCAAGACTGACAAACGTTAGTTCATATTTGACAGAAGAGATGTCAAATTACTATCGAGAATAAATGTCTATAACAATAATAACTATAAGCTTATAATACAATTAGAATATTTTAATCGTTCTGATCATTTTGTACACTTCAACTTTTCTAGTAAATTGCTTATCTGCACATAACTCTTGTTTTATTCATCACTGTTTGCATAATCTTTACCCATCATAGGTAGTTTATATTTTTATTTTATTGTTTTTTGAAGATGATATGATAAAATCAAGTGCTTTGATCTTTATTGGACAGAAGAGCGTAAATTAACTAAATAACAATGAAAGATTTCTAAAATGAGTATATATATATATATAAATTTGAATACATATGTATTAAATTAACAAAGTTATAGTACACATAATAAAGAGAAAAAATTTAATACTTATAATATATGACAGAAAAATAAAGAAAATATGCGCAATAATAATTCTGGTAACGCTACAACTCTTGAGTGGTGAGTTATTACATTAGAATGAGTAAAAATGTTTTCTTCTGAAAGTGCGTAGATCACAAAGTGAAATGAAATACAATTTGAACTAAAGTATGATAAGAAAAAAAAAAAAAAAACAATCGTAGCAAGCCTATAAGGACAATAAGGTTATTTAAGGACTTTAAAGAATTGTTAGAATAAGAAGTGTGGAACTCAGCTGCGTACAATTGGGCAGATATAGGAACTTTGGTTTAGAACACGAGCTCTTGCAGAACTTTAATAACCTTAACAGATATAATTTTAATGTCTGCTCAGTTTGATAAACTTTAATTGCGTATTATGGTTTCCCTTTTCAACGACCTCGAAAGGACCAAGGCAAGCTTATATTTAGGAGAAAACTTCAAATCTTAAAGAAATACCTTCTTAAAACCCTAGTAACCTGGTAAGACATAGTTAGCTGGTGATGTAGGAGGGCAGGGAAAGATGTGAATTATTGTTTTCATATGCTCTTTAAACACATTTCAAATAGGCTAAGGGGTAAAAAAAATAGTCTTCTCTGATTAAGGTAAAGAGAGGCTTAAATTTTAAGTCGTATAGAATTTTGGCTGGTTATATTAGTTTAGATGTCTTGCGATATTGGGGTGAGTAAGACGAAGGGAAACCTCTTTTAACTAAGCTTTTTGTTTCCTTCGCGCTAAGAGTACTTGATTTTGGAGTCTCGTTAGAAATTTGGGTTAGTTAATTTGAATTAGGGTAGTAAGGACTTGTATAAATGTATTTAATACAAAAGGATATTTTAGCCAAATCAAATAAGAAATGAAGATAGCAACCGTTGCGATCATGGAGATTTTGAAAAGGACGCAAGAAGTTCTATCTAATAGTGCGATGTACTTGCCAAAATGTAAAGTCGGAAACTTGTAATATTTGGAATAAATGCATTATTATTTAATACGCAATAATGAATTATCTAAAATGTGTTGAATCCATGGAGCATGTTTTTAGTATAATAAGGCGCCAAATGCCTGTGAGAAATCGGTATAAATTAACCGATAATTGCATATGTCCTCAGTTGGCTTAAGAAGGTGGGGCTTTTCACTAGCTGCAACTTTCCTATGGTGATTTTTGAGGCAAAGTGGAAGGGTGGCAGCATCTCTGAAGTGACGTATGTAACACTTTACAGCCTCGGGAATTCTCGCAGCTGTTTAAATATTTTAGTTTGATGGGCATTCAAGTCGTATTAAACTTTAAAGAGATGCTTGATTAATTTAGTTCGGTAAATTGAATCTGGAAATTCTCAGAGTTAATTTTATTTAATGTGGGAAAATCGCTCGGAGACCGTTTAGAGGTGTGGGTTACTACTAAGGAAAATACGAAAGGGGAGTTTTTTTAGAACCCCGCTAAGCAATGAAAAAAGTTATACGTAGATGAACGGAGGCTCTTTATTGTTAATTCCAATTCATAAAATTGATTAGCATTTGGTAGATGGCTGCTTAAATTCAATTTTAAAAAAGTTGTGGCTAAATTTGCGAAAAAAAATCGTAAATGTGAGTTAAGGCTACAGATGTGGGCTTTGTGGCCTTATTTTCCCACTGAAGAAATACTGACTGAACTATTGGTGCCATATTTCTAAGGATTAGCTCGAATTATACTCTTCTTCACTATCATAGAAAACATTTTTTCAGCTTTTAACTTATCCCTTGGTAATCAATAATGTTTAACTGGTATAGGTGATCTAGAGGTTTTGATTCTATGATGTATCAATTTAGTAATATTGCTATTTGACTCCTATGGAGTATGGAGATAATGGGTGGAGTTCTTAGAGACGGGCTGGTTTCTATCTCACTGCTAAGAGAATTAAATGAAAGAGATGTATAGGCTGTATCCATGAAAGAATATCACATAATTTTATCCGTAAGAGTTCGTTCCTTAAAGTCAGGTAAAAGAGAAATGTTTTATATACTCTATGCCTTGAATGGAAACACGAACACTAGCTACAATAATGAGCCAGACAAATGACCATGAAGGGTACAATGGAAGGTATAGAAATCATTTAGGAAATTGCATATCTGCCCTCTGGATGCTGCCTGGAGAGAAGAGGAGATGGGCTGAGTATTTCAATCCTAAGCTGAGATATGTAGTATAGATACCTTCGATTCATTGTCTCCTATAGGTAACGACCTTGGCTGTCCTAATAACCTTGAAAACAGACAACACAATTGCGAGAAAAAGGCAACCAAGAAAGGAAGCGGTAGGCTTAAGATATTTAAGATTTGGTAAGAGAATGATGGCACTGGCTTATGACAATTGCTCACAAATTCGCTTTGATACTGAAATCAGGAGTTGCAGTTAACTTGTAAGAATGATTGTCGTAGAAGATGATTTCCAGGAACGCAAACAACAACAGGTGAATCTACCTCTTAAATGTAAGGTATGGCCAAGATGAGTTTCTTAATTTTGATTTATAAGCATTTTATATCCAGAGATAACTTGGGGGATACTTATTTGTCGTTTCCTGGTAGAGAATGATGGAAGTCACGAACTGCAGTTGATATTGCAGTGACGAAATAGGGATAAAGAGGGATGTAATATTACACAAGCAGACGATCTGCTATCTCTACCAGCACGCAACGGAATTGAAAATGCACGGGAGCCTTAATTGTATCAAGCTACTCTCGTTTGAATTAATGAATCAATTATTGTCACTTTTGCTTAGCTTCCATGAATCTGAAAACAAACGAAATATATCAAAATTATCAACCTACTACTACTGTTTCCTAATTAGTTCGATTAATTTATTTTTGTAACTTAATAAATGCACAATTTGATGTATAACTTGTAACAAGTTAAAGAGCGAAACACATCAAATTAATTTTCAAAGAGAATCAAAAATAAGTTCGTGCTCAATTAAATAAAAATTGGAAATTATATAATTTAATGTAATGCATATATAATTCACAAATGTTACAATATATCCCAGGCTTAATTCCGTTTTTCTTTCTTTAAATTTCGTTTTTCAATGAGTTTGGTTGTTATTTATAGATTTTACCTAATGAAGCCAAACGTTCCATGGTTTGAGGCCCCATAAGATGTTCATTAAGCCTTATAGAATTCCATATCATCTGTTGTGAGGAGATGATCCCGAAAGACCACCGTGAGGATGGTCCTTCGGAAATACTATCTATTCTTTCGAGACCCCGTGCGCCTAGAGTGAGAATTTTAGAAAGTTGAAGAAAGAATCAATCTCTCGCTGAATCACCCGTTACAGCTGTGTTTTTTTATCGGACGACAATCCCCCCACCTAACTTCCCTGGGATAATACCCTGCGCAGCTACATTAACCCTACTTCCATATCAAGAGGCGAGTTTACCTGTCTGGACCGACTCGATATCATGAAATGTGTTTGCTTAGACTGGCACCAAGAATCCTCTAGGGACAGTCAGACCCTGAGGCATCTATCAGATCAGCCTTGCTACCGGTGTGACCTGCTCTCCAGCGCTCATCTTCTTCCTTTTTTGATTCATCTCTCCCGGCGCCTTGCGTCTTCCGGGGATGAGCCTTTTGAGGTCGACCAGCAGCAGGCTTCGGCTTGTCCCGCCGACTCCAGATCTTCCAGAACCCACAACTGCGTCCGTTCCTGACACTCAAGACTCCAGGACCTGTACAGGGGAAGGCGGCTTCGGCGCTGGCTCACAAGAAAGCAGCACGCGCTATTTCCTCCCCGACGCGTCCCGCAGCCTCGCCCCTTCTCCGGCGAGCGAGAGGCCGGAGGTCCGCCACGCCAGGGGTCCGTCGCCCCCTCCGGTGCAGGCTCTTCATGACTTTCACCTAGAGCCCCTCTCTTATGTTATTGATCCTGAAACCCCTAGGTCGCCCAGTCGTCCGCCACCAGCGTACGAACCCGCCACTGAAGATACAACACGGGCTCAGCCGGTCGACATCGAATGTTACGCCCACATTCGGTGGGAGGTAATCATCGCGCATCTTCGCCGTAACCTCACGGCCTCCTGCTTTAGACCACGGGAGCGAGTGGAAATTGAGCTCTTGCTTGCTCTCTTTCCCTTCAGACTGAGCATCCCCGCTTCGACGTACCACACCGTTCATCAGCGCGTGCGCCTCTACTATACCGTGTCGATACACGGGTGGTCCGCAGCCACAATCGACACGAGACTTCAAGCCTCCAACGAGTCAGGCATCGAGTACGATGCCAGGATCCTCAATAGATCCACAGCGGCTAGACCGCCCCCTGCGTACGGGTCATGGTACAGGATCCCGGCGCCCCGACGAGTTGGTCGGCGACGCCCTGCAGCTCGGACTCGAGCGGGCCCGCAGGTTCCTCCAAGACGTTAGGCTCAATGTGGACTGGCGTACTGAGCTCCGCATCCCCCGACACCGCCGCCGCATGGGTTTTGACGTCCGCTCCCGCTCCGACACATCTGAAGAATTCCGCTCCCTGAGTCCTGGATCTCCGCCTTACTTCCCAAGTCCTGACCCCACCTTGGACTCCTCCGCTACAGGCTTCACCATCTCCGACGCCTCATCCACGCCGGCCTGGGTCAACTGCGAAGACGGCAATCTGTTTGGAACCCCTCCACGCCCTGTGTCCCCTGTGCCCATTCCTCCCATTGTGTACGATGTTTTGAGGCCCCCCCTCGTGGCAAGTCCTACTTGCAGTATCGTGGAGATATGTGATGTCCCTTCTGGACCACGGGAGTTTGTCCCCATCTCTAATTTTGCGTGTGATAATGCGCCCCCTCATGTGCCTTGTGTTGTCGAGTTGCTCGACCCCACCATCTCTGTGTTCCCACCCTTGCCTGTGCCTGAGATTACTGCCTTCTTTGAGGCCGCCGCCCAGGAGCTCGGCGCTCTCGCTCTCGTCAATCCACCCCGTGCCCCTGCCCCGTGCTACACTGTGTGTATCCCCCTTCCCGGTTTGGCAGTCCCTACCGTGCTTCAAGGCCCTACCGCCACCCCGCCCCCTGCCTCCGTGGCTTCATCCGACACCCACCCCTCTGAGATGGGTGACGTTCTTGATGACCCCAATAGCGGCCCTCCAGACATCATGAGAGGACGCAACGATAACAATGGCAACGACAATGGACAACAGCAAGAGGGCAACGGAGCCCGTGATGAACAGGGTAACAACGACGACCAAGGAAACCAATGGGAAAGTCCGGGACTCGACCCTCTCGAGCCCGAAACCCCTCGTGTCGACTTTGATACGCCCTTGGATGTTGAAGCTCCCGGGTCTTACGACTCCGTGACCCCCATCTCCCATTTGCAGAAGGCCAATGCCCAGAACGGCGTTAAGGTCTTCCTAAATAAGTCCTACCGTAATTGGGCCCCGTCGGACAACCGCACCCTTCCCTGGATCACCGCCCTCGTGGAACGGTGGGTTCTAGAGGAGGCCAGCATTCGTTGTGCCCATCGCATCTTCGGAGTTGCCAAGCCCATTGGCTCGGCCCGTCTCATTTATGATATGTCTCCCGCCGCGGAGGCCTATCATCCTCCGAAGTTCAGCTTGCCGAGCATCAAGAAAATCATGAGCTCGGCCACTGAACACCTTTGGGCCATGAAGCTGGACCTGAAGGACGGATTTTACCATGTCCGCCTCCACCCCAAAGCCCGCCCGTGGTTCGGAATCCGATGCGACAACCGATCCTTCCGCTTCACCCGCCTTCCTATGGGCTTTAACGGCGCCCCTTTCCTGATGCAGAAACTTACCTGTACAACGATGAACCAGCTCGCTTCTGATCACGGCATACGGGTTTACACGTACCTGGATGACGTACTCTGCATTGGTCGTAAACGCGCCATTCGGGCTTTCATGAGGACAATTGAGCGTAGCTCAATTAACGCAAACTGGCGCAAGTCATTAACTACGCCCGTCAAGCACATCTCTTACCTGGGCTTCCGCATCGATCTGAAACTCAAGCGCATCCAGCTTACCACCTCTATGCGGGACAAGACCCGCTCGGCCCTCCGCATCATGTCCTCGCGACCTGTTTCCCGCAAGGCATGGTCGCGCCTCGCGGGCCTTCTTAACTTCATCCTGCCGGCACTTCGCCTTCCTTTCAGCTGGGTACAGCTCTGCTACCTGCAAGATGCCCGCCCGAACCCGGATCCCTTTCTTCATCTGTGCCGCCTCATCCACAGTCGTTGGACTCGTTTTCGGCCACCAAAAGGAGTCGCCCCGGCGCTTTACGTCGACGCTTCTCCCTGGGGAATTGGCTGGTGGTCACAGGGCGCTTCTATGGCCATTGACTGCCGCCAGTGGGACTTGAGGAATTTTCGAATTGGAATCCTTAGGTCTTATCCTCTCAACCCTCTTCGCTCCCCGCGCCCTCACCTATGGGGATAACATCGGTGCGCTCTGGAACGCGAAGCGAGGAAAGCTTCCAGAATCCATCCTCCTCTCTCTTTCTACTACGTCGCTCCTCGACTATTCCGCCGTCTTCAGAATCTCATCACGGAATCTCGCTTACATCCGTAGCAGGCACAATCCGGCTGACGTCCCGTCTCGGCACTTTTCAAGAAGTCCCTAGGCATGTGTGGGCCCGCTCCTCCTTCGGACTATATAGGGTCCCACACTCCCCGAGACGGGACGGACGTTTATCAGCCTTGCTACCGGTGTGACCTCCCCCCCCGTAGGGTGAGGAAGACCTTCCTTTTATTTTAAAGAACAAAGGTGAAACTTAGAAAAATTTCGCAAACAAAGGAGCAAAAGAAACAATAATAAATGTATCAAAAAAGGTTACAAAAAAGGACCTCAGAAAAGGCCCATTAACAAAGAGCAAGGCTGGATATCAGCGCAAGAGTTAACCACGCAAAGATATCAGCCAGGAGAAAAGGGAGAAGGAATGAAGAGCCGAAGAAGATGAAGAAAACACTGGAGGAGCCAGGGGCGGAAGGCGGGAGCAGGTCACACCGGTAGCAAGGCTGATAAACGTCCGTCCCGTCTCGGGGAGTGTGGGACCCTATATAGTCCGAAGGAGGAGCGGGCCCACACATGCCTAGGGACTTCTTGAAAAGTGCCGAGACGGGACGTCAGCCGGATTGTGCCTGCTACGGATGTAAGCGAGATTCCGTGATGAGATTCTGAAGGCGGCGGAATAGTCGAGGAGCGACGTAGTAGCAAGAGAGAGGAGGATGGATTCTGGAAGCTTTCCTCGCTTCGCGTTCCAGAGCGCACCGATGTTATCCCCATAGGTGAGGGCGCGGGGAGCGAAGAGGGTTGAGAGGACAAGACCTAAGGATTCCAATTCGAAAATCCTCAAGTCCCACTGGCGGCAGTCAAGGGCCATAGAAGCGCCCTGTGACCACCAGCCAATTCCCCAGGGAGAAGCGTCGACGTAAAGCGCCGGAACGACTCCTTTAGGCGGCCGAAAACGAGTCCACCGACTGTGGATAAGGCGGCACAGATGAAAAAAGGGGGCCGGGTTCGGGTGGGCATCTTGCAGGTAGCAGAGCTGTACCCAGCAGAAAGGAAGGCGAAGTGCCGGCAGGATGAAGTTGAGAAGGCCCGCGAGGCGCGACCATGCCTTGCGGGAAACAGGTCGCGAGGACATGATGCGGAGGGCCGAGCGGGTCTTGTCCCGCATAGAGGTGGTAAGCTGGATGCGCTTGAGTTTCAGATCGATGCGGAAGCCCAGGTAAGAGATGTGCTTGACGGGCGTAGTTAATGACTTGCGCCAGTTTGCGTTAATTGAGCTACGCTCAATTGTCTTCATGAATGCCCGAAGGGCGCGTTTACGACCAATGCAGAGTACGTCATCCAGGTACGTGTAAACCCGTATGCCGTGATCAGAAGCGAGCTGGTTCATCGTTGTACAGGTAAGTTTCTGCATCAGGAAAGGGGCGCCGTTAAAGCCCATAGGAAGGCGGGTGAAGCGGAAGGAACGGTTGTCGCAACGGATTCCGAACCACGGGCGGGCTTTGGGGTGGAGGCGGACATGGTAAAATCCGTCCTTCAGGTCCAGCTTCATGGCCCAAAGGTGTTCAGTGGCCGAGCGCATGATTTTCTTGATGCTCGGCAAGCTGAACTTCGGAGGATGATAGGCCTCCGCGGCGGGAGACATATCATAAATGAGACGGGCCGAGCCATTGGGCTTGGCAACTCCGAAGATGCGATGGGCACAACATATGCTGGCCTCCTCCAGAACCCCTCGTTCCACGAGGGCGGTGATCCAGGGAAGGGTGCGGTTGTCCGACGGGGCCCAATTACGGTAGGACTTATTTAGGAAGACCTTAACGCCGTTCTGGGCATTGGCCTTCTGCAAATGGGAGATGGGGGTCACGGAGTCGTAAGACCCGGGAGTTTCAACATCCAAGGGCGTATCAAAGTCGACACGAGGGGTTTCGGGCTCGAGAGGGTCGAGTCCCGGACTTTCCCATTGGTTTCCTTGGTCGTCGTTGTTACCCTGTTCATCACGGGCTCCGTTGCCCTCTTGCTGTTGTCCATTGTCGTTGCCATTGTTATCGTTGCGTCCTCTCATGATGTCTGGAGGGCCGCTATTGGGGTCATCAAGAACGTCACCCATCTCAGAGGGGTGGGTGTCGGATGAAGCCACGGAGGCAGGGGGCGGGGTGGCGGTAGGGCCTTGAAGCACGGTAGGGACTGCCAATCTGGGAAGGGGGATACACATGGTGTAGCACGGGGCAGGGGCGCGAGGAGGGTCGACGAGAGCGAGAGCGCCGAGCTCCTGGGCGGTGGCCTCAAAGAAGGCAGTAATCTCAGGCACAGGCAAGGGTGGGAACACAGAGATGGTGGGGTCGAGCAACTCGACAACACAAGGCACATGAGGGGGCGCATTATCACACGCAAAATTAGAGATGGGGGCGAACTCCCGTGGTCCAGAAGGGACATCACATATTTTCACGATACTGCAAGCAGGGCTTGCCACGAGGGGGGGCCTCAAAACATCGTACACGATGGGAGGAATGGGCACAGGGGACACAGGGCGTGGAGGGGTTCCAAACAAATTGCCGTCTTCGCAGTCGATCCATGCCGGCGTGGATGAGGCGTCGGAGATGGTGAAGCCAGTAGCGGAGGAGTCCAAGGTGGGGTCAGGGCTTGGGAAGTAAGGCGGAGATCCAGGACTCAGGGAGCGGAATTCCTCAGATGTGTCGGAGCGGGAGCGGACGTCAAAACCCATGCGGCGGCGGTGGCGGGAGATGCGGAGCTCAGTACGCCAGTCCACATTGAGCCTAACGTCTTGGAGGAACCTGCGGGCCCGCTCGAGTCCAAGCTGCAGGGCGTTAAGAGCTGATTGACCAGGGAAACATATTCTTCTAGGCTTCTTTTATTGTCTAGAAAATTTTTAACTAGAGTTTTGAAAGCTTTCCAGGCATCTTTTTCTATGTCCTTCATTGATGCATCAAATTGCTGATCAAGTTCCTGATTTGAAGTCCATCAAAAATTCCCCCATGGAGCTTAGCGTCACTGATTTGTGGAAGTTTTGAAGAAGAAATTTAAAAGCTTGACCTACTTTATTAAGGGTTTTGACATAATTTTTTATTATGCCAAGCTTTATATGCAGTAGAGGGAGGAGTATTTTTTGAGGAGGCACTAAAGGTTCAGCTATCACATTGTTTGATCTAATTCTAAATGCTTCTCGTGGAGGCCAAACCTTCTTTTCATAGTGCATACTATCTGCACGACTGTCCCATAAACATAGGAAACAGGGATGCTTCGTGTAGCCTGTTTGCGTCCCAAGCGTAAGAGACACTACCTGAAAAAAATCTAGCACGGTATGTAAATTCAGTGTAATATTCCTAAAAACAAATTCAAAGTAATATTTCTTAAAACAATAAGAATATGAATATGTACTGAAAAATCCTGTATGCCGATGCATTAAATCATCGTATTGGAACTAATTGGATATATGTACATCTTATTTTGAGTTTATTGAGTTGTGTTGTATACCTCCTAAATTAGGATAAGTTCCCCATTAACCCAATAGGATGCATTAACCTATAGGGACACACTTCAACAAAAAATATAACTCCAAAATGACTCATGATTTCCAGATTTGCATTCTTTTAAAATGTAAGTTGGCCAAAAGGTGTATACAAGTATTAACAATTAAAAATGAAAATGTCTATATCAAAAAGCTTAGAAATGCCAAGTGTAAAATGATCTTACCTTTAAGTCACCACATATCCTCCACTTATAGCTAGAGTAATTTATTGCATCCAGCAATTTTTTCATATTTTCATAACTTGCAGTAAGTTGGATTGAATGGCCTATAGGAACGGAAGCTATCTTGTTACCAATATTCAGAACACAGCTTTTAAACTTCTACTGGAGGAATCTATGAACAGTTTCCATTCTTATGGGTTGTAGGGAATTCCAAGGGCCTCAACAAGTCCTTTAATATTGGCGCAGTATACTAAAGAGCTGGAAGAATGCTGTAAAAAATAGCTTCGAAACTCTTGTTCTATATTTCTGTACCCCCCTAAATGTTGTTTCTTAAGCGAGAAGATTACTTTCAAGAAGTCGAGAGCCAAGAAGTTGTGTATTCGCTTTGAAACCCCCAGATCCCTGGTCAGGTCATTTAAGTGAACTTGAATGAATGGTCTTGCGACCATATCATGTGTAGAAACCTGATAAGACTCAGCTGTGTCATAATCTTGGTCAACTTCCATATTAATCTCTCCATGTACCTCTATATGTTCAGGAGGAGAAGGTATAGGAATTCCTGGGCCATGGGGCAGGGGTTTGATGGCAGAAGGAACATCCTGATATACCACACTATGTTTATTCTTCTTATTTATACCCGTGGAAAATATAATTGCATATTACATAAAGGAATTGATTTGGAGTTGCAGATAGTACATAAATGTTTAGTAAAGGATATGTTCATGCTGAAGTGAACTATGTTAGTTTTCAATTTTATGCTAAGTATTTGCATAATAATGAAATTTTCTGGAGCCAGTATAATACAGAAAGCTTAAATACTTGATACAATGCTCACCTTTAAGATTTGTCATGCAAAAATAGCAGTCCATAGTGTGGTCCTTGCCATCTCTTCACACTATGGGAACACCAAAAGAGAGGGACTTTTGTTCGCCCTGACTCCAACGTCTTAAACTTATGTAGCATCCCTTGCAGCAGATATGTGGTGCAAAACTTTTATCTTGATCTCTTAGCCTTACTTCAAAATATGCATGATACAAAGATTTAATTACAGGAGGGATTGTACCTCGCTGCTCGAGAAAAGTCACTTTGCCGCAAACATAGCAAAATCTGTCGGAGCTATTCTTACATTTTCTGTTCATTTTTAACTCAACCACTATTATTATTATTCTTATTATTATAATGCTAAGCAATTTTTAACCTGCAAAATATAAACCTATTTGCATAATTACTTAAAATGTACACAAAATTTACTGCGAATAGAGCAGTGCAAAAACTATTGAAATTTGATGTAATATAGGAGATGTATAAACTATAAAATTATTATCACCCCCTGTATCGCAAAAACTAGAGATGATAGAGAAAAACGGATGACAGATTCGGATTTAAAGGTCAATTTTATTAAGAAACACTATAGAAAACCTAAGGTACATTTTTGACGCAGACCAGTGTAATGCTACCTCACCCCTTCTTCCAACACAAATACTATTTAATCTAAAATGTTCCCCCTTAATCCAGATATTATTTGCACAGCATTTGCAATAATGATTCTCTCTCTTAACGACAAGAAGCTATCTCCGGATCAATGGGCTTATGGTATGGCTGTTTATGTTAGAGAAGGACGCTATGAATCCTATATTCGCTCACCAGTGTGTAGTTGCCATAAGGTTCAGGACATTTTGGTCTGTGGTATGATGCACAACTTTCATTTATTCTCGATATCCTGTAACCATGACCCCATTGATAGTATTATTCACTACCTTTTATCTAGGTTGGCAGCCCCACATAAATCTGATAGGAATGTGTCATTTAAATTTGATAGAGATTTTAATACACAACTTAGAGTATAAGTGATCTCTACCTTCCCCACTGATTGGCATGGTGTTGCTTCTTTTGACTTTGTCACAAAATTGGATTGCAAGAAATTGATTCCTGGAGACAAACACAACTCTCTAATTCACTTGAACCTGCACTTTACAGATTCTTTAGGAAATGTGGACCGTAATGTTGCCTCTCATAGGTTTGTTTCAGCAAACATTAAATAAACCAAAGTGTGTCCAAATATTGTCGTGTCCCGAAAAATTTATTTGAAATCAAAAGTTCACTAGGATTCTATGTACATGATAATGCTGCTCTAGTATATCACAAAAAAAATTAATAGGCGATAATGTTTTAAATTGTTTAGTGATAATGATATGTTGAGCGGTTCAATTATTTTATTCTCCATTGTTAATGGTATTTTGCGCAGCTCTGTTCTTCAGCGGCAGTTTCTCATCTGAAATTCCTGGATAAAAAATTTGCCTGTAGTTAAGTTAATAATTCCAAATTTAAAAATAGAATGATGGCATTGTCGACAAAATAGTTATATGTGTATGATGGATAAAATATATAATTTCTTGATAACATATATGTGCTAATAGCGTTACCCACTTTAGCATAAGATATAAACCTTCCCCACTTCTTTGCTAACAATATTTAGTTAAGCACATCCTTACGCTGGAAGAATATTTGCTACACACACGTTTCCCTCAGCACATCTTCCTACCAGCATCTCTAAATTGATTATTTTCTTTTGTACCAAATGATCAAGTAATTTCCTCTCTCTTTCTGTCACCTTTTTTCTATTCATATCTTCTACAACTATCATCAGATACAAATCCTCAATTAAATCCAACACTCAAACCCAAATGAATCTTGGACCGCTCTTCCTCAGCTTCACTCCTATCATTACAGGGTATATACACTGCATTCACAAACTTCGAAAATTAAGTTCCAAAGGTTTGCACATAATTCCCGAACACACAAATTTAAACCCAACCATTGCACTCTACCACTCAACACTCAAAAGCACACCCGCACACTTATTACTAATATATACCTGATCTCACCCGATTACAATCCAGTCACTCTATCCAACGAAACTCTACATTTCATTTATGTTTGTCTTAAATACACCAAGAATTCTGAGTATCTCTGTTTAAAAGAGATTGCCTTCATTTCAATTTATTCAAACACCACACATACAGAACCCCCACTCAATTTAAACATTGACACGGATTAACCTACATTGGTTAACAAGGTCCGAAACAGCCACGCCTATTGCCATTATTGTCTCCCATTCATAGGATAACCCCCTTTGGGGGCACGAATTCTTGAACCAGTGAATCCCTATCCGAGATTATTCGACTATTCTCACACACATTGGAAGACGTCATGGGTATTACTACTTCCCCCACATAAGCAAAGATTTAGTGATGTTTATAAAAATTGATGCCCATCCTGGTAAATGTGTGCTACCAATAGTGAGATAATTGGACTCAGTTCGGTAGGTATAATAAAATAATAAGAGTTGAAATTTAAGGTTCGAAGCCCCAAAGGGTTTTTAAAACGTGTTAAAATAAAAGCCAAAATATTTTCGCGTACAGCCAATGATCTTGAAATAACGAGCCCTCCCCTCCTTTCTCTTTAATGGCTTCTCCGCCTCTCTGATTTATTGGATTATTCCAATTTTCATTCTCTCTTTATAATAAGCATTTATTATTCAAGTTCAATCAGATCAATAACGAAAAGAATCTTTACAAAAGGCACCTTTCAAGCTATTTTTTTAATTGGTGCTCGAATAAATGGAGTGCATAATTAATGATAGAAATTTTAATTAATTAATTTAATTAACTGCTCTTTGAAAGAGTAAAAAATGGCAAAAATAATCAAATTATAGTTTCTTGTGGAAAACAAAATGCTCAGCAAATATTAAATGAAATTTCAATGAACATTGATTGAGACAAACAAGAAAGTTATGATGTTTAAATTCAACGAAGAAGATATTTAAATTAAAAAATTAAGACGAAAAGTAGAACATCAAAAAGAAAGCAACGGCCATGAATAACGATCGATGATGTGAATACAAGGTTAAAAAAACTAAGTCGCGTGCTATTAATTATTCTTTCTTATGACCTTAAGACGCTATGATCTTACTACTTAAAAAACTTTCAATATTGCAAGAATTACCTTGGCAGGAACTTGCTTATTATATAATTCGAAAGAGAATGTAAAACATCAAGAGCGTTTTAAATATCGTTATAAGCGGCTAAATAGTTAAAATGTTATTACCAAAACCCTCATTGAAAGGTAAAATTGTTACCATCTGACCGACAACCTAAGGAATGACATGGTAACTTATAGAGTCGCTCGCACCCGACTAAAAATACTAACTTACACCCTTAGACTTCTACTCTTTTAGGATGCGTCTCCCTTTACTTAGTTTTCCTGCCTCACGCATTCATTTTCATGGTACAGATTATTTAACACAATAAATTGACAACCTGAACCTAAATATTATAAGCAATTGACTTTACTCTAGAAATATTCTGAAAAATCCCTCAATTACTATGAATACGCTTTTTATAATTCAAAATATTTAAAGTAACTTTCATGGTCTTGATATAAACAAGCTTTCATAAAATATATTGAAATAAAAATATAGAAGCTTTACACTAATAAAATACATAAAAATAAATTAATTAATTTATTGGTCTTAAATAAGCAGCCTACTTTAACACCGTTTTGCCAAAAATTTGGCGATTTAAGAAGCACCGTTCTAGAAAATAATGCATTTATTTAACAGATGTTCCAAGGAAAAAGCAGAAATGGAAAAGGAACGCTTCAACAAGTCTTGATAGTACTCATAAAGCGGTAAGAAATCTTTTTAAGAGGATGGTGAAGAGCCAGTGGGTTTCTCTCTTACAAAAATGTACTTCTGCATTATAGAGAGGCCCTGCATAAAATCTTTACAAGTCTGGTTCTATTGGAGATATTTTCTGCTCTCAGTTTACATAAAGAGAGGCTACAATAATTCAATTAGAAAATTAATGAACAAAGGTGGTTCTACCTTTAATTTTGCTTTACCCATCATATGCTAACTTTTTAGACTATCACAGCGTTTATACACATTGTTTTAAAACTCCTTTTAACTTTGTGAAAGAATATAAATTTGCATATTATTAAAGTTATTTATGTGCCCATTTTTCTATTGTCCCCGAACCTCTAAGAGAGTCGACTATTTGACTCACCTACATTTCGTTAATTCGCATTCTGCTTGTATTATAAATCTCCTCCTTACATAGCCGTTTGACCTCGGCTAAAAAACGCCAAATGGGTTCACTTTACCCTATTCTACGACAACCTGTAAAAAAGGAAGCAAATATGGTGTAAATGAGAAAGGTTAAGGGATTTGTAGGCGCAGATGATCATCTGGTCTTTGTTGCCGGAAGTTTACGTATTTCTCCAGATGTCATTTGTTTTGCGGCGAAATTCCGACCACCATCCCCTAGGGTCCGATTCTAAGCTAACAGAAGTGAAGAGGGCTGGAAAGCGAAAAGAATAAAAAGGAGGTAAGACAAAAAATAGAATGCAATTGTGAAGAGAATTGACACCAAGAAAAACCCTAGACACACTATTGACTTCTGCATTATTGTGTCAGTACGGTAAATTAAATAATATTGAACAAAGACAGCGCTTCCACCAATACGAGTACCTCACGCAGATGAAAGAGCGTTATCACGGGCGAGGAGAAGGACATGAGAGCCAAATTTTGCTGGAGTATCGAACTAGATGACTCCCTGAACATTTTGTTCAGACGCAGCAAGAGCTACAAGCGCAAATTCTTGCCATATAAGGAAGAATTTTGTGCATTTATGTAATTCCATCGGGTTTCTTAATCGCATTGCTACACACTGATATTTGATATAAGAGATAGGAACTTCAGATTTTACTTGTAGTAATATATATTTATATGTCGCAGAGTATTTGATTTGTTTTACCTTTATTTAGATTTCTATTACGTATTATGATAAATATTAATGTGCTGAGAAAAATATATGTTTGACTAAACCGTTGTCTCAAACTTAATTTCAAAATAGTATGAAAATAAAATGCTTAGATTTAACATGACACTCTGCAAATAGAGTCAAAATTCAGCAAAAAGGGAAATGCCGAATTGCTCAAGCTATGTAAATTATAGATATATTTGGACTCAAGTTTTTAATTCAGCAGAACTAAATTAAGTAAGCACAAGTAACAGTATAAATCCAAAAATAAATTCCTCCATTTTAATATTTTGCCTACTGTGGGACGAAGGAATTTCATGTCATCGAATCTAAATAAATTGTACTTAGAATCGTAAATAAAGTGTATTTAGCTCCATTGCTCGTCCGTCCATATAGCGTGCTCAGGTCCAAATACAACACGAGCCTTCTTGTTTCTTAAATTGGTCAATCGCCTAAACGAACGTGAAGATTCTTTTCTTCCAGGCGACGTAAGACGGTTCGCCTGTAGATATTGATTCTCAAAGTGTACTAATCTCTAGAAAAACTGCTTGAGCTGTGTTGAAACTGTCCTTTTTCACAATTTGAATAATGGCTTGGTCCACCCGTTTTAGGTTTTCCTTGCCTACCTGTAAAATTTCCATCCATACATATATCTTTTTGACATAGGTTAAAATATTATGGATTGCACTTATATAGTGCTTAAAAGTCACTTCAATGACTTAAACTAAATGACGATCTTGGTTGGACGAGCTTTACGCTCAACTAGAGTCAATATAAAGGCGTAAGACATTTTTAAGGCATGTTAAATGGAGGACAACTGGCAAGAATTGAACAAACGTACAGGAGAGTAAACTGATGTTAAATGCCATCCAAAAAAGGTCAGTTCTCTTTACAGCAAACCTAAGAGTTCGAATCATTTTAGACGGTTAAATCTTTTATAGACTGGGAAATTTCCTTTTATTTATTAAAATTTACATAACTTTTAACATACGTAATTTATACCTGTATGTGATTTTACAACATTTTTGGAATAACTTGGATATCTTTAGTAGAAGTTATGAAAGATGTTGCAATAAAATGAAGAAGCTATGAACTTTTATTGATCAAAATTATAAATAAAATGTGCTTCGGTCATTTCCTGGACGCAGGGGAATCAAAGGGCATGCAAAGTTTTTCATTAAATCCCTTTTATGAGTGCCTTCGAAACACACGGCCAATACGGCTCATCTCACTACTTCAACCTCAATTTATCGAAGTCTAATATCCGATATTAATTCCGATTCAAATATCGAAGCAAAAAGAACAAAACAAATTTCGTCAATTTGAAATTCATTGTCCAATTTAATTTTTTATTATTTTTCAAATTATTCTTATTTTCTAGGCCATTTGTTTGAGAAATTCGTAGTGATATATTTTACAAGATCATGAACGACCAAACTAATGAATAAATCTAGTAAAGTTGGAGAAAATACATAATTTATTCTATTGTCTAATATTAGCTATTGATATAGACCGTAGAAAATTGCTAACTAATCCCTTAAGCTACATCAACTTTACATGGTTCAGGAAAATTGTTGTTGTCCACGGTAAAAAAGAAAGTTGTATATATATATATATATATATATATATATATATATATATATGGACACCGAGAGTACTGCTAGTGTTTTTTTTGGTCATCAAAACTAAAGTTTTAAAGTGGCCCCAATCATTACCCGGGCCAGGGCTCAGAAGTATCCACGCCTATTGTTGCCCTAGAGGTCTCCTTTCACCCAGAATTTGCAACCCTTCATAACGAAGCCCTTGTGCAAGCCCAAAAGGAGTGTGTAACTCTCCTGCCTCTTTTGGAAAAAGCGAGGAGTCACGAGCTAGCCTGTGCCGGTGAAAAAAATAGGTATCCTACCTCATTAAGGAAGGCCTACTTTACAGCGCCTTCTCGGATCAGCTCCGCTATTCATACCTTGTGTATGTGCCAATCTTACGTTCCCCAAGTCATAAATCTCGCCCATGATGCTTTATTGGCTGGTCACTTTAGTCATAACAAAACGGCTCAAATAATATTTAGATGATTCTTTTAGCCCAGCGTAGCAAAAGAAATTGACGACTTTTGCAAGTTTTGTAACATCTGCCAGAAGACTAGGGCAAAAGAGCGTATATGACATGCACCCTCCAGAATACCCCAATAATTTCGGAGCCCTTTTTTAGAATGGCCATTGATTTAATCGCTCTGATTTAAGTCCTCTCCAGCGAAGCCATTCTTTCGTCTCAGTCCTAGTAGATTTCGCGAAGCGTTTTCCTGAAGCAATCCCCTTCAAGAAAATAGATTGTGTTACCTGTGCAGTGGTCCTAATCTCTATTTTCTCTCGCATCAATATCCCAAAGAAGATCATGTCCGATGAAGGTAGGAAATTCACCTCAGTATTAATGGAATACGTCGGCAAGCTCCTCAGGATTTTGCCCCTATTTACAATCCCTTTTTAACCCTCAGCAAATTGGATTTGTTAAAAATTGAACGGTACTTCAAAAGCCGTATTAAAAAAGGTGTGTAATGCTCAGTCCCGAGAATAGCATCGGTGCCTGCTCGTTGCTCTCTTCGCTTACTGAGAAATCTCTCAAGGCACCCTAGGATTTGCCTCATTTAAGCTCTACTATTGCAGGAATGTAAGAGGCCCAATGAGTATCCTTAACGAGCTATTTGCCAACTCCCGCGTGGATGAAGAAATAAAATCATCCTACTCTTAATTATTATACCTCTACAATCGTCTAGAAGAGTTTGCTGACATAGCCTACAGGAATGTCCATCTAAATTTACAATAAAATCGCACCTGCTTTGACGTCAAGTCAAAAGAAAGACGATTTAGCCCAGGCGATGAAGTACTCCTTCTTTTTTCCACGGAGACGAACAGCTCCTCAGCCAATGGAAGGGCCCTTTCCTATTCTCGAGGCTCGTCGCCCCGGGGATTAAATTAATATACCCCCTCTGTAGATAAGCTGTTCCAGGAGAACATCTTAAAGCAATACCACCGCCACGCTTGTATCAATAATATCTTCCCTCTTGATGAGACAGTGATGAATGCCTCAACCACTCCGACTCCCTTAACGTAGTCCAAACTGTGTGTTGAGCAGGACAATGATTATCTTCTCCACTATTTACCAGGCTCCCTAGAAAAATCCGCCCTTGTATTAGATGTGGACACCCGACTGCTATCCTCCCAGAGGACACAATTATTAGGCATGTTAAATAAATTCCCTGATTTGATCTCGGAAAAACCCAGTTGCTCCATCCACTGATCACTCGATCACACTCACCACCCAAGAGCCTATTCGATCAAAACCCTATCCTCTTCCAATCCTTTTGCACCAGGCTTTCAATGATGAAGTGGAAAATCTGCTAAATTGGCGAATCATAGAATCTTCTAATTCGTATTACTGCTCCCCTATCTTTATGGTCCACAAACCTGACCAGTCTTTCCGTATGTGTGTAGATTTTCGGAAGCTTAACGCTATGATCCGTTTTGACGCTGAACCTATTCCCCGGATAGACCAAAATTTACAGTTATTCAAAGAGGCCAAATTTATCCGGAAATATACCTATGTAAGTACTATTAATTACCAAATCCCCCTGAAGGAAAATGCCCAGAAATATACCGGATTCTCCAGTGAGAAAGTCCTTATGCAATTTCGGCGTCTTTCATGCGACCAGGTCAGTGCTTGCAGTAACTATAACCGAATGATTCGTCGAATACTAGACGGGTTACATAATGTCTCGTTCTACTTCAACAACATTTACGTTGCCACCCACACCTGGGATCAACATCTGATCTCCCTCTATTTCCTCTTAGGTTAGCTCCGTGAGACGAACTCACTGTAGGCCACAATAAGTGCCACTTTGCGTACGGCACAATTAAATATTTAGCATTCAACGTCGGAAAGAATCAAATTGCGCTCCAAGAAGAAAAGATAAGGGCCATAGTCAGCATGCCCCTCCCGCGTACGAAAAAACAGTTACGCTCTTTCATGGGATCTACGACTTTTTACCGGCGATTCGTCAAAAATCTTGCCTCACTTGCTGCCCCCCTTTGCTCCCTGCTTCAAAAGACGTCACCCAATCCCCTTGCCTGGAACCTCAAAGCTAACGCCCATTTTCATAAGTTGAAAGACCAGCTTGCCTCCCTCCCTATTTTAAGGCTTCCGAACCCAAACAAGCCTTTGGGTATTCGAACTGACGCCAGTAATGATGGCATCGGATGTGTACTCCTGCAATATGGAAAAGACGGCATAAGTCACCCTGTTGATTACGCCAGCCGGAAGCTCTTGACGCGAGAAAAGAATTACTCGGTTATCGAACGTGCATCTCTCGCGATTGTCTGGAGTGTAGATAGACTTCGCATGTATTTAATATGAAACGAATTGATTGTAGAAACTGATCACCGCACACTAGTCTACCTTAAATCTCTAAAAGTCAAAAGGGTTGTTTAATGAGTGCAAGCTTGCTCCTCTAATAATATCAATTTCGAATTCTCTATATTAAAGGAAGTGCCAATGTCCCAGCAGATATTCTAAGCAGAAACCCCATAGAGGCCTCCCCCCAGCTCAAGTAGGAATACTTAGTACTATATTATTCTTACTTTGTGCATAAAATTTTGTCGCCGAGTCTGCGTACTCGCGTTATAAGCCTCAAATCTGTTCTTATATTTATCCATTCTCTGTATACCATTTGACAGTTAAGTTTTTTGGGGGGATGGGGGTTCTGTTGTAATCCTCCGTTCCACTACCATTTTCGTGCTTGTTTGTTTAAGTATATGTATATATATATATATATATATGTCGTGAGTTTGGATACATTCAATGGGTAAATTCTTCGTGAAACGAATTCGAGAATGTCTCACCCAGGTTAGAAATTATCTTACTCGTGCCCCAGGTAATTCCTGCCCCTCCCTCAAAAGTACAACGCCCCTCGAGCCGAAACACTAGCTCATCTCGTAAGAATTGCTCCTCTCAACAAGGGGCATGCGTCAAGGTAAAACCCTTTTACCCCTTTCGAGGATTGTCCCCACCTGATATCCACCTCCCGACCCTTTAATTGGACTCTCCAGCGTTTCCAACATTTTCCTGTCTGACCAAGTCCCATATTTTGATCCTCGTTAAACTGATTAGTATTTGGTTTATTATTTCATTAGTAACGAAATTATTCTCCCATTCATTTGCCTTTGTAGACATTTCCATAAATAACATTATTAGTGTAATTAAAGTTCATTTTCGTTTTTAATCTTTTAATAACCTTGAATGAAACCTGATATTTAAATCTTCCTTTTGGCTAACTATTAATCTCTTCACACACTAACCTCTTATTTTCCCTTTGCAGAGGCTCTATCCATCTGCCTGCCTGCAACTAAGTAGACTGCATTCTCTGCAGCGATGGTAACCGCTCACGAATACCACGCCAATATATTTGCACTGTTGAAGTTCACACCAGTGGCAGCCTTATTGATTTTAATTTGTATTCTCTTTATTTTTGTCACAACCAGCGATGTTAATTTCATTCAGTAGAAATTAAATTATGGAAGGGAGATGAAAAAAAACCCGAATAAATACAACGGAAACGAATAGCTAAAAAATTTAGAGGGAATAATTACAATCGCAAATTTTTCGTGCGTTTGGTTTCATCTATATTTTTCAGATATTTTAACTAAAGGAATTTCTTGCAATGGGAATTATCGCCATTCGTAATTATCCTTTCGGCAGCTAAATCATAGAGAATTTTTAGTGGCAACCTTCCTTGAGAGCCCGAACGACTTTTTTCCCATTTTGAAGATCTTTAAAAATTCAGAGGAGTCAGACCAGAATGGTATGTTCTTTATTCATATTTTCCATATCCATATAGCTAGTGCAAGAATTTCTAAATCAAATACCAAGAAACATTCGCAGAATTGCTATCAATTATAATGTAGTATACAAATGTCTGATATGATATTGATATGGTCAAACCTTGGCAGAAAATTGCGATGTAATTAATCCAGTGAAACTACCTTAAGTATTAAATTGACTGTTGGATAGAGTTATTTAGGATGAAATCACAAAAGAGCATCTATCAGAGATAGACGAGGAATCATAGCAGCGGAATGCTCTATTAATCTTTTTATGATACGCATCGGATATCTAAAGCAAAGACAATTAATTAAATATATGAATGGAAAATATTAGCATATAGAAAAGGAGACTGCAAATAAATAAATAGAACATAAAATCTGTAAATCATCATCGTAGCATACTGAATCCATGTATAGAGATCAAACAATGGCGCTTGATGGGCGGAAAATGACTTTCGTTCTGCCACTTTACAAACCAAATAAATCAATCACTTCCTTTTTGCTCAGAATATGCAATGAAAGTTATGTGTCAAATTGACGATATGGTTATTAGTAACGTACTACATATGGAAACGTGCCTATATAGCTGACAAGGTGGTAAATATAGAGATTGTACTTGAATGCCGATAAGTGGACTTCATTCTCTAATGTGTTGGCTAAGTAACTTCCAATAATTTTCCCATTATTCTAAATTTACCTACAAACTTAATTATAAAAATCTGCCCTGCAATCAGATTCATACCGACAACCTGACGAGTAAAAAGCAAACGTCGTTTATTTCTTTTTGTGTAGAGTCGAGATTTTGTTAAATTTTCCAGCAAATGATGTTATGTCCATTCTTATCATATGTATTAGTTTATATTTAATTAAAAATACAAATAAATTTTATTCACCGGGGGATTTGTTTTATTTTGTGGGAAAGAGATTCTCATATTGAAGCTCTATTTAATGCCACTAGAGAGATTTATTTTACAATGGCTAGAAAACTTTCTTAATAGACTCAGTTCCCTATGTTAATAGAACTTGCTCTATTCCCTATATCAATAAATTTTCTTCATATTAGACAAATTTAAGATTTTTATCTAATAACGAATGAGTGAAAATATCGGGCTGATATAGCGGTTGTTTGGGTTCGGTTATTATAACAAAAGGGCCCGTTTAAGTTTCATCTCGGTAAAAACAACAGTACAACGTGGAATTAAAATTTGATTCTTCTTCCTTTATTCAACTCTTTATATTTTTCTTTCCTTCCTGTTCTTGCCTCCTTCAGTCCTTTCTTCATTATTTTCAATTTCTTCTTCCTTATGTTTTATTCATACCTTCTTTTATATCCTTCACCTTTTACTTTTTATCTTCATTCTTTCCTTTTTGTATCTTTCCTAGTCTATTTCCTTCCTTTCTTTATTGCATTCAACGCCATTTCCTCAAAAGGTTCATTTTTTCTTGTTTTTGAAATGACTTTCAACTTCTGTCCCTTTCTTTTCTTCATTTGATTGAACTTCCGTCCCTTTATTTTCTTTATTTCCTTCAACTCCTGTCTCTTTCTTTTCTTCCTTTACCCTTCTTCTATTATTTATCCCTATATTCCTTCCATCCCGCGTTTCTTCATTACTTCTTCTATTCATTCTATTTTCATATTTTCATTTTTATTCTTTGCTTATCACCTTCTTTGCAAATTTCCTATTATCTTTCCTCCTTCTTCATTTTTTCTGCATCTCTTTATTTTTCTTTCTCAATTCTTATCTTCATCTTCTTTTCTTTCAAACTACCTTTCTTACTTATTTCTTCTATCTTACATCCTTCATTGATTTCCAACTTCATTCTGTCATTTTTTCCCTCCTCCTTTCTTTTCTCTCATTCCTTCCTTTTTCTCTCTTTTTTTTTCCCTTTACTTAATTTTTATTATCTCTTTCTTCTTTTTTTATCGTAGGAAGTAATATTTCAGATGATTCCACCCAGTTTTTTCGGATTTAATAAGAACTGATAATTTGGACAATGCAAACTAAAAGGATTTTTGTATTTTACTTTTGAAATTCTACAATAGCAAACTTCATTTTACCCAACCTTTGTGCAGTCAAACTTGCCAGTATCAATCGTATTTAGAGTCAATGTATTTTACTAACAATCTTTCACAATAACATCCAGATTACTAAACTTTCCCACTACCAAAACTTTCTGCTGTCTCATAACGAAAAATATTGTATTTCTTATTCAAGTCGGAATTACAGTCCAAATTCAGACATTCTGCTGTCCTTATTTATAAAAAATATGGTATCGTAACAATACCTTTGAGTGAAAGTAGAGGTAATTTGTTTTATGAAAATCCATGCATTAGTTTTCCAAGTCATTCGACTTAAAACAGGACTGGGTCTCCTATAGAAATGCATTCTCATTGTGATAATCAATTTGACTGCAAACATAAGTGGATGTCTTTAAGTAATAGACTCTTTTTGAAGTCACACCATTACCACACCTAATTCGATTATCTTTGGAATTCGAGAGTTAATATTATTGTATCCCTTATTTGAATTCTCACTTTTAAACCATAAGAAAACAACGAATTCAAAGGGCAAAGTAGTATTTGAGCTTTGTATGCAATTTATAGTTTAGTTAAAAAAAATAATTAACCATATTCCCAATTATCTGTGGTGCCACAGTGCTTGGTAGAAAAGATTTGACAATGAGGCATGACACATAGGCATCATTTGTGAGAGTCCAAGACAGGATAGTAGAGGGTATTACTTGCTATCGAAGAACCGCGAAACGCAAAGTCGTATTTTGGGAATATGAGATAAAATGAATCTTTAGCTCCGTGGACACGCAAATTAACACGGAGTTGAGAAGGCTACACCCAAACAACATGAGTAGACCGAGAAGGACAGTACTATAGTAATTCAGTCAGTCAGAGTCACGGACATATTCACAATTGCAGTAACAGTCACAGATAGTTAAGATTCCAGTGTCGATGTTCTATAGTGCGAACTGAAAAAATGCTGTAAGGAAATATCGGCTGAATCCCTCAGACCACCTGCGCCTAGGTCATACTTAGACTTCATCAAGTCATCGACGCACAACAGGGTAAAGAGAATTTTAGTTGTATCATGATCATCATCATCAGTAACTCTATAATTTAAGAAGTGGACATTTTTGAGTATTTGAATAATAATTTCATCTTAGTTTGGTTATGACTTTGTTTTTTTATCAAAGTTATTTTTAATAATTCTTTTATAATATCAAAAAACAAAGTAGTGACGTTCAGAAATAAATATAAGTGTCGAAATTTTGTGAATTTTTTAAAGCCAAAAGAACTACAAATGGTGAAGTTCATAAAATTTATTTTTATATATCTCCTTCTATAACTATATTTTAGCAACGCGATATTTTCAAGGGGGGAAATTTAGTTTAGAGTTACTTTTTAAAATTATTATAATTGACGAAGTTCAGAAAATTTATAAAAATTTAACCATGGCGGCTTTTTTTTTAGAATTTTAATTTTAATCTTTGTAGCGAAGCCATTGCCTGATCTTTTCTATATTTTTCCTTTGTTTAATCTAACCATTATGTACCATTAATTTGTGTTGTAAAAATAATTAAATAAATATCAGTCTACACGCATTGTCACTTCTTGGATCCTCGCGTTTATTAACAGATCTCTCATTGATAACTAGTTTCGCAAGTTTTTTTCGATGTTTTCCACATTAAAATTAAAAACTTTTTAATCTCAGAAGGAATAATAACTCTTAATATTAACTCTTAATAGACATTAACACATCGCAATGGCTCAAATGTCCTAAAATATTGAATATGGCTCTCGAATGGAAATCCGTTGAAGAAATAAAAATTAAAATCCCTCTGTGAGGAACCGTAAGTATCTTCAGTATAAATACAGATCCCAGTGGATGAGGCTATCGGAACTCCACTCCTCACCGCTTGGTTTAAATCCTGGTGAATCTCCGCTCTCAAGGGGAAAGCCGCCTATAAGGCGATACTTTGATCCAAGTGGTACACGTGAAAAGATTGAACAACGCTTGCTACCACGCACACAACTGTTAATCAGATCACCCTTGTCTCTTCCTCATACGCCACTGTACTATTTCTTCCGGGAACGTGTTATTATGCCTAACCCCCCCCCTACGCGCAACGTTAAGGGGGATAAGGGCGTGCTTGCTTGGACATATCTGTTATATGTACAAAAAAAAATACCGCTCTATCTACACCTTTAACTATAACGAGAACGATCCCTAGCTCCTCTGGGATTTATAGCGCTTGTCTTTCTGATTAATATGCTAACAACTTTATCTAGTAAGAGAATCACGTCTTCGAGGTACAGATTTCACGATAATTTACCGTCTAGGAATAATCAGTAATTATCCGTAACTTCAAACGACGCTTTTTGCTTACAACTTGTGAATATTGAGGACGAGAGAAGAGACGTCGAGGTGTCAACGCATGAGGAGGGTAAATCTGTGAAGCACCTGCCAGTTCGGAAGGTGACTTTAAGACGACTCAACTTTGTACATCTGCAATCCATCGAATGGCGAGGATGCTTATTTTACACTTTACATTCTAACAAGTGAGCGGATTTTAATTATCGCCTTCTTCTGACACGTTCTATGACCACTTTTACTATTTCTCCTCGCTAAAGGCATTCAATTTAACACATGCTGTGCATTGAAATGAATTTAGAATTACTTCTATTTCAACTGAGAGTATTCGAGATGGATAAGAGGAGCATTTTAATTAACTCCCGAGCCATTATAAAGTCAAGAGTTCAAAATTATTAATAGTTATGTTCTCAAATATACTGAAAGCAGTAGAGTGGAAAAGGGCATTCATATAAAAATAAAGGGTATATTTGCTAAAAAACTTTTTTAACAAAAAACCATAAAAATCAAATTGAAACTTCAGATAATCCATACAAATAATTGACTCGAATTAGTATTAAAATTCGTATAGTATAGAAAAGAGAATGTACATACACATAATGGCATTATGATTTCCATCTCAAATATCCTGTAGGGTGTTCCAGGAAAATGGACCCCATAATAAAATGTCATATATGCGTAATATGTTAATTATTTCATCAACATGTTTGGACAGAGTAGTGATACAAGTTTATTGTTAAATATTTACTTTTTAAATTACTTCTATATTTAAAATATTGCTTTTTATAAAACAAAGCTGTTCCACAGTGATTGTAGTAAACTCGATGACCTAGATAGTATTAATCGGTGTTTCTTTAAACGATTATATTGTGAAGAACTAATTTATACTCGTCTGTAAACGTGAAAAATCTTATTAATTATAATTTTTTTAAACTAAGGAAGATTTTTAACTATAAAAAAGACTATCCTGAAATTGAGGATTTATTGATGTTGGTGCGGAATGGCTCACAAATGGAAAACCATGAGTGTTAAACTAGTGGATTGCGACCAATGATTTTATTAACTAAGTGATGGAAGACGCTCACTTTGTGGTTAGTAGAAGAAAAAAAAGAAAAAAGAGAGAGTGGGCTGGCAGACAGTACTTTTTAGATTGCGGCAGAGCACGGCAAAGGTAAAACTCCTACTCCGTCCGATGGCACTTTTAAGAAAGAATAGGTTTGGCTAAAGTAGAATTGTTGGTGTTAGGAAAAACTTCGCTTTTTCCGCAGGATCTTCCTAAATTCATTGCAATTATTTCAAGAATAATCAATTTCCCCACCTCCCCTCCTTTCTCTCTATCTCTCTAAAAAATGAGTTAAAGAAAGCATTTTTTAATATGCCAGAGGGATAAATTCTTGTTTATTCAGGCAAAAAAGAAAATGCATGAGTTGGATACTTGGAATGATGTAAGTTCAATCACACATAAGAAAGTAAAAAAGTAAAGCAGATTCAGGTAGGGAATAAAAACACGTGGTTTCGATCGTTATTATTCATGACATTATTAGTATGGCATGATAACACACTAAAACTGCTAATGTAATTTCAAGTGATTTCATGATGAAGTATATCCAATTGAATTAGAGGATCTAAAGAGATTTAGAAGATGTTAGACTCGAAATTAATTGTTTGGTATAGAATTCAGTATTCTCAGTGAATTTCATACATTTCCATAACCTCATAGGTAATTCTGAATTCTTAAACTATAATTCGTGTTTTGGGTGGTGTATTTGTTCTTATTTGTTGGAGTTTTGTCTCAGAGACCGCAAATTTTGAACCAACCTGGCTTTTGTCACGGAATAAACAATTTAGAATCTTTCACAATAAATTCCTGCTGTTTTTTTCCTCTTTCTCTTTTACGGTTTGTTCGCCTATTGTTTGCTGTAAAAGATTTATAGGTACTCGTTCTTTAGTGCCCACTTCGGAGCTTATTTCCAATTATTTTATTGTGAATGAGATCCCAAGAGGGCATCTCCGCCCTCAATTTCCTACTGTTTGGTCAGGTATGGAATGAATTAAGTGGAAGGGAATTATGTTGAAGGAAATGTTCCCAGTAGCCACAACCACATGAATTGTTGGATCTCCATGGATAGGCAGATCTCCCAAATCTGCCATGATTTCACATCAATGCCAAAATCAATGTGAAGTAATTCTAGGGGCGCACTGGTAACTGCCTGGTATCCTATCTCCTCTCGAAGCACATTTCTCTTTCGAATTCAAGGAAGTGACAATCTTTTAGATTCAGATTTCTCCTTGCTAAAGAGTTTACATAAAGTTTAACAATTTTACAAATGGCTTGAGTCAATTTTCAAAGAATATCGTAAATGATTGAATGAAATTGAGAGCCTACTGAAGCTCAAATCTTTTTAATCAACCGTTATAAACACCTATAATATATTACCGACCTGTTAAATAGTAACAAATTTGACAAATTTTTCGTTGAGCTAAGGCTTAATTATTCAATGCTGTAGAATTCCAATAGAATGGTAAAAAAATAGAGGAATATAACGAAAGAGTGATAGAAGATAAAAGATATAAGTGAGTAAAATATTACACTTGAGATGTAAATTTAATTACAGACCATGAAAGCGGTCAGAGCATCCAACAAAACACCAGAGGACCGAGAAAGCGTGGTATGAAAAGATGATTAATAGCCTGCGAGATTTAATAAAGGACTTGAATGAAAATAGATAAAAGATCAGAGTAACGAGAACAATGGAGAATTTAGCTATTTTTTGCCTGATCAGAACCTTGCTACTATTCTAACACAGCCGTTATTACATATTTGTAAACTACATAATTAGTACCTTAAATACTTAAAACTACTACCTCTTCCATGTTATGTTTGAATAGAAACAAAGCACTATTCGGGAAAATTATGGATGAAAGTTTAACATAACGTAGTGAGACGGAGGAAAAATCATATAAGAAACCATTCAACGAAATCCTACTCTACTGCCGTAATTATGCACATAGCTTCTGACTAAACCTTTGCTAACCAAATTATGCGATCGAAAGGCAATTAGATAAACAAGGAAACTATACATTTTATAATTAATTATATCAAATGTATATATTAATGCGCATACATTTTCCTTTTTTGTTAGGGAGCTGCAGCAAGCTGCAATGCAGACAAATAAGAGCGTCAAAAACGATATTCCATGTGCAGCGGTGCCCTTACTTTTTCATCTACATCTACCGAAACATGGTGCGAAATGGTTTAATTGTTCAGAATAAACCGTCTTTTAATGATTAATTAGGTTTATTACTTCGTAAAGAGGTTTAAAATGTTAAACTATTTACATGTAAGAGGAACATTGCAACTTTAGACTCTTTCCATTGTGAATCTTATAAAAATGACAAATATTATGTAATTAGGGTGAGAACTGATTTTCCCATCAAGAATACTCTATGTGCATATATTCTGAACTCATATAAGTAGAGGATAGGAAGAAAAATCATATATAAAATTTTAATAGGGAAATAATACTGTAATGAAATGTAAGCTATGATTTAAACCCCGTGAGGAACTACAGCATGAATTACCTCAAGAATATTATTACAGCGCAAAGGTTAGCAGCAATTAAACGCCCTCCTCCCTACCCAAATGTCCCTCGATTCTTTTTCTTAGCAACCATGGCGAGAATTTTTGAGGGACTGGATGAGGAAAGGAATGACAGAAGAAATAGTAATCCAAAGAATTCACAATAACCATCGACGAATTTAAATAAAACTATACCCATCAGGAATCTGTGGGGGTTCCTTGCTTCTGAGGGAGAAGCTCTACCCACTCGCTCACGGATCACATACCCTTTGAGATGGCATTTAGGCCGAACAGTGTAGGTTAGCCGTCGCTTGAGAAGAGCACACTAAAAATTCAGATGTGGGGAAAGATGACATGAATAAAAAATTTGATTTAAGGGGCCTAATTTTTTAGCTCAATTTTGTTCAGTAGAAAACATTTAATTTGAAACTGAACTTTAGAAAATCACTTCGAATCGGCGAATTTTAAATGGAAACAAATTCCTGCAGAATGAAAAAAAATGAATATAAGAGAGAAAAAGAGAAGCAGATAAATCTGATAAACAATACTGATTTGTTTCTTAGACTAGTGTGTGAATGTGTGAAAACAATTATCAATGGCGGATTGTAATACACAAAATGTTCTCATTAGAACTTTTATTGTCGCGGGGGTCAGTATTAATAAATAATTCATAATAATGAAGTAAACTTTTAAAAGGCGTTATCAATACTTTCTTTACTTATAATTTAAGGAAGTAAAAAACGAGTGAATCTGGATCATAAGTTTGAAAACGGTTTGCCCCAAAAGTAGTGAAGTAAGGGAGAGTAAAAAAATATTAACAATACAACAGAACATTAGCCAAATGATCAAGAAGGATGCTACAGAGACATTAGGCATGCAGCTCTTTCAGCCTCTTATTTTATCCTAAACGGTTATTCTATGCAGAAGGAGAGAGGAAAATATGACATCGGAAAATGAAAGAAAATTCATGGAAGATGTCCTTGATAATGAAGATGAGGGTGCTTGGGATCGTCTTCGATGGCTGAGATCGTTGTTAATAAAGAGGAAATTGCTTGGAATCCTCGTTCTTTTCCTTTGTCTGTTGAATTTATCCCTTTATGTAATCGGATTTCACATTTGAGAAAAAGACGGATAAATGGATGAAGTCACACATACGTTTCTTATCCTCAATAAACTGAAGGCAAACGGCATCAAAGCTTGCATAACCGTCATATCACGACACAAATGAAATCGCAATGTCCAGTAAATATGTGAAGTGAAATAAATCTCAACACCTTTTAAATATGCAACCTTCTATGAAAATTACGTACACCATTAGACAAAAGAGGATTTTTCATTTCTAATATGTTAATTTCCGTTTCATTATGAATAAGTCATTTTTAAAAGAAATGAATTCCATCCTATTAAAAAATTGCTTCAACCTGAAGCACTTAATTGTTTCATATAAAGCGGATGAGATTAGATGAATGTTATTGCCTTAATGTGTATGGTGGGGTTTGATATAAAAATTATTATTCTAGAAATAGAGAATTAAGTTAGAATTAAATAATTCATATTTCTTCAATATCCTATAGCAGTAAGATAAACAGAACAAGAAATGAAAAAAACAGAAAAAATAAAGAGGAAATAAAACAAGAAAAAAAGGGAGTGGAGCATAGAATATATATTAAGGTTGACGCCAGGTATCATATACAGGAAGAAATAAGAAAACCATTAGAGACAAGATTTATTTCTTGTTTAAATATCTATCTGGACACTGCCACCGAGGAAATGAGACATGGGTAGAAGAAACAAGATTCAAGGTTCAGGGATGAACCGTGATGTCAACAAAGCGACAAAAAGCCTTTGAGGACAATACAAAGGGTGTAAAAATATCCCGACATAACCTTAGTATTTAGCGAAAAATATCTCACATCCCCTAACTCTAACCAATGCTTTTTGCAAAACTTCACCACTCTAATCGCTACAATTATGCAATCAGTATCCACCAGTATCCAACCCTAAAATTCTGACGAATAATTAATGAATAGCCAGCTCGCATTGTTCAATAAAACAATAATTAATTTATATATATATACTTTTAAGTCTGTAAAAATATCTATTTCTTTCTCCAAGATTTTGATTATCAACAATTAACTGTAATATATAAAGAACCATAATCACTATGCACAAACATTTACTACACCAATGCTCAAGTGAGGTTCAAGAAGAGCTCTTTATTTCCATTCCAGATGAAGGGTTTGAAATGTAAATTTACATAAATCAATAACCTCACGGTAAATAAAATCTTCTCTATAATTTACAGTCATTTACTAGGAGCCTAGTAGCGAGTAACTTACTGTATTGTATATCCTGAAAATATCTTAATATCATACTAACTTACAGTATGAATTTAAGTAACACTGTATTTAAATGTTAATGCACTACCTAAATGGTCACTGTAATTTTATATGGTGTTACTGTAGATATTAGAGTAATGCACATGTTACTGTAGTTTTTTCTATGTTATGTTACCACATTTTTACAATAACATTTCAGGTTAAAAATTAAATAACATACATACATTCTTTGATGTATGTTCAGGATTTATTTGTTAAATTTACAGTATGGCAGTTTCAGGATGGATCAAGCTGCTTTTACGCTTGGCTCAAGGGGTATTATCAGATCAAAGCAGATTGGACCTTATGGCTAGGATAGCATGCATTCCTAAAGATGTCATCTGCAGTATTTTGTTCCTTGCTCTTCTTGACGCCATTTTGCAGACATCTGCGTAAATTGTAAAAAATACATGATTGAAAATACTGGGATACCTGTATGAAGTATTTTTTACATGCACCATGCGATTAAATCGATAATTTTCCTTATGAAAAGAAAAAATCCATCTGAAACTTGATAATATATGATTTTAAAAGGTGCCAAAAATGAATGGATGTTAATTGATATGGAAGTGAGCTATTAATACACCATTTCTCTAATAAAATACTAATAAAATGATGGGACGTAAGTGAAGAGCTGATATAGGTGTTATAAATATCACCAATCTCGGATTTGAAGATGATCTCACGATAATGAACGAAAATAGAGATCTGAAAGAATTTCATGATGTCACAGCAAATTACAGGAATGAATTGAAGATAATATTTATTCGAAGCAAATGCAAGAAATTACTTTTGGTAAAGGTATGTTCGAATGAATGGTTCTGAGGAAATGAGGAATATACATTTGCATCAAAGTAGAGTTGTTTGAAAAGAATAAAAGAAGGGAGTTTGAGGTGAGAGGAATGATAGATTGTTAAGAGGGCTTATAATTTAGCAGGCAAATGGATATAGTATTGAACAAACTGTATAGGTGAGTAAGGGTTCCTAGCAGATTTTTGTATAATATATATGAGGTACGCAAGGCGAGCAAAGGTGAGCAAAGGAGAGAAGAGGTAGCTTAGACCAGTTGGTAGGAGAGAATTTCACAAAACGGAAACGTGCTGGTAAATTAACCTGGAAAACCTGAACGGTGTAACATGAGTAGATGGGAAAATAGAATGAGCATAAGAAAGGAATAGAAGAGGGAAATTGAAAATTTAAGAAACAATGAAATTTGGTGTATATTTAGGAAAAAAGCAGCGGGTAATGCATTAGATTAGAGAATAAAATTATTAGCACAAAGAGTTAAAGGAACTTGTGGAAAAAGAGCATATGTAGAAAAGAGAGTATTATATCTAGAATAGATGAATATTTTAGAATAAAGAAACTAAAGGCTAGTAGTAAAGGAGGAACCCACTAAAACAACAACAAAAACTTAATAAATGCAAAGGAAGATGCAAATACCCCATTAGTGAGGGCAAATGAGTTAACAGCAAATGTATTCATTTGAAATAATTATAAAAATGATGGATAATAGCGGAAAAATCAGACACAAAGGAGGATTAACTCAGGGGGAAGACGTGAATTTAGTTCATAGGGGGTAAAAACAAGCAGAAGGGTACAAATAAATGAGTCAGTTCTCAATAGGGACTCATTTAAAATTAAGAGTCGACTTAACTTCAAAAGTAAAAGATAATTTCAAGTCCTATACCTAGATCGATAAAAAACTTGTGGTTCTCTTCAGATAGAAGAACATAAAAATTAAAGATTGAGAAGCTGAGAATATGCAAATGAACGAACATATATGATTGAAAGTAATGAGACACTGAGAGCACTAAAAAAAAAGCAAAAATGAAGACGCTAATAAACCTCAAGTAAGAAATCTGATACATGCGAAATATTTTAGGAGTAAGCGAATATATTCGAAGTAAACACAAAAAAATAGACGATTAATTCATCGTGTAAGAAAGAGTACTTAGCCTAGCCAAAACAACTATGAGAAAGTGCAACAAATAGAAAAGTAAACAGGCAAACATTTTAATTTTCCAGAGATAATTTATTTTCGTACGCTCATACAAGAAGGCAAATAATGCAAACCTATATACTGGGTTATCATTGAAAACTCAAGGAATGTGGTTTAATCATAAATCATTTGGGGTCAAATAATTGTGCTCAAAATCGTACAAACCATTGTTTACACTGTCGAACAAAGTAGCCTTATCATGGCTCTTTGCCTGGTCTCTTCTCTTAAACTATGGTTCAGTGGCACAGCCTTTTCTTGGCTCTGCTCCTGTGAATTAGGGATTTTTAGAGTAGCTCCTTCTTGGCTCTCCTTATTTATACCAAGGATTATTAGTATTAATCTTGAGTTTTTCTTTTCTAATCTTTTTCTCAATAGACACAATATTTTCCATCAGAGAATACTCTTCCTGACATCTCATCCAATTTCCTATGCTTGGTCTAGTAATTTTCCTTCGAATGTACCATTAAATGGAACACCCAAATGGAGCAGGTTTACTAATCGAATGACGTTGATTAAAAAAAGTTGTTGAATTTGATTTGTATGGGTGAGGTAAATTTGATCGAACATTTTACTAGGTTCCGGAGGGCTCGGTTCTAATGGCTTAGAGGCAAGAGGCAAATTGAAATCTAAATCAAAAGGGAAAACAAATTCTTAAATTGGGTAACTATAAAGTATATCACTCAAGCACCAAAACTTGTTTAAAATAATAAGCAAAATTCACTGCAAAATTAATCTTTTTAAATTCTCCATCCTAATCTAAATTATAATACATAACATATTAGGCTGACCAAACTAAAATAATTTGAAACTGAATTTAAATCAGCCTTTTAGAAAATATTTGCATAATTAGGACAAAAGGATGAACTCCACTCAACTTTAAAACTGAATCTTTCCCCAATTAAAATTTGGGGAATCTAAAGTTTACTTTGCTTTCCAACCAATAAAAAGCCTTAGTTTAGTTTCACCACATGTTTATTTTAAGATCAGTAGTTCCTGGTGCCTTTCTGATGGATTCATGTTATCTTTTACTTGGGACTTCGGAGATTTTAGGGTTCTCTGGTTACCTGAAAAAACTCCACGTCAGGTAGGTAGGATGACGGAGAGACAATGTGGTATCTTCCATCTTGTCTTCGCTGGAAACTTGATCGAATCCCGCAAGGGTAGACGAGTCAGGGAGAGGATAGATAGCGTTGAATAATGAGGGATCCTGGGAAGGTTGTCAGTTTTGATGGGGCGGTAGTTTTGGTTGCCAACGAAAATGGACCCGTAATTTCTTGGTTAATTTTTTAAAGTGCTGAGGTTTCAGCACTAGTTTTCGCAACCATTTAGGATTTTAACATATACTTTCCCTTCAACACACAATTATTTATCCCTTTCTTTTTCCCTGTAGATTTTTATCTCATGATACTAGACATAAAACTCTTGCGATGATTTACTTATTCTAGACACAGGAAAGAGATTAAAAGTATTATAAAATATTATAATTCATTTGAATTAAATTCATACAGTGGACTATAATCTCTGATATAAGCTCCTTTCTTCCACTATTAGAAACATAATTATGTAAGGTTAATATGAAAGTATTTTACTACCGATCTGCAATCTGGGAATCTAGAGTTTAACGTGGAATCCGTATCATGAGTATCTAGAGCGTATGACGGAGATCTTGGTAAAGCAAATTGCATGCAGAATTGGATTCCTGATTTTTAGGGCGGCGTTCTAACTC
This sequence comes from Ceratothoa steindachneri, assembly GCA_963969495.1. Taxonomy (NCBI): domain Eukaryota; kingdom Metazoa; phylum Arthropoda; class Malacostraca; order Isopoda; family Cymothoidae; genus Ceratothoa; species Ceratothoa steindachneri. The sequence goes on from OZ018318.1 coordinate 209,471,863, forward strand.
ATCGCCGTTATAAGCGGGGTGCCATAGGGACGTCAGTCAAACAAAAGGGGCAAGTTTAAAATATTTAATGTACATAACCTACTGCAAATAATGGTAGAGACTGATCATACTCATATATTTTAGGGAAAATAAATTATTAGCAAACATCAACCCATTATAATACCAGTCCAGTAATGAATAACATTTCATAGTCGCTATTATCTTTGTTTAGCAATTCACATAGGTTAGGTAAAAAAAATCTTATAATGTCCACTAAAACCACTAAAATATGATTTAGATCATTTCGTTATATTTTCAATTGTTCAAGACTTTTGCACAACCAACAAACCGTAAAAAACTGACAACAAACCCTAAAAAACTGACTCGCAAATTAAATAACGAGATTTTGTCGTTGCACGTTAGGTCATAATTTGTTTTGATAGTTGAAGTTGCGGCCCAGATGGGCTGGCATATCAGAACTCGTGACAAGTTCTTGCATATTTTTGTCACATTATGTATACATATTTAACTGTCCGGTGCAAAAGTGAAGCAATGACCATGATATTTCTAGGCATTGTAATGAGTCAAAAGATGTGGTTTTACGAGTAATAAAGCTTTTCGACGATACTGGGTTCCTGTGAGTCGACGATATTAGCTGATCGCACTAAAAAAGAAAATCTCACGACGCATTGAAAGGGGATAAATAACCGATTTGAAACAGCAGCCGGCATTACACTTCGAATTGCCCAGAACATAACTAGAATGGGCCACGCCAGACTGCCTCGCGTCGCTTGAAAGAGGTAGTGCTCGTATCACGATCATTTGATAATAAATCACTTATAAAGTTAATAATCAATCAGAGAGATGACTTTCACAACTGAGCATGTCCTGTGGTTTGCTAAAAAGGGTTTTCATCGGCGAAAGGAAATTTAATTTTTTCCGATCACATTGGAAGAAACATGTAAAGCGTGGTGCAAAAGATATATAGAATCCCACATATACTCAAACGATTAAATTTAGAAGTGACAGCGTTAAAAACGTTGATGTAGTTTATATCAATGCAGCGCCTAACTCACCTGATTCAACTACCGTTTATTTATGTAGGCAGGTGAAATTTGTGACCCTAAATATCAAGATTTAATTTGCATGGATGAAATTTCTAGGGAAGACCCCATTATCACTTCGTATATTTCTATTTATTATTATTTCCTTTACTTTCATTCATCACAATTTATTCAATTTTTTTTAATATAATTCCTTTTATTTTTGTTTATATTACGTTTGTTCATTTTCTTTTACTATTTAATTGATTTTTACCTATTATCATTTATTCCAATTTCCTGCAGTATCTTCTCAAATTTTCCTTGCATTATTTTCATTCTGGTTTGTTTCATTATCATTTCTTTTATATTTTCCTTCCATTTTTCCTTCTTTTAAAGTAATTTATAACATAATTGCGTCTAGAAATAGAAAAACATCTTAATTGCAATTGTCTTTAACCTTCTTAAGGCTGAGGGAAGAGATAAAATGTGAAAAGGCGAAACATTTGTTTTGTGTACACATTTTTCACTGGAGGCATTCAACTACTCCTTGGGTTTTACTAAACAGGGTGACACACGAGACTCTTCAGCTCATTCTATTCCAAAAAGAGGCTTGTAATCAATGAGACTGATTATTTTAATTAATTAAATCATTAACACGTGTATTTTTGAGTCACGTTAATGCGCGTCTACGATAATTCTTTGGAAAGTCGTTAGTTATTAAGAACTGTTGATGCTCTACATATGCTTAGTAAAAAGTACTTAGAAAACTGATATGTAGAATGACGACCAATTTTGATGTCCATGGAATTTACAGTCTCAGAATACCTAGTAACTCTGGCTTGTTGATAAAATCTCGGCAAAGATTTAGGCAGAGTATGATTTACAACCTCTACTACTTTAAATAAAATGCGAAGACCACCAACATCTTTACAATGCCCAATGTCTAAATAAAAATAGGATAGTAAATATTTTACAGAATTAAATGAACGATCAAGAAATCTCAGAGGAGAGTCTGCAGCAGAAGTCCATACAGCTGAGGAATACGTAAAATGAGGTAGAATAAAAGAAAAGAAACCCTTGCAAAAAACACCATGATCCTCAAATTTTCTTATATTTACGAAGAATGCCCAATTTCTGCGAGATATCCTGAGACATGCATCTTGGATGGATTTCAAAAGTGAGTTTAGAATCTAAAGTTACTCCAAGAGCTTGAGCTGGTTAGCCTTGTTAATCAAATGTCTATATATTAACAAATAGGGATGTTTAGATAAGAGAGATCTAAAACGACTCAAATCATTTCCTTACACTTACTAGGGTTCAAATTTATATCCTACTGTAAAATAAAAACCTCAACTCCCCCCTCCCCAATTTATTGGAGACCACGCATAGATGTATACGGCAATGGGGAATGCCACTTCCTGTTCGGGAACTTTGGTGAGTTGCGACTCTTGAGCGCCTTAGGAAAATATATTCCCCAATCCTGTGAACTAGTCCCAAGCCTCTGCCCCTTCCCCGGTGAGCAGGCGAGAAAGAGCCGCTGTGTCTCGCACCTTGCTGTTAAATGAGGTCTGGAGCTTGTGATTACTTTTTCCAAATTCCCCCTTCCCCCTCAGAATCGGGCATACATGTACTTGGATTTTACTGTAGTCTGAGGAGTCTAGCACTCACGTCAAGGACGTCCCCATCGTTAAGTGCCCTAAGCTTTAGTTAGAGAGCAAGACTAGCTCCGCCGTGATTCTACCACGATCAATTGGTAGCTTCTGTGAACGGCAAGCCTTTGAATTTGCGCAACAGTCTTCCTTCATTTAATCGAACCAAAGAAAATCTCCATCGATTACCTTTGAGGAAAAGAGGTTTCCTCTTCTAGTGGAAATACGAGTAATCCCACATTTCCGGTCGAGCGTCATCTTTTTAAGATGAACGATACTCTCGGCCTATTCAAGTAAATCTCGCCAACCATTTATGCACTCTGTCTGATATTAAGGTTTTGAAGCTCAATGCCTCAAGTGTTTGGCCTCCTAGTCGGTCGTTACTCCCTGCGAACAGTCCTTTAACGGTTAGCGTTGCAGAATGTGATTAAGTCCTCCCCCTCACATAATATAGGAGTAGTGTATGGTATAGAGTGGTGTACCATAGCACCCACTAAATACACCAGAAATTAATTTTATTCAAATCTTCAGTGAGACAGTCTGCAACACTCAGTCTCATTGTAGGAGATTGAACATGAGTATAGAGAAAGGTATCATCAGCATATGCTAGAATTTTATTAGTGATATTAAACCACCTATCACTAGTATATAATATAAAAAGAAAATGCCTAAGAACGTTACCCTGACGAACTCCAGAATATAGTCTAGAATAAATACTAAAACGCCCATCGACAACAACACGTTGTTGCCTATTAGTTAAAAACTCTGTTCAAATACCTAAGACTCTACCACCACCAATGACAACAGACTTTATTGATATGAACAAGTGAAAAATAGAGATATCACTCAGAGTTTATTTTATTCTGATTAGTGTAGATGTGCATATATATATATATATATATATATATATATATATATATATATATATATATATATATATATATATATATATAACTGAATAACGTTACAGCCATGAGGAAAATTAAACAACGGACCATTAGTCGAAATGCCTCGCAGTTCTCCGTTGTTTCATTTTCCTCGTGGCTGTAACGTTATTCATATATATATATATATATATATATATATATATATATATATATATATATATATATATATATATATATATATATATATATATATATATGTATATATCTAATACACCGTTTCTTGCAAATCGTTAATTTGTAGAATTACAATATTCAGTACTAATATTCACTTTCCACATCCATCGCAAGGTGGTTTCAGTTGTAAAATTGCATCTATGATGTATCCAACATAGGTAAGATTGTGTGCCTCTCTTCCCATTTCCACCGAGTGAAGAATGTAAGATATGCCGCTGTATATGTTGCGCACATTTTCACGTCCTTTAACTTCACCTCTTTTTTCTCAGATCTCTGATAACAAACATGTTCAGAGCTATGGCCAGGTTGATTGGGTTATACTTGAATTGGAAAATATTATTTCCGCCACATTCAATCCTTGCTTTATTAATCATCCCTTACAATCTTTCTGGCCAGGTATCTAAAGTCAGTTTCTAAGAATTAGATTGGAGTTAATAACAACAGTCATTTTCTTTCATTAATACTGAACTCAGTTTTGCTCAGTTATTTATTTCCTTTTAATTTTCTGCGAAATAACTTCCTTTTTATTATTTCAAAGAAAATTTAATATACAGCTATCATTAGACTTTATTGAAAGAACGTACCATTTATTTCTAAACTTTCTGCATAAAATGTAATTCAGTCTTAATTAAAACAATGTCTACACAACGCTTGTGAATAACGTATCCTAATCGGGTTATAAAAGGTGATTCTCAACTTTATCATGATGATAATAAGATACAGTACCTAAATGCAGAATCTTTATCGTATGCATGCAATTTAAACTTACATAAAATGTACTTCTGTCAGAAAATCCCGAAATAAAACTACTGTATTTGGGTCTTAGTGGATTATATGAACACTTATATTTCATATAACTTTTTTTAGAAGTTTCAAAGTTATGTTATTCCCAGCCAGCCCCCTAATATTTTAAATACTTATTTTGATTTTTTTTAGGAGGAATTAACCAATAATTTTTTTAATTTTAAATAAGTATGGATTGGTATTAGTGGGACAAGGTGGCTATCATGGAAAAGGGGAAACTTTATTTAACATGGTGGGAATAGATGTTTCTGAACTTCCTTTGATGAAGATACCTATTTCTTCTCAACTGCTAAAAACTAGGAGCAATAATTCAATTGTTCCATCTGTTCTGACGTCTTCTCTGTTATAGAATTCATCATAAAATAGTTAAAAATAGCTAACCCTAGTTTCTAACTAATCTTAGTAATCACCAATAATATTTTATGGGAAGAAAGAAAATTGTGAAGAAGAGGCATGAAAGAGGATAATCATATTCCTAGAATTAATCTACAAAAGATTTTATTTCAGGTTAGGAGATCTTTTGTCCATTATAATATAATGTAGAATTCTGGTATCCTTTTCTACACGACGGTGTAAATGATTAAAATTGAGCCACAGACTAAATAATGTGGTTTCAGGATGACATGAGAGATTAGATGAAGAGAAATTGAGCGTGCTCAATTTGCCAGAACAAGATGGAAGAAGATAAATAGGTGAAGTAATCAAAGTTTATAATATCTGAATTATTTTTCCTTTATATACGAATAAGTTTCTCGCCTTAATATCTCAAATAATAAAATTAACAATGGTTTCCTGTTAAAAATAAGGCGTTGTGAATCTACCACAGATTAAAACTAATAAAGTAATAAGGAGTTTTAGTCATTGGAATCGCTTGTCTGGACAAAGGAGTAATTATATCAGCTCGTTGAAAATTTGCATAAAGAAGTATTGCAAGAAAGTGGTGTTATTTACGGCGTTGTCCATAAGTTGATCTCATTGTTATTCCTGAGACTGCAATTACAAAATATGAGAGGGAGCTTCTAGAAATATTTATGGGCTACCACATATCCCTTGCATTCAAGGAGATAAATAAGCTAAAAGGGTGTTCTGAGTACACTGGAATGTGAAGGACGAGTATGTGATGAATGGAAAAAATAAAAGTTAGTAAATATTTTTGAAAGAATGGAGTGCATATATTTGCATTACATAAACCAAAATAAAAGTAGAGAAAGAGCTTGTGTGTGATCCAGTATGTATAGTCAAGTATTGAATCATAGTGATAGGCATAAATAGGATGTGCTAGTCTTTTGAGTGAGGAGTTACATAAGGATATAATGGGGTAAGAAGGTTTCAGCGCAAAGGTTATGACGGTCAAGTTGAGATGTACAAGAGTAGATCTTCCATTGGTTTTAATCTAAGGGCGCTCTCTTAATACAAATGATGCTGAATATAAGAAATTCTGTAATTACTTGAGATTATTGGTAATAAAATTGGGAAGGGGTGCCGGTTGATGGTTGTCAAAGGTATGAATTGTCGAACAGGGTGATATATGAGAAACCAAGAGCTTTCGGTACAAGTAGAGCGAATGAAAATGGAAAGAGAGAGAGAGGTAGAATTTTGTGCTTGATGAAACATATTTATGACAAACACGTAATTTCTGCACAAAGATGTCTATAATAAATAGCACATGAGTTGAATAAAGAGGGAGAAGAGCATTGAGGAGTATGAATGATGAGATCAATAAGACAGTATCTGCTGTATTGATGTGAACTGTCAAGATTTATGAGTGTCGTAGAATTCTTTCTGATAAGAACCCTACTGACCTGTCTGACACCACTTTTACTTAGTTAGTGTCGTAGAATTCTCCTCCTTTTTGTTCTAGTCTCTAAGAGTGCTAAGAGTGTCTAATATATTGATATTATAAGAATATCTTAAAGAAAAGAGCCGTTGTGCAACACGTAAGGATATATATAAGAGAAACGAACATTAATCCCAAAATAACTTATAATTGACCTTTATCAAATGAATACATAACATTTATACATTAACTACAGGACTACTCGGAATATTATCCTAAACAAAAATTAATTAACTTAGTTTCCCCTCCAAAATTGGTTAACGTTTTCTCTATACACAACAATAATATTAGAATTAGGCTTACGGACTCGTGGAGTTTAAAGGGCCTCAGAAATATTTACTCTTGACGCGTGTAGATGGGCGGAATTCCACGGTCGTCTTGGCGAGGGTAGCAGCTGGGGGGTCCGCACGTTCTTCCGGGGGGGAAGAGTTCTTCAAGGACGAGAACCAATACGGTGCTCTATGCAACACCCAGGCAGTCGTGGTCTCTCTGACGAGAGTGAGTCGAACTTGGTTCTTGAATCAAGCTAACTTGGAGTGCGGTGTAATCACCGAGTAACGAGCTCGAGGAGGAGCTTTTCTCCTTCGTTACTAATTTTCTTATGGACGAGGACTGAACTCGGGGAGGGTCTTCTTCACGGGCGAGGATAACGGAGGGGGGTTTCTCTGGCGAGAATAAGTTACTTAAAGTTTGGTGTGGCCACCGAATAACGGACTCGAGGGGGAGCCTTTTCCTTCTTCTTCTTAATTCCTCAAGGACGAGGAATACCCCTGCCTGGTGTTTACGGTGCACCAGGATATGAGGAATCTCTCTGGCGAGAGTAAGTCGAACTTACCAAAGTTCACTTATTGTTTGGTTTGATAACCAGGGACTTAGCTCACGGATGAGCTTTTTCTTAGCCCCTTAAGGTAGGTAGCCCTGCCTCTTTTGCAGGGTGCTTCTTGGTCTGGCGACACAAGTAAACTACCTCGCCAGTCTCGGTAGCTCGGTTGTGGATCCGAGGACTTCGTCACCTAGAGACTGACGTATACTACCAATCCAGTCTAGGTAGCTCGGTTTTAATCGAGGACTTCGTCACCTGGCCTGACGTATACTACCAATCCAGTCTAGGTAGCTCGGTTTTGGATCCGAGGACTTCGTCACCTGGAGACTGACGTATACTACCTCGATTTTCCTCAGAGTTCCTCATTTATACCTCGCACCCCCACTGGGGGAGTGGCAAGGGGGGGGAGGGGCTTGAGGACGGCCCCAGGAGAGTTCTTTTTCCAAACGGTCTTTCCCACGAAGTCAAACATCGGCTCCTCATTAGCCATCGAGGTTGGGAGAAAACCGTCTCCAATTTCTTGTTCGACGTGAAACTGGATCTCACTCTCCTGGGGGAGATCTTACCTTTTTGACCTTTAGGGTCTTACATGGCACCGAGTTATGCCACCCTGTGGTCAAACTTTCGACTCGCCGATGCCTGGGGCGGATGTCCTTGCGGTAACCACCGCCTTGGGACTGCATCACGAGTGAACGGGGGGGGGGGGGGGGGGTGACCTCTTTCATGGCACGGTCTGGTGCAGCGCTGCGGCCACGCGGGACCCGCCGATGCCTTCGGCCGGATGTCTTTGCGGTAACCGCCTTGGAACTGCACCAAGAGTGAACGAGGGGGGGGGGGGTGACCATTCCTCTACAATGAGTATGTGACCATTCCTCTACGTGACTGTGTAGTGTAAATTTAAATTGGTTGGTATGCTGGTGAGAAGAGGTACGAAAGGGGGTAAGACCTTAAAAATCAACACTGAGAGGGTTGAAATTAAGAGTGAGGAAGTAAGTCTAAACATGAGATAAGAGCTGATAGCTCAAGTGTTGTAACTCGGTGAGTTGAAACAGGAAAGAGCAAACATAACTCTGAATGTAAGGATTTTAAAGTGATAGGAAAGAGAAGATGAGAGATTTACTTGTAGATACATAATAGTCTAGATAAGTATGTAGGTAAAAGGTGTTTCATTGCAGAGAATGAGTCAGAAAGAAAAGTGAAATGATGGATTATGCAGATTTAAATAGCCAAAATATTGCATTTAGAGGGAAGATAAATTCGGATCTGGGTGTTAGGAAGAGGATATCCTGGGAGAAATTGAAAAAATATGAGAAACCAAGAAATGAATAGTTGTTGAACATTATGGATAACGATGACAGAGTACGTCTAAGCAATCAAGAGTGCGAATGTATATTGATGGCTAAAATGTTAAGACAATGAAGCAGATTCAAATTTGGAGGGCTTCCAGGGTGTAAATTGGTTGAGTTATTGGGAAGATGATGATATAAGCGAGCAGAGTTTACTCTGGTTAGGAACGGGATCCAGAAACCTAGGCCTGCCAATGATGATGATAGGGTAGCTGATATGCTATAGTTGATATTGATTGGGCGTCTCTTGAAGCTTTCAGCAATGTGGTAGGAGGATTTCAAAGGAGTAACGAGCCTCTCCCCCATTGCTCCTCCCCTTGCCCCGGGCACTTTTTCAAGGATCAAGTAGAAAACCAAAAGGCTCGACCGATGTGTACTTTCTGTCTCACTTTATTTTTCATTTTATTGCAAAATAAATGTCTTTGGTCCTAAATCGGCAAACAGCGGAGCCGAGATCGACTGGCCATTTTGGTCTACCATTATACTCTTGAGTTCTTTGTTTGTCCCCAAATCTCCCTCTGTTTGTCTAATCCTCGATGCAATAGCGAGATGAGGAAGACATGCATCTTTGATATACCCAAGTGGTGACAATCGTTTTCTCTAATTTCGTTAGGTACATTTAATCTTCGAATATTTTCAAAACTTTACATCTTTTATGCTCTCTCGTCATGTCGCTTGCAAATATGAGATGTTAGGCAGAATGTTACAATCAAGAAACTGAGTTTACATTAATATTAAAAGTTTTAAAAGCGATTTATTGAGGTCAATTTAACGATATATTTTAAATTATAATTCAATTAAATAACAATACTACATGAGACAAAGCCTTGTTCTTTTCCTTTCTTCTTAATGAAATGTAAGTAGGCAAAAAAAAGAAGGACAACATTCCTAGGCGCGCTTGTTGACCGGGAGAACATAAAACTCTCCAGATCCTGACCATTATTTATAATTAATGACCTCTACGGACGTTGGGGCAAGGATGGGCTACCGTCCCTCATATGTGAATATCGGCATGTTGTCAAATGTTCAGAATTTGCTAAAAACTTTAGAGCCTAGGTTCTAATTCTAGTTTCTAATCTTGGTGCAGCAGTTTGAGACATCTGTGTTTGTTACCCAATTGAAATAACTTTGCCAATTCATTTATTATATATGAACTTCGTTTTTATATACAGGAAAATAAAGTTTTATCACATGTATCAAATATAAGGTTTAATTCAACCGTTAGCTACAATTATAATTAACAACAAGCTAGCAATGTTTGACTCGATGGTGGATGCATGAATAAAAGTTATTAACTGTCTGTAGACTAGGTGCGTATTCTGATGAAAAAAGCCAGAAATTTGATAAGGTGGAGAGGAGTAGTTGGGAATTGTACAAGTAAAAAACAATTAAATTTTAGTTGTGAGACAGATACGAGGGTTCGGGCGTAGCTTGAGAAGGTGTCGTACTCGAAAAGTTAAGCGGGATTCTGATGAAACTTAAATTAATGGGGAAATATGGCATCGTCGTAGAGTCGAACATCTGGATCCCGTTACTAACCATAGTAAACTCTCGCTTGCTTGGGGTTCGAACAAGGTAATGTGAAATGCTGTTCCCTCGATCGTCTAGCCCCATTTCTAACGATCCTAAATTGTGAATCTTGGGGTCTATATTGCAAATCCTAGGGTCCAAACGAGTTTAAAATCCTTTGTTGATGTCAACAATTGCTTGATGATTCATACGAGTAGGTCGGCTTTCACGATTTCTATTTTCCCTTCCAAGCATATCATGAAGGGTAGAATTTAGACTTGAATTTAATTTGCAACTTAACGGTTGGTCGAGATAACGTCCCTCGCGACAGAATTTAGTTCCAATTTAATTTCGCTAATAGCGTTAGAAAACGTACGCTCCAATGCATCGTTTAAAATACAGAAACGGCAAATTCTAGTTTGTTTGATGTTACAAGGAACGTAAATTTTTTTTATTGAAGGAATCCCATTGAGTCCTGACTGAAAAGACGTGTTTTCTCTCTGCTCCTGCTTAATTCATCTTTGCCTATAAATTTCGTTTTTTGAGTAAATTAATAATTCTAGATACTTCCTGCGCTCATATATTATTAGTCGCTGTATTCAAAAGATAGGCCGTCTTATTCGCTGTGTTAATTTTATTTATCTTCATCCGTATTCTAGAAATCGACAATGCCCGTGATCAAGTTTGAATGTTCGAGTTGTGGGGCTTCCTTTAATAAGGAAATTTACGTTCCTTGTAACATCGAACAAACTAGAATTTGCTAACGCTATTAGCGAAATTAAATTGGAACTAAATTCCATCGCGAGGGACGTTATCTCGACCAACCGTAAAGTCGACGAATTAAATTCTAGTCTAAATTCTACCCTTCATGATATGCGTGGAAGGGAAAATAGAAATCGTGAAAGCCGACATACTCGTATGAATCATAAGGCAATTGTTGACCAGCAACAAAGGATTTTAAACTCGTTTGGACCCTAGGATTCGCAATATAGACCCCAAGATTCGCAATTTAGGACCGCTAGAAATTGGGGCTAGACCATCGAGGGAACAGCATTTTACATTACCATGTTCGAACCCCTTCGCACTGCTAACTCCTATCGAAGGTGAAGAAGAAACTGTACTAATTGGGGATTCTTTAATTATAAACCAAGAGCCGGAATTCACAGCGCGTAACCCGTCAAAACGAAAACGATTTTGCTTTCCCGGAGGCCGCATAAATAATATAGTAAGTGAAATTGACAAAATGGACTAAACACGTGGTGGGCGTACGATCCTCAGGACAACACCCCACCCGCGACAACCGACAACCGCGCTAAGACTATGATTCATACTGCGAAAGTTAAAGCGGATGACGTAGGAATAATTGGTATTTTACCCCGACTAAAATTTACGTTGCGTCTGCAGTCCCGAGCTATATATACAAACCAGTGCCTTAAGCGCTAGTGTCGCGATACTGTAGTTAGCTTCTTCAACGTTTGGGATACATTCCAAGACCAACCTTAACTTTATCAAACGGACGGAATCCATTTAAGCGATGTGGGGAACAGTCGGCTGGGTAGGATTTTAGACCAGTCAGTACGTAGCATGTTAAGTAGGAGAGTTGCGGGACCACGTGATGCCCATGCGCCGGACCGGTCCTCGCTTGAAGGGGCAATGAGTATTGGGGAGCAGGGAAACGGAACCGATTCGCGCGTCGTAGAAGAGTACACTTAAAGCGCCAATTGAAATGTATATATTCAAATGTTAGTAGCTTAAAAAATAAACTTACCGAAATAAAAGCCGTAATTCTAGAGGGAGACTACGATCTCGTATTGTCAAGTTAGACTTGGATAGATACACATTCGGGGATCAGTTTTTACGAAATGAATATACCAGGTTATAAAATTCATTATACAAATAGACAAACTGGTAGAGGAGGGGGCGTATTAGTGTATATAAAAGATGACTTAAACGCTATAACGATCGACTCGTCTACGGCAGATATGAGAAGTGAGGCCTTATTAATCCAATTATGTTGTAATGCAAAAAATAAAATTAATTTAGCCGTCATATATCGTCCTCCATCTCAAATAGAAAGAGAAGATGCTGGACTCTTTCATATGCTTTCATCTTGGGTTAGAAAAGGGATTACATTAGTGTGCGGCGATTTTAACTATCCAAACGTTAATTATAGTACCCTAACGTCAGATAAAGCTGGGGAGAGACTACTAAACCTTATTCTGGAGAATTTTCTCGTACAAAAAGTGGAGGAACCAACTCGTGATAATAATATCCTCGATTTAATCATGGTGACTAAGGAGTCATTGGTAGAAAATGTTTGTGTAGGAGAGCATTTAGCCTCGAGTGACCACAATGTGATTAGATTCGTAGTAAACACGTGTGTAGAAGTAAAAATTAGTACACAGCTGATGCTACGTTTTGGTAGCTGTAATTTTGATACTTTTCGCGAAAGGATTAAGAAGGTAGACTGGGGAATGCGGTTCGAGAATAGGTCAGTAGGAGAAATGTACACTGAGCTTCGGCGTACACTCCTTAGTGTAAATTTCGACTTAGTAAAGTATGTGCGCCGAAGAGCGAAAAGTCGATGAGAGCGCCGTGGGTTAGCCCACTAATATTAAGCTTAATTAAGGACCGAAATAGAAAATTTCAAATACATAAGAACAATGAGTCATTTATTAGTCAGCAAAATTACATAGATTCTCGAAGAGAAGTTAAACGGGCGGTTAGAGATGCGAAGCAGAAATATGAAATAAAACTGGCGAAGGATTCGAAGAAGGAACCGAAACGGTTTTACGGCTATGTAAATAGTAGGAAACCCTTAAAAGGTTCAATAGCGCCGATTAAAGACATAGATGGTCGTTTGACGGAATTTCCGGCGGAAATGTCTAAAATTTTAAATGAACATTTCACAAGCGTCTTTACTGTTGAAGATTCGTCCGAATTAGGATCGTTAGTTGAAGAAGTAGATAATAGTGATATTTGTATATCCGACATAACAGTTAATGAAGTGGAAATTCTTAAATATATTAACCTGATGAAAAAGTCGAAATCACCCGGGAACTTAAGAATGAGCTTGCGAAGCCGTTACGTGCAATTTTAAATCGCTCATTAGAAGTTGGCGTAGTCCCTTTCGACTTCAAGCGTGTAAATAAAAAGTTCTTCCAACCCTTCAAGTGATTAACTTCGTGGTCGAAAAGGGACGGGAGAGTTGCGCACCTTTGCTTACTTTACCCCAAACTCAACTACTTCCGAGATAAACCACTCGGGTATAACCCTCCGCGAGTGAGCCTTAATTTGTTTTTGACGCATTGACGCCCCTTCGTCCTCAATGAGGTGAAACCTCGTCCCGCTTGGACCCAATTCCGCGGCTTGATGCCCCCTAGTGTCAGGAAATAAGGAAGATTTGTGGCCACTAGACGCGCTTTGAAAGCAAATTAGTCGGAAGATGGAAGGGTTAAATTGAAAGACCCAAAAGGATAAAGGAAAAAGTTGAACAAAGGATAGAAATGATTGAATGGTTGAAAGAAGTATAAATGAAGTTGAAAGGTTAAACATAGGACAGAAAGGATTGTAGCGTCGCATAATGTTTAAATATATTAAAAGGCGAAAATGTAATTAAGCATTTAAAAATAAATGATTGGAAGATTGAATAGACGTTATAAAGAGTAAAAAGAGAAGTAGTGGATAAAAAGTATTAAATATAAGATATAATGATTGAAAAGTTAAATAAAGGGGGGCAAGTAAAACAGAAGATGAATATATTTTAAAGGTATGATAAGGAGAAAAAGGATTAAAATGCTAAGTAAAGGATAAATTGGAATAATGGAAAACTATTAAGAAAATTAGGTTAAATATTTATTTATGGTTAAGTAAGAGGTAAAAAGAAACAAATAGTTAAACATTATAAAAACTTTTATTGTATTAATCAGGGATTGAAAGATTTTAAACTGTAGAGGCAATTGAGACAGAGAAAGCAATAATAGAGAGTAGGTGTGAGGAGATTAATCCTTCAGCCCAAGTCAAAACCCAGGAGGGAATGAGTGAAGCATCCACCGCCGGTACCACTGAGGTAGAAGGATATACAAGAATATGATGCCCATCTCAGTGCATGCTTACGCATTAACCTTTATCTGAACCAAGGGTCGCGAGAGCGTGTGTCGGCCGCTGCAAATTTGACCCGAGGTTGCACTCCCATCTAGCTACTAACTTCAATCAATTTGGTTTAACCTTATTCGACAATGCCGTTGCCCATTCTCCTTCACCCTTCGCTCCTCTTAAATAAACATCATGTTAGTTAAATTTTTTCTATTTGCCCCTAAAATAGTCTTTTGATTTGAATCCTGCACTCACTTCATCGTAAGGGTGATGCCCTTGTTTGTTTCCACCATATCGGATCTGAAAATTGACTCCAAATTAAAGTCTAGGTTCTTCTTCCTATGAGATAAGGAACCTTGCTTGATTTACTGCAATTCTTTCCAGATTGATTAGGAAATGCTCTTAACGAATCCTTCCAGCATAAATCCCTGAGGCGGAAATATAAATTTTTTTTTAATTAATTCTTCTCTTTGAGTTCAGAATAAAGAACTCTGCTTCTCTCGGTTAGAACTAACAGTTGCCAATATATTTGCATATTTGTGTAGTTAATTTTTTCTCGTCAACAAAGAGGCTAATTTAGTTGAATATTTAATAAGGAGGCACATATGTACTAGCAAAGTTTTTATGATGAAGCTCTAGTTTTGAAGAGCTTTGTAGAACGATTTTTATAATAAGTCCATTGGAAAATGGACATCCTAGAGGTTTATTTTCATTTGCACATTTTATTTCTTTAATGGAATTTTAGTGATTAAATATATTGAATTGCACCATTCAAGCCTTTGTATGAGCTCAATGTTCAGTCGTTATACTGCAGCGTTCCTCTGTTTTAAGCTCCGTGATTTTATGTGAAAGTCGTTGCTTCAAATTTCGAAGGATATTATTATTAAATACTTTTGGAAATATAAAGTTTATGTGTTATACTTTGATGAATTCGTTTCTTTTAGGTATCCAATATATAGTTTTTTTGATTTAATTCCGTTGCAGGTTTTCATGGAAATGGATCAATCTGTCACAACAAGATGAAACAAATTTAATTCTTGACGACAAAACACTTATTTACTCCAAGTAATGAGAGTCATTGCCAGCGCTGGTTGTGTTATCAGAGCGGCTGCCATATTGTGTTGCAGATTGCGGTCGGGTTTCATTTTGAAGCTCTACACGTTTTGCATTACGAGGCAACTCAGTTCGCTCTCTCTTTATAATACTACTAAATTACAATTGGACTGCAAATTGCGGTCTTTTTATCAATATAAATTGTTATTTTCCTGGAAGAGATTTGTTCTTTCTTGCTAAGAGAACTTTCAGATATATTTATTTAGGCTAGTACTCACATTCTTAGTGTTTCATCATCCCTTTGTTTTCACTTATTTTCGTTATACTTATTAATTGTACTAGTGTTTATAAAGCATTCACACATGTTAGGCTAAAATAATGTATTCTTTTCACTGATTTTTGCATTATCAGTTTCTCTCGATTTAGAAGATAAAAAGTTCTTGATTGTTATAAATTTCGAAAATTGTGACTAATACAAATCTAGTGGGCTCAATCTTTATTAATTCAAGAGAGAGATGATTTGTGCACGAATCAATAATTACAATTAATTTGTAAAATGATATCGTAACATATTTAGTCTCGAGAAATAAATCGGCAACTACACTCCAGATTTTAGTATGTGATGAACCTACGGAAAAGTACCTAGTATTAAATAGTAAAAATTCTTTAGTATAAAACCTCACACTTTAAGTGAACCCACAAAAAGATAGGCCGCTCCTAAATACTAATTCATTCTTAAGAATTAAACACATAATTAAGCAAACAGAAAGTTTAGCAGTTCTTACAATTACCATTTTTAGATGAACCCAGACAAAGCTTGGCCGGTTTCAAGAGTAACTCTAATTCTGCTACTGAACAAACATTTTGGACTTAACCTACAACTTGAGATGAACCTAGAAAAGATTAAACTGTTTTCATTAGGAGGTAACCCCCTCATTTGTTGGGTAACCCCACAGTTTGATGAGAACCCAAAGTATTTAGGGAAAACCTCTAATAAATAGGTAAACATGAATAAACCAAGTAATAATGAAATAAATCAAGGAAAATAAACAATTCCAATAAATGCAATTAAATACAAAGTTCTTCCAACCCTTCAAGTGATTAATTTCGTGGTCGAAAAGGGACGGGAGAGTTGCGCACCTTTGCTTACTTTACCCCAAACTCAACTACTTCCGAGATAAACCACTCGGGTATAACCCTCCGCGAGTGAGCCTTAATTTGTTTTTGACGCATTGACGCCCCTTCGTCCTCAATGAGGTGAAACCTCGTCCCGCTTGGACCCAATTCCGCGGCTTGATGCCCCCTCGTGTCAGGAAATAAGGAAGATTTGTGGCCACTAGACGCGCTTTGAAAGCAAATTAGTCGGAAGATGGAAGGGTTAAATTGAAAGACCCAAAAGGATAAAGGAAAAAGTTGAACAAAGGATAGAATTGATTGAATGGTTGAAGGAAGTATAAATAAGGTTGAAAGGTTAAACATAGGACAGAAAGGATTGTAGCGTCGCATAATGTTTAAATATATTAAAAGGCGAAAATCTAATTAAGCATTTAAAAATAAGTGATTGGAAGATTGAATAGACGTTATAAAGAGTAAAAAGAGAAGTAGTGGATATAAAGTATTAAATATAAGATATAATGATTGAAAAGTTAAATAAAGGGTGGCGAGTAAAACAGAAGATGAATATATTTAGAAGCTATCATAAGGAGAAAAGGGATTAAAATGCTAAGTAAAGGATAAATTGGAATAAAGGAAAACTATTAAGAAAATTAGGTTAAATATTTATTTATGGTTAATTAAAAGGTAAAAAGAAACAAATGGTTAAACATTATAAAATCATTTATAGTATTAATAAGGGATTGAAAGATTTTAAAATGTAGAGTCATTAGATACAGAGGAAGCCCCAATGGAAAGTAGTGGTGAGGAGATTAATCCTTCAGCCTAAGTCAAAACCCAGGATGTAATGTGTGAAGCATCCACCGCCGGAACCACCGAGATAGAATAAGAGGAGAAAGAAGAATTCTACTTAAGGTTCATTTTCGTCGTAGGTGAGATCCTTCTTGGAGGAGAACGAAGAATTAATTCAAGGCATAAATAAAGGTTTGGTGAAGTATGAATATGAAGCTCCGTACACAGACAGAGAATTTACAAACTCAACACTGGTCGCAATTTACTTATTCCCCGTAAACTGTGTCCCATACCAACCAGAGAAGAATTCGAGAAAAAGCGAAGCCGGAGAGTTAAATCGCCCATCCTTAGGGAATCGAGAACATAAGAAAAGAGATCAAGTTCCAGAGAAAGAAAATCAAAATAATGGTTCAGCGAAGAAAATTAAAAGTTGTTAGTCACAATGTTAGGGGCTGGACAAAAAAAGACATCGACTAATCAACGCATAATATTTAAGAGAAGACACTGAAATTAGAATATTAAATGAAATTAATTTAAACCAAGAACAAAATAAAATCAGAATAATTAATTACACAGTAATAGCCAAGAATAAGGACTATGTCAACTTCGACGACGTCGCAATTTCAATAAGAAACGATGTCAGATTTACAAGACTATACCAACTCAGAAGCCTAAATAGGATAAACAACTCTGCTTTACCCGGCAATACTGCTGAATAGAATTCTTAAGACTAATGCAATAAAACTTCAGAGACTTCTGAACACCGCCGTGTACATAATTACGTACACGAGGAGAAGAGAGCAAAGGAGATTACAAGACTTACACCAGGAAATCGAACTTCCAACTACTAATAGGTATATCCATACAAAAAATAGCACGTAAGGTATGGGATAATTTGAATGACATCCTACATGAAGAATACTTAAGATCTAAGGAAATCCCCTAAAGCCAACTTTAGGAGCGCAAACCCGTACCCGAGAGGGGTGCTAGCACCTGTCTACATATATAACTGAGATTACTTTGAAATGCTAAGACCACTATGAAAGATTACATCTGCACTGAAGAGTAAAAGTAAATGAAGTACAAACGAAGAAGAAAAGAGGCGTTAGACCCTCCAAACAAGAGTGAAAGAAGATTAAAAAATAAGCCGAACCAAAGAGAAACCAAGAGATGGCTGGTGACCTAGAAACTGCAATCAACTCAACCTTTTTCTTACTTTACTCTAAAGTGTCTACCCACTCAACATCTGCTATACACTATATTTTTTCTTACTTTTTCAAGACTCAAGCTTGAAGGTGTTAAATTAATAAACGTTTAATAAAAGGCAGAAACAAAATAAAGTTTAAAAAGGATAAAACAATGATTCGTTAATAAGGAATCAAACGAAATCCAAATTTTTACATATTATAAAAAAATTGAAAGGCAAAATAAAGAATAAAGGCCACTTATAAAGAACAAATAATTTCAAATTTATAAAAGGGTTTGAAAGGATAAATTTATGCTTAAAATTATCTAAGTATTGAACATATGTTAAATAGTTTTGAAAAGTTAAGTAAAATAAAAAGGATTGGAATATTCTATAAGGAATAAAAGAGAATGAAAGTATAAATACGATCGTATTTTAAAATGAAGCATAAAAAGATGGGAAAGTAAATAAAAAAGAAAAAGAATTACATATTGGATAAAAGAAAAGAGAGGCAAAATTTAGGGATAGAAAAGAAACTCAGTCTAAAAGTATAGAAAGTTGGAATTAAAGAAGAGAGAGGATAAACTAATAGAAAGTTTTACAAAGATAGAAGGAATAAAATGTACAGAAAGTTGTAAAATTTATAAGAAAGAAATGCTAAATTAACCATAAAAGGATATGGTAAATATAAATAAAAAATAATAAAAAATAAAGGGTTAGAAAGTGTAAATTAAGGGAGAGAAAAGATAAAAAACTTTGAAAGAAAAACCTAAGATGTGAATTTAAATGATCAAAACGATAGAAAGTAGGGAACAGATAAAGCAACTGATAATTTTTGGAATAAGGGAAATAAAAGACGAATAAAATAATAATCCCATAATTTCTAAGAGAGGCCCCTAGAGATTTAAATAGCATCAGTTGCTAAGGATGGCACAGCGTGGTAATCATCTTCGTCGTCGTCAAAAAGTTTGAACCCGAGGTCCCTCACTTGTAACTAGGAACGAGAAACCTTAGCCTTTCATTAAGGAAGGGATAAGTAGACCAGTTGCTGGGAGGTCAAGGAATGAGAGAATGCAGGCTGCAATTGAGCACTAAAATCAAGAGAGACGATGGCTTGGAATTCTAAAGTACTTAGAAGTTGCGTGTTCCTTTAAACTACTGAACTTTACTGGCTACAAAATACAGTCTTAAATTTCACTGATATTGGTCAAAATACTTTAGTTGCATATAACAGGGAATATACGAAAAAACGACTAGGAAAAGTGACCTCCTTCCACTTTATTTACAGAGCCCTCTTTAAAGAATAAATGAAATAAATGACAAAATTTTATTCGTTTATAAGGTGGAAGGTGGGTTACATGCAACTAAAGGGAGATAAAATATAAAATCTATATTTGACATATGATGTATGTGTTAATAAATGGATCAAAATAAAGAAATCTGTGCTTCATGTTGACAGTGGAGAAAGTTTGTATATAGACAGAGACTCTGGAATGTTTTGAAAACCACACTGATGTACGTTTTAAAACTAGTTTTCAAGTGACATGTTTCTCATCTGATTACGGGATTATTTCCTTACGTTTAATTCAGTAATGCAATTCTTTTCTCTCAACTTGGTCAGTTTTAATTAGATATACTACATTACAAAAAATACTATTATGTTTCATTTGGTGTTACCAAACGGGTGTGTATTTTTAGTTTTGTCATAGTTCACAAAGCAGAATTTTAAAATAACTTGTATTTTCAATGAACTGGAAAGGCAAGGACCATACTGACAGGATTGCTTACATCTTTGGACTGGATATCGAGATAAGCTCTTCCTCGGTCATATTTGCTGCTAAACAAGTGTACAAAACATACGTGATTGCAGGATAAATAAGAAATTTGTGCCATTTTTTTATTCCGATGGTGTAGAGGGATTGTATCATTCCCAGCAGAGAATGTTATTTCTGTAGGAAAAATTCCTAGAGCATCAAATGTATGAAAAAGAATCATGTTTAGCATCCTATGTACCATCAGCCATAAAACCAGTCTACCATGGCCGAAATGCTAATGTTCCTGAACCTGGCGTCAACATGCGATATTCGCCCGACTCTGAGGCTAGAGATGTGACTGAAGAACACAGGTCTTGTACAATGGTGCTAACAGAGGAAGACACACCCTTGTTCCTGGCGCAAGTTGAGCTAAATGACCGACTCAAGACTTAAACTTTTCTCAGGACTTTGTTTATCTTTTGGGGTGCGCAGTAGTAAACAACGTCTGTTGGCACAGGAGACAATGTTCGTTTGGTATTCAATCTAAAAAGAGGAGCTTCAGAAAATGCTTATCTTTTTATGTGGCGTCTTCCGTCCTCTATTGCAGTGAGATATGGGCCCGTGAAGGCGCCATGTTGTCCATATATCAGCTGAAGCACACTGACCTATGCTAAACCTAACACCTTCAGATGAGTGAACTGCGGAGAAAAACAAAAAGAGGTAGTTAATAATTTCTTACGTATTGTGAAAACAGTTAAAAATTACGAAAAGTTATAAGAACATAAGAACATAAGACAAGAAGGAGACTGCAAAAGACCATTCATGGCCTACCCTTGGCATATATATATTTTCGTAGGGTGGTCCTGAACACCAGACACCAGAATATAATATAGATGTCGTAGGGTGACCGTGAAAGGGCACGTCAGAGAAATTGGGATACAGATCTCACTGCGAGGGTTAAATAAACAAAATCGGGTGGGTTCACCCAAACAATCAATTCTTAGAGGTTCTGGGATTAAGAAACTAATATTAGAAAAATATATATCTTTACTATATACAATGAAAAGGTTAATAGTACAAGTAAATTATTGAAAATAAATAAAATGAGACCCGGGGTACAAAACGGTGAAGGGAAGTACAAATGACTCGATGAGTACAAGAGTTCGAGATAAAATGCACAGTGATTGCTTCCAGAGAAAATGAGAGAGTGCAATTATCGGGGAGATTCACTTAAAGCATAATTGACTGGAGGCTTGGATACGGCGAGTAAACTGGGCGCTGCAAAGTTTAACTCGCAAGAATCCTTCTACTTTAACATCGCTGAGAAATGAGCGTGAGGGAGTAATCGAGTCGTTGAACGAAGTCGATAACCGAGTGAGAGATGCTTGTCTGTGTCAATTGTTTTCGGCAGGAAATCTGGCCTTCAGTACGAGCAAGTCTGGGTAGAGATGACGCGTTGCTTTCGGATTTGGAAGCCGTTGAGAGGCAAAACTTGGTGTACTAGACTGTACGTTGCTGCTAACCAAGACGGAGCTGTATTGTATTGGTTTCTCAAAGCTTTTTTCGGAGTATTTATATTGCCTAGGGGGGAGCGCGTCGCCGTGGGCCCCTAGAAGGGCGACTGGGATCTCATTTAACTTGGTGCGCCAGGGCCTGAGGATAGTTTCGGTGGCCTTACAACTTTGGTGAAAGATCCTTGGCACCCTGGGTCTGGCGTCAGTCAGACAATGAGAGGGAAAGATAAAGAAAACCCAACCCGGGTCAGCCAACGGCCGAAGTCTCGATTCACCCTTGGGGCTGTCTCGCCATGCAGGTGCATCGATTCAGGCGCCACAGGTAGACGTTGGGTTGTATGGATGGGTAACTTCTTCTCTCTGACACCTTTATGTATATATATATATATATATATATATATATATATATATATATATATATATATATATATATATATATATATATATATTTATATATATATGTAAATATATATATATATATATATATATATATATATATATATATATATATATATATATATATATATTTATATATATATATATATATATTTGGTAGAATAAAGTGTTTAAATTTCATTTATCTAGGTTTATTACTATTTTTAAATTTCTAAATTACGAGTAAAGAATATAGTTCTTCAATCATAACTATATTAATAATGAATAACCAAACAAATATATATCAATTAATTTATTGCTCATATATATCTTCATATATGAAAACTTAGGAAGTGTGCTTTATAGTTAATAAACAATTACTTTATATAAATTGCTGCCTCTCTTTAGTATTTACTTCCAGCTCTTTAATACCTATAACACTATCTCTTAAGACATAATTTATTCTCCTCTACACTATTAATTAATAGTTGTTGCCACATTGTACACACTAGAGGGTAAATGTATCATTAAAATTGATTCACAGTAAACCGACAAATCCTAACATTCTCTACCAAAGCTATTATCGTGGTTTAGTGTGTGAAAGTGAAATTACCTACATTGCTTAAATTTTTTTGGCACCGGTCAAGTCATGAAGCGCATCTGTCCAGATGTCGCATTAACAAAGTTCCCTATGCTACAAATGACCATTTAGAATTCAATAGATTGCATGAAGTTGCCTTTTTCTTGTAGTATATAAATTCCATTTAGTGGCATGTACAATAGTTATGCAGAAGAGAAACTTCAAGCTAGATTAACACTAGTGGTCCAATTATTCGAATGCAATACTTGCTTTTGGGTGAAGTTTTAGACAGAACCGAGAAATAATTATGTGTATGGTAGATAAATTGAATGATATAATGCTTTGAGATTGTTAATAGTAATTATGTAATCATGTAAATTAACAGGTATGGTTAAAGTGAGGTTTGGTTAAAAAAGGATCACAGCACTAAAAAATGCTCCACACCGGTGTCTCTTTTAGAAATCGTTCGATTAGATCACGCATTACAAGAATCTCTGCACAAAATCCAGTTTGAAAATAATAACGTGCGTCTGCGATTACCAAGATAAAGGTCGGTTGCGATACATTTTATAGAAAATAGAGCACATTGATACGCATGAACTGTCCCAGCTACACTGTTTTTAATGATGAAGAAGGAAGGGCCAGTTCTTTTGAAGATGCCGAAATAATAGAAAGATTTGAGCTACTGACCAAGAGAAATTGGAGGACAGTTCTAAAGTTCCGAAGAAAAGGCAAAGGTTCAAATCGTGGACAGCTCAACCAACGACGCAAAGGCTGCCTGCTCTTTCCCACAAGCTAGTAGGTTGGAGAAAAAAACACATTTTCCGGCTTGGTTTTGAAAAGTGAAATGGAGGACCTGCATTCATGGTATATAATAAAAAAAAATTTGTGGTACTGGCTGGGATGTCAGTGGGCTCCAAGTTTTTAACATTTTAGCAATAAAGAGGAAAATTTCAAGTTAAATGGCTAAGTTCGAATTTTCTAAACGATGTGTTTGAATACTTCGAAGGGGCAATCTAGTCTGCGACCGAATTTAAGCTGCTTATCGAACACACAGTAGTCAAAACTCTGCAGGATTTATTCGTTTTTTATTATAATAGATGTCTTACTGGTGCTAAAAAGTAAAAAGACGATTCCTTCGGATAATTTGCACCTTGGTTCCTCGTAGCAATTGTTAAAGAAGTTGGTCCATAGCTCAAAGTGCTTAAGCAAAAGGAGGATAAAAAATTGTGACAGCTGAACAATCCGTTTGTTTTCGATTAACTCGAAGTTTGACAGCGTCTCTCTGTCCTCTATTGTTTTATAGTCGTCTCATTTACCTTAACATATCATCAAAGACTCAGTGGATGAGTTTTGGTTATTAATTCTTAAAACTGATGTTACAGACTTAGCTAAATTGCAAGCGTGAGGTAGTTGATTCACATGTTAGATTCACTCTTCCATTAGTAGATTGAAATAGTAGGTAATCAATCGTTATCTTGGTTCCTTGTCGTGAGATTGCCAGTCCCATCTATAATAATATGCTAGTAGTCCTCCTTTGGACATTGTCACCACGATGCTCACTCACGCGACATTCAATCCACCGCATGGTTCCATATTTAAACATTATAATTAGTCTTAAAATGACTGTAAATTTTGTTTTTAGAACTATTCACACTACTAGCATTTACTAGCTTCCCAGGCAGTGCGTTTCATTTATCATTGATTTTAAAGGTGAATTTTTTTTTAGCTATTTTAGTTTAAAACCGCCGCCCTTTGTTAGCTGTGATACCATAGTCGTACTTAAACAAAATGTTCTTTAGTTACGTTTTTAAGTTTATTTACAATTTTTAATACTTCGATAAGCTTTCTTCACAATCGCCTGGTTTCGAAAGTCGGTAATACTCGTATTATAATATTTAATCATTCGATACGGCGTTTTTCAAATCTAGGGAATTAGATTAGTTGTCCGTTGTTGAATTCTTTCCATTTTGTTTATATTTACATAAGATGAACACAATTGTATCGGGTATTCTAGGTTTAGCGTTACTAAATTTTATATAGAGGTATGAATATATCTTGGTGTTTGTAGCGAAAACTTCTCGCAGTAAATCTAAGCATTCGGTTTGCCTTCTTAGAGGCTTCGTTATAGTGTTTGCTAAATTTAAAATCCTTTGAAACTCGCAACCCCTAATTCTTTTTCTTCGGCCACCGAGATAAGATTTTTACTACCCATTTCAAAGTTAAAACACTTTATCTCAGACTACGTGCAAAATTCTAAACTTGTCTAAATTGAATTTCATGTTCCATTTATTAAACAATTCAAAAGTTTATCTAGATCCTAATGAATTAATTTGCTATCGTTCTCATATAAATTATACCCCCAATTTTTTGTGTCGTCCGCAAAGTTGGCTAATTTACCAAGCAGACCAGTGTCTAATCATTTTCATAAATAACACTAGCCGACAAAATTTAACTTTGTCCCTGTACGTAAGGTTCCTGAGTTATACAACTAGGCTATATGGCTTACCTTGTCACCTTGGACCAATTAATGATATAATTATTACGAGTTTAATAAGAATAAGACGTTTCTGGGCAAAGGTTTGGAATCGGAGCACCATTTTTGGCATTATGTACGTTTTTTTGCAGACTCAGACAAGATAGGGATTACATATAAAAGAGGTAGTACTCACCTAGCCAGAAATCTCTTTAAAAATGCTTGAGACTCTTGCTCTTGCGCTTGTACATGGATATAGGATCCTCCCGTAGTAGGAACCAGCAGTAGTCACCAATCATGTTTGCGTTAAGGCGGCCATGATACCTCCTTTCCATCAGTAGGAAATATCGGTGGAATCTTTCCCCCTCACAAAATCCTTAAATCTTTCTTGATTTATGAACTGGATCTTCTTTGCTTAGCATCATCCTCATACAATTCCTCGTCATTGTTATCCTCCTCTTCAGGCGATGTTTCATCTACTTTAAATGCACTAGCTGATGGAGGAACTGAGATTGGCATATCTATATTATGGGGGAATGGTTTTATAGCTGACTTACAATCTGAATATATAATTTTTGACTTGTTCTTATTTGAGAATCCCGCAATATTTGTCATACAAAAGTAGCAATCAAAAACCTGATTTGTTGGCTCACGCCACACCACTGGTACAGTCAAAGGCATACCCTTCTGTTTGCCTTTTAGCCACTGTGTGAGCTCCATATAACATACAGTACAAGATTTGTGAGCTGCCCAGGGCTTTTCTTGGTCACCTCCTTTACAACCAAAATAATAAATGATCGATTACCCTATCGCAAGTGATAGATTTCATTAATTTACCGACGAATGATGTTAAAGTTATAGGTCAATATTTGGTCAGAAGTTCTATTTTTCCCTTTCTAACATAAGAGTTATATTCGCTAGCTTATTTGTTAAATATTTGTTAAAAAAATATCGACGGAAACATCCGTCATCGTCAGTCGCTGGTTAACAAGTGAAATACAAAAGTTGCTTAACGACAAACACACAAACCAGTGATGCTAAGGTGGAAGATGCGAGAATGTAGTGGCATTTTTAAAAAACAGAAGTATGACTTTCTTGCTTATTAAGATATGGCCGTCGGAAGTTAAAAGTTGGGAATTTTTTTTATAAGTGCCGATTCAATTAAGTGTCGATGTATATAACTGTGAGACTCATAAACTATTTTAGTGTTATCGATATCAATTTAATCATCAATTTGATAATTTATAAACGGTACGTGGAAGATTAATTTGTTCTTTTCGGAAAAAAAGAATATCGTTCAGTTCCAGTTCTGAATTCGTGACCTAATAATCGTGATCTGGTTAGTTTTGGAATCTTTATACATTTCTAAGCTCACCCATAAACTCAACCACGACCATTCTATAACTTCCTAATTAATTATTTGAAATCCAACCAACTATTTCCTTCCAACACAACCAACCAATAACTATTTAATTCTAATTTCCTCCACATCACAGCATTCTGCTCAGGAACACCATCATATACAGGGACCACTGTCTGTAAGCCAATTTTCAAATTCTTATTAATTTATATATATATAATTTTTATTTTTTGTATCTTTGCCTTTATTTTTGTACTTTTTTCTCTTCTTTGTCCAATTAACTATATTATATTTTGTCTTGTTTTTAAGCTAAAAGTGTTGTATACCTAATCTTCAAATGATCGGTCGTTAAATTACTAAGTAATGAAGTGTTCCTTTAAAGGAACACCATACCGGCCTGTTCCTTAGCCAACATTATGTTATGTATATTTGTATTTTGTTTTTATTGTTTTAATGGGTGAAGAGTAACTAAACAAATCATGGGTACTTTAATATGTTTAATGTATGTCCTTGACTCACAAAAAATACATCAGACCGAGAGATAACAAATATTTACCCTGTATAAATACCTCCATAAAAAAATCATCAGCACCAAAACTGATGCTTTTGGGTCGGCCGGAGCACGTAACACGCTCGATGGCAAGGCCTAAGAAGATAACCATATTGTGGTCGAAACGTCGCCGGTAAATAAAAAGGATGATACCAGCCATTTTCCTCGCCTCGGGATTTCTGTTGAATATTTAATTTAGGCTCTCTAAAGGCAATCCTCATCGATATATATATATATATATATATATATATATATATATATATATATATATATTTATCTTAGTGTCCCTGGATATCTCATTCTTTTGATAAGAGCCTAAAAACATTATATTACTATATAGGGTCATCTCTCTTCTATCCATCGGTGTAGCGACATATTTACATATTTATTTGCCATATTCAATTAACTCGAAAATAGCCTTTCGTCTTTTTCTCATCTATCCCTTGAGTGATCTTGAAATTTTTCCCTCAGACCTCTGATACTTTTGTAAATTCTTTGGTTTTTATTATTCTTCCTAATGAAAAATGATTAGTTTAATCTTAGCCAGCTGTACTGCGGAAGAAAATTATTCAGATATGAACTCGATACTGCAAAGTGATTTTATCCCTATAATAATCATAAATATTGGAAAATTTTAATTCACTTGAACAGACCGGTATTGGTTATGTCTGACTTGATTTAAAGACATTTGCTATTGGGATGATCAACCTATGCATGTCGGTAAATTCTCTAAATTCTTAATTTTAAAAAAGGCATTTTTGCGAAAGTTTAGAAATGCTACGCACATTTTAGTTGATTAAATAGGCTTCATTCAGGGAATAAACAAGGTCAACACAACTAAGTCGCTTGCTCTCAATTATTCTGAATTAAGACCTTATGACCATCAAAACTTTCACTTATTTCCCGGCTAACCTTGGGAGGACCTTGGTGTTTATATCATCAGACCGAGCGAGCTCCGGACCGTCATAGTAACTAAAGGAATCGCGTGGACGAACCTAAATAACAGATGAAATGATTCATTCATAAACATAGAAAATGAAAATACAGATTTTACAAGTAGAATTTACTTTTTGGGGATTTGTCGAAGTCAATAATAAAAAGTGAAGAGAAAACCATGTTGGATTCATAGAGCAATTTGAGAAGGATACAAAACACATGCATAAATCGAGTACTTTTCTTCCTGCAATGGCCACGTAAGACTGTTGCTGTCAGTTTCTTATGATATACTTGAAGTTGATAGAGAAAAGATAAAACGGCATAGTTGAAAGCAAGTGAAGTAAAAGAAAAATTAAAGAATTACAAATTAACAAACACCTTTAGAATCACTCTGAGGATAATTGTGTGTAAATAAGAAAATGAAAACGGTGAAAAAAGAGGCTGTACACTAAAAAATAATCATATACTTAATATACTGTAAGTACACTAAAAATATTTTGATATTAATTTATTTTTAGCTAGATCATTGTGGGGTAATTTCGGTTCTAATTAAAATCCTGATTCAAGAAACATGCAAATAAATGTAGCAATTTTAGTTACAAATAAATTATTAAAATATTGGCAGATTTTATGCTTAATTTTTAAATTGTTTTAATTTATTCTCTCAACTAATGAGTCATTAAGTTTCATGTTGTTGTTGTTATTCAATCCTAGAAATTATAGACGCTTTTATGTAATCCAGGGACGCATTGTTTTATTTCCTAACATTTGTTACCATGTTAATTGATAGTGACTTCGAACCAAAGCAGAGTGATTTGGTATCCGAATACACTAGTATCAGTGATGTTGTTAATGATTAGAAATCAAAACCTGTTGATTTGTTAAGTGGAGGGGAAAAGAGTGTCAAACCTTTTTAGTAATCCCTCGGCAATGCCTAATTCTAATGCTTCATGCGGATGAGGCCCATTTATTATTTTTATTCTAATTCCAGGTATATTAATATAAGCGTAGGCCTATATATATATATATATATATATATATATATATATATATATATATGTATATATATATATACAAATATATATATATATATATTATTTTGCTTACATAATAACTTGAAACTCTTCAACACATTCCACTTATATTTATAAATATTTAATCAATTTTAAATTTATATTTTTAATTTACCGCTTTTGGTCATAGCATCTATAGAATGAAGAGAAAAATAACAGAAAAAAGAGAAAATCCAATATCTTATGGACAGAAATATATTTCGTAATTGAAACATGGAATAATATTATCTTCATCATATGTATTTTTTTTTTTTTTTTTTTCTTTATAGAGCCCATCTGGCAACTACCCACTTGGGCATAAGTCGCCGAAAAACACGACAGCCTAGAATTAGGCTACTTTAAAGTTAAAATATGAAAACTTAACAATCAATATAAATTTGAAAAACTTAACAATCGAAGCAATCTCCGGCAGCGGGGGGAGGTCCCCCTCACCCCGGTGCAGGAGAGTGCAATCTAAAACAAAACAATAACAAAAAAAGGAACCTTAAATAAAGGGGAGAAGGCCGGCCTCCCCCAAAAAGTCAATAAGTCCACCAGTCATGGTGCACGCACTCGTCCCGAGTACAAGGGACAGGCGGTAGCGACCCCGCCCATCCCGGTACCGAGACAGGTATCGTGCGCGAAGATCACCCAGACTGGGACATTCGACAAGAATATGCCGAACAGTCTGGGGGACGACGCAGTCGTTGCAATAGGGCACATGCGAGCGCTCCACCAAGTAACGATGCGTCACACGAGTGTGTCCGATTCGAAGACGACAGAAAGCAACCTGAAGCCGCCGCGGCATTGGGGGATAGGTCCATGGGAACAGTCGCGGCGCAATGGCACGCAACTTTAAGTTCCCCTCGACCGTCTCCCATCTTCTTTGCCAAGCAGTCCGAAGAGCTGCCCGTATTCCTGCCATGTAGTCGGTGTGAGGAAGAGCGAAACGCTGGTCCGGTCGCAGAGTCCTCGCGGACTCTTTGGCGCCCTCATCGGCGCGCTCATTCCCCGCAATTCCTACATGTCCAGGAACCCAGCAGAAGATAATCTCGACATCTGCCCGGCTCGCCAAAACCGTGGCGTCACGGATTTCGCGAACCAGGGGATGCGGAGATTCCAATGCCCCGAGAGCACTCAGGGCGCTTTGTGAGTCGCTTCTATCACAATCCGGTCTCCGAACCGGGCACGTCGCGTAATCTCCCGTACCGAGTGGTGTATTGCCACCAGCTCGGCCGTGAAGACAGACGCAGCGCCTGGTAGAGCCCCGCTGACTTCAAACAGAGGGGATACGGCGTGGAAGCCGACCCCCTCTTGGGACTTGGAGCCATCCGTATACACTGGCACGGTACCAGCGTGACACGATGTGTGCTCCAAAAAGATCGAACGCAATACTCCCGGCGCAGTACAAGCTTTGGGAGCAGAGGCGTGGCGACAAATAGCCAAATGTGGTACCCTCCAGGGTGGCGTCCTGGGCAGAACCAGGGGCGCCACCGGCCCGAGAGCTATATCTACCTCTCGAAGGAGTTTCCTGGCCCTAAACCCAAAGGGCTTAGGGTATGACTGGCGTCTCTCGGCGGCATAGGCACCATCGAGATCAGCTGCGGATGCAGTGAGAGCTGTTGGCGACTGGGGGAGGCGCCGGGCTCGTGCGTACAGGCGAGTGATGCACTGCACGCGGCGCAGAGCGAGTGGCATCTCCCCAGCATCGACCAACAGGCTCTCAATGGGGGAAGTGCGGAAGGCACCGGTCGCAAGGCGAAGGCCGGTGTGGTGGATCGAATCCACCTTCCGCAATAAACGCTCGGCTGCGGATGCATAAAACTCGCATCCGTAGTCGAGCTTCGAGCGAACAAAGGATCGATAAAAAAGTAAGGCGGTAGCCCTATCAGCGCCCCAAGCGCTGAACGTCACGGAACGGAGAATGTCCATGGCGCGGGTACAAGAGACCCTAAGGCTGCGAATGTGAGCCTCCCAGGTGAGGCGTCGGTCGAATACAAGACCAAGGAAACGGTGCGACTCAACCACATCCAGGCGCACCCCATTAAGAAACAAATCTGGGTCGGGGTGAAGCCGTGGATGGCGGCAGAAGTGCACCACCTTAGTCTTGGCCAAAGAAAACCGAAACCTGTGCGCTTCGGCATAGCGAGAGACGCGGTTCAATGCCTGTTGGAGTCGGCGCTCCAGAGTTGGCATCTGGGCCGCGCCAAAAGAGATCGAAAGGTCGTCCACGTAGAGCGTAGCGAGAACATCTTCCGGCAGCACCGAGGTGATGCCGTTGATGCTCAGGGCAAAGAGTGTGACACTGAGGACACTTCCCTGCGGGACACCCTCTTCCTGCTCCTTTGGGCCGGAGAGGGCTCCCCCCACCCGTACGCGGAATCGACGATCTCGCAAAAATTCAGATATAAACATTGGGAGGCGTCCCCTCGCCCCCATCGTGTGGAGAGTCTCCATGATACCGTATCGCCATGCGGTATCATAGGCTTTCTCCAGATCAAAAAACACCGTGGCGTAGTGCTGTCTACGAAGGAAAGCCTCGCAGACGGCATTTTCCAGTCGGAGCAGAGCATCCGACGTGGAGTGGAACTTACGGAAGCCGCACTGTGCAGAAGACAGATGGCCTCCGCTGTCCAGGAAATAGGCTAATCTAACATTTACCAATTTTTCCATCAACTTGCACACGCAAGAGGTTAGAGAGATTGGGCGGAAACCGGTCGGAGTAGAGTAATCTCTCCCCGGCTTGCGAAAGGCGAGCACAGTAGCGATTCGCCAGGAGTCTGGGAGGAGACCTTCCACCCAGATCCTGTTGAACAAATCTAATAGAAAGGCCATGCCTCGCTCACCCAGGTGTCGAAGCATGGCGTACGGGACATCGTCCGGACCATGGGCGGTGTCCGCGCACGAAGCGAGAGCGGAACGCAACTCACTCACAGTAAACTTGTCGTTGAAGGGTTCTCCGCCTCTGGAGGTAAAGTCCAGCCGGCGGCCTTCCGCGACATCACGACGTGCATTGAAAGCTGGCGGAGCAGCATCACGGCTAGAGAATGCGGAAAAAGCGGTCGCTAAGGATTCCGCCACGGACGCGGGGTCCGAGATTGCGGTCCCATTCTCCTGGAGAACGGGAGGGGGGTCCTGCGAGAACTTGCCCCGAATCCTTTTGACTCGCTTCCACACCTCAGCTAAAGGGGTCTTCCCGTTAAGTGAAGACACGTATGCCCGCCAAGAAGAGCGGCGGGCGTGCTTCGAAATATACCGGAACCTAGCCCTAGCCCGACGAAATTCAGCGACGGTGAAATCGTTCGGGCGGCGCTTATAGCGCATGTAGGCATAACGCTTCTGTTTGAGGGCCGTCTCACACTCGGCCGACCACCATGGGAGTGGTCGGCGTGCAAAACGGCCAGACGTCCTAGGAATAGTAGTCAGGCCCACGGCGATGAGGTTGCCGGAGAAGAACTCGACGGCCTCATCTACCGACCTAAACTCCTTGACTGAGATAGAGAATTCAGTCATTTCCTGAAATGCAGGCCACCGCGCCCGCGCCAAGCACCACCGAGGTGGTCTCTCAGGCGGCAGTTGCCCTGAAAAGGATATTTGAATGGGAAAGTGATCACTACCATGGAGGTCATCGACCACCCCCCAATCAAAATCAGGCTGTGCATCCGAAGAGCACAAAGATAGGTCAAGGCAAGAAAATGAAGCGGTTCTCGGACAGTGATGCGTAAACTCATCCACGTTTAGGACACCCATCTCAAGCTCTTCGATCAGATCGGCAAGGACTTGTCCCCTGGGATTTATGGTGTAATCTCCCCAGAGAGGATGCCTGCCGTTCAGATCTCCAAGCAAGAGATAGGGCCTCGGCAACCGTGCCACGACGCGGCGAAAGTCCCCCGCGTCGAAGTCAGCTGACGGTGGAATGTACGCAGAAATGATAGTATACCTCCTATCCAGGTGCAGCTGCACAGCCACTGCCTGAAAGGAGGTATCTAAAGAGAAAGGAAGAACGGAGACATCATGCCGGGTGTAAACCGCGCATCCCCCAGCCCGGCCGTCCCGCGGTGGTTGGGTCGCAAGACCCTTATACCCCGGGAGGGCAGGCAGGGGGCACGCGCCTAGCATGGTCTCCTGCAAAAAAATAGCTAACGGGGAACGGGATGAGGCGAGCCTCCGCAGCTCCTCCCAGTTGGCCCGGAGTCCACGGCAATTCCATTGAAGGAATATGCCCTTCAGGCCTAGCTCGGAGGAGACGCGGGGGCCCTCTTCGAATTGAAGACCCTCACGGGAATGGCCGTACGCTTCCCGGGGGCAGAACCCCGGGCGCTGTTGGCCGGACAAAGCGCTGAAGGCGCTGTCGCCTTCGAGGACTTATTGGGGGAGGTTGGGCTCGCCATGCGAGTCTTTTCCTCCCTCCGCCTCGAAACTTTAGGCGGGCGTTGCGGCTTCGGAGGCGGGGGGCCCTCTTTTCGAGGAACCACCGTCTCCGAGCCACTCGCTCCACCTCGGGGCGTGGGCAAAGGGGCCGAAGCTCCTTTGTTGCTGTCCTCCTTTCGGGGAACAGCTTTAGGAACCCCGGAAGATGGCCTAGCGACCATCTTCAGGGGTGTTTCCTCCTGTGAGTCTAACGACTCGGTGGAGGCGCGTGGCCGTTTCGCTTTACGCGAAACGGTCACGCTGGGGGAAGAGGGGGGAGCCCTGGTTTTAGCCGGGGCAGGGTATGAACCCTTTTTGCCGCCAGCTTTACCAGGGGAGCGCCCAGGTTGGGTAGAGCCCACAGAAGGGCTCCGAATGGGCGCGGAAACAACCGTGCTCGTTGGCCTGGATGGGCCAGGAGCAGAGGGTGCCTTTCTAACTATTGAGGCATATGACGTCCCAGGCAGAGCCGGGCGCGCCAGGACCAAGTCCTTTGCCTCGCGGAATGAGAGTCGATCCTGGGCCTGAACGGCCAGGATTTCTTTCTCAAGGAGATATGCACCACATTGCTTCGAAGAAGCAGGGTGCGGCTCTCCGCAATTGACACACTTGGCCACACACGATTTGGACTTATCGTGTGCGACCTTGGAGCAATTTACACAGACTTCGGGTGACCCCGATTTTGCACGTCTACATGATCGATTCGTATGGCCGAAGCGGTGGCAGTAATAGCACCGCCGCGGCAGTGGCACGAATGCCTTCACGCGGTAGCGGTACCAACCGGCACGCACCGACTCAGGGAGCTTGTCACAGTCGAACGTGACGAAGAGTGTAGGGGTGGGTCTCGAGGCCCCTCCCTGTTTTCTCATCACACGTTCGACCTTGACCGCCCCATGGTCGGCCAGCTCTAGGGTGATGTCCTCAATGGAGTAGTCAACAAGTTCCCTCGCATAAACTACTCCTTTCACAAAGTTCATGGTAGAGTGCGGCGTCACACTCACCGGGGTGCCATGAAGTGTCCGAAGAGCACTTATCTTGGCCGCCTCGGCGGGATTCGCCGCATTCGCCAGAAGGCTCCCGTCCGAGAAACGGGTTACCTTCGGCTCTCTACCAATTGCACTAGCTAATCCTCTCCTCTGATGGATCATGTTGCCCTTGGACAACATGGTGCCATCAGTGGAGCGAATAACGAGGAAGCGTTTGAAGCCAGCGGGCTCGAAAACGCCAGGTAACCTCTGAATCAGGGGCCCCGATGTCATCGAGGCTCCGCCCTGTGCATTCTTGGTCTTAGTCGTAGTCATGGGCTCCGCACACGAGGGGGTAGAGGGGCCGGATGTGCCGATCTTGGCTTGGTCGCCTACCAAAGTGGTAGCAGACCCATCCGTCCCCGCAGCCCCCGCGGATGGAGAGGAGCCCCGAGTCTTCTTCGTCTTTTGAGTCTTTTTCTTTTTAGGAGAGGAGGGCGGGGAATGAACCCGCTTTTCACCTCCGCCGGCAGAAGTCCCCAGGCCAGATGGACCAGCCTCAGCCAGGTCCCTCTCCGAAATGGAGAAGGTCCTGGTTGTCGTAGGGGCACCTGTCGGAGGAGATCCCTCCCCTCCTTCTACTGCCTCGGAGCCCTCAGCCATTTGAGGAGGACCTTGCATAGGGGCGGATTCGGGTTCGGTGCTTGGCGCCGAGCCCGAATTCCCCCCCATGGAAGGCCCTACCGTCTGGGGCTGGGTCTCCTCAAGGACCATGTCTATCACAGGAGGGGCCTCCAGTTGGCCATCCCCTCCCAGGACATCGCAGGTCCCCTTGGCAGTATTGTCACTAGTCAGGTGGTGTGGGGAGGCACAGGCCTTGACCCCAGCAAGGTTCAAAATTCTTGCCAGCAGGTCTTTTGAGGGAAGCGACCGAAGGGGCCTGGCTTCCCTCTCCCCCCTAAGGGGGTTTGCCCTACCGAGCCGCTTGCACGAGGGGCGGTCGGCAATGGGCTGCCTGCTGGCTTTCTTGGCAGTCCCCTTAGAAAGCAAAGGAGGGACTGCCGCTGGAGATAGGGAGGTGCCCGAAAGCACCTCCAGAGAAGGGGGTGAGGGGGAGTCCCCTACACCCGTAGGCGTAGGAGAGGAGTAAGCCTCCTCTCCGGTTAAAGAATTATGGAGGGTCCCTTGCGCAAGCACAAGGGGGGGGACCTCCATTTTCTCGGTGGAGCTGCCCGAGGGCGGCTCCGTAGATGTTTTTGGGGAAGTTGGGGGTTGGGGTTTTTGTTTTTTTTCATACATGGGCATGGTGACCCTCTTTTGATTACGGGACGCAATAGCTCATCACCTCTCGCAGTTGCCCGCACTGCGAGAGGTGCTTACAAGCCCGGCAGAGCCAGGCGCCGCCATTCGGGACCACCCCTCCCGCCTGGTGGCCCGGCAGTCCTTCGGCATGGCGGCTCCACCTTGGACACGGCGTAAAAAATATAGGTTGTGAAGAGGAGAGGAAAAGGGATGTGAGGAAGATGTGGGTGGGGATGAAGCAGGTTGTTAAAAAAACCCCATCCCGAACCGGAGCTGAGGGGTTAGGGAACAATGTCCCCTCCCCCCCTCAGCCCCGATCCGGGGTGGTTGGCTTGAGAAGAAGGTCAGCATTCTACCCTGTGAAATTAGAGGCTGACCAGAGAAAGTTGTGGGAGAGGTTGTATGAAAAGCGACGAGGTAGGGGAGAAATCGGGCTATCTGAAGGAAAGAAGAGAGGCTAAGCTGGGGCCGGACGGAGCGCTGGATCCCGTCAGCACGGCGGCCAGGATGGCAAATCGCCGCGCCCCTTACGGGGTTCATCATATGTAATGATAAGGTTGTCGTATGTAAAGAAAATAGTCTGAAATGTAAATAAAATACTAAACATTAGTTACATTGTAATAACTTAAACGTATAGAATAGTAAAATGAAAATATATGAATTTCAGAAGTTTAATTTACAACATAAAATTCTTAAAAAATATCTTGTTAAAAGCGATACATGGACAAATGTTACTTATTTCATAGCCAAAATATTGGGTAAGAAGGATAAATGACTGATAGATGTTGAATTGATAAAATAATGCATTGTAATTGATTCTAATGAATATTGTCCTGAGAAAGTGAACTTATTCATTAAAACGTGTCTGGCATATTAAACAATTGGGAGAAGAATTGATTAAATAGATGACAGCATTTTTACTCAATTATCTGGGTTCATTACAGTTTACCATTAACGAAAGGAACGATAAAAGTGACACTACTCTGTAGATATTTCCTTCAGAGCAATTGATGTCAATCTTAATATCTTTGAAGAAATGTTGAACTTGTCACATTAATGGTAAAACAACTTGCAGTGACATGAGTGAGCATGTTAATTTATCTAAATCTCAAGGTTGATAGAAATAGAATTTCTTCGATTACAACTGATGGCACTCCTGCATTAACTAGTAAATATTATTGTTATATTACTTTATTCAAAGAATTATTTGATGTGGATAGACAACTGCCATTGCTTGATTCATCAGATCCTTTTAATTTGGTGCATTTTATAAGGTCTCGTGGCTTGTACCATTATTAATTTAAAACATACTTGGAAGAACTACAGAACTACAGAATCTAGGACCAACAAAGACCCTAAGGTCCGCTCGAGGCTAGTCCGCTACACTACATCCGAAACTACGATACACACTTATCTACGAGTGTATCTCTAACATGCTATTTTTTTTTATTTTTTTTTTTTTAATATATAATCTACTGTACACACTTATCTACATGTGTACAATGTCAGGCATATTAACTACTTCAACCTAAGGGGGGGTGATAGAAAGTTTTTCTTCTCAACTTCCGCAGCCCTCGACTGCTAGTGGTGAAAATCTAGTTATAGGATAGGCGGAAAAGAAAATGGATATCTAAACTACACATGCAAGAGAAATCGCTGGCATCATTTTTAGTCATCATTTTTACTCTCGTTGTTCCTCCGCTCCAAACTCCTTTTGCAAAGACGTTATTATTTACTGTGCTCAGACTACGTTATATTTATACTATTTAAGTGCGCGTCGAGACGGTTTTTAAACATATTTACCGACCTACTATCCACTACGTGGGTGGGTAGCCTATTCCAAATTTGAGTAATTTTAAACGTAAAATAGTTTTGGGCTATACTAGTGTTAAATCGCTTGTTCACTAATTTTAATCCGTGTTGCCGAGTATTTCCCCTATGATCCAATTCGAACAAATTCCTATAATCAACGTTTGAAAATCCTTTCAATATTTTAAATACTTCAATTAGCTGGCCACGTAATCTTCAGCCTTCGAGAGATGGCAAATCTAATGCCCTGAGTCTTTCCTCATAGGGCCTGTTTCTCAGCTCGGGAATTAATTTTGTAGCCCTACGCTGCACTCTTTCTAATTGCGCGATATCTTTGTTTAAGTATGGAGCCCAAAATTGAACCGCATATTCGAGCAGTGGACGCACAAGTGATTTATACAATGGTAAAATTATCTCTTTGGATTTGAACGTGAAATTACGCGCGATATAACCCAGCACACGATTTGCTTTTTTACATGCATCCGCGCATTGTTTCGTTACTTTGAAGTCATCCGAGACTAAAACTCCCAGGTCTTTTTCCAATTTAACTACGTCGAGGACCTGGCCTTTCATGGTATACTCTACCCTCAAATTATGGCAACCCAAATGCATCACCTTACATTTACTTAAATTAAACTGCATTTGCCACTTATCCGCCCATCTGACAATCAAGTTTAGGTCCTTTTGTAATTTTTCTACATCCGATCTTACATAGGCACGGTTGCCCAGCTTCGTGTCGTCAGCAAATTTAGAAATCGTACTAAATACGCCATTATCCAAATCGTTTATATATATTAGAAACAATAATGGGCCAAGAACGGAGCCTTGTGGCACTCCACTACTGACGTTGACCCAATCTGAACATTCACCATTTATAACTACTCGCTGCGAACGATCCTTCAGCCAATTTCTAATCCAATTTAATATCTTACCCTTCACACCGACTGCTTTAACTTTCATTAATAATCTCTCGTGCGGAACGGTGTCAAACGCCTTTTTAAAGTCTAGATAGATTACATCTACAGCTTTGCTTTCGTCGTAAACGCAAATCATTTTATGGAAGAATTCGAGCAAATTTGTCAAGCACGATCTCGCCCGCCTAAACCCATGTTGGGAATCTTTAATCAGATTATTTACCTCGAGGTGGCACACTATTCTATCTCTAATTACCGATTCTAAAAGCTTTCCAACTACCGAAGTTAGACTAATAGGACGAAAATTCGTTGCTTCGTATCTATTCCCATTCTTAAATATTGGTGTAACGTTTGCACGCTTGAAGTCTACAGGGACTACGCCATCTTCTAATGAGCGATTGAAAATTGCACGCAACGGCTTCGCAAGCTCATTCTTAAGTTCCTTTAAATGAGTGGGGTAAACGCCATCGGGCCCGGGTGATTTCGACTTTTTCATCAGGTTAATATATTTAAGAATTTCCACTTCATTAACCGTTATATCGGATATGCAAATATCACTATTATCTACTTCTTCAACTAACGATCCTAATTGGGACGAATCTTCAATAGTAAAGACGCTTGTGAAATGTTCATTTAAAATTTTAGACATTTCCGCCGGAATTTCCGTCAAACGACCATCTTTGTCTTTAATCGGCCCTAGTGAACCTTTTAAGGGTTTCCTACTGTTTACATAGCCGTAAAACCGTTTCGGTTCCTTCTTTGAATCCTTCGCCAGTTTTATTTCATATTTCCGCTTCGCATCTCTAACCGCCCGTTTAACTTCTCTTCGAGAATCTATGTAATTTTGCCGACTTATAAATGACTCGTTGTTCTTATGTATTTTAAATTTTCTATTTCGGTCCTTAATTAAGCTTAATATTAGTGGGCTAACCCACGGCGCTCTCATCGACTTCCCGCTCTTACGGCGCACATACTTTACTAAGTCGAAATTTACACTAAGGAGTGTACGCCGAAGCTCAGTGTACATTTCTCCTACCGACCTATTCTCGAAGCGCATTCCCCAGTCTACATCCTTAATCCTTTCGCGAAAAGTATCAAAATCACAGCTACCAAAACGTGGCATGAGCTGTGTACTAATTTTTACATCTACACACGTGTTAACCACGAATCTAAGCGCATTATGATCACTCGAGGCTAAATGCTCTCCTACACAAACATTTTCTACCAGTGACTCGTCAGTCGTCATGATTAAATCGAGGATATTATTATCACGAGTTGGTTCCTCCACTTTTTGAACGAGAAAATTCTCCAGAATGAAGTTTAGTAGTCTCTCCCCAGCTTTATTTGACGTTAGGTTACTATAATTAACGTTTGGATAGTTAAAATCGCCGCAGACTAATGTGGTTCCTTTTCTAACCCAAGATGAAAGCATATCAAAGAGTGCAGCATCTTCTCTTTCTATTTGCGATGGAGGACGATATATGACGGCTAAATTAATTTTATATTTTGCATTACAACATAATTGGATTAATAAGGCCTCACTTCTCATATCTGCCGTAGACGAGTCGATCGTTATAGCGTTTAAGTCATCTTTTATATACACTAATACGCCCCCTCCTCTACCAGTTTGTCTATTTGTATAATGAATTTTATAACCTGGTATATCAAATTCGCAAACACTGATCCCCGAATGTGTATCTATCCAAGTCTCGCTTAAGAATACGAGATCGTAGTCTCCCTCTAGAATTACGGCTTTTATTTCGGCAAGTTTATTTTTTAAGCTACGAACATTTGAATATATACATTTCAATTTGCGCTTTAGGTGGACTCCTCTATCACACGCGAATCTGTTCCGTTTCCCTGCTCCCCAATACTCATTGCCCCTTCAAGCGAGGAACGGTCTGGCGCATGGGCATCACGTGGCCCCGCAACTCTCCTACTTAATATGCTACGTACTGACTGGTCTAAAATCCTACCCAGCCGACTGTTTCCCACATCGCTTAAATGAATTCCGTCCGTTTGATAAAGTGAAGGTTGGTCTTGGAATTTATCCCAAACGTTAAAGAAGCTAACTCCAGTATTGCGACACAAGCGCTTAAGGCACTCGTTTGTATATATAGCACGGGACTGCAGACGCAACGTGGATTTTAGTCGGGGTAAAATGCCAATTATTCCTACGTTATCCGCTTTAACTTTCGCAGTATGAATCAGAGTCTTAGCGCGGTTTACTATTCCTTCTGGGGTGCTGTCGTATCTGTGCACATCATTCCCTCCTACGAGCGTGAGGATCGTACGCCCGTCACGTGTTTGGTCCAATTTTTCAATTTCACTAACTACTTTATCTATGCGGCCACCAGGAAAGCAAAATCGTTTTCGTTTTGACGGGTTTCGCGCTGTGAATTCCGGCTCTTGGTTTTTAATTAGAGAATCCCCAATTAGTACAGTTTCTTCTTCCCCTTCGATAGGAGTTAGCAGTGCGAAGGGGTTTGAGCATGGTAATGTGAAATGTTGTTCCCTCGATGGTCTAGCCCCATTTCTAACGGGCCTAAATTGCGAATCTTGGGGTCTATATTGTGAATCCTGGGGTCCAAACGAGTTCAAAATCCTTTGTTGCTGGTCAACAATTGTCTGATGATTCATACGAGTAGGCCGATTGTCGCGATTTCTATTTTCCCTCCCACGCATGTCATGAATGGTAGAATTTAGACTCGAATTTAATTCGTCGACTTTACGGTTGGTCGATATAACGTCCCTCGCGACGGAATTTAGTTCTAATTTAATTTCGCTAATCGCGTTAGCAAACTTACGCTCCAACGCATCGTTTAACATACAAAAACGGCAAATT
Source organism: Ceratothoa steindachneri (assembly GCA_963969495.1). Classification (NCBI taxonomy): domain Eukaryota; kingdom Metazoa; phylum Arthropoda; class Malacostraca; order Isopoda; family Cymothoidae; genus Ceratothoa; species Ceratothoa steindachneri. The sequence continues at coordinate 209,513,055 of OZ018318.1, forward strand.
CTAGTTTGTTCCATGTTAGAAGGAACGCAAATTTCCTTATTAAAGGAAGCCCCACAACTCGAACATTCAAACTTGATCACGGGCATTGTCGATTTCTAGAATACGTATGAAGATAAATAAAATTAACACAGCGAATAAGACGGCCAATCTTTTTAATACAGCGACTAATATTATATGAGCGCAGGAAGTATCTATAATTATTAAGTTACTCAGAAAACGAAATTTATGGGCACAGATGAATTAAGCAGGAGCACAGAGATAACACGTCTTTTCAGTGAGGACTCAGCGGGCGGAATGAGGACTCAGCGGGCGGAATGAGGACTCAGCGAGGTTGGTAATGAATATGAAGTCGTTATTTATTTCTTAAAAGTTAGGTGGCTAAGCAATGTAGAAACTTTGTACAGATTTCAATTATTGTTACCTGAAATAAAACTGCATCCAGAATAGAAAGTGTAGATTGTTTATAAAATGAAGTACGATTGAATGATTTTTATCTTCATAGTAGATATTACTGAAATGTTAGCTGATCCTTATTTGCATTTACTAGGAAAAACAGTTATGTTGCTCAAAGTTTGAGCTGATAACAAGTATTACTAATAAGTTATAACTTTTCATAACACAATGGCGGATAAAATCGCGTATTTTCATAATTATCTAAAAGACAAGAAAAATTTCCTGTGAGCTTTAAAAAATATATTAAATTGTCTGAAGTTTTTTAGAAGATATAACAACCAGATATTTTTACTTGAGAAAGATAGAAACTGAATTACAATCGTTGTTAATATATTTTTATTTACTTATGTCGAAGCAGCAGCCAAATATCGGCTAGAGCTCATTAAGCTTAAGAGTAAAGAATCTTTGAAAACTTATCTTAAAGAACTTTACCTTCTTGAATTTTACAAAGAATTGCATTCTTTTAATGAAATACAACAAATGGCAAATTTATCCAGAAATCTAGAATGCATTCGGGCTAGTATAATGTGTACCACTGTGAACAATACTTTTTCTTGTATCAATACTTAAAACCTGGCCAGAGGTTGATTGATTGCCATTTAATTAAAATTCTTAGAATCGACTAGAAAGATGAAAACATATATTAAATATATCATAAAACGAATGCAATGCAAAGAAAAATCACATTCATTTTATTTTAGTTTTTGTAAGTATAATTTTATTTTATACTGTGAATAGTACAGTATTTTTTTGTAATTATATATATTTGTTATTAAAATCAGTATTTACTAGATTTTAAACTTTTTAAAAAGTATATTTAATTAACTTTGTGGTCCGGTGAATATACTTAAATTTTAAATTTTACCTAATAGGAAAAAAGGTTGGACAACCCTGATCTAATCAATCCTTAGAATCATTTACAGAAGGACTTTCAACTAATTATCGCTTGAATTATTTCATTTTTAAGAATATTTTATAGATCAAAATTTTTTCACAATTGTTTACTTAAATCATATTATTTAAAAGCATATTTTCGCTTGTTCTATTCAAGTGTTCATTTGAAGAGTAATTCTAAATTATTCTTAGCAGCACTTTTGCTAAATTGAAACGCCTTCCTCAATTGATTATACCGATGCTGATTTTCTAGAAATAGCAAGTAATCTTTATTATTCCTTGCCAAATAGGAAAGGTCACCAATATGGGAAATAGGTTTTGACGCACAACTTTGAATGTGCTCCAATAAATCCATATAACTACACGAAAATGGTGAACAGATTTAGGCAGAACTGCCAGCTCGGTGTTTTTTTCTTATTTCTTTTAAATGTTTGGAGTGCATTTCTTCAGTAAAGGGCTATTTATAACATTTTATTTTATTAATAGAAATCAGTTACTCAGCCTTCGACACCGTAATATGATCTAGCATATTTGTTTCGTTCGTCAAAATATTTACCATCGCGGGCCACGCGATTATTTTAAGAAATGTTCAATTGTGAACACCTGAAAATATTTCAATTATATTCTGAAAAATACTGGGGCGGTTATTTATGCAAACGTTTTTCCGATATATATATAATTAATTAACATTTTTAAGTTGGAGAGATTCTTGGAGGTTGATGAGAAAGCTAGAACTTTGCGTGGAGCGAGGGTGGCAGCGAGAGCTTTGTGTGTATGATGATCATGTGCCTCTCCAGAGTGCCACAGGCTATGTATGCCTGAATGCCGTGAGTTTTCCTATTCTCAAGGGAAGTAAGCGGTCGCTAGCTGGGCCACTACTTTTCGAATCAGAAATATTCTTTTTTTTCTTTTTTAATTAAATTTATAAAACCAAAACGTGATTCCAAAATTTAAGTTATCAAAAAATTCTTGTATTTACTTTAAACGACTGCAATGAAAAAATTTAATATTTAAAGTGTTTATCACATGCTTTAATTTCATGTTCACATCTTGATTCCCGGCTAGTATAGTCGTTAGCATGCTTGCCCGGCAATCCTTAGGTCGGCAGTTCAAATCTCCGTCCAGATTCCTCTTAAGCTGAGACTATTTACTAAGAAAGGTTACCGCCGTGACTGGGCATCACGGTAGGGAGTTGAAGCTTGCTATGAGTGACGTTCGCTGGAGAAACAAAATAGAGTGATAGGAGGACTAAAACCCTCAAATTTATACATTTATAAATCGAAGCGAAGCGAAGATAATATTTGTTTCTTTTAGAATCGTATTTTCGTAGTTTAACACTACACACCTTACATCAGTGTAATATAGACGTCGTAGAATAGGGTCAAGTTCACTCTTTCTGCTTTCCGAGAGCGTGGGAAGTTTAAAATATAAACAGAGTACCATGTAACTGAAAGTACGTTGTCCAATGGACGATGATCTTAGAGTTCCGGGATAAGAGAAAAACGGGTACAAAAATAACTTTACTAATATGCAAATCAATATTAGTTTACAAGGAGAAAATGAGTTTTAGAATGAGCTATACACATATGTACTACATTTACACGGGTCTCCGCAGGTACGGGGGAGGAGAGACGTGGTGAGGACGGTCACCGTACAAACAAACGGACAATATTGACCAAACGACCTTGAGCGTAAACTAAGCCGATAATGAGGCTTACATGAGGGCGGGCAGAGAGAGCGCTTGTACATGAGAGTTGCGCGTTGCTCTTACCTCGAAGATTTAGCTCGAGGGAGTATTCCTTGCCTTGGCGCAAAGTTCAAACAATAGTCTCTGAATAATGACTATTACGGTGGTGAACTTAAATCATGCTTTCGAGTAACACGATTTGAGATTGAGCGCGCAGCGTTCGAAGAGCGGGAGAAGCGGAACGAGGTAAACTCACGTGAATTACCGAGAATATCGGAAACATGAAAGATTCTGCGAGAAATGCGCAGAGTGTAACGGGATGCAAATAGCGGGTACCAACGGGAGTGGGCAGAGTTGCCTCTCTAACAGCATTATATAAGAAAAATAATTTGGAAAACGAAAAAGACCTGTTCCTCTAGCATTTGCTCTCACCTTCAAATTCTCGACTGGGAAAATTAAAGTCACCACCAACAAGCCTTACCTCTTGCCAAGTGATATCAACTGAAACATGCAAACAGACGTCGGTCATTCTTTTCATTTTAAAAATTTGCATATAAAAATACATAATTAAGATTCTGGGTTTCATTTTACTTACGATCTATTTTCGCCAGGTTTACTTTGTAACAATCAAATCAAAATTTTCTTAAATATTAAATAAATATAAAAGAAGAAAAACTTTTATATTTTTAATCGCATTAAAAAGCAGGCAATATATTGTTTTCTTCCCCGAATGATGTAGTCTCCTTTCACTTCTCAAATAATTTATTTATCAAATTAGCATTCTGTAAAATTTTTTCGATGTTCTCTAAGAGATATCCTCATCTTGCATTTCATATCCCATTATAATGAATTAAAGCCCTTTAAAATAGATAATTTTGCTTAAAGTGTTTATTACAATTCTCGAAATGAAAAACAATCCTAATATGAAACTAGTGGTGTTTCGTTCATGTGCCTTTGAAATTACCTCTTTCTTCTCAAACCACCGATAAATGGAGGCTGTTTATAGACTCTGCAAAGGATTTTGTGAAAGTTGATCTTTTACACAATGCCAATTGGTTTCTATCTGTCCCAAAAGCAGATGCAGCAAAGATGGCTGAGAACTGTGTTCACAATCCTCCTGTAGATCAGTAAAAAATATTTTTACCTCCAATGCATCTAAATCTCACCTTGGCCAAAATTTCATCAAGGTTATGGATCAATCTGGTGCTGGGTTTCGATACTTATGCTAAAAACTAGATGGTGTGTTTTCCGAAGCCAAGATGAAAGCAGGCGTCTTGAATGAACCAGATATTTGTATACTAGTTCATGATAGTGAATTTACCAAGGCCTTGAAGCCACTAGGGAAAAACACACGGAAATCATTTGTTGATGTGTCACAGCTTTTTCTTCGAAACTATCGTGCTGTCAACTACCAAGATCTCTTTACAACAATGTTGCACAATTATCATACATTAGTACCAAGGATGTCGTTAAAATTGCATAATTTCCACTCATATTGAATTTTTTCACAGATAACCTTAGAGATATAGTGATGAATACAGAGAAAGATTTCATTAAAACATCGCTATAATGGAGAGCAGATATCAGGGAAAATTCAGTCCTAACATGATGAGTATCTTTTGCTGGATGCTGCAACGAGAAGAGAACGAGCTGTACAAATGAAAAGGCAAATTTCATAAGTACTTTTAGAACTTCATATTTTGTCATTATAAGGGATTTGAATTATGATTTCTTGTACAATCTTTTATTAGCTTATCTGTGACGTGTTTAATATATTTATCTTGCGTGAGACAATTAATGTCATATATTTACTATTTTTATGATTGCTTTAGCAAGTAGATTTGATAGTAGAATAAAACATCTAAATCATACTTAACAATGTTTAATTAGTCATGTAGGTACAGTCCCATAAGAGATCAACTCTTCTGTTTTGTGTTAAATATTTATTTCTCTTACACAATTGACGAAATATTGAATATTTGTACCTATCGATTTTTTTATAAAACCTAGTCTAATAGAACAAAACAAATATCTAAATCAAATTCAGCAATATGAAATTATGTAGTTGTGTGAGCATAATCTCATATGTGAACCATTTAGGCTGCTGACCAGTGTACTGTAGTTATCAAAGTTTGCATTCTAAGGTCAAGTCATCAAAACTTGGGGGAAAAGATCGCTTAACGGTAACAAGTAGTGAAAGATATCATTTTAGTCTAAAATTAATACGTCAACTACATTTGCTAAGTATCTTCCTTTTAAACTGTTTGGGGAGGGTTGCAGCATCTCCACAACAAAATCAAGGAATACTTCATTTTTTCTTTCTTAAATAACGAACAACAAATGATAAATCCATTCATTACAACTAAACCTTTGGAGTATATCCCTAGAGAATGATTTCTAGATATTTCTCATATTTTCCACCTTTCTTTGTTAGACGTAATTATTTTTTCTAGATAATTCTTGATAAAAGCTTTTTTCATCAAGATTGGTCAGTTTATTAATTATTTATCTTTATCTGGGATACGTAAGGAGCATTACTGTCAACTAAGTTGTCAGAATCGTTTTATCAACTCCCATATGTTATGCAATTTAATCTTTATTAATTATTATCTTCATGATAGGCTTATTGCCATAGAATGAAAGAGATTCTTTTTAGTTGCATTGAACTACGATGTGAATATAAATCAACCTTGAATCTGCCAATGTGTCAGCAAAAACTGAAATAAATTATGTTTAGATGAATTAAATTTTCACGTGATGGCATTTCAGGCAAGTGTTTAAAAGGATGGAAAATAAATTGCTGAATTTAGAACGGTAACTGTGTAGAAGTCACAGAAACCAAGAACTTTAGGCATTTACTTGGATCATTCGGTAATCTTCCAAACCTACTACCATTCTGGTCGAGTATAGCAATTAACAATATGCCCTTTCCAAAATTGAATGCGGAATTGACTATACCATACTCAGATACCTTTCTTGCACGCAGGTGACTAAGCATAAAATGAATTGTAGCAACATTATGCAAAGTTAAAGATATGGATAACGATATGGAAGAAGAATTAATAAAATATCCTTTGTCCAGCCATAATCTCTCTCTAATATTTGTGCGTTGTGACCTTACTAAAAAGTAGTGTTATTAATGTTTAAATCGTATGGTGTACTTCGACTTTAGACATGAGCCATTGGCTCTATCTTTATTTTTAAATAAAAAAAGTGAAAAGAACCCTGCATCCCCAACCTCCAATACTTGATATCCAGTCCATTTATTTCAATAGCATCAGCAATTTATACATATATTTAAAAAAAAGCTCTAAAGAACTCTGAATTTTCTTTTTCTTTAGAGATGCATTTAAAGCATGATTGCACACCTACACTAGCATATTCATAGACATACCTAAAAAGTAAGAAAAAATCCAGGTCTCCGAAATCTTTGGACTACGACTCTATAAATAATTATGTTATATGCATAAAACTACACAAACAATGCAACATTTAAAGAACAAATAACATCATTTTTTACTTATTGTTTAATATTAGAAAATGAGGGGTCAACAGAGCTGAGCCGATATAACATGCAATATGCCCTTAAAACTAGAGGCAATACAGTAAAGATATGTTCAGGAAAGAAAAGAAAATAAAATAAAGAGGCATCCTCCTGGTAACCAAATAGACTAGTCTGCCACTTCTAATTGATCGACCTAACACATCTTTTTATAATACAATGGGATGTAGCATAACTAGAATCTTTACATGTGTGTATCCTTTAATAAGGGAACATAGAAAAATAGAGTATGAAGGACCATGGTACAGTGGCAATGGCATGATCAAAGATTAACCTCGAAATTTATTATCCATTGTTTTATCTTCTGGATTAGTGAACGAACGAAGTAAAGGATAACAATCTAATCCAGGTTTGCTTGATCCTAGGTGCACTTCGACTTAAGGCTAACGAGCTTAGGCTACCCTGAACGATGGCCGTTTACAGGAAGTTCATCCGTCTTTTGGTAAATATTTTTATTCTGCATGGTATCTAGTCACCGTCACCACTATCAAAAATAGCGGGTCTGTTATTTACTCTCTTTTCTTTAAAAAATGAGAGAGTTAGTACTAGTTTTCTTGGTACCAGCAGCCTATAAAAACCTTACTTTAATTTTAAGAATTTTCAGCGGAGAACATCAGTTTAAAGTGGTAATGGAGATATGAAAACACAAAAATTGTTCATGAAAAACAATTTTGCCATGAATATACAACGGGTTAGAGTTTTGCCCATTAGTTTTTCATGGTGAGGGAATTATGTAGATAAAAAAGCACACCATAAAGTGTATAAGGAAAGGCTGTTTATATCCGATAATTATGGATGTATAGCTGGGAAGACTGATCTTAAGTCAAAACAACGTTGTGACTTTGATGAGGAAAAGTGAGAGATGGGTGGTGGCTATGTTTGTATATGGTGGTGATCTTGTGTTAGCGATTTCAGTAAAAAACAAGGTCTGCTGAACAGAAAGTCGCGTGCTTGCACTTATTCTGATTTATGACCTTACGAACATAAAAAATTCAATAATTTCCGTACAAACCTTGGGAAGACCTTGGCAATTATATCATTGGAAAGGGAATAAAAATCAACATAAGATTGTAAAAGTTCATTGGAACTGCCGAATAGTTATGTTGTAATTGCCAAAACAAAATCATTCTCGGACTAAACTTGGGAGGACCTTTTCACTTATATTATTAGAAAAAAAATGTAAAGCAACATAATGGCTTGAAATTTAGTTGGAATAGGAAAATAGTTATAATGTTATTGCTAGAAAAAAATCATTCCCAGGCTAAACTTTGGAAGACATTGAAAATTATATCATTCAAAAGAGAATGTAAAACAACTTAACGGTTTCAAATTTCGTTAGAATCCGCCAAATAGATATGATGGTTTTGCTAAAACAGAATAATTCACGGGCTAACATTCGGAGGACCTTTTTAATCATATCATTCCAAAGATAATGTAAAACAACATTAAGGTTTCAAATTTTGTTAGAATCGGCCGAATACTTAAGATCTTATTGTCAAAACAAAATAATTACTGCCTAAACTTGGGAGGACTTCGAGAACTACATCCTTCGAAAGAGAATGTAAAACAACACAATGGTTTTAAATTTCGTTAGAATCCGACGAATAGTTACAATAGTATTACCAGAACATACAAAAGCAAAACGGTGACCGATCGACTGACCAACCCAGACAGTGATATAGACTCGCACACGACTAAAAAGGCCCTTTCGAGGTTATTGTGCTTGACTGAACATGTGAGGGAAAGAGATTGAGGCAAATGCATAAAAACTAAGGTTTACGTATTTAAGGTGAGGATATGGTAGTTTTGTATGCTACATATATTCTGGTGGTGTGCGGTTGGAGAATATCCGTGACTCTGAGATTCTAAGGTGAAAGTCATTGGAGTGGAAAAATTTGGATGCATTAGCTATGATTTCTGCAGGGAAGGAATGCTTTATTTGTGATATGAGCGATATGCAAACTTAAAAATTTGATTAAGATGGTCGCTCTTTTTAAACTTTATGGTATTGGAGTGTGAGTATTATACTGGAGGAGAGACTTAGTTTGGATTAAGAGGAACGTGACTGGAAAGGTGTGATCTTCTGAGTGACCATCATAGAGTAATTAAGTATTGAATGGAAAATCAGTATTTATATAAAGGATCAAAGTTGAACAACAGAGAATATTTAGGGAAGTAATATTTTATTTCTTTGTTCATATTATAGTAGAAGTTTTTTCAATTTCCTAATAGACCATTTATGGAAGAAATACCTAAAATTGCGATTTCAACATTGGCTTTTCGGATACACCTACTAATTGGGCAGAATAAGTAAGGTATCCTATGCATACTCAAAGCATTGGTAGGTGGATGACTAACATTATACTAAAACTTTGATACTATATATGTATAAATTTGAGTCTAATTGACATTTATTTTGTTATATTAATGATTTCTACTTCAAAATCGAGGTTTTTACTCCTCAATATCGGTCACAGATTGACCTTTAATTCAATAATAGTTTTTAATAACACCTACAGCATTTAATAAAATTAGAAAGACAGAGTGATTCTAGTAGTTTCATATATTGCTTCTGATATACGTTACAGCTAACTTTATTAATAAAAAATATAAAAATCATTGCATTGAAAATAGCAATCCTGACACTCGTCTAATAAATAATTAACTACTTCTATTTTATTAACATTTGTATCAAAGCAAACATGAAATTGCTATCACGGAAAGATGACTCCATTTAGATATTTTAAGTTTAATTTGGGATAAATATTTTCGGGGTATCTGTTAAAAATCATGCCTAATGTTGGTTACATCGATAATTCGTTGAACGCAAAAAGAATTCATGTTCGCACCGTTAAATTGAACCAACTACCGATCTTTGTTTAAATTGTATAAAATCATAGAAGAAAAAAGGTAGGTGCGCTTAAATTGAGCATTGTGGCAATAAAGAGTTCATAAGAAACCTATTTTTATAACTGCGTAGGAAAATGAGAAACGTACCCTTGAAAGTTGTTCCTTTATAAACAAGGAAGGACCGAAAAATAAAAGCAATGTTTTTTCCTCCCGACCTTATTCAAACTCATTCAAATTACTTCTTAATTCCAGGCAAAGATCTTCACTATTCATATGGTTTCAATTTAGAGTTTAAATATTTAATTAAATTTTACCCCAAATTGCATTTTGTATGATTATCAACTTCAAAGGTTAAGTGGTTCTTATAGTATCAGCATAAAATTTTCTTAGAGTAAACAACTTTCATGATAAGTTTAGAAATAATTTCTTTGCTCATTAAAATAAATTTATTAATATTTTGAGATAATTTTCACTACACCATGAAGAAAAGATTACAGATTGCTTTCAAAATCAAAATACTTTAAAGCACCTGCTTATATATCGCTTAATGCTACTATTTGTAGCCCTCTCTTAATTGTTGACAAATCTAGATTTCTTACCTAAGCCCACATTTCGAATTACCTATTTTACACCGGTTAGAGGACAAACTATTTTGTTAAATTTCTTTTCCCATTAGCCAAGTTTCGACCTGGTGCCAATTATTTAATCCTTTGTATGAAAATTAATCCAGCCAAACTTTAATTTATCCTTTTCATTTCTTTACATTAATGTCTATATGAACATTTGTTAAGTAAACACTTTCACAATCTTAAAAGATTTTAAAATTTCGACCCTTCAATTTTGAGAATTGTTGAATTTATTTATTCAGAGAGTATAAATTTAGAGTATATGATGGTGTATGTAAGAGCTCTAATGTTTTCACTACTGCGAAAATTTTATGATTTGTATTCTAAGGATTTTATGAAAAAATTGTTTTCTTGGTTAAAAATTCTCCTTTACCACTAGTTTATTGGCCTCTCGTTTATCGTTTTTAATAGATTGGTTAAGGTTAAAACCATTTATGAATTCTTAGTTTTATCCTCCCCCCATTATAACGTATAATATAAAAATTGAACAAGATAACTGTCTTCTATTATTAGGGATCTTTGTAACAAGACTATACATATATAGTTTACACATATGACTCTAAAGAAAGACAATGCTCACTCCATTTGGCATTAACTAGATTTTAAAAAGGGGAATTTTGAGAGTGCTTGAACAATAATAGAAATGGGAGCAGAATAATTCTCTACCGTTTTTAGGTGTAAATATCCACCCCCACCGTTTAAATAATTATATTCAGTGCTCAGTCTATCGAAAGCCTACAAATTCAGGGGGCTTACATAATTTTTACCTCACTACATGATAAATCCGTTAATATATTTGTTATTTCATCCCTCTTTCTCCGAAGCCTATAGAACGTGCGACCCAATCTTCCTTCGGGATGAAATTAATCACTTTATCCGCAATTTTTCCGAACGAAAATATCCAATTACCTCATAAATAGATGCCATTCGAAAGCCCGAAAAAAACTCTATGCCACCTCCACACCAAGAAGGGATGATTTTAAAAAATGTATTAATTTCCCATATGCTTCAGCCTTGGTTCTCGAAAATCATATGCGAACGGAAATAACCTAAATATTACATTCAAATATTCCAATACCATTCAAAAATCCCTGATTAGACTGCGCCCAATCAATCTCATTGCTGGAGTTTACAGTAAACTATGCTAAAATTGAAAATTACCCTACTTAGGAGATTTACGCTAGTTTAATAAGAGATAGAAAGAAGATTTCGCTGATATTAGAAAGTGAAGTAATTCGTCAAATCTCTTAACACACATGCAAACGCACGAGCGTAGAATTGATTTTAACCATGCAAAATTATTTCTAAATCAAACAATTATATTAAAAGGAGAATTGTGAAATCCATCATCATTAACAAGGGTGATAATTTCAATTTATCTTATTAGCAATACAAATTTAACAAATGTATAATGAAGAGAGTCGCCAATTGTATCTATAAGCCCCCGGAAGCAATGAGTCTCGGGGATTAGCAACTATCCAGATTGCTTTTGGCCCCATTTCATTTTGTTTAGCTTGTCATTTACGCCAGATCTACTCGAGTATATATATTTCTCAGATTGTTTCCTGCTGTTGCATTTTGTTAGGATCTGTCTTACCTTATATATACTCTACTCTTTCTCTAGCGTCTTCATTATTAGTTGAAAATGTTACAGAAACTAGTCAGATAGTTAAATGTATAATATTGATTGAAATATTGTGGTTTACCATTATCTTCGAAATATATATATATATATATATATATATATATATATATATATATATATAAAGTGGGTTCCAATAACTTGGGCCGATTTTAAGTGGGAGTTAGCTTTAAGCACCTAATAATTTTTTTATTTTTCTTTAAGGGTTAACAACTTCAGTCTTTGGCAATTTCAACCATGAAGAGATTAACAAGCTAACAACGTGTTAAAATTATCGAAGGCTATCACGAAAATGGACGTTCAAACAGAAACGCATTTTCGGCACTTCGCGATTATTTTGGTCAACATAATCGACCAAACGAAGTGCGATTGGGAAAATTGTTCGTAAATTCAAACAAACAAGGGCAGGGGCAGATATGAAAACGCCATTGGGTGCTCGTTTATGGCTTTCAGCTGAAAACTGCTGCAGTGCGCGAGAATGTGGCCGAAGATTTACACAACTCTATTCGTCATTGTGCGCAGGAATTTAACCTCTCCACAACAATGTTACATCGAATTTTGTCAAAAGATTTGTCTCTACACGCTTACGAAAATTCAATTGACACAAGAACTAAAGATTGCTGACCATTTGAAGTGCCGTACATTCATCAATTGCGTGCACGAGCAAAGAGTCGCCGATGATGATTTTTTGCAAAAAATCATCTTTCGTGATGAAGCCCATTTTCATCTTAGTGGATTCGTTAATAAGCAGAATTTTCGCATTTGGGCTGATGAAAATCCCAGCAAGATTGTTGAAAAAACAATGCATCCACAAAAGGTCACTCTTTTGTGTGCATTTTTGCTAGCGGAATCATTGGGCCGTATTTCTTCGAAAATGATAGCGGGAATTCTGTTACGGTGACAGGCGAGCGATACCGTGTCATGATAACCAACTTTTTATGGCCTGAATTAAATTCTATGGATGTCGAAGATTTGTAATTTCAACAGGAATGCACCACATACCACACAGCCAATGCAACAATGGCTTTATTGAATGAGATATTGCCAGGTCACATCATCTCTCGGCACAGCGAGTTGAATGAGCCACTACGATGCTGTAACTTGACGCCTTTAGATTTCTCTTTGGGGTCATCTTAAAAGTACGGTCTATGCCAACAAGCCAAGAACAATTCTACAGCTGAAGAATAAGATAATAAGGCATATTGGTGAGATCGAGGAGCAACTATGCAGACACGTCATCAAAAATTTTGACCATCGAGTGGAGGAGTACCGCTAAAGCCTTGGCGGACATTTAGGCGATATTATTCTTCACACATAATTGTCATGACTCAAATAACATGATCTAATAGTTAAATCAATCAATTTTTACCAATAACACTGTTTTATTTACTGCTAAATTCAATCCGTCTTAATGGAACACCCTTTATATATATATATATATATATATATATATATATATATATATATATATATATATATATATATATATATATATATATATATATATATATATATATATATATATATATATATATATATATATATATATATATATATATATATATATATATATATATATATATATATATATATATATATATATATATATATATATATATATATATATATATATATATATATATATATATATATATATATATATATATATATATATATATATATATATATATATATATATATATATATATATATATATATATATGGTGAGTATATGTCGCAAAAGGATACCCACTGCTTCTTATAGCCAACTGGGGAACGCTATAGTCCGCACCAGGGAAAAGCAAGTGTCAGTTTGACATTTCTAGTCACCCCCTAAAACATCACTCGAAATAGGAACCCTAAACTTAAGACGTCTTGCTTTTTTTAGGAGAGAATGGGGAATTAAACATAATTTGTTGGTATCTCTGCTAAACACTTTTTACAAAATATTCAAAATTATAATAGGGTGCGGTAAGTATATAGCAGAAAAGTATTTTTATAGATACCAAAGAAATTATGTTTAAATCCACATTTTCTCCTAAAAAAAACATGAGATCTTAAGATTAAGGTTCCTATTTCAAATGACCACTTTTGGGATCACTAGAATTGACTAACTGAAATTTGATCTTCCCTGGTGGCAACTAGAGTATTACTTAGGGAGCTATGAGAAGTGGGTGGTATCATTTTGTACTATATATTTAGTGCATGATCTGTTATAATTTTAAATATATATATATATATATATATATAAATATATATATATATATATATATATATATATATATATATATATATATATATATATACTTTTCAAGAATCTTCTGAATAGAAATCTCCCACACACTATCTTTAAAATAGTTTTCTTAGTAACTTTCATAAGGACAATTTATTCGAAATAAGGAGAGCCCTCCCCTCCCTCTTGAGATGAGCTGCTTAGTTGTTTATAGATTTATTTACCCCAAATGCCTTTGGGGGGTACCTATATTTGAAGCATCGTCCGCTGATTGAAGGCTCGAGTCTGTTCCCACCTGGGCAAAAGCCTGCATACTTACTCTATTCTCATTAATAAAGAGATGTTCCCCATCCGTGATCACTCCATTCAATCTAAGATTGATATTTCCACCTAAACTTCAGAATTTTAGGATATCTCAAAGATCCTACTTCCCTTGGTATTCTTGAATCATTGTCCATTAAGAAATTAAACCTCAGTCTCATACTGAGGGTCAAACATAAGAGAAATGGAGATGAGTGATAGAGAAAAAGAGACGGGTAGGATGGAAAGAACCTGCGATTGGCTGCCTTTTGAGGTAACTAAAGTTTGATAAGATGCCCTATTGCGAGTCTAAGTGTAACAACGAGAGGTTCTGCAACATGTCGTGAAGGACTAAATTCACTCCCGGTGCAGCTGTATAGATAAACTAAAATCCAATTCCGGTGGGCCGGCATAAATAGTTAAGCGTTTGCTTGGGTAAGATTAGTATTTAGCGAGGAGACGCAACACAAAGGAAATCTCTCTATCGGCCTCCCTTACCCCAAGAGCCCAAAGTCAAGAAAATTTAATAAGAAGAAATAAGAACTAGGAACGAGAAGCTGTATTCGACTCAGCTTCTCCGCGGCAAGAATACTGCCTCGATCGTATTCTTTTTAGTAACTTCAAGCAGGACAAGTATTAATCAGCCAAGTGCAAACTCAACCGTGCAGTTAAAAAGCAAACGAGCTCGAATCTCATAGCCCCTCCCCCACATCCGACCTTCTCTCCAGTACAAAATCCTTGGACGGCAGATGCAGCCGGAATGGGGGGTTCCCTTTTGTCGGCTTTTGTCGGTCTTGTACGTTTCTGTGTACGTATTCACAACTCTAGCCTGGAGCTGACGCATGTAAAATGTTTGCCCATTTAGTTCTTTTACATTTCTATTTTGTATCCATTATTATACTTTGG
This sequence comes from Ceratothoa steindachneri, assembly GCA_963969495.1. Taxonomy (NCBI): domain Eukaryota; kingdom Metazoa; phylum Arthropoda; class Malacostraca; order Isopoda; family Cymothoidae; genus Ceratothoa; species Ceratothoa steindachneri. The sequence continues at coordinate 209,528,208 of OZ018318.1, forward strand.
CTTGTGCAGAAGTAAAGATTATTTTGTTTTATCCAGTTTGATATCCAGCACCTGCTAGTTAGTTAATTTAATTCGGCCAAGGAAATTAGCCAATCTTACTTGATTTAGTTCAACCCACGTTTAAAGTGCATCATTCAGGGCAAGGCCAATCGCACTCTCCTGCGGGCTTGTCACGTTCACTTTCGAGTTAAAGGAAGGAAGATGGTGTAAGGAAATGTAACCTAACCTATGAGCTAGAATAGGATATATATATATATATATATATATATATATATATATATATATATATATATATATATGTATGTATTAAACTGGGACAAGGTTTTATGGGGTTTGCTTCTGGCTATCAGAAAACTGTGGAAAACAAACTTCTCGCATAAGCTAATTACAATTAAAACTTTGTTTACATTATCTTATTCACTTTTTTAATTTATTTATTTATAATTTCTAAAGAATTTAATATTTTCATCACTGTGCTTCACTAATCATCCCAACTGGACCCATATACTCTGCCATATTTGAAAGATTCAGTAGAAATTGCATTTTTTTTATTTCGCATACTTGAAGGGTAGACTCCGACGCCATTCTCTCAATCACAATAGGGGATTCTGCTAAAATCTCGAATCCAGAAATTATTCCGAGTGAGCGAACGGGATAAAATTCGAATCGTGCCAAATAATTAGTTATGTTTTTTATGGTATCTTTTTTTCGTTCTGATTTTATTTTGGGGTTAACCAAAACAAATTTACACTTCCGTTGGTGCTTCTGAGTGAAATTAAATCGGGTTCATCAACCCCGCTAACTTTCTTGTGTTTCTCTTTGATTATGCGTAAAAGTTTGGTGAACTCGACAGCATGTCGTCTCTCAAATTTTTCAAAGCACAAGATAAATCTCTTGGAATAAATGGAAAGAATCTAATAACGTACATTCAAGAAAAAGAGAGAACAGTAAGAGCGGACAAAAGGAAAATAGATTAGAAAGAACGTGAAGAAAAAATAAAAAAGAAAACCGTAAAGAAGAAAAAGAGAAATTTAGTTTGTATGGACTAGAAATGACCAGGGCTGAAGTTTAACAGACTGCGTCCATAAGGTTGGCTGTTTTTAAGAAAGGAGAAGATTTTAGGTCATACCTCACTCAATGTCATTGGGATATTGAAACAGACGGCGTAGCCAAAATGCTGCCTTTACTTAGTACTCAGCTCAGGACATTTTTATCTCGCTCCAATCAGAGGCAACCATTGATTATTGCACGTTAAAAGCAGAATTGCTTGTTGCCTATAACATGACTCCATACCTTTACCGTGCAAAGTTCTGGTAATGTTGGATCCAGCCTAATCAAACATTCCGTTAATTTGGATATTACCTGCAGCTTAATTTTAATATCTGGCTATACGCGTCCAACTCCCCCTGAAATACGATGCTTTGGTTGACTTCTCCCTCAAAAAGCAAGTCCTGGCGTCCCTTCCGTCATAGATCAGATTCTTCGTTAAAGACCGGAAGAGCCTCTCATTTTAAGAGTGCATCAAGGAAGCTGATGTATATGCGGCTAGTCATAATTTCTATCCAAAAGAAGGGAGTAAAACAGAACCACATTCCCCCAAATCAAAGGTTCATAAAATCAAATTCATTCCCCACAACAGCTATAAGTTAATCAATGTGCTGCGTCCTTTCCCATGAGAACTATGGTTTGTTACCCCTGTGGAGTAAAGGGTCATGTCAGAATTAATAGGCCTTAGAATTCTCAATTTAGAGGCGACCATACCCACCAGGTGGACAATATATGTGCCATGCCTGCTCAACCACCGTTGCCACCAGAAGCATCTCTCCCTTTAAGCAAACCGAGTCCCACTGGCCAACAAGGGAACTTTCTGTTTGATAAAAGAACTCTTGGAGGTCTCCAATTCGAAACGGGTTCGTTAAAAGGTTGCCAGATCTCAACTCTCGTGCACAGCAAAGGGTGCACGTACATCGTGATATGTAATAGATTACTTCCACCTGTAGCTCCGGATCACGACAAGTTTGCAACAGTGTACTATTACTTCTTTCGCGCTAACAGATTCCCCATTGTCAGACGCTACATTGAGTGCGCCTTCTTCACTGGCTGAGCCGAGGGCGTCGCATCGCCCATCAAGCTCCGTGCTATTTTAGTTGTCAATAGTCAGCAGGTATCCCCCCTCCCCCCGTGACTCACCTATGATCACCCGATCTCAAGCGATTAAAGAATCGGAAGAGCCTGCACCTTTGGAAACACCCGGCGCTTCAGATTCCCCAAATGTCCTGAACGACGACTTTTTTTATTAATCAGAAAGAGTGCGAATCTCTTCCTCACCTATGGATAAAGGCAAAAGACAAGACTCGAGAGTGTATTAGGGGCAACAACCTAATCTCTTTCATTGTTAGGGATGACCTCCTTTATCGCGTGTGCTCAGCCCACAATAAACCCAATTCCCAAGTATTATGTTCCTTTCGCTTCCATGTCAAACCTACCCTTCAAACCAACACGATAGTCTCTTCTCGTGACATTTTAGCCACTCTAAGACGGCATAACGGGTCTTTAAATATTTCTATTGGCCAGGTGTATCAGCGAAATCCTGCGTTACTTTCATTCATGCGACATCTGCTAGAAGACGACAATTATGTGGCGAGTCAAGCATGCACCCTTACAGAAATGCCCAATAATCTCCGAAGCCTTCTTACAAGTGGCGATTGGCTTGATCGGGCCGATTTACCCACCTTCAAGTGAAGGCAATATTTATGTTTTAACTCTGATCGAATATGACACCAGATTTCCTGAGGGTGACTACTTAAGAAGATTGACACCATCTCTTGTGCTGAAGCACTCATCACCATTTCTTCATGTGTTGGACTGCCTGAAAGTGATATTGTCGAATCTTGGCCCCCAATTTATTTTTCAATTGATGGAGTGTGTGGGTAAGTTGCTCCAGATGAAACTTTTGTTTACAAATCCGTTCCAGCCAACCGGAAATGGAGTGTGCAAAAAGGTAAATGACAGTCTCAAAGATATTCTGAAGAAATAATGTGCAGAGCAGCCAAGGAAATGGCAGAGATATCTTACGGTAGCTCTCTTTGCGTATAGAGAAATTCCCTATCGCACCTTGGGTTTTGCTCAGTTTTAATTATTATGCGGAAGGAATAACATAACATTACATAACATGAATTCACAGATGACAAAAGCCAACAGAGCCTATCAAAAGTCTTCCGTATTTCTCAAAAACCCACCCACAAAATGCATCCATAGGATTGTGTCAGATCATGAATCTACAATTTAAACAATCCATAGGATTGTACAAGGCCCCTTGAAATCCAATCTTCGTACTCGTATCTGCTCGAGTTATGACAGAGGTTGGATGAATGCGCAGAAATAGCGTATCAAAATACGGATGTTAACCTGGATAAATATAAAACTTACTTTAACTAAAAATCTGGTGATAGAAAATTTAAGCCAGGTAAGGGAGTTTTCTTGTTGCTCCTAACTGAAAACAACAAATTACTAAGCCAATAGAAGGGCCCCTATTAAGTCAGCGAGAAAAGCAGCCCCATCGATTATGTGATTGAAACTTAAACAGGAAGGGAGTTTTTTCACGTATATCTTCTCAAGAAGTATCAACGACGCGCATGGGCTAACCAGGTTGTGCCTATATAAGAAGAATCACCTATGGAAGCTAATTATCCCATGATTTTCCTAAGGGTAGTAAAAGTGGCCTGCCTAGAGCAAGACAGTGACTACCCCATACACCTATTGCCAGACGCAACTGAATCCTAGTCGGTCGAACTAAAAGGGAGTAACCAGCTGTCGCCTCTGCAGAAAACTAACTAGAAGCGCTCTTGAACCAATTCGGTGACGTCATCTCGGAAATTCCTGGTTTTTCAGCTTAATTTGAACACAAAATCCAATTGACCACGAAAGAACCCGTCCGACCTAAGCTGTACCTGCTGCCCATACATCTGAGAGAATCATTTAATGCATCGATTTTAGAAAATTAGTTTTAGTTATCGTATTTGATGCAGTACGGATCCCCCTTATTGACCAGAATCTTTATCTTCTTCAGAAAGACATATTCCTAAGCGAACTGTATTTGTGCAAGGCTTATTATCAAATTCCGTGACGAAAAGAGGTCAAGAAATACACGGCGTTCCCAACTGAAAAGGGATGATGCAATTTGGACGACTCTTCTTTGGTCTTGTCACTGCATGTACTAATTATAATCGGATGATGAAAAGGATATGAGATGGATTAACAAATATATCATTCTATTTTGATAATATTTATATGTTTACAAGTGAAAGGAATCAGAACCTGACTGTTCTACAGGCACTTTTACTAAGACTTTGGGAGCATAATCTAACTATCGGGCACAGTAAGTCTCATTTCGCCTACAGTGCAATTGACTATTTAGAATTCCCTATTTGAGATAACCGTCTAGATAACCCGTTTTATTCTCTTTCATAACTTTAAGCAGGCCGAGTACTAATCGGCCACGTGCAAACCCAACCGTGCCCTTTAAAAAGCAAACGAGCTCGACGCTCATATCCCCATCATCCCAGCTTTTAAATTGCAATCAGGGAGGTTGCTGATGAAAGTCGATTCAATAAAATTTCGCGAAATAGTATCTTTACCATTACAAATTATTTTAAATACAATACAATACAATAGAAATACATAACGCGAGGTGCACGAAGGAACATAAAAATCAGAAGGAGTACGCTCTATTAATAAATTTATGAAAGGAAGTGTTGCTTTCTGTTCTAGTTCAAGAGGAAAATGAATTGTAGGTACAAACGAGTTAAATTTGTTTGAAAAAGTTTAAAATTTGAAGAATTGGACCATAAGTATAAGATATTATCAATATAACAAACCTAAATAATAGGGAAATCAACAAAAGAGGGTAGATAAGCCGTTTAGAAAAATTCCCCATATAACTTAGTTAAAACTGGAAATAAGCAATTACCCTTAGCTAGACTAGAATTTTAGCGAAAGAATTTACCATTGGAACCAAAAGTACAATCATTAGTACAGAGTAAGGCAAGTTTAAAATTAAATTTGGGGGCACAAGTAATTTAACGTTACACATTTTTTTTAAGAAATTAAAATTGGTCATCGACCGGAACTTTGGTAAAAAGGAAACAAACATCAAAACTACCACAAGTGAAGTTTGAAGAATCCGGCATGGCATTAAATCTTTCTATTTCCTTAGAACTATTAACTATTTGGTTATCAGAGATAATTCCTACACCAGTGGTAATGTAAGCCGTTAACCATTTGGATAAAAGAATTACTTCTTGTAGAATAGAATGTAATACATTGAGCAGTAAAAGCAGCTGCCCCTATCAGCTTGCCATATGCTTGGTCCTGCTCCTCTCTTATAATAAGTGAATACATAGGGTTTTGCAAAAGTTTTGAAATTCATTTTCCGCCGCTGATTGCTCGATGCACCCAAAATAAAAAACTATTGTGCTGAAATTTTAGACTTCTAAATTATTATTTTCAGGTTCATCAACGCAAAGGAAATTTTGAAAAATAAGCAAAAATGTCCGAAAATTCTATCATTTGTTTTCAAACTTCAAGTTGTTACATCAAAATTAAAGTCCTATACGAGGTATGTTATTTCCATAAAACTTTTTAAAATATATATTTGCATAAAACTTTACAATCAATACTTCTACTTCCATTTTATTAAATTAAAATAATATATTAACTACTCGATAAGTATTCCTTACTTTGGTTTCCATGCAACCTAAAAATTCTTATCATCATCATTCTGAAAAAGAAGAAACTGAACAATTAACCGTCGAATATTTCAATTTTAACTATTATTCAATATCCATTTATTCAATGCCGTTAGATTTTGTATTATTACCTTTCATTACCAAGTACTTCTTGGTATTAAATGAGGGTATTTTTATCTTGTACTCAATTCTACTCCTTATATAGCCGTCTCGTTTGTCTTCTCTACAAACTGCTAGTGACGCTTCTGTGATTATTTTGTTGCATCTCTTAACCACTTGTGTGTGACAAGGAAACTTCTGAATATCCCCTTAGTGTTGACGAATAAATTCTTTAAGTTGATCATCAGAGAGCCCCCTCGTAAGCGGAGGTTCGATCACAACGGTCTGCTCCCAATTAATTAAGTAGATGTTGTCATCAGTTTCAAACTTTATGTCTGGGATCTTGAAACAGCGTATTGATTTTCCTTTATATCTTTTCCTGATTTCATAATTCTTCTCCTTGCAATGGCCCGGATATGATTTCTTTCATATTGCAGCATGCATAGAACAATGTTTTCTGCATGTGCAAAATAAATATTCCTTTGAATAAGTGGGGCAACTATATCTTTAATTGGTTTGTTCATCCCTTGCAGTGATTGCAGTGTCTTGAAGAGGTTAAGTGTTCCATCTTGCAAAGAAGAGTTAGCTTTTATTTCAAACCAACATGGTAAATACACCTTCATAATGAACAAAACAATGGATTTCACCTTGACAGAAGGGTAGGAATTCGAAGCATATAATCGAAGTATCAGATTGGCCGTTGTACGCCATCGTGCATGCAACAATTTTCCAGGACACATACGAGCCACTTCAACAGAAATTTATCTTGTGAGATAAATAGAAGGATATCAAACAAAGACTTTAGATCGGTGCTCAAACTTTCTCTGTCAGCTGATGGCAAGTTAGTCGTAATTAGTTCGAATTCAACAACAATTAAGAGTCTCACATTTATCCAGTTGCTTCCCTATAGGTCCGACAAATCCACAAGGCCCCATTGTTTTCCCATTTGCATGGATCTGACAAATAAAATAATGCAGTGGTCAATTAAGTGTTTCTCCTAATATTATGAGCACACCTCCTTTTTTTCTTGTACTCACTGCCACTCCATCGCATCCCACAGCAACTAAATCATCAGTTGCAATGTTATTTACTTCTAGATACGAGAATACTTCTTCGTCTATAGCTTTTGCAGAACTTGTCTTCATTGTTATGTGTCCAAGGAATTCTTAACCAGGTTCTTCTATCATAGAGATGTGCTCTTCTATTATCTTCTTCTTGTGATGCATTTCCTCCATCGTCTCAACAACAAAGGTGCTATCTTTCTACCAACAAATAAATAGAATATAATGGCTTATCCGATCTAATTTCTTGCTACATCGTAGCACTTTTTTTGACACGCTACGCTCTCTTCTAACTTTTTACCTGTCAACTACTTGAGAAGTTTCTTTGACTTTAATTGACAATAAGTCCTTAAGGATTGAACTAGTTATTAAAGCTGATTTTCGATCTGAGTCAACAAGTGCGGTCACATGCAAACGGAAATTCTCACAATTTTATTCGTTTGGGATTCAAATTTTTATTTACTTCTTTGCGTTTCACGGATGAAGGAAGTTCATTGTCACTACCTTCGTCAGCAAATACTGTTTCTGGGCTGGATGATAGAAGAATTACTTTGATATTATCTGTTGAAGTAGATGGTTGATTTTAGAGACAATATTAACGATCCTGCCTAACTTCACTCTGAATATTCTGATTTGATTGAATTTGATCGATATTATATATTGCCATTTTCCTAGTTGTTCATTGGTCGCTCATAAACGTTTGCTTCAATGGCGGCACCTTTTTTTCTTTGCTACAAGTATAGTTTTCAAAGCTATCGCATGTACAACACGGAATATCAAACAATTTTATGATGGGTTCTAGGTTTAAATGCCATAAAAAATATTTTTTGAATTTTTTTCTTACATATTATTTAGCTCTGAAATATAATAAAAGCTGTATAAATATTTATTGCATACTATAAATAACTCTTCTTAAACACAAATAGAGGTATGTGATCAAAACAAAAGACACTAGACAGAGTCCAACAGACCCACATTCACTCTCAACGAGAACTTCCGTGCTACTGAAACGAACTGTCCACAGAACTCTCCATTCAAAAATAACTCTTCTCACAAGGTACACCAGATCTGTGCCACGTCTATCCTCTGTCCACCCTATCAGAATCCTATCCTCCCCCATCGCACCTCAATTCGCGGCGGTTACCAGGTAAACTTCTTGTTTGATAAGAATACCCTTGGAGGCTTTAAGTTCGAATCCGGAACGATTAATGGCTGCCGTGTCTAGAATCTTGTGAGAGATACCAGGTGCACCTGGATCATGGTATCGAACACGCAGTTTTCCCCAGTAGCCCCGGACCGTAATAAATTCGCTGTCGTGCAAGACTACTTGGGGTAGGTCAATCGGTTCCCTATCGTTAAGTGCTAAATCGAATGTACGTAATTCACTGGTGGCAGAGAAGTAGTAGCAGACCCTATTAAATTCTGCTCCGTCCTCATTGGCCAGTGCCCACGGGTGTCTCCCAACTCCGTGGCTCGACCCATGGTTACCCATGCGCAAATGGTAAAAGATTGGAAGATGACCTCGCCCTTATAAACCTCACATTCTTCAGAATTCAAGGAGGTCGTGACTGAAGACTTCGAGTGGAACCAAAATAACTGCGATACCCTCCAACCCCTGTGGGCAAAGGCCCAGTCAAAAGAGCTAGAAGCCACCCGAGGAGACAAGCGATCTTCTACCAAGTTACGGACGGCATACTTTACCGTGCGTGCTCAGAAAACGGTGAAGCCCAGAGGCGAGTATTGCGTTCCGCGTTCACATGTTGGCCATATTTTTACCACTGCCCATGATAGCTTATTATCCGGCCATTTTATCTAAACGAAGACCACCCAGAAGATCTTCAAATATTTCTATTGGCCAGATACCAATAAAGAAATACTTCGCTACTGCAGGTCCTGCGATATCTGCCAAAATACTGCCGCCAAAGGGCGAGTTAAGCCCACCCCGTTGCAGAGAGGACCCCTAATCTCATAGCTGTTTGCCGGTGTCGCAAATGATCTCATCGGTCCGATATACCCCGGTCGAGTTGAGAGCACATGCCGTTGAAGAATATACATAGCATATCCTGCACAAGCTTTCCTGCGTGAGTACGGATTCGAGGAGCTCAATCATCCTCCCTACAGTCTAGATCTGGCCCCTAGCGATTACTTTTTATTCCGCCAGCTCAAGGCTAAACTGCGTGGCGCAGATTTGGGGGCGATGAAGATGTCCAGCTCGCCGTCTAGGAGTGGATTAGACAGCAGTCAGCAGATTTCTGGTTGTCGGGAATTCGAAGCCTCAGGGACAAGTGGCGCAAGTGCATTGAAGTCGAGGGTAGTTTTTTTGAAAAATAATAAAAACACTTTTCCTCATATCTCGTTTCCTTATATCCGAATTGCAAAACTTATTGACCACTTCTCGTAATTGTCACGTTTGCCGCTATATTATATCATTGAGGACCAGGAATCTCTAAATATCGATAATTTATTTTCAAATTTCGTTTACTTGTTCATTATGATACAATAATTATTTATCTGGAGGTATCAATTCAAAGTTCAACTTAATTTTCTGATATGCATAATCCACGAAGGTCAAAATTTAGTTAAAAAAACGCATTGTTTTAAATTTTCAATGGCGTTGAGACCCCTTTTAAGATTTTTATATTAAAAAATCCTTTTAGGAGGTTTAATTTGACAGATAGCCCATAAAAAAATCATAGTGAAAGATAAATTTCATAAAAAATGTTTTTCACTCCTCCCTAATGTACCCTTCCAAGACTAAATTAACCTCCCCAATTAAGTTAAATTCTCTTGGAGCATTTTCCTCGCATGTGCTTCCTATTGAGTCTAGAACAACCTTTTTTGAAAAGGATTTAATGAAATAAAAAGGTTTTCGATAACTGTAACGCCAAATATATATTAGCGGCATAACAAAGTTAGGAGCTATGTTTTAGATCTGAAGAGAGGAAAATGGTCCCATTCACTAGGCATAGCTCAGATCAATGGGCAAGTTGCCTTCTCGACTAGCACAAAAATCTTGCATTTAAAACCGAGATTATATGTCACCTTCCTTTTACATACCTACTAACGCAACTCACCTGTTTCCGGTGTTATCATTTGACAGTCTAATGACCTATTTGAATTATATATAATTTGACTATTGTCTTTTTTCGCAGCAGGATTTCTTTTAAGTTACATATAATTTTTCCTCTTTTGTTCCCCATAAGGGCTACTTTGAACTGCCGCCATATGGCATTTATTTTGACTGACTTGAGAAGCGGAAAATATAATTTTTAGTAAAAACATTTCAAAGCTGTAAATAGATGCATCTTGAAAATAAACAATGGTAGTATTGAGCTTACTCTTGTTTATCTGTGGATGTTGATTCAAAATATATCTTGGATACAAAGCCATATTTAATTAACGAAATGATAACGAGGATATACACAACAAATATTTGCAGATATAGTTATATTGAAATTCCCATCCCCATAATAGGCCCTCCAAAATATTACTCACGACAACACTTTTACCCCCATGGATTCGGATAAAAATTGCAAACAATTATGAGCACACTTTTAGCTACAGTTAAACAAGGAGAAATCGTTCCACCATGTGCCAGAAGCGTCCAGATTCTCTTTTGAATTCTCCACCAAAAATCTCCAAGATAATGAATGACATTCTTATGAGATCTATAATTGCTAACCATGAAAGAATGCATTGCTCTATAGTTTCCTCCATTGGTCACCTTCTGCTTACATCACTCAGAAGAAAGAGCATAGATCGTGTTTTTTCTCATAATAAAGCAGAGGCATAGAGACAAACATACAAATTATGTATTTTCTAGAAATTTAGCATTGGATAGAACTATCAGCTGTAACTGAGAGAGAGTTAAACCAAACTCCCAAGAAATACCCTAGCTATAACCGAAAAAGGATTTGGGCAAGTCTGGCTTTCATCATAAAGAGGAGCAGCTAGGAAAGCCATTAGATACGTTCGTACAAATTTATTATGCACAATCAACAAAGTAAAGCAAGTGGCATCCCACCAATAACAAGGTGAACTATAATTGGAGTGTACGAAACGTACCACTAAACATAAGAAGATAAACATGGTGAATTTAATCCAACCTGACAAAATAAAGCTCGCCTTAACAGGAAAGAATCTTGAACCTGTTGGCAAGTTTTGAGCAGAGATGAGTGGAAAATCAATGACATGTTAATCACTATGAAAACTCCAATTGCTGATTGCTAATGCGCCATGAATTTCCATAGTTTGGATACAAAAACATTAAGGCTACCAATGTGCTACTACTAGTTAAGGCTTCAGTCGAATACAATAAGATGATTGAGTTAGTATGCCAACATATTATAAGCAAACCCCATTTAACAATGGACCAGAGTCAGTGATGCATGCGAAGGCAACAAAAATGCACAAAGTTGTATTTTGAAAATCAATTTAGGAACAAAAAGAGGAGCAATTCAGACCTGCTTTGTCTCTACCCTCCAGAGCAAGCATATTAACTGTGCCTAGGAATTGAAAAATTTGTCTAAGAAAAGCAAGCTTTGAACATACTCTGACAGAACCAAAGTGATACTTTATAACGGAATTTTATTTTGTATGAGCGAGAGTTGCTAGTTTATAGTGGTTACTGAGTTTATAATGGGACGCTAAGTCAACGAGATGCCGGGTGAGTACCAGTTTAGAGAAGAAATAACTGAGGTGAACCTGGGTTGCCATTAAAGGGTGTCGGACAAAGGCATTGGAGGTCTCACTGTCGACTTACCTCTGACTCCCAAAGTTCTTACGGTGAATCCGTTTATAGGCTGGGTTGGAAAGGTAACTTGGTTATCACTGAGTTGAATGAAGAAGTCGAAAATAAAATGGGTTTTGTAGGCTTTATTCTTGGTTTAGGTCTACCTTAATTGGGTCAAGCGAGATAGTCGCCTCATACGCGGCTTTGCTGTGAGTTTCCCTCTACCATAGATAATTTGGGCCAAGGAGGGCTAGATTTAAGGACGACGAACGCCAATAAGATTGATATCAATCCGGAGTCGAGAGGGATAAATGTATCTTACTTATAATAGTGATGTTTTTCTCACTAGGGAATTATCTGTCTGTCTATTTTATGTGAACGTCCATTAAGGGGTTGTGACTTAGCTATCCTTAATCCAAGTGTGAGGCAAAGTCTCACAGGTTAAAGTATGTTCAATGTAGACACATTTGGCTGCATCTGGTCTGGCATTGATAGGAAAGTGATATCAAAGTTAGATATATCATTTCGCAAGTCCACGTCAACTTTAGCTTGTCAAAATCCGACTCCATTCCGTGTTCCTCGTTATCTTGTATCATATTTTTCGGTGCGCAGCTGTTTGTTTCCTCGCATGTGTAATTTTGTGTGTTCGTGTGGGAAACTCCAACTATTGGCTTGCTTTCTTCCACTCATGTTTTCCTTAATACATGTAAAATTGTGATTTAACATTATATATATACATATATATATATATATATATATATATATATATATATATATATATATATATATATATGTATTTAGCTTTATTCTTCATTGTTTTATTGCTACTACATGGCATAGTTTTTCAGTAGATAATATGTGTGCCCAATTTAAATATTTCATATGTTCAATTGGGTGCTCATTTGTGAGGTTCCCCGTTGAGCCTACTTCACCTAGTGATTCGTGAGTCGCTACAACTCTTGGTGCTCAAGGAAGGAAAAGAGTTTGACTCTGATGACATTGCCTCCTAAGAGTTTGGATGGGCTCTATGATATTGCAGCGCCACCTTGTAACAAAAGCATTCATCCAATTAAAAATCAATGAGAAATTCTGACTGCGTAAAAATGACTTTTAGATTATACTCTTTAACCAAAACAGAACATCAGAACTAAAGTAGAACTTGTATAAGCCACATTCTTAAAGGCATGTGACACTCGTGTTCCAAGCAAAAAGTTAAGAATTCTTTACTAATTTATTTATAAAATTGGGCACAGAGGAAGTACGAAAGTTTAATCCAATCGCAGGAGTGAAACCTATACCGCATACAGACATGAGTTTCTCGTGAGGGTTGTCTTACTCCCGGCTGGTGAAAAGAATGCCATATATTTGAAAAGTGCCAAAAGTTCCAGGAATAGAATGCAGACCGGAGGGGATGAGTGTGACGGATAAAGTTCAACGAGCTCAGCTTCAGACATCATGACACCGTCAGATGAACTAGATTTGTTACTCAATAGCACTAACGTGAACCATCACAGATGATCCTAACTCTACGAGTTGGCTCTTCAAAAGACGCTGTGCATCAGAAAATCTTTCAATGGAAAGAGTAGTCTGGGCCTTAATGGAGTTTTTACACATTTTGACTAACTTTCAGGCACTGCAAGACTAGATCCTCCATTTGAATGAAGACACGTATATCCCAAATAATAAGCAGAGAATGTGCGTCGAAAAAAAGAGAATATGGTCATACAAAGAAGACTTTCCTAGAAAAATTCCTAATGATGGCGAATGGTACCAGTTTCGATGGTACGAAAGGAACTGAAGCTAACTGCTATTTCTAAAATTATAAAGGCGTAGGATGTTCCTGGTCATATATATTGCGATTATATTCCACAAGGATCGTCAACATTTAAATGTGGGGCCCAGCCCCTTCAACTCTATGTTACATTGCTTTAGCTTTATATTGGTCAGGAAGATAACATGGCCTGAAGGATCCACTTCGGGATGGAGGAATGGAGTAATAGAATTGGGATCGGGCTTGAGCATGGACTTTGCCGTGCCTTGAATACCTTAAGAGGATGAACCTTATTGATTGGCCGAGTCCTTATCTATCCTATTTTCATTTTTCATACTTAACTCAAATGGTGTGCATGACGTGAAGATGTAGGAAGTCAAAATATCTGAAAGATATTCGAAAAGCTCTCCTGCAATGAATGTCCGGGAAAGGCGTACAATCGTGTAGATTTCAGCTGTAATAAAGTCAACCATGCTACAGCTGATACCTCGTGAGCGAATTGCTATGAAAGCTATGAAAGTTGGTTACCATATATTTAGGTATTGTGAAAACAAATATGAAACAGAAAGTTCTCCTGGGCGTCAGCGTATATAATTATTGTTTATGTAAAATAAGGGCATAATTTTATTTCATTTCTCTAGCATTACTAATATTTTAGCTCTTTATGCCTTCTTTAAGTTTTAAATATTAATAACAGGATTGTTTAACGCTAAAATATTAAAGCAAACGCAAACGAATATAAACATCAATATATTTCTGAATTATTCATTTAAATATTGGAACCTGCAACTGACTCTTCACGTCAGATTTTTCTTCATATGGGTTAAAGTATTAAATAGGGTCAATAAACTTAATCAATACTCGATTCCATTTCTCCTTGATATTTATCACTAAATTTCGACAAAAAAAATTGTGTTGATAATTGAATAGGTGAAAGTTTTAGTATTGACACCAATGTCATAGATTTCTCCTGAAGAATTACACCCCCTCCAGATCCCCACGCCAACCACAGAAACTTAGCCATTAGCGGTGACTCCCAATAAAAGCTAATATCGAGAGAAATTGGGGCCCCATTTCGAGTCTTCACATGCAGCATTTTAGAGCCTAACTATTCTTTTTTTAAAGTCCCAAATACTTATTCTATATGCCATTAAGGAGGCGGACATCTAATGTAGCTATGTTATAAGAAAGGCTATGAAACATATGAAAACAAAGTCGTAAAGACTCATACAAGTTGCAGGTAAAAATAGTCGTCGCGCAAGTTCATTATGTTGCCAGCATTTATTCCCATTTTAGCTCGCTAATCTAGCAGTCATAAACCATGGCAGAAAATGGAAGTAAAGATAATAAGAACTAAAGAAAAAAAATCAAGACCCCCCCTCCCCCCAGCAATTAATGGGCATCTTAGGTTTTCTTTGACAAACACAATTTATACATTAATTAGCATATAAAAGGTGTACCTAGAAGCTCAATTTTTGAGACACCCATTTTAGATTAAAGAGCTACATCCAAACACCTTTGATATACGTTAGCGACCCATCCTAGAATAAGACAGTCTATTAGAATGTTTCGCAAATTTAGAGGTACCAACTATCTTGTCCAAAGCATTGATAGGATAGGTCCATTAGATTGGATGCATTATGCGAGTGTTTTCGGTTCGGTGGAGAGAAAAAAGACTAGATAGGGTAAAGGATTTGGGTATGCTCCGACAGTGTAGTCGAAATGGGATGAGGCGAACTACGAATTACCTGGTACATTGCTTCCATGAAACGAAGTGAGGTCAGCCATAGTGCTGCGATTTTGCAGGCACAAAACAGAAGCTTCTTACACTGCTTTTAAAAGGTGATGGTAGATTTTAAGATGGCACCTCTAAGGTGTTTGCAAGTCTTTATAGTATGGCCAAAACTGCCATCAATCGTACCAACGTGATAAAGCACAACTTGCATTTAATAGAGCATGTATTAACCAACGTGCAACGATACAGGAGACGTCTAGCAGTCAAATATAATTCAGAGCGTTGGTCTTTTTTACATCTCTGTAAATTTCCCCCAATTCGGCTGAAATTGACCATACATACCATGTTCGGATTGCTCTTTCATTATTTAGTTAAAGAAATAACTATTTAGCTACTATGATTCTAACAACTTTTACGAAGTTCAGTATCGAATTTAGATTAACATTCCCTCTTGTTTCAATCAAGTACCTTAAGGTCTATTTATTTCATCATCTAAGAGGGATCTGCCATATTTGTCAGAACACTTCGATTGGAAAATGGAACTTCCTGTCGCTCTATTTAAATAAACTATAAATAACTTCATATGGAAGAAGATATATGTATGGGATAATTTACATCTCTCATTAACACTTATCACTACAAACCCTTTGAAGACACTAAGCAACAACTCATCCAACAGCCCGACGAAATCCAGACCTCTTTACTTACTATTTTACCTTTTGGTTCTTATTTACGATTCAGTGCTCTCCATACTCCACCAATAATGGAGTAGAACCTTTTTGGCACTTCCTTTTAAGCCTCAGGGAGTGTTTTCACACTTCTCTTAATAGTATGTTTGAGCATGAGGATATTAGACGTGCCATCAGTTCCTTCTTTATTCCGATAGAATTGGCAACCGTGATCGTCTCTATTCTGAGAGCGATGGGTCTAAATGAGGGTCCTCCTTTTTGGTTCCATTTCAACCAAGATCTGAGACCTATCTGGTAATCTGGATTTTTTTTTAGAAGACATTGACTCGTCGGACGTCGTGTGGCCAATAACTGCGTATAGGAATTAAAATGGCACACGAGTTCAGAAGATGAATAATCAATATTCTCTATTATGATTTAAGAGGACCAAATCCAACGACATCAGTGATTGTTAGCACTTATACAGGAAGACTAATCCAAATGAGGCAGTGTGTATAGGAGAGAGAAAGAGTAAATTTCCTAGATGTGGTTAACATGGATAAAGGTGTGGGAGAATTAAGCAGATCAATTTTTGAAGGTAGTGGATGAATAACTCTCTCCCAGAAATGCTTTACCATGAACAACATCAATCCGTGACATCAAATTGCTTTGGTTCTTTTATAAGTGGCTAGGCATAAATCTTTGGGAATGAAAGTTTAAAAAAAAAATACCTGAGTGTCCTTGATTCTCAGAATAGCTCTCATCTGACGAATGGTAGAGGAAAATTAGGTGAACATTATCCTGCATTCAACAGCTCTAAACTATTAAACCTAATTTTTATCATATCAAAAGCTGTGGAAACAGAAAGGCCACATCTCTGAAACTGAACTACAAGTTTGGGGCCTGATTCATATAACTATCATTTACTGAATCTTTTTTGCTGTTCAACGGAAGTCCAAAATCTGAAGATCTGTTTGACTATCAAATTACCCACTTAGAGACAGGTCTCGAGAAATATAGTTTGCTTGGCATTCAACAAGGCAGTGTCCATTACGTCATAAGTATTCCTGCCTTTGAAATCAAAGTACGGCTAGAATAAGGGCAGCAATATTTATAGGTAATGGTTGTACATAGTGGTGAAATTTACCATCACTGCCTAACATTTACTTACAGTCATAGGGTCATGGAAGGCACGTAGTTGTTCAGTTGTCGGCTAAAGCAGGGTTCTCCATGCTACACCTGTGACATTCCGGTGATCGAAAGGACTTTTGAAGAATCAATAAGTCGCGTAGGTCAAAGAAGGTAGGCATAAAATATTGGTAAAGCTTATGTACGCTGTTTAATGCACAGAATCAGAAACCATCATCTAAGTTCATTCGTATTTAGTAAAAAAATACTAGATTTCAAGGAAAGACAGATGGCCTCAACTTACCCCTGTCTACTCTCATTTGAATTTTATCTTTAGGGGCATATAAAGGGAAATCCATTAAGATGGATCGAAGTTAGCGGTAAATAAAAGGGAGTTATTGGTGAAAAGTTAGTGATTTCACTATTGAATCATGTTATTTGAGGAATGGCAATTATGTGTGAAAAATAATATCGCCTAAATGTCCACCAAGGCTTCGGCGGCACACCTATACTGGGTGGTCAAAATATTTTAGGATGTCTCTGCATAGTTGCTCCTTGATCTCACCAATATGCCTTATTATCTCATCCTTCAGCTGTTAAATTGTTGTTGGATTGTTGGCATAGACCTTACTTTTGCGAATAACTCAGAGGGAAGAAATCTAAAGGCGTCAAGTCACACGATCGTGGTGGCCATTGACCTTGCTGTTTCGAGAGATGATGTGACCTGGGAACTTCTCAATCAATAAAGCCATTGTTGTATTGGTTGTGTGGCATGTAGCGCCTTCCTGTTGAAACCACAAATCTTTGACATCCATCAAATTCAATTCAGCCCATAAAAAGTTAGTTATCATGGCACGGTATCGCTCGCCTGTCACCGTAACAGAATTACCGGCATCATTTTTGAAGAAATACGGCCCAATGATTCCGCTAGTAAAAAATGCACACCAAAGAGTGACCTTTTGTGGATGCAGTGGCTTTTCAACAATCTTCCTGGAATTTTCATCAGCCCAAATGCGACAATTCTGCTTATTAACGAATCCTCCAAGATGAAAATGGGCTTCATCACGAAAGATGATTTTTTAGAAAAATCATCATCGGCGACTCTTTGCTCGTGCACCCAGTTGACGAATTTACGCCGTTTCAAATGATCAGCACTCTTCAGTTCTTGTGTCAACTGAATTTTGTAATCGCGTAGAGACAAATCTTTTGTCAAAATTCGATGTAACGTTGATGTGGAGAGGTTCATTTCCTGCAGCAATGTTTTCAGCTTAACGGCATAAACGAGCACCCAATGGCCTTTTCATATCTACCACCGATCCCGTTTGTTTGAATTTACGAACAATTTTTCCAATTGCACTCTCGGTTGGTCGATTATGTTGACCAAAAAGAACTGCAAAGTGCCCGAAATTCGTTTCTGTTTGAACGTCCATTTTTCGTAATAGGCTTCGATAACTTTAACACGTTGTTCGCTTATTAATCTTTCCATGGTTGAAATTACCAAGAACTGAAGTTGTTAAATCTGAAAGAAAAATAAAAACATCATTAGACGCTTAAACTTAACTCACATTTAAAATCGGTCTAAGTTAATGGGTCTCCAGTTACATAGTTTGGCATAAAGCAAAATTAGAGGCGGAATTGCACGGGTAGATCAAGTATTTAAATGCAAACTTTGTTTTTAGATAATCAAAGACCATACGAAAAGCTTTTTATGGAAACGAAAAGAAATTTTGTGTAGAGTAGGTGAATTGAAAGGTATTAGGCTGAAAGTTTATTGTCCGACTTAGATAAGCATGTACTTGTAAATGAACTGGTATGGTCCAAGTGACTCGAGTAAAAGAATCATGGGCGCCGTAAAAGGTGCCTACCACGAATGTGTCTTTGAGATTACGTTCTCGTATATCAAGTATTAGAGAGAATGTCTGCTCAAATTCCGCCCAAAAATCGTGGCGTACGTCTTTAAAAAGAAAGAAGCAGTAGAAAGTACTTCTGGGAAAATTTAGAGAAAATACTATACTTACGAGAGGCGGTCAATAAGTTTTGCAATTCGGATATAAGGAAACGAAATATGAGGAAAAGTGTTTTATTATTTTTCAATATAACAATCCTCGACTTCGATGCACTTACGCTACTAGTCCCTGAGGCTTCGAATTCCAAACAACCAGAAATCTCCCGACTGCTGTTCATTCCACTCCTGGACGGCGAGCTGGACATCTTCATCATCCGCAAACCGGCGTCCTCATAGTGCAGCCTTGAGCTGGCGGAATAAAATGTAGTCGTTGGGGGCCAGATCTGGACTGTAGGAAGAATGTTTGAGCTCCTCGAATATACACTTGGCAGGGCAGCTTGTGCAACTGTGGCCTTGTGGACTTGGACGAAGTTAAAGTCGATCATTTGGCGTGAGGTTTCTAAGGACCCAACGGGCAGAGACCTTGGTCATGGCCAAATTTTCATAGATGATGTTGATAACACTTCCATGTGATATTCCAAGTTATCGCTCGATTTCTTCGACCTTCGTTCGTCGATTTTCGAGACTCATCCTCTCCACACGGGCCACATTGTTCTCGTTAGTTACGTCTGACGGGCGTCCTGGACGGGGATCATCTTCAAGGGACTCACGACCATGGCGGAACTCTCTATTTCAGCGAGCACTTGTTGCATAGGAGCAGTGGTATCGGTATACACTGCAACCATGCGTTCGTGGATCTCTTTTGCATTCTTGCCTTCCTTGGTCAAAAATTTGATTACTGCGCGGTGCTCAACCTTCTCCATTGTTGAAAAATTTGTGACTGACGATCTACGATCAGCTACTGCTTCTTAAATAGATGAGGCAGGAGCATGTGGCTGCAGGTCCTAACTTTTCATAACTTGTCCTAACACCCCCACAAACAGCCATCCCTCTCTCTCTGTTTTTCCCTACCGATTGGAAAACTTATTGACCGCACCTCGTAAATACAGCCGTGAACAAAAGTTTTCGGCCACATGGAATTTTCATTATTATCTGAGTATATCTATGATTATATTGATGCAAGTGTACTAAACGTGTTAAATAGGTCTGATCTAGGTAGTGCAATCTTCATTATAATATTTTTAAATATCTAAAATGGCGATGCTTTCAAATGTAGGAAACATTGGTATCAGTATGCGATATTTTACTGTCAAAATATCTTCATATAACACATTCTATTTGTTAAGATCATATTCTATGACGAAAGAATCTTATATTGGTATGATAATGGGAAAAACGTTAGAGTGAGCAGGGGGCAAGGGGACTATTTCATTCGAGAGTGCATTGAGCCAACAGTAAAGCATGATGGACCTTTTTTTAGTAGTATAGGGGGTCATGTCAAGTTTAGAGTGGGGAGTTGTCTCACCGTTTTGGATGTCGAGTAACAGCTTCGTGTCACAGGTCCACATATACCATGCATTGGTTCCGCGAAAGCAATGTCACTGTAAAGGACAGTCCATCTTAGACTCCAGATATGACTCAATGGAAATAGCAGTGCTAGGGTCTGAAAGAGGGCGTAAGGCGTCGCCACCCAGTCTCTACTAGCAAATGAAGGCAAGAAAATGGGAGCTTACCACTAATTTTGTTTTCAATTGATTTGAAGTTAGAAATCATTTCACTCTCTCTCTCTCTTTTGTGATAGTTACGAACGATTGCCTGAAGGTTCTTGAAGGAGTCCATGGATGAGTTTGGGTTATTATTTCTGGAAAAGTATTTTTTACATATCGATGCAAATTACTTGCGATATTCATTGGGTTCTGTTTTTATTCAATTTTGCTTTAGTACTCTCAATTTAGAGTTCAACAATCTTTGTTATGGTCCCTTGTAGTTTGATTGCCTAAGTTTAAAAATTAGACCTACTAAAGTACCGAAGGATATAATGCCATGACTTATCGGTTGTTGATTAAATCAAGATAAATAGTACCTTTGACCTGAAAGTAAGCCAAATATTTCATTTCCTCAACTCTTATATTAATTACTTTTATTAAATTAGAGATAAATAAGACTAATGCTGAACACCTCTGCCCATATTTGTGTTTGTATATCTCATTCTTCCAAGAGGAACATAAACTCATCCTACTGTAAAAGATGGTCTTCCCTCTACCTATCAGCGGAGTGAAATATTTTTGTTCCCTTTGGAAATTAGCTATAAAAGAGCTTTTAGTTTGTTTCGCATCTATCTCGAGAGCAACTTCTAAATTTCACGCTCACTACTAGGGTTCATGTCCGACTTCTTTGTACATAATTATTATTTTTCATATATTTCCTTCATAATAACGTCTTAATAACCAATTCTCGTTGGTTTTACTATAACAAAAATCCACTTACTCTTAATAATAAAATCCGTTTCCACCATGACAAGGAGAATGGAAGCAATGAGGATGTTCTTTCGAGTATATCTGTTATATCTTACATCTTTGTCCCGATGAATTGAATCGATTGACAAGTGTTTTCTTCCTTTTGTGTGATAAAAGGATACGACTTTCAAACATAAGGGTGCGCCTGATTCCATGATGAGAAGGCCAAAGGTTCCATATCAGCGAGAGTGTAAGTTCTGTCACATGTCCCTTTATCAATCAATGAATGAAATATCCATTCACTTGCTCAAAGAAATCCTGTTTTTTCGTTTATAAGGAGTGACTAGTCAGGCCAAGTCTTAAAATATAGCTTGCAGCCTTTGCAGCAAAACCTGCCTTGCAAAAAGGCAGATAATTGTCCCACATGCTGGAGTAGCCCGTGGCTCAGATCCAAACATGGAATGTATTGTTTGACTGAGATTGTTACCAAACAGGAGAAATAGGTGATTATAACCCTATACAAATATCACCAACGACTAGTTATTCTCGTCAATCCCTGTACAAAATTTTCCCTTAGTTTTCTCTAATTATTAAGTTTGAGATTTTATTTTTATGTTGCCAAAAGGTCCCAAATTTATTCTCTCCATGAAGCATTCCTAAAGGTACAGTGCTTGGAAGAATAATTTTATTTATCCTCCTGGCAAGACCTTTTATGGGCATTTATGTAGGAGAGAAATCCGAGAAGTAGCATACGAACGAAATTCGTGGTAAATTTACTAGGAAATTGCCCTGCGCCACATTCATAAGCCTCTCATGGTGTTCATAACGGCTTCGGAGATGAATGCTTTCGCAGTAATCGCTGATCAAGAAACTCGCTGCCAAAAGATATATTCGGAAAATATTTATTTTCCAGAGATTTATCGTTTTTAATTCTATCAGAGATTTTGCTTTTGTAAATCCTCATTTTCACCATGATCAATATCATCCTCATCTTCAACACAATATAACTTCGTCGCCAAAATTGATCCTATTGAAACTTTTCTACTTACTTTATTGATTTCTTTCCAATTCTTTCTTTCTCTGTAATTTTCTTTCTTATATAATGCCCATTGGGCTGAGCATTAAACAATGGTGGAAGGTGCCATTCTCCCTTTTAATACGCCCATTTCAAGGTGATAAAACATGAACTAAACTTGTTCCCTGTTATTGCTTCGCTCCCGGAATCTTTCACTTTAAGTTGAACAATGGAGTAATTTTAGTCCCTATCCACCTAAAATGTGAGGGAAAAGAAAATACCGAAAAAAAAGAAAGAATGCACAACCTCCTCCCTTCGTAGCAATGCTACTTCAACAGATCGGTTTACTTTCAATTTGAGTAAATAATAAAATTCGTATCGTTTTTCGTTAAAAAAAATTGGGGCATGTTTTTATTTGCTCAATTTTGGCCATATAATTAGACGGAAATTTCTCGAATGCTGGAATCTTGAAACGAGCAAAAAAATTATGTAAATGAATGGAAATGAAGAATAGAGAAGAGAAAAGAAGGACAGGAGAGCCAAATTCTTAGATCTCTTCCGTTAAATTAACGCAAACGGTCGATTCCGGCCTGAGAAATGCCATATTTTATAACAAGATGCCGGAATGTGGATAAAGGCAGAGGAAAACTAAAAAGCGAACAAAAACAAATTAAGTTTACTTTTAAGGTTCTGAGTGTAATATTCGCGTTATTATTAGAAGATTTAATGAATTTTTAATTAAAATTATATGATTTCGTGAATTTTATTATTAAAATTATTAGATTTATTAAATTTAATTATAAGAATTGAGAAATTAACAAAATAGGATGGGATGTATTGCATGGGCAACGATGCCGCAGCTGTAATCTGAAGGATTACCTGTGCTTCATGTCCTAACACTCGCAGATGGATCAACCAGCTATATATCTTCCACACATTTTTACTTTCTCCATCTTTCTGCACTTTTTTACACATTTCACCGTAAAAAGTTCCTACCGAAAATGCCATCATTCGTTTTCACATCTTAGTTTGGGGTGAGGAAAATAACCACTATTATTATAATTATATTTGGAAAATTTAGATAATTAAATATCTCGATGATGCATTTAATTTAATAAATAAAGTTAACAGACTTGCAATTATTAACTTTTGAACTTTTCGAGCAAGTAAATGGAGATGGAAAGGAAGTGGTTTCGTTGGTGGGAAGCAGACGGGCTCGTCGAATACACTAAAACAGGGGGCACTCGTCATTGGCGTAGCAATGGCTAGACAGGAGCCTTTATAGGGGGTAAGGCTATGATAATTTGTTGGTTGGAGCAAGGTAGCTTCTTGTGGTAGGCTTCAGCGCAGAGGAGAATTCGTTTGACCGAAGCTTGCGATTAGATAGACTAGGTTTACCGAAGGTGTCTTGGAGACGGGGGTAAGAAAATGACTACGAAAGGACGCGGCAAAAGAATACAGCTTTATTCTTAAATTGGCCCACTAAAGGGGCAAGCGGCAACGTCTCGAGTTTTTTTCGGTCAGTGAGTAAGCTTCTGTTTTTCGCAAAATATCGAGTCTAAAGGCAGTAGGATTTAAGCTAGTTAACGGAGCTTCCTAACGCCTTAACTAAATGATCAAATGAAGTAACTGCCGAATATTGACTTAACTGTCAAAATTCTCTAGATTTCCCTATATGTATATATAGAAGGTGGCGCGAAGGGGCGTGACTTTAAGTTGTGCGTGAAACGGACACAGTGAAGTAATTTATTTGTTACTTCAACCCCTTAGGCGGAGTTCTGTAATGTATGTGTACTTGTTGTACCAACATATTTCCCATGCCTAAAGATTATCTTATTTATTGGGAATTGCTCGTCTCTTACAGTCCTCTGTGAAATTTTCGCTGATAATATAATTCTTAGGCCGCGTATGTTTGTGTGAGCGCAAGAGTGGTATTTGTTCAGTTGCGTGTAAATGTTAGTCTGTTTCCACGCGACTCGAATGACCGCTTGCCTCACATCTATTTGTTAAATTTGACATATATTTTGTTTCTTTTTCTAATTCTCTTAGTTTCTTTATTTATTCCACTTGGCATATTATTTCTTACTTTACACAAATAGCAATTTCTTGAAAGTTATAGTTCAACTGAGCATCCATTTGTGAAGTTCCTAGCTGAGCCTATTGAATCCTGCAATTTGGGTGCGACAAGCTTGCCTATTTTAAAACATGAGCCTCCACAAAGTCTCCCTTATAGTTATGGAATAATGCCGTCAGATAGAGAAGGTTACCCCCTCTCCTTCCTACAACTCATGACTAGCCGTGGCGCCTAAGAAAGATGCACCTGCACGCCAAGACAGCCACAATGGAGCAGCGAGAATTTCGCGCTACCGCGTTATCTTTGTTGGGTTCACTTTCTCCCCCCGTCGCGTCGCCTGATCAGCCATAGACCTAAAGCATCAAAGACTTTTGCGCGAGCCTGATGTCTGTCGAAAATATTCCCTTCCCCCCCTTGCGTGCCAATTCTAATGAGATCCTCGTCTCCTTTTAGGAGCCTCTGACGACCCACTTTCGCCGAAGGAGTATAAATACTTCGGGAAAAGCTTTGAAAAATTAGTAACATAGAGCCCAGTCTAGGTTAGTAGACACGTACCTTCTCGTACGCCATACCCCAACTCCAACTGGCTTCCAGCTACGAACGCGACGCGTCAGCTCTATCCAGCCTCGCTCGTACCTAAGGCGAGAGTTCTCGTCCTATAGACGATAAACACGGACGGGCATCTATCACTCGGTTATTGACTTCGTTCTCGTCTGGAGTACTCCTACGTTCATTTCTAAGCAAGGTTAAAAAAGAAGAAATTTTGCAAGTGTAACTTTGCAGCGCTTCATTTACTCGTCATATACAAAGCCTCCAGTCAATTAAGCTTTACGTGAGTCTACCCGCCATTTGCACTCTCCCCATTTCCATGAAAGCCATCACTGTATATCCTCTCTCGGACTCTCTTCCCCGTTGAGTCATTTGTACCCCTCCCCATGTTTGGTACCACAAGTCTCATCTGTTTATTGTCATTTATTTAATTTGGCTAATATTTTCTTTGTAGCGGGTGGCCCAAAAGTTACTTCACATTTTTAAAAATTAATAACACAAAAACTAATTAAGTTATAAAAGTGGGTGATATATAAAAGGGAAGAAGAGATCTTAGGATTTTATTGTGGTACAAAAGTTACTTCATATTTTTATTGTATATCTATAATACGTATATAAAGAATATAATACACAATAATACCCGACTAATTATTGAACCAGAATGGCAAGATCCACAAAAATAGCAAGCAAGAATTGTGACTACTTATTTAAAACATAATGGATCAATTGTTACTATGCAGAGGGACTTTAGAACAGCATTTAATCAACAAAACAGTCCTTAGAGGAATTGCATTCTTGCAATGGTATCAAGGTTCAGAGAATCCGGGTCTACAGGTGATAAAGAACGCTCTGGTAGCCTGAGATAGGTGCGAAATGCAGATGTCATTCAGCGTGTGATAACCAGTGTTCAACAACAACCACAAACGTCTACTAGGATACGTTCCAGTCAACTAGAAATTTCTCGAACAACATTCCAACGCATCCTAACAAAAGAATTGAAACATCATCCATACAAAATTCAAATAACTCAACAATAAAATATTGCAGACCATCAAAAAAGAATAAACTTTTCATGCGCATTTTTGGGGCTAACAAATGATCCGACTTTTACCTTGCACCTAATCATGCCCGATGAAGCCCATTTTCACATTACTGGAAACCTTAGTAAACAAAATTGCAGATTCTGGTGTGCTGAAATCCCATGATAATTCACGAGCAGCCTCTTCAAGCACATAGAGTTACGGTCTGGTACGGTATAACCAGTTCAAAAATCATTGGTCCCTACTTCTTCGAGGATGCTGACGGAAATCAGTGACAGTAACAGGAGACACATACAGAGAAATGATACAAGATTATTTATTGCCAGAAATGGAAGATTTGGATATCCACGATATGTGGTTTCAACAATATAGGATGACACCACGCACAGCGAGAGAAACCATGGCAACACTAACAGCAGCCTTCCCTAGTTACTTAATTTCACCTTTAGGTGACGTTTCTTCGCCACCACGATCACCTGATTTCACCCCTCCAGATTTTTTCCCCTGGAGATACCTTAAAGAAAAGGTATACGTAAATAAACCTAATAATCTTCAAGTATTGAAACAAAACATTATTGAAGAAATCGACAAAATTACTCCTGATGTTTGGGAAAATGTCATGGAAAATATGGTGCAAAGAATCCGCCTTTGTTGTACTACAATAATGGAGAAAAATGGAAGGATATTGTATTTAAATAATAAAAATTCAAGATCTCCTCTTTCATTTTATATATTACCCACTTTTATAACTTAATTAGTTTTTGTGTTATTAATTTTTAAAAATGTGAAGTAACCTTTGGGCCACCCGTTATATACTAAAGTTACTTTTCTACAAGCAGTTTCTCTAAACCTAGAACCTCTAAGAATTGATTATTTAGGCCAACCGCACTCGAATTTAATTATTACGCCTCGCACTGGAATCTATCTTCTAATTCTAGCGTTCTCCCTTCCTACGTCACCCCAAATTCAATCCTCGGCTAGTAGTGAAGTTCAAATCTACGACAAATGCATTATAAATACATAGGTCCATGATTCAGGCAGACCTAATGTCTAACAGCATTTTAAAAACTCATATATGGCTTTGTTATTCGCAATCACATACATCTGTAGTCAACAAAACGGGCCTATTCATTATGCCATGTTATGCCACATGATGCACAATATATATATATATATATATATATATATATATATATATATATATATATATATATATATATATATATATATATATATTGGGGGCAATTTTTAGTACAGAGGTACTTATTTACCTTAACTTTTACTCCTGAACTCCGATGTTAATCTCCCCCTCTGATTTACTCTTACTCCAGATTGATTTGCTTAGGTGATACCTTAATCCTCTGTGAACACTTTCAGTCCTTCGAGTTTACCTGTTTTAATGATCTTATTTTGTATGATTAGTTTATTGCCTAGTATAAGCGTTCCCTCTCCTCTTGGTCTGGATTATATATATTGCATTTCTGTGTGCTTTTGTTATTCCTTGATAAAGAACTCGAAATAAAGTTCGAAAGTACTCGGAATCTTCGCATTATTTTCCTTGTATGCTTTGTTGCATATATCTAAATATTCCGTAACTATGTACACTTAACTCTTCATAATTAATTTACTGGCCCTGTATATTTTAATTCGGTCTAACAAAACTGATGTTCTTTCTACATTACCCGAAATTTACTGTTCACCTCTTTAAAAAATAAAACACTGAGTTTAGGCAGTTAAATTGATTATTTATCACTGGATCACTTTCTACGTTTGTTATTAGTATATTATTTAAAACTGGACCCGAACGCATGGCGTGAACATTTCTCTTCATCTTGCTCCAGTGTTGCCTGGAGAGGTCCGGTGCGTAGAGATTTGTCCTTCTACAGCTGTTCCTTCGAAAGGGTTGGCCAACAATAATTTAGTTCGCAAGGTCCTCTTCTTCTTATGCTGACAGTAGCCTCTACGGTATTCCCGTAGTCAACTTCCGCATCCTTAAGTTCTGCTTGTCGATGGCTTGATGCGTCCATTTCTTCGTCAACTTCACAGTCCGACCGAAAAGAGCGTCACCAGTTTATAGAAGGTGGGTCAATAGTAAAAGAGGATGACTCGACCAACGACTGAGGTGGGGCACTCTTACTTTTTGGCGAACAAACTCACTAGGCCTATTCTTCTCTGTCCTCAGACAAGTCACCGGTCACAGAGTCTACCTTTTTGGGAGAGGAGCATTCCATAACCGATGACAAAGTCTACTTCTTCGGGTTTACTTAATGTTTAGGCTGGACTGCACAGCGGATGGCCGAGAGGAGAGAGACAACAATCGAAGGAAATAAATCCAGGACTATTGGATAAATTGCCGAATATTGACTTAACTACCCCAAATGTCTCTCTCTCCTTCTCCCTCTCTCTCTCTCTCTCTCTCTCTCTCTCTCTCTCTCTCTCTCTCTCTCTCTCTCTCTCTCTCTCTATATATATATATATATATATATATATATATATATATATATATATATATATATATATATATATATATATATATATATATATATATATATATATATATATATATATATATATATATATATATATATATATATATATATATATATATATATATATATATATATATATATATATATATATATATATATATATATATATATATATATATATATATATATATATATATATATATACATATATATATATATATATATATATATATATATATATATTGTATGTCATCTACACTGGACGTGAACTTGACTTATCAGTGGGGACGACGCTGGAATTAAATTTGTTCGTTACTTCCACCCCTTTGCGGGGTTTCGTAATCTATGTGTACTTCTTGTACCTACATATTTCCAATGTCTAAGGTATATCTTAATTATATGGAATTGCTCGTCTCTTACACTCCTTTGGTGAATTTTTCTGGTGAAATTATTTGTAGAGCTTGCCAGTTGTGACCTCCATTATATTGCATTTATTTATTCATCAATTGCATGATCTAAGCGACAGAAGATTGACTCATACAAGTTTTGAAACCAAACTCAATGATTACCTATACACTTTGCAATTGCCTTAACTATTGTCAGTTTATCATGATAATGCCTCTATGTTCCAATAAAACATTACACATTAATCATTGAATGAGATATTTTCATCTTATTCCTTGAATCAATTAAGAAATTATTATATGATAGGTTTTCCTAAAAGTTATACACGATTATGCTGAGATATTTCCGGACTCAATTCTGTCTTCAAATCCTTTGCAACGTCAGAATACGATCATATATAATTTGGAAATGTCTTCCTCCCCTTCTGATTGAAATTTAGATCATTTGTTCTCTAGACAAAATTTCTTCCCCCTCGTTACACCTATTTTTTAATAACGGATTTTCTAATTGTCAGATCCTTTTACATTTCACTTTAACTCAAGCGAAAAATTAAGAATATTTTTATTACTGACAACAAATAAATTTTTTATGAGTTGATATTGTTTTATGCAAAGGTCTACTTTCATCACCTATCTAGTAATACATTGATTCATAATTTAAGGTAAAATGAAACTTATATCTCTACACATTTGGCTGTTTAAAACTTAATAATATTTTGGACATTCTTATTAACCAGCTGCTAATTAACTACACTCAAATTTATTGTAGAAAACATATTGTTTATTCTAATCAAATTACAAACCATCCTTTTTTATTAATCACTAATTAACTTAATTTTGTACCAAGGAAAGAGAGTGTTTTAACAACTTTATTTTACTCTCAATTAAAGTATTTGCTTGAATTTATCAACTTTCAAAGGCCTTTCGTCGTCAATCTTTATTACCCTTTTGTGTCACGACATTTTATATATATATATATTACAATTCGGCTCTCTTCCCTCGCCCAGCGTTTATTCAATACATTTTCGATCACTAATTCACATTTTTTCCCCAGAAAGCTATTTAACTTGGATTTGTCTTTATAAACATTCGGCAACTGATGAGTAGCATGAAAAATGATATTCAGGAAGTGGTACGGATTAGAAACATACCAGCATCACGCGGACATTAGCTTGGTATGCTTTGAATGATGTTATATCCTCTTTTTTAAGTGAGTTATAAAACTATTGAGGTATTTTGTGTTAGATACTACCTTATTTACGAAAAAATTAGTGAATCATCGAGATATTTTTTATTTCCCTATCTGGGAAATTGTCATTTAAAACTCAACGATGATGTTTTCTCAACTGATTAAAAATTATTAACACCTGTGTTTTAAATGTTAAGTGAGTGATGAAAATAAGATTTGGTCTGTCATATTTGACGTTTGTCCTGCGTGAGTCTTTAAAGAATTAGACAGAAGGTTTTCAGTCCATGAGCTTAATGATTACCATTATGTGGTTGGAACCAGTGTACTCTCCTAAAGCTAGTGCCCAAAGGCTAGACCCAAAACGATAGTCCCCAAACGGCAAAACAGAAAAGAGCTATTCCAAAAAAACTAGTTAAACAAAACAGATCTTCTCAAACTGATTTGAGATTTGACTAGAGGATAAAATAGCTACTGCTTAAATAGCTTACACCGAGTGGACTAATAACAGTGAAACTAAAACTAATGGTCACAAATAATGAAAACGAAGAAAATAAAAAAAAATGACTACAATTAGTTTTTTGGACAGCTCAATTGTTAGTAGGTAATAAGGTAGCAAATGCCGCATCCAAAATTATTTTGCTAAAAATAGTTGACAAATATGTATAATTGCAATCATTTATTTATAAAACAGGTATTTGCCATAGGGAAAAATTTTGTGGCTTTAAAATTTTAGGTAGACTTATTTTGGTGCGGAACAAAGGCGTTGATCAATGAAAATTATGTAAATCTAACATTTTTTTATATATGTATTTAACAACCAGCTATTATTGTCCATTGGCCATTTTATCTCACTTCTAATATTTTGACTAAGTATTATGAGATTAGCTGCTGTGTCAGACTACCTCTTTTAGACTTCATGTTATATTTATGGTAATATTCAAACTAATCTCCTATGTCGTATTATAGGCGTAAACCTCATCTGCTCTTAGGTTAGTGCTCCTCAGGGTGAGTTTTCCTTTCTCACAATCTTAATCGTATCTAATTGCATAAGATGGAATGGAAAGTGAGGCAGCTTCTAAAGTTTGAAATGAGAAGCAAGATATTCTTATTTTTTGAACAAGAGCCTCTGGTTTTGAAAATCATACTAAATGAGATTTTAAAAATCAAGAAGGGATTTAAAAATTGTCCGAGTCGAAGCGGAATTGTTGTGTTCTGGAATGAGAGGCTGCAATTCTTTTCAGTACGAAAATAAAGCGTATTTTTAGTTTAGTACAATGAAATAGTGAAGGATTTCGTTATAGACTGAAATAATTTAGTTTATTGTATTAACAATTTATATGCTGTGATGGACGTAGGCAAAACTGAAAATAAAACTAGAAAAGGGAAATAATTCGAAAACTAGATTGAAAATACTACTTTTGAACAATAAGTTTAAATAACTTACTACGACGTAATCTTATTCATAGGTCGTGTGTTTCTCTCTATTACATCTCCTCCATAGCAGAATGGGCGGTGTTTCTCAGTTGTAGGAACTGGATTTCCTGCTACAGCCCGCGGTCATTCAAAATGTAAACATTTCCATTTTTCGTTCTTTACTTTGAATAGTATTTGGGGATCACAAACTTTCACTTTCCCTAAAGTTGTCGATCATAATACATAATTCTATGCAAAGTTTTGGGCATCTCGCCAACTAACTGTAAATTGCAATTAAAACTGAATTGTTTTAAAACTTGCATCGATAATAGTAGGCAAAACGGGGGCTGAAGTAAGCTGTCTTTTCCAATTTAGATAGGAAAGGAAGGAAGCAAATTAAAGGGTGAAAATGGGAAATAATATATAAGCAGAAGAGACGATAAATTTCTAATTATCAAAATAAAAGACCTGCTAGGTTCGAGAACGTTTAATATTTATTTTATTTTTTACTAAATCAAGGGAAAAAAACGTTGGTAATTGGATAATTTGGAAACGGGCTTTTCAATTGTGGTGTAAGTTAAACAAGAAAGATTTATAGAATCAATAATTAAAATATCTCTCTCACTTTTATCACTAGTAAAATAATTGTAATTTAAACGTTATTGCATTGTTTCCCTTCTCCCAGTTAACGAATACTTCCTAAAAAATTGGTCAGTTTTTCCTCTAATAATTGCGGAGATATCCTTGTCTTCGTGTTCTATATATTTCATAGTTATTCAAAAGCTAATACCTGTGTAAATAAATGATAATTAAATAACTAAGACTTGTGTATATTTAGTCTGTAGTGTGTACCTTTGACGCTGAAAAATAAAAGAATCAATATGTAATTTTATTTATATATTCTGTGTACAGGACGAGTTTCAAGAGCTCTCGTAGCATATGTCAGTCAAATGCTTATTGTATCACCCAAAAATGAGGCAAAAAGTCTCTGAAATAATCCTGCACATGAAAAAGGATATTGTTCTCATATGACGTTGTTCTCAGGATGTCTAAATCTTGGATATTAAATATTAGAACTCTATGTCAATTTCTTGGTTATTTTATACACAATCTTTGTTTCTATTTCTTGCTTAATAAAGAATTAAATTAGTTCTATATTTCTTGGTTAATAAATTTACAATCTCTTTCAATTTCATGTTAATCAATAAACCAAACCTTGAGAGGTATTTTGTTATTAAATAGACAATCATTGTGTAAAATTAATGGATATTATGCACATAACTGCTACCTGAGTATAATTTTCGTATATTAGATAAGCAATCTATCTCTTTTTTATTAGTTTTAAAACATGCCATAAATAAGCCCATTTTCATTTTTTTTTTGTAAATAGCCAATCCCTTTTTCTATTGGTTGGGTGATTATTAACTAATTTCTGTCCATTTCTTTGATATTAAATTCCCAATATCTTTCTTTTTCTTGGTTATTAAATATCTGAAGACTTTGATTTTCCTTTAGATAATTTACCCAAACCTTTGTCTATTTCTTTCTCATAAAATAGCTAATCCTGTGTCTCTTAGTATTCAATGTCCCTCAACAAAAACAACGCATTTAGAGTAACAGAGATCAACTTTCCTTCCAGTATACGGGAACGAGCTTGTACAGCGTCTTTTCACTCCTCGTTTAATTAAAGTTGAAGCTACATCCAAGTACCTACAACTCATAATGTATTTTAATTTCATTTTGTGTAGGAAGTTACCTTTACATTTAACAGGCAAATAGTTCGGTGCAATCTTTATTCATCTTACTTTTTATCACATTTAATTACTTTTAACCACTTCAGTTTCTAAACATTTTGTTTACACTTTAATGCTAAATCAAACGGTAAATCAAGACAATTCTTTTATGAATTTATTCATAGTTTTATTTATTCAGATGAGTTGACCAATTCATTGCCTAATTTAATCAAGACTAAATTAATGTCTTCCATAATTCCGGATTTAGGTTCTTCCCCGAATTTTTTGTCCTGAAATTTCTATACGGAATGACAGTATGTTTTCTTTAATTAAAACTTTTAACTAAAGAGCACATTTCCCGCAGAAAGTTTGTAAGTAGATGTCAGTAAATAAAAAGGGAAATAAAGGAACTAAAAATGTGAGGAGTATATAACATGACTGCATAATTCTGCAAGCGTTGGGGTCACGGAGAACGCAATCTTATACATGTCAGCTGCAACATACTGGCTATTGGCGGTACTGGCTCCATCATTGGTCGCGTCATATCTTGCCAATACTGGCGTTGATGCACGGTTTATGATGATGATGATGAGTTAAGGATCTACATTTGCCCCTCTGCACATCCACACTTCCATCCTTGCACGAAAGCAGATTTGTGAATTTTGTATGGTTGGAAATGTGGTAACTGAATTTGAAAGCGTATTCCACTTTCTAATAGTACTTTTGACTTATTGCTGCGTAAAATTTCTATAACAACGTTTTTACTTAGGATTTCACGTTCCTAATCGATTTCTTCAAGAAATCTTTCTAGCCACACTCTCTACAGTAAAGTGGTTAATTAGAATCTCGCTTTCTTGTAATAAACCTTTTCGGATTCTCTATTAATTCCCGACCAATACTGGACGGAGTTTGAGGTTACTTAAATTTAGGAGTTCCCTATAATAAAAAGATCTCACATTATTTCAGAAATACGTCATTCTGTATATTTTAAAGTAGATTCAATTACTATTTCTAGGAATCATTTATGTGTGTATTTTTCTATACATGAAATCTCTTGTCAACTTTAGTTCTTTAACAAAAATTTCTATATTGATTTAGTATTAATTAATTAACTGTGAACCATTGCAAGATAATATTCTTGTTTCATTTCATAGTCATAATTATTTTGACCTAATATCGTTTGCACCAGACTGTTCCTGGAAGTATCCTGGTACATTCAGGAGCAAATATGATTTGACTCATTCCTTATATTTCCTTCTACCATTCAATTTTTTCATTCCTTATTTAACTGCTTTACTGAGGTGTAATAATTATTTAATACTCCCTAATTTCTTTTGCTCTACCCTATAAAATAGTGTTCATCCCGTTAGGTTATATTCTTTCCAAAAATAATACCATTAAAATATTTAAAATTTCCACCAACTGGGGATCTCTTGTATATTACGATCCATTTTCCATTGGCTGATATCCTAGATGGGATTAAATTTCGGCGTGGTTCGATCCAAACTTAGCCAGAGAGTAAAGAAGTTCGACAATTCCGAATGCCTTCCACATTAGATAAACTAATTTCTACGGGATTAATTTTGACTAGACGGTTCTAAAGGAACGGAAAATAATATGTATAATCAGCGGCTGTATGATCTCAGCTCTCTAATATTCGTAGTCATAAAGGATATGGAATTTATTAATTATGAGAAGGATTGGCAACAGTTTCAGTTTAGTCATCTAAGGGAAGTTATTAATTTGCATTCATAAGGAACAAAGTGAATAATAACACTGGACAACAACCAAAATGATTCTCTGACCAGAGTAGCAATTTACATCTAACTTTTGGTCGCTGATAATGAATATCATGGTTAAAATTGTTTGTTGGATCTACTTTTCAAGATAAAAAAACGTTAACAACAGGTTCAACAGGCTTGCGGCAATGTGTTTCTTACCGCACTTCCAGTCTCATTGCTCTCCATTATTGTTCCAGCACTCATAGAAGGAGGTTGTGCTGTGTGTCGAAGTATGGCCAGGTGTACAGGAATATACGCACACAGGCTCTAAGGTTGGCTAAGCAGGGCAGCTAAGATTATTGATCTAAGAGGCTGATTTGAATAGTTAGCTGCAGCTGCGTGACCAAGGAATATTGCAAACACAATAACAAAAATAGATTTTAATATACACAAAAGAAAGGGTACACAATATATATATATATATATATATATATATATATATGTGTGTGTGTGTGTGTATACACGAATAAGACGGAATTAGGTTTCGAATACTGATTAGATAACCAGGGTTTTCAAATCATTATAATGGGAGATTTGGGGTGGTGAGAGTTTCATTTCCTTCGAACATCGGGAGTAAAATGGGGCGAACTTGTAGGGGGAGGGCTTGGTGACTTTGATTACTCACGGGTGTAGACGAAAACCCGAAGAGGGTGATGCAACGTTCTCCAAACTCTGATTGAGTGAGATCCGGGCCTCTTTTCTTCAACAGGTCACCGGACAAACTTCTGGGGGTCAGGGGGACTTCTCCAAACTCGGATTGAGCGAGCTATTGAGACTTTCCTTCTCAAGAGGTAACCAGAAGAACTTCGGAGGACGAATTCTCCAATCCTTGATCCGAAGGCGGTTGAGAAAGGTTGATGTTGTCTCAAGAGACTTTTCTCCCTGACGCGAAGTTACGAGTGTGATTTCCAGCTCTTCCGTGGCCTGCGAACGTCACTAAACACTTCTCGGGAGGGGACTTCGTTCAAGCGATCCTCCGTTTAGGAAAGCGTCGTCTAAGCAAATCTGCGGGTAAACCTAGAGAGGGCGAATATATGCCCGGATTTCTCCAAAACAGGAAGAGGGAGAGAGACCTTCAGGAGGAACAAAAGAAAATAATAACACTAAACAACAACCAAAATGCTTTTCTGACCAGAGTAGCAATTTCCATCTAATTTTAGTTCGCTGATAATGGATATAATGGTTAAAATTGTTTGTTAGCTCTACTTTTCAATATGAAAAACGTGGCACAACAGGTTCCAAAAGCCTAGTGGCAATGTCTTTCTTCCCACAGTCACAGTCTCACTGCCCTTCATTATTCTCACAGCAGTCATGGAATGTAATTTTTCAGTGCAAATTTACATTTGGAGTTGAAAGGTAGGTGATTTTTAATCTAATATCTTTAACAGTTCACCTTCAAATTATGATACATAGTAAAATAAAATGCAAGGTTTGATTAGTTCTATTAATTTTCCTAAATAAAAATTTATTAGCTTCATATTTTAATATGATCCTTTGGAGCATTTTAGCGATGTAGTTGTTTTCGAACTTATCCCTCAAATTACCATCAAAGATGCATATATTCTTTTTTTCCTTAGTAATATATTGAAGTTATTAGGTTATTAGTCAAGTTATTAGTCAAGTTATTAGGTTTACAACATTAGCATTCCATCTACTCCAATATGGGAAAACAATACATAAATAGGTTGAGAATTTACCTGGCCTTCCAGTTGGAAATATCGTAGAAAAAGCAAATGAAGATAGTAAATATTAAAAGAAAATTATAAAATTGAAACTAATGAATTTTAAAAGCTACCTATATTTTAAATATATATTGAGATAAGTTTAAACAGTGTCTGTTAGAAATTTAAACTGCAGAAAATAATATCATGGAAACTTGGTGTTAATTTTCTAATGTTGACCGATCATTTATCTAAGACGTCAATTTGTGGTTGCTGATTTAACTCTGTTCAGTGCTGTGGTCTACCTCATGATTACCTTTGCCTGAAATAAGGAACAAATTCATGGGCGTCTGTGCGGATTTGCTCCGTAGAATAAATGAATTTGTCTTTGAGACAGAGATAGAAATTTAATGAATATTTGTGTCAATGGTATTGTATACCAAAGTTTATTATATTAAGTTTATAACCACCAATTTCCCATTATGAATTAGTATCTCATTGCGGATAAGCCTAACTTTAAATCAAAACCAAGGTTCGAGAATAAATATGACACTCTATAGAAACCGTGCCCCCAATGGTTATTCCTATCCCGTAACAAACTATATCCAATGTGATTAAATTTTCCTCAAGCTGATAAGTGAGTCCAGAACATTCCCATCGATATATTCTACGAATGTATAGACCTTTAAATGATAATCATATAACTTTATTATGGTTTCGTATAAGTCTCAAAGGTTTGAGGTGCGAGGGGGTAACTAAAATCACTGGAGATGGATGAGAAGCCAGAGACCAGAACCACTTTTCCTAAACAAATAAATAACTTGCTACCATAAATAAAAATAAAAAAGAAAGAACACACGAAAGAAGCCAATATCTAGAAGAAACCAGACCAATACAATCTGCTTGTTTAACCACACACCTAAACAACCAAGGATATTATACAAGGAGAAAATTCGATGCTCACAGACCTTCTTTGGAGAGAATGACTTGGGGAATTGCTTTTAAGTGCTGGGTGAAGCAGAAATCCTACCCAACTCAACACACTTTTATACTGAATTGACTCCGAGGTTTCGCCATTAGTACTTAACCGATTTAATGCCTAGGCCAATCCAGGGCTAGATTCCGGGAAGGAGAGATTTCATCCCAGAATCCAGTGATAAATAAGTTCTAGTTGGATGCCAGGATTCCGCCCCAGTAACTAGATCCCGTTTTCTCCCTTC
Source organism: Ceratothoa steindachneri (assembly GCA_963969495.1). Taxonomy (NCBI): domain Eukaryota; kingdom Metazoa; phylum Arthropoda; class Malacostraca; order Isopoda; family Cymothoidae; genus Ceratothoa; species Ceratothoa steindachneri. The sequence continues at coordinate 209,566,019 of OZ018318.1, forward strand.
CAGTTCATGAAGGAGTCACAACAAATTTCAGAAATTTGTATTGACACAAAAGGAATTTAGTATTCAGACGATTTACTCTTGTTTATATTGGGGTTAAACTGCTTTAATTCATTTTACAAATCACTCATTATTTTTGTTCTCAGGTATTTTTGCTGATTATTTCATAAAGAGAACCAGGGCATCTGTGCCAGAAAGTTTCTACGTAAAGATGCGAAAATTGAGGTAGTGAAAATGTGTGAAAGATGTATATTTATGTATGTGCACATCTAACTGCGAGGGGTAGCGGCGCAGTTAGGCTTTGTGATTACTGCGATATTTGAGACCCCACCCCCACTAACTGATATGCCTTTTTCAACCACCATTCTTGAATCCTTTCAAGAATATCCACGTGCCGAATAATGAAGTTCTGGTGATGTCGCATCTTCCTGATTGAAGTAAAAGAGTACTTTGGTGATCATGTCCAGAAGCAACTCCAACCTCATTCCACAATCTCGTCAGCACGCCTCATTGCACCAAAATTCCCCAGAACCCCACACCACCCACTTTATGCCTGCTACCGATCTTAAATAATCCGGAATATTTTAATTACAATTAATTAATGAAGGAAATTGTTCTCTGTAGTAAAGATGTTGGAACAAATAAAAATAAAATTAAAACATTTATTAATTGATGCATATAATTAATGTTATTGATAATGAAAGAATTTCCGCCACCATTTTCACTATGAAAGATATATTAGAATTTATTTTCCACCCATACAATTAACCTGCAAAAAGAAATTGTAATCAAAAGTTAAGATAATTCATGATTTAATTTCGGAAGCTTACAATGAAAGTTATTAAATAATTAAGTGATATTCGATCATGCATTTCCCGCCACCCTCAAGAGACTTGAATGATAATATTATTCATATCAGTTCTTCCGCTCTATTTTTGAAATGAAGGACAAAAATAAAGTTTATTATGAAATTTTTTAGTGAATTTGATAATATGCATTATTTGGATATAATCTTTTTACCAATAGCTGTGATTTCTCAACATTTCATGAAATTCTATAAATAAAAAAATCATTTCCCAATTACGTTCTTGCATTTTGATCCAAATTTAATTTCTGAGATTTCGGGGTTGCCAGTTTCTAGCCTTCTATGCATTTTTAGTGGCACATATAAATTTCCCAAATTTCATACTAAGCAATGGCTTGGGAGAAGAGAAACCGTTGTTAATATTAAATCCTAATTTCTCTCTGAATCGAATGTCTTACTTGTTCATCGAACTCTAATTAAGTACTATGGTGAGTACTCAAAAAAGAAATTCCCTGAATTTGTTCAGTTTCTGCTTTATTTGCATTGGATATTAATATTCAGAGAAGGAAGAAGCGACGTGACATTCAGTTTCATCGATCAATCCTCCCCTAATTGGCCTCTGCGTTCGCTTTGGAGAGTGATTGAGAGAGAAAGATGAAACTGATTATATTTCGTTCTTATTCATGTTTTATTTCCTTCTTGCACGCAGAATTATGACGAAGTCTTAAGGTGGCTTCTTTGCCATATGTATTTACATCTCTGCTGTTTTCGTATTAAAAGAATGCATCGACTGCTCCTCATTTTTCTTCATTACATCCATCCCTACTGTCCATGTATTTTTAAGGGGAATTTACTGGCGTCCCAGACAGAACTATCATGTTAAAAAGTCTCTTTTTCTTAGTTCACCTAGTTGTATAACTTCCACATATCTTCACCTCCTTCACTTCAAATTTTTTTAAATGTTCCTGGTATTCCCTTTAAATGGTAAGTATGTATTGAATATAATATTTGACTATCTTCTTTTCCAATAAATAAAGCGGTGGCTTATGACTTGGAATCAATCCACAAATATTCTTCAGACTTCTCTGAATCTCCGTTTCATTCACGCCATTTAACTTCCTACAAAGAATTGAATCCCTTTGACCTGACGTCTGACGTGGGGCCAACGGGGGAATGTCCGATTCTCCAGTTATTGACGCATTTAATAAAAAGTTAGGATGGATTCGGGTGAAATGTTTTTTAAACGAATAATTTAGTTTTATACCAGTGGAACTAACTTTACATTTTTGAAAAGGGAGGAGAGATTCAGAAGGGTTGCACCCTTTCCACCTAACGTCACCATGATTCTTGTTTAGATATTTTTAAAATGTTTTCCATTTTTTTTATTTTCCTCTTTTTAACGTTGTTACTATTTCTGAAATGCGGCGTGTTACGATTTAGGAAAATTATGCCTATTTTTATTATTTTAACATGGAAAATATCCTAAAAAATTCAACTGATTAATTGGATTTTCGAATCAAATTTTTTAATAATTTATCTTTAGCCATTTTGTTTGCAGTCATAAAACAAAAAAACTAGATTAGCAGTAGTCAGTAGTCAGTCCGTCTCAAATAATAAGGCAGCTTCCATCTCAAAACTCTAACTTTCATTAGTTAGGCCTATCTTAGCTCATGCTGCTCTTTCCTTGTCTCCATTCATAACTGGAGATTTAGATTTAATAGAAAACATCTCACACCGATATACATAAATGTCAAGGGTTAATGAACATCTAAATTATCAGGAAAGAATAAAAAAATTGAATTATTCTAGTTTTAGATACAGAAGGAAACAGAGAGCGAAAACTAAACTTTATTAATTATTTCGAGATATGTCGAATCCTGAATAAGGCTGTAGGAAGTGTTATGCAGAGAGATGAATTTTGTTAAACTCTTTGTAAGTAACAGTAATTTTCATTCTTTTACAAAATAGTTTTGATAAAGTTGCACAACTACGCCTCACCTTATATTTTGATGAATAGAATCACTCCAAAATTTCATTATTAAGGAAAACAATGCTTTTAAATCCCCAGTATTTACAAACACTAAAATATATCAGTAAAAACTATTCATTCTTTAATTGAACACACATTTCCTTGATAGCGATCATTGAGATGCTTTAGTTTAAATAATAGCCGAACATGATCATAAGTGGTTAATTATTGAAACCTCTGTCCTTCAATTTACTCCCCGTGGCCTCTACCGGCTCCTGAAGTGTGATTGGTCCATGACTAATATTACTTTTTCTAGAACACATGAGGAATTTTAATTAGCTTAGGAAATAAATCAATGCTAGAGAAGATGAATTTTAAGAGCCTTTGAATTCCGATGCGATTTCGTAGGATTACAGAAAGTAACCTCGGTTTCTTTTTTCAGAAGTCGTTTCTAATATAAAAAATTCTTCTAAAGACGGCCACTAAAGGAATTAATAAAGAGATATTGATTTAGGCTTCTTCTAAGTAAGGACCTTATAATTAGTCAATTCATAAATACATTAATCTATGATAAAGCTCTATATTTATACACTCCTTAAGTTATTTTTGCATGAAAACAGAAGGAATTTGAATTTCTACACTTGTTATTTATGTTTTTTTATTGAGTAGTTGAGAAGCAAGAACCATACATTGGTAATTGGGCTGACGAATCTATTAATGAATTATTAGTTTCGCAACGAAGTTACCAATACTCAGAGAAAAAAATCAGTTTTCACCGACAACCCATTATTAAATAATATAATGGAAGCAAACGAGTTCGGAAATATGTGATGTGATTCTTAAATCTATAAGAACAACAAACAGATTCGTCAAGAAATTTTCAGGAGTGAATCAAATATTCCGATTTTGTTTGGGATATGACCATTTTCCATAAGTCATAAAGCTTTATATATTTGTATTTGCACTTCTCCTTAACACATAAATTTGGGATAAAATAAAACAGTAATATTGTCGATTTGACTACTCTTGGATAAATTCGAAGTAAATGTCTGGAGAAAGATGCCTAGGAAAGGGTTTTTATTTCTTTAGATGAGATCAGGGATCTATCTTCTATTTATATTTGTTTGTATTAATATTACTCCCTAGTCCCTGGATTGAAATGTATAAAAATGTACCTACTATTTATGTTTGGCTAGTGTGTATAGAGTTTTTACTTCAACTCTCATATTTTTCCACATTCCTCTAATAATTCTTACCTTTTTTTGAACCCACCGGACTTTTTAACCTAGTGATTGACATTTTCTTCAGTTAACATCTATTTTATCGCTAATAATAAAGATTTCCTCACGTATCCTGATAATCGATATATGAACCACAATCTAAAGGAGAGATGGGAAGGCATTTCGTCTGCCATTTCTTTAAAACTGCTAAGAGATTGATTTGTTAAGTTTGCAACTTATGTTACAACTGCTAAGAAAGGTTACGCCAATTTACGTCTGGTAACGTCGTCTGTTACGAATGGAGAAGGCATGCTCCTAGACGTAAATTGGCGTAACCTTTCTTAGCAGTTGTAACATAAGTTGCAAACTTAACAAATCAATCTCTTAGCAGTTTTAAAGAAATGGCAGACGAAATGCCTTCCCATCTCTCCTTTAGATTGTGGTTCATATATCGATTATCAGGATACGTGAGGAAATCTTTATTATTAGCGATAAAATAGATGTTAACTGAAGAAAATGTCAATCACTAGGTTAAAAAGTCCGGTGGGTTCAAAAAAAGGTAAGAATTATTAGAGGAATGTGGAAAAATATGAGAGTTGAAGTAAAAACTCTATACACACTAGCCAAACATAAATAGTAGGTACATTTTTATACATTTCAATCCAGGGACTAGGGAGTAATATTAATACAAACAAATATAAATAGAAGATAGATCCCTGATCTCATCTAAAGAAATAAAAACCCTTTCCTAGGCATCTTTCTCCAGACATTTACTTCGAATTTATCCAAGAGTAGTCAAATCGACAATATTACTGTTTTATTTTATCCCAAATTTATGTGTTAAGGAGAAGTGCAAATACAAATATATAAAGCTTTATGACTTATGGAAAATGGTCATATCCCAAACAAAATCGGAATATTTGATTCACTCCTGAAAATTTCTTGACGAATCTGTTTGTTGTTCTTATAGATTTAAGAATCACATCACAATTTCCGAACTCGTTTGCTTCCATTATATTATTTAATAATGGGTTGTCGGTGAAAACTGATTTTTTTCTCTGAGTATTGGTAACTTCGTTGCGAAACTAATAATTCATTAATAGATTCGTCAGCCCAATTACCAATGTATGGTTCTTGCTTCTCAACTACTCAATAAAAAAACATAAATAACAAGTGTAGAAATTCAAATTCCTTCTGTTTTCATGCAAAAATAACTTAAGGAGTGTATAAATATAGAGCTTTATCATAGATTAATGTATTTATGAATTGACTAATTATAAGGTCCTTACTTAGAAGAAGCCTAAATCAATATCTCTTTATTAATTCCTTTAGTGGCCGTCTTTAGAAGAATTTTTTATATTAGAAACGACTTCTGAAAAAAGAAACCGAGGTTACTTTCTGTAATCCTACGAAATCGCATCGGATTTAGTTAAAACTTAAACTGAATTCAAAGGCTCTTAAAATTCATCTTCTCTAGCATTGATTTATTTCCTAAGCTAATTAAAATTCCTCATGTGTTCTAGAAAAAGTAATATTAGTCATGGACCAATCACACTTCAGGAGCCGGTAGAGGCCACGGGGAGTAAATTGAAGGACAGAGGTTTCAATAATTAACCACTTATGATCATGTTCGGCTATTATTTAAACTAAAGCATCTCAATGATCGCTATCAAGGAAATGTGTGTTCAATTAAAGAATGAATAGTTTTTACTGATATATTTTAGTGTTTGTAAATACTGGGGATTTAAAAGCATTGTTTTCCTTAATAATGAAATTTTGGAGTGATTCTATTCATCAAAATATAAGGTGAGGCGTAGTTGTGCAACTTTATCAAAACTATTTTGTAAAAGAATGAAAATTACTGTTACTTACAAAGAGTTTAACAAAATTCATCTCTCTGCATAACACTTCCTACAGCCTTATTCAGGATTCGACATATCTCGAAATAATTAATAAAGTTTAGTTTTCGCTCTCTGTTTCCTTCTGTATCTAAAACTAGAATAATTCAATTTTTTTATTCTTTCCTGATAATTTAGATGTTCATTAACCCTTGACATTTATGTATATCGGTGTGAGATGTTTTCTATTAAATCTAAATCTCCAGTTATGAATGGAGACAAGGAAAGAGCAGCATGAGCTAAGATAGGCCTAACTAATGAAAGTTAGAGTTTTGAGATGGAAGCTGCCTTATTATTTGAGACGGACTGACTACTGACTACTGCTAATCTAGTTTTTTTGTTTTATGACTGCAAACAAAATGGCTAAAGATAAATTATTAAAAAATTTGATTCGAAAATCCAATTAATCAGTTGAATTTTTTAGGATATTTTCCATGTTAAAATAATAAAAATAGGCATAATTTTCCTAAATCGTAACACGCCGCATTTCAGAAATAGTAACAACGTTAAAAAGAGGAAAATAAAAAAAATGGAAAACATTTTAAAAATATCTAAACAAGAATCATGGTGACGTTAGGTGGAAAGGGTGCAACCCTTCTGAATCTCTCCTCCCTTTTCAAAAATGTAAAGTTAGTTCCACTGGTATAAAACTAAATTATTCGTTTAAAAAACATTTCACCCGAATCCATCCTAACTTTTTATTAAATGCGTCAATAACTGGAGAATCGGACATTCCCCCGTTGGCCCCACGTCAGACGTCAGGTCAAAGGGATTCAATTCTTTGTAGGAAGTTAAATGGCGTGAATGAAACGGAGATTCAGAGAAGTCTGAAGAATATTTGTGGATTGATTCCAGGTCATAAGCCACCGCTTTATTTATTGGAAAAGAAGATAGTCAAATATTATATTCAATACATACTTACCATTTAAAGGGAATACCAGGAACATTTAAAAAAATTTGAAGTGAAGGAGGTGAAGATATGTGGAAGTTATACAACTAGGTGAACTAAGAAAAAGAGACTTTTTAACATGATAGTTCTGTCTGGGACGCCAGTAAATTCCCCTTAAAAATACATGGACAGTAGGGATGGATGTAATGAAGAAAAATGAGGAGCAGTCGATGCATTCTTTTAATACGAAAACAGCAGAGATGTAAATACATATGGCAAAGAAGCCACCTTAAGACTTCGTCATAATTCTGCGTGCAAGAAGGAAATAAAACATGAATAAGAACGAAATATAATCAGTTTCATCTTTCTCTCTCAATCACTCTCCAAAGCGAACGCAGAGGCCAATTAGGGGAGGATTGATCGATGAAACTGAATGTCACGTCGCTTCTTCCTTCTCTGAATATTAATATCCAATGCAAATAAAGCAGAAACTGAACAAATTCAGGGAATTTCTTTTTTGAGTACTCACCATAGTACTTAATTAGAGTTCGATGAACAAGTAAGACATTCGATTCAGAGAGAAATTAGGATTTAATATTAACAACGGTTTCTCTTCTCCCAAGCCATTGCTTAGTATGAAATTTGGGAAATTTATATGTGCCACTAAAAATGCATAGAAGGCTAGAAACTGGCAACCCCGAAATCTCAGAAATTAAATTTGGATCAAAATGCAAGAACGTAATTGGGAAATGATTTTTTTATTTATAGAATTTCATGAAATGTTGAGAAATCACAGCTATTGGTAAAAAGATTATATCCAAATAATGCATATTATCAAATTCACTAAAAAATTTCATAATAAACTTTATTTTTGTCCTTCATTTCAAAAATAGAGCGGAAGAACTGATATGAATAATATTATCATTCAAGTCTCTTGAGGGTGGCGGGAAATGCATGATCGAATATCACTTAATTATTTAATAACTTTCATTGTCAGCTTCCGAAATTAAATCATGAATTATCTTAACTTTTGATTACAATTTCTTTTTGCAGGTTAATTGTATGGGTGGAAAATAAATTCTAATATATCTTTCATAGTGAAAATGGTGGCGGAAATTCTTTCATTATCAATAACATTAATTATATGCATCAATTAATAAATGTTTTAATTTTATTTTTATTTGTTCCAACATCTTTACTACAGAGAACAATTTCCTTCATTAATTAATTGTAATTAAAATATTCCGGATTATTTAAGATCGGTAGCAGGCATAAAGTGGGTGGTGTGGGGTTCTGGGGAATTTTGGTGCAATGAGGCGTGCTGACGAGATTGTGGAATGAGGTTGGAGTTGCTTCTGGACATGATCACCAAAGTACTCTTTTACTTCAATCAGGAAGATGCGACATCACCAGAACTTCATTATTCGGCACGTGGATATTCTTGAAAGGATTCAAGAATGGTGGTTGAAAAAGGCATATCAGTTAGTGGGGGTGGGGTCTCAAATATCGCAGTAATCACAAAGCCTAACTGCGCCGCTACCCCTCGCAGTTAGATGTGCACATACATAAATATACATCTTTCACACATTTTCACTACCTCAATTTTCGCATCTTTACGTAGAAACTTTCTGGCACAGATGCCCTGGTTCTCTTTATGAAATAATCAGCAAAAATACCTGAGAACAAAAATAATGAGTGATTTGTAAAATGAATTAAAGCAGTTTAACCCCAATATAAACAAGAGTAAATCGTCTGAATACTAAATTCCTTTTGTGTCAATACAAATTTCTGAAATTTGTTGTGACTCCTTCATGAACTGGAAGGGAGAAAACGGGATCTAGTTACTGGGGCGGAATCCTGGCATCCAACTAGAACTTATTTATCACTGGATTCTGGGATGAAATCTCTCCTTCCCGGAATCTAGCCCTGGATTGGCGTAGGCATTAAATCGGTTAAGTACTAATGGCGAAACCTCGGAGTCAATTCAGTATAAAAGTGTATTGAGTTGGGTAGGATTTCTGCTTCACCCAGCACTTAAAAGCAATTCCCCAAGTCATTCTCTCCAAAGAAGGTCTGTGAGCATCGAATTTTCTCCTGGTATAATATCCTTGGTTGTTTAGGTGTGTGGTTAAACAAGCAGATTGTATTGGTCTGGTTTCTTCTAGATATTGGCTTCTTTCGTGTGTTCTTTCTTTTTTATTTTTATTTATGGTAGCAAGTTATTTATTTGTTTAGGAAAAGTGGTTCTGGTCTCTGGCTTCTCATCCATCTCCAGTGATTTTAGTTACCCCCTCGCACCTCAAACCTTTGAGACTTATACGAAACCATAATAAAGTTATATGATTATCATTTAAAGGTCTATACATTCGTAGAATATATCGATGGGAATGTTCTGGACTCACTTATCAGCTTGAGGAAAATTTAATCACATTGGATATAGTTTGTTACGGGATAGGAATAACCATTGGGGGCACGGTTTCTATAGAGTGTCATATTTATTCTCGAACCTTGGTTTTGATTTAAAGTTAGGCTTATCCGCAATGAGATACTAATTCATAATGGGAAATTGGTGGTTATAAACTTAATATAATAAACTTTGGTATACAATACCATTGACACAAATATTCATTAAATTTCTATCTCTGTCTCAAAGACAAATTCATTTATTCTACGGAGCAAATCCGCACAGACGCCCATGAATTTGTTCCTTATTTCAGGCAAAGGTAATCATGAGGTAGACCACAGCACTGAACAGAGTTAAATCAGCAACCACAAATTGACGTCTTAGATAAATGATCGGTCAACATTAGAAAATTAACACCAAGTTTCCATGATATTATTTTCTGCAGTTTAAATTTCTAACAGACACTGTTTAAACTTATCTCAATATATATTTAAAATATAGGTAGCTTTTAAAATTCATTAGTTTCAATTTTATAATTTTCTTTTAATATTTACTATCTTCATTTGCTTTTTCTACGATATTTCCAACTGGAAGGCCAGGTAAATTCTCAACCTATTTATGTATTGTTTTCCCATATTGGAGTAGATGGAATGCTAATGTTGTAAACCTAATAACTTGACTAATAACTTGACTAATAACCTAATAACTTCAATATATTACTAAGGAAAAAAAGAATATATGCATCTTTGATGGTAATTTGAGGGATAAGTTCGAAAACAACTACATCGCTAAAATGCTCCAAAGGATCATATTAAAATATGAAGCTAATAAATTTTTATTTAGGAAAATTAATAGAACTAATCAAACCTTGCATTTTATTTTACTATGTATCATAATTTGAAGGTGAACTGTTAAAGATATTAGATTAAAAATCACCTACCTTTCAACTCCAAATGTAAATTTGCACTGAAAAATTACATTCCATGACTGCTGTGAGAATAATGAAGGGCAGTGAGACTGTGACTGTGGGAAGAAAGACATTGCCACTAGGCTTTTGGAACCTGTTGTGCCACGTTTTTCATATTGAAAAGTAGAGCTAACAAACAATTTTAACCATTATATCCATTATCAGCGAACTAAAATTAGATGGAAATTGCTACTCTGGTCAGAAAAGCATTTTGGTTGTTGTTTAGTGTTATTATTTTCTTTTGTTCCTCCTGAAGGTCTCTCTCCCTCTTCCTGTTTTGGAGAAATCCGGGCATATATTCGCCCTCTCTAGGTTTACCCGCAGATTTGCTTAGACGACGCTTTCCTAAACGGAGGATCGCTTGAACGAAGTCCCCTCCCGAGAAGTGTTTAGTGACGTTCGCAGGCCACGGAAGAGCTGGAAATCACACTCGTAACTTCGCGTCAGGGAGAAAAGTCTCTTGAGACAACATCAACCTTTCTCAACCGCCTTCGGATCAAGGATTGGAGAATTCGTCCTCCGAAGTTCTTCTGGTTACCTCTTGAGAAGGAAAGTCTCAATAGCTCGCTCAATCCGAGTTTGGAGAAGTCCCCCTGACCCCCAGAAGTTTGTCCGGTGACCTGTTGAAGAAAAGAGGCCCGGATCTCACTCAATCAGAGTTTGGAGAACGTTGCATCACCCTCTTCGGGTTTTCGTCTACACCCGTGAGTAATCAAAGTCACCAAGCCCTCCCCCTACAAGTTCGCCCCATTTTACTCCCGATGTTCGAAGGAAATGAAACTCTCACCACCCCAAATCTCCCATTATAATGATTTGAAAACCCTGGTTATCTAATCAGTATTCGAAACCTAATTCCGTCTTATTCGTGTATACACACACACACACACATATATATATATATATATATATATATATATATATATTGTGTACCCTTTCTTTTGTGTATATTAAAATCTATTTTTGTTATTGTGTTTGCAATATTCCTTGGTCACGCAGCTGCAGCTAACTATTCAAATCAGCCTCTTAGATCAATAATCTTAGCTGCCCTGCTTAGCCAACCTTAGAGCCTGTGTGCGTATATTCCTGTACACCTGGCCATACTTCGACACACAGCACAACCTCCTTCTATGAGTGCTGGAACAATAATGGAGAGCAATGAGACTGGAAGTGCGGTAAGAAACACATTGCCGCAAGCCTGTTGAACCTGTTGTTAACGTTTTTTTATCTTGAAAAGTAGATCCAACAAACAATTTTAACCATGATATTCATTATCAGCGACCAAAAGTTAGATGTAAATTGCTACTCTGGTCAGAGAATCATTTTGGTTGTTGTCCAGTGTTATTATTCACTTTGTTCCTTATGAATGCAAATTAATAACTTCCCTTAGATGACTAAACTGAAACTGTTGCCAATCCTTCTCATAATTAATAAATTCCATATCCTTTATGACTACGAATATTAGAGAGCTGAGATCATACAGCCGCTGATTATACATATTATTTTCCGTTCCTTTAGAACCGTCTAGTCAAAATTAATCCCGTAGAAATTAGTTTATCTAATGTGGAAGGCATTCGGAATTGTCGAACTTCTTTACTCTCTGGCTAAGTTTGGATCGAACCACGCCGAAATTTAATCCCATCTAGGATATCAGCCAATGGAAAATGGATCGTAATATACAAGAGATCCCCAGTTGGTGGAAATTTTAAATATTTTAATGGTATTATTTTTGGAAAGAATATAACCTAACGGGATGAACACTATTTTATAGGGTAGAGCAAAAGAAATTAGGGAGTATTAAATAATTATTACACCTCAGTAAAGCAGTTAAATAAGGAATGAAAAAATTGAATGGTAGAAGGAAATATAAGGAATGAGTCAAATCATATTTGCTCCTGAATGTACCAGGATACTTCCAGGAACAGTCTGGTGCAAACGATATTAGGTCAAAATAATTATGACTATGAAATGAAACAAGAATATTATCTTGCAATGGTTCACAGTTAATTAATTAATACTAAATCAATATAGAAATTTTTGTTAAAGAACTAAAGTTGACAAGAGATTTCATGTATAGAAAAATACACACATAAATGATTCCTAGAAATAGTAATTGAATCTACTTTAAAATATACAGAATGACGTATTTCTGAAATAATGTGAGATCTTTTTATTATAGGGAACTCCTAAATTTAAGTAACCTCAAACTCCGTCCAGTATTGGTCGGGAATTAATAGAGAATCCGAAAAGGTTTATTACAAGAAAGCGAGATTCTAATTAACCACTTTACTGTAGAGAGTGTGGCTAGAAAGATTTCTTGAAGAAATCGATTAGGAACGTGAAATCCTAAGTAAAAACGTTGTTATAGAAATTTTACGCAGCAATAAGTCAAAAGTACTATTAGAAAGTGGAATACGCTTTCAAATTCAGTTACCACATTTCCAACCATACAAAATTCACAAATCTGCTTTCGTGCAAGGATGGAAGTGTGGATGTGCAGAGGGGCAAATGTAGATCCTTAACTCATCATCATCATCATAAACCGTGCATCAACGCCAGTATTGGCAAGATATGACGCGACCAATGATGGAGCCAGTACCGCCAATAGCCAGTATGTTGCAGCTGACATGTATAAGATTGCGTTCTCCGTGACCCCAACGCTTGCAGAATTATGCAGTCATGTTATATACTCCTCACATTTTTAGTTCCTTTATTTCCCTTTTTATTTACTGACATCTACTTACAAACTTTCTGCGGGAAATGTGCTCTTTAGTTAAAAGTTTTAATTAAAGAAAACATACTGTCATTCCGTATAGAAATTTCAGGACAAAAAATTCGGGGAAGAACCTAAATCCGGAATTATGGAAGACATTAATTTAGTCTTGATTAAATTAGGCAATGAATTGGTCAACTCATCTGAATAAATAAAACTATGAATAAATTCATAATAGAATTGTCTTGATTTACCGTTTGATTTAGCATTAAAGTGTAAACAAAATGTTTAGAAACTGAAGTGGTTAAAAGTAATTAAATGTGATAAAAAGTAAGATGAATAAAGATTGCACCGAACTATTTGCCTGTTAAATGTAAAGGTAACTTCCTACACAAAATGAAATTAAAATACATTATGAGTTGTAGGTACTTGGATGTAGCTTCAACTTTAATTAAACGAGGAGTGAAAAGACGCTGTACAAGCTCGTTCCCGTATACTGGAAGGAAAGTTGATCTCTGTTACTCTAAATGCGTTGTTTTTGTTGAGGGACATTGAATACTAAGAGACACAGGATTAGCTATTTTATGAGAAAGAAATAGACAATGGTTTGGGTAAATTATCTAAAGGAAAATCAAAGTCTTCAGATATTTAATAACCAAGAAAAAGAAAGATATTGGGAATTTAATATCAAAGAAATGGACAGAAATTAGTTAATAATCACCCAACCAATAGAAAAAGGGATTGGCTATTTACAAAAAAAAATGAAAATGGGCTTATTTATGGCATGTTTTAAAACTAATAAAAAAGAGATAGATTGCTTATCTAATATACGAAAATTATACTCAGGTAGCAGTTATGTGCATAATATCCATTAATTTTACACAATGATTGTCTATTTAATAACAAAATACCTCTCAAGGTTTGGTTTATTGATTAACATGAAATTGAAAGAGATTGTAAATTTATTAACCAAGAAATATAGAACTAATTTAATTCTTTATTGAGCAAGAAATAGAAACAAAGATTGTGTATAAAATAACCAAGAAATTGACATAGAGTTCTAATATTTAATATCCAAGATTTAGACATCCTGAGAACAACGTCATATGAGAACAATATCCTTTTTCATGTGCAGGATTATTTCAGAGACTTTTTGCCTCATTTTTGGGTGATACAATAAGCATTTGACTGACATATGCTACGAGAGCTCTTGAAACTCGTCCTGTACACAGAATATATAAATAAAATTACATATTGATTCTTTTATTTTTCAGCGTCAAAGGTACACACTACAGACTAAATATACACAAGTCTTAGTTATTTAATTATCATTTATTTACACAGGTATTAGCTTTTGAATAACTATGAAATATATAGAACACGAAGACAAGGATATCTCCGCAATTATTAGAGGAAAAACTGACCAATTTTTTAGGAAGTATTCGTTAACTGGGAGAAGGGAAACAATGCAATAACGTTTAAATTACAATTATTTTACTAGTGATAAAAGTGAGAGAGATATTTTAATTATTGATTCTATAAATCTTTCTTGTTTAACTTACACCACAATTGAAAAGCCCGTTTCCAAATTATCCAATTACCAACGTTTTTTTCCCTTGATTTAGTAAAAAATAAAATAAATATTAAACGTTCTCGAACCTAGCAGGTCTTTTATTTTGATAATTAGAAATTTATCGTCTCTTCTGCTTATATATTATTTCCCATTTTCACCCTTTAATTTGCTTCCTTCCTTTCCTATCTAAATTGGAAAAGACAGCTTACTTCAGCCCCCGTTTTGCCTACTATTATCGATGCAAGTTTTAAAACAATTCAGTTTTAATTGCAATTTACAGTTAGTTGGCGAGATGCCCAAAACTTTGCATAGAATTATGTATTATGATCGACAACTTTAGGGAAAGTGAAAGTTTGTGATCCCCAAATACTATTCAAAGTAAAGAACGAAAAATGGAAATGTTTACATTTTGAATGACCGCGGGCTGTAGCAGGAAATCCAGTTCCTACAACTGAGAAACACCGCCCATTCTGCTATGGAGGAGATGTAATAGAGAGAAACACACGACCTATGAAGAGTATAAATCAAATATAGAGGTTTCGACTCATCATCTTTAAAATTTTTAATTGCAATTTACAGTTAGTAGGCGAGATGCTCAAAACTTTGCATAGAATTATGTATTATGATCGACAACTTTGGTGAAAGTGAAAGTTTGTGATCCCCAAATACTATTCAAAGTAAAAAAGGAAAAATGGAAATGTTTACATTTTGAAAGATTGCGGGTTTTAGCAGGAAATTCAGTTCCTACAACTGAGAAACACCGCCCATTCTGCTATGGAGGAGATGTAATAGAGAGAAACACACGACCTATGAAGAGTAGAAATCAAATATAGAGGTTTCGACTTATCATCTTTACAAGTTTGTGATATCAGATTGAATGCATCTGAGAAGTATGTACAATTGAACCTAGATTCAGATTTTTATCTCAATTGTGGGTTATTTGTGGTAGGGTGGTGGATGACAAAACCATACTGACCCTCTCATTGGTGCTACTTGCCAAGCACCCATCCATAAAAAAACGTTTCATTTTGACATTCGCAGATTTTCACTTGGTGTGGATGAGGAGGTGGCTACCCAAAGTATGCCCCAAGCGTGTCGAGGGGAGATAGACCATCGGCATGGTAACCGGCTACGATAGCTCTGTACAGCGACGTTAAACTGACAACTTCAATGTTTTTATTTATTTATATAAAGAGAGGTAAGCCATTGCAGCGATCGATCTACCTTTTATCTTATTTCTACGTGGTCAAAATACTAATAACCCACTGGAATTTATCAACTGTTATTTGTTTCGAAGATGCATTGTCCGATTATACATAGGGCACGAAAATCTTCATAACCTGCCTATATGCTGTAATGAAGCCAGGTTCATATGAAGGAATATAAAAATATAGTGCACCCTTTTTCTTTTTTATTTTCCCCTAAATGCAAAAACATTAACCATTTAATTGTTTTCATTGCACTACAATAGAAGAAATTTCAATAAATTTTTGCAAGGTGAAATTACACATTTTCCCATTAAAATATAAACGTATTCTGTAAAAGAATTCTAACCTAGGAAACTTTGACTTTAATTAACATCTATTATAAAATGCAGGAAAAGGCATAGAGGTGAAAGTGGCAGCAATAGCCCATTTTCTCTTTAATCTAATTTCTTCGGTAAAAGAAAAACGGCAGCCTTTCCTAACTCAGCCTTTATTTGCAAATTCTAGAAGGATAATCGAAATATATTCATTTAAAGGGATTCTTGTCTCGTTTCTCTGCTTAAAATGAGGCAAGACTACGTTAATTTTTCTTTAGGGATCAATGATACGGTAAATTTAGGGATTGTAATTCTCTTCATCAGAGGTGTATCTTTTATTAGCTTTTTTGGCAAGTATTGTGTTGATGTATTTGTTACCTTTCATGCTATTTTCCGAGAAATTGTATATAATTATAGAAGGTCGCATGCCTTTTATAAAGTGCTCATCCTTTACTGGACTGTCCAAACTCTAGGATATTAATGTTTTTACAGCGGAAGCTTCATTATAATAAAATTAATTTTCCTGCAGCTCATCAAACAGAATTCTGTAATGAACTGTTTCAGCCTTGTTTAGTGAAATATTGACGGATTGACGAATGGCTGAGAACTAATTATGGCATTTGTATTGAGTGGCTGGTTCACTACAGAGATTTTCACCACACATTGTTTCGTTTTGATTCTAATATAATGAGGTAAGCTGTGTGGATTAGGAGGGTGACTTGAGCGCTAAAACCGTAAAGCAGTTGGAGTTCAGGAGCTCAAGAAAATAAATCATTTGGGCTTCAGCCAAGATCAAACGCAGTGCCTCCTGAAAGGACATAATTTTCCTCCTGGCCAAATGTGCCGTTACTTTACTATTTATGAGACATTTAACCACGAAAATGTACCAGAGAATTCATTATCCAGTCAAATTTATGGTGACTTTCTTCCCTTTTGAAATAAAAATGATCACACACTATAAAGTTTAAATAGAAGAAGCAGTGCAATTGATAATATATTCACAGAATACAAATGTACTTAATCAGTGTACACAAACACCTACAATTCCGAATTATTAGAACATGTCGATCCAATATACTTGGCTGTTCAAAATGTATAGTTATTAGAAATTAGCGAGGCGTAAGGAATGCAAGCTGCGATATCATTGCTTTGGCCTAAATGAAGAAAAGAATCTTTTTCCCAAAAGAATGTTAAATAACTAAAAGGATCTTCTGTAAGAGGTTTTGAACTATTACTCAATAAGTTGTTTTTTCAACTGATTATACGACTATTTTTATCTAATCAAATGCAGATATTGACCTTAATCTATTATTATTTCATTCTATTCCACTAAATCTGAACAATGTGAAAAGTAAACATGTGAATAAATGAATAAAGTGGTGTGCCTTATCTTTTTCTTGAAGAGGTTTATTTTTCTGTGTAAGTAAGCCAATGTTGTTTTAAAAGTATTATAATAAATCGTTATTTTACATTTCTCAGTTATTTGGCACTTCAACGTTTCTCCTTAACCATGTAATAGTCCGTAATATTTCAATAATATCAGGGTGACAGGATCCAAACCTATGCTTCGCACCAAGATTTATGGTTTTCTGCTCCTATAAAATTTCTTAATCTAACTTCACTTGTTCCTTACTTGTGGGTTTAGGCATCTACCTATGAACACGATTCCTAGAAAAGCTGAAGATATGACCACGAATTTAGCTAAGAGAATAAAGCTGGGAAAATTATTTTGCTGTCAGACGAAACTATTTTAGCTAAGATGCACTATTGTGTTATCTCAGATTTTTACATTTATATTTGCCTACATTAAACTGTTCTTTCCTAACTTGTAATCTTCCTTAACTACTGACAAAGAAAAACATCCGCTTACGGAAATAGAGGCATCTACCTTTTTCATATCATATAAATAAGTTTTAACATAGATTCGAACCAGGCTTATTAAAGTTAAAGAAAAACTGAAAATCAAAATTAAATGGCGAGACTCTCATTTATTTCATTAATTTTCAAACCAAAAGAAAAGATTACTTTGGTAATTATTTATTTAATTTTCCAAAGAAATTATTGAATAAATTTGATTTCTTCTTAACATGCGCATTTGATTTCTCTTAATTAAAATATACATTTAAATTATAGAAAGGTTCACGTTCATAAATTCAAATAAAATTTAAATCCGTGAGCTACATAGAGATGGTTAATAATTTCCGACCGAGGGTAAAATAAATTTGTATTAAGAGACTTCTTTTGCGCTTGTCCGTTGTTATTTATGACGTCTGAGCCATAAATCTCCATTAGAGAGCAGCGGCATTCACCTATTTTAGGGGGTGGAGAGGGGGGTAATCCTTTGCCCGCCTAAGTAAGCAGCAATCCTGAGCAATTAACTAAGCTGGGATTACTTCAACCTCAATGGCATGGCCGTTACGCATCAACACCAATAAACTTAATCTTTTCCATCCAAATTCTATATGAAAATGAGCAAACGCTAATATATCTTTATCGCTATTGGTTCTTTATAATAGTGTTAATTACTGTATCATGCGGTACACTTAGTTTTAAGCTGGTTGCACAATGCCCCAGGCCTACCAACCAAATATAAAGAGATCCAGCTGTGAATTGAGAATTCAAATCAAATGAAGACAAATGAAATTTATTATAGGTAATGAGTTCTCTCAATTTTTCCTGTAACCTATATCGCGGCACAGGTGTTTTTATTATTTATGCAAGTAACTTCTATCGATATGGCGTTTTCTCTCCCCAAAATATTGTTCTAAAGAATTTCAGTCGAGGCAAAGACATTACAGTTTAGATAGGTTATTGCGTAATTTTAGAGCACCCTTCTTTTAACCATCAAATCTACTAAGTTCGTTATCATTTTTTAATTAAATGAATGAGATCAATTCAAGCTGTAACTCACAATTGAGAAAAGCTTTTTCCCATTCAATTTTTCTATAGCCATAATGAGAGTATTATGTGCTGTGGGGTTCATGTGTCTCTTAATTCTTGTTTGTTCATCTGCACTCCATCAAATTAAAAAATATCGGTAATTTCCAATACTGTAGAGTTTAAACTCCAATTATAGGATGAGTTTTTATAATTTGATCATGGTTTTAATTCGGCTCCGATTATATCACCAGAAATTTGCATCTTCCTGGTATAGTAAATTTGTGATATTAGACTTGGATATCATTATAGAATTCATCCACTAAAGAATTAATATTAATACTTATTCGAAAATAGTAATGAAGGTAATCAGGAGTAGGTACGTTTGTACGAATAGGAAAGCGAGTGGGAACGGGTAAGACAGAAATGTATGTAACGATGGTTACGGAACATCACAGTGGATGTTTGATTTAATGCAATCTATAAGAAATAACCAACATGTGCGGGTAACATCTGGCCTACACCCTAACGTCAGAAGTCGGAAAATTGTTATGGTACTAGGTAGAGATAGGATTAAAAATACTTTAATTTGCACAATCAAATCAGTGCCACCCGGCATGGAGTTAGTCTGAACCAGTTATGTTTAATTAACTAGCTGCAAATTTCACATGGCATCATTTCAAGTGCGGAAGCAGTCTGGCAGTTAACGCATTTTATTTTGACTAATGGTCGACCTCTGGCACTTAGGACAATAATTTCTGACTAGAATGAGTCCTGATAGTTAGGTGGGCGGCTGATTATTGTGTTTAACGGTTATGCCTCTCGTAAGTGATACATCAAGATCAGAATATCGCACGGTTTCATAATAAGCCCTCTGTTATTCATCCCCTCCATTAATGATATTGAAGATAAATTATTTAGCAGAAGAGCCAATTTTATAGGGAACTTAAAATTTGGATGGGTGGAATGCAAACATTAAGAGACTAAAGAGGACTGTTCACCTAAGCCGGAAAAGTTAGTGGCTGCAATCATGGAAATTGCCTTTTAAATAAGAGCTTTCAAAGCAATACAAATAGACTATGTGAACCACCAATCGGAATTTCATCTAAAATGGGATGGTATATAGGTCATTGACGTGAAATAGGCATTACTTGATATGATTAGCCGCAAATTTTAAATATCTCAAAGAGTATGTTGAAAGTAGAAACAGAGAAAAGGCTTCAGCGACAATTAGGTAACATTAAGAGACAGTTGGGTATACGAAAAGAGGAAATTAGTTTGCGTTTTAATAATTCATTTGTATCGACTTACTAGAAGTATGCATTAAATTATGGCCTGCTTCCCTTTAAAGAAACATCTAAGTGCGAGAAAGAGTTTAAACCAGGGACACGACACTGCTCCTGTTGATAACGCATATATATTCTCAGACACGAGCTCCTTTAAAAGCTCAATCTCTTCTTGTTATAGACTAAGTGGTCAAATGCCAGAGTCTAGATTCTATAATTTACGCAGTTTACGGATACTTTAGTTGAGAAAATGCTCAACATATAGAATATGCAATACATAGAACAAATTATTTGCAGAGCTTGTAATATTCGATCTACTATTTGCACACATCAAGTATTCAGCCACAGAACTGGAGCCCTAGTTACTAATCCCAACTTCGACCCAATCAGCTTGAAAATAGAAAATAGAC
Organism: Ceratothoa steindachneri; assembly: GCA_963969495.1. NCBI lineage: Eukaryota > Metazoa > Arthropoda > Malacostraca > Isopoda > Cymothoidae > Ceratothoa > Ceratothoa steindachneri. The sequence continues at coordinate 209,586,546 of OZ018318.1, forward strand.
ATCTACACCATAAACTCAACTTAAATCATTTTTTCAATTAAAGATACAGCTAACACCAAAAGCCAACTTCGTACACTTGAATCCCTTTATATTAGATTTACATCAGATTTATATTAGCCACCCATATTCTGTACTAACTTCCTTTTCTTTAAAAAGAGAAATTTAACTTTAACAGAAACCGAAAAAATATCAAATGCTCTCCCAGCTCTACACTGATATATTTTTTCTACCGGATTAAGGAATTCTTACTGTTACACTTAATTTTAACTTGTATTCTCTTTATAGGTCTTGTAGGCGAGAAAAAACATTCGCATATATCATATTTTACAAATCCCATCATATTTTTCATACAATATTAAATCTTTACATTACAAATATTACTACGATAGGCTTGGATATAATAGGATCAATTGGCGTCCACTTTGTGCAAGTATCTTTTGGGCATATTCAATTTACAATTTTGGTTCCAGAAGCCTTCCTATGGCGTAGTCAAATTACTACCAGCCTACCTACTGCGTAGTCTGATCACTACAGCCTAAACTATGAATAAATGTCCTTCATCATCAGTGACAGTGCTGAGGGCACCACCGTTCATGTTATTGTCGATAAGTTAGTTCTCCATATGAACACGGTTAGACGACTTCTGAAGGACCCTTCGCTAAGGAATAAGTGATCTTATTTTAGGACCTCTAATACGGTGACAGTTAAGAATTTGAGCATAATGACCACCAGTTACGTGGAAAATCCGAACAAAGAAGCGAGGTCATTTTCAACGCCGCTGGTCGTCCCCATATACCGACCACCAAGAACCCTCTCCTAGAGACTATGGCTTAAGTTCTAGCTCTTTCAAAACTGCCCCCTTTAAAGTCCTGTGACAAGACTTTGAGGCTTCAATGGGATCGAAAGTGAGTGAAGTTGGAAATGTGTTGCGTTCTTTTCACTTTGAAGAGAGTCACCAACATTTGTCACGTCAACAGCAGGGAGGATGAGTCATGTTGAGTGCAAGTATAATTGGACAGACACTTTTTAGCCCAGTCAGGGTTCCTGGTGGAGATATAGTAAATGCTGCCACCTACTGCACTCTATTGAAGGAAGTCTTGGATTTCTGGATAGATGACATACCGTTATCAATTCTAAGGGGACTAGTTCTAATTTATGAGAACACTCCATCTCACTCTGCAATGGCTACCCAAGCGTTCCTAGTCTCTTAGACCATACAAGCTGACAAGTTGATGGCGTGTCCGCTAGCCTCTCCGAATTTCCGCCCAATCAATATTATGTGATCCATCATTAAACATGAATTTTAAGCCAATGGACGTGATTTTTCGTTTAATAAAGACTTATTGGCGACCATCAAAGCTGCAGATGCAGTATCACCTGCTACTATCAAGAAATAGACAGATTTCATGTACTATAGAGTTTTAGAAATCTTACGTCAAAATGGCAAATGAAGATCCTTTAATTAACATATAAAGAAAAATAATTAGAAAAATCAACCAGAGCTATGATCAGAAAAAGTTTCCAAATAGGAATTCATTAAGAAATCGGTGAATTTATTATGTAAAGGTGTTTTTAGTTTAGGCAGAGTTTGACTGAAAAAGTCCGCGGACTAGCCTACAAACATTTCCCTTTCTCAAAGAAATTAGTACTCCTTTTTAATTGTGTCTAAGTGTGCGCGTGCGTGTGTGGATTCATTTGAATTTAATTTTATTTTGTATTGAGAAAAAAAAATAAGGGCATCTAAATAACAAGGAGAATTCCAATGGATTTGGGTAAGTTCAGACAAGTGAAAATGAATAGGGGTGTGAGAGGGTAAACATCTATTGGCCTTATGAAGAGTTTATTCAGATTCTGGGAGGCATGCAACGCTCCTGATTCTCTGGCCAGGAGAAAAAGACAAGAGGTCGATAATGGAGGGGGAGAAATGAGGCTGAAAGCAGGATAGTTGGAGCGGGTAAAGGAGAGAGCGTGAGAAAAAGAGAGGTAAGAGAGTGTGGGAGAGACAAAGGGTTAGAGAGAGCGGGAGAGAGAGAGGGAGGGAGAGAAGGAACGAGAGAGTGGGAAGAGAGAGAAGGAGATAATGAGAGAGGGTATGTTGAGAAACAGAGGGGAAGAGAAATAAATAGGTGAGGGACGGAAAGAGAGGATAAGAGTGAGAGAGTGACTGAGTGCGATTGACTGTGTGCCTCCCTTTAGTCTGCTTTTTCTCATTAGTTAGCGCTAGTTCGTCATCAGTCATCGGACAAAACACCGACTCCTTCTCAGATTTAGCTGCTCTTACTCCCCAATTTCATCAAGAGCGTCGGTACAGATTAGTGGTAACTTATTTGGGCCAAAAAGCCCCTAACCAGATTCAATGAAATTTAACGCTGTCGTGGGTTATTTTATTCATGCGTTAATTCTTTACAACTTAGCGTCACATAGGAAACTGAAATTGTTTTTTAGGTGATTCTAGCGTCTTACCAGTAATTTTCCCAAACTACACTTATTGAAACTCCCATTGTGTCTTTTTAACAATTCTTTTTCTGTTGATGAAGTGCCAGAATGTTGTAGCGTCTCACGATTCTCTTTATTTGGGATCATTGGAGACGTTTGTTCTTACCCCGTAGGCGTTTGGTCTAGAAATTCTGCCCATGGACTAAGTCATTCTAGTAACTGTCTACAACATTCAAGTTACACGGAAAAAACAGGGAGACCAGGGAGAGAGTCTTCCCATCGGAATTCAACCGATAAATGGCACTTGACACACGAGTGATAGAGGAAATTCGAGAAACCTGCGCCATTTCCATATGACAGGCAGCCTTGCATTTTTGATGAGTTTTCTCGCGCTGAGTCAACCCCTGCGGTGTTGGAGCGACATGTGCCAGTTTACATTATTTTATATTCTTGAAATATTTAAAATATCTTGTATCATGAATTCCAGATTTAAACTATGAAGAAAATTTAAAAATAACCTAAAGCACATTTTGTCTTTTTGATTTAATAAACACCTGATAGCTAAATTGTATAGAGACATGAAAAATCTTAAAATCCAAATAAAATAATAAATGGGGATTTTCTTCGAATTTGACAATGCAATTAGTGGGAAGCAATAAATGACACTTTCCCTTTCTTATAGCACCCTGGCCGTCTCCATAATTATCACCAGAGAAGAACAAGTTTGCATCACCACTTTGTATCGGAACTAAAAGACCAATTTGAAAGAGCAATCTACCACTTTGATCTTTCGCTGTTTTTAACAGAAAACGGGTAATTATTAATAATTTGGAGAGGTATAAATGATGAACATTTATTTTACAAATTGGAAAATATAACAGAAGCTATGGTTAGTGGAAAGCCATAAATTACTTTTTGTTTGCCTTATTCTCATTGCCATTTTTTTTAATTTTCTTATTAATCTTTATTCTTCTTTACGAAATATATTGTCGTTCTTCTGTACGGAGGTTCTAAACTATTCTCAACCAACAGCAAAACCCGAACGGCAGACCAACAGACATGGGTCAAATAAGATTCCTTCCTCTGGCTCGCGGGCCTTGATGGCCAAGAATCTGGCATCCCAATGCAACCAGCCTCGCTGAAACTGCATATCAGAATGTTTTTATCAGCTAAGTGCGCGTGCTGGGCCATCTCGCAGCCAAGATTACCGGAAACAAATTCGTTAGCCACTGGCATTCGTCTCTGTTTTCTTTCCTCCCTTTTTTGCCTCTTAAGTCATATGTGGCACAAACATAAACCGAGGATACCGAATAACTGACGATGAAACCGATGATCCGACACGAGCCGGAGCGTGTGACGGTAACAATTCTTCTTTTATATTTTATCCTAGTTATTCTTCTCTTTACTTCATGTGGCTTCTATTGCCTAACTTCCATCCAAATGTCCTTAGTTAGGGGCGAAATAACGAGATAAAACATTTCAGACATTGAAATTGACTTCTCAATAATCAAGTAATAGAATTCAGAGAGGAAAGAATCAAAAGCGAAAACCAAAACAATCAGGTTAAGCACAGTCGTGAATAAACGAGGAAAACAGAGACAATCCCTTTAAGCCCCAAGCTGAATCAAAAAAGGCAGCGAAGACAATCCCATTAATCATTATCATGAATCAAAGAAAGCACCGGAGAAAATCGTGGTACTTTTCATTCGGAATCAAAGAATTCAGCAAGGAAAATCCCGTTAAACAACAATCTGAATCAATAGAACGCAATGGATACAATCCCTTTAAGCGAGATCCTAAATCAAACAAGGCACCGGAGACAAACATGTTAATCTTCATCCTTAATCAAAGAAAGCAATGAAGATAATCCCATTAATATCATGCTAAATTAAAGAAGGCAACCAAGACAATCTCATTTAGCACCAGTAAAGATGATGGAATTGCTAGACACCAAATACGGCAAACTGCTAGCAAGAAAGCAAATATGGTGACGGTCCTTACGTAATTGGTGGGAATTTCCCTCTCATTGCCCGTGAGTTCCTAATTTCATTGGTCCACTTAATATCATACTGAATTAAAGAAAGCAACTGAAAAAATCACGTTTATCACCAAGAAAGCCCAAACCATACATAATGTAATTGCCAGACACCAAATACGCACGGTGACTGTCCTGGTGGCAGTTGTGGGAATCTCTTTCTCATCGCAATAGAGTTCCTAATTTCATTTGTCAGGTTGTCTTGAGAGCAGTCTAAATAAATCCAACTGCTTCTTCTGATGTAGGACAAAAGATGTTTCCCTTTCGCACCTAAACGTGAATCTTGCGATCCATTCTTAATATTTTTGCCGTTGTTTCGTTACCTTTCCCTACGCTGTGAAGTTAGATCATCCTCTATCTCGATCTCACTGATTTTCTCTCCAATTCTGGCCTCATTAATTTATTCCTTCCTTCAATTTTGGGAAGATATTTCACTTCATTCTCAAGCATACATATTTTGATTTATTTTACTAATAAATGTTATTTGGTTATCATAAATTAGAGGATAAATTAGGATAACACAGCCAAAAAATTAATGGAGTCAGCTAAAAATTAGCAAATAGAAAAAAAATTCAATTTTATTTTCGTAAGTGATAGAAATCGTTCTATCTGAATATATATATCTCTATTTTGTAATATATTTTGTTTACCACAGGGTTTCTTTTCTTGCACAGAGTAAGAATATATTCTTTGCCTTTAGTAAAGTTGCTCTTCTATCCAAAAAGACGTATCTAATTTTTTCCAATGCTGCTTTTCTTATTTCCCAGAGTGACCTTTCTTTCCTCAAAGGAATTTCTTTTTTTTTCTCGAAGGATTTTCATTTTTTCCCCGCAAAAAGTTTCTACTCTTTCTTCTTTAGCTGGATTGAGATACGCTTATTTCTCTAAGTGACGTTTCATTTCTTTCCCTGGGTTCCATTTACTTCCCTAAATGACGTTTCTTTGCTTATAAATTGATTTCCTTTGGGATTGGATAGCAATGAAAGTCCTCAAAAGTAACGACATTTACTTTTTACGTATTGGTTACCTCCTCGGGTATGGGAGAGGACTACTTCCCTAAGAAGCTGGGGAATGCTTATTCTTTTTGCTTATCTTTAGTTTTTTTCTGGTATTTGTTAGGTTTTGTAAAATCATGTTTGGAATTTAAAAGTATGCTACGCAGAGCGTAGCATAGTGTACTAATGGCATACTTTCAACTGCGATCAAAGCGGTGCTCGCTTCCTCAGTGTCCATGTTTCGAATCGCTTCCATGTACGGATTTTTTTAGAAAAAAGGTAATAAATATTACTGTAAGAAAAATTTATTCCGTTTTCTCTTTTAATTTGGTTTAATGCATTCATATATATATATATATATATTTTTTATATATATAAGTTTATACATATATATATATATATATATATATAAATGAATCCAGTAAACTGCAAGAAACAGAGACATGGGTTTGATTCGAACCGTGCACACTGAAGCAGCAAGCAACAACTCTGATCTCAATTAAACAGTCTCTTTATATTCATTTCATTATTTTTTTTTGCGTTTATGAAATATTTATACATAGGAGGACTTCACTTCCCAAAGATCATTGGTGATTACACACCACGATATATGTATGGAAATGTAAAATTTCATAAGCCCACAACCCATTAAGGCTTATCATTTCTCAAGTGACGACACCTACATAGTGTTTAGCCAAAACCCTAAGTGAAGTAATAAAGCCTTACATCCATTTGAAATATAGCTAAAATCTAAGGGGAATCCATCGATATACTTCCTCTACAAGCCGAGTAGGAATCATATCATCCTTTAACGTGTAAAGGCTTTTCACGAACGTGCCTATCGCTTAGACCATCGACATCATTATAAAAAAACGTGTATCACCATCCTACAAAGTCTCCTTCAGATCCTGACCCAAACATCTTAAGGAGCATGTTATGTTTATGCACATCAAATACGTCTTTCAGGACACCGGACGGTAATCTATACACGATAGTGGATGGAGTAGCTATGGGGTCACTCTTAGGGCTGACGTTCGCCAACTATTATATGGGTCAACTTGAAGAGAGATTATTGGACATAATGGGAAATAAGCCACACCCATATTGCCGATTTGTAGACGTAATCGAAATCGAAGTCCCAAACGAACAACATCTGATAAACATCAAGCAGAAATTTGAGGAGAATTCCGTGTTAAAATAAACTTATGAATTGACGATGGGCAATAAACATAAGAACATAAGAAAAGAAGGAGACTGCAAAAGACCATTCATGGCCTACACTTGGCAGCTCCTGTACCTACATCACTAAAGTACATAGATAAGGTATGGACATGGGAAGATGGCTTATTACGGAGAGTAAATGCCCATAAAGGTATGAAATAGGCGTAATCGGCTCATCAATCTTCCCAGCACATAAATAGTGCTCAACGTGGGAAATTTTTTTCCAAGAGATAGCACGAGTAAAACAAACACTCGTGAACAAGGTTTCTCAAACAACATTATTGACAAACAACCACAATCATTTTTAAATAATCAATGCAAGGAAATGTATAAAACTGAAAGTAATCAGGGAGAAGTCAACAACATCAAACTGTATAACAGAAATCAGATGTCCACGGCCTATAAAATAGATGAAAAAAAATTTAAGGCGATTATTAACCGTAACATCAAGGTTAAAAATCAAATGGATAAAATTCAACTCACATATTATAAAACAACAAAAGCCAGCAATCTCCTGATGAAAAACAACAGCTGCCTAAACTCCTCGAATCTCAAGTCGACCAACATAGTTTAAAAGTTAATCTGCCCCGATAAAGACTTTAATCTATATAATTACTCAAAATATATTCGCATGACAACTACTACACTTTCGAGACGTTTAACCATGCATCTGAAAAGCGAAGGGCCTTAAAATCATATGGAGAGTGGACATAACATTAACCCATCGAGAAATATGCTAGTTGACAACACCGTTATAAGGACAAAAAAGGTTAATAAAGCTAGGCTGTACATCTTACAAGTCGTATTACTAAAATTCAAGCGACAAGCTGGAATAGAACATTAAAATTATTATAAAATTCCTCTCACCGGACTGTCCCATTTCCTCTAACGTTACGCTCAACCTAGACGGAATAAATGTTCCATAAAAATCGTTTTCTTTCATTCTAACTGTGCTACATTCTGAATAGAGATACGCCAGACCCACAGAGAAATCTTACAAAGTCTTGCTTTCCCCCCCCCCGCAACTTTGAGATTTTTACGTAGAGGAAGAAATCCTCTAGGCGTCAAGAGCCTTCGGAGGACGACGTCTCGAGTCTTGGAATTTGCTTCTATCCATAACACAGAAGTTAAACTCGTTCCTGATTACATCTCTGCTAGTCGAAGAAGTAGAGAACACCGGGTTCTGTCGTGTCCAAACCCCGATGGAAGCCCTACAGGGAGCGCGAAGAAGGTGGCCACAATAGGAGGCGGAGTGGACAGGTCCAGCAGGTGGGTCCTGTTTGGACATTTTCGTATAGGTAGGGCAGAGCAAGGTGGAACGAGCCGATAGCAATAGGAAAACTACTAGAATAGGAGCTTCGGATGCCCCGTGGAAAAGAAGCTCTACCACCGCGGGCCGTTATGCACGACCCCAGGGGCAAGGAAAGGATCCCGCTCTGGGTCATAGAGCGCCACCCCAAGCCGTCAAAGAAGAAAGTTTTAGAGACCATTTTTGCCACCATTGGGGTTGCACTACGGAGTCTTGTGGACCAATCATATGGCTATCTTTCTATATGCGACAGCAACCTAGATGTCAAAAACTCCCAAGTGTGAGCTCCCGCTCTCAACTTGAAAGAAATCAGCTTGTTACCTAAGGTTCCACCACATGTGTCTGCCCAAAGATCAATTATCTGCCCACGCCTTTATCGCTGGATCGGGTCACATAGTGCAAAGGAGATCAAGGCTAAAATCGAATACAAACGAAATTAGGCAAAGATCTAAGAGATTTATAAATTCGAAGATTGTGATAGAGGGGAGTAGACCCATCTCTTCAAAGCAACCTTTCAGACAACAGAGATCGACACCAAAGAGTCAGAGGCCTGATTAATTATGTTCTGCACCAAAATCTTAGGCTCATACATTGAGATAGAAACTTTTGTTTTAGTACAGGTCTGTTTCTCATGCTAAGCTCTAGGGAAGCATAGGATGAAGTAATATACATTCTAGGGCAAAGTGTGTTCAGAGTGCGCCAGAACTGGAGACACCTAAAAGAGTGTACCAATTGGGGCACAAGGAAGTGCGCTAAACTGCGGAGGCCCTCACCGCACACTATCGATGTCCTGCCCGATGATAAAGATACTAGTAAACGAGAAAAGAGGAACCTGCTGGAGGAAAAGACCCGTAAGACGAACACCATCTACGCCCAGGCAACGCAAAACCAAGACAAAGGCAACACTATACTACAGCTAGACCCAGCAATGAACTTGGACCTGGTTATGTGCGTGATTTACACCCATTTTGTTAACATAGCCAACCAGGAAGCTAAGCCACCAAACTAAACAGGATGCTCACCCAAAACGGAATAAAACTAATGTGGTTTCCCGACAACCCCCCATCGACTGAACTCTACCAAACCCAGACGGAAAGAAAGCCCAAACTTACTTTAAAGAGCCAATCAAAATCCAGGGACCCCCATTGAATAAGCGAGATGAGCCCGAAACACCCGAGACAATAGAGACCGATCAGCCCTCCCAAAGGAAGAGCGCTCAGCAAGAAGCGAGCCACCAATCCAGCGAGCCAATGGGACAGGAAGACGGCACCCAAGCAAACGACCACAGACTTATACATGAAAATATATGCCTCACCATCGTATCCACTCCCGAGACTGGCAAATGTCAGACATAATCAAGGGAGTAATAAAAGGAAAATTAAAATGGGATTATGACTGTAACGCCAGCGAGGGGGAAATGCTTGGGGCTCTCAAAAGAGGATGCATCGAAATCTGCCATGAGTCAGGCTTTAACCTTTTGCACGACCAATTTAAAAAGAAGAATATCAAGTAGAGTAAGGTCGCCAGCACGCTAGCACATTAGAAGACTTCGTCAGTCACCTAGCGGACATTACGGAAAGACTAAAGGAGGCGTCCAGGGTAGCCATTCCTAGGGTCGATTACACGACTTTCCCGGCACCACGATGGGACGAGAAAATAACACAAAAGAAAAACAAGCTAGAATAATTGGTCTTAGAGATAGGACGACATGGGAATACGGAAGACTGCTACCAGTAGCTCCGGAACCTTCGTTTGTAACTGAAACTCCTGGTAGTAAAGTCGAAAATGATCTGGTATTGAATCATTGATGGGATAGACATGGAAGGTGATCCCAGGAAATTTTGGATTCAAATTAAGAGATTAGGTGACAAACTCCCCGACAAACCAACATTAACGTAAGTAGACCGGAGAAGAATCTCAGATTATCAGGAAATAGAGCACCAATTCAGGGAACATTGGAAAAAACATTTTACCATCACAGATGAAGAAAACCAGAAATTCGATACGGAGTATGAGGAACAGATCTTCGCGGACCTGGAGGCACGAGGGCCGGCCTAAACTCCTTTCCATTTAGTCGATGCTACTAGACCAACAGAGGACGAGGGTATATCATTCACCCATGACGAGTTTGAGGTAGCCCTCAAAAGCTTCAAGCATACAGTCCCAGGCATTTCAAGCATTAGGAGGGCACACTTTTCAAATACTCCTGAGAATATCAATATGGCGATCTTATACCTGATTAATGCATGACTTAACGTTGTTTATTTTCCCGATCAACTCAGGAGGGCAAGAATGATTTTTCTCTCAAAGCCCGGAAACACCAAAGGAGAAGTAAAAGGTTATAGGCCCATATCTTCATATGGAGTTCATATGGAAGCTGTTTGAGAAATTGTTCAAGGATAGGCTGAGGGACTATCTTGATGCAAATGGTTGCTACAATGAGAATCCCAAGGAGTTATTTTGTTATATAAATAACCATAAAACAATCTATCGCACGATGGGCCCTTTAGTAAATGACGAGTGGGCCTTAAAGCATTCAGATGCAGAAAATGCTAACCTCCTGAACGACTACTTCTCTTCTGTGTTTACTGAAGAGTGTGGTCCCATCCCCCAGCACATGGATTCTTACTTGGGGGAAAATCTGGAGGAAATGGACTTCAACAAGGAGAAATAGAAAAAAGATCACTGATCTAAAGACGAATAAGTCCCCTAGTCCAAAGAGGTTTCTACCTAAAGTGTCGAAAGAAGTGCGCGATGAATTGTCACATCTGAGCACAATCTTAAACATGTCAATCCAGACAGGATGCGTTCCTAGAGAATGGCGTGAAGCGGAGGTGACTCTTATCTTCAAGAAAGGAGATCCTAGCCAGCTGTCGAACTACTGACCTATTAGCCTAACCTCAATAGTCGGTAAAATCATGGAAAGCATCTTGGTGGACAAAACGAAGTCATTGCTCTCGCTAATACTGAGAACAAAAGGGTAGATATAGTACTCAGAGACGTTTCATCTGCTTTGATAAGTTATGGATCTCCGGACTATAAAAGAAACTCTGCGACCTACAGATGGGCATGAATATCACCGGGCTACCTTGAGGACCGCGAGGCGACCATAAACATCAACAGCGTCGAGGGGCAGCCATTTCCCATGACGACCGTGGTGCCCCAAGGAGGCTGTCTAAGTCCGGCCCTGTATATGATTTATAAAAGCGACTTATCCTATCCCACCCAGGAAGACGCAGCCTATATCTAGCCGGCTGGTTATATTTCACCGCTGATAACTGGCGACTATCCCTATCCTATCGACATCTCAAATAGAAGAGCAAGCGAAATAGACAACTTCAATGCCTACGAGGCTCCTAACAAGATCTGCACCAATGAGAAAAAGTTTAAAGTCCTCCTGATCGGATGAAACAAAGCTGCTGACGTCCTAGTGCCAGACTAATTCTATCTGTACACTCTCGAAGCGCAAGTCCTTGGTATTAACATAACATCAACATGATACGGCTCACATATGAATGTAAAATTCGCACAAGCCAAGAATTACATCAACTCTACAGATTAAAGGGCACTCCCCCCCGGAACAAAAGGAAACTGAACTTGGCCCTGTTGAGGCCAATCCTAATATACCCCGCTATTCGGATGCACCTAGAGAGCACGACTCAGCTGAAAAAAGCGCAAGCACTACAGAACCAGGCACTCCGATATATATTTAATGCATGTAGAATGGACCACATCTTCTCGACCAGAATTCACGCTCTAGCAGAATTGGAACCCTAAAACGTAATCCTACACAATAGGGCGAAATCGATATGGAGGAAGATCCAAGAACATCTATCAGACAGAGCAAGCCAAGAACAACGACACCCCACTTTTGACAACCGATTTAGACAACACAGACGTGGATTCAACAGCAGCCTCCTGCGTACGCAGGAGTATGTGATACCCTTATTTCGATAACAAAGCAGAAAAACTCCAAAAACTTCACAAATAGGACAATGAAACTACTTTTCATACATGTTTTAGAAAAATAGAAGACCCGTAGTGGACAATTAACAAAAAATAAAATAAAATAAATCAACAGATTATAAATAAAGTTAACTAAAAGATCCGAAGTCGACACAAGTAAAACAAATGTTTTTGCAAAAATAAAGCTTAAAGGAAACTAAAATAACATTTAAGATGTCTTGAAACATCAAGCAAATCAAATACAAAGGCTTAATGCTTAAGTTTTTCATCTGTTACGAGAGAGAATAAAGAAGAAGACGTCAACACAATGCCAGATAGGCTGCCACACATTCTCTTATACTCTAACACTTTTTCTCACTATAACCTCTCCTACTATCTCACACCCATTTTCCCCCATCTTTTATGATAAAATCCAATTCTTTTATTCAGTCAGATCCTCACTTCACTCATTATATCGGTAAAGGAGGCAAGAACACATCAAAATGCTCCGAAGATGATCGAATAAGATTGAAAGCTCAGCAATTTAGTTTGGTTTTTACCAAACACATCCATTTAAAAGAGATCAATACAGGACAAGTGATCCACCATCTACAAGATAGAATAAAAAAAATAGAAGAAGCGAAAGTTTTCAAAGGAAATTAATTAGGGCGAAATACACAATGATCTTCAATAAAATTTGCATTCAAGGAAGACTGCTACCCAACTACACTAATATATATATATATATATATATATATATATATATATATATATCTTGCTATTTACCTCTAAGTCATTATTTTTAGAGCTTGATATTGTTTTGCTCTTAAATTAATTTTTTCATTTTGCTTCAGAAAGAGAAAGAATAGAACGAATTTAGGTGAATTCTACGTTAAACCTCTTGAGGGAAACAGTGCTCTGGCAGTGAAACGAGAAACGACGAAGCAAATGAGGTGGAGAACTAATTTTAGTCATGAATCTCGTATGATGAAAATTGATAAGTGGTCGTAGAGCATCAATGTTCCACGAATTTCAAATTAATACGTAGGACCAGTCCTAATTATTAAATAAAACTAATCACACCCTTCTTCCCGCCTCGCCATTGTCTTTTAACTCGTTTTTTTCTGGAAGTCTCCAATTTCTTGCCACTTCAACTCGTAACCAAACTTATCAAATCTCTTTTTACGCATAATCTGATCTCTTTTAGATTTCATATGAATAGAAACCAAGAGAAATTTAAGTATGTACTAGATTATCCGCACTTAATTCCCATGTAGACATACAGCTTGATTTTCTTACTGTTTCATTATGATTCAGTCAGTTTTAGCCCGGAATTCTAAATCCATATGTATTCGCTCAACTTCACTCCTGCCCATGAATAACCACTGCAAAGGCTGTAATCATATAGTGATTTAGGTCTTCTTTTGGCTTAAAGCAAAAACGCTGAACACTGAATACTAATTTCCCTACAAACATACCGCAGGATTTCCAAAAGAACTGAGAAACCCAAGACATACCTAAACATAAGGATTTTAATCAGATGCCAGGATATTTTTCTCTCTCTTAAAGAAGAAAATAAGAAAGAGAGAGGGAGAGAGTTAATTTTTGATAGGATTTGAAGCCAAGATTTCTGCTATTTGATATTTGTAAAGAAACACAAATTCCAGTAATAAAAATGAGATGAAAGAAGACCTCCTGATTTGTTTTAGCATGTCAATGTTGAAGCTTGAATATATAGTGTACACTTAGTAGGAGTCATTAGAGGGAGAATAATTTTAGCAGGTATTTATGTAGGATAATAGTGTGTAGAGGATAATGAGAGGAGATATTCGTGGAAAGACACATATAAGATCGAAAAAAGAATAACCGGCATTGGACTGAATTATATTCTCTCTCAAATCGATTTTTGCTTCCTCCACTGTCTGAGAAGATATGTTCTAGCTGAGCAACTAAGCCTGGGATGGGAGATCGGCGCATCTTCCCAGCCCTATTGATTCAAGTAACTTATTTTTCTTCATACTCCACATGAGAGAGGGTAAATGGAGGAGCGGTGCATCGGCACCCAGGCTAGATCTGAGATCTGGTGGTTTACTGTAGAGACTGGCCAGGTTTTGCAGAGTTGTGCGTTCTCTCTCTCTCACGTGTGCCATTAGTAGACTCCTCTCTTCCTCTCTAGATAAATCGGTCAATGTACCCCCCAAACATCTTCGCCTTCTCCCATCTTCAATTCGTTTCTAAACTATTTTTCACAGACTGGGTGTAGATACCTTCGTATTTTTTTATGATCTACAATTAAATAGGAAGAATAAACATTATTAGGCTGATAGGGAATGCTTGCTTCTATCAAATTCTAATTCACTATGCAACAATAGTGAACAATTTTTTCAAAATAAACAACTGTTTTCAACTAAATCGATGGTACTGAATTCTTGCACAATATTCCTATCATGTCTAAGCTTTACCTTATCCACCAAGTTATTTCTCTTATCTTCCAAGATTTTATCACCTAACTATATTGTAGAATATTTTGCGGCATTGTTTATCTTAGTTATGATTAAATAATTATTATTTTAACAGGCGTGTCCTTTCTACTTTATCCTGGCGCAAGATTTTTTTTTAATTTTTAGAGTCCATCTGGCGACTACCTACCATTACAAAAGTCGCCGTACTCACACTCCTGGCTTAAGAGCGACAGTAGAATTTAACTGGCAGAGTTATCACTCTGGCGCCTTTCTATCAATAAATAATACATTGTTTTCAGATATAAATTTACATTTCTTCTTTGAAGAATTTTTGTGAACTCTTGTTTTGTCGCCTGCAGGATGAAAAACTTGCTTTGTGCAGGAACAAACAATAGCCCCCCATTATATTCGGATTGAAGATTACTACTATTTATTTTCCATAAAAGCCACAAGATTATCAGAAAAAAAGTGTCAAGATGGGAATGTAAGAATTGATTTCAAGACAGCCTACATCAATTTATTTATAGGAGTTCATGTGGTTACCAAGGTAATTGTTAACAGCTTTAATCACTCTTATTAAATTTAGAGGGCAACGACTAGTCTAGGAGGCCGAAGTGAATCGGTGGTCCTGTTAACCTCTAGCTTCTATCTTGGCATGTGTCATAATTCCTTAAAACTTCTCCTCATAATATTCAAAGCCATTGACTTGACACAATATTTTTTGAAACCTAGTTGAATGTGAAGTAGTGTTAGATATATTTTCAGAGGATAAACTATTATTTCTTTTGCACATTATATCCACCAATATAAAGTTCAGTTTTAGATGGTCATTCACGTTTTTTGTTGTGTTTCTTAAGATTTCTGTTAAAATATAGAAACAAAAAATAGGTATGTTTTATATTCAATAACTGAAAGCCAAAAAGCAATGATATACTTTAAGATCGTCACAAACATTTCAAGTATGTTCCTTGTATTTAATGAGGCTTAGCAGTACTTCCATAGATACAATAGTTTGAGTTAATATCAGCTGCATGTGCCTCATGTTTTGAAAGAATTTTTTCCAATCGGGCAGTGAGATTATTTTAAACTTACTTTACCCTAATCAATAGTCTCTACTCTTTGAAATCATAGTCACGGCCCCAAATTTGTATTAGTTTACTAAAATTTAGGCAGAAACTAATTCATATATTCTGTATGTAAAATGAATATTTCGTTTCTCGATTGCGAAAATGGTAACTTTGTAGTCTGGCTGAAGTAAATTCTAATCTTGACGTCTGAAACGAAGCAACCCTGCCCTCTCTTTTCTTAATTCCAAATCACGTACTAAGAGATTTTTATTCTGTTTTAGGAAAATATAAAATATGGGCTCTCACACTAATAGTGCTCTATATCACGAGTCTAATCCTAAGACTAAGTGGTATCCTTGATTTTTGTTGGGGGACACGTATGCGGTGTTTTTAGTACTTGCTACTGGCTTTATAGCTGCGGGGCAATCTAGATAATTTAACTTTGATTTAATATACTAGCTGAACGCAGATATTTTTCTCATACAAAAATTACCCTCATGTAAGTTATTTTTGGTTACACGCCCAGTTATTCGACTGTAAATGACAAAGATTTTCTTTTATTATTTAACTAAACTGTTTAGATTGCATTGAGCAATAAACAGCAAAGTAAATATATAGAGACCAGTCTATCTCTTGATCTTCTATTTGCTAACTAAAATAATAATTGTAAGCAAGTTCTTCCCTGTTGGTTAGGTGTATGTTGTTTAAAGAGAGAGCAGATCTTGTCCGGACGATTTACACGAGGATATCGATTTGATGTCATACGAAACTAATGTAACTAGAATCATCTAAAATAGGTGTTAATACTAATCGATTTCTTCAGTTAGCCCATCACATGATTTGACCACAATTGGCAATTATGTAATTTTAGGATATTACAACTATAGTTTAAGAACATGAAATTATAAATTACGGGGTTCGGTTATTACTCACGATCCGCACGTGAGGAAAATTCTAAATAAGTACATATTCATTAACACGGTACTAAAATGCACCAGAAACCACTTATTAGCTTTTAATTCATAATTTTTATTCTCTAGTCTGATATATTAAATTGCAACTCTCGAGACGAAATTCAGCATAGAATGTGACAGGACCCTGCACTGTCTCCTGAATAATGCCATATTTTTGCTTAGATAGAGACTATAACTAGACCTTATACTTCAAATGAGGACCAATCAGAGATTGAAATGAGGTACAATCGTTTATTTCTATTTATAGATTAATGTGAGGTTGCAGCCTAAGTTTTTACTTTGGGATGGGAAATGAGGAAACTGCTGTGTAATTTCTTCAAAGATCAATACTTTTTCATTTGCATTGCTACCTTAATGTCTTTGCTCTTTTGTAGAATCTTTAGGATTTTGTATATAATTTTCATTTTTAAGATGTAGAACATTTTCGCAGAAACAGCGAAATCTTTTGTGCGAGACTCATTAGCAAAGAGTGATTTAATATGCAAATATGCCTCTAAAATCTCAGCTGGCATTAAATTATTAGCATCGTTGCTCACATTTTTAAAAAATATGCACAAAAGTTATGCTAACTTAAATACTTATATACTTAGGGCAATTTTACCTAGTACATAATAGTTTCCTTTAGAAGTATTTTCATAAATCAAGGCATTTATATACAGGTCAGCTAGATTTGGGCGAATTTCTTGATTTGGGACTTGTCAGCTTTTATAACATTTCAATGTACGACATTTCAGCCGTAATTACGGTTTTACTAGGGCCTCTTATTCTAGTTTTAATCATTAAATAAGATATTATAATAAAGGATGAAAAAGCCACTATGTCCTATAAGAGTTATTCCAGTAATCGCATCCAAACAGCAATTAGGTGAACAGCATTCTATAATGTGCATCCTTTAGATTGCATTATCAGCCATCAACGAGTATACTAATAATATTTAGTTAAAAAAATACCCAAATATAAAAGTAATAATAAAAACTTGGCTATAATACTTATAAGATGCAAAAACAGGGTTGTTATATGTATATGTTTTTGCCTAATATAAATACTTGTCTAACTTTCTCTGATGATTTTAAACTAGAGCTATTTACAACAGACCCTGACCTTTCATTCCAAGAATCCACGACTCTATTACCGAAATAATAGTTGCTCACTTCCACTCTGCAATTTATTTTTTAAAATTTTCAAACAGTGACCCCTTGTCCTATCGTTACTCTCCAGATCGAAATACTTCTTTAATTCATTTTAAAAAGCTGGATTATATCACAAATTAAGCAACTCTTTTCCAATGAAAACTTGTTATGTGGCACATTCTATCCATATATGTATTTATTGAGTCCCAAGGAAGATATAATTTTTGTTGTTCCTTTCTGTTTTGCCTCCAGGATGTTGATATCATAACTGTAATGTGTGCTATAAAGCATAAGAAAATGGGTTACTTTTAAAAATAACATTTTTATGATAAAGTTCTAATACCCTATTTTTCTTATTTCTAACTTCTAAATACTGCTTAGAGAATCTCATCTGTTACTACTTAGTTAGTCAGCGATAATCCTTCCATGATAGTGGGAGGATCCCCAGCGGATAATGAAATTTATATAAGGTCAGTATTACAATCGCTGGTCGTCCCGAGGGCCCCAGGGGCCGGTCCTCTTTTGTGGAGAGGTGCCAGGAAGTATTATGTTTTAACACCAGCGTTCAGGTGGAAGCCTTCGTCACCTCGGGGGAGAGGGACTGTACCGCATCAGAGGTACGTGGCTATAGATACCCATGGGCAGGATTCCTTGGAACAGAGGGTGTGTATGTGTTGTGTTGTGAAGGCGATAGAGGAAAGAAAGCACTGTTGTGATTTGCTATGTGTGAGGTTAAAGTGTAAGATCTATTAACTATATTGCCTAAAGTTGGTCATTTTATAAAAATTGGATTTTGGGCGTATGAATGTCATTTGCGATCTGTGTTCCTATGCAACTAGTCTATTTAAATCGTTATACATTAGGAAATTGTCTTCTATTTCCGTCACACTTGCTGATGACTTCTTATTATCAGTATAACTTTATATTTTGTGTTATTACCTATCTCTAGATCAGTAATTTAAAACAACAATAATTATGGTACTAAAACAGATCCCTAAGGTACGCTACTAATAACATCAATCCATTGAAATTTTTCCCTAATTACTAATACTCTTTGCTTTCTCTTCTTCAGCCACTCTGCCACCCAAGTCTAAACATTACCAGCAACTGCTGATCAAATCCTTACTAAAGATCTACCTGACCTGAATCAATGCCAACTCTCACTCAACAAGCTACCACTTTCTTGAGAGCTTGATATGTTTTTTTTACAGCCTTCTCAAGTAAGTTACATACTATTGTAGTTAAACTTATTGGCCTATAGTTATTACCATCAACCTTCTTTGCCTTTATGAAGAGATCTAACAAAATTTTCTCAAGAGCTACTCTATTTTTCTCAACTTTACTTCACTTACACACGACTCTTGTTCTAAGAAAGTTACCATACTGTTGAAAGTTATTTTTTATCCCTAGCCAAATAATAACATCGCTTTATATCTGTTATTATATAAAATATAGAATTAACGAATTAAAAGAGAATCGGAAGACGAGACATATGCTTCTGAAAACCAAGATGAGTGCAATCCTATCCGATTGGGGTGTTTAAGTATTAGGCACTCGTCTTCTACTATTGAATACACCATTTGCCCTATTAGGGATATCAGACTGATAAATTTATAAATGCCAGAACTCGATGGTTCAGCATTTTTAAATATTGCTGTGCTTTTAGTTATTTTATAATACATTTATAGAATTCTTTTTCAAGAATTTATTCAAACATGCAGATAAATTATATGAGTTCTATGTTGTTTGGTTAAATTTATACTTTCAACTGAAGGAGATTACTTGATGGTTAATAAGAAAATTGTCAGTAGTTTTATCACCGAGCTGAGCTCATGTATAGAGGAATTACATTTCTCAATAGGGACCTATGGTGTACCATAGATCATAAAAATTGTTTTCATGCTATTCAATGCATTTTTCATTATTATTAATCATTAAAAAGTGCATTGTAAACAAAAGAAGCAAGATTAACATCTATG
Organism: Ceratothoa steindachneri; assembly: GCA_963969495.1. Classification (NCBI taxonomy): domain Eukaryota; kingdom Metazoa; phylum Arthropoda; class Malacostraca; order Isopoda; family Cymothoidae; genus Ceratothoa; species Ceratothoa steindachneri. Next base: position 209,606,098 of record OZ018318.1, read on the forward strand.
GTTGATAACTGAATAACCTAATGAATGATTAGATGGCTTAGCTCAAATTGGTATTCTCTCTCTTTCATAATCGTTTTATTTCTTTTTCTCACTCTTTTAATTTCTCCCATTTTCACTCCCTTTAACTCTTTATCACTTTCTTGGAATTTCTATCACTCTATCTAACTTTCTCTCACAATAACGATCTCTTACACTCTCTCACGCTTGCTCCTACAAAATCTCTCCTTGACTCTTTTTTTGTCCCTCTCCCATTTCCTCTTCCTCTTTCTCTCTCTATCACAATCCCTCTCCCCCAACCTATCTCTTCCCATTTTAAAAACTCTCTCCCTATTATGCTCCCTGTCCATCTTTCAATCGCTTTCACTGCACTTATTATATTCCCTATACATATCCTTGTCACAATCTATCACCCTGTCCCTCTCTGTGTCTACCTCTCCATGTTTATCTCATGTATCTTTAAATATCTCTCTCTGGCTTTCTCATAAACCCTCGCCCTTTCTCTCTCCCTGTCTATATCCGTATTTATCTCCGTGTTCCTCTTCCAACCACTCTCCCTCTCCCTCTCCCTTTTATTATTCGTCGCCATGTCCCTCTCAAAATCTCTTTCCCTCTCCCTGACCCTGTTGCTCCATACAATGTCTATCCCAATCTGTTTCCTTCCCTAAACTCTCTTTCTCTTTCTCAAACGCTCTCTTCCTCTCTTCCTCTCTCCCTCTCTCTCTACAACCACCTTGCCGTCGGTGAGAGAGCAAACGGGATCTGCTTGAGTTCAGCTAGCTAAGCTGGAAGACTTATATTCTGGCAGGGTAACCCATGCCAGTAAGGTAGCTTTAGCAAGATCCAAACAAAGAGTTATCAAACTTCTCTACTACTACTTGGATGCATTTCCTAGCGTTCCCTTATTAGTTTTATCGAGTCTGTCAGTGGTAAGTTTCACCACTGTTCTTCAACTGTATTTAAAAAACAAAACACATCCATCTATTATACCTAAGTTGTTTAGTTATAAGAACCTCACCAGTTACCTTAACCCGTGTAAGAAGAGAAGCTTTTGAACCTCTAAAAATAACATCTTGGAGCACTCATCGGTTGCAAGAGAATGAGATTGAAGGGATTTTAGGCGTTTGGGGTAAAATTAGTGGAGAATGGTAAGTACCCCTTAGAAACTTTCTCCTAACGTGTAATGGTCTGACCAGCCCCCTTTGGCCGTTACCTGGTGAACAAAGGCTCAACTGCTCTTTGGTGAGAGAGCTTTTGTGCCTTCGTGGTTGACAGATCAGCAAAAGATCTCGGATTAAGTCGAGGGCACCTAGCTCTACTATTTGCTTTAAGTCTGTTTGTTTTTGATTGATTACTAGGGATTAGTATGAAGACGGTTAGACCTCAAGCACATCTGTCGAAAAATTAGAGAACAAGACTACCTGGGGCTCTTATGCTGCTCAGTTGGGAGTTGCGGCACGATTTGGGATGTACGGCTCAGGGGAGACCTTAGAGTTGGTCTGCTTGGTCAAAAGCGTTTCTGTTTTCCAAATGACCGACAATCTCCGAAAAATTTGCGGATGTGGCTTGTACGTGAGAAAATCACAAAAGACTTTTATGCATATGGTCGAAGGTTAAAGTAATTGAGATGGCAAGGAAGAATGGTCCTCATTTTCACAAACTAACCTGCCGTAAAGGCAAGGTGTACAGATGGAGCTCACAGACGCCGATATTGACTGTGACTTCTGCGAACTAGATACACGTCTAGGTAAGCGCATTGATCAGTTGAGAGAAGAGAACTCCCTCCTCAAAAGGCAGGTTCACATCTTGAGATCGGAGAGGTGTAAATACTTAGGAGACTCCAAAGGAAAGAAGACAACCAATGTCTCAGAGCAGGAGTCTTCTGCTGTAGGACTGATGGCTCAACGAACCAAAAAGAAAAAAGAAATAGGAATAAAGGAAATAAGAGAGAAGAAGATAAATTAGAAAGAGAAGAAGAGAAAGTAGAAAGAGTAGTAAACAACGAGGAAACAGAAGAAGAGAGGCCAAAGCAAGATAAGAAAAAGAAGAACAACGACAAGAAAAAGAAAAAGAAAAGAAATATCGAGAAGAAAGAGGAAACTGACAAGTCGCTCTTGAAAGGGAAAACCCTGTCCTTATAGGTGATTTTTAAGCACGGGACTTGCAAACCCTGCCAGCGGCCCACCTTCGCGCCAGCGTGAAGGTAAGCTGTCTGCCTGGACAGGGAAACGCCCAAATTAGAATAGAGGCGGAGAAATCTGAAATTCCTGAGAGCTCTGTCGTTGCCCTGATGGTAAGTGGCAATGACCTCTACCTCAGAGGAGGTAGGGTAGGCTAACACCTAAGATTCTTGATACAGTGATTCGAACTGGGGACAACTGTGGGTTGAAAACCCGTAGACGTGTCGTGGTCGAGATGCTGCCGAGAAGAAGTCCAACCTCGCCCGCTCACCGAGTAACGTGTCTTAGAATCGGTACCTGGGTGATCTGTGCATAGCGGAGGGGGTCTTTTTTGTGAACCCTTACCACAACTTTTATGTTAGGAATGACCTCTACCAAAGAGATGAGGTGCACCTTTCCTTTATAGGAAATGTTGTACTCTCTAACATGATACAGGATGTCGTGGAGCGGAACCAAAGGAGTGTCCAGCCCCGAGTGAAGGCGGACGTGCACCAATACGCCCATGTCACTCCTGGAACGACTTTCTCGGAAGTCGTTAGAAAGGCTACCACCGCGCCACCACCTAAGGGTAGAGAAGCAAATATGACGGGAAACGGAAGATCGTAGTGAGTCCTACATATGGGGACTCCCGGAAAGTTTTTTGTTTAATGCGAGGTCAAACAAGAACAAGTTTCTTGAACTTCGTGGCCTCGTAGCGACGGAAGTAAATACCTCAAACCGAGATGTTGATGCTGAATTCTTCACGATTCTCTTTAACAACTCTTCTTAAAAGTCAGCCTAGACAAAGAGGGTGGCGGTGTGATGTTGTATGTTAGGGATATATTCAAAACGACGAAATACAACATTCTATCCAACTACGAGCTACTAGGTGTAGACCTAGATATAGGTCCTGCCAGAAACAGGACCTTGCTGCTTTATAGACGCCCTGCCCGACTAGTTTAGAAGAACATGGATGTGTACCGGCTGGTAGACGAACTTTTCAAAGACATAGTGTTTATCTTCATGGGAGACTTCAACACCCAAGTTGAATGGGAAACCAGAGAACTCTGTGGCAATAACACACTGATCCTGTAGTTCGTGAACGACAAGTTCCTGACTCAATGGGTGAGAGAACCGACGAGAGACAATAATATTCTCGACTTTGTTTTCACTTCTGAGGATGACTTCATTGAGGAGCACTCTCTAGGCGAGGAGCTCGGTGGCAGTGACTACTGACTAGTTAGATTTGTAGTCAAGGTCTCCAAGATAGAGTCTGGGACTCGTGAATCGAGGAATCTTGATTTGAGAAGAGCAGAGTTGCAGGTCTTCGTGATAGATTTGCTGATGTTAGGCTGGAAGGGTGTGAGAATGTATAAAATTCGTGGAATAGTTTCAGGAATATGTTCATGAGTCCTCTAATCACGATTCATCCCTGTGAACATTTTTCGTCAGTCTTCTGTTCAACCATGGTGGTTTAATCGAGAAATTTGTCAACTGCTGATAGAGAAGAGAACTGTTTACCGGCAGTCAAAGATTTTTAGTCAATTCGATGAGAATCGCAGGCTAGCTAGGAGAGTCTAATCCAGCATAAGAGCGGCAAAACATGCCGAGGAGCTCCGAGTGGCGGGACTTTGCAAAGAGAATCTCAGGTAGTTCTTTGGTTATGTAAACAACCATAAATAAGAAGGAGACATTAAAGCACTCAGATGCAGAAAATCAAACCTCCTGAACTAATACTTCTCTTGAGTGTTTACTGAAGAGTGTGGTCCCATCTCCTAGCCCATGGATCCTTACTTGAGTGAGAAGCTGGAGGAATTAGACTTCACTTAAAGCCAAGTGGAAAAAAAATGAATGACCTAAAGAAGAATAAGTCCTCTGGCCTAAACAGTTTCTACACAAAGTGTTGAAAGAAGTGTATGATAATGTCTCACGACATCTCACCACAATCTTCAACATGTCAATGCGGATTGGATGCGTTCCTAGAGACTGGCGTAAGGCGGAAGTAACTCCTATCTTTAAGAGAAGAGACTCTAGCCAACCATCGAACTACTGGCCTATTATTTTAACTTCTATAGTTGATAAACTCATAGAAAGCATTATGGTTGACAAAATAACGTCATATTTAGAGTGAAACTAGCTAGTAAGGAGTTCCCAGCACAGGTTCCTAAGGCAACGGTCATGCTTAACGAATCTTATGGAATTCATCCACTTCGTTTTCACTGAGCACAATCGGGATAAAGCAGTGGATGTTACCTACTTAGACTTTTAGAAAGCTTTTGATAAGGTACCACACAGCTGCCTTCTCCAGAAAGTGCGTGCGCTAGGCATAGACGGAAATGTAGCAGGTTAGAAAGAGAACTGGCTAAGCGGCAGACAGTAACGGGTGGTGTTGAATGGACAGGCTTCTCAGTGTTGCCTCTTATTAGCGGTGTTCCTCAAGGTTCTGTCCTGGAACCACTACTGTTCATCATCTATGTTAATGACATGGATGGTGACATGTTTGTCAAGATTTCTAAATTTTATGATGATACGGAAGATTGGGGAGTGTTTGGTCACGTAGAAAATGCCATTTAACGTGAACAAATGCATATGCATATCGTCCACCGAAAGCCCCATTCATATTATATCTTTAAATGCACTGCTCTTGAATGCACTGATACTGAGAAGGGCTTGGGTTTAACTATCACTAGTGATATCAAGTTCTCAAACCAGTTTATTGAGGGGGAGAAGAAAGCACAAAGGATGTTAGGCTACATAAAGCGACAGTTTTGATATCGGAACAAAGAGATTGTACTCTGTTTATAGTACTCCCTTGTCTGTCCGCACTTGGAGTATGCCTTACAATTTTGAAGTCTTTCGTTTCGATGGGATATTACGAGTTTGGAACATGTGCAAGCCAAGGCAACCAAAATGATTCCCTATATCAGACACTAGAGTTATGAAGATAGGTTACGGGGATTAGATTTGTTCTTGTTGGAGAACCGGAGGCTGCGTGGTCAGCTTATCTAGGTGTTTAAAATGCTTCGAGGCTTCGACATTGTAGACAACAGCAATATTTTCCAGCTTACCGAGAACAGAACCAGAAACCATGACGACAAATTTGAGCTGAAGGGTTACCACCGTGATCTGTTTGGTAAATATTTCACATAAAGCATCTCTGGTAAATGGAATACACTTCCAGTGGAAGTTCTCAACCGCAATTCTGTTGAGCAGTTCAAATCGCGTCTATAAAAAGTCTTGGAAAGTAGTCGTTTGGGCACCTAACCGTTGTGCGAGTGTTCTTCGAGGGCGCTAATTGACACTTTCAGGGACTGCACCTACTCAACTGTCATGCCAAAGGTGTTCTCTTGGAATGGACCTTAAGGTCTATTAGGGTAATTATTTTCCTTTTAGCTGTTTGTAGCTCTATCACTTTCTTTCTCTCTATTTATTTAACTTCCCCTTTATCTCACTCCCTCTTCAAAATTGTGGGCTTATGTTTGATACCCATAAGATTCCAGGCATTTTTGCACCCTTTTTATTTATGAGCTGTTTTATAATCACTTTCTCTCATAAATTACTTCATTATTTTTTATTTGAACTTAAATAAATAAAATCCATCATGTTAAACTTCCTCCAATTTTTAAAAATCCGGAATATATAAAGAAGTCACGTTATATATAGGAAAAATAGAGTTTTATTTCGTTTACACATGTACGATTTAATTTAATCGTTTTTCAATGAAAAACATCGTAACTACCTTTAAAACCTTTTGTCGGGGGGGGGGGGGGGGCTCGACAAAAGAATCAGTTAAAGTTACCAGTTTGATATTAGCTTTTTTGTTTAATCTCTTTCCTCCATCCAAGACAATTAAGGCAAAACATAGTCACAAACTCTTTTCAACTTCAAAAATTTCACCTGAAATCGAAGATTTGGCTCGAGAGTTTCTCAATATATTGGAGTCATCTTTTATTAATAAAGAAGTAAGTTAAATGCTATTGTAGGAACTGGGCATTGAGAGAATCAATCTTTCATTTTTAGTAATGCTGAAGATACTTTCTAAGAGTAATAACGTAGTGAATTTTATTAGAGGCATTATTTTGAAACTTTAAAATTGGTAGTGGGCCTAAAATAGCCTTAATTGTTTATCAAGAATCTGTGCCATCTTTATGGTCATCTAGATGCATTGAAAGGCATAATTAAGTGCCTCATTTACATGGTTAAAACACATATTTTAGATTGATATTTATTTCTTTATTTTCAGAAAAGAATGTAATATAGGATAATGCTGGGCCTAAAGATAAAGAAAAATTATATGCTACGAGTACAAGATGATTTAAATAATATTCATTTGGATTGCCTTCTGTGTCATTGAAACGGCGATGTCTAGTTATGGACCTAGATGCAAGTTGCAAGCAGGTTGTTTGATGCTAATTTCTCCCACCATATTTCTAGTTTACCCTTCAGATTTTCTATACTCTGATAAGATTCGGCACAGCCCTTTTTCTTAAGCATTGAGAGCATAGCAAAGTCCATAGTGTTGAAATCAGATGACTGGGAGGCAAAGTTACTGAAGCCCAAACCTATTCCTGAACTTATTTGGCCTTTCGTGAGCCTGCCTCATCGTTTTGAATGGTAAACCCTGCATTTCATATAGTACGTTTATCCTACAATTTGTCCAAATAAACATGTTGATTGATCTTTATACCCCTCTTGATTGGGAATAAGTTTTTGGTCTTACTCCAGCTACACCATCCCTGAAGCAGGTTTCTGTTTCCTGAAAAATATCTGCTGATAAACCGGAATCTCATTTTTATTTTGTGTCTAAACACGACAATTCTGTGTGTTCTAGTTGGCCTGAAAAGTTCAGAATTGCTCATCCGTCCACAAAATTAGATGTTTTGCGTCATCAAGTAGCCAATGAATTAAAAACTTTGCTTTTTCGATACTCTTCTCTTTGAAACGTTATAATTTAGCTATCTTGAATGGCTGAAGTTTCCGGTCATCTTTCAACAATTTTGTAAAACAACATAATAGTTTTGAATTTCGCTAGAATCGGTCGAATAGTTATGATGTTAATGCCAAAAAAAAGCTAAACGGAGACCACTCGACCGCCTGTCATAGTGAGATATAGGATCGCCTGCGACTAAAAAGTTAGGAATATCATTCTCTGTTAATTTCGATTTCCTTACATTCCTTGACTTGCCTATACTCTTATGAGAACGTCTTAACTGACGATTTGGAGGTGTCCATTCGCTTTAAGATGTTTCTCTGTACCTGGATTCAGCTTCTCTAAATCTAATAATGCACCCTTCTAATTATTCTCGATTTTCCTCAATTTTACTCATTATGAGGAGATGTGACAAGTAATGGAGGTTAACAATCGAAAGTAGTAAAACGCCTCTTGAACTCTCAATTCAATTTATTGAATTATTTTTAAAAGGTCTCACATAACAATAAGTCTGAGGAAAAATCCTAGAATGAGTTATTGAATATAAGGTCAATTAAATCTATGGGGATTTTAACAGATGTGTATATACAGGGAGTTCGGGGTAAATTTGCCCAGAACAAAAAATAACCCGCAATGTCTCAGCCCCCCAAAAATGTATTTTAAAGTTATATAAACATCAACTATATTATCGGGGGAAGATAACAGGTTACTCAAAGTAGCCGCCCTCCAATACCACCACGGCCTCAAATTGTATCTTCGGAACCTGGGCGTGCGTTTATCACTGTGTCCCTGGAAAGATCTTTGAAGAGCTTTTTGATCTTGTCTGCCAGCTTGGCTTTAGGGTTGCAAGGAGAGCGGTTAGTGACTTTTTTAACAGGCTTTCACAAACACTAATCTATAGGATTACATTCGAGGGATCTAGGAGGCCAGAAATTTTGGCTAGTGTACTCGTATAAATTCTCCGACAACAATTTCTGACTCTTTCTGGGGGTATAACCTACCATCGCAACAATCCCTAGCCTGAATTCGACCATAGCCTCCAGTGGTTCCACATAGCTGTTTGAACCTAGCGTAAAATCCTTGTCAAAAATGTTGGCCGGCATAGCCTCATCCTCACTGGAGACATTCACAGGCCATTACAGTTTGAGGAAACTTTGTCTTTATAAAACATGGAACGTAGCATGGATTATAGGTAGGCCACATGTTGTTCTTGGTGTTGTGTTTTCATCTGAGAAGAACCAGATCCCCCTTGGCTCAACAGGATCATTCAGTTTGTTCAGGAGCTTTTTTTACTTCTTCAACTGGTTTTCAACTGCCTTGGGTGTCACAATCTTCCCTCTGGGTCTCTTGTACGAGTGGTAGCGAATGTTCTCATTTAGGATCAGCTACATTGTGATCACGGCAACACCCATCTCTCTCATCAAAGCTCGGATTCTCTTTTCTAGTCTTCCATCTCTTTTGAAGTAACAGATGTCATATCTAACAGCATTTACAATGTTAACAGAGCATTGAGCTCCGGCCGGCCTGATTTCGGCATTTTGATACTAGGCCTCCATGTGATACCAGTCCCCCATGTCAATTTATTTTCTTTTCACTAAAACCCGTCTCCTTATGCTCCTTAGTGCATGTAATTGTTTGCAATACATTAAAATCTTTTTGACACAATGAGACACTAAAATAAGTCAACTTTAGCACTAACTCCTTGTACATCTGAAAATACTGTAATATGTATGCGATCATACTAATCACTATGGGTGCAAGCACTGGGGGGGCCACGTATCTTGTGTCTTATAGTTTTCAAACCATTTTGCAACTATATTTATAGTAATAAATTTATACAAAGTACTAAATTGGACATTACTACTAGTTAAATTTCTGGTTCACAATACATCCCACTAACAGATTACCTTGATAAATAGAAGTGAAAGCACATAAAAAAAAAATTTCATTTACCAACAGATATTTTTCATAAAAGGTACCGCAACCTACGAGATGCCATAACATACTATTGATTTCTAATATATTCCATCTATAAGATAAAATAACTAAATGTCTAAATGATCAAACGTTTTTTTCATAAATTCAAATTGTTTCAAAACATTTTTAGAAACTTTTGAATTTTCTTCTCCTTTCGTGTAGCAATCAGTCTTGGGTATTGAAAGTTTTGAGAGTTGTTTTACATCTACATCCGATAAAATAATTAAAGGTGAGAGCGTACCAAAACAGGCTTGTAATGTGGATGGGATTGCAATATTAAACGAAATTACCGGTGTTTTGATCTCGCTATTATTTAAGAATAGGAGAAAAATTGTTACGAAAGAAAACTCTGACAGTAAACTATCTTCGGATTTATTTTCGAATTTCTTTGAGTCATAATGCAAAATATCTGCGAAATATGTCGCAGTACTATTCTCAGACTTTGAAAAACAACTTTTCTTTTTCTGTTGTCTTCTCTGACTTTCCATTAATGTGGCGACTTGACTTTCTCTGAAGAATTTGCATTGAATGCTCTTAGTCCTTTGGATTATACCTGTGTTTTATCGCCAAAGTTCTACAGGATTAACTAGCAATTAATTCCACAGGATTAACTAGCAATTTGTTCATAGGTTGTTTAAGGAGATTGGCTATGATTATGAGGTTATCTTTGCGTTAAGAGTTTTGGCGATCGATTGGGCAGAAAAACTTTGCTAGTCAATTTTACCATAGAGGGTATATATATTATGATTTCATTATAATATATAGAAGATAATTTACCGAAGGGTTTCTAACAATATTTATGTGTTTTTTTTATTGCAGAAGATTATTGTCTGCCGCATTGGTTGCCATCATGATCTTCTGTTCCAATTGAGAAGAACTTTTATTGCCTTAGGAGCAGTATCATCATAACACTACATATATTGTATCATTAATAAATTAATTTTGTGCAGAATAGTTCAACCAAAGATTTTGTATATACTCTAACCTCTTAATCCTGATAGTACTTCCATTTTTACCGAAGTACCTCTGAATATTTATATAAAAACAAAGCTTTTTTGTAAATTCTTTAATCCTTAGTCCAGTTAATATAAATTATAAGAGTATATAAAGATTTCATTTATTTGTTCTTCATCAAAAACTTTAGCCAAGGATAAGGTTATATTGAAGATTAAGGAAGTTTTATTCTTTTGCTAAGTTTTTAGATTCAACATCGATTTCTTATCAGAAGTTTTCAGGGAGACCAAGGTCATCAGAGCTTAGAACCATATGACCTTCCGACCTCTAAAACTTTAAATAATTCCCGGAATAACCGTGGGAGGACCTTAATAATTATATCATTCTAAAAAGAATGTAAAACAACATAAGAGTTCAAATTTCGTTAGATGCGGCCGAATAGTTACAAGTTATTGCCAAAAATCTCACTGGAAAGTAAAATGGTTACCATCCGACCGAAGCACCTACGAATCAATATAGCAACCTATAGAAAAACCTATAGTTTGGAAAAATCTACATAGAAGAGATAGCAGAGTAAGAGCGATTAGTGATGCCACCCCTGTGTCAATTAGAGGTTCTTTGTTTGCCATTACTACTTTCTCTTATACTTTCCATTACTAATTTCTCCATTACTAGTTCGATTATATACATATATTGAAACTCCAGTCTATAAGGACCGTAACACTTGAATCCATATTACGGTGGAACCACATCTAGGGCAAGGTACGTCTATATAGAAAATATCTGTACAACTCTAAATAATTTGAGAATTGAAGCTGGATATTTTCCGTCTAGAACAGAGCAAAACAAGATATTCCTGAAATTTTTCCGCTTAAGACTTAACAAAAAGAACCTACAATCAAAGCAATTTTATTAAAAGTGGCAGGGTAAGATTTTAAATGAAGGGCTTAAGCTTAAAAAATCCTAACTAATTCAAACTCTCCAATGTTGTCTCGATGCCATTGAATATATTCAAAATTGAGTTAACTAACATGGAATTCACTCATGCTAATTGAAATGTAAAGGAAAGTGTCTCGCGTTACACCATCTATGTCTCAAACAGTCGAAAGCGTAAACTAGACCACTTAGGAATTCATAGTATTTTAAACCCTTGCGCACCCATCCCGCGTAATATATAACTTCTTTTTGAATTCTATATCCTTTTGTCCTAGTGTAATTTTAGTATTTGGTCTTAAATGGACTCTTCCTATTTATATGACTGAACTTACATAAATCCTTTCTCTCCTCTGAGAAACTTGCAGCTTCATTCAAGTTCATTGCTAGCAACAACAATATAAGTAAGTTTGAGCACATAAAAAGCTACATCCAGTCCATTGCTTTCGAGTACATTAATAATTTATAGCCTTTTAAAATTTGTACCACAGTTTTTCAAAGAACGGATATAAAAGTACTGAAAAAGTTTGCTTAAGACAAGCCTCTAGGAATTTGGTGCCCCCTCAAAGTAAACGATATAGTTATTTTGGACTATGTTGCCTACATCTCAAAAATCTTTAGTATCTTTTCCGATGCTATAAAATTGGCTAAAGTCTAAACATCTGCTTAAAATAAGATATATATAACCGATATCAAATTAACCATGTACTATCCAAGTTTAATGAATTAAACTTAATCGCCGCAGAAACATATTCTCGTAATATTTGCTTCAGGCTCCATCCCAGGTAATTTATGTGCCCTACATATATAAAGTGCATAAACTATCTAATCCTATGATTCTCATTTTCTCTGGGATAAACACACCATTCCATGTCTTGGCAAAATAATTGGTCACTATTCTCTCTCCCCAAACCACAAAAAATACACTCTCCGTAATTCAAATGATTTACTGGAGCAAATCTCCAGCCTTCCCACTCCTCATAAGTATACTAATGCAAGCTTTGACATTATAAATCTAAATATTTACAAATATTCAATTACAGGAAACAATTGATATAATTTTAGATATATTTCGGTTACTCTCAACATTTCCTACATTTTGAGCAGACAAAATTTCGTTCTCTTTTTTACTTATCCGTTTTTAATTCCTACTTCATTTTTAGAAATGAGCTTTGCCTGCAAAAATGGGTTCCGGATGTGCCTGCGTTTCTTTAGGCCCAACTTACGCAAATATCTTCCTCTATTTTCATGAAGCCTCTTGGACCCAACCCTGCTCCAAAGAATTCTCCCCAGTCTTTTATATGAGATTGATTGATGACTGCATAATCCTTTTTCCTAAAGAAGAACAAGCCTCTAAATTTCTTGAATTTCTTAGCAAACAACACCCTACAATACATACAATTGACAATGGACATAAAAAAAAATAGAAATCTGCTTATAGAGACATCAAGTTAACCCACTTTCCCACTAGATTATCTACAAATGTATTTCGCAAAGGTACCTTTACAGGCTTTTTTAGCTTTATTCCACACTCTTTCAAAACTATTTCTATTGACACTGCTAGATGAAGCATGTAAAATATTTTTCATTTACAAACTATTACCTGAAGAGTTAGCTTTTGTTAAGGAAAGCTAACTTTGGCCTATAAACATTAAAAATGACCTATGAAATTTATTAAAAAATCCCCCCCCAAATTCTACTCATTTTGGATCTCAAAATGAGTACATGCAAACTTAACACTAAAGTTATTAATTAAAAGTACGCAGATATGCTTAAGGTTGAGCATGGTTTAAAATCTAAAGGGCAAGTTGCTAAGGAATATTGTATCCCAAGAAATACGCTTAGGACTTTAATAAAAACTCGGATAAAATAAAAGCAGCATTTATCCAACACCAATTTGTTCCCCAGTGCAAAATTATGCGTCTTAAAAAAAATAAAAGTTAGCATATACGTTATTAAAATTGTTTAATGCTCCACGTACTAAAGATTTTTTATTCGGTAGTCTAATAGTCAGAACAAAGCTTATGAATTAGCATCTAAGTTAGCATATACGTTATTAAAATTGTTTAATGCTCCACGTACTAAAGATTTTTTATTCGGTAGTCTAATAGTCAGAACAAAGCTTATGAATTAGCATCTAAGTTAGCATATACGTTATTAAAATTGTTTAATGCTCCACGTACTAAAGATTTTTTATTCGGTAGTCTAATAGTCAGAACAAAGCTTATGAATTAGCATCTAAGTTAGCATATACGTTATTAAAATTGTTTAATGCTCCACGTACTAAAGATTTTTTATTCGGTAGTCTAATAGTCAGAACAAAGCTTATGAATTAGCATCTAAGTTAGCATATACGTTATTAAAATTGTTTAATGCTCCACGTACTAAAGATTTTTTATTCGGTAGTCTAATAGTCAGAACAAAGCTTATGAATTAGCATCTAAGTTAGCATATACGTTATTAAAATTGTTTAATGCTCCACGTACTAAAGATTTTTTATTCGGTAGTCTAATAGTCAGAACAAAGCTTATGAATTAGCATCTAAGTTAGCATATACGTTATTAAAATTGTTTAATGCTCCACGTACTAAAGATTCTTTATTCGGTAGTCTAATAGTCAGAACAAAGCTTATGAATTAGCATCTAAGTTAGCATATACGTTATTAAAATTGTTTAATGCTCCACGTACTAAAGATTTTTTATTCGGTAGTCTAATAGTCAGAACAAAGCTTATGAATTAGCATCTAATTTGGACATTTAAGATTTTAAAAGCACAAATGGGTGGCTTGAAAGGTGAAAAAATACAGGGAATAGTGTTTCGATTTTTATGTGGTAAATAAATTTCAGTTAATAAAAGCGTAGTCAGTGACTGAAAAAATACCACATTAATCAACGCTTCTGCAGAAACATGCTCCAAAAGACATTTATAATTTATCACAAAAACTCCTGACAGTGAATCTGACAATTATGACCCAGTAAACTCCCCTTCTCCTGTGATAAATGCAACGACATAGGTTTTCTTGTGCAATGAAATAAGAAAACTGCAAGCAAACAGAGCCGAAAAATGCCTTTTGTCTCTTGCAATAAATGCTCATCTATATATGTATATTTCATCTCATATATATGTACAAAAAGAGGTTAAATAAAGCAGGGTTTACTTCTAAGTTATTTATAATTTTGGTAATACTTCAGATTTGGGGTGCACACTAGGTGGCGCTGTTAGTAGGCTACAATTTTGGGCTACAACATATCTCTTATGACGTCAGACAGTAGCTTCAGATGTGACTAATTACGGCGTTATATTTTTGGGTTGTTTTGGAGATTTTTAACTTTTAATCTGTATTATTTACTAAATATCTGCGCCTCTGCTCGTTTATAATTTTATACTAAGTTATGTAATGTTTCTTGAAGTCTTTTATGGTTTGTTTTTTTTTGTTTTCGTATTTTTTGTTTCCCAGCGAACAATAACAGCTTCTTACTGGCAACGTGGTAGCTATAAATAGAACCAGCTTAGCAGTTGTTTCTCTGTCGTTATGGCCTTTTCGTGCTCTACCAGCTGTGCTACTTCGTTATTAGAATTTGGGTTTATTTTCGATGACCGCGAAAAACTTTTAGATTATTCAGAGGCGCATAAAAACCTATAAAAGTAAGTATTGTTTGTCATTAGGTTAGGTTTTTCTACCGGTAAAGAGCTGTTAGGGGAAAAAAACAGTAAATTCAAGGGAACTGCTCGTGAGGGGGATATCAGTATAGACTCATATACAAAAAATATAACGCAGTAATTGTTCACATCTGACGCTACCGTCTGACGTCATAAGACATATATTGTAGCCCGAAATTGTAGCCTATAAACAGCGCCACCTACCGTGCGCCCTGAAACTGAAGTAGTCCTATAATTTTTTATCATATACATGGTTAATAAAAGAGAAAAATCAAAGAAACATTTTTTCTAAATTGAGGTGCAAATCGAACATTCGATTAAATCGAAGTAATTGGCTTGGTCATTTCGAATTCGAGCTAGCGATGACTTTAAGAATAGTGTCTTCTTAAGTTTAATAGTGTTTAGTAGGATTGATGACGAAGATGCCAGTATTATCTGCTTTTCTAGTCGTACACTCATGGTTATTTTAAAGTTCTTAAGCGCATTTTTTTCGGCGCGGAGTGAGAAGTGCAGACATGAAGCCCCCTTTGCTTTTACCGCCCTCTGCTATAAGTTCTTTTGGAAGCGTGGGTGTTTTATCAACTTTATTATTAATTATTAATTTTTGACTGGGTATATCATAAAGAAAGATGTCGATATTAAGTCGTTTATATCTTTGCCTGGCTTACCAATATATATATATATATATATATATATATATATATATATATATATGATAGGAGACATACTGATTACATGCACTTTTAATATCTATAGCGATATCACAGTTGTTCACCTTAATCATCGTCTCATATATTGTCTTGGCGAGATCCTTTGCTGAACTCCAAGTTTAGATAAAACATTACACACGAAGTTTAGTAGGCCTCCTAACCTAACCAAAAAATGTTAATGCTCTGTGAACCGAGGAGGCCAATGTAGACATCCTTAACTCTTCGTCCCTATGAAGTTCATCTCGGGTGCCTTTGACGAGTACCGGAGGCTAGCCAGAAGAGTGGAGTCCAGCATAAGGGCGGCTAAGCGTACTGAGGAACTCCGAGTGGCAAGACTCTGCAAGGAGAATCCCAAGGAGATCTTCGGCCATGTAAATAGCCGTAAACCAACCGTCGTAGGATTGAGCCCTGTGTGTACGAGGAGGATGCATTAACCCACTCAGATGCAGAAAATGCTAACTTGCTCAATGACTTCTTCTCTTCAGTGTTTACTGAAGAGTCTGGTCCCATCTCCCAGCCAACGAGTTCCTACTCGGGGAAAAAGCTGGATGCAATGGACTTCACCGAAGGAGAAATAAGGAAAAAGATCGCTGTCTAAAGACGAATAAGTCCCCTGGACCGGACGGGTTTCTATCCAAGGTGTTATAGGAAGTGTGCGATGAAGTATCACAACATCTGTGCTTTTTCTTTAACATGTCAATCCGGACCGGATGCGTTCCTAGAGACTGGCGTGAGGCGGAGGTGACTCTGATCTTTAAGAAAGGAGACCCCAGGCATCCGTCAAACTACGGACCCATTAGGTTGACTTCGATAGTCGGTAAACTCATAGAAAGCATGATGGTGGACAAGATAACGTCTTATTTAGAGTCAAATCTACTACTGAAGAGTTCTCAGCACGGCTTCCAAAGGCAACGGTCATGCCTGACGAACCTTGTGGAATTCTTCCACTTCGTGTTCAGTGAGCATGATCGAGATAAAGTGGTGGATTTTGTATACCTTGAATTCCAAAAGGCCTTTGACAAGGTACCACACCACCGCTTTCTACGGAAAGTGCGTGCACAGGGCATAGACGGCAAGGTAGCAGGTTGGATAGAGAGTTGGCTAAGTGATAGACGGCAACGAGTAGTGGTTAATGGACGGGCCTCTGAATGGGCGCCAGTATCTAGCAATGTCCCTCAAGGTTCCGTGCTGGAACGCGTAAAAGCCAGGGCAACCAAGCTGATTCACTCTATCCGACATAAAAGTTATGAGGATAGACTAAAGGAATTAGATCTGTTCTCGCTGGAAAGCCTTAGACTGCGTGGTCAGCTCATCGAAGTTTTCAAAATACATCGTGGGTTAGACAATGTTGACTACCGGGCTATTTTGACTTTCAGTGAGAACAGAACGCACAATTACGGCTTTAAACTTGAACTGAAGCGTTACAACCACAATCTGTGTGGAAATTTTTTCACTTACAGTACAGTATCTGCGGTAAGTGGATCTCACTTCCAGTGGAAGTTGTCAACAGTGAATCTGTTGATCAGTTCAAGTCAAGACTAGACAAAGTCTTGAAAAGTGGCCGTTTAGGGACGCAAAACAATTGAGCAGCCATGTGCCCGCTCGATTGCTAGTCCAAAGGTACCCTCCTTAAATGGACCGTAAGATCTCCTAGGGTACTTATTTTCCTTATTACTCCTTGTTTCTCCTAGTTAGATAAGAATCTTGATTGTTATCAAATAACTGCTTTCTAATTAGTGACAAAGAAAGAGGTTCAAAGAGAGCTGGAGTAGACGAAAGGCCTTCCAACGTCGTAGTAATAGCATGTCCACGTCGTAGCTATATGCTTCATGTCCATAAGCTGCAGCTATCCTGGAAAATATAGAATACATTCATTGCTGCATTATGACCCACCCACGCCGACACCTAAATAGATTCTTGTTACCGAAAAGATCCCACCTCCACTTAAACCCAAAACAGTGTGAAGATTTAGGATTTAGGAAGTGTGGTAAATACCTAACCTAAGTTCTATTTTAACTGCTTAAGCATTAGGAGGAGCCTCCTTCAAGAATATTCTCAAGGAAGGCAGCGTGAAGGAAGAAGGATAATAATTTGGGATATGGGTGTAATGGGGACCTAACATATAGCAACCTAAGTTCTGGTGTACTTTGGATTGGCAAACCCACGGTGGGAGCATTTAATTCCTGCTGACTGATCGAAAATGCCCGCCTGTAGCAGGTTGAGGATAACATCAGCTATCTTGGGTAGGAAACCTAAGAACTGGCTGTATCCTCCCATGTCAGCCCCCCCACCCCTTCGTTCCTTTGCACCTTTAGCGTTGCCTTAAGTTAACGAAAGACGTTGCAGACCTAAGCTGGAATGAACTTGCATATAGATTACACAAAATGGGCCGTATTTACCCGGTTAAGTTAATCAAAGACACTTTCCTGGTTAACTTCGTTTTCTTTGTTATTTTCTCCTGCTTTAGTCTTGTTGTCGTCAGGGGATTCAACCTGAGAGGGCGTAGGTGCACCATGAAAAGGTGCCCCATCAGGAGGGGGTGGGAATACTTCGAGAACAACATCTGGATCAGTACCTAAGAGTTTCCAGGCATCAAGTTAGGCAGCCAATCTTAGGTCTGGTGCGATGAGGACCGTTTGTATGGTCGATGATCTCGTCCTGTCTGTCCTCGATAGGGACCTCCAATAGTAAATCTGAGAATCAAGCCACGACTAAAAAACACAAGGTGCTACCTGAATCAACCTCGAAGGAAAGTAGGAGATAATCCTGTGGAAAGGATATTGAAAGTGGAAGAGAAGGGGGGAAGAAAACTCTTAAGAGAATATTAAAAGTAAAAGAGAAAGAAGAGTGGTAAAGAAGTGAGGAAAAGATTACGTATATCTTTCAACTCATCATTACTTTTTTAAAAGGCTGAAGGAAACGAGATTGTCACCTAGCTGTTCCACTTCCTCAGCCTCGAGGGACATTCTGACTACCTGAGGCCTGGTCACGTTAGGCCAAAATGTACCAGGACGGTAATACTGTTCGATTATAGAGTTCAGAGTGAATACTGACCCCTTTCTGTCAAAACGTGATGCCACAAGCTTCCTGCCAACGCATAGGCGCAGGTGGTGATAGAGAATAAGTAATACATTGGTAGCCTTGTGTTAAGATGTATTATTTCTGTTTCCAACAAGTACTTCCCTAGCCTATGAAGAATAACTATGAGCTTGATTCGTTCTACGTTTCGGATACGCAACTCGCCTTGATATGATATCTGCAGCTCTGATGTGCTAAAACAAGAACCCAGTTTGTGACCTTGTTACACTGATGCATCACCTGGGAAAGACGTAGGCGTGGCTGGAGTCTAAGTGGAGGAAGCTCTACAAAGTAGGCCAGGAGGTCATGAGTTACTGGGTGGAATATGAGAAGGTCTAGAATAACAGGGATAGAGGATACTTGTGGCTGTGGCGAGTATAAAGTCCCGACTTCCAATCTAGTCGAGACTCTGACGGCGTATATCTGGGGTGGTTTCAGCAAGGTCGGATTGGCTAACATTCTCTGTGGCGGAAATATTATCGGCCAACGGGGGTGGTGAAGGGCCTGCCCTATTACTCTGTCTTGCAAGTCACTGATTGGCGTAAAATGGCTTTCAACATCAAAGGATGCTTTTCGTCCTGATGGTCTTGTGGAATAATTTGGAAACCCATTTTACAAATGTGCCTACCTCCCAGACCATTCACATCGTTATACAAAATGTACATTGAAATCTTACGATAACTAAACCAAATCTTGACCAAAACATCTAAACAAACATGCTGAGGTCATGCAGATAAGGACATATATTAGACAACTTATAAAATAAGTCACACATATATGCAGATAGGTTGATGTCATCTACATTGTAGTAGAAGGAGGTCAAATGGCGGCAACGTGCCCTCCTCTATCCAGGTGGATCCGGAGATCACCGCATGTAGCTGATGAAAGCATAGGAACCTAGGCAAGGAGGCGGCCGACGCTGTTATTACTCCCCCAGGTGTATTTGCCTAGGGACCGATGTCATCGCCCCCCCCTTCTCCCCACACGGCGACCTCTCAGCAGGTATTCGGGCTTCCCGCTCGAAGATTGGAATCCGTTAGATATTCCAACGATCGTTATCAAGATTCCCCCTTTCCTCGAAGGAGTCGCCGACCTTTTCCAAAGATGGCGCACGCATTTGGAGCCTCCTCAACAAGCGCCTATAAAACGCTTCGACTGAGTTTAAAGACCAGAACTGTTAGACTTCCAGCCACTCCGACGAATGAGCTAAAGGACGCTCTTCCACTTCTCCCCCTCCATAGCGGCGATTTCGATTCAAATAAAAGATAAATCGATTCGTGAACTCTGCCCTAGTCAATCGGCAAGGACTGACAAGGATTCAGAGCTCCGAAGACGACTACTGCTCTCTCATATGAAGCAAGAAGTAAACAAACTTCTTCCGTCGCATTCACCTTACCCCAACTGGCTCCCTTTCGGCAACGAGCACATAAGGTATTCATAACCGTTGCCCCATGCAGATTGATCTTAAACCTGTCTTATCCAATTGCTCCATTATTTGTGTAAACGCTCAGTTTAAAATCCCCCTTTAAATCACCAACTCTATCTGATATCGTGTAGATCTTTAACCCAATCTGGGCGATGATTCCATTAAAACCAAATTTCTATGTAAATATACATAAATATATTCTTTTGTTGTTAGTAAAGTTATATTTTCGTCATTGTCTTTCTTTTGCAACCCCATCGCGTACAAGCTACCTGTTAATCTTTGGCCGGCATTCACTCTGAAGTATTTGTTTAAAAGGACCTCGCAAAGTAATCATAAACCATCCACATTGGACTCCTAACAATTTCCCCTTTCACTATCGGTTTTCAACCCACTTTGGGCCAAGCCCAAAGTACCTACTTATATATAAATCTAAAGTCTGGCCATTTCACGACATACATCACCGTCTGAAACGAAGAAAAACTAATAAACATCAAAGAACAAATTCGAGGACAAATCCTTCTTAAAATTTACTTACGAATTAAACACGGACAATAAAATCCCTCTTCTGGATGTCGAATTACAAAATCTTAATGGAAAATATATCACAAAAGTGTATAGAAAAGGTACAGATTTGGGAAGATTCCTTAAAGCAGAATATGAATAACCCAAAAGATAAAAAAAGAGTTAAATTAGCTCATACATATGCCGATCATACAAATGCTGTTCCAAGTGGGAACTATTCTGTCAGGAGATCTCCCACGTCAAACAAAACCCAGTAAGCAACGATTTTCCAAACAGCATGATAGAACACTTTTATGAGGGCAAATCCGGGCACAGATCAAACTGAAAAACACCATAAGTAAAAAATGACATCAAGCTCTTCTATAGAAACCAAATGGCTACAGCCTACAAAGTAGGTGGAGAAAACATCAAGGAGATTCTTAATCGTAACAAAAAAGTCAAAAGTTCAACGAACAAACTTCAACACATCATATATTACAAAATAGAAAAAGTTTACAATCTTCTTAGAAAAAAATAATGTCCGCCAAGACTTCTCGAAACTTAAGTCTACCAACATATTCCTCAACTTCAATTGCACACATGAAGACTATAACCTTCATAATAACTCTAACTAAGTTGGCATGAAAACCCCCAGCCTTTCAAAGCGAGTACCAATGTATATTCAAAATAGAGTGCATTGACAAGACCAGCCATACAAGAGATATATTGGTTGAGAACACCAAGATAAAAAGAAAAGAGAGAATCCAACTAGACTAAATATCTTAGAAGCCATAATAATCACTGCAAAAAAACAAGACTCTAGCCACAAGTTTAAATCGAACATTAAAATTGTTCAAAAAAATTCCATCTTCCTGAGTAGCTCCATATTTTTATTTTACATACATTCTAGCTTGGACTAATAAATACCCCATTTAAAACCTTCCACATTCTATTCTCAATATACATCAATAGGGAAAGGAGGAAAAGGCCCAAAAATTCTACTCTGATGATGATCACCAAGATAGAAAGCTAAATTGTTAAAGTTTGTTTTTTACCAAACGCATCTACAAAATGGAGAAAAGAAAATAATAATGAAAATAGAAAATGCCAAAGAAAATCATATAAACCGGAAGACACACAGAGTTGAGAAGTCTCGCCAGAACCAAGAAGTTTTCCCTATGGTTCCAAGTCAATTGCTAGCAACAAATCAAAGTAACAGCTGCACTATTTTGTGTATTTGGAATCAGCCCCAGCCAGGAGGTAATTCCACTGAACGATCGCCCCGAGTGATTTTCCCGACTTCTTTCATCAACTCCTGTCGAAGCCCAACTCATTTCGGGTAGCCGAAATACTCTCCCGTGGACCGGAAGTTCCTCCCCCCCCGCCTTGCTTTTGGAGAACCGTCATCACTCCAACCTCCCGCTTTGAAGTTCGAGCGGCCTCACCTCAAGAGCAGAAGACATCCGCAAGCCAACCCCCCGCTCCCCCCTTCAGTAACCCAATTGAGTTAATCTCCCCCCCTTTTGTTTGTTGATGTGATTTTTGCCCGTTAATTCTCTGAGGTAATTTTACCCTTCAATTCTCTCATTATTTTTTTTGTGTAAATAAAATACCATTTCTATACATGTCTCTTTAAATAACCTTGAACTTTGCCATTGTCCATAATTTGCCGACCTCGTTGCACTCTCTCGTTACTCAGCCCGTCTGAACGCGTGGTTTTCCGTCCCTTTGTCGGTTCGCTTTCAAGTTATTGGTCTTCTCCCAAAGATATAATATGGTATTGATATAATGTAATGTTATACCACGACATATATATATATATATATATATATATATATATATATATATATATATATATTTATTAATATACATATTATATAATTCTGGTGTCAGGTCTGGGTTTTTTACGAACCCGCGTCATTTTAATTTCGACACTAGATAGAAGTTACATTGTTATTCACGTACATCCTTTTTATTTCATTTTTGTATTGTACTGGCAGAAGGCAAGGTGAAGTTATTTGCAGAGCAGTGGAACGTAATCTATTTCGATTTTGTGTTGGACCCAGGGTAATTAATTTCTTTTTATTGTGTTTGAATTTTGGAGACTCTCCTGGTTATTAATCCAATAGAGTTAAGGTCTTTGGTGTCCTAATTCCGGTACGACCATTTTAATTTATTTTCCGCTTAGAAACAGCAGATGTAGGTAGCTGTATCTTAATATTTTTTTGTGATCAAGGCCTTCACGAATATTCAAGTATTCGTTTCGCGTATCAGTGTTCCCTCAGTTCACTGCGTAAAAATGTCATCCTTCGAAAAATTCAAGAGTCAGGGTGAAATGTTAATTCACGTACAAGAAGAAGAGAGGAACGAACGGGCAGAGAGAAGGAAATTGGAGATGGAGAAGAACAAACTGAAGATGGAGATGGAGGAGAACAAACTGAAAACGGAGATGGAGAACAAACTGAAGATGGAGATGGAAGAACGTGAACAAATTAGGCAGCATGAGCTTGAAATGAGCCCCAATCGAATGGATTCTCAGTCCATCGGTTCCCGGGCTAAACTTCCCCAAACTTCTTCAGTCCACCTTCCCGCTTTCAATGATGGAGAGGATTTTGGGTCAGTTTTTGCCCATTTTGAGAGAATCTTTCAGATAAAGAGATGAGATCTCCCTTACCCCGGAAGCAACTTTGGACTATTCTACGTTAAAGTGTGAATTGCTAGCCGTTGTTCACATGAATAGCGAATTCTCCTGCTCCCGATGCCGTCAGGAATTGATCTGCCCTGGCCAAACGTTTCGACAACTCGAATACATTCTCCAAAGAAACCTTTAGTGTTGGTTGAATGCGTGCAAGATTCACCAGGTTTAAGAGTCCCTTCTAGACTTCTTCCTTAGGGATCAGCTCCATTAGGATAAACGTTGCGCCACTTTCAAGGAGTGATTGGAAGAGGCCGATGTTTACGCGGGTAGTAACGATTTATACCCTAAGGATGTTAAAAAGGCTCCTCAATCACCCCATAAAACTAAATTTTATGGCCCAGGCCCCCCCTAAATTGGTTCCAAGATTTACCAAAGCTCCTAGTCCCTCGAAGCCAAGAAACTTTCATCCATCGGAACACCGAGAGGTTAAGCCCCTAGTTTCTCCCCCCCTGGTTTTGCCGAACCAAAAGAACCCGATCGTCTGCTACACCTGCGGAGTTTCCGGCCATTACCGCACGAACTGTCCTCAAAACTCCCGATTCGAAAACTCTCAGTCCCATCAAGTACACCAAATCTGGGTCGCCACTGATCCTCCTCCGTCGCCTCAGAAGACTCCTGAACCTCCCTCGCCTGCCAAAGACACGGTCCATCAGGTAAATTTTCTCTTTAATGAAAACAACCCTGGAAGATTGAAGTTCAAGAACGGAACTGTGAACGATCGCCGAGTATCCACCCTCGTCCGTGACACCGTGTGCACCTGTATTATAGTGTATGAGGACCTACTCTCCCCTGTTGGGCCAGGTAACAAGAAATTTGCGGTGGTTCATGACTACCTTGGCCGGGCGAGTCGTTACCCAGTAATTCGTTGTCACATCGAGTGTTACTATATGTCCGGTTGGGGTGAAGTGGTAACGGCCCTAATCCAGTTCTGCTCCCTTTTATTCGGTCAGAACCGCGTAAATCACGACCATCCCGTGGCCCAGCCCGTGATTACCCGTACGCAGGCAGCCCTGGGATCCCGTGCACCTGTTGCCTTAAAAACCCCTATCGCCCCGGATTTTCAAGCCCTCCGGAGCGATATGTTTTCCCGCGCCCAGTCGGATTGCGCAACTCTCCCTCCCCCCCTTTGGGAGCAAACTAAAGCCCTCGAGCATGAGTCCACCCGAGGCAACAAACGAGTCTCGTATCCCGTGAAGAAGGACTTTTGGAGAGTTTTGAGACCAAATTGGACCTTAATTCATGGGAACGAAAATTCAAGCCTGGGGCGAAGGTGCTGGTGCTACTTCCCACGGAAAGAAACCAAATCCTTAGCCAGTGAAAGGGACCCTACCCCGTCCTCGAGGCTAGAGGACCCGTGGACTACCTCATCTATACTCTCGCGGGAGCAAAGGTTCTCCACGTGAATTATATATATTATATATATATATATATATATATATATATATATATATATATATATATATATATATATATATATTATATCATCAATGTTCCTAATTATAATTTTGGGGGGTCTAGTATATTGTTAAGTTTTTTTGGCCCATATACTCCGGGGAGTCAAAAAGTTCTCAGATAAATGGCATAAAATTTTTATTTGTAATAATACTGTAATCATTTTTCTACATAAGCTCCATTAACATCTATACACTTTCTTAATCTATGAATCCAACGGTAAAGACCATCTTTGTAGAATTCACGGGGTTGTCTCTGGCACCAAGTAATGACCTGCTTTTTTGCTTCATCTAATGATTGAAACCGGGTTCCTTTTAGGTGTCCCTTTAAATTTGGAAACAGAAAAAAGTCAGAGGGTGCTAAATCAGGGCTATAAGGGGGATGAGCAAGAGTTTCCCATCGAAATTCCCGTAGCTGAGATCTCACAGCTTTGGACGAATGTGCAGGGGCATTGTCATGGTGGAACAAGATTTGCTTGTGGAGCTTTCCTCGTCGTTTTTTGGCTATTGAAGTTTTCAGCTTCCTTAAAACTCCTTCGTAATAGCTGGATGTAACAGTTTTTTGTCCTTCTAAGAAGTCTATTAAAATAATTCCCTCCGAATCCCAAAAAACTGTAGCCATTATCTTCTTAACGGACCTCTCTGTCTTGAACTTGATAGGCCCTGCTGCCCCCCTTGGGTGCCACTCTTTTGATTGATTTTTACTTTCAGGATCAAACTGATACACCCAAGTTTCATCTCCCGTTACGAGGCGCTCAAAAAAACTATCCTCGTTTGCTTCAATCTTGGTCAAAATAGCCAAAGAAAGGTTGGCCCTATGATTCAGCTGGTCTTCTCGCAACGCTTTTGGGACCCAACGTGCTGAAAGCTTGCTCAGGCCAAGATTTTCAGTTAGAATTCCAAATGCTGAGCCATGAGAGATTTCACATGCATTGGCAACTTCATCAATAGTAATACGGCGATCTTTATCCACTAGATTCCTCACAAGCTCGACATTTTCTGGGTTAATGGAGGTGGAGGGTCTCCCTTCACGTGGATCATCTTCAACTTCTTCTCTGCCCCCCTTGAAGCACTTAATCCAGTCGTAAACTACCGCTCTACATGGCGAAGAGTCACCATAAACCTGTTGTAGAGCGTCAATAATCTTAACAGGCTTCCAATCAAGTTTAGTCAGGAATTTAATGTTCGCTCTTATCTCAAAATTTGCCATTTTATGGGTTCAAAAAAGTAACCTTTTTGAAGCACATCTAATACAAAGAGTCTCGACAAATTGAATGACGAATTTTGTAGGAATTGTTCAGAAAACATGAAAGTCGTGTTTGACCCTGTATTTACTTGTACAAAATCGAACATTTCAATAATCCGGCATTTGTCTGAGAACTTTTTGACTCACCTACGTATATGCCTCCATTTAATTGTATACTTTTGGGGGGTTCCACTGAAATGTCGCCAATGTTCTCCTGTGGTTTTTCTTTTGTTTAAAATTGTATTAGTAAAATTCTCTATAATCGAACTGTTTAAGGCTTATGCCTGTAAATTCCCCGTTGAGCTCAGATTTACGTTTTTAACGTGTACACCTGTCGTAGCAGGTAAGAATTTCCCTAGACCTTTGATAATACTAGTTTGACGGATTGGGATGAACCTTTCCTACGCAAATGCTCTGTAAAGCATTATCTTTCGGTTGGGAGATGTGTGAGGGAATCCCCACATGAAAAATCTTTAGCAGAAAGAAACTCCCATGTGCAGCGAAAGGCCCGGCTAGGACTAAAGTGGTAAGCCTACTTCCCCCCCCCCCCTTCCACAAGCGGTAGCCTTGAATCGAGTCTCCTACGATTCACCTTTATGCGGGCTAAAATAGCTCTGCCAGAAGATTCAAGGCCCTTCGAGAGTAGAGCTGTTTCCCGCAAACCCTCAACTCCGGGGAGAGCCTCGGATATAAATAATGCTCAACTTCCCGGAAGACACACAGAGTTGAGAAGTCTCCCCAGAACCAAGAAGATTTCCTCATGGTTCCAAGTCAATTGCTAGCAACAAAGCGAAGTGACAGCTGGACTATTTTGTGTATTTGGAATTAGCCCCAGCCAGGAGGTTATTCTACTGAACGATCGCCCCGAGTGATTTTCCCGACTTCTTTCATCAACTCCTGTCGAAGCCCAACTCATTTCGGGTAGCCGAAATACTCTCCCCTGGACCGGAAGTTCCCCCATCGACCTTGCTTTTGGAGAACCGTCATCACTCCAACCTCCCGCTTTGAAGTTTGAGCGGCCTCACCTCAAGAGCAGAAGACATCCACAAGCCAAGCCCCCCTCCCCCCCTTCAGTAACCAAATTGAATTAATCTCCTCCCTCTTCGTTTATTGATGTGATTTTTTCCCGTTATTTTTCTGAGTTAATTTTACACTTCAATTCAATTATTAATGTTTTGTGTGAAGAAAATACTATTTTTATACATGTCTCGTTAAATAACCTTGAACTTTGCCATTGTCCATAATTTGCCTGACCTCGTTGCACTATCTCGTTAATCAGCCCGTCTGAACGCGTGGTTTTCCGTCCCTTTTTTTGGTTTGCTTTCTAGTTATTGGTTCTCTCCTAAAGATATAATATGGTATTGATATAATGTAATGTCATACCATGCCATATTTATATATATATATATATATATATATATATATATATATATATATATATCAATAAGAAGATAATAGTAAACCAGAAATATTTGAATCAAGATTTATTCATATCCACAGAACTAGTTTTGGCAAAGTTATAATTGCTATTTTCAAATAAGTAATGAAAAAAAATAGCAAGGAACCAAGTATATATAAGGCGAACAAAATACTAAACAAAATGAAAACGCAGGAATAAATCTGGAAAAATTCAAGAATTTGGGGTGGACTCAGAGGAAGTTACTAATCTTCGAGAGCAATTTCTTTTAGGGTTGTATAAATACGATTGGTGAATTCATTTGATATATATTTGTTTAATTTGTATTGCCCTTCAGAAGAATTAAAATTATCGACTTTGTTAATGATGTTAAATTCCGCAATTCTCCTCTCAATATAAGTGTTTTATTTATAGATGATTTTTGTTCTTTTGAAGTCGATTCTATGGTCATACTTTTGCATGTGCGTAAAGACACTTGAAAAATTGTACACCTTCTTATATCGGCTTGATGTTCTTTTATTCTCTTATTAAAGATGCATGGCCCTCCGATGTATGCTAAATTGCAATTAGGGCATGGTATACGGAGGAATACCTCCCTTCGTGATTAATTAGACGCAGCCTAGTCAATGATTTTTGTATAGTATTAGAATATTTGTTATTTCCATTCGGATACGATTTTAAAGGGGCCATAGCTGGAGCATATAGAAAACTAATACATTTTTAAAAATTGCCCCTTCGTCGTATAGAGATGGCATAGAAGTTTTTTCGTGCTTTCGAATGACATCGGTTTATGAAGTGAATTGGGTATTTTACTTTGATGAGGTCTGTAAAATCAGATTTTTTTTTCGAATAAAACTGGCTGAAAATAAGTAGAAGTGCCTAATGAGTCAAGAAAAAGAAATATTCTAACAAGGAGGGGGATAAATCTTTTTTACCTCATATTTTTTTTTTAGCAAATCAAAGGTCTAGATGATATTTCTGAGTTAAACATCGCTATTCTTCCTTTTAGTGACCATGAGAGATAACTGATATTCTCAAACATATCACCGTTTTTCATTTTATCGCTTTGTTTAAAGAGTAAGTAATTTTCTTATTTTTATTACTTGTTTGTTTTCAATCAAATCTATACATTTTTAAAAATTAATAAATATATAAAAAACAAAACAATGAAATCTGAATTATTTTATTTATGTGTATTATTTAATTGATATTAACCAGATTATGTAATTAGATATTATACATATATACAATTTATTAAAAAGACTGCATATAATACTACACATTTTAATTAATAATTAATATTAATTGGGTGTATAATATTAATTTTCTTTACATTCTACAAGTCTCTCTTCCTTACTACGATCTCTTTTTTTCTTTGATCAGTATAGAAATCAAATTGTTCAATAGAAGGTCGATATAATTGACCGCTTGTCATCTGATACATGAAATAGACACATAAAAAGCCGCAAGTGTCTGAATGGATTGAGGATAATAATTTTATCCAATTTTACTAAGTTTTTGCGAATAGAAACATTGATCTGGAACCTCAGACAAACGCCAACAAAATAAAAATTTGGGGGGGGCTTCAAACATAGCTACCCAATTTGACCCAGGTCGATGACTGTTCTCCAGGTTAATCATATAAGCTGTTGGCTGTATTAAATGCAGACATAAATAAATGTCTCTCTCTTAAACCATCCACGAAAAAATCGTTTCTCAGTTTTATTTTGATACAATAGTTCTTCTATTTCTTTCCTATACTTATTTATCTTGAAAACAAACTGAAACAGTGCATATATAACAAGGGAAACTGGCTCTATTGATGGAGAACTAAACTTTAACTGTATTGATAATGTGCCTTTTTGAATATGATTGGAGTTTTCGCCAAGACAAGTAGTACTGTTGTCATGATTTATGTTAATAACATAAAGATTTTTATTTAGGGGATATTTTTCATAGGTAAGTCTAATACTCTGCCCGCCTCCAATACACCCTATATCGTTATATAATGGGCAAAAAGCCCGCAAACTAACTAAGTCTGCATCGTCCGAATAGTCTAATTCAAATGATCTTTCAACTTCATTACTGTTTATGTAAATCTTGATGTAATTCAAATTATAAGGTTTAAATTCAAAAGGAAATGAATCATAGCTGTCATAAAATAACGAATGGTCAACCATAGCAACCACCTTCCGCGTAGCTATTCTCCACAGGAAGATTTTATCTACACTCTTCATTAATATTCCACTAACGATTGTAAAGTTTCGCATACGAACTTGTTTGATAGGGTACTTAGCGTTTGATCTAAACAACCAATTTTTCATCTCCTGATGAGTAGTTTCTGAACGGCGGACCTTTTTGAGGTAAGAAAAACTATTTAATAATTCTAGTTTAGCTTCTAAATAGTGTAAATGAATGTGTTGCTTGGAGGAGATATTGCTAAGTGGAGAGTAAGACTGATAATTACTCTCAACGACCAAGGAAGTAAAGAAAACCTTTAACTTTAACCGTTCTTATATAGATATAAATTGATCTCAAGTCCCGAGGGCTTAGATTTAGAGAGCGTGGATAATCAAAAGGTATACTAAATAAACCGAGCTATCATTTAATAGAAGGTTAATAATTCTCGCAACCTTACCGGCGTACCACCTGCTGATAAAACTTTTCAGTACACCACAAATTCTTCCATTTTCACATTGGGGAATAAATGTAAAGTGAACATTAACATTTATTCAGTAGACATTTTCTGTTGTGTTTTGTCAGATCAAAAGAGTAAATCTTGAGAGGCTTTGTATCATTTTTACATTAATTATCTTTATGAGTGCTTTTTCATTTTTATAATATCCTGCGTCTATCCATATCTCATCAAGAGAATAGTCAATTCCTTTCCTTTTGTCAATATGGTATTTGATGCATAATTATTCACTTCATTCTTTTCCGATACACTGTTGAATGCATATATTGGCTTAATAATATCATAGATATTCCCTGTAAATTGAAACTCACAAACCCCTACTTAATACTGAATGTGGTCTGTTATAATGGATTTGTGCAATTCAACTCTATAGCCAGACATGGTCTTATGAGGGTAAAATTCATAGAAGCTGAGAAAGGAAGGGTGACATAAAAACTTCACAATTGATTAAAACCTTCCTCCTATCCTACCTTTATATATAATTTTAAAAATGCATTTCCTCAAGTTTGGAGGGTGATATCACATGCCTTGATCTATAAGTTAAGCGAGTTAGGGTAGCCTAGCCATTTTACTAGATAGAGCTTGTTTTTCCCTGCTCTTTCGCTTTCACTATCCTCTCCATTACATATTACTTACGGGAGTCAAACTTTAAATTATCTCTTCCTTCTTCATATACCTCAACTTTAATATATTCTGCACTTGAATCTTCAATATAATACAGGTGTAATAGCATTGAAGTTCTGAATATTTTGAAGATTTCCTCACTCTACCCTGCCTCGTATCCTTTTTTAAATTGTTGGAAACGCGTGAGATTTAACATAATCACAGATCTTATATAGAAACCACTTTTTTAACCTTCAATTCTCTGAATCAGTATGTATAGCAAGGGCATGCATAACTATGTCTAGAAATATTATAAGCTTTAGCAAAATCATCACATAAGTCGATATATTTCAATGCTTATTAAAGGGAAAATGTGTAAAAAGTATTTCCCTTATTGTTCTTTGCAAAAGCTCTAAAAGACTAGCTAAGTTTCGTCAGTAAACAGGATATACTCGGATATTATATCCGTTCAATATGCCTTTCATTATCTTTTGTTTGAACTCTCCTCCATGATCATAAAATATATATCCTGGAATCCATCCGGTTTCTTCCATGTGATATCGTATAGTATTTGAGAATACCATTAAAGGATTTCCAAGTGATATCTAGAATATACGTCAATTACAAAGAGAATCCAGCGTATACCATAATTAAAACTTTGAAACTTGCGCATCACAAATCTTATTGGAACCTTGTGCTTTGTCTTTATCATTTGCACACGGCTTTGTGTAGAGTATAACTATCCAAACCTGATAGAATGCTTTCCACATCAGATTATTTAGCGATCTTTTTTACAGATTAAAATAGCCACTTTAATTCACCAAAATATATCGGAAGACTCAAGGATGTATATAAGCGTAATAATCGGTGGTTTATTTTAAAGCGAATATCTGATACGTTGACATGCTTATATAACTATTCAATAGAAGGCATCTTATAAGAAAATCCAATTTTATTTTGAATCTAGGTTTAATACATAAATAGAGTTTTAGGCATCTTCTCAACTTTATTACTTTCTGCACATTTACTGATTCTCTGAATCCAAAGAGTTTGGTTAATCAGGTCCGGAAAACGGTATTTAATATGCAACGGCTAAAAAATATCAGTGTATATTTTTAATTTCACTTTACTTTAGAAATAAATATCCGAAGGTTTGTTATTATTTATAATTTTTATAAACATATTTGTTAAGGAATTGTGCTCCAATAAGAAAATATTTTTAGCTGGGTTAAAGATAAAGTTTCTTCTTGCAAGTCTTGAATACACAGGCTAGTGAGATTCCATCATCAATAATTCCATGGTGAGACTGATTGATAGATAGATATTCTACATATTAAATTCTCATTAAACGTAATGGGGAAGTAGTGATAAAGATCCCTGAGTACAAATTCTTTGAGAAAACAATTAAAGTCATCCAATCACAAACTTTTTATATACACAACTTCTGTTTCCGCCATTCATCAATTCCCTCGTTGAATGCAAGATAACAAGCATCAACCGCATTCTGCAAACACTCCATCTGACAAAAACTTTTATCAAGCTCGTCTTCAAGTTTTAGAAACTTATAAACTTCATATTTGTTTTACAGAGAGTTTTAAATCGTGTAGAAATGAAGTCTTTATCCATTTTTCATTAATAACGAAATGTCTACCTGAAAATATACTAGTAGGATTTCCTCTTGCTACACAATTTAGTTATTTTATACCGTAGTCCTTCACCAGCCAATCTAGATAAGGGAAATTTTCCTGTTTTTACCTGTGTATTGCCCAAACACCAGCTAAAATTCATTCTCACTAATGAATAGTTTATCGTTATAGCGACATCTTCCGGAGGTATTTTTAAAGATCACTCTAACATAACATGATTTTGTTCTGGTTTTCTCTAAAAGGCTGCATATATTAAATTTTTCTTTAGGTTGTATAAGTTTCTACACCTGGAATTGCCACAGATTCTTACGCGTGAGTATTCAACTGACTGGACAGACTGTGATACAAAGTCCTTTAGGATAGGGTTTCTTTGACGTGGTTTAAATATTTATGTAATGACTCGTATTGGCAAATCAGTGAAGTTGCCACTTAACTCTTTAAAAATCTCTAATTAGTCCGTCTAGTTGCCATATTTCTTTGGTGATATTGATTAATAATTAATTCAATCACTTCTTAGTTTATCTTTTGGCGATAAAGAGAAGTAGGATGTGTGATTTCATGAACCACTGAGCTTGATGTAGAGGAAGTTGATGTGTTGGTAATATTTTCTAACTCCTTTGAAATTGCCAGTTTTTATAATTGATTCAGGGAAATAAGAAGATAGAAATTTACTTTTAATTCCTCCCAGAAGATTGGTGGTGATCTTTTACACGTTTAAGCTAAACAATTAAAGGCTTTTACCATCGATAATAATCAACCTATCATCATTCCATCTGAATTCTTGTGTATTTTTATTATATGATAAAATAATGTGTCTATTATACGAAAAATAGGCTCCAGAGTTTAAAGTACTTCATCTACAGTGTATATAACCTTTTATTTGATCCTTGTCACTCGCAATAAATTTAACGGTAGTTGAGTTCTCAACCAAATCGTACTGTTTCGAATAGTGTTCCAATGTTCTGATAAAGTATAATATATCTATTGGTGGGATATGTGAATGATTTAGCGCAGTAGTTAACTCTTTATCTCTCATTTTAAAGATAATAGTATTTCTTGTGATTAGATTAAGTTTGCTGGTACTTCTGTCTCTTTTTCGCGATAAACAATAATTTTTTTCATCTTAGAAGACTCGAGAGGATAGATGTTAGAAAAGCGAATAACCTTGGTAGAAACAATCTTCCAGGACCTATTTTTAATTTTTTTCTTTGGACATCTATAAACGGGCTGCCGAGAAAACACATTTAAACCATTTAAAATGATATGTTTTATTTCTGCTATGTTGTCATCGGAAGATTGTCTTTTATTAGATTAAGACACATTTCACAAACAAATTTGACCAAATCACTATTCCTTACTCTCTTTTAGGAGAAAATGTGGAACGTATGGAAAGGATACGCATATCTTTTCATCTATGGCTCAATCTTAAAGATATACCGTTTCAATTTCGTTTACAAATATTCACGTCTCTAAGGTAAATTGAACAGTGTTTCTCGGTATGCAGTCACAGAGCAAATATCAGAGGATTTTTATACTGCTTCCTTATATTCCTTCACAAAGCTATTCTTTCCCCATACAGCATTGTTCCAGCTGAAATATTTATATAAGAGATGTCTCTCCTCTGGTTAAAGAATACTATATTGGGACAATTTTAGGTAATATCGTGCATATAAGAATTTTTTTTAAAATAGATTTTGGGGAACTAGGAATATGGAAATATTCTTTTGTTGGAATGACATTGTGAATAACTGATATAATTTCACCTATCTTCTGCAGTATGTCATTTAAAATAAGGAGTCTATGAAATCTTCTATTCAAAGATGACACATCTTAAACACAATCGTGAAACATTCCTTAACTTTAATTCTTTATAGCGTTTTTGCAATAAACTTTAACACAATATGATTATGGACACGCTTTTAATAAACATCCTATCTTTTTAGGTAGTATACGAAAGAGGAAGTGCGTTTTTCCGATAAACGTCGGCTTCATGATGGCTGAAGTACAGGGGGAGATAAAAACAATTGTTTTTTTAATTCCTCTACTCATGCTTTCGTTTTGTATAATGAATAAGGCAACTGCTTGCAGATAACTTGCAAATATATAGCTAATCGGAAAAAAATGGATTTTCTCCTCTTACAAAACCAAAGCAGATCTACCAAAACAAGCCAACCTCTTTATCTTTTTCAAACCCCACAAGGAGAGAAGAGTGTCGTCGGTAAAATTTTGCACAAAGTGTAGGAGAACGCTCTCGGAAGACCAGCTGAAACCCTCTTTTTTCGGCCAGAGACCGCGTGATCATAGACAAAATCCTAAGGAAGGACAACAACTAAGATTCTCACGTCGAAGCTGGTGAGTCACCCCACCAACGTTTGCCTAAATCAGCCGATACTCCCCCCCAAGACCGGCGGAAAAATTAATTGCCCGCCAGACAGGGGCCTCCAGTCAACTCCATGCCTTGAGGACAGAGTTGGCGCCAGACAGGGGCCTCCATTCAACTCCCTGCCTCGAGGCCAGAGTTGGCACCAGAAGAGCATCTTTTCAAACCCCTATCTGAAAGAGAGCTAATCCGTTCGGCGCCAGGATTTCCCTTGAGACAGAAGCCGTGCCCGGAGGCCTTGTAGCGACTTAGCCCGCTGAGTATATATATTCAGGGTCCCCTGTTAATCGAGAGAGAGAGTACATCTCACATCCCTCGAAGATACGTACCACTTACTTTCGTGTCGAGTCGTGCCCCTGAAGTTTGAAGGACTCATCGGCTAGATCACCACTGTGAAGTTTTGATCATCCTCTATAGGCAAGATCGTGAAGCGCTTTTTTCGCAGATTTAAAGCGTCCTTTTCCGCTTATCCAGTCCACGAAAATACATCGCCCCGTCCGAGTAAATTCTTCCAAGCTTAAGTGTACCTCGCTACTCCGCCCACGACTAATTCTTCTCGCTTCAACCTGACCTCACTCTTCCTTGAGGTAATCGAGTGCCAATGCAAAATCTTATCGCCGCGCTGCAAGATCTTCTTATCCAGTGAAATCAGAGTCTTGTTTCCGTCACCACCTTCCCCTTCTCCAAGACGCTAGTCCGCATGGTAAGGTCATTGCACCCAATTTTAAAATCTTCCCTGAAGTTTATTCCCCTCATCCATAATTTGTCAATTACCAAGTCGCATTTTCATTTTTCTAGTACATTAGTGCATGACCGATCTGTGCATTGCAATTGCATAATACCTCAATCTTGACCTGTTTATATATTTTGTGAATACCTTTTTTCAATTAAATAATGTATTTTTGTTAATTCTCTTTAAATAACCTTAAATAAATCCTAGGATGTTACAACCATTTAAGGCCAACCTCACACACTGGCTTACGCCCCCTTTTGTTTGAACCTCCTATTGAATTGAAGCGAGGCCTACCTCTCCATATTTCATTTACCCGCGGCCTCTGTGCTTTTGGCGGCCTATTTATGCTTGTACGGTCCCATGGACTAGGTTGTATACCCATAATTCCTCGAGACAGGGCTAATACTGCTCCAACTCTTGTGCCTGATAAAGATGATGATAAAGATTTTCATCGACAAAGAATACCCGACGTCATTATGATCTCATTACACTGGTATCCGACAAGGAAGATGTAGAACTCGAAATAAAAGATGAATGTTCAAACATAAAAGATAGATCATGTAACAAAACCATTCTTTTATCGGATGACTAAGTAAATTAACCGGATATAATTTCGTACCCTCATAAGAAAGAGCATAATTTACATAAAACAATTAATTTCACATAAAACTGTACCCTTAAGAGAAAACAGACATGGAAACCTTCTTATCGTTTAATACCGTGTAATCGTGGAGAAACCAGAAAAGGCTGCTCTTGGCAGAGTAGTGCGTTAACCTTCACGACATATATAATCTGCATTGATTTCAGGAGGCTGATTATTGTGTGAATATAAGTTTGGAAATTGCGAATACAACCGGTGATACGATTTATTTACACATTCCATTCGTTCAACTGCGTGAATCGACACTATTTGGTAATATCATTTGATACAATTGAGTTTAGAACATTCAATTTTATAGTTGGTATTTATAGGATTCATGCAGGCCATGCAATAATAACCTCTAATGTTTGACTTTATCTATATAAAATATATAGAAGACATATAAATTTTGCAGGCTGCGCTTTTGTTCCCTCAGTTATGGTGAGGAAAAATGAGGGAGAAATCTTTTGTTTGGATATTATATTACTACAGATCAGTTATTATAAAAACGCGAGCAGAGATAAAGAATCCTCGTAGTCACAGCTACAGCTGATGAACGTAAATTTAAATTACTCCATAGACCAAAATAGCCTGAAAAATCAGGCCCACTTCTATTCGTTGGTCTTGAAGCGAAAATCTACTATCTAATCGAAAAATTAGTGATGTGTATATTAAAAAGAAAATACTTCCTTTTAGCTATGGTATGTGATTTATTGCTATACGCTCTATGCCAACCTAACGGCCCATCTAAAAGATCGTGAAGGAGTTTGCAGTCAGTGTCTCGGGCATTATGATGGAGAAAGTAATCGAGGTATTTTATGTGATGAGTGCAATCGATCATTCTACAACTAATCATGTTTTAAACGTACAGGAAGTTTCATACTTGTTCAAAGATATTTATGTATCGTTCAGGACATAATATTCAAGGATACACTCCTATCCATGCCCTTATCCCTGAAAAAAATGAGAAAAACAATGTGAATTTACGAAATGGCAAAAGTTTATTTTTCTTACGATTTCATTATAAAGAAACTTTGAACTATATCGGCCTGATTCCTGGAAAAAGGTATTTTAACCATAAGAAAATTAGCGATGATAAGAAAGTATTTTTGACAGTAATTTTTACGCGAATTTCCAGCAAACAAATACAATAGTCGTACAGAGGATATTAAGTATTGCATTCAAAATGTTTTTATCCTTCGCCTTATTGTGTTACAAGGTGTTTAAAGTTGCGTTCTTGCAAAAGTTTAATCGCAATTATCGACACAAGGAAATCAAACTCTTTTCCCTTTAAGGCTCGACGTTGGCTTATGTTTGAAGAATATTTGACAGGAATCTTCATTTTCCATGCCAGAAATGGTAGTGAGCGAAGCCTTTCTAGTGATGGGTGGGTATTTTTCCTTGACAGATTTTCACCTTCAAGATCAGGAAAGGTATTTGTCTTTCATGAGTGCTATTAGCATGGATGTCAGAAATAGGATTCTATTCTCAAACAAGATGTTTCCATAGATGGATGTCGGCCGTTAGACAGCTAATACGAGAAAAATAAAGATTGATTGAATTCTTGGTAGCAAATACAAGTTTATCATTCTCTGGAGGTGTGACTTTGTAATCATGATGCAACCATTCCAGGACGCCGTGAAACAATCAATAGAATCTCCGTCGATGTAGTAAATGGTGTATTGAATGTGAAAAGTGCTATTTTCTGTGCCCAATGTAACCTATTTATAGTGTACTACCCACCAGCCGATGGCGTGAAATCCATTAGATCGATTTTTGCTCCTAATATCCACACTGCATGAAAAATAACCCATATCCCGTAGGATCACCTAGACCATGCCTGGGCAACCCTTGGCATGCGTGCCAAAGTTGGCACTCTAAACAATTCTTAGCGGCACGCAAAGCTAAATGATCGCCTTAAAATTAAATGAATGGATTGCCAACTCCTTTATATGCCAGCACATTAAGTACAACCTTTTTTACTTTATCTGCCATTAGTGATGCACCACCAGAATTCTTATTGTGATAAATAAATATCAGTTCCCCAATGTATCTTTCTCTAGTTTAGATTTGTTGTTTTATGCTGAAATTGGTAAAGATTTACTACTGTCAAATATAATATGTAATTTTAAGATAAAAATAAGTATATTTTCTCTTAAGATTTTCTGAATCATTAATTGGGAATTAATTATCAATAAATGAAAGTTCACCACGAATGTGTACAATTTTGCATTATCTTAATTTTCACTACGTTCTAGTCATGTTGCTAAAAAACTAATTATACCATAAAAAGGGCATAAAAAATTGAAATAAAATGATATACAACACTAAAAATTGCGAATTTTGAACGAAAAGATTTGAAAACTGTCTAATGAACAAATGTACTATCCTTTTAATGGAATTTGGTATTAGGCCTTACACAAATCCAGTTTCGTAATTAATTTGGCCTTCTCAAAAAGATGGATATTTTGGTCAACGATGAGGATTGGCACTGCATTGAACACGGTGACCGAATTCATTTTTATAAAGTCGATGCACATACAGTATGTTCCATCTGGCTTTTTGACCATAACGACCGGGGAACATTAATTTGATTTTGAGGCCTCTATGATTATTAAATTTAATAATTTCTCGAACTCTTTATTCAACGCCTCTCTCAAGTGTATGGGCAACAGATACAGCTTGGAGCAGATAGACTCCTAGCAGTCACCTAGATGTTGTGTAAGAAGTGGGCAGCAAAACCCAGAATCTCGGTTATGACGTCACCAAATTGTTTCAGGGGCGTCTGCCATTGGTCCTTCAGAGGGAGGATAGCTGGTCGTTAATTTTTAATTCCTCCGACAAGAAATCATTTGCGTCTGGCAGGACATGTAAAGGATATTCTTTGTCTTGTTCTACGCAGGCAACTTCTGCTACAATACGGGGGTCCAAGAGATAACTAGACTCCATGGAGGATTGTTCATCTATCGCCACAATATGGTTAGCGCTTGCGCGACGGTGTTAACGCATTAGCAGTTTTATGTGGAAAAGCTTTTTTCTTGATGCAGTTTCAATCACGTGGTTGACTGGGCCGTGATTTTAGACAACTTGTGTGGCCTCTTCCATTGACTAAATAATAAAACTTCTTCACCGGGATTAAATTTTCTCACATTGGATTTGCAAGCGAAGCAGATCTTGTAATTATCCAAGTTAGTATCGCCATTTTGGTACGATAATTCACGCATTTTTCCAACCTCTGTCTCAAAGCAAGCAGATAGGAATAGGAAGACTGGATTTCCTGATCCATTTCTGGTTGGTAAATAGCTCCTTTCGACTCCTTAAGGAGCCTCTTACATTCCTTCCGTACAACACTTTGAACGCAGCAAATCCCAATGTCCGGTGGGGGATTTTTTGGTACGCGAAGAGAGCTACTGGAAGATAACGGTACCATTCTTCTGGTTGTTCAGCACACAATTTCTTCTTTTGCACATTCTATTTCTAACCGAATGAAACCGAATGCTAAACAGATGTTTTACCATTAGCAACTTGCTTACATACTCCATTAACTCGGATTAAATTGACCTCTATGATCTAGGAATATTTCCTTTGGGAGGCCAACATGAGAGAAAATTGTGATTAGATCTTCTACACAGGCGATTCTATCAACTTTTTTTCAGATGCAAGGCTTCAGGGAATCTAGTGGCAAATCTACTACAGTCTTCGCTTGACAAAGAATAAATCCGCCCGATTAAACCAATTGCCACTCCGGAGGAGGGTTCGCAGAATAGGAGGGCCTGCTGTAAAGGCGCAGGCTAAACTCGCTCTTTAATCACCGCCTTCTGGCAGATGTCACACAAACGACAGTAGCGCAGAATTTCGTCTCTGGCACCTGGCCAATAAAAAACACTTAAAGATCCTTTAAGCGGTCATATTATGACTAAAATAGCCCGAAAAGAGACTATCATGGGTGCTTGGAAGGATGAGATGAACATGTGAGCGGGGAACACATATTGCTCGGGATTTGGTGTTATTTCCGTCGTTCTCTCGGAGCATGCGCCATAAAGAAGAACATCCTTAATAAGGAAAGATATTATAATGAAGTCACGCGTCTTATTATGTGCCTTATCCAGAGGAAGGGGAGAAAGTCGCATTCCTTTTGACTTTTAGTAAAGTCTTTGTTCATCAGGTTCGTGAAGTCCGGGAGAGCAGGGTGGTTCTAAAGGTGCATGTGCTCCTAATTCCTTTCTTGCTTGAGAACAGGGGGTAACGGGTGTAGCTAGGCTGAGGATTTGGGATATCCGTGGGCACTGGCAAATTAAGACAACCCTAAATTTTATGGCTGCTGCGACGATCTCGGCCCAGCGGGTGAAATAAGCGCATTCCATGTAACACTTAACGATGGGAAACCTATTTGCACGCCCCAAGTAGTAGTGCACTATGACGAACATGTCGTGATCTGCTACTACAGGTGAAAGTAGCTTGCCCGAAAATAAGAAGCATGTTGACCCTGTATCGCGTAAGAGGGTGAAGATACAACAGCCGTTCACTGCTCCAGTTTTGAACTGGAGGCTCTTAGATTCCTCTTATCGAAGAAAAAGTTCACCTAGTTGCCTGCGGGACTTGGCGAGCTGGAAGGGAGAGGAGCTTCTATTTACAAAGGTGAAAGCGCAGACGGGGCGCTTATTTGGTGCACATGATAAGGAGAGTTATTTCTAAATTGCGAGTTCGGAGGGTATTTAGTCGTCACGTGACCTTCAACTCATAGAAGTAGCAGACGATAGTCCTCCTGGAGAAGTATGAAAGAATGGGATTAGAAGCGAAGGGTTCTGATCTCGCGGTTTTCGGGCGAGAAAAGAGGTTTAGGTTTCGAAGAACCATCTCCTTAACGAACTTAATTCCTTTGGGGAGATTGAATTTACTTTCACTAGCTATTGACTTGAGAGATGGTGCTTTCCTTCTTCCAGGCAAGAGTTGTGGCTAGACGACTAAACATCGGCTACTTCGATACAATCCTTGAAGGTGAGGCACTTCCGCTTCTTAACGAAGGATCTAATCTCTAAAGGGAGGGACGCCAGAAGTTCATCTTTTAGGTTGAAGTGAACCAAAGCTTCTTAATTATAGGAAATTTAGGAGGCCTTAAGCCAGAAGTTAAAATGATACTGCAAGCTGTAGCCAAAACTGATGGAAGGTTAGGTTTGGCTAGACGCGAGGGTGCCGGAATTTCGCACTGTAAAAGTTCGGAAGCATAGTGTATTCGGCAAGTAACACGGCTTTTAATGTTGAGTAGTCAATAGTTGCCTCTGGCGGGAGTCATATGTAAATGTTCCTGACCTGGATATTCAACAAAAGCAATAATTGGATGACGTCCGCCTCAAAATCCTATTGATTCACCCCAAAGATATTTTCAAAGTGAGGGAGTACGACCCGAAATCATCACCTTGTTTAAACACGGGGAATTTTATGAACGCTGTCTGCTGTACGTCTTTTCTTGAAATAATGGAAAGCGTTTCGTTCCTTACCCGACTCATTTCAAGTTCGTGGGAACGAATTTTCTTTCTTTCTTCTCGTTCTTTATCCTATCTTTCTATTCTGTCTTCTTCTTGAATATAAGCCATTAATTCTTTTCCGTTCATTCCAAGAGATTCACCTTTAGCTTTAAAGATCTCGACTGAAGACATGCTATATAGTTCACCAACTTTAGCGAAGGAACTATTTAAAGGACAACAAAAGAATGTAGCAGGATTTGTCGAATCCGATTTACTCGTAAAACGCTTGAATTACTTATATGCACGAACGAAAGTGCCAATGGGTTTTGCTTGACTCAAAAAATAAAACTCGTAAAAACTAACGCAATTATTTCGCAGGATGCGAATTGTATACGTACAATCACTCGGAATATTTTTGGGCAGTCGAGATTTTAACAAAATCACTAACTGTGATTGAGATGAAGCCTCGGCCTCTACCCCTTGACCACGCCGTATAAGGCAAAGAACATACAAATAAACAATAAATTTCTTACTGTATCTTTCAATTATGGCACACATTATCAGTCCTGAAAGGTCAGAAATCCCGTGGGGGAATACTGGTGATGGACTGTCACCAAAAAAATCACAAAAATAAATTCACAACAACAATAGGAATGGCTAAATACAAATTTGTTTTGCAAGTAGCCTATGCAAATATTACAGTGGTCTACAAGATTTTGGGTGTTTAGGAAATGGACATCATTTCTGTAAGAATTCGGTCTCCTAAATCTAAAAATTGCCTTCAATTTGATCTATCAGGTTTAGATTTAAGTTTTTGAACATCCTTTTATAATATATATATTAGGTTTGAGTCAAAGTAAATATGTAAATAAGACTGTGTGTGAGGCTATGTCCATATTTATATTAGGAATATGTTGAAGCTAATTAGCATATGTATATATCATAATTATTTATATGTTATATGTTATAAATTAGTTACTATGTATGTGTGTACGTCCACTACACTGAATTCTTTACTTTAATATAATTCTAATTATTTTCTTTTTATCCGATTTTTCACATGTGGTGAACTAAGAAATAGAAAATGAGCAAGATGTCCTCTTCCAAAAAGTCTTTCGTTAATTCTCCAAATGTGCTATGGAACCACAGAAGTGAAAACTATAAAGACTTTGTTACCAACTTGATATCAACCTTTTCTCTTTAGTCATCTTGATCTTTTTCTTACAAATCTCTGAGATGTTAGCGACAAAGAAGGCAAACGATTCCATCAGGACATAAAGCGATCGAAACTCGTTACCAAGACCTTGGGACGCTCTGATGATAGCAGACTATTGCTGGTTTTTAAAATTAGATACTCATGTTGCTCTCAACATCAACGGTACGCAAATAAGCGTAAATTTATCCGTGAAATGTCTGCTCAAAATCTTTGCCCACGTGCATTTTCACATTACAATTTTTACTTGTGTTTTGTTTGTTTATGTGTTATTCTCTCTTAATTGTTGCATATTAATTTCCTCTTATAGAATTAAAGTAGTTTCAATTAAGAAACGGTATGTTTAATTGCACTAAAAATGACTAATATCAACTCATGTACACCTTTGGAAAAATTTTCCTGCGCAATTTTAGCATCTAATAGAGCCAAAATGGAGAGGAGGGGAGACAGAAAACTAGACCAGATGGAGGATAATTAAAATTATTTTTGAATTTAGCAGTCAAAATCATTAAAGAATTCCTGGAAATATTTCAGGGACCAGACAAACGATTTTTTTTTTGTTGTCCAGTGTTATTCCTTCACAGTTTCTAATATCCAGAACCAGAACCAAGACTAACCCCATAAACTTGACACCAATTTAATATAAAATGTTAATATATATATATATATATATATATATATATATATATATATATATACATATATATATATATATATATATATATATATATATATATATATATATATATATATATATATATATATATATATATATATATATATATCCAGCAAGCCGCAAGAAACGGAAAAACAGGGTCATTTTTCTTCGGAAATGTTATTTCCTTATTAGCATAAATTCCCTATGGAGATGGGGGGGGGGGGGGAATCAAACCGTGCGCACTGAGGCAGCGAGAAACCGCTTGATCTCAATTAAAGCTTCCCTTAGAGGAATGGAAGTAAGTGCTGGTCTACTAAGTACCGACACGCTTGTGACTAGGGTTTCTCCACAGTAAACACTAACACGTAAGATCATAATTTGGACACAAGATACACGATAAATATCTCATTAGAAAAGAACTCAGCCCAAATTACTCGTCCTCCCCATTTACATCGTGATCCATCTTCATCTAAAAAACACGGAAATCTTTTCTACGTTTGCTGTCGCGTGAGGACTAAAGTTTTCACGCACTTTATCCCGAGGCCCCTTGCAGGGCTCCGGAGGCAGAAAGAGGGTAGGATCCGCTTCCTCCTCTCTAGTTTAATCTTCTCATCTCTCCTGGAAGACGAGACGAGAAGGATAGCGAAATATATTAGGTGGTTCCTTAGGACTTCAAATGCATCCTCTCATTCATGCGGCACCGAGAAAATATAAATACACCTTCTTCCTTACCAAAATTGAACAATTTTGGATTTAAAATATCATGAATGACTGTGAAAAAGGACTTGAACGAGCAGGTTGTGTGGTTAAATATAAGAAAGAGGAAAAACTAATATGGTTTAAAAGAAACGAAGTGACTAGTAGCAAAGATCCCAAAACTTAAATTATTAGGTGGACATGTAGTAAAAACTTTGAAATACAAGTTCGAATTCGAATTTAGAGAAGTGAGTCAAACAAGTAATGTTTACCTGAACGGTTATTTGTTCTTTTTTTCTTTTGATGTTCTCTCCCGGCGACTGGCTACAATGAA
This sequence comes from Ceratothoa steindachneri, assembly GCA_963969495.1. Lineage (NCBI taxonomy): Eukaryota > Metazoa > Arthropoda > Malacostraca > Isopoda > Cymothoidae > Ceratothoa > Ceratothoa steindachneri. Next base: position 209,650,298 of record OZ018318.1, read on the forward strand.
ATAAATTGCCGTTATTAAGTTAACCTAATGATTAGGCTATGTTGACAGACAAAACAAATTACAAACAAAATATTCCAAAGCAACAAAACCCACAACGACGGCAAAATAAAAGGCAAGGTTTGGCATAGTAAGGTTGCTCATCTTCAGGAGAAATAAAGAAAATACCATAAATAGAATCAAATTGAGTCAATATATATTAGTATGTGACATAATTTAAAATAAAATAATAATCTATCTTATTAGGCTTGTCATTCTCATTTGATAGTGCTATAGTCTAAAAAATGCATTGGGGCATTAGTATTATTTCGATCTAAATAGGAGTGCAGATAATCCTCTTAAAATGTATAAAACCAAAGGAAATTAGACTTCACGAACGACTCAATCGCGATTCAAATCTCCCGTTCTGTTGAGAGTTTGTTAGTTTCTCGGTATTCGTAGCCGCATCCGAGCGTCCCTTTAAACCATTCCGGTTCACAAATAATCCGGTTGTGTACTTATATGAAATCCTTTTTGTTATTTTTTATATAATGGTTGTATAGTAGTAAAGTTTTTTTGTTTATTCAGTTTTGATTTTCACAGGACCTCAAAGAGGCTTGCCCTTACTGCTTGGCTTGCTTAGTGAATACACAAAATATTCTTCTTTACTTTGCATCTAAGGGAGCAATGCTGGTCACCATTACTAGATGGTTGCGTAGTCCTCCAACATGAACTATAGTAAAAGAATATATACGTTTTCAGACGGCCTTTTCTAAGGACTTCCAAGGTTTTATTACCCATAATTCCTATAAAATTTTGATTAATGAAAGTTTTTTTGAAGACGTTAAATTTTGCAAGAGAAGCCTTCTAAGTAATTAGTCTCATATTACCAAAGCTTTCTGAGGCTAAGAACAAAGCTAGTATATTTGTCTAATCACATGTTAACTCAATGCTGAAGTCAAGAAACTTTAATAAACAATGATCAGACCGGAAGAAAGGGATGGTGTTTCATATCTTGGTGTATGTAGCTCATGGATTCTTATGAAATTACAAAGATCCAAATACAAGCACTTTGGTAGGCAAGAACACTGAGAGTTTCAAGGAACTAGGATATTCTATGTCCCTGAAGAGGCATTTTTGCATTCACATCTACTTTTCTTTCGTAACAAATTGAGTGATGCCTTAGATTAATGACCATGGCGATAGATTCATTCAGGAAATTGCAGCAATAGAGAGGAGATACAAATGAAGATCGGATACTCCCATAATGGGAGACTATTATGCACGTGTCGTGGTATAACCAGTTGTACGTTGTTTTTCGCACAATTGCCTACTGGCTGCCCGAAATAAAAGCTCCACCTAGGGATGGGTCTAAGAGTGCTTTAAATACACAGTTGCTAGGCGAAGAATTATTCAAACACGAATACAAAACTATACTTTAATAGGACTAAAGATTACATACACATATAAGACAAGTTAAATGGCATTGGAATTAAATATTGACGATTCTCGGTTAAGATGATTGACACTATCAATTAAGTTTGAACCGAGGCATAATTAATTAAGAGATGAACTTACAATTATGCAATTTCTAGAACAAAGGGCTTCCTTGAGTTTCGACGCGGGAAAAGTGGGAGCAGGGTGACGAAGCGGGAATTAAATCACTTTTACCTTCATGTGCGGTGAGTAAGACCAGGGAGGTAAGTGCGACCTTGAACTTGTGAACGTCTCACGATACGCTCAATCCAAGTTAGTAAAAATGGCAAATGGAAGATGCTTCGGGAATGGCTTTTCCGCTCCTTAAAATCCGAAGACATAGTGAGAAGGGTTGAAGAGCGCTTAACACAATGACTGCCAAGGTGGTAGACTAAAGATTGTCACTAGGCGCCAAGGTACTTTTTTCACATAAATAGAGTATTTATCATGTAATAAATGTGTTTGTCCCATTACCTGTTGATTTTGATCATTTCCGAGGTCATGAGGTCATTTCTTTTTTGACTGACGTGGCCCCTGGTGGTAGTTTACTCACGTGATGTGTGACCGGGGGTGCTTTGTCAGTCTTATGTGACTAACACGTCAGTTACATAAGACTGACAAACTCCCCTGGTCACGCATCACCTGTCAGTTGTATTTGACTGACGTTTATATTTCACTTTCATAACATAGGTATTATCAATAATCTCAATTTCTTTCTTTTATTGTAGCTCTATAATTGAACATAATTTCAGCTCTGTAATTTAACATAAGTTCAGCTCTATAATTGAACCTAAGTTCAGCTCTATAATTGTAAATAATACATTTCAAATTAGTAGCCTTCTAAAATGAGTGCCAGTAGTTCAGATAATAAAAGAAAAAGAACAGTACATCTTAGTGAATTGAACCTGGCAGATGTGCTCGATCCAGATTATATACCAGATGCAATTCCATCAGATGCTGAAGATGAAGCGGAGGTTCATGATAATGTTTCAGAATTACTTGCCCAGATGACTGTTGAAGAGGAAGAAGCTGAAAATGAAGGTCAAGGAAAGAATGTTGATGAAGGAGATGCCATTGAATAGGAAAAATTTCGGAGGAGACAGAAAACTTTTCCATTTACCGGTAAATCTGGATTGCAGATTGATTTATTGCCAAATGCCAGTCCATATGCCCTCTATAAAGTCTTTGTGGATGATGAAATTATAGACGAATTTGTTAACCAAACCAATTTGTATGCCACCCAAGCTATTGCCAATATGACCCTCAGGAGCAATTCAAGGTTCCATAAATGTACTCCAACTTCCAGCAATGAAATGAGAAAATTTCTTGGTTTAGCTATGGGGATGGGCCTTGTGAAGTTAGGTAGCATTTCTGATTATTGGAGTACCAGTTATTTATATAAGAATGAAATTGCATCTAAAACCATGAGTAGAAATCGCTTTGAAATGTTGCTAAAATTCCGTAACTTTGCCGATAATACCCAAAGAAGAGAAGGCGAGCGCTTAGCAAAAATTAAACCTCTACTGGACATGCTACTAAAGAAATTCCTGGCCACATTTTTACCAGGACATGATATTGTCATTGATGAAACCCTCATCCTCTGGAGAGGAAGAATATTGTTACGTTAGTATTTGACAAACAAAGCCCATAAATATGGCATTAAATTATTCAAAATCTGCTCGTCAGAAGGATATACCCATAATGTTAAAATATATTCAGGAAAAGCTGCAAGTGGCTTTCGAGAAGTTGGAATTGCTAAAAATTGTTTGTGAAGAACTGGCATCTAGTTTGAAGAATGAAGGGCGTACTTTGTATGTGGACAACTTTCATACAAGCTACGATCTGGTGAAATCATTCTTAGCACAGAACACTCACCTGGTGGGCACAGTACGGGCAAATAAAAAAGAAATGCCAAAGGAAGTGGTGAAGGCAAATCTAAAGAGGGGAGAGATAATAGCCCGGAAGGATGCTAATGTAATTGTTGTCTTGAAATGGAAGGACACTAGAAGTGTTCGCTTACTCTCCACTAAGCATAGCCAAGTTATGGATAATATCAGAGAGGAAGAGACAACAGGTGAAGAAGAAAGAACCGGAGCAAGAAGGACAAACAATAAGAAAAACCCCTAAGTAATCCTTGTTTATAATAAGTATAAAACTAGCATTGACTTGTCTAACCAGATGGCATCATAGGCAACAACGTTACGCAAAGGTGTAAAGTAGTACCGAAAACTGAGTCTGGAAATGTTTCTCAGAATGGCATTGGTTAATGCATTTGTGCTCTATAAGATAACTACTAACAAGGCGATCAAAATAAGAGTATTTCGAGAAGAGGTTGCATCAGCTTTACTCAAACTTTCACCAACAGAAAACTATCTCAAACCACAATCCGCCAATGTGCATACTCTCGAAATTAAAAATAGATGCTAACGGCAAGAAAAGCAGACGAGCATGTTCTGTGTGTTATGCTAAACTAAAAGTACAAAGGAGAAAATGAAAGCTCGCAGGAAATAAAAAATGGTCGGTACTTACTGCCGTGATTGCAAGAAAGAGCCGTTTATGTATCTTGAATGTTTTGGGGACCAACATAAGAACTAAATAAATCATAAAGTTACGAAAAGAAGAGTTTTTTTCCAAGTTTTAATGTCAGTTTCATAAAGTTACGGAAAGAAGATTAAGTAAAATATGAGTTTATGTCCAAGTTTTAATTTCAGGGATTATTAAAAAATAGAAGAAGGGGGGCTTCATTTTCCAACTGGCTGCACGTGCCGAAGCCTAGGGTAACAGCAAAACGTTGGACCACACAATTCACTATATAAACATGGCAAAATACATATATTTAAACATACCACTATAAACACACCATTAAAACAGCACAGGCCACAAATTTCCCTATAATAAATCAAATTTGCATCACAGCGCCACCGTACATATATAAAAATGTTCATCAGGCGCCAACAAAGCCAAATAAAATCTAAAACATAGGTACTATCAGTCGTATCAGCCTGGCACGGCGGCCACTGTGTCTAGTTATGTCAGTCATATATGACTGACGAAGCGGCAATTGTAAATGTCAATGTCAATCACATGTAAGTGACATGGCAGTCAATTTGTTAAAACTATCTCCACAAACAACAACAAGTCACGAGTAGCTCTTCCTTAGTTCTTGGCAAATCACACAATTCTTCTCTGGACAAGAATATAGTCGATTCCCTCTCCACTAACGAAGACGTTAACGGCTAACGTACTAGCCGCAGCTTCAGACACAATCTGCCTCTGAATTCCGAAATATCTCATATATACTCAGAAATTATCAAGACGGGGAGAGAGATTCATCGTCAACAGACTTCTTTTATTGCCTTAGGTCGCAATAAGGGTCCATAGCGGAAAGTCGCGATGCCCCGTTAGTGGTTCTCCATTGTTCTAATTTTCGCTGTATATAGGCCAGATAAATGCAGCGCTGCGTACGGGACGTGAGGCCGACTAAATTTGTATGCAACAATGGCGTTTTGCCCTCGCGCGAATTGTTTGGCGTAGCCGGTCAACGGCGAACTGGGGAATTCAAGAAGGTGGGAGATGACGGAGGCCCGAAGTACCGGAGAAGGTGGAAAGAGAAAAAAAATTCCTCTTCTCTCTCTTTATTATTCTACAGCATCGAATGGTCTCTAACTCAAAAAACATAACTTTCTTTATATAAAAAAAGTCTTCAAAGCACTTGTAAGATAAATATTTTTCAATATTTTTCTTATTTATTTTCTAGTCCTATTTACGTTATTATACGTGAAAATATAAGTATTATTGTCTGAATATCCTTAAAAAATCAAAATTGATGGAACTAAACCTCTACTTAGGCGAAGATTGCTTATATAAACAGCAAATATAGAAGTAAGATGATATCTAAACATATTGTTAGTATGACAAAACTGAGGTATTATTTAAACTGAGAATTTTTGGATATCAAGATTAAATAGAGATCTACCTGGAGGCGCTGCCAAAGAAGTTGTCTTAGAACAGCGATAATTAATAACAGAGATCAAGTTATCGCAAACAAGCTGGTTATGTTTAATACAAGCGAATAAAGAATCGCAAAAGTGATAGTTTTATTTAATAACAGAGAATAAAGGAATTAAAAAGAGATGGACTTGTTTAATATTAGCTTATGTAGAATCGCAAAGGAGATGATTTTGTTTAATACCAGAGAATGAATAATCTTAATCGAGGTGTTCTTCTTAAATCCCAGTTAATAAAGAATCGCAAACGAGATGGTCTTGTTTAATATCAGCGAATATAAAATCGCAAACTAACTGGTCTTGTTTAATTCCAGCTAATAATGAATCGCAAACAAGCTCATCTTGTTTAATAACTGCCAAAAATGAATCGTAACGAGATTGTCATGCTTAATATGAGCAAATAAAGAATCATGATGAACTGATCTTGTTTAATTCCAGCTGTTAATTCAATCGCAATCAAGCTGATCTTGTTTAATACCAGGGAATAAAGAATTGCAAACGAAATAGTCTTGTTCAGTTTGAGCGAATAAAAACTATAAAACAAATGTTTCTGTTAACACCTGGAAATAAAGTATTGCAAGTGAGCTGGTTTTGTTTAATATAGGTGAGTAAAGAAAGAAAAACAGTTAGTTGTGTTGATTACCAGCGAATAAAGAATTGCAAAAGATTTGTTTTTGTTAATACAAGCTGATCGACTAGAAATCCAATCACCCGTGATCATAGATTCATCCTGCGAGACGATTTAAACCCCAAAATATTATATATAAAATCTTCGTCCTCTTTAATCACTAAATTCTCTCAGTCTCGGTCTTATTCCTCGTCTGTGAGCTTTGGCCATCGAGAGGCTGCAAGCGTTGGAAACTCGTTCCGCAAAATTTCGATGAGTCTCAAATTGCTGATTTACTCCCGACCGTCACCTTCTCTCGCTATTTCCTTTTTCGTTTATATTAATGACTACGTTCATTTGTCCTCCTTTGTTTTCCATCGTAAACGTCCGAAGATAAGCAAGGAAGTATATTTACGTCTCATGCACTAACTGCCCAAACTTCCCAGCTTTTCAATCATCTGCCATCTTTACTTTTCATGAATCTCTCTCCATTTTTATTACTTCTCAAAAGGAATATCGGGAATTATCACTATTTCCATTGCAAAAGGTTGCATTACTTTTGAGATACGTCCAAGTTGTGGAAGGGCTCTAGTTTCACCACTTAATTTTCTGGAAAAGATTTTCCTTTTAACACTTATGAAGCAACCATCGGGCAACCCCATCTATGAAGATTAGCTGACTATCGCGCATGCTCAGGGGCCCCACCACCAACTTTCTTCTAGTGAAAAGGTGGTTCTCTCCTCTTATACGTAAGATTAAGGTGGTATCCCCGTCTAAAACCTCATTGTACTCATCCTCGTATGATTCTACTACTATACTAGTGGTGGAAGCTTTTTATTTTTTACAGGTTCCTTTAAAGAAAGTAGGCGGTAAATGGTGCATAAATGATATAATCCAAAGAAAAAGGCTCGTTTTGTCTACCCCTAATAAACGTGCAAGGAATGGCAGCGCCCTTTGTCAAATGCAATTTTTTCTATTGAGCAAGATTAAAGTAAACGTTTTTGAGGGTTGAGGTGCCTTCCTCCTTTTCATTCACAATGGAGGTCAGTTAACCGGATATAAAGACGGATTTCAGTACGTGAGGTGAGACTCCGTTTGTGATTCCCAATGCTACGGCTGCAGATGGCCTATCTTAGGCGCCACATGCAATAATCCTGGACTTTTGGAGGCCATCAGCCCAGACGGCATGTTTTCTTGCAGAGAAAAGGCACTTATTACCTTTCGTGGGCGATCAGACAGAGAAATATTTCCCTATTTTGAGAAATATATTATTGAGGCTGGGTTTTAGGCCTTAGGGGCATTTCATAGGAGTTTCGAAAATTAATGAGTCAGCAGCCGACTCAAGAGGCGACTATAACATATATGCTACATCAGGATACGGGTTGCCCTTGGGACGGAAAAAATCCAATAAGAACAAAGTACATTATAGGGTCAGCGTACCTTCGATGACGTCTGGACTCTTTATCGAGTGGTTACCATACGTTTTCTAGCCTGCTGGATTCAAATACTTTCAGATTATTCGTTCGATTGATGATAGGGTGGGCTATACTCTGTCTTTAAAGCAATGTCGCAGATACCTTGATGAAAAAAACGCTCCTGGTTCTGTCGACTCTTTTGTGACCTGGGATTTCATACGAAACTCATTTTGAGAAAGCACATTCTGATACTTGCCCCTTACGACGAATCAGCACGGTATACACCAATTCTTATCGGATCCTTTTTTCTGCTTCTATTTCTCTTGGGCGCCACCAATGGAATGATGACGGCAACAAGGGACCATACCTTGCCTTACCTCTTTTGATTTGTCAGACTCAAAGGAGGCAAATATCCAAAGGAGATTTTGAGGCCATCCCTGTTCACTCCTAACTCTAATTCACGAAAGGATGGCAGCAACAAGGGATATTCGGCACACTCGTCCCTGATCGAGCCTGCACGAAGCTCTTTGGGAAATCGAGAATTTCCAAAAGACAAGTTACACAAACCCCAGAGCTCCAACGTCCAGCAAATAGTTTAGTGCATTATAGAAATTCTCGTGGGACGAATCAATCCGCCTCCAGTAACCCCATAAGGCAACAAAAAACATTTTGTGGGAAACAGCAATCGGAGCTCTTTTTCTAGGAAACCTAAGACTATTTATGTCTTTATTTCGCGAAGACCCTCGCATAGCCTTTGGAGCTTTGTCTTGTATAATAATTTCCTTCAATGGAATTTCCGCGAACACCGTGATAACTGGTAAGAAATGTCGACAAACTTCTCTTTCTGCACACCTCTAGCTATTTACTTTAGGGTGACCATATTAGGCGCGTGTCTACCTTACCCCCCCCCTTCCACTTGGGAAATAAGGGTTTTGTAAGCTTTAGATCCCTCTGTTCAGGCAACATCATTGTATCTACACCTATATAGGAGAATATTTTATTTCATCACATATTTCACTGTCAGATTACCACGATGCGGGAGTTGCTACGCTTAATGGCACGATTGACTAGGTCTTTTTTCCTCCTCAGGAATCTAAGCTGTAGGCAGGCAACCTCACTCACTGTACTAAATAAAGAATCACACTGGTCAGGTCGTTGAATCCCATTTCAAGCAGTTGGAGATCAATGTCCTAAATGTGATTAAATTTATGTATCCTTATTTGAAAACCCGTTTAATTTTCATATCTAGACCTATCCTTTTGGTCCGCGAACTCACCTGCAAAGTAATGATCATTTTCCCCTCAAAGTAGTATTTTCTGAGATTTTAAAGCCTAAAACACTGCCTTCGTTTTGCCTGGAACGGGAATGGTGGCACGTAGTTCAGCAAATGCATAATTAATCTATCTCTATCGAAGAACTAAGTGACATGATGTGAACATTGAGTTCTTCTTCACACTCTTATATCTGTCAGCCTGACTAATATTCTAGAACGTTTGGCTGCTTTGCACACGATCCTTTTCTGTGGTGGCCGCCGAGTTTGAAACGTCCCTTAAAGATAGTTGATAGCGTATATGAACTACAAATTTCTGCTTAAATCTTTTCACATAATTTTATATAATGGTGAGACACCTCCAACAGAGGGTTGGAAGATTTCAGAGCATGTTCTCGCAGTCCAGTCACCCTTAGAAAAAAAGGAAAGGACCGTAATTTTTGATACCTCGTCCGTAGCGGTGTGCCATACGACCCAGTTGGACGCATTTTCTACCTACATTAAAAGCAAGTCGCGTACTCGATGAAAGCTGTTGACTATACTTTATCTATAGAGACGCGGAGACCATTTAACCGAATATTTACCCTAAGTGAGCTGGCTCCGCCTACTCTTCGTACGCGGATACCACACCTGATTCAGTCCATATAAAGTACGCTATGCTTCGACACTTGGGTTTGCAAGACAGGCAATTTCTGCTAGTTCTGTTTAAAGAATTCTGGAGTGTGATCATACTCCACAAATACTGTCGACTCATAGATTGCTTTATCGTCCTATTTTCCGCCTCACTTCCTTAAATTTATGAATGTGAAAGTTGATGGAGAAATTCAGTAATATTAGATTAGTTTATTTTGAAGGCTGCAGTGATCAGCTATCTACTTCATAATGCACCTTTCGCAAGGTTAGCTCGACATAGGATGCTTTACCCAAGCTAAGAGATGAAATATTGTAGGCCTTTCTTCGTAAACTGCATTTCGCCAAGCTGCTTTTTGATGTGAAAAAGGCCTACGATACAGTATGGCGATAGATATCATGGACATCCTCTAAGAGCTCTCTCAGGACCACTAAGGAAATTGTACGGGACACAATCACACCTGATGGAGCACTATCCTGCAATGACTGCTTTGTCCATCAGACAGGTTGGCACATTCTCTTCAAATGCTGCAGGTTATGGTGTATAAACAGAGTTTTCTCAAACAACCCTTCTTAAGGGCTTTGAAACTTGGATCCCTACTGCAGTATTAATCTGTTAGATATCTGTCTCCAACGCTGCCTACGCACGATCTTTCATATGAAGGATTAACTTCAAAATCACACAAGCAGACATTACTTACATAGAAACCTTGCTGATAAAAACATATCTAGAAGGGACAGGCCATATCTTTAGATTGGCAAAATACATTCTACTCTAAATCGTTTCTTATGATGAACTATTAAATGCGTCCCATAAAAGAGGAAGGCAGCCAAAGTGCTAAAAAGGAGAGCCTCCAAAGTCGACTACAAAGTGTGGTCCTCAACAGTCAATGATTGATTTGCCTAAAATCAAATTAGTCCTCAAGCTGCGTCATTATTGGAAGACTAGAGCAAATCTATGTCTGTTCTCCCAGACAATCGCAAATAAAATTTTGTCCGCAGCCAATTCAGGTGAACCTATTATTCTTGAATAAACCGTGTCAATTAACAGCCAACCTGCATCCAACGAAGTCGACAGTCTCATTCTTTATCTTTGATCTTGAATCAAGCAATGATCATTTATGAATATCACAATTTAAACGTCAAAGAATTTTATCGAAAGAAACTTGACTATGATGATCTTGGATATGATACTTGGAATTAAGGGTGAATGCTTCCTTCTGTGAGAAACTGAATGATTTCTGGAACTGAATGAGAATGTAAAATTGAATGATTTCAGTAATGCTCCCTATTATGATACCATGGAGCTGGAACCCTGATAGCCTAGAACCACGGGAACCTGGTAAATTCGATCAAGTCCAGGAAATGGTATAAGGGGCACAAGTGATATTTTCGTAAACCAACAAGTGAACCTGGGCAAAATATTAATATAAATAAATTCGTAAAGTAAAACATAATGGTTTGGCATGCCCCTCTTAAGTCTATTTTCATCCAAAACTACAACGCATCTCATTTTTAATAATACATCAATCGTGGCTAATCGATTTGTTCCCACAAATCAAGGGTTGGCTAGCCTGTGTAGTTGTGTGTTAGTCTGTGTAGATGAATGTGCGTTTTGGGTCTAAAACAATGAAGCAAATAGAGTGAGCGGTTCAAGAATAACCTTTATTCAAATTTCGGGAAAAGTCAACATAATTGGCCGGGATTGTTTGTGTTGCAGTAAATAAGCAAACAAGCTCAAATAAAAGCATAAGAGGAGAGACGAGGTGCATAATCGAGAAAAGTTGAAACAATACAACCCGTTACTTCGCAGCGGTTTTATTTAATCGAATATACTTAGTGGAAAGTAAAGAGGAAATTTCGTCATGAATTGAAATAAAAAAGTAACGAAGTAATGGAGATCGAGGAAGGGCAGACAGTTCTGAAATTAACTAAACTGAGAGGGAAAATGAAAACTCCATTCAGGTGGATATTAGAAAGAGAGAGTCATTTTCATTCTCCCATTTTAGACGAAGTGTACAATGAGCTGTAACGCGCATCAATATGTAGTTAAGCGTTTTCGTTATAACAATAATAATGCGTTTGGTGACAGTAAGACAAGCAAAACTAATATTCCCAATGATGAGTGAAAAAGCTTAAAAAAAGCAACTTATACATAGTAAACTTACTAAACTTTTAATAATTGATTATTTTAGGTATGGAAGGCCCTTTATCCTCTGATAAGCTATTATGTGTGTACATGATTGGTTTGTTCTGTAACTAGACTAAAAAACTATTTGTGATTTATTAAGCTTATTTAGATAATGGTTATCTATCTTCTCGTAGCATGAGAGATGGCAAGGAGGAGCTTAGTGAGACATAGAAGCCTTTGCTCAGTGTTCTTCTAAAATTTTATAGATATAACTAATTTTAAGTGGAAAGGTTATTGGAAAAATAGATGAAGCGAAATTTATCGAGAACGGTGAAATCGATTATGTTGTAATAAATGATAAAAGATATCGTTGGATGGTCAGTGCCTTGTATTAAACCAATATTAAGGGATATTGGCAATCATGAATTGCTTTGGTTTTTAAATAATTCAGTCACTCGTTACATTAGCAAAAAAAACATGGACACGTGAGGTCATATTTGTGGAAATAGAATCCTCTAACGTAATACTAAAATCTACTGAGATATTTGCTCAATAATACACTGATAAACCAGGATCGGCTGATGATTTATAACAGAAAATAACAGGTGCGATTATTGAATCGCTTAGGCAACGTTACCTGTTACGGTAAATGTTCATTTGAAAATGCATACATGGAATAGTGCTCATTAACCCATTTAGTGCCCATTATTTTTCATTTGAATTTTCCTCAAATTATGTCTATATTATACCTGATTTCATAGGAAATTAAAAAAAATAAATCTATTGTAATAATTAAATAAAAATTTAGATATTTTTTTTAGCCGTTTTTACCTACGGTAAAACGCCAAGTCAAGGTGGCACTTTTTTTTCAAAAGGAGTAAAGTTTAATTGTACCCATTTAGAGCTATGAAATGACTTATATGACCATAGTATATATGGTTATTCCACTAGGAGGTTCTAAATCTGCAATCGGATTCGGCGCTAGGTGGCACTATCTAGTGGAAAAAAAACTCATTTAGCCATTCACAGGCACTTGTAAGTTATTTGAACCATGAGAAACCATTGATGCAATAACCATTTATTATCTTATCACAAAACGCCGCAGTTCAGTCGACGGACTTTCTCTCTTGTTTAGGACCATAGGAAAATAGAGCACTTCTGCTTAAGAAATATCTCTTCTAAAAAATGCTAACTATAAAAAAAAATGTGAAAGAAAACTTACTTATTAAATCAAGATAAATTTAATAAAAATAAACTGCCACTTATTCAGGATTAAAATCCTTATTTTATCAAAATTAAAACGTTTACTTTAAATGACATTTATTGAAACATTCAACCATATCAAGTCCAACATTACCTGCTTTACATTCTTTGTACCGTTTTCTTACAAAGACCACATTCCTTTGTTTTCCTCCTTCAGTTCGATCAAGAATAGGTCCTTGAGGAGTAGGCCTAATTTCTGGTAATACTTTTGCAGAAAGAACCTTTGGTTGGGCATAATTTTTGTGAGCAGAATCCTAAGATAGTTGCCAAAAAAGCTTATAACTAACCTCTTAAGGGATAGTAATGCCAAATTATTTCCATTTTCTAAGCAATGAATGATTCAGGAATTAAACATGGCAATACGAAGCAAAATTGTGAAGAAAGGGAAATACCATTTCTTACATCTAATAGAAATGCGATAGGTTGGAAGAAGACAGTCTAAGAGATCCACTCCTTCCATCTATTGATTATGGCCTATGAGAAATAGTTGGCGAACAACTATTTCCTTTTTCTGACTGGTTGACCATCCTTTACAACTTTCAGATGGAGTAACATTGATTATTGCTTCCAATTGTGAAAATACTGTTATCATGCCACTTCAAAAAAAGAAAGTTTGTCGTTTAATTAGGAAGTTATCACCTAATTCTGGATTCCTTCGAGGAAGAACTTCGACAGTCCAAAACAATAATTGGAATTGAATTTCGATGAGTGCGGGTTTTTTTTGTTATTCGAATAATATAAATATGGTTGGCCGGGATTGGTCTTATTTAATAAGGCTTTGGTTATTGGAGGAGTTAAACAAGAATTGCCAAATCAATCATTAATTACACAAAAAAACATATAATACAAATAATTACACTCGCTTGTTATTAATTAATTAAGAAATAAAAGAATTATCAATAATTACCAATAATTAATCATGCAGCAAGGGCTCAATACTCCGAGTATTAATATGATAGGGTTTAGCAAGAAACTACGAATTGAATCTTAGCCTTAGGGGAACAATAATTCACTTTAGTTATCCGAGATGACTCGGGAGGAGACTACGTGACTACGCACTGTCTCGACGAGGAAAGGAAAGGCGTAAATATCTTACTATTTTTATAGGAAAGGGGTGTAACCACAAATAGACGCTCGAGGGGAAAAACTCCTTTGGGTCTGAAACTGTTTGCTTCTTCTGGACGAGTCCTTCGATCCTGACGCCGTCGTTCCAAATAAGATCCTAGCTCCAGGACTGTTTGACACCGTGTTCTATCGCTCGAAGATATCGCCGTCAGTGGATAATTCCACAGAGGTCTTAAAAGAGGCCGCCGATTTCCTTCTGTATTTTCCGAGCTTTGCTCACTCGGGAGCAACGTAGAGACAGCGCACCACCACGACTTGAGGTCTGCTCCAGGGGAGGGTGGGAAGGGGGGTACGTCTTCGAGACTCTTCTTTGGGTGGATTCTGACAGAATACTTCCCCGACTAATTAGGTGACGGGGAATATATAAGCGTTCGTCGGAACTCCTATATTTGGTAAGGGAAGCAATTAAGCTCTGCTTCACCGCCTCGGTATTTATTGCTCGGGGTCGGGGATTTGATGGCGCAACTGAACCAAACAAATTCTCGGCTAATCTCGCCTGAAGTTTGCCCACAGGTGTAGGTCATTGCTTTACCCGATAACTCTCTTTTCACACTACTCCTTTAAACAAAATTTTACTAGATCTCTCTCTCTCTTCGGTACAGTTTACTTTTCTCTTCAAATCTGTAGTAATAGGAACAACGATCTTCCTTTTTCAAAAGTTATCATTTTTCAGAGGACTTTTAGATGTTTTGTTGGAACGTATGGTAGCTGTGATTTTGATTCAGAGAGACTTGATTTGCACAAATAAGTAAAAAAAAATAGAAAAAATTTCATGATCATTTGTGGTCATTAGGTGATTTATCATATATTAATCAGATTTTCTAAGAAAAATCTGAGTTTTTTTTCCTTATGCTCTTTATTTCTTTATTTGTTGTTCTTCAAATGTAAAACGATGAAGTTCAATACTTTCTGGCACATCTGGTAAAAAAATTTATGATCTTTGTTTTTATCATCTAACCTCTCATCATCAAAGGTTCCTCATCTTTTAATTCAGTTACTGCTTAGTCGATTTCAACTATATCAATGAATTGATGATCAGTACGAGTCATTTTGTTCTACATGTTTTACAGTTTCACGAACTGAATAGAAGGAATTTGGTGGAACGGGTAAGCTATGGAATCTCTGAAAAAATAAATAAAATGAAAAAAATAAAATAATATATATATATTATATAGGAAAAAACTCATATTTATCAATTTGTTTGAACATTGAAAAGTTATAAGAATAAGAAAATTTTTCCTTGCACGCCATTTTTTTTTACTGATTATCCAAAGAATATGGAAAAATTGGCAGCCACACGCCCATGGTATCTATTTAAGGACCAAACTTCTAGACCATACTATATTTGAATAGTGTTACTTTCAAACATTTTTTTTATTTCCTAGTAAACTTAGAACTTTATTTACTTAATATAAGAATATTAATCAAATATATGTATTACTTACCGGAAAATTTTGATTGAATAGTAGGTAAAACAAAAACGTCCTTCCTTTTGAGATATTCACAAATCATTGAAAACTCAATACCAACAGTATTGCCAATATTCGCAATGAAACTAGTGTAAATTCTAAAAAATTTAATAATATTTATGACAACATATTCATATATATGAAAACTTCATTTATTGATGAGATATTATAAATTGGGGCAGGGGCTTCTTTAAATAGGACCATAGGTGGTAATTGGTTAATTAACTAAGAGCATTTAAATAATTTTGTATATGGGTTTCCTCAAACTCTGGATTCCACTTCCAAATCCCTATAAGAATTTAGACGGACCCTGTTTAATTGGTGTAGTGAATAAAAGAGGAGATCAATAATTGTGAGAGAACTAAACGATAAACACCTTAAACTTCAACTTTGTAAGAAAAAATGACGCATGGTTCATTTACAATGGTTCAAGAGTTTGCAATTAAACCGTAAAATTAGGTTTTGAAATTTGATGACATTGGCATCGGGATCTATTCTGAAGGAATTTATTTTTCCATTATTTAATTCTTAGTTTGTTAAAGTTTGTAAAGAAATTGATGAAGTTGAAATGAGTTGAACTGGATTTCTGGGCAAGATACTCGTACATGGTTGAATATTCTAAAGATAACAATACCATCATCAAATGCCCGGCTAAACTCTTAAAGAATCCAACGTGTGTGCCCTTTTCTCTAAAAAAGTAGTCAATTTTAACTCTAGGTTCCTATCCTCTTCTGCCCAATATCACATTATAACCACCTTATCTCACCTCTCAATCTCACTTCCCTCGCCCAGTTTCCCCCAAATGCGCTCGCTACAGTACTCTGATCATCAAAAAATAGCTGCTCTACACTTGACAGTTTTCCAACCAGTCTATGTTTATATCTTACTTGATATCATACCAAAGGTACTAGGTAAGATTCTAGCCTTCCTGTCGCTAAGTGTTGTACTTCGAAGGAAGCACTAAGGTCTTCTGATTCCGCTGTAATTTGACGTTTATGGGCGAGCTCCCTTAGCACGCGTTTTGCTAGTAGAAGGCCACCCCCTACGGTATGTTCCGCCTCTGCCAGTGGCCCTGCGGATTATCTTCCTCTCTGCTGGTATTGTTGTTGCTGTCCATAATGGTAATTCGGGACACCAGCTTTAGCCTTAAGCGCGTTTTCGCTTAATGTAAGATATGTATCTAGGGTTGCCCTCTCCCTGGCATACACCAGTGCTGGACCCCAGCCTTAATTAAGTATGACCAAATAAAGATGGATTCATTGGAAGATATGTTCATACTCCTCGTCATTCAAGTACATCCAGTATTTGTAGAGAGTGACGAGTGTAGAAATGTCCTCACGGTCCTGGTGTTTCAACCTGACGGATCCCCAATTTTCTGTCAGTTGGGCAACAACCTTATCATAGCGTGTAGGTGAATTAGGTTGATTGGGCTGGGAAATGTTTAGAGGTGCCCTACCTTTATCTGCCTCGAACGGTAAAGGGGGTCTTCTGAAGAGTATATCCGATTCCTGGTAAGAAACCTCTTACTGATTCTGGGACTTGAGTGTTTCTGAGACCTTGCGACCTACTAGGCCCTGGTTGCAAGGGACCCCTTTCCTTGTTGTTAGAGACACGGGGCGATGCAGCGAACTCCTGGCAGACTTATTGGGGGTATGGCCTTGGCTGCCTTTGACTGACCTCTTGAGATGTACCAACGTTGATATGGGAGTTTCTCCACTCTCAATAGCCTGTTCGAATTTCTCCGGAAGATGGGGTTCCTGTGCCAGTTTTTGGGGTATCATGATACGTTGCTTCTTTGGCCTAGACGGACAGCGCTTGAGTTACCCTAACGGGCTCCCCAAATTAACGATTTAACGAATAGAAGAATAGTCACTTTTTAACTGCACAGAAAGCAACATGGGAGTGGAACACTGTCAGGATGATCCGAGAGCGAAAAACTATTTACCTTACCCCGCTGGTCAAAGAACAGATTGATAGGGTTTCCCGCTCCCTCGGTCCTTTTATAGTCACAAAAGGGCCTAAAAAGACAAGAGTTAAATAGGGTTCGCTCCGGGGACCGTCTGGGAAACTTAGACAGCAGTATTTTTGGTAGTTTTAATTTATGAAAAATTAATGGAGGAATAGTAAAAGGTTTTAGAATGTACAATGAGAGAAGTAGAGAATAATAACAGTAGGATCTATTTGGGAAGTTTACCTCGTCTAATATTATAAATGACCGCCATGTTATCTGAAGAACTATGAGCACTTGGATAAAGGATAAGGTGACCAGGGCGGCCAGATAATTAGGCTAATATATATTTGAAAGTGTCGGAAAGTTAGAGGCAGGCTAAAAGATGTTGGAAAGACCAAATTTTTTGCCGATGCCCCTGAGGGAGGCGTCGCAATATATTTTCAACCTATTGGCACGTGAAAACTTACAAAAAATGTTACGAGTATGGATAAATGGTTTAATTTCACAACTATTCAAATATCACAGCAATTAAAAGTGATACTTAGTCGAGCGTGACTCTATATTCTACAATGTCAATCGGTTTTAGTAATAACATTGTAACTATTAGGCCAATTTTAACGAAATTTGAAATCCTTATGTTGTTTTACATTCTCTTTCGGATGATATAATGGTCAAGGCCCTCCTGAGAATAGCCCGGGAATTATTTTGTTTTAGCAATAACATCATATCTATTTAACCGATTCTAACAAATTTAAAATCCTTATGTTGTTTTAGATTTTTTTTCAAATAATATACTTGCCAAAGTCCTCCCACGCTTACCCGGTGAATTATTCGGCAATAACATCATAGCTATTCGGTCGATTCTAACGAAATTTGAAATCTTCATGTTGTTTTACATTTTCTTTCAATTAATATAATTGCCAAATATTTTATTCTGGCAAAACCATCATAAATAACGGCCTATTCTAATGAAATTTGAAACCCTTATGTTGTTTTAAATTCTTTTTAGAAGGATATAATTGCCATAGTCTTCGGAAAGTTATTCTGGGAATTATTGAAAGTTTTGAAGGTCGTAAGGTAAAAAATCAGAATAAGTGAGAGCAAACAACTTTTTTGTCAGAAGACCTTGTTTGTAAATAATAATTCTTCTTTCTAATGATATAAAATACGATAGAGAAAATTTCCCACTATCAGCATTCAAACACTTCAACACCTTTGCAGATTTGCTTGTTTCAATAATTTGCGAATTGACAGATTTGGCTAATATTAGAGGGGATGTTAATGAAATGAGTCCATTTAATCTTTGTATTAACGCTTCATTTGATTTTAAAAAAATCGAATTTTACACTCCTCAGCAATTTTATCAGTTGGCGTTTTTTCTTTTTGTACCTGATTTTATCGAACTCAATTATATTTCTTTAAATTTGTTTGGTTATTTTAATATTTCATTTGCCTAGATTGATATGCGTGGATTATTATATATTTCAGCTCTCTCGGCTTCAAGATTAAGAGTTTTCAAAGCATTTCTTTTCATTCATTGTTTCCTTGTATTTTCTCTGATTTTCACTTCTGAGGATATTTATGGATGGTTCACGTATGGCTTCCGTTCATAAAATCTTCGGTAAAATCATTCCAATAATTTAATATCTTCACTTAAAGATAATTTAACCTCTTTTTTTATTTAAATCATGCATAATTTTGGTCTCCTTAAATTGTCTTGTTTTACGAGATTATGTGTGGGATTTTGGATATGTGTACTAGCAAACAAATGAAAAAATAAGCTTTCATTTTCGTTTATCAAGGCTTTATTTACGAAATTCCATGATTGATAAATTGATAAACAAACGAAACCGCACAATATCATTTTCTTTTCTTTTGCCCTTTTTTCCATAATCTCATCTGACTCTTGTGAAATTCCTTTTATCCATTTGGATTACAAAGCTAGACATTTCGTTAGGTTTCTTCAGCGACATTATTCATTCTATTTTAAATCCCAACTCAATGCATTTCAAAACTTGACAGCCAGTACAAGCTACTAGCCTCATTCATATAAAGAGGATAGTCAAAGACAACCACAATAGAAGAATTATGTTGTAGTACATGCTTGCAAATAGAATGTATTTTATCATTTAACACCTTGACTCATCATGATTCTAAAAGAAATAAGGTGATCAATTTTATTTATAATTTTATTCATCTTACCACACATCTTTGAGAAGATAACAATTTTTGATACGCTATACATAGAACAGAGCCTTGACAAGTACCATTGGTCATGCTTTGCTATTCTGATGGAAATTTATATTACTGATATTAGCTAAAATCTTATTTAACAACCATTGTTCTTCTTTTCTGAAATTGAATTCTTTCAAATTTCTTAAAAAATAACTTTCTTTCGTAATCAATTAAATAAATTCGTTGTATAAAAAAAGAGTTATGGAAATTAAGATAGGGTACTAATAATTTTCCCACAGCATATTCTTGGAACTTAAGTCTTATGATTTGGGATTTGTTAAATATATTAGGTTGAGGAATAAGTTCTTGCAGTATTTTTTTAATGTTGTGTTGATTTAAGTTTTGTTAACGTGGTTTGTGAACATATTAAAAAACAATAATAAATTTTAAGATTAAAATTTGCAAAGGTTAGGCTACGTCTCTTAACAGCGTAAACTATTAGGCTTTTGTTTACGCTACGTCTTGAAGTTGAGTAATAAGTCATTGCAGTTTATTTAAAAGTTGTGTTAATTTAGTTTTTGCTCTGTACCCTTTAAAATGGAATGTCAAGTTGAAAGAAAGGGGCACTTTCGCCACTTGTTGTTATTAATTTTCAATCGAGACGGGAACAATGCAAATGCAGCCAAAGCTCGTCGTGATATTTGTGCTGTGTACAGAGAAAACGATTTATTAGAAAGGACAGGTCAATGGTGGTTTTCACGTTTCAAAAACGGTCATTTCAATCTTAATGACGAAGAACGTTCTGGTTGCCCCATTAAGTTGGATGAAGATCGAAGGAACGCCCTTCTTCATGGAAATCCTGGTCAATCGACTAGAGAATTGGCTGTACAATTAGCGTATAATAAAAAAAACTGTAGTGATTTACCTTCATTCGATGGGTAGGTTCCAAAACTCAGTGCATGGGTTCCGCTCACTTTGAGCAAAAGCAACAAACTTCAACGCTCCACGATTGCCACTGGTTAGCTTGCTCGTCACAAGGCTACTCGTTGATATAAGGACAGATTTCTTCACCGCATCGTCACTGGCGACGAAAGGTGGTGTGTTTTTGTCAACATGAACCATCGAAAACAATGGCTTAGCCCCAATAAAAAGCACTTCAGTGATTAAAGCAAGGACTTTATGCACGAAAGAAGATGCTGTGGGTGTGGTGGGATTGTGAAGGCATCATTCTGTATGAGATCTTGCGAACAAAGAGATTGTCAATGCAGAACTCTACGTTTAACAAATGTATCGACTCGCCGAAGCTATTCGTGAAAAGCGACCTCATCGACGTTATGGAGTCGTTCTACACATATCATTTCTCGTTCTCACATTGCCAATATGACAAAAGACGCCATCCAAATGCTTAATTAGGAAATCCTGCCGAATCCTCCATATTCACCAGACTTAGCTCCATCGGCTGTCCATATGTTCCGATCGCTCTCCAACAATTTGCGCGCCATTTCGTTCAATACTGATGTGGAATTAAGAACCTGGTTAGACCAATTCTTCGAGTAAAAATCCAGAGATTTTAATTGCAGAGGCATCGAAAAACTAGTAGAACGTTGGGAAGAAGTCGTAAATAACAACGGAGAATACATTATTGATTAAATTGCATATTGTAATCAATTAAAAATGAAGTTTTCTAAAATTATTGATGGTAATGAATAATTGTGATAAATCCGCACGACCTTATTCTTCAACCCAATAATTTATATATTGGAGAGCAAAGATGATTGTTACGTATCCAGTTATACATTATTCATAAATAATGATTAACAAAAACGAATAAGTCTAACCAAAATTGGTTTTAAAAATTAACATAACATTTGAAATTGCTCATTTTACAGGTTATTGAGCAAATCTACCTAGCTACAGTTAACATCCGTTTATCAACATCTATTTTATTTGTCTGCAAGATTAGATGAGCAAAACATCATCGAATACTCTTGTAAAAATCCGCTCATAGTGAAGGGATTCAGGCGAAATATATATCCCAGGTTGAAATCACCGAATCCCTTCATTATTGTAAAATACGAAAATTTCACCTCCTAACACCAACTTCTTTATACATAATTATAATTAAATTCATTGAATATATATTCAGATGAAAATATAGCGATAAGAAGATGAAAGGAAAGAAACATGCAACGAAAAGATATATGTCAGGCGACCGTGAGATGGTAAGCCAAGAATACATACCTGTACGACATTGCGCCCCATAACTTAGTAAGGTGACTACATAGTTTAAGAGAAAGAAAACAAAAATAATTTCTAAATGTATATATTTGATCCTGCAATAGTCTTAATGATCTATTCTTTGAAGCTTCCTTGAGGTGAAATACGAAAATTTCACCTCCTAACACCAACTTCTTTATACATAATTATAATTAAATTCATTGAATATATATTCAGATGAAAATATAGCGATAAGAAGATGAAAGGAAAGAAACATGCAACAAAAAGATATATGTTAGGCGACCGTGAGATGGTAAGCCAAGAATACATACCTGTACGACATTGCGCCCCATAACTTTGTAAGGTGACTACATAGTTTAAGAGAAAGAAAACAAAAATAATTTCTAAATGTATATATTTGATCCTGCAATAGTCTCAATGATCTATTCTTTGAAGCTTCCTTGTCTGAGGGTATAATCAAGTAGTTTTACTATTTGTGCAACATCCTTTTGGATTTTCAACGCAAGTGCTAGGCAGTTCTAGTTGAAGAAGCTTCGATATTTTATAGATGGCCACAAAGATGCTTCTTATCTTATTATTTTAGTTATTATTATTCTATTTCCAGTTATTTGACAATTGCTAGATTGCAGTGCGTGAAGAGTCGCTCCCCGATATTGATCACTCATTCCAACATTATACTTTAACATATGGATTTATAAACTTCTCTATGTGAAAATAGTTACTTTTCTTGGTTTCACTTGTTGTATTATTTGTTCGAGTTTGCTGTATATTAGGAGAGAGAAAAATTAATCCTGCCGTCTCCCTATAGTCTAAAGTAGCCATTGCAGCTTATTACATATATAGCAACATTCAAATGCTACATGCAAACATAAAGATGATTTTCTATTGTGGAGACAATGTTCTTAACTGAGATAAGATTAAGTTCTTTAGCATTTGGGTCTCTTGATGTCAATTATCTTCTCCTTGACCCATATAACAGCGGTGGTATTGACCCTAATAATATGTTTCCTTCGTTTTAACGAAGAATGCAGATATATTTCCTAGCTCTAAAAATCTCTGTTTTATTATATAATTTGAGCTGACCGGACAAAATAGCAATGAACGAACAAAATTAGGAGGTTAGTAGTAATGTGGTAAGCGTGAGAAGTGATTCCTCGATTGCGTATATGTAATAGTAGTAATACACCATCAGCTATGGTGAGTGAGAGAGTAACAAGGAGTAACAAGGAGTAACAAGGAAAGTAAGTACCCTAGGAGACCTTACGGTCCATTCAAAGAGGGTACCTTTGCACTAGCAATCGAACAGGCACATGGCTGCTCAATTGTTTTGCGTCCCTGAACGGCCGCTTTTCAAGACTTTATCTAGTCTTGACTTGAACTGGTCAACAGATTTACTGTTGACAACTTCCACTGTCAGTGCGTTCCACTTACCGCAGATACTGTAGGTGAAAAAACTTCCACACAGATTGCGGTTGTAACGCTTCAGTTCAGGTTTGAAGCCGTGATTGCGCGTTCTGTTCTCACTCAGTGTGAAAATATACCGGTAGTCAACATTGTCGAACTCTCGAAGTATTTTGAAGACTTCGATGAGCTGACCACGCAGTCTACGGGTTTCCAGCGAGAACAGATGTAATTCTCTTAGTCTATCCTCATAACTTTTATGTCGGATAGAGGGAATCAGCTTGGTTGCCGTGGCTTATACGCGTTCCAATCTCGCGATGTCCTTTCGCCATGAAGGACTCCAAAATTGTACGGCATACTTCAGGTGTGGTCGGACAAGTGAGTTGTACAGGCACAGTACAATCTCCTATTTCCGATAACCAAACTGGCGCTTAATATAGCCTAGCATCCTTTGGGCCTTTTTCTCCACCTCAATGCACTGTTTCGAGAACTTGAGGTCACAAGTGATTGTTACACCCAAGTCCTTCTCAGTTTCGGTGGATTCCATAGCAGTGCCCTTAAGGATATACTGAGATTGGGGGTTTCTGTGGCCGATATGCATCACTTTGCATTTCCCCACGTTAAAAGACATTTGCCACGTGTCCGACCACTCCCCAATCTTCCCAAGATCTTCCTGCAGGCAGGCAGTATTTCCAGCCTTTGCAACGTTCATACCAAGCTTGGTATCGTGGCCAAATTTGGAAATCTTGGCAACCATGTCACCGTCCATGTCGTTGACGTAGATGATGGATAGTAGTGGTCCCAGTACAGAACCTTGAGGCTCCCGCTAGTAACGGGCACCCACTCAGAAGACTGTCCATTTACCCCCCCTCGTTTCCGTCTGACACTTAGCCAGTTCTCAATCCAGCTGGCTACCTTTCCGTCTATGCCAAGCGCTCGCACTTTCCGGAGAGGGCGACGATGTGGTACTTTATCAAAGGCTTTCTGAAAGTCTAGGTAGACCACATCCACCGCCTTGTCCCGATCGTGCCCACTGAAAACGAAGTGAAAGAATTCCACAAGGTTCGTCAGGCATGACCGTTGCCTTCGGAAGCCGTGCTGGGAACTCCTCAGTAGCAGGTTTGACTCTAAATACGACGTCACTTTGTCTACCATGATGCTTTCCATGAGTTTACCGACTATCGAAGTCAGATTGATAGGTCGGTAGTTCGACGGTTGGTTATGGTCTCCTTTCTTGAAGATAGGAGTCACCTCCGCCTTACGCCAGTCTCTAGGAACGCATTTGGTCCGGATTGACTTGTTAAAGATAGCGCACAGATGTCGTGATACTTCATCGCACACTTTCTTCAACACTTTAGGTAGAAGCCCGTCCTGACTAGGGGACTTATTCGTCTTTAGGTCAGCGATCTTTTTCTTTATTTCTCCTTCGGTAAAGTCCATTGCCTCCAGCTTTTCCCCCGAGTAGGAATCCGTCGGCTGGGGAATGGGACCACACTCTTTAGTAAACACTGAAGAGAAGTAGTCGTTGAGGAGGTTAGCATTTTCTTCATCTGAATACTTTAATGTCCCCTCCTGATTCCTCAAAAGGCCAATCGTTCGACGGATTGGTTTACGGCTGTTCACATATCCAAAAAACTCCTTGGGATTCTTTTTACAGAGTCTCGCCACTCGGAGTTCCTCAGACCGCTTAGCCGCCCTTATACTGGACTTTACTCCCCTGGCTAGCCTCCGGTATTCGTCAAAGTCCCTTGGATCTTCAAATGCCGGTACACATTTCTCTTCTCCCTAAGCAGTTGCCCGATTTCTCGATTAAACCACTTTGGTTGAACAGAAGACCAACGGGGGCATTTCAGAGGGATAAAACGCTATTGAAGACTCATGAATGTGGTTTTGAAACTGTTCCAAGAGTCTTCAACAGCATCGCACTTTTCTAGCCTCACGTCAGTCAGTCCCGCGCGTAGACCTGAAAAGTCTGCTCTTCTTAAATCCAGTTTCCTTGATTTACTAGATGCAGGCTCTGCCTTGGGGACTTTGATTACAAATCTAATTAGTCGGTAGAAACTGCCACCGAGCTCCTAGCCAACACAGAGGTCCTCAACGATGTCATCCTCAGAGGTGAAAACCAAGTTGAGGATATTGTCTCCTCTCGTTGGCTCTCTTACCCATTGAGTCAGGAACTCGTTGTTCGTGAACTCCAGGAGTTTTGCGTTCTCGCCACAGGGTTCTCTGGTTTCCCAGAGAGCATCAGAGAACGGCTCTCATTGGGCAGAGGTGCCAGGAAATATTATGGTTTCAATTAAAAACAAGTGGATCTGCTACGAGTCAGAGTTATTTGGATTTTGATAACCATGTGAAGGATAACTTGCAATAAAGAGTGTGTTTGTGTGTGTTGTGCTGCAAAGGTGGTAGATGAAATAAAGCATTGTTATAATTGACTTGAGATGTGATAAGCACGTCCACCAAATTGTACCCAGATCTCTATGTGCGCTGAAGTTTATGTGCACTTATGAATGGATCGAACCTGCTACCGCTACGTCAGAAGGCTAACTTCGTATCACTTCTGCTGGAAACAGCTATCACCAAGGTGATACAATAGGGGTGCCTTTTTCGTTTATTGTGAAATATGTAGCGAAATATTTAAGTGTATCTAGGCGTATAGTAATAAGACTGGTTGCAATGGCTAAAATCTCGGTTTAAAGTAAATTCACCCCAGACTTGTGGTAGACAAATGAAAAATTATTTTATTATTTAATATAGTTTGGAATGTTGCATTAATTTTTTATGACATGGTTTCACCAAGTATAGTTGTTGTGGTTTAGTTATTTTAATTTTTATTTCCTTTACTGTTGGCTGGATATCTAATAATTTACACGGATGCTGCAAAAGTTTTCATATTAGGTATATTAAAGCAACTCAGTCGTCGAAGTTTTGGTAAGCTTCGTTAATGACGTGGATGCATCAAGGTGGTCTTTTGTTTAATTATCTTCATATTTTCACTATAAAATATTCTTCAAGGTCAGATCTCTTTTAATTCACTACTTCGTTTTTTAAAAGAAAATGGCATCAATATTCTCATCATATTTTCCAAGTTATCCTTTGTAAATACACTAGCACGATTTTCCTTTAAGATTCTTAAGTGCTTTGTTTTATTTTAATGAATACTTATGTTCATTACATATTAATAGACGTATTCATAACGCACATTGTCTTATGACGCTTCGTAATGTAAAGAATTTGTACTACGTTAATTTTATTTGTGATTTATGTAGGTGAAATATGAGTGTGTGGTTGGATCATTGCCAAAATTGTTGACGATCAACGATGCAAGAGATCAGATTAGGCACGTAATTCTCTCGAACGTCCTCTCATTCTCATAGGAAGAGCTCTCGTTAGGAGTTTATTATTCACTGCGAGTTCTTCTGTCTTAACTTCAGATCTTATATTTTATAACGCATCTGTTTTCATATCCCTCAGAAGATAGAAATCATCTGTATTCCATTTTCATCCCTTATAACCCAAAGAAGAGGATTTATTTGCAGTCAAGGATTACCTTTATAAGCATTCAATAAAAGCCCGTTTCCTCGAAAGCTTCTCATTTTGATGTAGCAAAAAATGGACTTTCTTATTTGGAAACCACCTCATGCAGCCAATTCAAATTTATCATCCTTTCCACTGGCAAAATGAACTGAAAACACAAATCTCAAATAGCTCTAGGGAGGAACAAATTCCCCCAATAAAATACGACATGTTTAGCGTCCATTTCTCTATTTTTTTTAATGGATGCATGTTTTGTATCTTTCATATTTTTAAAAATGGTCTATTCTTCCATTTGCTTCACTGCACTATATAGAAATTAAGCGGTATTTAAATGGTAAAAGGAATTTAGAGTGTGAGATGTAAACTCATGTAGAGTAGAGCATTGAAGGGATTATTGCAAATGAAAGAGAAATCTTTGATTTTATGGCACATAAAAATAAAGTTCAAACTATGTAGCAGCTAATGATTTTTCCTATAAAATAAATCATGGCAACTACCAAGACACATTCTTGACAATAAAATAATACAAATTGCATTTTTACAAAAGAAAATGAAACCCAAGATATTAGATGGAAGCAAGGAACCCCCATGATAATAATATTTACCTTGGCGCATCGAAAGGGCAGATTTTCTTTTGCTGAGAGCACAACCAAAAATATTGTTAAAAATATAATTCGATTTCGACAAAAAGTTTGTAAGATTTCATTCTTTTAAAATATCTAAATTAAATAAAAAATTCGATTTAGACATCTAAGTTTCACTTAGATTTTTTTAATTGACTTAAGTCTTGCGTACCTGAAGATTGAATTTATTTTATTGAGATAAAAAACCAAGCAACAAGAAAATATAGTTGTTGAAAAGAACTTAGTAATTATTAGAAAGAGGCATTGAAAATTGATGAGCTTAACAGAATTTGTCTCCTCAAGTTTGGGTCTAAGCCCGTGAGGAGAATCAAGAAAAAATTAAATAACTAGAATTTTGTATTAAATAAAATTTAAATTATAATTGAAATAAAGTAAAGAAATTTTAAATTAGAAGAGAAAAGTTAATTTCAATTGTGATAAATTAATGCAATTTCAATTAAAATAGAGTATTTCAATTTTATTTGAAATAAATGAATTTAATTTGAAATAAAATAATGGAATTTAATTTGAGTTAAAATATTCGAATTCAATTCCAAAATTAATATAATAATTCAATTTAAATTTGTTTAAAGGCAAGCCAATTCTAATGGTAAGTAATCAATTAATTCCTTTTAAAACGAAATAAATGAATTCCATTTCAACTGCAATTAATGAGTGCACTTTCAAAAGAATGCAATTTCAAAAGAAATGAATTAATTAAATTTCAATTCGAATAAATATGAAATTTGCTTTGAATTATAATAATATATTTTAAATATAATAAATGAATTCAATTCAAAATTAATAAAGATATTAAATGGCAATAATTCAATAATATTTCAAATCAAATTTAGTAATTTAATCTCAATTGCAATTAATAAATGCAATTTCAATTTAATGAATAGAAAATAATTAAAATTGAAGTATAAGAATGAAACTTCAATTGCAATTTCAAGTTTAATTTCCGATGAGGTAAATTAATGAAATGATAGAATCGCTCATTTTAATATTTCCACCCTGCCACACAAAAATAATGAATGACCAGCCGCTTATTTGCATATAATAATGATTAACATCTAATTTAAGTTACAAATACGATAAAGTAAATTATCTCCATCAAAGGTCAATAATGCGTTTACTAAAATATTCTTAAACACTAATTAAACTAAATTGCTGCTTTGTGCATAAGGGAACGGTTGGAAAACGAGATGTTATAGATCCTGCTCCCGAAAATATGATTGTATAAGTAAATATTTTGATAAGATTAAGCATTAAATTGCATTCAATAGGGCTTCAAAAAGAAATTTTCAATGAAATAATGAAAAGTTCTTGCTACAAATAACATAGATAAATTTTAACTGGGGCCACAAATATTCTAATCCTATGACAGAAGAAAAAAGATGTTAAATGGCATATCTTTATTAGATGAGACGTCTTTTAACCTTTTCAAAGGTCATCTTCTGGGGAACAAATAAAAAAAAATACAAAAATGATTCTATTTTATTCGATTAAGAAAGTGATGAAATGTGTCGTAGGTTTGATAGGTTCACACCTATATATATGTTATTTACATTCATGTTTTCTTAGTACAAGACTATTTGTGCTATAAGTGTTTCGCTCTATTGTAAAAGGGTTCATTATTACATGGCATATTATTTCAGTAATTAATGCATGTGCCCATTTTCAGGATTTGATAGGTGTAAGAGGGTACTTATTTGTGAGGTTTCTCGCTGGGCATAATTTACGTTTTAATTTGGTTGCCACAGGTGTATCAGGTTCGTATAAATTGTATTGAAGTTGAATCTAATTACATTTATATCACAGGTTTCTTTGTTTATTTTCAGTTTAAATGTGAAACTGAATTGTGCTAGTTCCCTTATTGTAGATTTTATTTCCTATGAAACGGAGAGAAATAACAGGCCTTAAAATATTTTAATCTTTCTACCTCTAGTTTTGTCCCAAATTTGTCTTGAATATTTATTCAGGCCCCCAATGTCGATTGCAATTTTTATACTCAGTAGAGCCTCAGAAACAACTTAACACTCCTGCATAAATTTATAAGTGAATGAGTCAGTTTGTCTTAAAGCATCTATAAAGGAAAAATAATTAATCTAAAATTAACATAGTTCATAATTATAGATCAGTATGCTTTTAAGACTACTATTGAGAGGAGGTTTTAATAGAGTAATTTAAATGTGGATTTCACGCCCATCATTTCCCTTTGCTAATCGAGTAATGATACTCTACTTTGCTTAAAATTAGTTTTGGTTACTTGAAAAATTTTAAAGTTTATTTTACACATACACAGGACATACAAGATGAGCTTTAACATTCAGCCTCATAGAAAAATGATATTTTAACATTTGATACTGATAAAAGCTAATAATTAATCATATCAAACCAATGTGACCTGGAACTTGATTATTTCAGATTATAACAAAAATAAGATTTTTTCAACTTAATATTATATATTTTAGAAGCGCAGTTTTATTTATTTTAACCATTTCAGTGACGATTGGGAGAAAAATGTTCACAAGAAATCATGCCCTATATTATTTTTTAATATATTAAAGAATAATACAAATGTATTCAATTTTCCGTCCACTGGCGTACCAAATTTTGTCTCGAGCACCAATTGTTTAGCCATTAATTTACCAGTTATGCTAAGAAGATTTTTAAAATTTAATATCACTATTTATCATTTTCCATTCACAAAATTTGTTCGAATCAATTTGAGTAAGAGACCTGAAATTTGGTTTTAGAATACGTGCGTTATGGTTTCATTATAGATCAAAAATCAAATATGTATACAATTTTTATCACATTCATTGGTGTTATATGGTTTCATAGATAATGCCGAGAGCAGATAATGAATTCGTATAATTGTCTAAGAAATATCAGAAAATCTTGAGAGAAAGTGCAGGATTAAACGGATCATGGATGCAAATCGCATAATTATCTTAGAGTATAAAATGGAGTTATATCCAAATTGACCCTTGAGTCACATCGCGTTTAAGCGTTGATTTTAGCCAACATTCCTATTTATGTTAACGATAGGCACTAAACATCCAAAGTGGTTCATTTGGTTTATTTTAAAAATACTGCTCTAACTCGTTAACGAAGATGGTTAAAAAATATTCAAATGCAGGATAATGATATAATTTTGCTGAATATACTGTAAATACCATAAATGTTGAAATATATTTTCAGCCACGAATGTTCTAATTACACTGTGGAACAAAATTCACTTGTGTCTTGTCCTTGGGTTAAAAGCGTTTTTTCCCAATTGTTTGTGGCTCTATTTAATAAAATAAATGTCAATTTTAATCCACAAACCTTCCTTTTGTGGCTAAACATTAAATTTTTAAATTAAGCCATTTATGATAAATAACATTATTTTGATGCAAATAGTAAAAATATATAAAAAGTTTCAAGGGTTAGTTTTTTTTCACTTATGGTATAAACAAGATATACTGTATTTAAAAAGATATAGACACAGTAATACAGTAGTAATAGCTATTATTTCCCTTATATTATGTTTTTTGCGAGATGGGAAGGAATGGCAGTTCTCTTACATTCCATATAGATTCAGCACCAATCTGTTAAAAAATAAAATTCAGAGCTTTCTAGAACCTTCAAGAAGTTTTAAAAAGTTTAAAGAATTTCTAGAACATTTGGCAACGTAGATGATTCTATAAATGCAAATAATATTTACTCAACAGATCAATTTAACCCAGTCATCACAGCGCAAACATCGTCACTCATCATTGATAGAAGCATTCACCACACATGGGTGGCACCAAAAGGTTGTAAGCATGCGACATACGCATTTTGCTATTTCTTCGGCGAAGTTATTAAGAGATGACCGAAAAAATACTCTGTAAAGAAGTCTGCTATAATATGTGAGACATACAAGACATATTTTGGCATGCCAGTCGGAGATCAAGAAAGAACTCTGGAAGGAATAATATATATATATATATATATATATATATATATATATATATATATATATATATATATATTGAAGGGGAATCGACCCTCTACCTCCTCTGTTATTTAAGACACGGGGTGTAGACGCCTTGGTTCAATCTCGTAACCACAGCCCCTTGACTCTCATCCCTATGAAAAGCAGAACGGTTAAAACTGCAAGATCTCCCTTAAAAGCATGTATTCGATTTCAACTCAAGTACGAAATTAGAGACGCGTTTCCCTCAAGCTCGAACGCTCATCAGAACCTGAGGTAATACGTCCTGAAAAAAACCGTTGGAGTAGGAACTCTCATGTGGCCTGTCCAAAAGCTCCCCCCCTCCCTCCTACCCCTACCCCACTGGGATGACGATGTATATATACCCAATAGTTGGGAGAAAACGTGGTAGAATACGTGAGTAAACAGGGCTACGAAGTCCCCGGCAATAGGCCGGGGTACCAAGAGAAGGGACTAAGAAGCAGCTCATCTTCGAGCTAGTTCCTAGGTACCAAACCGAACTTTAAGTTAACTTGTCCAAGTTCAACTAAACACCGTGGTAATCCTCGCCCTTGAGGAATACCGAAACGAAGAAGAAAAAGCTTCTTCTCAAGCCAGTTTTCCGGTGGTCACCCCGAACGTCAAGTTGACTTGTTTAAGAAACAAGTTGAACTCACTCTCGTCAGAGAGACCTCTCCTATCCTGGTACATCATAAAGCACAGTGATAGTCCTCGCCGTTGAAGAAGACTCCCCCGAGTCCACTCCTCCAGCACTCTCCTGAGTCAAAGTATTCCAGTCTTAGCGCATCGCTAGACAGTGCGAATTACTCCCCAGAGTAATCTAAAGAGGAGAAAGGAACATTCTTTCACTATCCCGTGGTGATATCCCTTCCTGCCAAAGGCGTGTGGCTCTGCATCTGCCACACTCACCAAGGTACCTTGTGGCTTTTAAGTTATGCGTCCGCAGCATCCATCTGGCCGGGCGGCACGTGCAAACGAGACAATAACATTCGTAAGGGAAAGTAGCTCATTGAGTTCAAAGTCAGACTCAAACCCGATCCAAGGGGTATCCACACAGGTATTTGCGGCCAGTAAAGACCGTTTGCATTTGTTTTCATATTGAAGTGAGTGGTGGGTCAATCATCACTATAATGTCAAAGAGGTCAAGTTAGAAAGCCTTACTTAAAAATTATTGAAGTCCATATTGTGTCTTTAGTTCGTAATATTTCAGTGGTTCTTGTTTATTTGTTTTTTTGCGTTTTAAGTTAAGTTTTAGTTTGTTTCAACAATTTTTGTTTAATCTGTCCTCGTATCGCAACGTATGGTACAAAGAACCCTAAATTATAAAGAAGTCAATAATTAAGACAAAAATAATTAAACATATATAGCGCTCTTAGAAAGATATAACGTTAATCACGAGGCAGTACTTAAACAACCCATACGTACGAACATCCTGCTCTCACTTGGACCTTTCTATACGAACGACATAAATATTTGGTGTCGATGTGTGGGCTGCTTCCTATACCACGACCTAAATAAATATGTATATTGTGAGGGTATGGAACGTACATAATCGCATGCTGCCAGATAATCATGGGAACGAAAGAAATTTGTCGTTTGAGTTGACCTTTGTCTCCTCTCTCTCCCCCACACCCTTCCCCAACAAGCGACAGGAGGTCTGACAAAAGAAGGCTTATCTCACAGAGAAGCCTAAATTCTATTTGCCTTCTTAATGATACCCTAAAGATTGTCCATAAGGTGCTATGATAAGCGAATTGTCGTAAATGGAATCTCTCTCTCGATTTCACACAATCCGCGGTATAAATTACATCGCCGTTCATCCCTCTAGAGCAGTGTCCCAAACCTACTCGCGTAACCCTCACGTTGAAAGAGAGTCGTTGCCGTAACGTATCGACTGCCAACGCGCCGCTGAGTTAACTTGGTCGCTGTCTCAAAGTGTTTCTGAGGCAAATCCCGCCCCGCAGAGTCTGTGACTAGAAGAATACGCTCAGTTGCTCTACGAAACTTGAGAAAGGAAAAGGAACATCCAAATAGTTACTGAAAGTTACTATTTGTTAGTGTCACATCCAGTTAGGAGTAAACTAACCGGAAGTGCACTCAGCAGCCCCGAACCCGTCGTCTAATCCCCCCTCTCCCTAAGAACTCGTGTTAACGCCACCTGAACCACCCCGTCTGGACCTGAGTAGTCGTCTCTCCAATCTATCACAATTAATGGTAATCTGTAATCTCAGTGTCCCTCTATTCTTAAATTACCTATGTAATTAACAGTGATTGATACTTCCATTGAGTCATTAGAAATCTAGACGCTTAACGTCAGTGTTGTCCTCCCCTCCTTGTTTAAATAGATTCAAGTGAGTCATTCCCTGATATTATTATTTTTAGTTGCTTTCAACCCGGACTAAACCGTGGTTAATATTTAATCTTTATTTACCTAAATGCCCGTTTAACTATTGCTTCTAATTATTATTTTGTGTAAAGTAAAGTTGATTTTGTACTTGTGTTTATTTGTGGTTCCTCCTTTTTGACGTACCCTTGGCAAGACTTTAATTAAGAATCCCTTCGGCTAATTTATTCAAACTGTATTATGCACTCTTATAATTTAACAAACACAAACCTTCTCCCAGTAACAAGTGGAACTTTTATAGTGAGAATCCTGGTCGCGGCACAACCCGCCTCTAACCAGCTTTCGCATGTTCAGTAGGAATTGAAGCCTATATGTATATATATATATATATATATATATATATATATATATATATATATATATATATATATATATATATATACATATATATATATATATATATATATATATATATATATATATATATATATACATATATATATATATATATAAATATATATATATATATATATATATATATATATATATATGATCGTAGATTGAGTCCTAGGATCAATACCATCGACTTAAATAAAAGCGGTGTGTCCAGATCGAGGACTAGAATAATTATTGGACCAGACAATGAGCAATTCTACGACATATATATATATATATATATATATATATATATATATATATGTATATATATAATTATAATGTGTTTTGTTCATTTGTATAATGGATTTT
This sequence comes from Ceratothoa steindachneri, assembly GCA_963969495.1. Lineage (NCBI taxonomy): Eukaryota > Metazoa > Arthropoda > Malacostraca > Isopoda > Cymothoidae > Ceratothoa > Ceratothoa steindachneri. Next base: position 209,684,671 of record OZ018318.1, read on the forward strand.
TTTTTTTTAACAATTCTATAAAATTAGGGGGAAAAGTAATTTGGAGGGAACCAATTCACCACCCAAGCGATTGCTTCTTTTGCATGTTGAAGCCATCCAAACACATGTATCCAGACTTTCAGTCATCTATTGCGCCAGTGCCAAATAGTTCTGATCTCCCCGTACCCACTCTTCCTAAAAGAAAGCAGCAGCTTTATAAAGGAAAAGCGGTTCGAAAGTGAATAAAGTCATTTATCCAGATTACAGAGGTGCAACTGAGGAAAGGAACTCAATCTCCCTCAACCAAAATGATTTTAACGATCTTATCAGAGATCCTGGTCTCACAATTTCCAATGCCGAGCTTTTAACTTCGAGACTCAACCAGTGCGATGTTTTAGATGATAGTGTTCAAATATCAGTTCAGTGAAAGTGTCGACAGTGTTTATCAAGCTTTTTTACACCGCAAGATGAGCTTTGCTTTTGTCACAATGTGGCCCATCTGTTTGAGACAATCGGAATGGCCTGTAATCCCAAAGAGTGGCCCCTCTTCATTGACAGCTCGTCTAGAAGCCTGTTATGAAAGTCTATTCATAACATGAACAGATATCCATGTCTTCACCTTGCTCACTCGGTCCAGCTTAAAGATGAATATAGAAGTCTCAAGATCTTGCTAGATGCATTGAAATATAAAGAGTACGGTTAGGAGGTTATCGATGACTTCAAAACGATAGCTTTCTCGATGGATCTCTAAGGCTGTTTTACCAAACTTCTTTGTTACTGTATCTTTGCCTTCAGGACAATAGGGACACCATGGCAAACTACCATCAGTAGGAGTGGCCACCACAGATCGAGTTTTGTGTGGGGAGAATAAACGTCAAATGGGAGCTTTATTCGAACCCAGAAAAGTTTTGTCTCCGCCTCTGCACTTCAAATTGGGCCTTATGAAACATTGAGTCGGAGGTCTAGATAAGGAGTCTACAGCTTTTAAGAATATCCAAGATTTCTTTCTTAAGATATCTACGGCAAAGGTAGAAGCCGGGGTCTTCTTCGGTCCACAAAAAAATAGATCATGGAGTGCAAGGAGTTTCCCGAGAATCTCACTAGGACGGAAAATTCAGCGTGGGAGAGCTGTATCGCAGTGGTTCTAGGTTTCCAAGGTAATTACACAGCCGAAAAGTATGTAGAGCTTGTTGATAAGTTGGTGAGAATCTACGGCAAGATAGGTTGCAGGATGTCCCTGAAAGTATATTTTCTTGACGCTCATCCTGATCATTTTAAGAAGAACATGAGAGCCTTCCTCGACGAGCATGGCGAGCTTTTTCACTAGGATCTAAAGGAATTTGAACGCCGCTATCAACGATCGTATAGTGAAAATCTGTTGGGAAACTATATTTGGGGTCTGATTCGTCAAAGCAATTTACAGTAAATCACGGAAAACTACTCATTTCTAATATTTTAATTTTCTCACTTATGTAATTCTAGAATAAATAAACGCTCTTCTTGTATCATATCGTTTTGTTTCTACTTAATGCAAATCAAAGTTCAAATTTGGCACTTTCTTCCAGAGGGGATAGGTAAATTTCATATAAATAGCATTATCTTAGACACAAAAGCAAAGTATGAAATAAATAAGAGTTTTTTTCATGTATTCTAGTCATGAGCAAATAGAAAACAACAGTTACTACCCAAAAAAACAAAAATTGTGTTACACAGTGTTATAATTCTCTCTCTCTCTCTCTCTCTCTCTCTCTCTCTTTATATATATATATATATATATATATATATATATATATATATATATATATATATATGAGAGAAGCAATAATATGATAATTAACCCACAGGAAAATGAAAAGATGAATCCATGAGCAAATAGAAAACAACAGTTACTACCCCAAAAAACAAAAATTGTGTTACACAGTGTTATAATTCTCTCTCTCTCTATATATATATATATATATATATATATATATATATATATATATGAGAGAAGCAATAATATGATAATTAACCCACAGGAAAATGAAAAGATGAATCCTTGCACTTTCGAACTATATTTGCAAGTTCATTTTCAAGGAATATCATGAAAATGGAGAAGACAACCTTATAAAGGTTACAAAGATACGAAAGAAACGCCCATCACAGTTCTGTCTGTGATCGTGGATTAACTCTTAGCCCTAAATGTTTTCGTTCTATTTATAATCCTTTAAAATGTTTTGTGTTTTTTTCACCCACCACATTTCATTCATATAAACGGCGTTGTTGTGTGTATATCGTTTTAGGGATGCATATGTCTGTTATTAGTTGCTTATTGTTCTTTTTATTGGTATATTTCTTTCTTGTTTTTCTGTTTTTCCATTGGTTTGTACTATGTGATTGGCGCTCCCTTCGTATCTTTGTACCCTATATAAGGTTGTCTTCTCCATTTTCCCGCTATTCCTTGAAAATGAACTTGCAAATATACATAGTTTGAAAGTGAAAGGATTCATCTTTTCATTTTCTTGTGGGTTAATTTTCAAATATATTTATATATATTTATATTGTAAAATTTAGGCACAACTGATATGGACATGATTATTTTCGGAATTAAATAAACGTCCTTCCTCAAGTCTGATTTCAGACGCCAGAATGGTGCTATTAGAATCAGAATCGGAACCACATGAAGAATAGTTTCCGGCTTTAGGAAATGTGACAAATCTCCAGGGTAAACATCTTGGGGATATCATTTAGCTAGGGATAGGACCCTGAGTGCAACTCCCATTGGTTTCCATGTAAGCGCTCCTTTGAAACTAAAATTGTTTTAAAACGTAATCTTGAAATCTGTCGAAGTCACAGAAAAAACGATTCATCTTTAACCAGTCATTTTCCTCATTCAATAATGGCACTAAATACATTTCAAACAGTTTTTTTATGATTTATCTAAAACCATTCTATTGCTCAAGTAAAAAAGCATTTAAATAGTTATGCAAAATTCAAAACCTGTAATAAGTAGATGAATTGAAATAATATTCAAGATCAAGGGATGTTTTAATGTGACAAATGGCCAGAAACCGCCTGAGATGTAACTCCTTTGTCTATAAGAATAGTATTTTTGGGCCCTTTGTAATATATCATTTCACAGTAGCTTCATGTTATATATCTTTCAATTGAATCGATTCGAGAAAATACAGTAGGCTCTCTGGCGAATCTTAATACAAAAAAGATTATTCACTGCCTCAACATGTTAGAGAAATTTGTTTTTTGCACTTCGAAGCAAATCAAGTCAGACTTGGATGACCTCTAATCATCGTTTAAGTTGAGGAAACATATTTTGCCAAATATACGAAAGAGCAACGTATATGTGTACATACAACATTGTAGTAATTATCGTTTCCGTATCGTCTCTAAGAACAGAAGCCCTTGAATTGGCAACATAGAAATTATCGAGACAAGGGATGCTGCCAGCCTTCATCCTATAATATTCAATGGGTCAGCAAGGAACAGTTATTCTAGCGATGAATGGAGATCCTACTGCACTATTCATCTCTTGGAAACAAGAACAGAACTGCAACCTCTCAGTGAATAATGTGGAAGTGAATACTGGTGTGCAGAAGTAAACGAGTAAATCATATTGGAAGAAATACAAGACTTACATAAACACCGAGGGTAGCTGCAATCAAAGAGTCTTAGAATTCTACATCATGAATCATTCATTGTAGCTTGATCGTTTTACTGAAAGTCCTCTCGTAATAATATTTCAATCAATAGGTGTTCAATAACCTAGATAAATAGAATCATGTTTTCGGATTTGGAATACTGAGTATTTTTTATTTGTGTATTATTTAAGGTCACACAAGACAGATGCATAAAACAAATTAGCATAGTTTTATATTCTAATTATAAGAATTATAATCATTCTGGAATAGGGTGACGCTTCTTCATTTCGAATAAACCTGGATCACAATTGTTCAGGTAATATAACATTAAGGGACGATTCTTCAGGTGGTATATCATAAAGTGAAGATTCTTCGGCTGCAATCTCAGTGGTGACAATAATTCAAAATTCTCAAAAGCTTTAAATTGCGTTAAAGAAACGATTGTTTAATGCTATATTCAAGAAACTTTGAGTGACACATAAATAAATACAAGTTGAAACAATATAGAAAAAGTTTTTTTATTACCTGCCATTGAAAAATTATTTAAGGAATATTGATTTTAATTATTTTATTTGATTCCAAATCCATGTTTAACTCTAGATCTCACATCATTCAGATAACTTAGTTCGGAGGTAGAGCGGGTTGAGTAAGGGGCACCAGGACAACAAGCTAAGAATGGAGTTAGATCAAGCTAAAATAAAAATTAAAATGTCTTATTATAGAATTAGTTAATAAGGTTGAAGGCCAAGACAATGGCTCCGTCGAAAAATTAAAGGTGGCATCATAAATCTATGGTGTTACAAAATATCAGTGGGATTTTATCAAAACTTGATCAAATCCATGCCAAAGAATTTACAACAAGTCATAAAATCCAAAGGGAAGATGACAAAATACTAATATAAGTTTAGTCAATATGAAACAGGGGTTTTATGATAGAAATGATAAATCCTAACCTTACTCTGTAAAAGAATAACTAAATTTACTCAAGATGAAGTTCAACAGCAACAAAGAACAACCTTTCCATGCTTTTGCTATGTCAATTTAAATGAGTATTCCAAATTTAAATGACGAAACAAGTGCAATGGATAGAAATGAATGCTTAAATCTTTTCTTTATTATATTAATATTGAGAGAACAAATATACTTTTCCTCAATAAAGGATGGATTCGCTAAAAGGAAGGTTGGAGACTTCCCAAATACTCATACCAGGAAAACTATAACGCCTTGTTCTCTTTATGAGAAATTTAATAAAACTGCACGTAACAGCTTCAAGAATAACATAGGATACTTCAACAACTAGTCACCAGAAAATAATTATTATCACTGATAAATATATTATTATTACAAATTAATGTTGAATAAAATTATATGCAAAATATATAAATAAAAGAAAGGGCTAGTAATCTATGTGCGAAAATATGTGAATGGACTCTCACTTAAAAGAAAAATAAACAAATGATATTAGTTGATAATATACGAATATTATGTAATATAGGTAATGATTTCTCTTAATAACACTAGGTAATTGGTCTAGGTTACATAAATTTAAACGCAAATGAAGTTTTGATCTTTAATTTCTCATGTTAACATCATGAAAGTCTACAAAATCGCTTCCAGTTAATTAAAATAATGAATTAATATATAATATGAATGTAAAAAACAAAAATATTATATTACTGTAAAAGAATACTTGAATAATTCCGAAATTATTACATAATACAAAAACATCTCAATAACAACATATGAAAATATTACTAATAACTTTGTCAAAATATCGAAAGTTCCAATATTTTGGATGAACTAAGCTTGACATGGAACCTTAAATCCTGGATTTCAATATTTATCATACTTATTAACTTTTCCTCCAGTAAAAGTGAATTTTAGTGTCAATTATATTTTCAATTTAAAAAAAATATATTTATTTTCAATTTAATTAATCATGGGAATAAGGGACGAACAAGTCTCACCTCAGAAGAAATATGACTTCTGAAGGAAGAATGGTCTTAGAGACAAGTCAAAATTAACTGGCAGACCATAGGTAGTTTGTGAATTGTAACATTTACAGATCTTAGTAAACGTATTTATAATTTGGCTTAAATAGTTAAGTTGGGTAAAGGAAAATTAAGGCCTATTTTATATGCTAAACATGTTTGTATGATATTGGGATTAAATTTGAAAAAAACTATAAAATATTCTGCTTGTGATTTTTATCAAGCTCTTATCAAGACGTTGCTAATAATAACTACCATTGCATACGAAGTTACATGTGTTTCTTCAAAAGAGACGGAAGAGTTCGATCTGAAGCTAAAAATCTGCAGGGTCAAATGCCGTTATATTACGGAAAAAAGGTAATTTAATTTTAGAGCTGGTTTCGATGTCGGATATGAGTTTTATTATATTTTTATTTGTTGCTTCCAAAAAAATTCTTAAATGCCTCTGATTCTGTTTTCTGCTTCAAAGATTGCTAGCTTAACTTGACACTTTTAATTTCCTTAATCTCCTCAAAAATGTAATTCACATAAAGAAATATGAGATCAGAAATTATAGAATAATTTTAAAAGGATTTGCTCTGGGTATAAAAATGACGACATCATGACGGATGTTCAATATTTAATGAACTTTGTAAATGCTTCAACACCCGACACAGACAATTAAAATTGATACTACGAAGTCGTGGCTGGCAGAAGGGACACATCAGCCGTTCTGACTGCGTAATGCTACAGAATTCCTCCAACAACTGAAGTACAGGGTGACAGAACACTCGAGCAAGAAGCGTAACGGAAAAATTCTAACATTCAAGGCATATTAGAACCATTTGATTAATCCAAATAAGTTCCTAAATAAGATTAAGAATCCTGTAGAGCCTGGAACAATCTGATTTTCTCAGATGATAAAAATGCCAGAAACAGTTGCATAACGTTCACAGTAACAGGTGGCTTGCCTAAAATCTATGCGACATTTCACGTATCATTAAGAACAAGTTCCCTAAACTCTGATGGCCATTGGGTTTCTCCACTCGCTGTGACCTCACGCAACCCCGAACTTTGAACAGTATCTTAGGCTCAAGAAGAGTTACTAGAGATTCTGATCAAACTCTAACTGGAGAAGGTTACTGCCGAAAGTTCATACTTCTGGAAAGAGTCCAAATTTGTTGTCAAGGAATTTCTATGATTTCACCAGCGCCAATTTTTGGCCTTATGATTCCACCGATTCTAATGGCATGGATTAATATGTGTGGGATCGCCTCTTTCGTTTAAACAACTTTTGTCTCAAGAACTTTTGTCAAAAAGTTATTCCTTTGGGTGTACATTTCTGCATATATGTATTCTGCATAATGTATATATACATATGTAAATACTGAAATGAATTTAAATTGAGTGGAATTTTTTAGGACAAAATTAAATTTTTAGGGATTTTTTATCATTTAGGGATGAAATAATTATATTAGGTTTCAAATATATTTATATATATTCAATAAAAACCCCTTTTAAACCCTTAATTTTAACAGTGTAGATTGATGTTGAGTCATAAAAACTGGAATCTTAAAAATTAATTCTCTTTTTACTTTTGGCAGCTTTTTCCTGAAATTGCAACACTGTGTTATGGAGAGTATCATATTTACTACACAATCCGTAAAAAAGCAATAAATATATTAGATCAAATAGGCAGCCATAATATTTATATATTTTTTATAAATTATTATTAACGCAAACATGTATTTTATACACATGCTGTATTTGAATGTATCGTGAAATACATGTAGGAACAGCATGTGTGCATTGCACGTGCGCACGTGTACATTTAAGTAGATGTTTCATCAAAAAGGAAAGAAGAGAATGTAATTAGAAAAAGTATTTCGCAGCATAAAATATAAGTAAATCCGAGGAAGAAAAACTCCAATGCAGAAAGAAAAGAGAAAATAATCATGAATATTGTGACAGACTACAGCAATCGTTCTATGGAGAATTACCTTGGGATTAATGCTTATAGCCCAGTTTCATTCTGAATTTGTTTTTTTTTAATAAAAAACTTTGTTAAGTTCATTAAAAAGAACTAATTTTATATAATAGTATATTTTAAAAAATACCTAGCTGGAAGACCTTTTAGAGGACGGTTCCTTTAGACCAAAGTTCCTTTAGACCAAAGTTACTTTCCACCAAGTTTCCTTTATATGAAAGTTCCTGTAGACTAAAATTCCTTTAAACTAAACTTACTCTAGACTAAAGTTCCCTTAGAAGAAACTTCCTTTAGACAAAAGTTCCTTTAGACCAAGTGTTGGCAAGCTTTTTTGGAATACGAGCCAGACGCAAATTCTATGAAGGGATGGAGGGCCATATTCATAATTTACCTTATAAAATTTAAACTATTATAGGTATAGATGTTATATTAGGTACCTAATAATGAATAAATGAAGGTAATAATAGTAAAACATGAAATTAAAAATTATGATAGATTGTTTATTTTAGCTTGTAAACATTATAAATTTTGCATTGAACTGATATTTATAATGGAGGTTGAAGCCACAAGCAGTAGGTTTTCTAAATGATCATCCTTAGCTTACCTTTGGTCAATTTTACTAAGGAAAATAATTGCTCACACGCAATTTTCATCACATAACCAGTCATGTGGTATACAGCCCTCGTTCAAAAAGATGTCTTAAAAAATTCTAATATACATACATCCTTTGCGTGAATTTTTTATTTAAATACTTTATTGCATTGAATGTCAATGAGTTTCATTTTGAAATTCTTCTGCTCTGCTGTCCACTTTCATATCAAAAGGAGTAGCGAACAGTTTTAAATGGAGTGTGCGTGATCGAAAAACAGCGATCCAAACGGAATATTCCGTTCTTAAATCGAGTATCACAGTGTTCTGGAGTGTAAGGAAATGAGCCTAATTCGATTTCTCCAGCTGACATTAACACAATCGTACTTTTGTTTCAAATGCGGTTATGTGTATGTCAGAGATCAAAGAAAGAGAGAGAAAGATACGCGCTGCCTAGCCCTTCAATAAAGAAAGAGACAACAGACACCTGGTCGACCCTAAAATGTCTGCGCTAATGGAAGTGCGAAATCATGAGACGCCGGGGTGGAATGAAAGTCCCCCATTGCAGAAAGACGCAACAAGTTTAAAAGCCCAAAAGGTCGTATCGGGAATCAGACTAAGTTCTGCTTCGCCGAATTACGAGGGGCGGTCAATAAGTTTTGCAATTCGGATATAAGGAAACGAGATATGAGGAAAAGTGTTTTATTATTTTTCAATATAACTACCCTCGACTTGAATACACTTGCGCCACTTGTCCCTGAGGCTTCGAATTCCCGACTGTTGTTCAATCCACTCCTGGACGGCGAGCTGGACATCTTCATCGTACCAAAACTGGCGTCTACGTAGTGCAGCCTTGAGCTGGCGGAATAAAAAGTAGTCGCTAGGGGCGAGATCTGGACTGTAGGGAGGATGATTGAGCTCCTCGAATCCGCACTCGCGCCGGGCAGCTTGTGCAACTCTAGCCTTGTCGACTTTGACGACGTTCAAGTCGATCATGGGGTGTGAGGTTTCTAGGGATCCAACAGGCAGAGACCTTGGTCATGGCCAAATTGTCGTGGATGATGTTGATAACACTTCCATGTGATATTACAAGTTCTTGCTCGATTTATTCGACCTTTACCCGTCGAATTTCGTGGATCATCCCCTCCACAGTGGCCATATTGTCTTCGTTGGTCACGTCTGACATGCGTCCTAGGCAGGGGTCATCTTCAAGGGACTCACGACCATGGCGAAACTCCCTATTGCAACAAGCAATGGTAGCATAGGAAGTGGAGGTGTCGGTGTTCACTGCAACCATGCGTCCATGGATCTCTTTTGCATTGGTGCCTTCCTTGTGAGAAAACTTGATCAATGCGCGGTTCTCAACCTTCTCCATTGTTGAAAGATTTGTGACTGACGATCTGCGATCAGCTACTGCTTCTTAAATAGACGAGGCAGGAGCGTGCTGCTGCAGGTCCTGGCTTTTCATAACTTGTCTTAACCCCCCACAAACAGCCATCCCCCTTCCTCTCTTTTTCCATACCGATTTGCAAAACTTATTGACCGCCTCTCGTATATTCTGCTACATGTCTGGCGAATACACCGTTGCTCGTAACAGGTATCTAGTCACAAGTTTCATAAAACGTGCTTAGCAATCTTGTTTTACTATGAAACTTGATGACCAGGATAAAGCTTGGGCAATACAGATATTATGCAAGACATTCACCCAGTATCTGCATCGTTGAACTTTCGTTCAAACATCTTGTTTTATGTTTGGAATTCTCATGGTTTTCATCCGTATCAACTGAAAGAGCCGGAGTGGCCTCAGGTATCCTGATATTTAATTAGCACGTTGCCCTATAGATCATTTTGATGAAATTCTAGCACATTTTTACAGAGAACATCCTAATATTAGCGACGAAGAATCTTCCAATGTTGAAAAAAATTAAGAAGATGAAGTAGTTTTTGAGAATGAAGTTACACCACGATTGAGGAAAAATCTGCTCTCTGAGATCACCGGCTTCTTAAACAAACATCATGAGTACATCTGTTCTTTCTCTGAAGACAAGCAATTGTTTTTCACCCTAGATATTGAACAACTTGTTCACAAGCTTAGAGTCAACAGTGACAACTACATAATATAGGCTGTTCATTGACAGGAGAATCAATCGCTGAAATATGTTCGCCTGGACAACGGCAACAAGTTACCCTCTGTAGCCCGCGCTCACTCCACTAAGCTGAAGGAGATGTATGAAATGAAAGAGAAAATTCGTTATTATCAGCATGAGTGGACAAAGATTGCGGTGCTTCACTTACTGGTGCCTCACATTTCCAGAGGTGAGCATGGATAATTAAAAGCTGGCAATCTTTGATGGTCCTCACTTTCTTCAGCTCAACCAAGCTCGAGAGTTTAAAAACTCAATAAAGGAAGAGCAACTGGAAGTGTGAAAGGCTTTTGTTCCGGTAGTGAAGAACTTTATTGGCAAATGAATGCATTGGCGTGCATAGGAATTGTTAGCCAGCAAATAAGCACAGAAACCAAGTCTGAACAGAAGCAACGGAATTTATCTTTTGATTTCGCGATGCAAAGCTGTCTTAAAGCAATTGCAAAAACCTACATGACTCATTATGAAATTGTTCTGTAACCTAGACCTCCTTCTTCATATAATTCTCAACTGCGCTTCACATATAGGGATTGGGGAACATTCGTCTAAAATATTTAGTTTAAAGAACCTTTTTCTAAACGTACTTTGGTTTAAATCAACTTAGTTTTAAAGCAGGGGTCGGTAAGATGCAGCTCGCTGGCCGAGAACGGCCTGTCATTCAAAGTTGTTCGGCCCTTAGTCCGCAAACGCAATATAGCATCTACCTGGCCCGTCCTATCTAGAAATAAAAACCTAAATTTTAGATTTTTATTTCTAAACACGTAGAATCTAAAAGTTATTTGTAAACTCGTAGAATATTGAAAGGTATTCTTGGAAATTCGATAACAATCAAGAATTTACGCTAGAGCATTCTGGAATAGCCTTGAATAGTTCTTCCTGTGTATAAATTCCACTGAGAGCGTTAAGATTTAGGTAGTCAATTTCACAAAACCATTGAGGCTAGATGTGTCGTGACATAACAAAGGAATTATTAAATTATACGAATCTAAATAGTTAACTTTAAAGTGAATTAAACTAACGTTACTAATTCTCGGACGTAATGTTAAGAAATTGTAAAATAAATATTTAGTCAAGTTAATAAATGGTTTTAAATGATTTAATTTAATTAACAACAATAAGATAATTTCTTTAGTAGAAATATTTAACAAATAGTATGCCAAAACTTATTGAAAAATATCAAACCTTTATAGCTAACTATGATATATATGCATGCATTTTAGCATTTTAATAACGCTTAACCCATAAAATTCAGGCAATTTGGTTTTGAAATGTATTGATTTTTGTGGAATAGTTATAAAAAATCATTGCGCCCTGAATAGGGCCCCTTACATAATCAGCAAACATGAAACTTTCACTGACAGGGAATTTAAGAAAAAATGCCTGCTTGGTGCATTAGACACTTCATATACCAAGACAAACACCTTATATTTGAACATCTGTCTCTCAGCAAGAACAGTTACACGAAATAAGGAGCAGGTGAGCGCTCCATCAAATGGCGGTGCGTCCCGTGAGTGTGTCCAATTTGGAGATGACAGAAAGCAACCTGAAGCCGTCGCAGCATTGATGGTTAGGTCCCTGGGAACGGTCGCGGGTCTATGACACGTAGCTTAAGTTCCCTTAAACCATCTCTCATCTTCTTTTCTAAGAAGCGCTGAGGGCAGCCCGCATTCCTGCCATATAATCAGTTTAAGTAAGAGCGAAACGCTGCTCTGGTCGCCCAGTCCTCACAGGATCTCTAGTGCCATCATCGGCTGGCCTATTTTCCGCAATTTCTACATATCCTGGAATCCAGCAGAAGATAATCTCGACATTGGCTGGCTTGCCGAAACCATCGCGTTACGGATATTGCAACCCAAGTGATGCGGAGAATCCAAAGACCCGAGAGCACTCAGTGTGATTGTGATCGATATAAATCACAATCTGGTCTCAGAACCTGTACAAGAGACCCGAAGGCTGCAAATATGATCCTTCCATGCGAGTCAACCACTTCCAAGCGAACCCCATTTAGAAACCATTCTGAGTCAGAGAGTAGCCATTTATGGCGGCTAAAGTGCACCTCTTTAGTCTTTCTGACACCTCATAAATTAGAGTGTTGATACGTGGAGTAGGCATTCTACAGGAGCAGACATTCTTGAAGCACTGCTCCAGTGTACTATAAACATGAATCTGGACCTATTAAAGCTAGTATTTCTAATAACCGATGGAGGTTCTATTATGATTGAAACAAATAAAGGTGCCGTGGCTCTTCTTTGAAACTTGCAGAAGATCTTAGAAGTAAACATGTCATGAAAGTGCAATGCATAATCCACTAAGAATCGTTGTGGACGTAGTGGTCAGAATAGTAAATATGACTTTCTACACGGGATTAAACCACCATCAGTTTCAACAACTTTTAATGGAAGCAAAGAATCAATATAAGGATTTAGTTTCGTCTTGCGAAGTTCACTGGCTCATTCGAGGTGCTATTTTAGAAAGAGAATATGCATTTCAGGAAGATATGACTGCATTCTTTGAGAATAAAAACATAAATGCCACAAAATTTCGCGATCCGAAATGGTTTTCAAGACGGGCATTTCTAGAATATTAAACATCCATTTAAAATGCAAGGATTTGCAGCTTCAGAGAAAAATCATTTAATACATGACATGTGGGGACTGTTGTAGAATAGCGTCAAGTGCATGGTAGATTTATAATGCAAACAGAGTGCAAGTTAACTGAATGTAGGTTGGCCAAATAGTCGACTATCTTGGAAGTTCGGGGACAATAGAAAAACGCTACTAAATTGACTTTACTAAAATGCAAATTAATATTGTACAAGGTTAAAATGGGATTTAAAACTAGCTATATACAGATTCGAAGTTCACGAGTCTCAGCGGCTAAAACGGGGAAGACTTGCCGGGGACGTTTGCCGTACAAACAAACGAATAATATTGCCTGAAGGTCGCTCAAATTACCTTAAGTCTATACGAAGCCAACGATGGAGGCTTATACTGAGGAGGGAAAGGGAAGTCGAGAAAGCACTTACACAAGACAGTTGCGCGTTGCTGTTACCTCGGAGATTTGTGCTAAGGGGGTAATCCTTGCAGTGGGGAAAAGTTCAAATAATAATCTATTGGCAATGACTATTATGGGATAAACTTATATCTTGCTATCGAGTTAGGCCACGAATCTAAGACTGGGCGCGTTGCTTTCGAGGGGCAGGTAGAACGACTATTAGGTAGACCAAGAATTAATCAAGAGTACCCGGAGCTTGAGGGGTTCTCCGAAAAATGTGCAGAGTCCAACGAGAAGCGAATAGCGGTTACTGACGGGAAGCGGGCAGAGGATAATGACGGGGCAGGCAGGCGGCGAATACTGCCTTCCAACTCTGGCACCTGAGGATTTATAGTAGGGTAGAATGGGATCACCCCACATTCGTCCGAAGGAAAGCGTTCTAGGGTCCGACGCATCGGCAGGCGAGAGTAGTCCATCTCTTTTAGCACGATCGCAAGAAGGTTCCTACGAGGGGCCGTCAATAAGTTTGGCGAATCGGTAAGGCAAAACAGAGGTATGGGGATGGCTGTTCGTGGGGGTGTTAGGAAAAGTTATGACCTGCAGTCTCACGCTCTTGCCTCGTCTATTTAGGAAGCAGTAGCTGATCGCAGATCGTCAGTCACAAATTTTTCCACAATACAGAAGGTTGAGCACCGCGCAATGATCAAAATTTTGACCAAGGAAGGCAACAATGCCAAAGAGATCCATTAATGCATGGTTGCAGTGTACACCGACACCGCCCCTTCCCCTTCAACCATTGCTCGCTGGAATAGGGAGTTGCACCGTGGTCGTGAGTCCTTTGAAGATGACCTCCGTCCAGGATGCCCGTCAGACGTGACCAACGAGGACAATGTGGCCCCTGTGGAGAGGATGATCCTCAAAAATCGACGGGTAAAGGCCGAATAAATCGAGCGAGAACTTGGAATATCACATGGAAGTGTTATCAACCTTATCTACGACAATTTGGCCATGACCATGGTCTCTGCCCGTTGGGTCCCTAGAAACCTCACGCCCCATGATCGACTTGAACGTCTTCAAAGTCGACAAGGCTAGAGTTGCACAACCTGCCGTGCGCGAGTGCGGATTCGAGGAGCTCAACCATCTTCCCTAGAGCCTAGATCTGGCTCCTAGCCTCTACTTTTTATTCCGCCAGCTCAAGGCTTCACTACGTGGACGCCGGTTTGGGTACGATGAAGATGTCCAGGTCGCCGTCCAGGAGTGGATTGAACAGCAATCGGGATATGTCTTGTTGTCGGAATTCGAAGCCTCAGGGACAAGTAGCGCAGGTGCATTGAAGTTGAGTGTAGTTAAATTGAAAAATAATTAAACACTTTTTCTCATATCTCGTTTCCTTATATCCGAATTGCAAAACTTATTGCCCGCCTCTCGTATTAACTTTATTTTTCAAGATGTTCTGGCCAAATCTGTTTTATTCACATGCAAAATAAAAATACCAGATTGGAGTTAGTCAAAAATTGCCTAATGTAAACTCTTCAGAACTCGTCTTTTTAATGAAATAAGAAAGAGTTTAGATCATATAAATATAAAACACCCTACATGTAAGAAATTTTATGTTGCGATAAATTGAAAAGTTGACCTGAATGAGCAAAACCAATGTGATCCTTGGATTCAGCCATCAAAATCAGCTCCGAAAAATTATACTATAAATTTGGTGTGGGCTAGTATTATTATTATATATAACCATTCAAATTTTTATATATTATTTTATATAACGTAAAAATTTAAGGGATTCTGCGATGGAAGACATATTTATTATGAAATTGAATAATTAGGTTGAAGTAAGAAATTCCATCACGGAAGTTTATTTTTCTGTGCGGTGATTTACACTTAAAAGCTATTCTTCTTGGACCTTTGAGAAATCAAATAAATATAAAAGCATCAGATTCCTAATATACACTTCCTGAGCCTTACTATCACTCACATCGGTAAAAACAAATAACTACACTTTTTTATGAACAGGAATAAAAAAAACAAAAGAACAAGGAACAAGATCACGGCCATTTCCGCACCCCTCGACCACATCGGAACTTGGAAGCCCTTACAGAAATGGTGCTTAGATGACACTCCCATACCAGAGTCTCCATCCCAATCAAATTTACTATGCGAAGTGCTAATCGCTGAATTGTGCATATAACTGGCTAAATTCATCGAAGTCCAAAATGTCTACATGTCATTATGTGCTGAAATAAAAGAATTAGGTAGGCTTCTATCTGCAAATGGAGCAGTGCGTCTACAAAATATATAATTGCATTCCCCGCTTCAATTTTATGCCAAACGAAGAGTATTCTGCTTAAATATACATGCAGAGTTGTTTAGGTAAACATATCGAAAAAAATTGAATACCAGTGATATCCAACAAACATAGTCACCAATCAAAGAAGCCATAAAATTCGTAGTTCACCCTCAGCTTTTCAAATTTACGCTTACTTCGACCGAAAAAGGAAGAAAAGTAGCTACCGAAAAGGAAATTTCGCCCTCGGTATGCATATACCTTGAGAAAATATTGAGCATAACAAATTTCATAGCATCCAGATGGGTTCATTTGTTATAACATGGGATCCTACACCTCAACAAACTACTTAATTAGAAACAAACTGTAGTGCAACAAATGTAGCATGGAAGGCCCCCGGTTTACGATTACAAGAAAAGGACAAGAAGCTCCCTCAAATCCAAAGACAAGTTCCGAACGATGGCATTAAGCTGCCCATTGCGGAAAACCTTATCAGTAAAGAGATGAAGGAAAGTAGGCAAATCAATAAAGGTTCCAACCTGAGTGCTGCAAAAGGGAACGAGGAGATGGATATACGAGGGTATTTCATTTATCAAGCCTGGTTTCTCAAAAAAGCGTCCCTGATGATTTACTAAAGGACTAAGGCCTCACATTTATAAAGATGGCTGACAACCTATAATCTTAATTTTTTTCAAAGAGACACTATTAAGCATTAACCTAGATCTACCAGCAAACCGGCTACCAAGGAGTTATCGTTACCCGAATCGGAAGATATAAACGAAGTAGAAGACCATACATAGTATAAAGATTGGACTCTAGAAATTATGAAGTCGACAAAGAAACTACCGCGAAGAAACTAGCAACGAAATAAAAGAAAAAACACAAGAAAGAGAAACGCATTCAGCTTATTGTAACTGAATATGAATATCTGGACTATGTAAATATCTTAAGAGGAAATAATTTAGATATCTTTCTAATATCAGAATACAGAGTTAAAAAATCAAAGAACAAACAAAAATATGGAATTACAAAGGTCATCAAGAGGTAGCATACAGAGAAGCAAGGAATAAAAAGAAATTAATCTAGAACAATGGTGGAGACGATGGAAATGGGCAGCAGAAAATTATGATCAAGATCCTATTACCGAGGCATAATGGAAAAAAATAAAAAGGTTGTTAGGAATCCCACCAAGAAGAAGAGAATGTGAATAGAACCAAAAGATGTAGGGAGAAAAAAAAGAAAAGGACCTCGAAGAAAATTCAGAGTAATGGAAAATATTTCAGTATTACTCGTGAAGAGAATGAAGATTCCAATATAGAGTTATAGCACGAAATAATAGAGGAGGTTAATATATACAAACATATTACGCCTCACCTTGAGGGGAACTTTAAAAGAATCAGGGGTGATGGAGACCTTGAAATAACATTAGAAGAACTACTAGTTGCAGTCCCAGCATTACACTAGAAAGCCCCAAATACCCCTGGGCGAACAATTTAAAACTGTGAAAAGGCACTACCTTACCTAATATGTAGAAGGAGTGCGAAAAATATTTAACGCCTATCTCAAAACAAGATATTTCCTTCGATGCGTTCAAGATTGATAAGATAAACTTAATAGTCAAGCCGAAGAATCTGCAGACGAGGCAGGGGACCTACCCTGCTATTTCATTCCTGGTTTTCGGAGGTGGACTCGTAGAGAATATATCAAATCAAGGACTGGTTGCACACCTGGAGAACAACTTGTAATACAATACCCACTAATTTATCTTCCAAAAAATGAAACACGGTGATGATAATCATTGAGATTAGATAGAAGATTTTCAATCCTTAAGATACGGGATTTATGTATGTTGATATTCTATTTCTGGAAGTAACAAAAGCATTGCCAATATGTGACAACAGGGGATGAAGATTAGGTTCCTTTAGTTAAGTTTAAGTGAAAACATAGAGATGAATATCTGTGATTACTTCATGGAGAGAACAGTGGACATCATTATTATTTGGGTACTGAACGACCAATTGGACATTTTTCTTACCGCAACGTGTCTACATAAGCTTACAAGATTGTTGTAGAGATATAAATACTAAACATTTTTAAGGCCTATAGTACAATAAAAGCTAACAAGAACAATTTCAAGATAGTATTAATCAGAAAGAACGCTGCTAACCATTGTTAAGGTGGAAGGGAGGTGCCATTTCGACACAAGATATTGTTATGTAAGTGTAATGAAGATTACTTCATACTAGTAAAAAGAGAAAATAACATAGGATTATATGGCCTCGGCGGCTGTCAGAAATCTATATTTGCTCATGAATATCAGAGAAAACAATAAAAAGAAACTATACATGGCTTTCAAATGAGTCCTCCTCCCCTTAAGTTATTTCCGAAACTTTTCTCTCCCACTGCTGTCTGCTGTATCTTGACTTCAGCAATTCCATTAATTTTGTCTGTATTTTAATTTTATTTTGTCTTGGCTCTTTCTTTAAATATTCTGAAATATTTTACTTTTGTTTTTTCGCATATCGAACAATTAATTACGCCGGTGGAAACCGAGAAAAAATAAATTTGTTCCCAACTTTACATCGTACTTATGTTTTTAAACATATTTGACTCTCAATATACAGTGTTTTTAAATAAACAGGGACATATTTAAAGTAGTAAAAACTAGAAAAAAGAGCAAAATAAAGATCAAACAAAGGGGTATATTAAACCCTAACCTTAGCTTAATGGAACAAATATAAAAGTTTTGGGTTTAAGAGCTATAAACTAATTCAAATAGAGTTTTGTTTTGGGAAGAAGCCCTTATATTTTTATGCAACGATATTTTTAAAGTGAATTTTATTTAAGACTTGAAGTAATTTTGATTTATTTTTGTTTCGAACCAATTAATAATTGTATCACTTAGGTGCATAAGATTTTTTTAATTCGAGTATTGTGACCTGAAAATAATTTAAGCCGGGCCAGATTTCTTGTGGAATGCCCTAACGCAATTGAAAAAAGTAATGTTAATCAGAAAACCTACTAGAATCCAAGTTTGTAATGCAAATTAACGCCCTCAAATATTAAAGGGGATAAAAAGAGATGTTGTATAAGATTTACCATTAAAAAAGAGGATAATAAGCCTGGAACGAGTAAAATTATACGTTAGAATGAGATGAAAACTGAACTGGTTTATTCATCAGGTATGATAATTGCTAGAAATATATCTCGGAGTACAATTCGTTAAGATTCATGGGGAATAAAAAAAGAATATAGGGTATCTGACAATATGAGCGTATGTATATTACTAGCGAGGTCATACAACGAGTTATAAATGCCTAGTTCAATTTC
The DNA here is from genome assembly GCA_963969495.1 of Ceratothoa steindachneri. Lineage (NCBI taxonomy): Eukaryota > Metazoa > Arthropoda > Malacostraca > Isopoda > Cymothoidae > Ceratothoa > Ceratothoa steindachneri. Next base: position 209,703,588 of record OZ018318.1, read on the forward strand.
CTCCTTTCGAAACTGCACTCTCTGCTTATTTAATCTATAAAAGCTTTGAACATCTCTCTACATCTAGCACTATCTAGATAACTTTAAGGTGCTGCTAATCATAACACTAATGCTTTCTCTACCTCAATGAAGGCTTAACAATGAGACTTTAGGCGCTGACCACTGTAGTAAAACATCTAGCACTCAATCTTCTGAACATTCTTTCAACCAATATTTAGTACTCGCACCTTAGTAAAGATCCTCAGATGGGATTATTTATCAAAGGACTTTTGAAAGTCTCCATAAAATACATCTTTTAAACTGACTTTTGTCGTACTCGTGCATCATGCCGTGGAAAAGCTCCAGGATATTAGTTAAGAACTTCTACGTACTATGGATTCCATACCGGAAAACCCTCATTAAATTGTGCAAATAAACCTTACACTTTTCCTACTTCTGACTTTAAGCTTTTCAGCTGGTAGGTGCCTGCTTATGTTGGTTATTTCTTATAGATTGGAATAGTATGAGACCACCACCATGCTGCTAACTCACTATCGTCCGTCCTAATTTTCTCATAACACATTCAAAAATTTACACTTCTCACGCTCAAAATTAGGATTAAACTTGGGATTTTTTCATTAAAAAACGAGAGAAGTAACTATGAAGGATGATATTAATCTCAAGGTCCTGATCCAGTACAATGCCTGTAGCGTTAAGGGGGGCTAGACGCTACCATATATGAGGAAGATGGCAATTTCTGGTGATATAAATTGAGCCGAATTAAGCTGGGCTATAATTTTTAAAAACCCATGCCAAAATTGATATTTTAAATATAGAGTACGACAATTTACTGATATTTTTTAATTTCAGGCAGTTCAGATAACAAACAAGAATCTTAAATCAGTTGAACTTAACAGCACATAATACGCATCCTATGGCTAGAAAAATTGAAAGGAAAATAACCTTTCCTCAAATTTCAATGATTGCCTGAATTGAGCTTGTTGTTGAATTGGCAAAATCCTTACGAACTTCCTATATTGGATGGTTAAAAGAAAGTGCTCTAAAAGTACGCAATAACCTATCAAAAGTGTAAGTTCTTTGCCTCGACCTGAAATTCTGTAGAATGAATTTTTTTTAAGAAAGCGCCTTATAGCTTTAATTCACTTGCATAACTAATAAAAAAACCTGTGCTGCAATAAAAGTTACGCCAAGAATTGAGAGAATGTGAAGGCATGACCCTGGCACTAAAATTGCACTATAAAAAGTGCCTCTCAGGATGAAGAATAATTGACACAAAATTTCTCTCTGATGTATATTCCTTGCGGATGTACATATATATTTATTTGTATACTAGTCAGGAATTAAAACGGAATGCAGCCAATTCAGATAGCAATAATAATTCGGCAACAGAGAAATAAAAAGAACAGTTCTCGTCTGAAAATGGAATTAAGCCGAGACAGCTGGCGGCTTCTCAGCTGTGACAAAAATTATATCAAAGAAGTGAAAATGGGAAGTGTTATAAACTCATTAGAGTCGGCGAAAGAAAATCCTGCCCAATGGGTGGAGCTAAAATCATTGTAGTACCAATGACGGAAAGCGACCACGCCCCCTATACGATTTATAGAAGAAAAATGGAGAATTCCTCAGAAGGAGATTCATTCACACTTAATAAAGAACTAATTACTCTTTATTTAACGTAGTGAAGCCCCCGTTGTAATCCGCCTAAGTCTTGTTCTGGTAACACATGCTTTCCTGCCTATTAGTAAAATTTTTCCTGACTGAAAACGCAAGCCCCACTTTTACCCTGCTTGTCTTGTTTATTGAATGTAAGCATTATTTTTTTACGTGATTGCCCTTATTCCCTTCTTCATTACAAGCCTTTGGTAAGCCTAGCTAAGCTAACATAATATTTGAGTAGCTTTTGGAGTCAGATAAGAGATTAACGCGTCCCTATTCCTACACGGGGACTTGAGGGACATCTCCAAAATATCTTCGTTATTTTAACCTTTCAAACTAGTGACGTTTTTTATCTCCTGTGGTTCATCATCTTCGACCACTGGGTTATCTCCTACCTTTTACCACATCCTGCCATCAAGTGGTTGACCGTGAGCCCTCCAAAGAAGTGATTGGTACCCCTTATTAAGTGCTAAGCCAAAGCCACCCGTGACATATGTATATACTCCTTCAAAGTAGTCCTTCAATTGGGGAATTGGACCTCTTCAGAGTAGTGACCCCTGCGTTGCAAACATTGAGGCATCAAAGATATTTACTCTGCAAGCATCCATCAGACAGGTTAAGGCGAACAGGACTTCGTGAACGCCATCAACTTTAAGCTGCCCATTTTCTATTAATCAGCAGTCACAGACCGACCCTCAATCAAGCTATAAAACCTGCAAGGAACTACCCTTTATGTAGAAGTAAGCGAGGATCTCGTTCGTCACGAAATTTATACAATCCTTACTGCCGAACATTGCGAATATAATTGGTACACAAAAAGAACACGCCCTGGCCCAATTGGGTAAACCGGCAGATGAACTTACTGCGTTCGTTACAGATGTGTGTCGTACTGTGAATTGCAAAAGGTGCACTGCCGTATCCACGTCCAGTGCGTTTTAAAACGGAACGAATCATAATTGCAAACATTTCGAAGAAAACAGAAACCTGTGCTTCACCGTTCACACCTGTATGAGAAGGCCGAGTTCTGTAAACTCTTTTGCAGGTGGCCAAAAAGAGGAAAACAATTGTAAATGCTAACTTCTTCCAGGGCATCTTCACCAGTCGCATAGGAAAACTAGTCAGGCATGCCATAGCAGGCGTTGCCACTGGTATGCCATTAGTTTTCACGGTCGCTGCGAAAATGTAAGATAAAAAGGTCGATTGAATCGCGCGAATCCACTTGATTTAAGTGATAAATTATCTGGGGAACCTGCGGTATCTTTGATGTCCAGATTTAGTGCCCCCCTCTACGTTGTGACCAAACAGAGGCACTCAGTTTTAATCGGAGCTATTCAAAGAATTGTCCGACCCTCTTAACTCAGGCCACGACATATCAGTTAAAAGGTCAGTAGTTTCATCCCTGTTCCTGGGTGATATCCCATTTGTGATCCTTGTTTCTTGGAGGATTAAATCAATACGATTATCCAAAACATTCATTGAGCTGCAGTATCCCCTTTGGTTCATACAAAAATGTCATTATAAAGCCAGAACCCTCTTTTCCTAACTAGCTAATCCTATGGAAAAAGTATGTGGTTATTATATTGCATTCCTATACTTGTCACAAATAATTAATTTTAGATAGTTAACACGTGTAAACAACATCAATGTGACTTTTCAATACGAGAAAACGATTTGAAATAGTCTATCTAAAAATAAATCCATCGATAAAGAACAGGGAGTCTATTATATTCCGTGCAAATTTTTCAACAAAGTTTATATTCGCGAAAGCAGCAGATACTCCAAGAGAATGAAGGAACATAAATGCGATATGCAACGTGGATCTTTTTCTTCCAGTTTGTTTTTCTACATCTCGAACGAAAACCATTGAATTGACATTGATAGTGTAGAAATAATTTATAATTCTCAAAATTATATAAATATGCGTTTAATTAAATCTGCGATCATAAAGGAAATTCCAAACTTTAATACTTCCGATGGGCAATTCAACACTAATCACTTGATAGATAAGAAAGTTATACTTCTTATAGTAAAAAAATGCCGCTGCTTTTCCCTACCACCCCACCTGATTACATTCCGACTTGTAAATTTGTGTGTCCATACGTTAAGCATCTCTCTTGTATGTCATTAGTACTTCAGCGATTAACGATGACGATTCTGCAAATATATTTTATCCTATATCTGTGCTTTTTTTCCTGCATATATATATATATATATATATATATATATATATATATATATATATATATATATATATATAATATATATATATATATATATATATATATATATATATATATATATATATATATGAGAGAGAGAGAAAATTATGTGATTTGTTTGCTATTAAAGCATGAAGGTAGAAATAAGTTTCATTACAAAGAACAATGTTTCGGAAATTTACTAGCTAGCCTTTAACCATTTAAAACTAGTACCACTGGATATATATACTTATCACTACCATTACCAAAGTTTCTTATGGCATTCTGCAAAATATTGATATTGATGAAGTCAATGATATCTCGTAACTCATTTTTAAGTTCTACAATATTAGATGGTGCAGCTCTAAATAGTGTTTCGTTTACATATTCCATAGACACTAGTCTCAAGGTGACAACTAAGATGACCTGGCTGACTAAGAGAAATTTATCGTATGAGATATTATATACATAGGACTTCTCTATTCAAATGTCTCTCAGATGCCAATTTTCTCACTGACTTTGTTTCATAAGCATCAATATATGTCCTTACCATGGCAATATTCTTTTCCGTCCTCACACTTTTCTTACGGCAGGAATTTCCTTTATATAAATTAAGAAATGTCCTGTGTGCATTCCACTAGGCATAATTTCTCTGGATTCTTTTTTTCTCTAATCGTATCCCATATCTTACCTGAAAAGGAGGAATTGATTTGATTATCGAGTGATGTCGAATCATTAGTTCTAAGATCAACCTGCGCTGTTCAAGAGTTACTTGTGCCATTTTTGACAGCCTAAAATAGAACAATTTAATATCTACATAGATAGGATATCCTAGGCTTGGAAAGACTATCCACCACAAGCCTAGTCTACATAAGCTAGATAATAAAATTTCAAATATTGTTGTTTATAATGATTGTTATTTCTGCCTTTAAGCTTTAATAGCTGATAAATTACAGAATAAAAAATAAGTGGCGATTTTTTGGCTGTAAAATGGTATATATACTATATATATAAATATATTTATATATATATATATATATATATATATATATATATATATATTTGGTTAACAAGGCAATGTTATGACTAACTTAGCTCTTCATCAAGCCCTCGGAAGGAGCTCTTCTCACAATAACGATTGAATCTTAGGTGTTATGGTGCTTCGCTTTATAATTCTGTATTTCTGAACAAACTCAAATTATCAGTATCCATGTTGATTATCCTGCAGTCACTGAAGTTTAAGGACTTAGTATCTTTCACGCACATGACCCTCGATAATTTCCATGCGTCCATTCAATGAATACAAAGACGACAATAGAAAATTGGATCTCTCTTGAGTAAGAGATGAACAAGTTAATCGAGGAAATCGAGACAAATATTTGAAATGATTAAACTGATTTAAATAACTGCTTAAATCTCAATTATTTATTAAAGAGCTGATTGCTAACCTTTTTATTTCTCCGTTGATATTTGATTTTTACTGAGAGGAATCAGCCTAACAATTATTGAAATGACCATTTGTCCTTTTTGGAACACAAACGAGGAATTGAAGATAAAATAAATATAATAATTAATTATAAACTTTATTGATCTGAATCTATTCTTTTGGTCTCAAACGCCTACATAAAATATTCGATTTTAGTTATTCGACTTATGTTTGTATTTATACACATTTTCAGTTCCTTAATTTTAGCACTTTCTAAATAAATATGGCATCAATATATTCTGTCCGAGAGAACTTTATTTTTTTTTTCGTTAGGTGCCCATTGGATTGGATGAGACCGGGACTGCAAGGAAGTATCCTGTCCATATACAATAACTCGAAAAGGCAATTTTTCCCATGGCCCAAAACTGGAGAATGTTACTGAAAGGATGGAAGAAAGTTTACTATATGTAGGTTGCGGACGAACTGTACAAAAAGCTTACTGACCACCACCATAACAATTATCATAAAGGAAGGGAATATGGATGGCATAAGCAAACACGCATATAAATGAATAGTCCAGAAAATGCACGACTTTGTCTTGAAAATTAAAAACGAAAGGAGCTAAAAAGGAAAGAAGACCGTCGTAAAATGCAACGGTGAATGTGGAACACGACCGACCGCAGTTTTAATTGCTAAGTAAGCGTTGAAGTTTTAATTCACGCGAAACTTCAACTTGAATTACGATCTCACTAATTAATATCTCAAAAGTTTTAAATAGATGTACTGTAGAAAGGAGTCGCTTGGAATCTGTCGTTTAAAGTTATTTTAACGTTCCCCTGGTAAAGATACGTAAGGAAATCTTTTATTATTTACGTTTAACTCATTGATAACACTGGCTGGCCTGCGTTTCAAAACTTTTTTTCAAAGGTCAAGGTTTTTCCAACTGATTTAGGATCCTTTTTGCGTGCTGAATTTTAAAAATATCATTCATTTTATTTGGTCAGGTCTGGTTTCTAAGATACACTCAATTTTTATTACAGCATATTTTTCCCAAATGACGCTATCATACAAGCGTATATGGGATTTGTTTTTGCCACAGTGGGTCAGGGGTTACCTTAAATAACTAGTTATTTTTTCGCTGTTCAGGTTTAGTTTTGCAATAGGATGGTTGGAAGTGTAAGAACGATCCTATCAAATTTTATTTCACCTGCGGACACGTGGTTCTTCCAGACAGTAAAGCAAAAATCACGGATTTTGTGAAGAAGGCTTATTAGGTGACCAGGATAAGGCATTTGCTCCCCGTATCTGCTGCAAAACATGTGTGGAGAACTTACGGGATTGGAGGAATAGGAAAAGAAAGAGTATACCATTTGGTGTTCCAATGGTGCTGAGGCAAGGGAAAGATTTCGTTACCGACTTCAACTTCTGCATGACAAATTTAAATGGCATCAATCGCAAGAACAAGCACCATGTTAAATATCCTGATGTTCCTTCTGCCATAAAGCTAATCGCTTATTGACCACATGTTCCTGTTCCTGTGCCGAATGTCATCATGGAATCTAGTTCTGATTCCGAATCTACTAACATGACTGATACAGGTGAGTGTGGTGCATACGAGCCAGAAGAGGACGACCGATCGGTGCCATTGACCCAAGCCGGACTCAACGACTTGACACGAGACATGAACCTATTTAAGGAGTCTACCCAGCTGCTGGGTTCTTGTCTTTGAGAGAAACATCTACTTGCCCCAGGAACAATGTTCTATTGGTATCAAGAACGAGAGTGCGAATTCAGAAAATTCTATATGTTCGATGAAGCGTCTTCACTGATCTACTGTAACAATATTGCTGAACTGATGAAATTTATGGGTATGAAGTATGTTGCCATGGAATGGAGACTTTTTATTGACTCGTCTAATAGAAGTTTCAAGGCAGTTCTTATGAATAACGAAAATAAGGTTTCATCAATCCCTGTTGGACACTCGGCTGAAATGAAAGAATCCCACAACAGCATGGAACGTTGGTTGTCTGCTCTAAATTACCAGGAACATAAATGGTTGATTAGTGGAGATCTTAAAGTTGTTAAACTTATCCTAGGATTTCAAGGTAAGTAGACAAAGTATTCTTCCCTTTTGTGCTTCTGGAATAGTCGGGCTGACGACCAGCATTATGTCAGACGAGAGTGGCCATCAAGACAAAGATTAGAACCCCGGTCACACAATGTTCTGTCCTACCCTTTGGTTGACCTGAGCAAGGTGTTACTTCCACCCCTACACATCATACTCGACCTAATCAAGAACTTTGTAAAAGCACTTCCTCCACCTTTCTCCACCACAAGTTCAAACGAATCAGCATAGAGAATCTTAAGGCAGGTATATTTGATGGTCCTCAGATAAGAAAACTCATAAAAGACTCTAGTTTTGATGATTCATTAAATCTTACTGAACTCTCTGCCTGGTTTTCCCTTAAGTTAGTCATTGCAAACTTGCTGGTAACCAGGAACTCCTCAGTACCAGAAGATGGTTTATGACGTAATGGAGATTTTCCGCAAGCTTGTTGTGCGTATGTCAGTGAAAATGCACTTTCTTCGGTCCCATCTGGACTATTTTCTAGAAAATTGCGAGGACTTGAGTGAAGAACAGGGTGAGTTATTTCATTAAGACATCCGTTTCATGAAGAACGCTATCAGAGCCAATGGGTTGTGAACTTTCTAGCTGACTACTGTTGGTACCTTAAGAGGGATGTGGTTTCTGCTCGGCACATTCGGAGGTCACTGAAGAGACCATTCATCCATAAGTAGCTTATTTTGTGCATTGTACTATTCATGCTAACTATAAACAATATTCTGTAAACTTTTTGTGAGTAAATCGGCTCAATATTTGCTATTATGTGTTTCATTCACAACAAATATTTGAAAATATAGGAGTGTTTGGTATGTGCTCATATTTCAAAAACCTGACTTGATTAGGTAAAATGAGCATGATTTTCAGATTCATTGCAAAAAAACTAAACTAGAATCAGGTATTATATATTTGACCTTGAAAACAACGCAGACCAGTGTAATATATTACACGGTCAATGAGTAAGAATGGGAAGACATAGAGTGCCAGAAAAGGTAAAAGAAGAGATAGGGGAAGAATTTTAAAAAAAGGACATCGTATTTAATGTTGTATGTACACTAGCAAACCTTAATTTTAGGTTTATTTTTACACATTTTAACCCACAACCTTCCAGTACCTGAAAATAATAATATTACAAACAAATAAAATACAAGATTGAGCACTGATCTCTTCTATAGAAATAAAATCCCATTTCTAATCCTCATTTTTCTGTTCTTATAGATTCAGGTTCAATTCTAAATACTTGTCGAGAAGTCGCTATTTTCCTTTAGCAAAGTTTATACTCGAGACTTGTTTCCGAATTCTCTTGCTTCTAATTTCTTAGATGAGAATGTTGTTGGTAGTGAAAAATGAGGTTTTTGTAATTATTTAGAACTAATATTCCATGACTAGATTTGCCAACCTTTTTACCAATGTATTGTTTTGGCTTCCCTCCTAATCTCCATTTTCTTTATTAATTTGATTCATTTTTAACCATGGATTAAGAATTACAATTCTATCGTTTACGAATTTTAGTGTTAGGTGTATAAGTTAAATCAAATTTGTAAATCTGGTGATGTATCTCCTTATCTTAATATTAAAATTGACCATTCTCTTCAAAAGCAGCCATAACATTTAGAAAGGCTTATTCATAGCAATATTTTTTAGATTACTGAGAAAAGCTGGATTATACATTCTCGTCTGTCATGATTGTAAGAAGAGCTCCTTCTGAGTGCTTGATGAAGAGCTTAGTTACCCAAAATATTGCCTTCTTAACCGCATATTTACAATTGCGTTATTGAAAATATAATTTTCGATTGTTTAAGGCAGGGCTAGAATGGGTAATGCAATTTTTCCATTTTTTTCGAAAGCAGGGTCAACCTTTAAAAAGGCTGATCGATAGCAATCTTTTTTAGATTGCTTAAAAAAGCTGGATTATCCGTTTTCATCTCAAGGTTGTGAGAAGAGCCCCTTCCGAGGCCTTAATAAAGAGCTTAGTTAGGCATAACATTGCCTTTTTATTTGCATATATATATATATACCATGTGACAGGGAAATAATCTCCAATTTTATAATGGTGTAATTTATCAGCAATTAAAGCTTAATTGCAGAAATAAGTATCATTACACAGAACAATAGTTGAAATTTTACTATCTAGCTTATGTAGACTAGGCTTGCGGTGGATAGCCTATCTCAGCCTAGGATGGCCTATCTATGTTAATATTAAATTGTTCTATTTTAGGCTGTCAAAAATGGCACAAGTAACTTTTAAAGAGGGCAGGATTGTCATACAACTAATGATTTAACATGGCTCGATAATCAAATCAATTCGTCACTTTTGGCAAAATATGGTATACGATTAAACAAAAAGAGAATTCATAGAAATTACGCCAAGTTGAATGCACCAAGCAAAATTCATAATTTAAAAAAGGAATTTCCGGCTGTAAGAAAATTGTGAGCCGGAAAAGAATATTGACAAAAGTAAGGACTTTAATTTATGCAGGTGAAACAATATGAGTGAGAAAATTGGCTCCTGAGACACATTTTAATAGAGAAGTTGCGCGAATTATTCTCAAAACAGATCTTATTTAAAGTCATGCAAAAGTTAATGTCATCAAGAAATTCCAATGCAGGATAAGAAACGAAATTGATAATTTTGGCTTAAGGTTAGAGGGAATATGCGATGATGAACAATTAGTATTGAATAACATAATTTTCAGTGATGAATTTCACATTTAGCTGAAAATTATGCCAAATATACGGAATTATGTGAAGTGGTTACTAACTAAGCCAAATAATCACTTTTGAAACCTGTGCACTCTCCAAAGATAAGAGTATGGTGTGGAAATATAAAAGTTGTGGGAAACTTCAGGCCACATGTTCATGTTCTACTTGTTTTCGTATAGGAGCACATAAAATTTGAACTCGATCAGATAAGATATAAAGGTCCCCCAGAGCGACACATTCTCCTCTCCCTACATGCGGCCGCCACCTGGTCCATTATTGCGGTGAGTTTGGCAGTCAGTCAAGTGGATTGGTCTTTGGAAACGTCTTTTGGTGACTAGATGTCACCAACTTCTTAATTCTTTTGGTGGGAAATTAGTACGAGCATTCATTGTTGTTTGCGGAAATGAAATTTAACATTTTCAGTCGCAATCCCTAACAGAACAAAGAACTTCAATATTCCCATTATTCCTTTCACAGGGTCGATGGTTTTTATTCGCAAATTTGGTGGTTGATCGGTCACACAGAGGAGAACATCACCGGGAGCCGTCTACTCTCAAAGGGACGAGTGCTCTGAAAATTCTACTTCCATAATGGTCGGGAGGCTACGAAGGAGACTATAGGATTTGGGAGAAGGCAGGTCTCCCTACCTCCACACTGCGTTACAGCAAGGGGAAGCTCCTCAAATTAGTCGAGACGTATAAGGTCTTCTGAAGTACTAGAAAACACTTCTAAAACGGGAAGGATGAATGAAGAGATCATTCATGGGTACCTTGATGAGTCATTCGATGTGGCGCACAGAGATGCCCTTGAAAAGACCACAAACGAAGCGGACAGCGCCTTCCTCATCAGCCAAAGAGAAAATCGATCGACTACCTTCATGACCGGACTGGACACTGTGTTAGCGAGGCTTCAAGAGAAAAAGACGAAGCGGAAAGTAACAGAGATGAAGCGGAACTAGGCTGCGGAGATGGAGAAAAAGATCGTCTTAAGTGTTCTATGTACATTGAAGCCACGTAGCCTCCTCGTCTTCTTCTCTCACAGAGAAACGGATGAAAGCAATGCCGATTTCAACTGCCTAAGTCCTCCTAAGAGAAGAGCTGCAAACAAGTCTGCCATAATCCTGCCAAAGGAAGTGGCAACCAAATTAGGCCGCTTCAAGGTCTCAGATATGGCTGCAATGGCACTGGTAGGAGCCGCTTCAAGGTCTCAGATATGGCTGCAATGGCACTGGTAGGAGCCGTTTCCAAGGCAACCGGTCAAAACATCGACAATTTCACGCTCTCTACAAGCTCCTTTCGCCGGAATAAGAGAAGGAACCGAAAGGAAGTGGTCACTGCAGAGAAGATCGAACTCCCAGGAAGATGCCTTGTTCTACTTCACTGGGATGCCAATCAGGTGCCTGACATCGCTTGGGGACGTGACCGCGTTGAGAGGCTCGTCAGTCACGTCACAGGTGGGCACAATGAGTACCTCTTAGAAACAGCCAAAGGCACTGGGCATCACAGGGCAGAGGCTGTCCTCAAGGTGTTATCCGACGCTGGACTGGAGGCGGTCATTCAATGAATCGTGTCTGATACTACTGCCTCAAACACGGGTCCCAATAAAGGAACCTGCATCTAGATTCAGGTGGGTCTGAGAAGGAATCTCCTTTGGTTTTGTGCAGACACCACATCCTGGAAGTGATCCTTCGGGACGTTTTAAAAACTGTTATGGACCAGCAGGCGGGACTAACGTCCCTCTCTTCGTTAGGTTTCGGGACTAGTGCCACGTCCTCGACCAGGAATATTGGACGTCCTCCAAGGATGAAGTGAGCCTCCTTCATCTCCTGACAGGCGAGCTGCCTGATGCAAGGGAGACAGCTTTGAGCGATTTCAAGAGTTCCATCAAACAAAAAACAATCCAAGAGACGACTACATGGAGCTCTTGGTTGTCTCCTACATCTTCATAGGAGGCGATATTGGGACGACCTTCAAGATGAGGGCATCAGGAGCGTTTGATCAAGCGTGATGCAGGTTGAAGAGAATCTATGCTCTCAAGATCTTACTCTTCTGGTTTCAGGTTCAGATAACCTTCACCAACTCTGAGCCATTTCAAAGGTGTCACTTTTCGTCACCCTACTTTCCTCCATTCCGTAAACGGGGCCATTGTTCCTTTCCATTCACTCTACAACGATCTCCTCTTCATGAGCGAACTTTGAAGAGGAATCCCCAATAAGCGCCTTACTAAAGTGGCACTAAACGGATTCAAGCGCCATCTCTGGGACATGTCAAAAGACTTCGTGCCTCTCTCTCTCTCTTCGACAAAAGGGTTACAAAGGAAGAGTACGCCTTAATGTTCCAGAACCTAAAGAGGGGGGGAAGTGACTGGAACGTCTGGATGAAAAGGCCTTTAAACCTAACAAACCTCTTTCAGGCTTCTTCATTTCTCCTTCAAAAAAGTTGCTGGATCTCCAGCTCTAAGGACAAAGAAAGGAATTGGCCACACTCTTGGCTAAGAGACCCGCCAGTAGGGAGGGTGATCCTCTCTTCTGCAAGATGAAGAGTGCGATTGACCAGGTTATGGTGTTTAACGACGTTGTCCAACGGGTAGTGATCCTGATGAAAACCACCTTTAACGGCACCATCACCCGAGAACAAGCTTAGAATCAGTTCCTTCTGAAGTTGGTGGCCAAGGAAAGGAAGGAGATCCCCACGATCTCCAAGGCATCATTCCTGAAGCCCAAGCGATCGGACTACGAATAAAGGAAAGAGGTCCTTTCGCAACTGTGTTTTGCCTTGTTTAGTTCTCAGTGATGTCATTCTATTTGTATTTATTTGCGTGTGAAAGGAAATATATTAGAACTTCTTTTTTAATATTTGCTAACTTTTATTTTTCTTCTTTGTCTTTTTTGAAAAATTGTTGCTTCGTTGTGTGACCCCTAGCCAATAAAATTTGGCACGAATCTTTTAGTTTTTAGTGGAACAACATGGGGCCCAAAAATGCAATTTGTGACATTTTTAAAAAGTCTAATATAATATATATATATATATATATATATGGTATTATAATTTTATCGTTGCCGTTTCAGCTCTTTGTGCAGATATTCCTGTTGAGTTGACAGCGGGGAAGGGCACACAACTAATACGATGTTAGATGCAACATGGTTCGCAATCAGCCATTAGTCTGTATGTTTCGGATCTTAAGGAGAGTTGCATGCACACCCAGTAACTTTATCACTCGGCGCACTCCTATACTTCTCCTCATAAGCTCGACCCTCGTTGTTTTTGCTTTTTAGTTTGGAAAACAATGAAAGTGTAATTGAGAAAAGCCTCGTTTGGCTCCTTCTAACTTCGCCACTTGGCCCATACTCTAAAACCCAGATAAATTCAATCCTTCCTTATTTGGTGCTTCTTTGAAAATAATTAAACGCGGGAGTGGTGCCAGCTCTCTAATTTTGGCTATTATATTTTCACGATTTCTTTGGATGTAATTAGTATTCTTGTAATTTAGGGCCTATTCGTATGTGATACAAATTCAGTATGTCCGACATTCAAAACAATTATATATTAAGGACTTGTACGCATGGTCCAAATGTACTTGCTATAGATTTTTTCCACCAGAATTTGAATATTTTATCTTTTTGTTAATTGCATCAACCAATCAACCACATAGCGTGATATTTGTTTCCATTGACTAACATGAATGATTTCAAGCTATTTTTAGAGAAGTCAATTAACAATCATTTCTCGGCTTTTTTTATTTTCTTTTTGACTTAAGTCTATCACCTCGTATATATTGTTTCAGTAACCTAAGCTACGAGCGTCTCCCTCAAAAGAATCTTACGAGACTTCCTTGAAGTTACTAAAGAAACAAGAGCTCTCACTGCGAAGTATATAAGGCATTAGATTTCGAGCGTCAAGTCATGTGTTTGGTACTACCAAGTGTTAAGGCAAAACATTCAAGAGTGTTATAAGCTGGCAGCCAATTGGCGCATATGCCAAATCCATGCTCGGTTATGTAGCACCAAACGCATCGCTTTTATCCACCTTCTGTTAGATTGTTATAAAATCATGGCGTTTACCGTGGCACAATCGGCAGTTGCATTATTATAACCAATGAGAGATCAATAATTATGATAGTCCCATTCCCGTTATTTTTCCATTTTCCCGTTCATTTTCTCTTTGATTTACGATTACAGCATCTGAAAGTTTTCCTTAATTTGTGTTGTATAAACAGAGCGAATAACATCTTGATCAGATTCATTTAATCGGTAAAAAACTGCGATATTTGTTATTTCCTCGTATATAAAGAAAACCGATGTGTTGAACGAGCATTTCCACGACGGAACGAGAACTGCATTCTTTGCGTTCTTCTTAAATATCTTTTCTATCATATTAATGGTGGTTGAAAGTAAAAGTAGCCCATTTTCAACGTAAATGGAAAGAATTCAGAAGCGCTGCTCTATTTTCTGAGGAAACGTGATTTGGGTTATTTCTAGAATCATTGCAAAGACCAATTGGAGCAATTAATGTAAACATGTTTAATATAAGAACATAATATAAATAATTTGCTTATTTTAATGTTTATCTATTTTTAATGAATAGAATTATTGAAATATGGTTTTTATTCTACTCAAAATACTAAACATAAAGCCTAGTTACCTGTCTGACTTTGAAAAAACAAATATATACAAATATACATACATTAGTCGTCAATTTCTTGCCTATTATTGTGTTATTATTATTGTTAAATGATGAATCTTAAGGAAGTGTCAAAATAACGGATGGCAGCGCTATGCTTTGGTAGATAGAAAAACCAAGGTTACTTTGTTCGCAACAAAGTTTTGTGTGAATTTGGGCAGTTTATATGCAAATCTTTATTTAAAATGACCAGCATTAATCAATCTGAGATGTATTATTTCATCAACAGATCCTACGACCGCATATTATAGTAGATGCCATACAAAAGATTGATAATTACTAAGTTTAAGGAGTTTAGAGAATCCAATGAAGAGCCTCAAGATCTCACCAACAGAAAATGTCAAAACATCCAAGAGAAACTTTATAAAATCAAAGTCAAACCATATTTATTAATATGTGAATAGTTTGCTATACTAAAAGATTCCAATTATATAATATATTATGTATTTATAAAATCAAGTAGAAATTCTTGAGTGATTAAGTCAAGTGGCTGCAGCTGGCGTGAATGGATAGCTTGGAGGTTGACAGTTTTATTGACACTTGGAGTGGAGCGAGAGATTCTTGAGCATGTGGCGAGGTGAGGAAAACACACTCTATGATATTCATCTCTCTCAGTGCCACTAAAACACGTGGATTGGGGCGAGTTTCAATGTGTTGTCATCATGGGGTTGTCACCTGGCGCTGGCAAGCAACATGTTATTGATAAGCTTATATAAAGATAAACACTAGTCGTAGAACTGATGGAAAATATATTACTTATTAAATTAATAAATAAATACTTTTTTAAATATAAAGAACTTAAATATGATAAACTTTAAAAAATATCGCAGTACTAATGGGATGGCCTAAAACATGTTTACCAGATTAAAATAGGCGAATTAATTGGTAGAATGACACCTCTCATTGTTCAATATTTGTGGACCGAAATAGTAAAACCCAGAAAGGAAATTAAATAGAAAATTTTATGGTTCATTTTGGTTGATCAAATGAATTTTACTATTAAACCACAGCTTAATTCATCCTTTAAAGCAATGCGTATTTATGAATACCTCTTGCTGACAATCCTTTTGTGACCTCCTTTACTAGCTAGCCACAAAAGCCAACATGGAGCACATAGGAAAAACTAAGTGAAAAATATGTTATGTATTTTGTACAGTCTAATATATACCCATCTGAATGGAAAACAATATACATATAGAGGATTATACTGAATGTATGTTTATTATATAAATGTATTTAGTTTTATAATAGTAGATAGTTATATGAGTCTACGTGATTTATACAGTTCCGATCCAATTCTAAGGAGTGCAAGTGGTAGGTTTAGGTAACGGAGCTAGACTGTACACAAAAGCCACGATGATAATAGGAGGTGCTAAGACGAGGAATTATGCAATCACTTAGGCTTTTTAGTAGATAATTCGTTAAAATCTTATAATTACTTCTATTTCTATGGTTTCTAAAATTTATTTAAATTCTTTATATAATAAAAATATTAGAACGCTATTACCACTAGAAGAGTTAAAATGCCCTTCATGTAGACTCCCCTTTATTTTTCCTATATAATTGGGATTTTTTCAGGTGATACCTATTTAAAACTTGTATTTTGCTTATGTTGACAGGATGTCACTAATATACTAACATTATTAGCTCAGTGTGGAAAAGAGAAGATCAGAAAATCACTCTAAGACATTTACAACAAAAATTGTTTTTTATAATACTGTCCATGGATTCAACGTATTTCTCAAAATAATCTCCTAATATATTGGTTTTAATAATTTTAGCCTAGTCTTACCTGATTATTTAATAATCACCATTCCTACGCTAATTTTAATAGATTATAATATACTTTGTATTACATAATGCCTTGCCTTTGTTAATTCTGATGACAATGGCGTTGTTACAAGAGTATGGAGATGCAGAAAACCTCGAACAACAATTTATTTTTGTTTTGCATATTTACTAAAGGGATTGACTATTTTCCTACCATAGCTGCAGCTTTATCATTGCTCAAATCTGAGTTTGGTTACCATGTACTTCCATGTTCTTTCTTAAACTGTCAACTAGTACTGAGCCTCCAACTTTTGTATTAAACCTCAATTATTTTTTTACCATCTTATATTTACGAAATTAGACCTTTAATATTAGTGATGCGTATAAAAGCTATAATATTATAGAGAGACCCGTAGGTGATGTATTTAATCAGCTTTTCTACTATCATAAATTCTTATCTCATATAACTAGAGGATAGTAATAAACCAAAAAATGATAGGGTAGGCAATGATATATTTGCTAAATATTTTTCTTCTTTCTTTTAATTTCTTATATTTTTTCCTCTACAGAATGAAAGATTAAATTCTTACATGAGTGTCTCTTTTTAAAATATTAGTTAAGTATTGATTTAGGAAAAAAGGAGTGAATGATAACAAATTAACTTCAACACAAAATTGGTTTGTTACATGAATATAAATAGTTCATTTGTAGCTAAAACTTCAATAATTATAAAACTTTATTTTCTCTTCATAATGGCATCTGCCTTTCTTTTTTCATATTTTAATCAAGCTGTTAAAGATTTTTAAGAGAACAAAAGTTTGGTCAAACCTTCTACTGGGTGAACATTCTTTTCACTTTTTGCATCACAATTTAATCATATATTCAAGGAAAAATAAATAAAGAGTTTCAAAAGAATTGTGTCACCATAAAATTGCAGTTACAGAAGTTTAAGGATTCAAGAAGCACAGTTTGGGCCACTTTCTGGTATGGTGCAAGTGCCATTTGTCTATATGTCTGATGAATTCCCTTGCTACATCTTGGAAAAGAAAATGTACTGAGTGCATTATCGCATTATTTAATATGAGAGTTATCTTATTTCGCAAGCTTGTAGACGTCGTCTAATTTTTAACGCTAAACGATAAAACGATTGTTTTCAATTCCGTGATAGTCAATAGGATTGGACTTAGATTATGAGATTATGGGAGTGAGGAATAGGATTTATTTCCGTTACTCAGCTTTAAGCGGTAAAAATGACCGTGCTTAACCTCGTAATCGGCTAAAATTTGCCATTCATATCTCGAGTTCTTGTTAGAATATAGGCGCATTATAAGGAGAGTTGCGCATCATCCTTTACCCTATTAGTTTAGTGTCCTCTCGACTAGTTGTACAATATGCTTTTAACATAATCACTTTTCATAACCTTCCATAATATCTATCAATCCCTAGAGGAAGATAACGGTGGTTCAGGGTAAAAAACACTAAAAAGATTAACAAAAATATAATATATTTATATATCAGTTTTGAGATATGTTTGTCCTGGTATCAAGGTTTGAACGAGATGGATCTTCAAGGGTCACATGAGATCTGTAAGATCTATGACAAGGTAAAATTGTAAAGAGTGGTCTTCAAGGTTCATGTAATATCTATGTGGCCTGAGTAAAAGTGTCTTCAAAGCGCTCTTGAGATCCTTCTGCCGTGCAAGAAAGAAGAAGTGAGGATTTGGGTCTTCAAGGTTCTTATTAAATCTGTAGGTTCTCTGAGAAAGCAAAACAGAGTATAATTTTCTTCAGGGCACTTTTGATGTGTGTCCCATCTGGCAAAAGCCTTGGGGGGGATGAGATCTAAAGGCGCTATTGAGATCAGTATATCGGGCAAAATGGCATGAAGAACGAGCCAGGTCTTCAAGGTGATCTTAAGATCTGTAGGTGCTGCCAAAAATGCTTGATGGAAGAGGAAAAACTTCAAAAACCTCTTCTCCAACACACCATACATAGAACTGAGTGAATTTCGAGCTTAAGAGGAATAATAAAACGTTGCGAAACTAGTCGTATGAAGCAGTTAATACCACAAACTCAGCCATTCATAGCTGATATGTACTCGCAATAGAAGAATTTATAATTTATGTAAAAGAAAGATAAAAAAAACAGCAAAGTGACTTAAGCCCTAAAAAATCATTTCTTGTGTAAGTATCTCGGGAATGACTTTAAATGTCCCCTAATATTCCTGATTATTCTACACAATCCATTAATCTACCGTCATTTTACAATCTAATTACAGTTATTGGTCAGTTTATGTTGCCAATCAAGGTAGAAAACAAAATTTGACTATTAGGATAAATTCCTATCTGCTTTGACTGCCTTGGCCCCGAAAGTTTTACGCCATCCGACTCTGACAAAGGAACTATTCATATGAAATAGTTTGGGGTATCGATTCTTAATATTATATCAGGGTCAGGACAAGCAGATAAGATCTTTCCAGTGGAGATGACCTGTACAATTTTAGCTGATCCTGCCCACCACTAAGCAGGTTATGTTTGTTTCGTTATATCTACCCACAATTTGTTTCACATAATCATTTTGAAATACATCATTGCCCCTGACACTTTCAAATTTGTTGTACTCCTTTTGTTAAAAGGAATCTTTGCCTTTTATTAAGAGCAACTAAAGCTATGCAGGTAGTAATCAACCGCCACAGGTTTTTATCGATATTTTATCACTGCCTTTCCAAAAAAACTTTTATGGTAGTATAAAATATGTAGAAACCGTTGAGTTTTAGGTTATATATTCCTAACTACACTCTTTCTGCTTTGGAAGATTCTTTTGAAAGACAAAAAATAAAATACGCAGAAAGCCCTTTGGTGCTTTTTCTTTTATGTATGTGATATGGGTATTGATCCTTTAAATTGTGAGCGGATGTGAGATTTACTGTTAAAATTCACTTAGAAGTACATTTTAACCTTGGAAAATAGTGACACTTTTAGGGACAGACGCTTTGAGTAAGTTTAAAGTGTTACGCCTGGTAGCAGAGTGGTGGGAGCCCCCAATCTTTAATTCTGAGACTCATGTTTGACACTCAGCAGGATATTTTAATTTGTTTTCCTTGGTCTTATCCTTCCCTTTAGATCATTACTTGGATTAATTCAGCTATATTTTGCACCCCTTGAGCTTTATGACTTAATAGAACTGTTTCCTTTGCTTTTAAATCTTCAGTTTCTAATCTCATGCTCTCATCCTATCGTAATCTAAGTGACTTATCAAATTGTAGCATCTGGAGTTTGACCTGAAGATTGGGAACTGACTAATTGGATTTGCTATGCCTCTTTTAAGGAGGTAAAAAATGAAAAGGAGCATAGCAACCTAAATTATGGATAAAGTAGAATACAGAAGAAATATATATATATATATATATATATATATATATATAATATATATATATATATATATATATATATATATATATATATATATATATATATATATATATATATATATATATATATAAGCAGCGCTTGTTTGTGTGTGGTGAGAGAGCAAATACAGATATTAAGAAAAGTGTTAGTAGTGAATGTCGGCTAAAAAACATATGAAGACAAAGATAACGAAAATGGATATCGAGGCTTGGAGAACGATTTGTGAAAGAGGTTATAATTCACGAATTGAAAAAGGGGCAATACTGAAAAATATGTATTGAATGAAATGAAATTAAATAATTTAGAGATCATAATCAGGAGAATAAAGAATTTTATTTATTAATTATTCATTATATGCTATTGGAAAATAAGAACTATAGCACATAAATTTCGGCAATCAGTGATTACAAAAATATTGAATTTGTGATGCCACAACGTCATGTTAATTTTAAATTCCGAAGCCAAAGAACTTTTAATTTTAATGCGTTTTAAGAAATAGAATTTCATTCGTTCAGAATTAAAACAAGATTGTGTTGGACTGTTTTAATTAATGTGAAGCAAGTTTATAATTTGCTGTAACATAAAAATACATACGATGAAGAGCGTAAAAAAACACAAGGGCATGTTACACTTTCACTAAATTGAAGGCCAACTAATCTCTAAACACTAAAGATATAAGTAAAGTATATGATATAAATTATATTAACACATGGAAAGCTGGTTTTATTTGTATTTGCAATCAATTGAGTTCCCAAAGGCTACATAGTACATAGTTATAAGATTGAAAATTACTGAGCAATAAGAGCTGCAAGGACGAATTTGCTTGTCATATATTTGTTATAACATATAATAAGAACTAAATCCCCAAATAAAAAAACAAGTACCCCTGGCCCAATTTGCCTATTTCACTAGACTATCTAGAATTTTACCAAGTATAGAAGTTAATGTGCCTAGAGCAGTGCACATGAATGTATATCTTCCACAATTCAGTGCTAAATGACAAATTAAACATTAATATGAGCGTTTAAAATAGCCAAATTTACCATTAGAAAATTCAGAGAAAATAAACAAGTAAATGGCCAATGAATTTGCAATAAACTAGTAAGCAGACGAATATATGATAGGTTATATTACCAGGTGTGTATCCATGAACTAATTGGTGTGATAGATAACAATGTACTAAGAGGAAAGAGAGAAGATCTTATCTAGGAGCACAGGTTGGTTGATTGCACAATGATGTGTAGTTGTTATAGAGATGTACTTGCTTCAATGTCATGTAGTTGCTATGTGTTATATATTCACTTAGTATAAATTAAATTAAAATCTATAATAGATAATATCATAACTTATACTTTTTAAATGCATATCGAGCCTTTATTAATGAAAAAAATAGATTTGGATACGAAAGAGTATAGGTTGTATATAAGCTTTGTACGTCTGTAATTCGAAGCACGCCAACCCCTCCTGAATTATTGGCTCTATTATAACAGCTGAATTAGCATACCTTTGTGTCTTAATTTCTCTCTTTGAAATTTTCCATAGAATTTATATCGGGTTAATATCTGGGTTGTTCCAAAGTCATAGAAATAATTGGTATGTTGGAGTCATTTATAACTTTGTGACAGTATTTATCTTAATACAGGATTACGAATAAGTGAAGAGACTCCGATAAACTAGTAGCAATCTTGCAAAAGAGTATGAATCGAGAGAAGTCGAAAGTGGAGTTTTACAACTCTCATTTCTTTAAGACTATATTTTAAAGTAATATTTATCGCTGCAATCCCTAAAGATTCCCTGTAATACTTTCAAAGAGATTTCCGTCAGCAAGCCACTTCCTGTCTGAATTTTTTATAGGCACATAATTGTTGTGCTATCGCAGTATAAAATCTTTTTTATTAGTTTAAATTGTTGTTCCTGGATGACACTTGTTCTCTAGCATAAGGATTGATTAAAAGTTTATATTATTAAATCCGTGTAAGATTGGAAATACTTCAAAATATGCTCGATTCTAAGCGCACTCCAATATTAAAATGTCCGTCAGCATGAATGTCGAGCAGAATTGTATTCTGCATACTTCAACTGAGGTCCTACATGCGGCATATATAATGGAAAAATAATATAGTTACATAAGTTCAAAATGTCTAAGTATGTATCCTAAAGCCATATTGGTCTGATATGACGCTACGTTTATGATCATTCAAGATTTAGACACCTAAAACCTTTTCGATGCCAATCGTGTTTTAAATTTGACTGCCCATATAGTAATTTGTTTTGAGATTATCGTGACCTCTCTACATTACATTACTCCAGTCAAAGTTGAAATACATCTGCCATCTTTACGAACATTTTACTATTCTGTCAATGTCTTTTTGCATGTTTATACAGTCAATATGATTGTCGTAGAATGGACTCTCGACGATATACCATATATAACTATTCGTTGAGGGAAATTCTTTAATTATCTTAAAAGTGCGTGGATGTCTGGCTAGCCAATATTATGTATCTTCAATATGCTTAAGAAGTGGAACTGAGCTCAAGGATAATAATATTGCTATCATTAATAAAATAGAGTTTTATTAATAATAACTATCCACAACACACAAAACGGAAAATATTGACATAAACAGAGAATTGAAAAGGGTCGTGAGGAATCGAGCTAATCCAAGGATTAAAAGATTCAAAAAGGTAAAACAAATATAAAGTTAAAGGGAAGGGATAGTTCGCTAAACCATTTAAAGCACAGGATAGAGTTGACAAAAGGGTTAAATACTCCAAGGTAACGTTCGGCTTACGTAATTATACTTGTTGTGCAGAGAAGGCGAAGTAAAGGAATTTTCGGTCCGCTGGCGAGTTCAAGCTGAACAGGGGGGGGAATAAAATGATCCTGACGTGGCGTCTTGGAATGAGAACCGTTTCTTGACGAACGGCTTGAAGAACAATGGCTGTTATACGTTGTTCTCTTCTGAACAACAGGGGGGTATGAGAACCGTCTCTTGTCTACGGGCTTGAGAACAATGGCTGTTCTAATGTTGTTCTCTTCTGAACAACAAGGGGGAAGGGGGAAAACCGTCTCTTGGCGAACGGCTTAAAATGAAAATGGCTGTTCTACGTTGTTCTCTTTTGAACAACAGGGGGCGTGAGAACCGTTTCTTGTCAACGGGATCGAACGAACAATGGCTGTTCTACGTTTTTCTCTTCTGAACAACAGGGGGGGGAGGGTGAGAACCGTTTCTTGTCAACGGCTCACAAGAACAATTACTGTTCTAATGTTGTTCTCTTTCTGAACAACAGGGGAGGCCTTGTGGACTTGGCGTCACGAAAGGCTTGAACCTTGGCACTCAAAGGATATTGTCCTTTTGGACAAGTGATGGTGAATCTCGAGGTCGAGGTCCCTTGGCGCACAAGGTGAGAGTGGGTCGTAGTGATGTTTCACGACGAAAATCTGGATCTCCAATCTGAATCTTAGTGGTTAAGTTTCCATATAAATAGCCGGGACATCTCCTTGGCGTAGGGGACAATGGAGTGGGAGCTTCGAGGGATGCACAGCCGAGCTTAGAAACAATGCCTTATCTGCTCATAAGCCTAACTCAATCTGGCGAGGGCAGCGCATGGGGCGAACGGGGGGAGATAAACCTCCTTGTTTAAACATTGACTCAGGTGGCTGCGATAAGGCCCCAGTCTTCAAAGCGAAGATGCACGTGGGTAGCATCGTGGTTTTAAATAACATTTAAGAGTGGTTGAAATTCATGTGGCCTCAACCCGTTCTATCGCACCCCTCCATTCCGGGGGAAGTTGTCACTTCGAAAAAAAAGAGAGAAGGGACAACAATAGAGCTCCGTTGTGGGGAACTCGTTTCCTTTTACCAACCGTACCTTCATGCACCTAACTAGTATTACCTCAATACATATGATTATTTTGATCTTTTGATTACAGGGGAAAATAACCTTTAATACAACTTAATAAAAAAAAGGGGCATGGAACAATGAAATGATATAAATGATATAAAATTAGTACATACAGAACAAAATAATTTATACGTAAATTAATGGGTACAAATATATATACATAAAAAAAATAGACATTGGGCGTTACAAAATTCAGACATATACATTAACTAATTATATTACAAGAGAATCTAATTTGACTCGTACAAGACGGTATATACCTACATTGAGATACTAATCCTATGAATGCAATTACTCTACGCTATTCGGTAACGCATTCCTACTGAGTGCGTCAGCGACCTGGTTATCGCAACCTTTAAATATAATTTATTTTAAATTGATACTCTTGCAAGAGTAAACTCCAGCGCATGATTCGGCCGTTGGAGTGTTGCACATTCCTAATATAGGCTAACGGACGGTGGTCGGTTCCTATCTAAAATTCTTTTCCTATCTAGTACATTTTGAATTTTTCTATAACCCAGATAATTGATAGAGCTTCCTTCTCTATAGTGGCATATCTCTTTTCAGGTGGTAATATTTGGCTACTAGCATATGCAACTGGATGACTCGTTCCGTCATCCTCGTATTGAAGGAGTACACCCCCAATGCCCTCGTTGGACGCGTCGGTCTTAATCCCAAAGGATTTTTCCGGGTTGGGCAACATTAAAATGGGGGCAGAAATGAGCTTACTCTTGAGCTGATTAAAATGGGAAATAGCGACATCATTCCAACGTAGACGATCGGGTGAATTTTTTTTTAAAAGGGAGCTGAGGAGCGCCGAAATTGCAGCGAAATTTGGAACGAATTGCCGATAGCACGAAGCTGATCCTAGAAACGATCTTAATTGCTTCTTTGTAATCGGGAGGGGCATGTCGGCGATTGCCTCAATCTTATCCTCTTGGGGACCCAACTGGCTTTGTCCTATTTTGAAACCCAAATATTTTATGGTTTCGTGGGCAAAATGGCATTTGCTTGGGCCAATGGTGAGACCATTTTCGCGCAGTCGCTCGAAGAGAGCTAATAGGGTGGTTAAGTGGTGACTCCATTCGCGAGTAACGACGTAGACATTATCAAAGTAAAAGGATACATTCGGAAGTCCATCTAACAACCTTCTCATGAGACGGTTATAGTTGCTACAAGCAGTAACGAGGCCAAAAGGAAGGTGCTTGAATTGCATAAGGCCTTTCTCCGTTGCGAAGGTGGTATATGCTTTCACCTCGGGCCGGAGGAAGATTTGATAATACGCCTTGCACAAATCGAGTTCTGAGATGAACTTGGCGTTTTTAAAAAGGTGGAGGTTTTGGTCTACCAACGAGATGGGCTCGGCGTCGAACACAGTTACCGAATTTAACTTCCGGAAGTCGATGCACATCCGATAAGAGCCATCAGGTTTCTTGACCATGACGATTGGGGAACAATAACTAGAGGTGGAAGGTTCTATTATGTCTAAACTAATTAAATTATTAACTTCGGCGTTAAAGGCTTGGCGTAAATGAATCGGCATGGGATAGGGTTTTGAACGGATGGGTTCTAAGGTTGTTAATTTGATATCATGCTTGTAACTAGTAGTGCACCCAGGCTTCTCTGAAATAACGTCGTTGAACTCACATAATAGTTCTTGTACTGACTCTTTTGATGTGGTGTCAGCTGCGCGTCGATATCCAGGGCAGAGGGTTCAAAAGGCTCGGCTGGTAGGGAAGAAAGAGGGTAATCGGCATCAGGTTGGATGCACACTGTCTGTATGACATTAAAGGACTCCGTGGGGTAATCCTTTTCAAGCGCCGATGTTTCGTCCAGTGCTACGAACGTATCTCCATTGGTGCGTCGGTGGTACTTTTTCAACAAGTTGACGTGGTAGAGCTTATCGCCTGCTGGGGTACCAATGATGTAATCTACCGGTCCTCGTTCCTCGCGAGTCGAGTACAGACCTTTCCATTGGCTCAGTAATTTATTACTTGCTGTGGGAAGGAGCAGAAGTACTTCATCACCGGGCTTAAATTTACGATCTTCGGACCTGACATCAAAATAGGTTTTGTATTTCTCTAAATTGACATCGGCATTTTCATTGGCGATGTTTGCGCTTTTCTCGAGCCTCTGGCGTAGGTCCAAGACATAGGCGTAAGATGACTGGAGTTCTTGATCCAGTTGGGGCTTGATTAACAACTCCTTTAAAATACTGTGTGGCCCGCGTACATTACGTCCATAAAGGAGCTCGAGCGGGGCGAAGCCTAATGTACGGGGGGGAATTTCCCGATAGGCGAATAGGTCGACCGGGAGATATCGGTGCCATTCGCGGGGCTGCTCGGCACAGATCTTCTTAATAATGGATTTTAAATTTTCATTTAATTTCTCGCACATCTCGTTTGTCTGTGGCTGGAAGGGGGTGGTAAAAAGAAGCTTTACCATGAGCAGCTTCCCTACGTACTCCATCAACTCAGAGGTAAAGTGTCGGCCTCTATCGGAGAGTAATTCCTTGGGGACGCCTACCATTGAAAAGATGGAAATGAGGGCCTCGGCGCAAGAAATACTGTCGATTCGGCAAAGGGGGACAGCCTCGGCAAACGGGTAGCAAAGTCTACCAAGGTGAAAATGTAGCTGTGCCCTTCGCTCGAAGGGGGGTGGATAGGGCCAACCAGGTCAATGGCCACTCTGGACGAGGGTTCAGTAATGACTGGTCCCCTTTGTAAGGGAGCAGGTTTGACCCACCCCTTAGCGGACGTCTTCTGACACACATCGCACGATCGACAATGCTTTAAGATGTCAGCTGCAGCACCCGGCCAATAAAAATATTTAAAAATGCGCTGGCCCGTTTAAGTGTGACTAAAATGACCGGAAAAAATGATGTCTTGAGCATCTTTGAGCACCATAGGGACATGGGATCGTGGAAGGCATAGGACAGTAGTAACAGCGTTATTACTGTCCTCGGCGGATCGATAAAGTAAGCCACCTTCCTCCAGGTACCTGATGACTTTAGGTCCACGGACAGTCTCCGTGTCCTGGTTTTGGGCCTTATCCCAAAAGAGTGTTAGTGCTTTACACTCCTTTTGCGCCGTCCTAAAGTCCTGGTTAAGGATCTCCGAGAATTCGGAAGGTATTTGGGTTCTGAGGGGGACGGACTCCTGGGCTTCCTTCTTAGTTCGACCTCGAGTAAGGGCAGCCTGGGACACAGGGTTGGAGCTTACTTGAGGGCTCTGTCCTATAAGTACAGAACAGAATTTTATGGGTGCTGAAATGACTTCAGCCCAGCCATCATAATATTGACACTGCAGGTAACATGTAACAACGGGGAATAGGTTCACCCGCCCAAAGTAGTCATGTACCACCGCAAATTTCTCGTGGTTAGGGTCCATTGGGGGGAGGAGTTCGTCGGACACGATGAAACACGTACATTCAGTGACCCTGACGAGAGTCGATACTCGGCAGCCGTTCACGCTGCCCTCCTCAAATTTCAAAGTTCCCGATCAACTTTTATAAAAAATAAAATTTCCCTGGTGGCCTGACGGAGGGGGAGAAGTTGCTGCTTAGGTCTGCACCACCGGAGGAGCCAGGGTGGCATTAATCTGGTGGACTTGGTGGGCTGGTCCACTTTTAAGCCTAGAATTTGGGGGGCAATTCCAGCTCATGTGGTTTTCTACACCACAGGTGAAGCATATGATGGGTCGCTTCGGGAAGAGAGATGGAGGAGAAATCTTAACGGGAGGTTTAAGGGCCCGTTGTTGGTTTTGGGGAAAGAAGTTTTGGGGTTTTACGGGGCTCGGAAACTTCGTCGACTTTCCTGTAAAGGGACGCGAATCCTTCCTTGTTTCCTTTAGGGGGATTGGTGAGAAGTTCGAGTCTCCTTTGGGTATAAATTATAGCTGGCGGCATAGACATCCGCTTCTTCGGTACATTCTTTAAAGGTCTGGCACCGACGATCCTTGATGAACGCGCGGATCTCCGTCGGAAGAAGACGCCAATAATTGATCCCGCAACACAAAGTCGGTTAAGGACTCATAGTTAGGATCAACCTTTGAGGATTCTAACCAAAATTTAAAATTCCTTTAAAGAATGTATCCGAATTGACGGAACGTCTGCCTGGGTTTAATACGACCTCCTCGAAATTCCTGGCGGTAGAAATCGGGAGTCATATTATGAGCGGCCAATAACTCAGCTTTTAAGGTGCTGTAGTTAATTGTACACTCAGATGGTAGAGATATAAAAATTTCGCGCAATTTACAATTTAACAAGGGAAGTAATCTGGCAACACCTTCAGCCTTCAGATCCATGTTATTGATTTCGAGAAACTTTTAGAAGTAGGCTAAAAATGCTCCGAAATCCTCTCCGTCCTTAAAATTAGGGAGCTTTAGTGGGAGATTGGGAAAGGTTTCAGAACGTGAACTAGATGACTGTATTTCTGCTTCAACACGAGCTAATTCAATCTGATAGTGAAGCTTAGCTTGTCTTATCCGTTCCTCTCTTTCTCTTTCTTCTCGTTGGATTTCTCTTTCTCTTTCTTCTCGTTGGATTTCTCTTTCTCTTTCTTTTTCTTCTCGTTGGATTTCTCTTTCTCTTTCTTCTCTTGAACGTACTCAATTTATTTCTTTTCCGGAAAGTCCCAAGGATTCTCCTTGCGCTTGAAAGATTTCGAACTTTGTCATCTTTGCACTTAGGGGTGCAATAGTCAACCAACTAAAATTCCTTGCAACAAGAATTATGCCTCTATAGAATTAGCCTACCTATATATGGGAACTGACCTATTCGTACTTGGTTTCTGGATCTAAATAACCACTGACTAAAATCACAAAAAAAACACAAACAAATTATTATGACAGTTCCTTGAGCTACTCCAGCTTCTTAAATTTCAAAAAAGGGGATAGCAATCGTTAAAACAAAAGGGAACTACTATACTCTATTATTATAACGAATAAAACTATGCTTTACTAGACTAACAACCAGTGTTTGCAAAGATATAGCGTTAAAACTTACACACTTGATACCAAATTTAAATGTATATATATATATATATATATATATATATATATATATATATATATATATATATATATATATATATATATATATATATATATTTATATATGTCGTAGAATGGACACTCGACGATATACCATATATAACTATTCGTTGAGGGAAATTCTTTAATTATCTTTAGAGTGAGTGGATGTCTGGCTAGCCAATATTATGTATCTTCAATATGCTTAAGAAGTGGAACTGAGCTCAAGGATAATAAATATTGCTATCATTAATAAAATAAAGTTTTATTAATAATAACTATCAACAACACACAAAACAGAAAATATTGACATAAACAGAGAATTGAAAAGGGTCGTGGGGAATCAAGCTAATCCGTGGATTATAAGATTTAAAAAGGTAAAACAAATATAAAGTTAAAGGTAAGGGATGGTTGGCTAAACCATTTATAGCACAGGATAGAATTGACAAAAGGGTTAAATACTTAAAGGTAACGTTCGGCCTAAGTAATTATACTTGTTGTGCAGAGGACGGCGACGTGAAGGAATTTTCGGTCCGCTGGCGAGTTCCAGCCTAAAGGGGGGGGGGGAGTTAAATGATCCTGAAGTGGCGTCTTGGAATGAGAACCGTTTCTTGACGAATGGCTTGAAGAACAATGGCTGTTATACGTTGTTCTCTTCTGAACAACAGGAGGGGTGAGAACCGTCTCTTGTCTACGTACAAAAGAACAATGGCTGTTCTAATGTTGTTCTCTTCTGAACAACAAGGGGGAAGGGTAAAAACCCTCTCTTGGCGAACGGGCTCAAAAGAACAAAGGCTGTTCTACGTTGTTCTCTTCTGAACAACAGGGGGGGAGAACCGTTTCTTGTTAACGGGCTCGAACGAACAATGGCTGTTCTAACGTTGTTCTCTTTCTAAACAACAGGGGAAGGGTGAGAACCGTTTCTTGGCGAACGGGCTCAAACAAACAATGGCTGTTCTACGTTGTTCTCTTCTGAACAACAGGCGGGGGGGGGGGAGAACTGTTTCTTGTCAACGGGCTCACAAGAACAATTACTGTTCTAATGTTGTTCTCTTTCTGGACAACAGGGGAAGCCTTGTGGACTTGGCTTCACAAAAGGCTCAAACCTTGGCACTCAAGGGATATTGTCCTCCTTCTGGACAAGTGATGGTGAATCTCGAGGTCGAGGTCCCATGGCGTACAAGGTGAGAGTGGGTCGTAGTGATATTTCACGACGAAAATCTGGATCTTCAATCTGAATCTTAGTGGTTAAGTTTCCATATAAATACCCGGGACATCTCCTTGGCGTGGGGGACAATGGAGTGGGAGCTTCGAGGGATGCACAGCCAAGCCTGGGAACAATGCCTTATCTGCCTATAAGCCTAACTCAATCTGGCGAGGTCGACGCATGGGGCGAACGGGGGAAGATAAACCTCCTTGTTTAAACATTGACTCAGGTGGCTGCGATAAGGCCCCAGTCTTCAAAGCGAAGATGCACGTGGGTAGCATTGTGGTTTTAAATAACATGTGATAGTGGTTGAAATTAATGCGGCCTCAACCCGTTCTATCACAATGATATTTTGTCGAAAAGTTGAGATTAGTTTCCTGAATAAATCAAATAAATTAGGTTTATAGGTAGGCGAATATACCAATATCCACCCAATTCAAATCAGAGCCACTTTCTTTGCATGTAAAATAGCCTCCAAAGTATTTGACGCCTGCTAAACAACATTACATTATCACCTGCTATTATACACGGTGGTAGTTATCTGACTTTTCAGTTCGACCGAGGAAACGGATCAAATCATTCATTTATCCATCTTCAAGCAGCTCCACATCGAAGCATCTCTTTGCAATTGCCGAGCAGTTATACACTCGCGTTTCCGTTAACTTCAATTTTTAGGACCAGTTAATTAATTCTGCGCTTTCACAAACTTTAACATACGATGAAAAGAGTAATTCTCGATTCTCATATACATTAATACGATATTTTCATTGTTGAATGTAAAGATATTAAATTCAATGCATTCAAAGTGTTTTTTTTTTTCGAAAGAGTTTGTATCGAGAATGACTCTTGAGAGTTTCATCAGATTTTATGGCATTTCCCTTGTTGTTTGACAATAGAATTTCGCTCAGTGCTTTGTTTGTAGTTTGCCAATTTCCCCAAGAGAACTTTACAAAAAATGTCTCTATGTCTTCTTCTAGAGAGATGTACAATGGCATTCTCTTCCTAGCTCGTAGAACATAATAAGCGTTTTTTTTAGGCACTCTCTCTGACAGTTATTTAAAACGGCCTCTCAAAGTTCTTTTAGAAGGGTTCGCAGTAATTTTGAAAAGATCCTCTAGAGCATAGGTTCTTTAACTTTTTCGGCCGTGCCCTCCTTAGCATCATTCATTAAATCTCGTGCACCCTCTCCATCCATTTCCATATCAATAAAAATCAAGTTCTTGTTTTTGAGTGTGTAATAATGGCAGGTTAAATTTTTGTTACAATGCCTCATCATCAAATCGCAACCAACTTCGGCTGAACTTTTTATATGAGAGCAATCACAATCACTAAAAACAATGGGAAGGATGAAGTTGTTTTTTTGAAGCCAATAGTTGAATACGAGGTTTGGGTGACGAGAATGCGTATAGCAAGTTTGCCTCACAGTTAAGCTAGTTTCTTGATTTAGTTTTCACATTCACGAGTGTACAAACCTCAGTTTCACAAAGCTAAGTGGGAGAGAACGGTAGCAAGGTGCGCAGTGCTACACTTCCAATTCAGAGGCATCGTTTGCAAATGGTCTTTTGTGGTAGAGTTGAATTTCAATTCCAAAGATTCCTCATGCAGATCGTCCGGTAAGATGTCTTTGTTGACTTCAAAGGGGTTTCTCGTGAACTTCCACTCTAGGAGTTCCGAGTTTTCCAGGTCTGGAAAGTAGCGCTTGAATTTTCGTTTCAAGAGCTTGAGGTGTTCCTTCACTTGCAACTTCAACTTGCCTTGCAGAAGAAGCTGCCTTTCCTCAACGGCTGAATCGAGGTTGGAAAAAAAAGCCATGTTCTTCTCTGAAATCTCAAAAGCCACAGCCACAGCGTCGCTAAGAAAGAACTTATTACATCATAATGATATATGCCACTTGTATTCCTTCTTTGCAAGAGACGGTTGAGAACATTCCACGTTTCGAAAATATCGACAAAGTATTCTAATGTCAGTTGAAAACCTGCTGACGTAAAGGACAACAAGAGATCCTGTTTCCCCTGAGCTTCAAGAAAAAGCAAAACTTCTTATCTCACCTCGTGAACACGAGCCAACATGTTCATCTTCGACAGCCAACGAACAGCCGTGTGAAACAACAGAGTATCATGATCAGAACCGATATCCTTGCATAGCATGGAAAACAGCCTCAATTGACAGCAATTTCTTTGACGTAAATTATGACTGATATGATAATGACCAGCTTATCAGTGATTGAAGTAGGGAGAGTCCTGGAGGCCAGAGCTTCTCTGTGGATCACGCAGTTAGTCCCGACTGCGTTTGGGCTCTTCTGCTTCACCCTGGGGATAAATCCACTCCGTGATCCAATCATTCGAGGAGCACCATATGTACAGACTCCTACAAGTCTCTCACTCTCCATGCCATTGCCATCGAAGTACGAGGAAACAGCTCCAAACACATCTTCGGCTTTGATAGTCGTTTTAAGGGACCGGCAGAACAAAATCTCCTTCTCAATTGAAGTAGATCCCATAAAACGAACGTAGACCAGCAACTGAGACAATTGAGCAACATTAGTTGTCTCATCACACTGAATTGCGAAAAAAGGTGATGCACGTTTCTTTGCCTTTTCATCGATTTGCGTTTTCATCGTAGAATCTGAGAGGGAAATCTTCTCTAACTTTCGGCTGTTGACTTCCTCTAATACAAGACTGCATGCTTTTAGCATGCATGGTTTGTTCTGTGTTTCGCCAATTTTGTGGGGGGGGTTTTCGCACAAGCAATCATATGAGCGATTTCAAAAGACGCTTCCACTTCTTCAGTAGATCCTGATTGACGAAAGTTCTCTCCACCCGAAATCTTCATTTTCTTGAAAGATTCATTTTTCATTTGAAAGAACGCCAATGACGTGTTCTGAAGGCCATGGTGTTTCTTCTCCAGGTGACGTTTCAAGCGACTCGGCCTCAAGGCTTCATTGCTCAGAGTTTCGAAAGGTATCACGCATTTTGGTACGCTCTGATCATTCATCGTGGCAAAAGTGAGCCCGTACTGAAGATAATCATCGAGGTGTTGCCTTTTCTTACCGCTCATCATATTTCAAAATCTGCGAAAGGAAGAGAAAACAATTAACACAAATCGCTATATCGATTCTTTATTTATTCGATTTACTCAGTTGTGAAGAAGTAAAGTAGGAAAAGGAGATTAATAAGCCATTCTGCTTCTTTCCCCGGTTTATGTTGTTTATTGCTTGTGTGCATAGTCTGTGCATTGTGGTGAATACATGATATAATGGAATGATGTTTATTAAAATATTATCAGGGTTATTCAGCACATCTTATCAAAGACTGCTATCTAAATTCAGCCATGAGCTCAATGTAACTTAAATATGCAACATATTGTTCGTATGAATATTATGTTGGCCATATTGCTCTTAAATAGTATTTTATTTTGATGTATTGCTTTTTTTTATTGATATATAATCTTTTCAGATTACCCTTACATGTAATTACACTATTCACAGATAATTTTGACCATATTTGGACTAAACCTTACTGGACTACCTGCACTCACTGACTCACTGTGCCAACTAGGTAAACTTGTTTTCAACTAAAGAGCCTCTGACTATAATATATCTGATAAAACACTATAAATTATTGTATGGTAAAACAGAAAATAAATCAGATCGTATATTGCACATCAAAACCACAACCAGAACAAGAGATCATACATCCATAATATAAAAGGTACTATTACCTAGCTGTTGGGAATGGTGCATAATAAAACTTCTTTAGCTATCAGTGCACAAACACTATGAACCCTCTCCTCTCATTTGTTGTCGAATTACAAACAGCATGTGAATTTAAAGTTCTTCAAAAAGATACACTTATTACTAGGTACCTACAAACTATTTGATTTTGTGTAATAATCTACTCAGCATACCTAGCTCACACATCATAATTATATTTTATATATCTTCACTTACACTAGGCACCTCAATTGTTTTGATATTTCTGTATACTATGTATTTTGTTTTCTAAACTGTCAAGAGCATTCAACATACTATCTAATTATATGGTTCTTGGATTGGATTGTAGGAGCAATACACATTATACAACAAAGCCTTACTGCACCATGCAATTCTAAATCACATATATGAATGAGGCACACAAAATAATACACTTAAATAGCATCACTTTACTGCACCTTGTAGTTCAAGATGACACAGTTGATACACGCTACCATTAACACTTCGTCTGAATATTACGTCTCACATACTTCCGGAACGTCGTGGGATTTTCTTATGCAAATTAAATATTTAGCAATTTAAGTTAAAATCTAGCCTAATAAATGTCGTTGATGTTATGGTAATTACATATATTTTCCATAGAAACTTCTAAAAATTCATTTTTATACACAGCGTCACGTAATAAAACTCTGGGAACCAAATTATTACAGAGTTTTTTATTCTCTATGTATTGGTAAACCCCGTGGAAAATTGAAGAAATGAATTGACAAACTGGCCTTTGAATTGTTACCTGACTTTCAGTCACTTCTCAAGATTTACCAGCAAAAAAGACGTCAACCGGATCGCGCCAAACCTTCCTTGACAACCCTTCGCGCACCCCCAGGGGCGCGCCCCTAAGTTTAAGAACCCCTGCTCTAGAGATTCTTCCGGTAACTCATCTCTCAATATAATTTCACCGTATCGTATCCATGGAATTCCGAGCGTTAGTTAGTAAACTTTTTTTCCCCCTCAAATTAGATGAATCGGTACAATATACTTATTAATAATTGATGACGTTTCGAACTATATGGTCATCATCTTTGGCCAATAATATTAAAGACTGGAAATGAAAAAGTCTACTAATCAAAATATATTGGCAGATCAAAACTCATGAAGGAAATAGTTTGAGTTATTTGTTGATTTTGTTGTGTGTAATAATTTTGTTGATTATAATATTGGGAAAACCAACGAGAGAAAGTTAATCAAGTAACAACCTCACAACTTTAACGAATCAAAAGTTAAAAAAAAAGAATTGAAGTCAAAGTGTCGTAAATAAAGATAAAATCAATAATGACTCAGGAAATCATTGCATAAAACAAGTAACCAAACCCTTGAGACTAGAATTTAAACACAAACTTATTTTTCACCTATTGTATGTAATTTTGTAAAAGTAAACACTTAATTCAGTAATTGCGAAACGCCATAGTGGTATTTTGGGTATCAGAACCTATAAAAAGCTTACTGTGTTGAAAATAAAACCATTTTATGTGAGAAGAAGCGGAAGCAACGATGATTCGATATTTAAACTGGGAAAAAATAGGGATTCTAGTATTCGAAGGTTGGTAGGGCATTTGTGAGTATTTGGAATTTTGAAGTTAGCCAATCAGTTGAATATCTTGCATTTTAGGACGGGATCTCTTATTGCAGAATTTTCCTTGGTTTCCAATGGTTTAGCGGTTGGTTTACTAATACCCAACTTTGTGCGGTTAGATGGTACTTTAGTTTTTGTAAAGAATAATTTAGTCTGTGTATATAGTTTTATAATGAAAAATATTTTAGGGAAGCAAGACGTCTCAAAATTCTCATGTCTATTTTTCTTAAAGTTTTCACCCTTTATTAGAGTTTCAACTTTATTTTGGCCCCATCGCCTTTTATTCTTCGCTCTCACAACTTGTCCACTTTGAATTACATCACAGAGGAATAATATCAGAAAAGCCAGAATATACATATATGTAAATGTCAGGGACAGGCAAAAAATAAAATCCAATAAGCAATAAATTATTCGACGAAAAATGACAACTGACCCACATCTCAAATATCATCATCCTATAAATGCTTCGGATAGCTATAACAAAGCCGACATCCATGGATAAACTACGATTCCGAAACATTCAATCACAAACCCGGAAATTGCGAAAAAATATTGAATTAAGCTTCCGAGTCAATCATTCTACCTTGTTATATTGCTCCAAGTATTCAACTTTTCTCATCTGCACCGAATTCAAGCCTCCTTAGTCGCGGGTCACTACACATCTCACTATGTCTGTTGGTCGGTCCCGTTTTGCTTCTTTTTTTTGTAAAAGAATATAACTATTCGTCTGATTATAACGAAATTTCAAACACTTATGTTGTTTTACATTCTTTTTCTAATGATATAAATGTCCAAATATCCCTAAGCTTAGTGAGGTAATTATTGAAACTTTTGAGAGTACGCCTCTTTTTGGACAGCAGACCTTGTTTATTATCTTTGCAGCTCATCTCACGAGAAATTTCCAACTTCACTCTCATTTCTTTTGATTGACTGATACGGTAAAAATACGGTAATTTGCTTTGATTGGATCCAAAAGGTTCGTGTATATTCTTTATTCAAAGGAAACAGGGTTTGTCGGATTTTATGTGTCTCATCTTCTATTGTGATTCTAGGCGTTTGCATTTATTTATATTAAATAGTTTAACCATTGTTAAGGTATTAACTTTCCCGGACTATTTTAAATTTTAAGCGTTTTTATTCACATATTAATTAATTTAGGATAGATTAGGTTTGATTTATTCAGGTAATGGACCATTGTAACAACATAGTGTTACCTAAACCAATTATTATGCCAAGTACTAACACCTCTAATACTGGAGGTTGCCCATAAAATTAGACTGATTTGAAAGGTATTAAGTTTAATGAACTCAGGTTCTAAATGTAAATAAGTATGATTATGGAGGTTTATTATATTTCTTCGGAACTTTTTTATTGTTATGGCTAGCAGAGGGGATCGTTGCCTTAATTAGGTTTTGCCTTTTTTATTTTTATTTATCCAAATATTTGTTTATAATTAGTTAATTTACTTAACTTTGATCCTTTCAGTCAAAATACATTCCCTGATAAAACATTTTTTATACCTTTATGAATATTTCGGGACTTCTGAGAGTAGAATGTCAAAACTCTGTCATTAAAGGGAGGGAAGCTAAAATTATAATAGTATTATACACATAACATTACAAAGAATACTAAATTTGATACACGCCATAATGACGCAAATTTGTCAATGCACAGCTGAAGCGGGATTGAAGGATTCAGAGACGAGCATAAAAAGACTTTTAGAACAAATTGACACCCTTAGTCGGTAATCTGAAAAAAATTAGCTCCCAACGACGCATGACTTACATGTATGAATGCATCCACTTACCATATCCAGCCATTTAAGAAGGGGACATTCTAGCGTGAAGAAACAAAAGTACAACTATTTGATCATAATTTCACAAGGCATGCTTGGTGGAAAAGTGGCGAAGCGTGAGGTATGCGCACCGCACAGGGCGCCGATCTGGGTGGCTGTCATACTAATATTTATTATTTCTTGTGATTTTGAGTTACTTTTTTATAATGGTTGTTTTTACAAATGGCTAAATTTTAAAGGTTGCACCGTTTTGCGTTGCACTTTCCCTCTTGCGACCACTGCGCGAAGTTTTCCACATGGTGGGACTCTTTTGTCTTAAGTGCTTAATTTTACCTCTTGTTTGCATTCCGTAACATTTGAAGCAACTCTAAGGAACTTTCAAAAACTCGAGTGAGTGTTTGAAAAGCAATTATGCTGAGATGTTTATGTACGGATTACCATTAAATCATATTTTACGTTTTCATAAATTGTTCCGCAGACGAAAATTACGGTCCACCTCCATCTTCATTGTAGCAGAATAAGGTCAAAGGGCGACCAAGTGCCCTTCTTTACCCACTTAGTCCTGAGACCACCGCATGGAGCTTTGAAAGCATGGCTGAACAAGGGTGAGGGTGCAGCCTACGCCATTATCACACCACAGCGATATCTGTTTATGGATCTATTTCATCGTGTCCTATGGCCGCCTTTTTCATAAGATCGAAGTTCTTCCAACATTCCACGCCAACGTTATCACAACTCCCGCCCTTCCCCCGAAGGAGTCACCAACTTTTCCCAAAAATCGCACAGGTGGGTGGAGGTGGCCGCCAAAGCCACCTCACTAGGCGTCTATATAATCCTTCGACTCAGTTTAGTAAGCAGCACTAATAGACTTCTAACCTAATATCGCAAACGAGCTGAAAGTGCTCGCCTTTCCCTGCGATCGGAGACATAGGCGATTTCGATTAGAGAACGAACGGTAAATAGACATCCGTGAACTATGCGAATATCTGACGAGGATTTCCATTTCCGAAGGCCATCTACGAGTGCTCTCTCAAATGAAGTGAGACGTAACCAGACTTCCCCCTTCGCAGTCACCGTATCCTAACTGGCCCTTTCCTGTAACAAGCATTTCAACCTTTGCCACCTGCAAAGTGATCAAGAATCTGGCTTAACCAATCGATCTATTTTTTGTGTGCGCCCCTCAGTTTAAAGCTCCCCCTTGAATCACCGACCTGATCCGACCTCCTTAACCCCCTAATTAACCCACCTGTACCTCGAGTAGACTTTGAACTCCGTCTGTGCCACCATTCCCTTTAAACCCAATATTTGTGTATATTTAAATATTATTTTGTTGCTAGTAAAGATATAATTTCGTTATTTTCTTTCTTTTGCAATCACAACGCGTAGCAGCTACCTGTTAATCTTTAGCCAACTTGCACTCTGAAATATTTGTTTTAAAAATACCTTGCAATGTTAATGATACACCATCCCCTCTGGACTCATAACAATTTTCCCATTCATAAACGGTATCCACCCAACTTCGGCCCAAAGCCCCAAAAGTGCCTACGTATATATATATATATATATATATATATATAGATATATATATATATATATATATATATATATATATATAGAGAGAGAGAGAGAGAGAGAGAGAGAGAGAGAGAGAGAGAGAGAGAGTCTGTGTGTGTGGCCATTCCACGACATTGATTAAATTGCAAACCTTGCTTAGCGTTTAACAGAGCTTTCTTCTGTGCACTTTGACAGCGCAAGTAAAATGTTCTCAATCAATATTATCATAGTATAGACGTGTTATATAACAAATAAATTAAATCCTTCTAAATTTTTATTTCTATACACATATGAATCAGATACATGATAAATAAATTTAAGTAGCCTTTTGGAAGAGAGAGAGAGAGAAACAAAAAGGATAAAGTATTGAAGCAGATTGAAAGATCTATTTAGCAGTATGTAACTAAAGAAGAAAATCAAACTGAAATCCTACGATGAGGTGCCGATGCTGAGAATCATACTAAAGGAAGTGAAATTTACGTGAATGCGAAAGATCATCTTGATGATGTCATACTTCAGGTTACTCAAAGGGAAAGTAAGTTTCATAGAAATCATCAGGGTCAAAGTAATTATAAATATAATTTGGATGAGAAGGACGAAAGTTAATTTAAATCAGTCATCACCTACTTCAGACGAAAAAGATCAAATGAGAGAGCTCATAACAACATAATCAGCTGTGACAAAACAGAACCTAATCATGTCGATGTGACATTCAATTTTTCGGGGAGAAATCATTAACAATGATATACGTATGATCTTAGTAGAACAAAGTACCTAGATTATTCAGCATCTGAATAGGAATTTTTCTGAGATTATTGCGACGAAAAATGAAGTATCAGTTTTTAAAAGATGTAAAGATAAAATAATAAAGATGTCATGTGACTGTTTTTTTCAAGTTTACACAAGGGAAATAACTGGAGTTTAGAATTAATAAATGGTGAAATTATTGACAAGAAAAAGAGAAGACAAGTGTCAGAATGAATATAAAAATGGAGGGACGATCTTACGAGATCAATGGATATTTTCAGATGTCTAGTAAAATAAATTTTGGCCTTAGCAAGTTAAACGGGCAAAATATTTCGTAACGATCTTTAAGAGAAGACCAGATTTAGCTCACGCAGACCAAACCAGTCAGGAGTTTCGTTAAGAATGAATGCATTCGTCCAATGTTCTTTCACTATTTTTCATATTTTAATTAGTTTCAACTTTTCACCGATTTTAAATTTATTATTGATTTGTGTTTTAAATTGAATTACTAAACTTATTTTATTTTTCTTCGAATTGTGTTTCTACATGTTTAATTTTTTTTCATTATTACATTGTTCATCAATCAAAGTGAATCTTATATATGTGCGTGTTTGTAAGAGTAGAAGTTATGTTACGTTTAGGTAAGGGGGCAGCCAATTTGGCTACTGCATAGAGCTGCCATTTTCAGTATCGCACAGGGCGCGAGGGGAATGGAGCTAAGCCACTGGGTGGAAACCTGATGAATTGCCTCTTGCGTAAAACACCATGGTAAAAGAGAGGCATACTAGAGGAAGCAAAATACTATAGGATTCATTTGATGACTCTGGCATGGGAACAATTGCTAGAATCAATGTCACAATGAACAAGTAAGTTTATTATTTATATTATTAGAAAACCTTCTATGGCAAAAAAAAATGAAGATGGGTATTCTGTTATATTCTCAATGATATTCTCATTCAAAACATATGACATTTGTGGGTATAAAATTGCTTGTAATTTGCCAAATTGATGCTTTATAAATGTGACCATTACAAATCCCACACTTAAGCCCCATAGAAAATATGAGAATTGATTAAAAAAGTCATCAACTAAAACCACCTAAATTAGGAGCTATTTGGATCTATAGGGTAGAGGGCTAAAGGAGGTGACCGGTACTAAGACGGGCTCTTTATTTCTTGTATAAAGAATCTGCTAGGGCTACTTCTTTTTTATTTTTAGGGGACACCGGGTGAAGAGTCTACCTTCTGTAGCCACAAAACTGGCGACCAGACTGCTTTTTCGTTCCTACCTGAAGTCTAGGCTAGAGGCTAAGAAGGACTCGGGAGGCTAATAATTACAAAATAGCAAGTAAGCTATACTGAGAGACGATTTAACTGATTCTTTCTCTATCTTAGTCTCTCCCTTCTCTATTGTGTGTTTAATATATATATATATATATATATATATATATATATATATATATATATATATATATATATATATATATATATATATATATATATATATATATATATATATATATATATATATATATATATATATATATATATATATATATATATATATATATATATATATATATATATATATATATATATATATATATATATATATATATATGCCTT
Source organism: Ceratothoa steindachneri (assembly GCA_963969495.1). Lineage (NCBI taxonomy): Eukaryota > Metazoa > Arthropoda > Malacostraca > Isopoda > Cymothoidae > Ceratothoa > Ceratothoa steindachneri. Next base: position 209,744,755 of record OZ018318.1, read on the forward strand.
TCTTTTGCAAGGAACGTAACATATTTTCACTTGAATTTGGCACGGGATGGAGCTGTAGATAAGAAATATGTTCATCAGTTTCCTTGTTGGGTGTTAAGCTGAGTTACAAGAGGTATGTATGTGTATTTAGTGAAACTGCATATTTTTCTAAGTGTGCGCCTAAATCCTATACCAGAAAGACCGTTTTACATTTCTCATGGCTTCGAAAATTTTAACCCGCCAAAGCACATAACATCCTACCCTGTATTTGCTCAGCTTGTGCCTGTTAGCTATTATTAAGATCGTTTTCGTCTGGCAGCTGTTTCTTAGCTTGCGTATCTTTGATTGACTGCGGGGGTACTCTGGCTGTCCGCTTTGCTCGACTCATACTTTTGTTAATAAATATGTAATTGTGACATAGGATTTCTCAATTTTACATTGGTTCGCTACTTATTACATGGCATATCATTTCATTAATTAAGGCGTGTATCTAATTTCATGATTTCATAGATCCACCGGGCGCCCATTTGTGGGGTTCCTTGCTGTGTCTACCTATTCTGAAATTTGGGTGCCACAGGTCTATTTTCATTTTAATTCGGGTGCAACATAGCTACTATAAAAAAGAATGTACCAAAATTTGTATGAAAGATGCTCGATAGTTGAAAATAATTCAAAAACCACCTAGGCATTCTAAATGCGCACTTTGTTACTCATACTCTATATCACATCAATTTTGCCAATAATCCTTTTATTGATTTATTTCGCTTCTTTACTTTATTTTTCATCATCTTTCTCTTCTCCCTCTAATCTATTTTATGCCTGGATATAACCGATTACCATAAAAGATGGCGTTAATCCGATTGCAAATTTAAATATTCCTCGTTTTCTTTTGTCAATTTCTACATTGAATTAAGTGTTCGTCCTCCATTATTTGAAGGTCCTATGTGGGATCGCCATTTTCATTTTATCTTTTAAAATTTTAAAATAAAGATTTACAGAATTTAGAGTAGTTGACCTAATAATTAAATATAATCATCTGTCTCAAGAGAAAATATACGCAAATTCTGAGAAATTTGTAAACTTGTTTCACTCAGAGATAAGCAACAAGAATCCGAATTAGAAAACCCAGCACTCCGCCCTGAGGAAAGAGGCAATCGAGTGGTTGCATTAAATGTGTAAACCGTTGCTTTGCAATCGTCGACGAGGCCATCCTAACGCCTAATAAATTTCAAATGAAAATTAGAATTATAATCGCTGGAAAGCATCGTTTATCATTGCCAGTGAAATCAAGATGAGGCCATAAAAACTCTTTCTAGTGGATTCCGTGGCAAAAGAGTGACATGATCTCTCAGTCAAGAGAAACGGAGGAAGAGGCACTCGTGTTCTGATTGGCTATGTGGTGATGTACATGAAAATAGATGTTTTATAAGCCTTGCCGTGCCACTAAACCGACAACTGCTCTTTGTGAAGGAGAACATGTTTTGCTTCCGCTCTCACCGTCAATGGAGCCAGGGTACCCGGACGTGCAAGTCAGTAGTCTTATCCAATGATCTCGGAAGAGGCCCAAGGTAAAAGGCCCTAGCAAGCATACTACCTTAGTAGACTAAGAAATTTATGTATCTTGCAACTAATTTATGTTACATTTAGTGGATCCAAAAATATATCCCGTTAACTCTAATGTTAGGTGTAGAAATGATAATAAACACTTATCCACATTTGTATAAAATACGTTTCTTTCTTATTGATTTTATTTAATACTAAGTCTCAGACTACAGATACAGACTTATTTGCCTGTTTATCAATCATTCAGATTTTCTCTAGTGGACTCACTATTCCCCCTAATACACTTTCACAAATGAGAAAACAATAGGAAAGATTATCCCATTCTAGGAAGGCATTTATGGCTAGCGGGGAGAAAGGGAGGCACGAAGAGGGGAAGTAGAAGAAAAGCCCCCAGATTTGTACCCCACATTTGTACATATGTTTCTTAATGAACTAAACCGTCATTTCGAATTAATGTTGAAGGGTTAAAAGAGAAATGACCAAGAAACTCCATATAAATATCAAAAGTACCAAGTTAAACTGTTTTTCCATATCCAAACCAAATTTTTGTAAGTAAAGTTTATCATCAAATTAAAACTCACAATAACTTTACACTATAAATTGCTAAAAAATTGTATACGTATAATTTTTATTTCATGAGGAAATAAAAAAGTGCACAGCCGGCATTTTGAAAATACAGCGAATAATTGACCACTAGAGTAAAAAAAGAATGGCGTTGTTTCATTAGAACTCGTAACGATTTTTAAAAGTAAATGAGAATAATTAAACGAAGCGGAGTGAGAAATGGATAAGCCATAAAGGTATCGTAGAGAAAAGATATAATAAGGCGTATGTGATCGCGTGGTTCAAGCGTTTTAAAATAACTATACGAATTGGGAAAAGAGACATTAATAGATTGTAATTTAACATCTACTTAGGTATATCAGGGTAAGAAAATGAAAGTTTTTTGAAAATTACTTTGTATTGGAAATAATTCAAAAAATGGTTCATAAAAAAGAGGTTAAATAATATTTATCTGCTTTAGTAATATGTAGAGAAAGATTATCCCAATAAGAACGAAGGAGATAATTTATATGAACTGTTGCAACAAATCAATGATAAACATAATCTTTAGAAATGGAAATGAAATGGCTAAAGACATCATAAACTATCAATAAGCTAACGAAAGTTGTACATATGAAATATGTGAAGATCAGAAATAACTATCGTGGATGACTGTTCAGTCTTTTAGCTATAAATCTTAGTAATTTTTAAACAAGCTTGGGATCTAATTTCGCCCATATGTTTCTAAACTTTCTAAAAATGATTCTTGAAACAGAATAAGCCAAAGTGGAGGGAAGAAACACTTGCAATTAGAGTTGTTCGTCAGCTTATTTAAAAACAAAAGACACCAGATATTTTCATAAATAAATGCATTTTTGACAAAAGAATCCTTTCAAAATCTACAAATGGCAAGCCACGGAAGTTCTTGTTAGCAGTGCCGACGACGGGTTATGGATAATTTTATGGGGGAAAATTATTAATTAAGAGAGAGAAGCCAAAACTTCTTGTTTCAATCATGTAGATAGAAAGTTTGATACTCTATAAGATAAAACTGATTAAAGTGTGAAAGAACTTTTGATTTAAATTTTCTTTTTTCGTCTGATTCATCTTTTTTGATTTGCTTTTCCCTTTACGTACTAATTTGTGAGTTCAGGAAGAGGTTTATTTTCTTTCTAAAAATAATTGAGATACATAAAAGTACTCGATAATTAAAGAACAAAGAATACTAGGAAAGGGGAGAAGAGAAAAATATGATAATTTTGCGAGAGTAAATACTAAGAGAGATTTATTAGCAGTAACAATGAAAATTTGTAAGTAAAGCAGCAGTTAGAATTTTAGCTAAATAATTTCATAAATATTTAACTCCAATAGGCTAGAAGAAAAGAAATTGAAAGGAATTTAACAATGATTTATCCAAAGTCTAAAAGATTAGTAGACTTTGTAAAAATTAGGTAAGGGTTTGCTGGTCTATTGCAAACACTATCATTATTGTTTTATATTGTAATTTGTTAAGTGTATGTGAATGTGAAAACCGTGTTGAATTCAAATAAATGCAAACAAATCTCCTTCTTCAGTTTGGTTATTCCTAAAAAAAAGAATCGACTTTCCTTAAATATCATTCATAATTTAACCAAAATCCTGGAATTGCGTTCCTTACGAACCTGCCTTTTCACCAATTAAGTCAGCTTATTTTTGCTATCATTAATTCTTGCGACGTTCAAAGAATCATAACGAGAAATAGCACAGCTAAAAAATATGGCGAGGGCAATTTATTTTAAAATTTCTGGGATTAATTGTGTAGAAAATATTTTAGGAGAAGGAGCCATGAATGTGATGATCAATTTAATTTTTTTGTTCATTGTTCATTAATAATATTTTTAAGTGTAGTGTGTTTCATAAACGATTTATCAAGCTGCTACCATAGCTTTAATTCATCTAGTTTGGAATAATACTTTCCGTGCTATTAACAACTGTCATTGTAATAGAGATAAGTGGGCTTAATACAAAGAAAGATGAAAGAAAAAATATTGTGATTTCTAACTCTAATATTATTATTTTTTGAAACAAGGATTCGTGAATTTACAACCCGTGAAAAGAAAGATAAAAATTGCCAGTCTGCATTCTATACATCAGTATTATTGGGTTACCAATGCAATGGTGTAGCTTTGTACTATAATAGTTATACGGCAAATATTTTTATCATTCAAGCCAAATGACCGTACTTGAAATGTTAATGTTGAAGTAACAATGTGAAGCAATTTTTTACTTCATTCTATGCAGTGATTTGACAAGTGGACATTAAGACCATCAGAAAAATGTGGCCAATGCCATGTGAATGGGTAAAACTATCACGTATATTAACATTTCCACCTAGATAATTCATGTTTACTCATTATGTTATTACAACTTATTGATTCAATCGTTAATTAATGCATCCTTGTCTCACACTATATCCATCTTAAGATCGTCATTGACACTGCTCCTAATCTTAAACTTTCCTTCTAATTCTGCAGAGTAGTCTCAAAAAAGTAGCCGAAAGTGGAAACAGCAACAGTTTAGCCAATTCCCCCAACCAATTATTGTTTCAATGACGCTATTATCCCCAAGAAAGCATTCCTTCCCTCCATTGTATACTTATTCTCGCAATTTAAAGATACGCACATGCTGTAATTGATCCAACAAAATCAACGTAATAAATCTTCTTCTGACATACAAAAACATTACTTTTATTCATTTGCTTCCAGCCACTCCTCATTCATAATAAGTCAGATAGTTTAATAAGCATTCCCAGATGCCACTCTTTGACACCATCAAATAACAGCTTACCAACATAAACAAAACCAATCCCTCATTAATTTACATCAATCCAGTAATACTATCTCTCTCAGAACTGGTTCCTTACATATTTTAAACAAACATCGTTACATCAAACAACTTTGTTGAAACCTATTTGCATATTAAACAATTTCGTCCTAAAGCACCCTTTACTTCAGACCTGACAAAAACTTTTCACACCATGCACCATTATGCCGCGTACTTCATGGAGGTGATAGCCATCTTGATGTACGTAACAACAAGGATTGTTACACCCAAGTCCTTCTCAGTGTCGTTGGATTCAATAGCAGTGCCCTTAAGGATATACTCAGATCGGGGGTTTCTGTAGCCGATATGCATCACTTTGCATTTCCCAACGTTAAAAAGCATTTGCCACGTGTGCGACCACTCCCCAGTCTTCCCAAGATCTTCCTGCAGGCGGTCATTATTTCCATCCTTTGCAAAATTCATAACAAGCTTGGTATCGTCGGCAAATTTGGAAATCTTGGCAACCATGTCACTGTCCATGTCGTTGACGTAAATGATGAATAGTAGTGGTCCCAGGACAGAACCTTGAGGCACCCCGCTAGTAACGGGCATCCACTCAGAAGACTGTCCATTCACTGCCACTTAGCCAGTTCTCGATCCAGCTGGCTACCTTTCCGTCTATGCCAAGCGCTCGCACTTTCCGGAGAAGGCGGCGGTGTGGTACCTTATCAAAGGCTTTCTGAAAGTCTAGGTAGACCACATCTACCGCCTTGTTCCGATCGTGCTCACTGAAAACGAAGTGGAAGAATTCTCTAAGGTTCGTCAGGCATGACCGTTGCCTTCGGAAGCCATGCTGGGAACTCCTCAGTAGCAGGTTTGACTCTAACTACGACGTCACTTTGTCCAACATGATGCTTTCCATGAGTTTACCGACTATCGAAGTCAGACTGATAGGTCGGTAGTTTGACGGTTGGTTACGATCTCCTTTCTTCAAGATTGGAGTCACCTCCGCCTCACGCCAGTCTCTAGAAACGCATTCGGTCCGGATTGACATGTTGAGGATTGCGCTCAGGTGTCGTGACACTTGATCGTGCACTTCTTTCAACACTTTAGGTAGAAACACATCCGGACCAGGTGACTTATTCGTCATTAGGTCAGCGATCTTTTTTTTATTTCAACTTCAGTGAAGTCCATAACCTCCAGCTTTTCCCCCGAGTAGGAATCCGTCGGCTGGGGGATGGGACCACATTCTTCAGTAAACACTGAAGAGAAGTAGTCGTTGAGGAGGTTAGCATTTTCTGCATCTGAATGCTATAATGTCCCCTCCTCGTTCCTCAAAGGGCCAATCGTTCGACGGATTGGTTTACGGCTGTTTACATATCCAAAGAACTCCTTGGGGTTCTCTTTACAGAGTTTCGCCACTAGGAGTTCCTCAGACCACTTAGCCGCCCTTATGCTGGACTTCACTCTCCTGGCTAGCCTCCGGTATTCGTCAAAGTCACCCGAGATCTTCGATTGCCGGTACACAGTTCTCTCCTCCCTAAGCAGTTGGCCGATTTCTCGATTAAACCACTTAGGTTGAACAGAAGACAGACGGGGTCATTTCAGAGGGATGAAACGCGATTGAAGACTCATGAATGTGGTTTTGAAACAATTCCACGTCAGTCAGTCCAGCTTGCAGGCTTGCAAAGTCTGCTTTTCTCAAGTCAAGTTTCTTTGATTGACTGGCAACAGACCTTACCTTCGGGATCTTGACGCTAAATCTAACTAGCTGGTGATCTCTGCCACCGAGCTCTTTGCCTACAGAGAGATTCTCAACGATATCATCCTCAGAGGTGAAGAGCAAGTCGAGGATATTGTCTCCTCTCGTCGGTTTTCTGACCCATTGAGTGAGGAACTCGTTGTTGGCGAACTCCAAGAGTAGCGCTCTCTCGCCACAGGCTGCTTTGGTTTCCCAGTCAACTTGGCTGTTGAAATCGCCCATAACGATGCACACTCTGCCTTGAACCAGCTCACCCAGCAGCTGGTACAGTTCCCTGTCCTTTTCAACGGGTTGGGAAGGGGTTCTGTAAAGCACCAGGGTCCTTTATCTCACAGGACCGATCTCTAGGTCAACGCCTAGGAGCTCGTGGTCAGATATAACGTTCGAGTTCGTAGATTTGATTGTATCCTTGACATACAACGTTACACCGCCACCCTCTCTGTCTGGCCTATCTTTGTGAAAGAGTTGGTAGCCAGGAACCGTGAATTCGCCTTCAAAGTCTCGGTTTGAGGTTTTTATCCACAATTCTGTTATGGCTAACATTTCGGGTTCTTCCGTCGCTAGGAGGCCACGGAGCTCAGCAAACTTGTTCCTGATTGACCTTGCATTGAACATAAGAACTTTCAGGGAGTCCCCTAATGTATGACTCCCTATACTCTTCCGTTTCCCGGCTTCTTGTTTGTCGCGGTGGCACCATTTTTGACAACATCCGAGAAGGTTGTTTGGGGAGTGACTCGGGCGTACTGGCGTACGTCCGCCTTTCCAATGGGCCGGACACTTCTTTGTGTGCGCTCCACGACATCCTGGATGAGGTTGGCTAGGAACGCCTTGCCCTTAAAGGAGAGGTGCACCCCGTCTTTTTGGTAGAGGTCTTTTCTACCATAGAATATGGCGTACGGGTCGACAAAAAAGACACCCTCCGCCGTACAGAGGTCTGCAAGGCGCCTGTTTAGCGACATGTTCCTCAAGTGGGCAGTCCGGCTTGGACCCCACCTTGGGAGCATCCCAACCACGACGCGTCTGCGGGTTTTCAATCCACAGTCGTCGACAGCGCCCATAACTGTCCTTATAATCTCACCTATAGGGCCTACCCTACCTCCTCTGAGGTAGAGGTCGTTGCCACTTACCATAAGGGCAACGACTGAAGTCTCTGAAATCTGAGACTTCTTGGCCTCAGCTCTTACCTGCTTATTCCCACAGCCTGGGAGGCAGCTCACCTTAACGCTTGTGCGAAGGCGGGCCGCTAGCAGGGGCTTCAGACCCCGTGCTTGAGAATCACCAATAAGGGTGACTCTTGCACATTTGTCTTGGGATGACTTAGTCTTTCCTTTCGGAGGCGACTTGCCGCTTTCCTCTTGTATCTCTAAATTTTTTTTCTTCTTCTTCTTATTCTTCCTCGTATTCTTCTTCTTGACTTCCTTTGTTATCTCTTCTTTTGTTTCCCATTTCTCTTCTTCTGCTTCTACTTTCTCTTCCTCTGTTTCCACTTTCTTTTCTTCTCTTTCTACTTTCTCCTCTTATCTTTCTACTTTCTCTTCTTCTAGTTCTACTTTCTCTTATTCTATTTCTACTTTCTCTTCTTTCTTCTTTCTTTTCTTCTTTTTGGCTCGTTGAGGAAGCCCTTCAGCCGAAGAAATCTGCTGTTGGACGTCGGGAGCCTTCTCGCCTGAGCGTTTGCATCTCTCTGTTTTTAAGAGTTGAACTTCCCTTTTAAGGATGGAGTTCTCCTCTTTCAGTTGAGCGATGCTCTCGCCAGGCACTTCTTGAGTTCGCAGAAGTCACAGACACTGACGCCATCTGTGAGTTCCTTGCAACTTCTGCCCCCGAAGTCTTCACTCCATCTGTAGACTTTGCATATTTTGCAGGTTAGCTTTCGAAACGGAGGACCATTCTTCTTCGCCATCTTACAAAAATCTCGGACCATACGCATTAAAAAAGGGTTTTTTGTTTGTGATTTTCTCTCGCACTAATCACATCCGCCTATTTCCAGGAGGTTTTCGGTCGTTCGGCGAACAGAAACCCTTTGATCAAGCACACCAACCCTAAGGTCTCCCCCGGGCCGGACGTCCCCAATCGTGCCGCAGCTCCCAACTGAGCAGCACGAGAGCCCCAGTGAAGTGGTTCTCTGATTTTTCGACAGGGGTACTTGAGGTGTAACTGTCTTCCTACTAAGCCCTACTAATCAACTAAAAACGGCCAGACTTGAGGCAAATAGTAAAGCTAAGTGCCCACGACTTCATCCGAGATCTTTAGCTGATCTGGCAACCAGCAAGGCACAAAAGCTCTCTCTCCAAATATCAGTTGAGCCTTTATTCACCAAGTAGCGGTCACAGGGAGCTGGTCAGGCAATTACACGTTAGGAGAAAGCTTCTAAGGGGTACCTAGCATTTCTGCATTAATCGTACCCCAAACGCCTGAGATCCCTTCAATCTCAGTCTCTTGTAACCTCTGAGTGCTCCAAGGCGTTATTTAAAGAGGTTCCAAAGCCTCTCTTCTCACGCGGCATAAGAGAGCTAGTGAGGCCCTTATTAATAAACAACTTATGTGTAATAGAGATGAAGGTTTGTTTTTTGTTATTGGGTTTTTGTTTTGATTTTCTGACAGTTGAAGAGAGTTGGTTAAACTTAGTACTAGCAGAATCGAAGAGGTTGGTAGGGGGATGCAAGGAGACGCATCAAAGAAGTGGTAGAGAAGTTTGACAACCATGAGTCTGGATCTTACTATAGCTACCTTACTGACATAGGTGACCCTACCGGACTAAAAGTCTCCCAGCTTAGTTAGCTTAACTCAGGCAGATCACGCAAGCTAACACCGCAAATCCAGTGAGATTTGCTGAACAATACAATGGACTGCTAATGAAAAATGCGACGAGGGACCATTTTTTTTAAGTCAACTTTCCATAGAGCCAAATAGTAGAAACATATTACAAACTAAAATGAAAACGGCTACGACATGGAGAAAAGCGAAATGAAAGTAACGAAGAAGAGTTAGAAAAATAGACCGCACCACCGATGAGAACGAAGAGGAAAGCGAGAAGAAAAGGAAAGACCCACCCTATAAACAAAAATAAAGAGGTAAAAAGACATTCCAAAATAAATGTCACCTAACAAAACAAAAGTATAAAAATCAACAAACAATAAATGGAATATTAAAACATGGCACGACAAATCCCCCGAAGACCAGAAATTCGACGCGATCGTGGAAGAAATAAAAAAGATAGTCGTCGCTACTCAACCAACTGAACTAGAACTCACACCAAAGAAATAAACTTGAAACCTTACATTAATTGACACAATAATCTTCCCGTAGGCAAAACCTTGTAAAGAAATGTAGATCGAAAGTTACAAGTGAGTGTGTGTCCTCATGAGAACACGCCACAAATCAAGTAGAGGGAGTCATATTACAAGGTGAACTACATTTCCCCAGAAATAGATGCTTTGACTTAAAATACCACTGCTTCAGGTAACTAGCTAAACGATAAAGAAAATGAACAGACCGAGAAAGAAACCCAAACAATAATGAAAGGAAGAAAATCAAAAACCAAAACTAATGCAGAAAGAAAGAAACGTAAACAAAAGAAGTTATTTAACGTAAGAATAAACGAGTGAACACTGAAATAAATAGATTAGCTTGTTCTGGCGACTGTGCACATCTATGATAAGCTAATGCTTCTACATTTTCACCTCATTTTTTACTTTATTTCTAAGTAATCCACCCTTATACTTATCTCAACACTAGTGTCCAATTAAAATTTATCACAAATTGTTATTATTGGTTTGGACTGAAGATGGAAGCAATCACTTCCAAAACTACTCTACTGAATAAAGTTTTTCCGAGGAACTCCATCAAACTTGATGCACAAAATACTCCTACTATGCGGTTAGTATAGAAATAAGTACCCACCATCTCGCATGGCACCAGAGACGCTTAGGGAATGCTCTTCACACACAGCAAGGCAAGTGTCTGTATCCAATGAACCAATCTATCAGCCCTTATTGGATACAGTCACTTTGTTGGTGTTGATGAAGAGCGTCGCCCATTAGTGTACTATGCAAGGTGAATTTGGCTACTCATTAGTAGACTCCCCGCATACCATTTCAGCACATATTGCAGGTTACCTTACTACCCCTTGTATAGTTATGGCATAGGCAAATTTGTGGTTCCTAAACTTTGTTACTTCAACTTCTCTAACTATACCATTTTGGTTTTGTGCACATGCACCTCTTTATTATTGGCATTCAAAAGTGATCCTGAACTATTTGAACATAAACGAGATCACAATAAAGTTAATGTATACAAACACAAATTAGAAAGTTATTAGGAGCACAGCATGAACACGAGTCCCGCCATTTGATGATGATGATGTGTATAGAAAGGACAGAAAGGGATCACTGTGTAATACAGCCAAACAGGCAGTAGTAGAGGAAAAGGGTGCGGAAATAACTTGAGAGTAGATATAAAGAGTTGATAGGTCGATGGCTAGACCCGGATGCGCGGTGTGGTTGGGTGGGTCTCGAGGAGTACAAGACTGAACGACGGTTGGAAGGTGGTCAGGAAGGAGAGCTTGTTTGATTAGTCGGAAACGCGTTATTCATGATGCTTTTAGCTCTTTGAACCGGGTAATCGTTATATAGATGGAGATGAGCGACGTCATAAGTTTCATGACGTCACCACGAGTCAATTGATAACGGCATAGAAACTTTGCCTCAAAAGATTAGAGCGACTCGGAAGGTCGGCCAGATTACGTTCAGAGGTGACCCAAGTCCCCGCCGGTCTCTTGTGCAAACACAAAAAGGGAAAAATTACAAGGGACCACGTGGGCAGAAGGCCCAGAAAACATGACAAGACGGATCCTTTTAACATTAAAGCCAGAGTGGCGATGGAATCTGTATACAAAAGGGCATCGGAATTAGTACAGAAGGCTACAAGGGCGGCAATGTATTCTGCGCGCATGGCATGGGTGGTACTTAAAAGAACGAACGTCCCCGGCTCCTAATTGGGAAGAACCCATCCAAGGGCAAAGGGCGTCGCATCGGAGTAAATCGACCGCATCTTGGCCTGACGAAACCAGGGGACCCATTTGGAGGAGAGGAGAGCTCCCAGAGGGGGAGACTTGGTAGAGCGAGGATACGCCAGCTGCGACCAAAACCTCGGGAAGGAGGCGGCCTTTCAAACGAAGTTAAGAAACCCCTCCTAACTTCCCCTAGAAGGCTTGGGGACCCTGGGGCCCGCTCGAGGGCGAGGCGGGTCTTGCGGGTCATCCTCTCGGTAGGTGAGTAGAACTGGAGCGCAGGTCAATCTCCACCCCAAGGTAAACGAGGGACTGGGTGGGCAGCAGGGTGCTTTTAGGGATGTTACAGCAAGGGATGAATTATTAATATCACCTACCAACAGCTGAAGGTTCTTCTCCGAGCCAATTAGCAGGATATCATCCAGGTAAGTAAATGCCGAACAATCTCTGGAGCGGGCCATAGCCTGAAAATTTCGCGCCATGCATTGTTTCATAGTGTATGGATTGCCGCTGAAGCCCATGGGAAGTCTCTTAAACCTGTACGTCCAGTTATCACACCACACCCCAAACCAACCCCGTGTCCGGAGATGGAGACGGATGTGGTAGAATCCATGGCACAGGTCTATTTTCACCACCTATGCACTTCCCAGCGCCTCGTGTAGGACCTTTCCAAAGGACAGGAGTTGGAAAGAAGAAAGGTTATAATGCACCGACTAGGTCATGGAGGAATTCCTTGGAGGAATTCTTTGGGCTCAAAAACACGTTATGGCAACACCTTACCTCAGAAGATTCCTCCAGGACCTCCGCTCTCACCACGATCTGAAGTACGGGTTCCAGAGCTGAAGAGGTAAAGGCATAATCCCGATAAGCCACGAGAAACATCTTTACACCTTGCCGGCAGCCGCCATGGCAATATTAGAAGGGTGTGAGACGCCCCGGCAGACACTACCGAGCACGAACTCACAGATATGATGTTGCAGGGGATCCCTGGCAGCCCTTGCCCAGGGGATCGAAAACACTAATCTGCTCACCCTTCTCGTCACCAACCTCATGGTTCTGGAGGAGCGTCCTGAAAAGGGGCCTACTCCAGAAGAGGAGCAATCGGATCAGGAGCGACGTTGGGTTCAAGGGGATCGTGCCACTCCAGGGCCTCCAAAGTGGTGCGAAGTCCTAGGTCCTCCTGTAGCAACATCTCCTGGTCGTCGGGCAGCGGCGGAAAGCGATGTTAAGGGCCTCAACGCCTGCTTCCTGTTCCGGGTCCGCGGCCAGGAGTCGCTCCTGTTTATCCAAATGAAAATTGTTCAAGTCAGCCTACGTGGACAGTGTGCTGGGGCAACGGAAGATGTACTCCTCGGTTGAAATGGGAAGTCAACAACGATCTGGCGGGGAGGGGATTGGGGGACAAACCAATCACCTGTAACGGAGATACCCAAGGGATCGTCAGAACCGACCTCCACAACGAGGGAGTGGGGAGGTTACCTCACCAGGCTCGGACTTGAAAGCCTAGGAGGGGAGGGGGAAGAGGAGGTAGGAGAGGAGGGGGCAAAGAGAACCTCTTGAATCACCCCTAATTCCTCCTCTCATTCCATTAAGGTTTACGGGATCGAGATCCTCCACCCTTACCCTTGCCGTGGGACCGAGTCCTCGGTCGCCACTGCCGCTGCTGCCGTTGGGGTGGCCTCTGCCGGTTGGCATAATCCGAATATTGCGATCCTAGGACCGCGAGGTTATACAAGACGGGATCTATTTCTATCCCGACCCCCTGCGTTGACTAAAACCTAGAATCCTCTAGGGCATAGGCCCAATTAACCAACGAGACTAGATACACTAATAACCTGTTTCTTTACTCGTAACACATATTTTTGCATGATTAAATTTAAGATTATTCCATATTTTGGCAATACCTGCCTTCCGTATTTCATACACTCCTTGCACAAATTAACACGGAACTTTCCTTGTGACCAAGGAAATTTCCTGCCAATCTCTCGCTAGCGGAAAAGAGAGATACGATCATCATTTCCGGCGTGCAAAATGAGATTGTTGCTATCTCCTTTCTCTTTCCACCGGAAGCAACCTGCCTGAGAAATGTTTCTTCTCCAAGCATGGGAAGCTCCAGGCTTGCAAATTTGGCAAGTGATAAAACCTAATTATTTGTCGAGAAGCAATACAGGTCGGTCAGACGAGCGAAGTCAGGGTTCATCTTATTCCTCACCACGCAAAGAAAATAAAGAGGATAAATCTGCTCAATGGAGACGCTCGAATCTCTCGGCTGTAACCATGGCCATGGTCGTCAGGTAACCTTGTTCCACTCAAATCCTCGTCATATTTCAAAGCCTACAGCTCGGTTACCATGCAATTTTTCTAGTCAGTATTCTAATATAAATTTACCGAAATCAAAGACTTTTTAATTAACTTCACGCATGTACAAACTTTAAGATACGACAAAAAAAATTAGCAATTCATATAAGCTCACCAGCAAAATATTAGTCATCTGGATCGGATGTATACATAATACGTTTAAAACCACCTCAAGACTAGATAACAGCAGTGATTTGGCGTGGCATGGATTGGATAAGATTATGAATGCTGGAGACTTCAAATATCAACCAAAGAATGATGAAAATTTGTCAAATGTTGTTCAAGGTAGTCCCATAATTTTTGATGGGGTTCAGATCCGGTGATTCTACAGGGCAATCAAGATGTGTAGTAGTTTCTGAATGTTCATCGTGTCAAGCATTCACAGTTATAGCAGGGTGAAGGCAAAGGTTGTCATTCTGGATGACAGAGATTGGAATGTGTCGTTCCGGGGCAGGATGAACGGCAAAAGGGTAAGCCTCAGTCTTTAGTATCTCGATGCAAGAATATTGATACAACTTGTTTTCCACTTCAATTAAATGTCTCATTTTCGCATAATTAGGAACTCTCAATACATTACCTAAATTCATCAAGCTTAAATTTCTCCCTGCTTGCAGTCCTCCTTGAAGGCCTCATGAGGTCTACGATGAGCAAAATGCAAGACAACATTCAAATAGAAGCAGATGCATGATTCTTCTGACCATGTTCCTCGTTTCCAGTCTACCGCGATTTACCGTTTCTTTCATATAGCACGCTATAGCTGGGTAACCTCTTGGGAAGAAGGGAGCAAAAGCTCATGATAAGAAATAGTCTGCGGAGTGTTTTTTCAGTAATAAGTGACAAAGGACCGGCGTGGACGTTTTCCAGTTCGTTCTGCCTAAAAGTGATGAGATTTTTAGCAACAATCTATTAAATACTGGATTCCCAGTCCACAGTATCGTGTCCATCTAGAGTGCTTGGTGTATTTTTCCTTTGACATGTATGATTGGCGTTGTTGCTTGACCTATATGATCGTAGCGCTGATACACTTACAATTTCTGCTACATACTTCACAGAAGGGTATTGGGTGCGCCCAAATTCACTCACCTATTTTTGCCAATCAGTAACATCTGTTTCACGCCCAATTTTAGAGAGTTTACGAGAGAGGTTCTGCATCGTGCCACCTTCGCGATGTAAATGAATCCCGTCATTTACCTCGAAGGTCGTACCATCCCGAATATCCTCATTTCATCCTAACTATAGGCCTGTGTATATTAAACAATTTTAAAAAGGCAGCGTAACTAAATTTATCCGCTAAACTTTTTTCCATTAAATGACAGAAGACTTTCTGTAGGGAAATCGATATCCCATCCT
Source organism: Ceratothoa steindachneri (assembly GCA_963969495.1). Classification (NCBI taxonomy): domain Eukaryota; kingdom Metazoa; phylum Arthropoda; class Malacostraca; order Isopoda; family Cymothoidae; genus Ceratothoa; species Ceratothoa steindachneri. The sequence goes on from OZ018318.1 coordinate 209,760,123, forward strand.
AAAAACAGAGGCCCTGTTCTGTCACCACAACGTCCTGGAATTTGGCAGCGCAACCTGATTACTTAACTTCAGCCACCCCCCCTCTCTCATCTCACCTTGCGGACCACTAGAAAGGCCCCCCGCAACCACGAGATGCACGAATCATCAGATTTCAGGTCGGGTGAGCATAAAATTGGTTAAACCGGCAATATTTCCCCTAAGAGTTGGGGTCCAATTTCGCCTCCTATACGAAATTAGAGGAGCAGCGACCAAGAGCCACAAGCTGTTTTTAGGGTTAAGTGAAAAACGCTTGAAGAAGAGCCGTTAGATGAGGAGGCTTAATTTCTAATATCTTACCCCCCCCCCCTCTCCCACTTTTCCTACACCCAGTGGGTTAGTGAAGTATATAGGCGGATAACTGTAGAAAAACGAGGAAGATCGAGTTAGAGAATGACACGACGAAGTCCGGCAAGAGTGCCCTTCAATCAACGAAAGGAACACAGAAGTAGCTCATGCTGAGCCAGTTCCTGGTGGTCACACCGAAATTTAGTTGAGCTTGTATTGAGAAACAGGCTCAATCATCTCTCGTCAGAGAAAGCCCCTATCCCGGTTTACAACAAAACAAGAGATATTCCTCGCCACTGAGGAATAACCTAAAGTGAACTCTATCAAACACCTCCCCATTCGTCTAAGGATTCACTTGTTTGCTCATCTCTCGTCAGTGTGGACCATTCCAAGATTAACCAGAATATTGTAAAGAGCATACCTTCACGGTCCCATTGTTTAAATCATCTGACTATGACAACGTGTTTAACGCCATCCGTCGCCCGCACCGCAATCACTTGTGACTTCAATCTTGTCGCCACGTCAGTCAAACCACTGGGTGTCTGTGAACGCGTCCACGCGTCTAAGCGCAAAAAGATTCTTTCGTCTACATAAAAATTCGAATCCAAGGTCAGTTTCCAGCCGGAGTCACGTGTAGTTGTTTCAAAGATAAAGAAATTCCATTACTTTCGAAGGTCAATTAACGACTAATATTAAAGTGAACTTTGGGTCAACCATTACTTTATATTCATTTGTTTACATTAGTAAGTCTCACTTAAACTCGTTTAATTCATGCTGTATAGTTTGTTTTGTTAGATTTCACTTTTTTTCATGTTGTAATTAAAGATATATTTTTCTTAGAATTATTTAATTCAATCCTCGAAACGCTGAGCCTGACACTAGAAATCGTTCGAGATTAAAATAACGTAATAAGAATAATATAGCACTCTTAGTGAAAACGTAATCAAGTAGTTATTCAAGTACGTAACAAACCTATACGTACGTACACCAATCGGTCCTTGCAATACCACGAGACCTTCTGTTATGTGTTAACAGATTATTTCATATACAAATGAAATTAATATTATTAAATTGGTTATGTACTGTAATCAAGCACATAGTACAATATCCTTTCACGCAACATTCCAGATTAAAGTAAATTGAATCAGTGTCTTCCAAATTCGGTAATACAATCAATTCCTTTTTTGGTTTGTGGGTGGTCCAGAGCCGTTATTGCCTTAAATGGTTTCGGAGGTGATTTAGTGAAAAGCAAATAGGTCTTATTAGAATATAGTTCCCTGAAAAGAGCGCCACAACACTTGTTGTCACATAGCTGACAGAATTGTTCGAGAATTATCCATAACACGATATTTTAGGAATGCAATTTTTTTTAACAATTTAAGGTTTGTGAATCACCTAGGAATTTTTTAAGCATTTATCAGAGTTCCTTCTAAACTTTACAAAAAATAAATGTCTACATCGAAGGTTTTGACTAAGAAAAAATTAATTTCAAATCGTGAAGTTTATAAAATATGTTAAAATTAAAGGATGGCTGTTTTTTTATATTTTTTCCTATATATAAACAAATTTAGATGTGGAAAATCGCTTGGGTGATTTTTTTATTCCGTATATTAAAATATATCCGATAAAAGTTTTTTCCTGCGTTTAAGCCTAGAAAATAATATTTAGGGGGCAAGAGGGCTGGCTTCCTAGATGTTGTATTTGATTTTCAGCAAGAAACTTGTTATTGATTATGCTTTGTGATCAGGTGCGCCATGATGCAGATGAATTGTTATCATGCTGAAACTTTTCCTGAACTAAAAACATGCTGATGAAGAAAATTGTGTTACTATTTTAAGTTCATGTTAGAGATCTTGGCAAAATTGTTACTGCTCCAGATGTTTTAGATAAGAAACATTCCAGATATGGAGACTATCCTGATGCTTTATCCTGAGCAACACACAGGAGTCGTCAAAACGCTCCCCTTTTGTCCGCTCACGATGTTTTATCTAAAAGCTACAACTCGTGGAAAGGAGATTCATGAGAGAATACCTCTTTGCCCCATTCTTCAACATTCCATTCTTTATATTTCCTACAAATGTGAAGCCTATACCTCAGGTTGTTAAATCTGAGATTAGGCGTTTTCGCTGCCCGTCATGACCGGAGGTTTGTAAGAAAGTGCCCGCCTCACTGTCCGCGCTTAAACAGTCACACCTGCTTATTTCCAAACGTGAGCCATCTTGGTAATGGAGACAACCCAATCTTTTCGCTTAGACCTCATCAGCAAGCGATCTTAACGCTCATTTGAAGCTCAAAGAGATCCAAAAGCGTTCTGCCCATGAGTATAATAAGTCTTTTGAAAGTCATTAATCATAATAAACATGGAGCTTCTCCTTGCACTTTAAGACAATTTGTTGTGCCCGCAACAAGGGTGTACGCATTTTCTTGAAAGAACCATTTTTGGTATCGAAAAGGATTAAAAATTTTATTTCACCTTAAATATTACGAAATAAATTATAATTAAATATGACACCGCCTTTGACACTGTCAGCCATAATGGTTTGATTTTTAAATTAAAGTCTGTTAACATTGGTGAGGGAGTCTTGAGTATTTTAACAGCGCATTTTTTAACTAATAGACAACAACGTTTTGTTGTCTATGGGTGTTTTAGTTCATGTTCTAAAGTATATTACTTCGAGAATTAAACAAAAAAGAATCAGGAGGATCTCGGAGCAGCAGGATGCTCCAAGAGTATTGGACCTTGGCCCACCAGCGTGTGGATACGCCCTAGTTTCTCGCCAATCCTGACCCACTGTCTTGTGAATTAAATTGACTGGACAAAGACTACGGGAATCAACATCTAATGCAAATTCTGCTGTGGCGACCCGCTTTAGGCGAGCGTTATTAGACCGATGACTCGGTAGTCTCTTGCAAAACTCATCAATGGCTGGTTGTCTTGGATAACCTTGCCATCAGCCCAACTATGAATTTACAAGATAGTGGGCTGAGAAATGCACGCCCCATTTCCAATCTAAGCATCTTTTGTGCAAGTTTCTCTCTATGCCCAACTTATTTTTTAAGGGCATGAAGTGAGGACATCTCCGAAATCGACGGACAACTAACTACTACTCTGGTTATGGAGAGGTTCTGATTAATACATATATGATTGAGTTACATTAGATAGCCATGCAATAGTCAATATGTGCATAAATTTGTTATGTGATTCGACTGATCATACGGCAAACCTAACGTGAGTTGGTTCTCAAACAACTCAAATGGAATGATTCGATATGAAGAATAATAGTATTTGAGGTTACTTTTCGTAAATTAATTTTAAAACAAAACGGAAAACTGAGAAATTAAATTTTTATGGTATACAGAGAATATGATAGATAAGTAAGTGGATGCGATTGAAATATAATGCAAGTACAAGTGTGTACATAAGATTACACGACTAGTAATATATGTAACCGAATATAATTACGCACATACACGAGGAATAAACATGAGCACACAAGAGTACATGTGAGTGTATAAATATAATTATGTAAAGTAGGTGTAGTAAGCATAATTAGTGGGTTCGTGCTCTGGTGGAGTATTAATTCGGGTCTACAATGAGAGAAGAACAGCAGTTATGATCTACTCTCGTATGGACCGATTGCCGAAAATAATTGGGAGAGAGAAAGTGACTAACCTTCTTTTAAGCGACGTTCTGCACAAGTGGACTGATTACAGATCATCAAGGCAGAGGATAAATGACGCGTGTTTTTATGTGCGTACTGGTGTATGAGAAATTTTAAAGAAAAGCTATTTTTAATGTATTAGGGTGAAGATACATTCAATATTCTCTCGGTACAAATTGATGAATTGATTATATGTTTGGATGATAATTTTACATATTATATAGAACTGAATATATTTTTCCAGGATTATTCTCTTTATAGGAATGACCCAGAGAGCATTGCTATAACACTCACCCCCTTAAGAAGGTTATCCTCCACCTTTTCATAAATGAGCACTACCGCTCCGTGTAACGCCGAGGTCTCCTAACGACACGAGCGAACTGTGTGGCAGTGCCATTGTCTTGACTGCGGTTACGGGGACACAGATTTGCTGTGGCAGTGGCAGTGCCAGCAGTTTCAAACGAGGTATTGGTACTTATGAAAGTTGATGGAGCGAAGGTAATCCTCTTGCTTGTTTATTCCTAAATTGCGTCAAGCCAGACGTGGAATTATTGAGCACGGGTCTTCGTTGAAGGAGTGAACAGTGGTCGAGAGGCTTGCTCTTGACTGACCACCGCTGCCGATGAGAGTTTCTAAAACACAAAAGGAGGAGGCAACGAAATGCAAGGTGGAGTTTGAGTAGTACGCGTGGTTGAATGGGAGGGTTAGAGATTGTTTTGGGGGCTTACTGGAGCATAAGGGTTTATAAATGGAGAAAGAGGAGGTAAAGTATGTTAAGGTGAACGTTTTCTATATACGTGGGTTTCATGCGATCTATGGAGGCAGTATCCTGTTTGGTGCCAAGCTGAATTACGAAAGAACTTTGGTTTCCTGGAGATGACGAGAAAGGGTCCGCCATAGACTGGTTGCAAAGAAGTGCGAGTTGAATCGTGACGGACGAATACATGGTAACATGTTGTGAACTCTTTTGGCACGAAGGTTTTATAATTGGCAGGCAGTCTAGAGGCGGTTGGCGTTACTTCATCCATAAGCCGTACAAATAAGGTACATATGAAGCACGTTTGATGTCAGATGGTAGAGGTTGGTCAGAAGAGGAGAAGAAATGACCAGGAAGACTGAGTTGAGTACCGTAAACAAGTTCCTCCGCAGAGCAGGCCCAGTCCTATTTCAAGGAAGAACTAATACCCAGAAGAATCAAAGGTAGCTTGTCCACCTAAATGTTTTGCGGATCTGTAAAGCGTAAGCTTGCTTTGAGGGTACTGTGCAACCGTTGCTCTTTGGCGTTGCTATAGTGATGGTAGCCTGTGGTACGTAGACGAAAGGAGCCAAGCACTAAAGTGAGTGTATCCCATTGGGGGGATTCAAATGTCTACCATGATCAGTCATGATCGTTGAGGGAACACCAAAACGAGCAACTCATGATTAGACGAATGCTTGAGTGGCAGTAGATGCTCTGATGTCCGAGATAAGAACTGCCTTGGCCATCAAGTAAAACGATCGATCATAGTTAAAAGATAATTGTTACCAAAAGAGTAAGGCAGAGGACCTACTAGATTGACGTGAACGGCGTCAACGCGTGATGAATGAAGAGAAAAAGGGACCAGAAGAGCTTTTTTGTGACGATGGACCTTGGCGCGCTGACATGGCAGTCATGAGCGTATCCATTCGACCACATCTGCATTCATACGTGGCTAAACGAAACGTTGTGCAGTGTGAGTTTGACCCCAGGATGTGAGGGGCCGTGAATTTGGTAAAAAATGTGCCGACGTTAAGGAAAAGAAATGAGAGGCCAATGACAGTATGGTAATGAATAATTGACCAGGATGCACTTGGAAGTAATGTTCGGTAAGTCGATTTCGCAAATGACGAGCTTGAACAGTGACGCAGTATTCGCACGTCCATATCTTGTTTCTGGGATAGCGCTATCGTGGCATAATTCATGGGCCAAGTGTGAGAGAGCTGCCTACCCTAAATCGCGGCAATGAAGGAAAGTGCACCCGGTACGACGTTAGAAGAACCAGGAACATAGCGAATATTTTTCATCATCCCCAAGATGAAGTATGATGACGAGCATTAATTGCAGTGTGTACTGACGAAGTACTACAAGACGAATAAGCACCAACCACAGGCTTATGATCCGTAAAAATAATTAGGTCACGTCCTTCCAAGTGATGGTGAAAGTGGCCGTTTGCGATGTATATTCCGAAGAGCTCGCGAGAGAACGTACTATACCTTGTTTGAGAGTCAGAGAGAGAGCAAGAGAAGAAAGCAAGAGGTTGCTATTGATCATCAATCCTTTGTTGCAAGGTTGAACCTAAAGGATTCCATGATGCTTCTGAAGATACGCTGATGGGGGCTCATGGAAAACGATGAGCCATTTTTACAGCATGGGCACTACTCTCTTTGGTGCGAGATAATGCATTGCACACTTCAGTAGACCTTTCAAGAGGAGAGTTCTTTTTGCTCTTGGTGAACATAGAATTAATAGGTTGAATGACCTGGGCACATTTTTGAATTAATCTGTTTTATAGTTTGATCATACCACAGAAAGGTCTGAGCTGTTTGCGTGAATTTGGTCGAGGAAAGTTGCGCATTGCGGTAACTTTATCTTCGAGTGAACTAATCCCGGACCTTGAGACATGGTATCCTAAGAAGCAGAGTGGCGAGACACCAATGAGAGACTCGGAGGTGCTGAGTATGATACCGTAATCTTGAAGACAAGAAAAGTCCTGAAGAAGGTGGGAAAGTTGCGATGCTATTTAAGGTCATCGATGTAGCAAGATACAAAAGGAAGACCGTAAAGCGGTGGAAAGTTTAAACAGAGTTGCGCAATCCATAGGGCATTTTGATCATTTTAAAACATCCACCGGACTAGTCATGTTAGTCCCTGGAACATCGTCTAGGTGAATAGGGATCTGGTTGAAAGCACGAACAAGATCCAAGCGAGAAAAGAGAGTATAGCCAGAGAGAGATGAAGTAAACTTCGCTATGAATGGCAGTTGATATCGCTCAAGGAGGGTAGTAGCATTTAGAGACATTTAGTGCCCAACTGCTCTGAATTTCCCCGGCGTGAATTTGGGCACAATTTGGATTGGAAGGCCCACGGAGAAGCGGAATGCGTCCAAATCCCTGCCTCCATCATAAATTGAAATTCATCACGCATCTCCGACAGTTTATCTGGAGCTAAACGGCGTGGACGAGAAAATACAAGACCTCCTTTTGTTTTTATTCGATGCACCACACTATGTTTTATGGGCCTATCCTTCGAAGGTGGAAGAGTGAATTCAGGGAACTCCTAAAGAAGGCGCTGAAATGGTGGCTCGGTGTATGTAAAACGAATATAGAGGAGGGTACTCTAAGAAGCTAAGTACGAACCTCAAACTGTAAGTAGTGTTTTGCGGTCGACAAGCTTTATGGGTTAAGAATCTACCAAAAGATCGTGAGCCGAAAGAAACTCTAGGCCCAATATTGGACAATCTACCTCGGCCTAGACGATGGTCAATCGAAAAACTGGACTAAGATCAAGTGAGATTTGAAGGTTTCACCTTCCATACGTCCTAATATTGGACGAATTAGTTGCCTTCAGAACTAAATCTGAGGGAGCAAAAGCTCTGTCGGCCTTGGAAAGACATTGCATATAGCACCAGTGTCTACGAGGAATAAGAAACCAGACAGTGGGTCAAAATGCGAAAAGGAGGACCTACCTGAGGAAATGAGGTGTAGGCAGGGGATGTTGGCCCGTTTATCCATTGCCTTTTTAGTTTAAAGGATCTGATTGAAGAGTTGAGGCTGAATTTAAAGGATTGTGAGAATTTGGAGAAGGTGGTTGAGTTGGTTGATGTGAGAAAGTGTAGGGTTGAGGTTAGAAGGAGGTACTGGTTTAAAAAATGTGCACGGTTGCAAGTATTTTACAGCTTATGTACCATATTTGTTATGGCACCAGCACCATTGAGTAGATTGAGAGAAAAAGGAAACGTTATGCTTCGGGAGACTACTTATCGCAGTATGTGAAGAATAATAACGGTGACTACTAGGCTGTATATAGTGTACAGCGTCGTTCTGACCGTACCTACGATGGTACCATCATCCGCTATGATGGTGTGAAGGTTATTAAAATAGGCAGAAAAGTGAGGTTGAAATTTAGCTGCTTCTCACCTTAGGATGTCCTCGTTGGTTTCTCCTTTCGGAACAAGAGCGGGGCCTGCACTTCCGATCTCTCAACATGTATTTATGCTTGTTCTGTGATCCCTGTTGCAGCTTTAACCGCTGGATGTCGGCTTCTATCCTCCGTATTTAAGCTTCAAGATCCCTCGGTAGAAATGATGGAAAACTTGAACGCTCCAACCAGTCGCCAGAGGAGCTTGTCTTTTCCCGGGTCTGAGAAATGGAAGGGTTTTTAGTTGTGCCATGATTTTGCCGTTGCCCCAATTCACGTAGGGATTAGCAAATGATAATTCATCGGCGGTTATGGCTATCTGCTCCTCTATTCGAGAGGATTATGTTTAAAATAAGTGGACTGATCCCCTCTGGGACTTCCCTCATGAAAATCTCAGTGAGAAGAGTCCTGAAAATATTAGTTTGTGCACTTATTATCCTGATAAGTTCCTCTAGGTGCTTTAAAATGTCGGAGAACTCATATCACCCAATATCTGAGTGTTCAGGAGCTCTCTTAGGTCGTATACTTAGGGCCTGCCGTACTTCATGTAACAAGCCTTCCTCAGGTGGTCTAAAACGCCAGGATGTCCCCCGTTAAATAAAATCTCCCTGAATTCAACGAATATACTTATGGAGAGACGCTGGATAACTGTTGCTGTCTTTTCTTCTTCTGGCAGTTCTCGGGATTGAGAAGGATTGTTGAGGACTTCTAGCCATGCGATTGGATTTTCTGCATCGAATACTGGAAGCGAGAGATAATCATGTGGCTGCCTGTGCGTGAGTTGAGCATTAGGCTCAGGCGCTTGATTGTGTCAAACAGGTAAGCCGCTATCCGATGTCCCTTATTGTTGTTCCATCATAGTCTATATTGTTTATTTATGTGTACATGCGATGTTTGAACTAATGTATTTCTTTGCGTGAAGGAGCTGTGGTTGCTATGAGTGTACGTGTGTGTGTGTGCGTATGAGTGCGGACATAACGCAAACCTGTGGTGGTACCAGAAGAAAATCTTAGAGATTGAAATTAAGAAATTAAAAAAATTATTCACTGTATTTAAGGGATGTTAGTAAATACTAATTGAATCGTTATAATGAAGCTAGAAGCTACGAGTGTGATGCATTAGCGAACAGGGGATTGAAAAACAGCGCGCATGCTTCGCGAATGGCAGCGTGAGTTCTGAAATTCCACCTTATCGAACGATTGAATTTATTTTCTTTAAGTAAGTGAGTGGGAGATATTAAAGTCTGGCTACCATTTTTATGTATTGGTTCTGACTGGTGCATGAATGATTTAGTTACATTAGATAGCGATGCAATAGACAGTACGTTAATGAATGTTATTTGAGTTGACTGATCGTACGGCAACCAGAACGTCGATTGGATCTCAAGCTACCTGAGAAATTGAATGATTAGATATAGACAATATTAGTATAAATTATAATTTTACAACACTTTATGGATTTGAGGTTAACTTTCGTAAATTAATTTGAATACATAATTGATAACTGAGGAATTTAATTCTTATGGTATAGAGAAATTGTGAAAGATAAGTAAGTGGATGAGATTGAAATATAATTTAGGTGATATAATTAAGCGAGTACAAGTAGGAACATGAAATTAAATGACTAGGAATATAGGTCAATATAATTAAGCACATACACGATGGATGTATGTGATCACAGGAGAGTACATCTAAGTATATAAATATAATTATGTGGTGTAAGTGTAATAAGTATAATTAGTAGGATAGAGCTATGATAAAGTATGAATTGGGGCCTATAATGAAAGAAGAACAGGAGTTATGATCTACTCTCGTATGGACTGAGTGCCGAGAATAATTGGGAGAAAAAGTGACTAACCTTCCTTAAAGCGACTTTCTGCACATGTGGACTGATTACAGATCTCCAAGGCATAAGTCGAATGGCGTGTCTTTATATGTGCGTGTTCGTGTATGGGAAATTTTAAAGGAAAGGTATTTTTGATGTATTAGGTTGAAGTTACATTGAATATTCTCGCATTACAAATTAATTGATTGATTTTTATTTTCGGATGATAATTTTATATATTATATACAACTGAATATAAATTTCCAGGATTATTCTTTTTATAGGAATGCCTCAGAGGACATTGCTATTCTCGAGTTCCTCAGGGTAGCGTTCTAGAGCCTGTGCTTTTTATATTATATACTAATGACATGGGGTTTAATATTACTAATAAAATCTATCATATGATGATGACACCTCTCTATATGCCTATGCTTCATCTTCTGCAATGAAACTAAGTGTTGCAGAAGCCTCACTCAGGGTTTAAATAAAATTAATTCCTGGTTTCTTTAGTGGGGTATGAATTTGAATCCTAGTAAGTCTAAGGGAATAATTGTGAGTCATTCTAGATGTCTCTTACCTGAAAATCCTTATTTGTTAATAAATTGATATTTGATCAACAAGCTGACCAGCTCAAGTTCTTGGGACTAACTCTAGATTTGAAGCACACTTTTTAAATGCATCTAAGATACATGTCTCGGGACATCTTGCAAAAATTAGAAATTTTTTGCGAGTGTTTCTTTTCTTTTATTCTACCTCATTTGGATTATTGCTCTGCTATATGAAGTTCTGCTGCTGACTCTGATCTGAGATTGCTTGATTGTGCATATGATTCTTTAAAATCTTTGCTATTAGATGTGGATTTATACATTGGGCATCGTAGAGATGTTGGAGCTATTTTGTAATTTACTTAGAGTAGTAAATGACGTGAATAATCTTCTGCATAAATTTTGGCCGAGATTTTATCAAACAACCAGAGTTACTAGTTACTCTGAGACTGTAAATTACATGGAGTTCAAAACTTATCGTCAATCTACATCTCAGTTTTCTAAGTGCTTGTTTAAACGCTTGATAAGTTTAAACAATGTTTTTGTTGCGTAACCGTGGGGCTGTTTAACTCTTTTTCCTTTCTGTCTGCATTGACAACTGCATTGACAACTCTTGGTGGTACAATTTCCAAAATTTTCATTGTGGCTCTTTGCATTGTCTTTATAATAATGATTCATTTAACCCATATCTGTTATACCAAATTTCAGGGCTTGAAACTAACATCCTAGAAGAACATGATCAGAGACCGATTTTGGATTCAGCTAGGAAATGCTGTTTTTACTGATTAATTTTCATATGCTGACTTTTTAATAAACTGAAATAATTTAAATATTATAATAAATATTGCTATCACGTAAGTTAACAATATTACTTCCTTCAACTACAACACCCTCCGCCAATCTTTGTTGTAGGCTGCTGGATTATGCTTTCTTAAGGTGAATATAGCTGTAATACTCAAAATATTTTGAATCAACATCAACAGCTCATTAAAAGTTAATTCCATACGTACTGGTTTCTTTTTTTAGAGGTATCTATTCATAGCCTCAAAATGTTTTGACAGATAATGAAATCTTTCGCCTGATATTATCTAAACAAGAGGGAAAGTCCCCCCTAATAACCTGTAGCGTTTTGTGATAAGATAATAAATACTAATTGTATCAATGGTTTCTCATGGTTAAAATCATTTACAAGTCCTTTCGAAAGGCTAAATGGCTAAATGAGGCTTCTACCACTAGATGGCGCCTCCCAGCGCCAAATCCGATGGCCGGTTTGAAATCTACAAAGTGAGTAAACATATTTTTCATGGTCATATGGGTCATTTCATCGATCTAAATGGGGACAATTGAACCTAACTCCTTTTGAAAAAAAGTGACGCCTTGACCTGGCGCTTCGCTGCAGGTGTAAAAATGACGGTCTGAGATCGGCTTTTACTAACCCTACTAATTATGATTTTTTGTTATAGATCTTGATACTTCCTAGCCTGCCGCTATGCTAACTGCCTTATTAAGGAGAAATGCGACAGGAAAACCATTTGTTAAATAAAAAATTCAAAATGTAAAAACGATTCTATCATTGAAACGTTCTGTATCTGTGAACCTTACTATTTAATAGAAAAGTGGCACCTTCCTGCATAGAGTTGTCCTCCCTTTATCCATTGTGTAATGTTACAATGACATTGCGATAAGAAGCCATTTTTTTAACCGCTTCCAATTAACTCTAGAGCAAGCTATCTTCATATGCATCAAAGGTATCTTTGGCACGTCAAAATTTCACGCAATTATAACATCTAGGATCGGAAAGCGTTTCTTAGAGACATTAGTCCTTATCTCTGATGCATTTAGTATACTTTACTCTACATAATCCAATTTTATAGGCAAAGAATATATCAGCTTGAAAGTAGCTACCAATACTTTATTTGAAGACCCAAATTCAATCTTTATTATTGAATTTTCATGAAAAACACTTAAAGTGAAAGGATACTAATCTTTTATTTAAATCATATAAGAGGTGGGCACTAGCATAAAATCAGAAGAACTAGAGACACTCTCTATAGGTTACTTTTTTATTATTATAAAAATTCATGTAAGTGGCAAGCTAGAAATCTCGAATTATAGTACATTCTACAAAGATCATAAACTTTCGATATATTTTGCCAGAAAAGAAAATTGTTCTTTGGAAACTTATAAGTATGAACTTATAAGAGTATGGGCAAACGTATTAGCAAATAAGCAACTTACACTTAAAAGTTAAATATCCAAAATGATCTTAAGGACTGCGAAAACAGATTTTTGGGGGAATAAAACGTTGAAATTATTAGTTAAAAACCTTTGTACAAATTATAAGTAAATGTATTTAGTGTGGAGAGTGTTATTCTTAATGATGCTTTGACAAATTCTTCCATAAGAAAGAACCAATAGTTAACATTGTTCCATAGTAATCTTGTTTCATTGATCTTGAAGAATTTCCCAGTTCCTGAAGTGTTTTAAGAATCTTTGCTTTAGACCCCTCTTCAAGGGGTTTACAAGCATTTTCAGGCGGAGTAGGGTCTGTAATCTGGGCAAGACAATTCAAAACTGTGATGTCCTGGTCATCCAGGAAGTTCTTCACTGACTTGGCCGTTTGGCAGGGGGCGTTATCCTACAAGAAATTCAAAGTTAGGCTTCTGCGGTTTCCAGATTAGGCAAAGCATGTTATCACAGCAATTCCTTGTACACTTTTGCATTCCCTGTGTCCCGTAAGTGCCTATAATTATTTCCATCGCAATCACGCCTCAGGCCATGATACTTCAGCTTCAAAGCTTCACACTCTTTTGGTGCAATTGACAAACAATCTTTTGCCTGTTCTTCTAGGAACGAAGCTTGATCCAATCCATTTCTCATCTCTCTATATAGGTTGGTCAGTTGCAGATGCAAAACGAGTTTTCTTGTTATTCGGACTGATAAATGACTTGACTTTGTTTATCCAAGCGTAAAGATTGCCTTACCCCCTCTGACGTGACGTAGTGTACTTAGATGCATTGCTGGTCAATATCTCACTAGTCTATAGACTATCTTGCTGGCTTAGCTCTACGATTAACTAATGGACAGCTTGAGTCACTGTAAATTTCTTCGGGATATTAACTTAACAACAGCTGTCAAGAGATGGGGATGCGATTTCTTGGGGTCCCTCGTATACAGATTTTGGCTGGACGCGTGTACACCCGCCTCTTACAGGCATTCCTTAAAGGTAGACGCTTGTCTCTCTTTCACGAATGCATGGATCTCGGATGGCAGCGTACACAATAACTGATCATGTAAGACGAAATCGCACAGAGACTCGTATTCGCCTCATGCTTTAGCCGAGTTCAGCCAGAATTGTAAGCTTTTCTGAAGGATGAAGCCAAACTGACAGTAAATTTGGCCAGGTAATATTCTTGCCTAGAGAAACTTAGCCTGATATATAAAGGGATTCATATTGATTACCGATAGAAATTCGTATTTGAAAGGCGAATAATTAAGGGTGGCTTTGGCAAGGAGAGATATGAAATTTTTTCGAACGTGACTGTTGAGCAAGGGAAGTTAGCGTGCGACTATATTCTCCCCGATAACCCACGATTTCACTTGGAAAATCTTTTCGAAGTGGGTGAGGCAAGCATTGAAGTCTTTGCCATCCTTGAATAGGGGTAACTTAACCAAAGGGGTTTGAGGGTTTCTACGTTATCTAGATTTAGCTCACGCTCATGTTGATGGTTTCTTTCCCTTTATTCCTCTTCTCATTGCTCGGAATTTTACTTTCAAATCGAAAGATATAATCCTGCCACTATACAAATCGCTCGTGCATCCTCACTTCGAATACGCGGTTCAATTTTGGTCCCTTCCTAAACAAGGATATAGTGCAGTTAGAATGAGTGCAACGTTGGGCTACAAAACTGGTTCTTCGAATCAGAAACAAACCGTACGAAGATTGAGTCCGGTTAATAAACCTAATATCACTTTAAAGTAGACGATTAGGTGAAAAATTAATAGAGGTATTAAAAATCTTAAACGGATTTACTGCTCTTGATTACTCACTATTGTTCAAGATATACGAAAGGGCCAACACACGGCAAAATGGTTTAAAATTAGTGAACAAGCGACTTAACCTTACTATAGCTTAAAATTACTTCACGTTTCAAATCACGCAACTGTGGAATAGCCTGCCCAACCGTGTAGTAGAAAGCAGTGAGTTAATATGTTCAAAAACCGACTTGATGAGTAGTTCAATAGTGTAAATATAACATAGTGTGTGCATAGATGAACACGTTATATGAAATAAGGAGTTGTGAATAAAATAAAATGAAATGAGCAATAAAAAGATGCCAGCGACGCCTCCCGGCATGGACTAAATGTGAATTTCCTTTTTCTTTTTCTGTCTGTCCTATAAGTATTCTTATTTTCATCACTAGCAGTCGAAGCCGCGTGAGAAGAGAGTACTCTCCTATCAACACCTCTCCCTGGTTCGAAAAAGCGTGTTCATGTAGTTAAGGGATAGCTGAACCTGCATGTCAAGGGTACCAATGTAGATAAGTGTATCCCCTAGAATTGAAATAATTAGAAGAGGCATGTAAGGAAAGGTTGATACACATGTAGATAAGTGTGTACAGTAGAATAGAAACTTTAAACATTATCAGGTAAAAACTATACATATAAAGGGCACACATGTAGATAAGTATGTACCGTAGAGTTTGAATAGTTAAAAAAAACAGCATGTAAATAAAAAAGCATGATACACTAACGCTAGAATGTGGTAGTTAACATTTTCTGTAAAAGGACTGGCCTTGATCGGAACTTAAGGTCTTTGCTGGTCCTTGTTTCTGTAGTTCTTTCTCTTCTTGCTTCAGCTTCTCTTTGCTCTCTTTTTCTTCTTTCTCCCCTTTCATTTCTTTCTTCTTCCTGGATATAGGCAATTAAATCCCTGCCTCCTAATCCCACGATTTGATCTTGTTTGTGAAATCTATCAAAGGATGACATCGTTGACAATACGTGTGTGTCTAGCAGCTCGAACGTACACGAAATACACGACGCAGACTATGGGGCTGTCACGGAAGTTAAAATAAATCTAGTAAGATTTACCTCCCCAAAAAGAAATACACACCAAAAAAAAAGAAATATATAAAACAATTGACAAAGTGAAAATTTAATCCCTATAGCATTAAAATTTTCCGTCCTCTTAATCCAGCTCGGGATTTAGTAGAGAGTTACCACCAAGGAAAAAAGAAAGTTATGGTTTCGCGGGTAAACAATTAAATAGCTTTAAAAAATAAGTTGATAATTAGTTCCACAATCTTTGAATAACTTTGAGCCAACTTAGGCAAACTCGGTCAGAATAATTAGGGGGGGGGAATTGAAATTTAACGGGTTCTTAAGTGATAAAAAAACAAAACGAACTATACCTGACGCCAGATTTTATTATAAACATATAAAAAGATATACATATCTGTATGTCGAGGGACTTTCATTAAACAAAATTTATTGACAAATGAAAATAAGGATACCTGCATTTATATCTTATTTTTCAGCACTTGCCACCAATTCCATCAATTATGATATGACCGATAATATCGACCCGATGGCGAATTTCTCTTACAGATTAGTACATTTCTTAATTAAAGATTGGAATGAAGATTGTCTCGCTCCTGATCAAAGCCAATTTAAGCTTTATGACCTAAATTAGACGACTGAGTTTACATTGGAAATGCTTTTTCATTGTGAAATTTGTGCACATTATCAGATAAAACGAGAGGAAGGATAGCAAATAGCTAACGTGTGCAGGTCATCATAGTTAGTTAATTGCGTCAATAAATCCCTTTACAATAGAAGACTTTGACCTTCTGCCGGACAAGGCAATCCACTTAAAAACTTCATTTGTAACTTATCTTGCTGGAACCTGATGGGAGCTAGTTGCAATATGCCGCCATTGAGAACGAAATGCAAAGTATCTTAGTCTACTAAGATCAACTATGTCGTGGTATCGTAAGTGTATACCTTAGCAGCTGTGACGGAAATTACACTTACGTGGCAGGTTCCCGAGAGATGCCCGGCTGTACCAAGCTAATGAGGTGGGACAGTGAGTCCTCCTTGAGTTCAAGAAGTCTAGAGCGATTAAATCTATGCGAGTGCGTATTCGTTTCCCGGGGGGAGTTCTTTAAATGCCAAGGTTATAACAGATTAAAAACCAAAATAAAGGTTTAATAACAAAAACAATATAAATATGGAAACATGTACATAGGGATAAATTGAGAATTAATTTCGAGCTTGAAAGGGAATAATGACTCAATGACTAAAGCGACCATCCGGGGGTAAATACTTGACTTGGACAGAAAGGACAATAATGACAATATGGGATAATCTTCGGGACGGAGCAGAAAAGGTGGAAATGATTTTATCTTGTAGACTTGACTCTTGAAGAAGGGGGAGGGAGTAAAGCCAAATCTCGGATTCTTCGGGTTGAGATAATCTTACTGCACGGGCGAAGTAATCTCAACGGCAGGATTAGATTAACTCGAGCACGAGTGAGGTAATCTTAAATACTAGGCGAATTACTCTTAAAAGGTAAGTCAAGATATTCTTGAACTCGCAGCGAGATGTTCTCGGATGCGGGAATAAGTAATCTCTAACGAGGGTCGAAGTAATCTTGAAAACGGGATAAGAAGAGTGGATCGTAAAATGGTCTGAGAAACTCGGCTTTAGGAATTTGTTTATTGCCTATGGCCAAAATTCACGGTAATTAGTCTAGCTGACGAAACTTTCTAACTCTGAGGTTCGACACGAGACGAGGGGATGTATCTTCGCGGGAAACTGGCGGTACTCTTTTTCTCTCTCGAGTAACGGGAGACCTCTAAATAAACACTCTGATGGCTTGCTCGTTATGAGGCCTTCAGCACATGGCGATCCCAAGGGGAATCTGGTGGCGCCATTTTTCATCTACCAAAAGAGATAAAGCCTTGGGAAGACCTTCTTTCAGGCGGCAATCGTCGCCTCAAGGCATGGGGAGTTAGCTGGAGCGTCGTGTCTGCGGGTGATGTGTACGTCTGCGGTGCTTGGGGTCTCGGTGAAGGCGTTTCAGCAGGGGATCGGTCGGCGTGAGCAAATACATCTATGGACATTAGCTGGACCGAATTTCTTTGCTGCCTCGTTTTTGAAATCCTGCTTAAGGCCGCGTAGCGTCTACCCGATGGGGGAGGGAGGTCAAGGTAGACCTTCAAGTTCGTCCTCTCACAAACTCACGTACACTGTTGGAAATATTTTTAGGAGCATTTAACATCTAATAGACCCAAAGTGGAAATGAGAGAGGAAATACTATACCTGTAAATAACATCCATTTAAGGTAGGGTGGTTGGATTGCAGTAGGATAGAACTTGACATACGGTCACCTCTCTCTGGTGAGTTCTAGATTATTTTTCTAATTATTTATTTGAAAAATAAACAAAAAGTCGTAATAGCTAGTGTAGGAGAATCGTCACACCTCCGTTCTCTCTTAGTGGAGACACGAGGCGATTACCGCAAAGACATCCGGCCTTAACACCGTGGGGTTAAGCACGTAACCACAGCGCCACGCCTCTCGTCACTATGAAAGGCCTAAAGTTTAAAATGCAAGATCTCTCCTACGAGAGTGAGATTCAGTGTCACCTCAAGTAAGAAGCTCGAGACGCGTTTCTTTCAAGTTCGAAGGCTAACGAGGAGCCGATGTAAGACTTGGTGAGAAAAATCGTTTGGAATAACTCCTGGGCCCGTTCCCAAGCCCCTTTCTCCCTCTTACCCCTTCCCTAGTGGGGTGAAAAGGTATAAATAAGAAACACTGAGGAAAATCGTGGTAGAATACGTCAGTCTCCAGTTGACGAAGTCCCCGGATACTCGGGTCATCAGACTACGAAGTCCCCTGCAAGAGAGGCAGGGCTACCTTAAGGGGCTAAGAAACAGCTCATTCCCGAGCTAGTCCCTGGTTATCAAACCTAACGTTAAGTTAACTTGTTCAAGCTCAACTTACTCTCGTTGGAGAGACTCCTCATATCCGGGTGCATCCTAAAAACCAGGGGTATTCTTCGTCCTTGAGGAATTAAGAAAAGAAGAAGGAAAAGGCCCCCCCTCGAGCCCGTTACTTTCTGACGAGAATAAGTTGAACTTCAGAGACCAAGTTTAACCTATTCTCGTCAGAGAAATCCCCCTCCTCTATCCTCGCACTTGAGGAAGACTGGAACTAAGAAGAAGCTCATCCTCGAGCTAGTTCCTGGTTACCAAACCGACCTTTAAGTTAACTTATTCAAGTTTAACGTATTCTCGTCAGAGAAACACCCCTTCATCGATCCTCGCCCTTGAAGAAGACCCTCCACGAGTTCAGTCCTCGCCCATAAGGAATTAAGTAACGAAAGAGAAAAGCTCCCCCTTGAGCTCGTTACTCGGTGGTCACACCAAACTCCAAGTTATATTGGTTTAGGAATCAAGTTCGCCTTACTCTCGCCAGAGAGACCACGCCCCCTAAAGCACCGTGATTGTTCTCGTCCTTGAAGAACCCCCCCCTGAATACCGTGTGGACCCCCATCTGCTACCCTCGCCCAAAGTACATCGTGATCTCGACCACCTCCATCTGGCCGCTCGGCTTGCGTCGTGGAGCCAATAATATTCCTGAGGTATTTAAACTCCAGTTGAGTTAATTAACCTAAATATTGTATATTAAAGTGCGTATCGAATTAGCAAATTTTAGAGGGTCAAACTAATTGAATTAATTATTGTGTATTTTAATATTCAGAGTATTTCTGTGGTTAATGGTTAATTTTTTGTGTAGTAAATTGTTAAAGTTAAAATATAAGTTTATTTTGGGAATTCTTGTGGGTTTCTCTATATCCTTAAGTGTTTCCAACGGCACTTTTTTAAAATAACAATATTAACACTCTTACAACTTAACCTACTTCATCAAAGAAGTATATCACGACCACAAAGAATACCACTACAAAAGCGGTTTGTGTGCAGCGAGATTAAAAAGGGGCATTCTCCTACATAAAAGTGGTATCAGGTGTGTAGTGATCAGAAAAGGGGGGCATTCTACGTCAGCTAGTAAAAACAAACTTTTTGCCTTTCCTATCATGCATTTTTATGCAATGTAATGAGTAAGATCAAAATTTTGCGCTACTGAGGAAAATTAATATTTTATCTATATTTCAAGCAATTTACGCAAGCTGAAAAAATTCTTCTATTGCTATGAAATTCTTTCCGTATTTTCCTGAAATTATACGCTATTGTTTGCAAACTACTGCAAACTTCTCAATTAAAAGTCAATTGGGGATAATTTTTGCAGTTTCAGTTGAAAATGTTGCATATTTTATTTTAATGCTACTTCTTGCGCCACCTGAAGATATAGTTTTTCAATTCAAAGCTTTTTCCTACAGAAAAAATAAAGCTTCAAGAAATTTTTTTAGCATATAAATAAATGAGGTATTACCTATAGTTTCGCTATTTTTTATGCAATTTTTCTATTTTCAAGCTTAATCCGCAGGCTAAGATTATAGTCGTAGAGTAAACTGCTTTTGAAATAAAAGTTTCCTCACCAATTGTCACCTTTTTTGCACTACCCATCAATGAGATTCGAAAATTTTTGAAAGTTCCCCTACTCTAATATACACTCTTTCATTTAAGTTCCATCAAAATCACCCTTAAACTTTTCGAGTACGAGAAGGAGCGGTGCAGACCCATATCTACTTCCCCTCATCCGAATCCGGATTAAAAACTAGAATTAGAAACTAGAATTCAAAGCTATTTTCTAATTCAAAATAATTGTCATCTTGCTACTGTTCACATCTCAGGGTTTGCGCTCCCATCATTGGTCTAGCCATGCAGATTTCCGTAATATTGAACGAAGGTCAAGTTCTGGACATTTTCTGGTTATTTCGGTAAAAAAGCGCACCTAGGAGTGTTGTCGTCCTTTGTTTTCCCTTCCTACTTTTAAATAATTACAATAAAAAGAAGAGGAAGAAGAAAATAGAAGAAAAGCACTAAAAAGAATTCCTTCTCAATAAATAGCTTCTTAAAGCCGTTAATAAGATTGAGTGCAAAGGCAACGTCCCTTAATTGGCTTTGCATGTCGTTATTTTATCCTCTTGATTATTGAAATATCATTAATTTTAATTTACTCCAACTCACTTCCTTTATTGTACCATTCTGCTTAACATCGCACATCTGATTGCGACATGATGAGGGAATAGAACATGTTAAATATTCTGGCTATATTAGGAAATTATATTTACGTAAGAGAATGGGAGAGATGAGGAATATCTTCCTCATTTTGTGATTGCATTTCGAGGACGACCTCGGTGGATTAGACAAAGAGGAGGACAACTGAGCGGCGTGTTTGAAGGTAAGCCTGAAAGGCGATTCGAGCTCGCTCATTGGCACTCCGCACGTATAATCTGAACTCAGCGCTCGGAAGTTTATTTATCTCTTGCTTCCAAAGTTTCCGCTTATGTCGTACAGGGAGGAATTACTGTGGAGGGAAGTTTGAGTATTAACACCGCATTTGCTCTCTGGGCGGTCGCTTTCAGGAAGAATATCTTGAGCCAGTGATCATCAACCTTTATTTTTCCATGCCCTAATTTTAGCACATGTCAGATTATATCATTCCCATAATTTCAAGATGGACTGACTCAAAGGTGCAGTCAAAATAACAATGATAAATGGAATAAATTTCTAGAAAAAATGGGATATATTTATTTTTATTTTGTTCTATTCAATAAAGGGGATTGAATTACTTTCTACACGTGTTATATACAACCTGTAGTGTTGTAGCTTGTTGACAGAAGAACATTCCAAGTCTAATCCGAATTCCCTTTCTGATACCATCAAATAGGGAAAACATCCTTACAAAAGTGATATGTTAAAAAGTCAGAGAGGAAATATGATTAGAGAATTCAAATTAATTTACTTCTTTATTCTTTATTAAGAACGATTGGAATAAATTTAGTAAATAATCGAAATTCGCTTTTCAATTTTCCAATGGGAAATTTGGGCATTTATTGCATTCCTTTCCCACATACTTCTCTTTAAGTTTTCACTATAATATTCAAATCTAAATTTTTCATTGTAAATTTTAGAAAAGGAGATTAAGTATGAACCAACCACCTTCAAAAATCCTTCAACTATTTCAAGATTAATAATTATTATTAACAGGTTAATTTTAATCTTACTTAATCAAGATCATATAACAGATGATATTATTATATATATACATATATATATATATATATATATATAAATACATAAGAAATATATATATATTTTTTATCACGCTCTTAAGGAATTATAATGGAAAACATGGAAATGATTTGCATTCCACAAATAATTTAATCAGCATTTAATGTGATTATCACGTAAATAATTAGTAATAGCATCAATTACATCACTATTGCTGTTATACTTGACAAGTATTCTTATTTTAAGGAAAAATACGTAAATTTTTACAGAATGTTGTGTTTGGGGACTTGTTTATAAAGTTATATTCTTAAATAATGACCAGTTGCTTTAAATGGAAGAAGTTAATGGAAAATGTGTACATTTTGGGATAAATATTTTGGTTTGTATCTTGGCGAGTATTGTTCAATTTAGAAATTTTTAATTTTCACTAAATTACAAGTTTAAACAATATTAAATCTGTTGAACAAATCATTCCTCATATTATTAACGTTCTTTGAATATCATGATTGAAGTGCAAAAAAGAATCATGACAAGCACACTCCAGCTAAACAATAAGGAAGCATTAAAGGAAATGAGTGTTTTCATTTATATTTTTTGCGGAGCATCACATTAGCCAGCTTTTATTCACACATCTGTATAAAAACACCACCGAATTTATTTTAGTTTATATAGGAGTTTAATGGTAAACGCATTTGAAAATTGTGAGTATTGAAGTATCCACGTAGTCTCAGTTACTTGAAGTGGTATATCGAGATCTTAACTGTCTCACATCTTCAAACAAATGTTTTATCCCTAAATAGTGAGAACATTTCAAAATTACTGTGGAAATAAAAACCAAATAAACACACGAAAAGCAGAGCAAACTAAAAATTTTCACTGCCATGATAAGTTGAATGGCCTTCTTTAGAAGCAAAACCTTTTCCTTCCAGATCATTTCTTCGTAGCAACAACAATAAAAGCTAATTGCAAGCTTCCTTCGAATGAGGGCCCTTATTATAAATTTAGAAAATTGAAAAGGAACATTTAATTCTTCAAACTTTCCAAAACATTTTAATTTATTTCCTATTTCTCGGAAACTTTGAGGATACAATCGTGATAGCGCTTCCATAAATAACGCAAAAAAAGTCTTAGCGATGCAATTACTGGGTGCAATATTCTTTATTAGAGGCAGAAAAAATAATTCAATTGTTATTTCTAAACGCTAGTCTGGAGCTTTAAGGCAGAGTTTTCATTGCGATGATAAAGATAGAAGAAGATCAGATGAAGCAAAGTAGAGCAAAATAAGAACAACAGAGCAAAAGAAAGCAAAAGGAGAACAGGGTGGGCAAAATAGAGTAAAAGAAACGATTTATGCCGAAAAGAAATCTTATTGATGAATTGCGTTATGCGATAATTAGAAAATAAATATTATAATTAGATGATGGTACTGCGGTTTTGGGACCATTGTTTCCTGTATCGTCGTTCCCTTCACCATCAGCATCAGCCTGTTTTATTGTAATGCACGGCTGCGGCTTCCCAAAAGGCATCCCCAAATGACGGTCCAGTGCTCTAGACCTTCATTTTAGTTGCTCTGAATTATTCTGATTTATGACCTTACGATCTTTAAAACTAAAACAAAGACTAACCTTAAGAGGACCTTAGCAATAGCATTCGAAAGAGAATGTAAAACAACATAATAGCTTAATATTTTGTTAGAATCGGCCGAATAGTTATGATGTTAGTGCCCATGCCAAATAATTTATGGGATAGCCTTGGGAGAATTCTGGCAATTGAATCATTCGCAGCAGAATGTAAAACAAGATAAGAGTTTAAAATTTCGTTAGAATCGGTAAAATAATTCCAATTTTATTAGAATAGCAATAAGAATCAAAACGAGGACCGACCGACATAGTGAGATAGAGAGACGCCCATGACTAGGCTCGCACGTCGGAGAGGAGATATTCTTAA
Organism: Ceratothoa steindachneri; assembly: GCA_963969495.1. Taxonomy (NCBI): domain Eukaryota; kingdom Metazoa; phylum Arthropoda; class Malacostraca; order Isopoda; family Cymothoidae; genus Ceratothoa; species Ceratothoa steindachneri. The sequence goes on from OZ018318.1 coordinate 209,783,780, forward strand.
GCCCCTCAAAACCGTATAACACTGCAACGCTGAGTAAATTATGGGAAAGTTCAAGGAAAATTTGAGTTAAACACAAGGATTGAACCCATCATGGATATAATTTAATTAAGCAGAAAAGTTTGAATCTAGATACACATAGGATGTAAAACTATCGCTTCATGGTAATCAGTGTTATTGATCAATAAACTTCATATTAATAATGGCTTGACTCTCTGATTTGGTTGCGAACCTTTAAAACTATATCCTAGTATCCACCCAAAGTAAGCCAAAAAATGGACACGAGTAGATAAAAATCTCTAGCAAGACCAAAGAAAATCCAAAAACTAATTAAGTTATTTATCTAATTAATGGTATTATTAGTGACGTTATGTTTTCGACTGGTAAATCACATAACTACATGTGTATCATAGCTAAAAGCATGAATCATTTTTCAAAGAGGCCACTTTTAAAAAACTAGAAAGAACTTTGTGTTTGAAACTGTTCATTTATTGGATGCATGGTGATGATCAATAGAGTAAATAACAGTCTCCTGACAGCGAATAACTACATTAACAATTATCGTGCATAAGATCTTAAACAGGCTAAAGTGGAATATCAATGTTCATCCCAAGACGAGTGAGAGGGTTGTCATTCTCGGTTAAGTGGATACTTTACCCATTGGTACTACCATTATAAAAGGTTGAATATCTACGAAATTGGCTAGTATAGAACAAACTTATGAGTGAGATAGAAATCAATTTCTTATACTCGTAAAAAATACTTTCTCTTATCTTCTGTAAACCTCTCTATCGATCAGTAATCACCACAAAACTTTCCTTATTAGACTGTCAGGAACCATAGTAGCTGAACTGTTATTCTTAACTGTCGTGGTACACTACTCTATAATATAAACAACTCCTAAATTATGTGGGGAGTAACTTAATCACATACTGCAACCCGAACCGTTGAAGGACTGTTTGCAGGAATTAACGACGGACTATGAGGTAAACCTGAGGCGTTGGATTTCAAATCCTTAATAATCAGACAGAGTGCATAATTGGTTGGCGAGATTTACTTCAATAGGCCGAGAGTATCGTTCAAAGTTAGATTAAGATGAAAGAACAAAAATGTAATTTTTGTTACAAAGATTAAAATAAGAATAATAATAGGCAAAAAGGAATTGTTTAAATTCAAATAGTCTCTTAATAATTATTATAAGGAGGGATTCTAAAAATCGAATTAATTGATTAATGTTACTAGGCTCAGATTAAAAGGGGGAACTTGACAATACTAATAATGGAGGGGGTTTAAGTCTTATGGGTCGGTGACCGAAGAAGGTCCTTTTTGCGATGAGGCGAGGGTGAGACGATCTGATGAGGGAAGTGTGGCACGATTCGGTGAGTCAAGTGGGGCACGTTCCGAATGAGGTGGGTGGAGCCCGATTCGAACTGTCTTTGAGATGAAGATAGCTAAACTTCAAATATGACGTTCGACGGGGAATTTGGGATTACACGTAATTCCACTGGAAGAGGAAACTTCTTTTCCTCAAAGGTAATCAATGGATATTTTCTTCGGTTTGATTAAACGAAGGGAGACTGTTGTGTACATTCAAAGGCTTGCCGATCAGAGAAGCTACTAATTGACTAGGGTAGAATCACGGTGGAGAAGGTCTTGATGCCTGACGAACGCTCACGGGACTTAAGACTTTAGGCAATGAGGACAGCCTATAGGTGCCGGCTGGACTCTACAAAATACAGAATAACCCGAGTATTTGTATGTCCGATTCTGAAGGGGAAGGAGCAGTTTGGATAAGGGAGTCACAATGCAATAAGATTATATTGGTTCAAGAAAACGGCGCTTATAATACATATAAAATTTAATAATAATTAAAGAAAACATTAATAAACAGAAATGTTTTTTATGGAATTTTTTTTATCAAAAGCCACCTAAAGTGCGACTTTTATGGCCTGAATTCAAAGATAATAAAACTAGTAAGTAAAAAAATGTCTAAATTTACGGTCCACACTTCAAACAGCACGCTACATACATACACTACTCGTGCGTACTCTTTAACATATAATTGTAATCTTAAACAATTGCGACTTCCCTGTTTTGTTGACGCTGTTTTTAAATATCAACATAATTTTAATTGCAAGCTTTATTTGTTTCAACTTTAACGAGTTTTTTCGGTTGATTTCGATCTCTTGTCATTATAGGCCTTTGAATCGTCTTACATAGAATGCGAGTTACAATGAGAAAAATTACACAAACTAAGATTAAAAAGCGCCCCAATATGGAAAATCTCTATAAATTTAGCAATAACGTCTCTTTATGTGAATAGGAGAAGGATCAGCATTAAATGAAATCTGAAGAAAGGGTCAAAGTGTGAAAGAAAGAAGAATTAAAAATGTTATTTGAGTTAAAGTTAAAAACAGGTTCAAGCAAATTCTTAACGAGGTAAGATGATAGCTTATAAATATTTGTCTTTAAATGTTTTACAAATAAGAAAAATGCTGAGTGGCTTAAAATAATGAAAAAAACGAGTTTCTTTTCCTCCCTGCACTAATGAACATGGAAAGAACAGCAAAAAAGTAGTGACAGAGGAATAAGGTTCAGTAGCCCCAGAAGTAAACAGTTTTTATTTTTTTAATTCAATTGCTATATTTGGTTGAATCGCATATAGATTATGAACGTTCTGCGATTTCTTGTGTGGTTTGGAATATGTACATATTAAGTAGCAACGTCCAATAAATTGATCAGATAGAATTCCTGACAGACTGATACCAAGGTAGTTCTTGTTTTCTAGTCTCTCGCCTTTACTTTGAAATGTAAAAATTACATTGTTAATCGAGTTGTGTTTAGCAAAAGATTGACTCACATGATTTATAAATTGCTTTTATAGGTCGTCAAAAACATTCCCAGGAATATACATAGATTCATTTCGTGGCTTGAGAACACAAAAAGTGAGAAATGTATTGTAACGAAGAACTTTCTTGTTCGATGCGCTAAAGCTATTCTCTAAATTCTCTGGTTCGGTAAAGAAAAAGATTTTTAAACGTCTACTCGTGACTTTCAAAATGTGACATCTCTTCCGAACTCTTTTTCGAAGATGGACGTGAATATCCTTTAGCGAGTACGGATTTACGTAATTTGTTAGAGATTCGGAAGGCAATTGGACTCGTTATCCTCAGGAGAAAGAGTATAACGTGTGAAGAGTGTATGTGTATGAAAAAGAGAAAAAAAGGGATAAAGTAAAAAGACAATGAAAAAGAATAACAAAAGAGAGGAGGAAAAGAGTGTATGTGAGAAAGGAAAATAGAGTAAAATGAGAAAAAATGAAAAGAGAGAGAGAAAACGAAACGTGAGAGATAAAAATATTGAGAGATGGTAAAAAGAGGAAAAAGAAAAAAGAAAAAAAGACAGGAAAAAGTTTGGGAGAGAGAAAATTAAGAAAAAGGAGAGCGAGAAGAAAAAGTGTGAGAGAAAGAGTGTGAGAGTAGAATGAGAGTAAAATACGAAGCAAAAAGAGAGAAAAAAGAAAAAAAAACAGAGAGATATGAAGAAAAAAGGATGAGAGAGGAAGAAAAAATAGAAAGCAAAACAAAATAGATAGGTAAAAAATATTAAGAGAAGAATAGATTAAGGAGAGTTAGAAGAAGAAACAGAGCATGAGATAAAAGAGAGAGAAAAAGAGTAAGAGGGAGAACAAAGCGAAAGATAAAGAAAAAAAGCATGACAGACTAAATAGAGAAGAGTGAGAGGGATTGATATATGGAGAGAAAAAGAGACAGAACAATTGAGAGAAATGATGAGTAAGAGTGTGTAGAGAGACAATAGAGAGAGAAGAGTGATAGAGAAAAAAGGTGACTGTGAAAATCGTATGAGATATCATATGAAAAAAAGGTCGAAATAAAAAACAAAAGTGAGTTAGAGAGAGAAAGAGGAAAAAGTGAGAGAAACAGCAAAACAGATTGAGAAAGAGAAGAAAGGTAAAAAGAAAAAAGAATTAGAGAAAGTGGATAAAAAAGGAAAATGTGTGAGAAAAAGAAAAACGAGAGAAAGATAAAAACTAGTAAGAGAAAAATAAAATCAGAAAAAATTGTGAAAGAACGAAAAAAATCATTAAAAGTAAAAAGGGAAATAAAATGAAATAAAGAATAATTTACAAAGAGAAAGGAAGAGTCAGAGAGGGAAAAGAAAATAAGAGAATGAGAGAAAAAGAAAGAAAGTGACGTATTGTCTTCTTCTTTAGTGTAGTATTTCTTGGTCTTTCTTTACTCTCAGCTCGTTAAACGGAAGCTTAATTTCCCCAACTGAACGATCGCAAGCTGATGACACCGAGGAGCAAATTTACTCGAGGGAAACCTTTTAGTGTTTTGGACGATGTATTAAAGTGAAAGCCTTAAATAGTAATTGTTCTCACCTTTAAGCAACGGAACGATCCCAGCATTCTAGCAGTCCTCAAGAACTCTCCTATCTTTTAATCCCTTATAACATAATCACCGCACTATTTCTCAATACAGTTACCGCCACTTTCTTACATCTCAGCGACCATATCAAATTAGTTCTTCTATTTATATATCCCGCAACTATCAACAGGCATCTCTTCCAATTTCCTTCCACCACTCGTCCAAATTTATTTTAAAATCTCTCATTCATAACCTCATTTCTACCATTACAATGTTCATTGGCTACAAACAAGAAAAATTTTACAATCATAAATTTCAACTTCACACATATAGTTCTTCAGTTGAAACGTTCATATTCAACCATTTTCTTATGCCTTTGCTCACTTACTATACCTACTAGCATGATTTACACATCAGTGTACATACTCGATCCAATATAAACTCTTCCTTCACTTTCATTTTATTTCATTTATTTCAAGCCTCTTCAATCCCATTATTTTAAACATATTTCATACATCTTTTATATTCATTTCAACATATACCCAAAATATCCCACAGTCTACAAAGTTTACGCATTTTCACGAATAAAACAACCTGATTGGAATGGGTACGTGCAGGCCCTTAAATATTCCAAAACGCATTCTATCCTATGGCGACTACCGTATATGAGACGACTTTCCCGCAAGCTCTTCTCCAAGCAATATTAGAACGTGCAAATAATAATTCTGCAAACTATTTTGTTTAGAAAAGTGATTCCAATGAATAAACTTCCTTCTAACTTTCTAAATTTGAATCTTTGTTAAATTCACCACGACATACTCTTAACTACGTAGAAACCAGTGTTTATTATCATCTTTGAGTTATTAGGGCGAGAACTAACTAGGATTAAGGTATGGTAATAAACTTGGTCACATAGGTTATGCTGTGAGGTACTTAAAATTATGGACTGAATTTCGTCTTTTAAACGATCAAAATACATTTTAAAAAGAAATGGGCTGAATCTAGATCCTTGGGGACTCCACTAGATATGCATTAGGCATTTTTAATCCGTCGTTGATTTTGAACTTAGTGATGAGCACATACAACCAAACAATTATAAATTATTCGAATATGGAATCATAAATTAGAGTAGTTTCGTTAAGTTTTGGCAATAATTTTACCATCTATTTAGTTGTGTTCTTTTAAACATTTATCTTTGGACATTCGTGGTATAACGTGCCATCTCAACCAAGGATCAATCACTATACTATATGGTAATCCTCACAGATTTAGCCATGATGTATCTTAATTTATCCTCCTTGGATGCTTTGTTTTAAACTGGTTAGCCTTAGCCAAATTTAACGTAGTTAACCATGTTTCTGAACCATTGACCATCGCCAAATGGTTTTGGAATATTTTTCACTATAAAGTATTACGGACACCCACCTCTCTTCTTTTCCTATCTGGCTCCTTACCGCTTTGACACGGTGTTTTCATTTAATCTATGTGGAGAGCACCGATACAAAAAGCGGAGGTGAAGACGGAGCAGGCTGGCAGAAGGAAGAAGAACGCAAGATTACGTTGCGTAGTTCTAACAAACATTGAAGCTATTCTAGCGAAAGGAAGAATTCTTCGACAAGCTGCCTATTACATTCTCTTTCTGAGGTGGGTGTCGTTGTTATTTTTTCTTTATATAGCAGTTAACTTCAATTAACCAAATTAAGTCGAAGAATTCTACTTATTGCAGCATCCATTTTCCTTGTTAGGATTAAGATTACTGCACTATAACCAAACATTCCCCATCAGCAAAGTTTCCATTTTGTGTTCTTGGCAGATCCTTTCCCTTGTCCAATCTTTGTGTATTATTTTGTGTGTATAATTTTTGTATTTAGGGCGCTATTATATTTAATATGTCTGTAAAAGTACCAACAAAGGAGGAGTTGAGGTTCATAAAAATTTCCCTAACTAAAACAACTAGGAATGTCCTCAAAAAACCTGAAGAAAGCCTTACCCCTCAATACCTCAAAAATATAATAGCCCTCATTCAAGAAAAGTTTAAGGCTCTTAAGAAAGCCCAAAATGCCCACTATTTGTACATTACTTCATTAGAAGAACTAGGGGAAGAGGCAATAGATGTTGAGCTGGAAGAATGGTCAGAGCTGGATACTAAGTACAATGATGGAATACTATCCTGTATCAGCACTCTAGAATCTAAATTAATGGAACCAAATTCTCCTAGCAGCAATACCAGTAGTAGCAGTCATAATAACCCCATCTCCACTTCTTAGTCTATACCAGGTTTTAAAGTTTAGTGGCCTGAACTCAAAATTCCCCTCTTTGGAAAAAATTAGCAAGACCCATTTGAGTTTTTTAGATTTAAGGCTTTTTTTTCAATGCCATTAATAGTGTTGAAGGTTTAGAAGAACTCAGTCAAGATAGTTTCCCTTAAGGCATACCTTAAAGATAGGGCTTTGTCATTAATTGAGAATCTTCCCATAGCAGATGAAAACTTTGAAGCTGCTTGGACCATTTTAGAGGAAGAATTCTTTGACCAGGATTTACTGATTAATGAAACCCTAACCCAAATTAATACTTGGAGTCCTTGTACTAATCTTGAAATGAACAAGGACCTCATCTCGTATCTTAAAGCAAAAACTCTTGAACTAGAAAAATTTGGTCTAAAATTTACCGAGGAAGGTTCTTCAGGGTCAGTTCTCTTAAGTAATATTGTCAGAGCTAAACTGTTTTCACCTTTCCGTAAAGAATTATGTAGAAAGGTACAAAATAACTTTCCATCAGCTGCTTTTATTTTTTCACATGCTTTATCTATTTATAAACTGATTAAACCTAGAGAATGTGTAAAATCTTTTGAGACCAAAAGGGATGATAATGTGGTCAAAAGTGATAGGTCTGTTTCTAACCGATCTGTTGAGTTCACCAAAAAGGATAATAAAACTTGTGTGCATTTTGACACTCATGTTAAGAATAAACCACTTATGTGTAAATTTTGTCAGTTGACTAATCATTTGTCAATACATTGTAAAAAGTATTCAAATTTTGATAGCAGGTCCAAGAGAGCTGTTGAACTTGGGATGTGTAGCAGATATCTTAGCCTCAATAATTGAGAGAGTGCTTGTTCATGTATTAATAGTAGGTTACCTTTTTCATGTAAAAGTTGCCATACCTCAACTCATGTAACTCCAATGTGTCCTTTCATGCTTCTGTCACTCTTTTCTGCCAAAACTGTGAAGGGGGAAGGAAGTGACAAATGACTAACCGTTGGCTCAAAGGCGGATATTGCAAATCCAGTGTTATCCTTGTTTTTTCAAACTCCTACAGGTTTTCAGAGAATGCTTTTCTTCTTAATAGTAGGGCTCAGTTATCAATAATAGATTATAGCCAACTTCAAAAGTATGGTGTACAAGCTAAAGCAATTGCAAGGCCTATAATTAGCCTGGGCATTAATAAGTCCATCCAAGGTTATTCCTTTGATACTTCCATTATCTTACCCAGTTCAGATAAAGTTCAAGTAAATTTTTTCTGTGTACCAAATCTAAATTTAAATCTGATTGTAAAAGGTATCTCTTCAACTTTAGACAAGCTTAAACTTATGGATTTCCTCTCTGAGTAAAAATATACCAGATTACCATAATGATTCAATCCATATTTGTGGAATTTTAGGCAATGATATTTTGCAACATTTCAGGGTTTTGAGTTACAAAATTTGAAGGGAGCTAGGATGCTTCGAGTATCAAATGGTTTTATACCCATTGGATCTATTGAATCCCTGTGACTGCTACCATTTCCAATAAGAAATTTCAACATTGTAGTAATACCAAGGATCTGCCAAACCATGAAGATTTTTCTTTGCCTATTTCTTATAAATTTAATGTCTTTAGCCAAGTAGAATCACCCTATATAAAGGGAAAACACTTTGGAAATTTTGCGGACTCGAACAATTTGTCTAATATACATAAAAAAGCATCTGCTGATCCCTCTTGTCCTCTCCGCCATGATGTCTCTTGTCAGGCTGACATCCCTGAAAAGAGAAAAGTTAAGAGAAAGGTCAGACCTTTAATAAAGTCTTTTCAAAAGTCCTCTTCTGTGAATACAGGAGTTAAAGTACCTAAACAGTATAATAATGCAGTTAATTTTGTATTAAATCCTAAATCAAACTATTTCTCCCCTATGTCTTAGGCATTTCCTAATTCAGATGTAGAACTTAATCTGGAAAACTTGTATTCCCTAGAAACCATAGGTATTAGGCAAGAAAATACTTACCTATATGATGAGAAAGAAGTGGAAAACTTTAAAAATTCAATACAGTTTAAAAATCGCCATTATTATATAGATATACCTTGGCACAGAGATGCGTTGGATAAAGTCCCATCAAATTATAACTTAGCCAAAATTATTGCTAGAAAGGTGTCCAGTAAGAATTGGCCTTTAGATTCAAATTATTTTAAAGTATTCCAGGAACAACCTAAATTAGGTATAATAGAGGAACTTAAGGAACCTTCCAATCCAGATGACCATAAATGGATACCTCACAGACCCATCATAAGGAAAGGTCCATTAGTTAACTATACAAAAATTCGCCCAGTCTTTAATGCATCTTTAAAAGTTAAAAACAGTCCTTCACTAAATGAAGCTGTTTATGCAGGTACTAACATGCTGAATGACTTGTTAAGTTTATTGATGTACTTTAGGACCAATGAGTAGGTGTTGTTAGCAAATATTGCAAAAGCCTTTCTTAATATTAAATTAAATAAGGATAGTGACAAGAACTGTTTTAGTTCTGTTGTGTATTATAATAATAAATTTCATTATTTCCGTTATTCCACCATTATATTTGGATTGATCTGTTCACCCTTTATATTAAATTATGTCTTATATCATTATGCCCAGAACTGTAATAATGTCATTGTAAGAGACATTATACAACACAAATTTTATGTAGATAACCTCATATTAACTAATAGGGATAAAAATACTCTGATTAAGATTGGACATGCAGTCTCCAGTACCATGTCAGGGGCAGGATTATTACTTAGAGAGTGGTGTAGCAATGCTAATGATGTTGTCAACCAATTTGTCCCAAGTGAGAAAACTTTAACTACTAACGAATCCAAAGTATTGAAATATGTCTTTAAACCTGAGGAGGATAAAATGTATCTTAAAGTAAATTATGTAGATCCTAAGTAAAATACAAAGAGACAAATAGTCAGTTCTGTATCATCTGTGTTCGATCCTATAGGATTTATTTCTCCTCTATTAGTTGAAGCAAAACTTTTTATAAGGAATTTATGCACCAATAAATATTCTTGGGATCAAGAACTTCCAGAAGAAATTTTATCTGAATGGCAACATTATGCCACTAAATTCAACAAGTATCTTGGTCAGGAAAACCCCGTAAGGGGCGCGGCGATTTGCCATCCTGGCCGCCGTGCTGACGGGATCCAGCGCCCCGTCCGGCCCCAGCTTAGCCTCCCTTCCTTCAGATAGCCTGTATTCCTATCCTACCTCGTCGCTTTTCATACAACCTCTCCCACAACTTTCTCTGGTCAGCCTCTAATTTCACAGGGTAGAAGCTGACCTTCTCAGCCAATCCCCCGTAAGGGGCGCGGCGATTTGCCATCCTGGCCGCCGTGCTGACGGGATCCAGCGCCCCGTCCGGCCCCAGCTTAGCCTCTCTTCCTTCCTTCAGAAGCCTGTATTCCTATCCTACCTCGTCGCTTTTCATACAACCTCTCCCACAACTTTCTCTGGTCAGCCTCTAATTTCACAGGGTAGAAGCTGACCTTCTTCTCAGCCAATCGTCCTGGATCGGGGCTGAGGGGGGAGGGGACAATGTCCCCTAACCCCTGAGCTCCGGTCTGGGGTGGTTGGCTTTTAACAACCTGCTTCATCCCCACCCATACCTTCCTCACATCCCTTTTCCTTTCGTCTTCAAAATCTATCCGTTTTACGCCGTGTTCAAGGTGGAGCCGCCATGCCGAAGGACTGCCAGGCCACCAGGCGGGAGGGGTGGTCCCAAATGGCGGCGCCTGGCTCTGCCGGGCCTGTAAGCACCTCTTGCAGTGCGGGCTACTGCAAGAGGTGGTGAGCGATTGCGTCCCGTAAAACAAAGAGGGTCACCATGCCCAATGATGAAACAAAAAAACATCTCCCCTTAATTCCCCCTATAACAACAACAGAGCCGCCCTCGTGCAGCTCCACCCCGTAAGGGGCGCGGCGATTTGCCATCCTGGCCGCCGTGCTGACGGGATCCAGCGCTCCGTCCGGCCCCAGCTTAGCCTCTCTTCCTTCCTTCAGATAGCCAGATTTCTCCCCTACCTCGTCGCTTTTCATACAACCTCTCCCACAACTTTCTCTGGTCAGCCTCTAATTTCACAGGGTAGAATGCTGACCTTCTCAAGCCAACCACCCCGGATCGGGGCTGAGGGGGGGAGGGGACATTGTTCCCTAACCCCTCAGCTCCGGTTCGGGATGGGTATTTTTTAACAACCTGCTTCATCCCCACCCACATCTTCCTCACATCCCTTTTCCTCTCCTCTTCACAACCTATATTTTTTACGCCGTGTCCAAGGTGGAGCCGCCATGCCGAAGGACTGCCAGGCCACCAGGCGGGAGGGGTGGTCCCGAATGGCGGCGCCTGGCTCTGCCGGGCTTGTAAGCACCTCTCGCAGTGCGGGCAACTGCGAGAGGTGATGAGCTATTGCGTCCCGCAATCAAAAGAGGGTCACCATGCCCATGTATGAAAAAAAACAAAAACCCCAACCCCCAACTTCCCCAAAAACATCTACGGAGCCGCCCTCGGGCAGCTCCACCGAGAAAATGGAGGTCCCCCCCCTTGTGCTTGCGCAAGGGACCCTCCATAATTCTTTAACCGGAGAGGAGGCTTACTCCTCTCCTACGCCTACGGGTGTAGGGGACTCCCCCTCACCCCCTTCTCTGGAGGTGCTTTCGGGCACCTCCCTATCTCCAGCGGCAGTCCCTCCTTTGCTTTCTAAGGGGACTGCCAAGAAAGCCAGCAGGCAGCCCATTGCCGACCGCCCCTCGTGCAAGCGGCTCGGTAGGGCAAACCCCCTTAGGGGGGAGAGGGAAGCCAGGCCCCTTCGGTCGCTTCCCTCAAAAGACCTGCTGGCAAGAATTTTGAACCTTGCTGGGGTCAAGGCCTGTGCCTCCCCACACCACCTGACTAGTGACAATACTGCCAAGGGGACCTGCGATGTCCTGGGAGGGGATGGCCAACTGGAGGCCCCTCCTGTGATAGACATGGTCCTTGAGGAGACCCAGCCCCAGACGGTAGGGCCTTCCATGGGGGGGAATTCGGGATCGGCGCCAAGCACCGAACCCGAATCCGCCCCTATGCAAGGTCCTCCTCAAATGGCTGAGGGCTCCGAGGCAGTAGAAGGAGGGGAGGGATCTCCTCCGACAGGTGCCCCTACGACAACCAGGACCTTCTCCATTTCGGAGAGGGACCTGGCTGAGGCTGGTCCATCTGGCCTGGGGACTTCTGCCGGCGGAGGTGAAAAGCGGGTTCATTCCCCGCCCTCCTCTCCTAAAAAGAAAAAGACTAAAAAGACTCAAAAGACGAAGAAGACTCGGGGCTCCTCTCCATCCGCGGGGGCTGCGGGGACGGATGGGTCTGCTACCACTTTGGTAGGCGACCAAGCCAAGATCGGCACATCCGGCCCCTCTACCCCCTCGTGTGCGGAGCCCATGACTACGACTAAGACCAAGAATGCACAGGGCGGAGCCTCGATGACATCGGGGCCCCTGATTCAGAGGTTACCTGGCGTTTTCGAGCCCGCTGGCTTCAAACGCTTCCTCGTTATTCTCTCCACTGATGGCACCATGTTGTCCAAGGGCAACATGATCCATCAGAGGAGAGGATTAGCTAGTGCAATTGGTAGAGAGCCGAAGGTAACCCGTTTCTCGGACGGGAGCCTTCTGGCGAATGCGGCGAATCCCGCCGAGGCGGCCAAGATAAGTGCTCTTCGGACACTTCATGGCACCCCGCCCCGTAAGGGGCGCGGCGATTTGCCATCCTGGCCGCCGTGCTGACGGGATCCAGCGCTCCGTCCGGCCCCAGCTTAGCCTCTCTTCCTTCCTTCAGATAGCCCGATTTCTCCCCTACCTTGTCGCTTTTCATACAACCTCTCCCACAACTTTCTCTGGTCAGCCTCTAATTTCAAAGGGTAGAATGCTGACCTTCTTCTCAGCCAATCGTCCCGGATCGGGGCTGAGGGGGGAGGGGACAATGTCCCCTAACCCCTGAGCTCCGGTCTGGGGTGGTTGGCTTTTAACAACCTGCTTCATCCCCACCCATACCTTCCTCACATCCCTTTTCCTCTCGTCTTCAAAATCTATCCGTTTTACGCCGTGTTCAAGGTGGAGCCGCCATGCCGAAGGACTGCCAGGCCACCAGGCGGGAGGGGTGGTCCCAAATGGCGGCGCCTGGCTCTGCCGGGCCTGTAAGCACCTCTTGCAGTGCGGGCTACTGCAAGAGGTGGTGAGCGATTGCGTCCCGTAAAACAAAGAGGGTCACCATGCCCAATGATGAAAAAAAAAACCATCTCCCCTTAATTCCCCCTATAACAACAACGGAGCCGCCCTCGTGCAGCTCCACAGAAAAGATGGAGGTCCCCCCCCCTGTGCTTGCGCAGGGGACCCTCCATACCTCTTTAACCGGAGAGGAGGCTTACTCCTCTCCTACGCCTACGGGTGTAGGGGACTCCCCCTCACCCCCTTCTCTGGAGGTGCTTTCGGGCACCTCCCTATCTCCAGCGGCAGTCCCTCCTATGCTTTCTAAGGGGACTGCCAAGAAAGCCAGCAGGCCACCCTTAGCCAGCCGCTCCACATCAAAGCGGCTCGGTAGGGCAAACCCCCTTAGGGGGGAGAGGGAAGCCAGGCCCCTTCGGTCGCTTCCCTCAAAAGACCTGCTGGCAAAAATATTAAACCTTGCCGGGGTCAAGGCCTGTGCCTCCCCACTAAAGACTTATGACGCTGCCAAGGGGACCTGCGATGTCCTGGGAGGGGATGGCCAATTGGAGGCCCCTCCTGTGATAGACATGGTCCTTGAGGAAAACCAGCCTCAGAAGGTAGGGCCTTCCATGGGGGGGAATCCGGGCTTGGCGCCAAGCACCGAACCCGAATCCGCCCCTATGCAAGGTCCTCATCAAACGGCTGTGGATTCTCAGGCAGGACAAGGAGGGGAGGGATCTCCTCCGGATGAATCCCCTGCGCCCACCGGGACCTTCTCCATTTCAGAGAAGGACCTGGCTGAGGCCGGTCCATCTGGCCTGGGGGCTTCTACCGGCGGGGGTGAAAAGCGGGTTCATTCCCCGCCCTCCTCTCCTAAAAAGAAGAAAAAGACAAGAAAGACGAAAAAGACTCGGGGCTCCTCTCCATCCGCGGGGGCTGCGGGGACGGATGGGTCTGCTGCCACTTTGGTAGGCGACCAAGCCAAGATCGGCACATCCGGCCCCTCTACCCCCTCGTGTGCGGAGCCCTTGACTAAGACCAAGAGTGCACAGGGCGGAGCCTCGATGACATCGGGGCCCCTCATTCAGAGGTTACCTGGCGTTTTCGAGCCCGCTGGCTTCAAACGCTTCCTCGTTATTCGCTCCACTGATGGCACCATGTTGTCCAAGGGCAACATGATCCATCAGAGGAGAGGATTAGCTAGTGCAATTGGTAGAGAGCCGAAGGTAACCCGTTTCTCGGACGGGAGCCTTCTGGCGAATGCGGCGAATCCCGCCGAGGCGGCCAAGATAAGTGCTCTTCGGACACTTCATGGCACCCCGCCCCGTAAGGGGCGCGGCGATTTGCCATCCTGGCCGCCGTGCTGACGGGATCCAGCGCTCCGTCCGGCCCCAGCTTAGCCTCTCTTCCTTCCTTCAGATAGCCCGATTTCTCCCCTACCTTGTCGCTTTTCATACAACCTCTCCCACAACTTTCTCTGGTCAGCCTCTAATTTCAAAGGGTAGAATGCTGACCTTCTTCTCAGCCAATCGTCCCGGATCGGGGCTGAGGGGGGAGGGGACAATGTCCCCTAACCCCTGAGCTCCGGTCTGGGGTGGTTGGCTTTTAACAACCTGCTTCATCCCCACCCATACCTTCCTCACATCCCTTTTCCTCTCGTCTTCAAAATCTATCCGTTTTACGCCGTGTTCAAGGTGGAGCCGCCATGCCGAAGGACTGCCAGGCCACCAGGCGGGAGGGGTGGTCCCAAATGGCGGCGCCTGGCTCTGCCGGGCCTGTAAGCACCTCTTGCAGTGCGGGCTACTGCAAGAGGTGGTGAGCGATTGCGTCCCGTAAAACAAAGAGGGTCACCATGCCCAATGATGAAAAAAAAAACCATCTCCCCTTAATTCCCCCTATAACAACAACGGAGCCGCCCTCGTGCAGCTCCACAGAAAAGATGGAGGTCCCCCCCCCTGTGCTTGCGCAGGGGACCCTCCATACCTCTTTAACCGGAGAGGAGGCTTACTCCTCTCCTACGCCTACGGGTGTAGGGGACTCCCCCTCACCCCCTTCTCTGGAGGTGCTTTCGGGCACCTCCCTATCTCCAGCAGCAGTCCCTTTTATGCTTTCTAAGGGGACTGCCAGAAAGCCAGCAGGCCACCCTTAGCCAGCCGCTCCACATCAAAGCGGCTCGGTAGGGCAAACCCCCTTAGGGGGGAGAGGGAAGCCAGGCCCCTTCGGTCGCTTCCCTCAAAAGACCTGCTGGCAAAAATATTAAACCTTGCCGGGGTCAAGGCCTGTGCCTCCCCACTAAAGACTTATGACGCTGCCAAGGGGACCTGCGATGTCCTGGGAGGGGATGGCCAATTGGAGGCCCCTCCTGTGATAGACATGGTCCTTGAGGAAAACCAGCCTCAGAAGGTAGGGCCTTCCATGGGGGTGAATCCGGGCTTGGCGCCAAGCACCGAACCCGAATCCGCCCCTATGCAAGGTCCTCATCAAACGGCTGTGGATTCTCAGGCAGGACAAGGAGGGGAGGGATCTCCTCCGGATGAATCCCCTGCGCCCACCGGGACCTTCTCCATTTCAGAGAAGGACCTGGCTGAGGCCGGTCCATCTGGCCTGGGGGCTTCTACCGGCGGGGGTGAAAAGCGGGTTCATTCCCCGCCCTCCTCTCCTAAAAAGAAGAAAAAGACAAGAAAGACGAAAAAGACTCGGGGCTCCTCTCCATCCGCGGGGGCTGCGGGGACGGATGGGTCTGCTGCCACTTTGGTAGGCGACCAAGCCAAGATCGGCACATCCGGCCCCTCTACCCCCTCGTGTGCGGAGCCCTTGACTAAGACCAAGAGTGCACAGGGCGGAGCCTCGATGACATCGGGGCCCCTCATTCAGAGGTTACCTGGCGTTTTCGAGCCCGCTGGCTTCAAACGCTTCCTCGTTATTCGCTCCACTGATGGCACCATGTTGTCCAAGGGCAACATGATCCATCAGAGGAGAGGATTAGCTAGTGCAATTGGTAGAGAGCCGAAGGTAACCCGTTTCTCGGACGGGAGCCTTCTGGCGAATGCGGCGAATCCCGCCGAGGCGGCCAAGATAAGTGCTCTTCGGACACTTCATGGCACCCCGGTGAGTGTGACGCCGCACTCTACCATGAACTTTGTAAAAGGAGTAGTTTATGCGAGGGAACTCGTTGACTACTCCATAGAAGACATCACCCTAGAGCTGGCCGACCATGGGGCGGTCAAGGTCGAACGTGTGATGAGAAAACAGGGAGGGGCCTCGAGACCCACCCCTACACTCTTCGTCACGTTCGACTGTGACAAGCTCCCTGAGTCGGTGCGTGCCGGTTGGTACCGCTACCGCGTGAAGGCATTCGTGCCACTGCCGCGGCGGTGCTATTACTGTCACCGCTTCGGCCACACGAATCGATCATGTAGACGTGCAAAATCGGGGTCACCCGAAGTCTGTGTAAATTGCTCCAAGGTCGCACACGATAAGTCCAAATCGTGTGTGGCCAAGTGTGTCAATTGCGGAGAGCCGCACCCTGCTTCTTCGAAGCAATGTGGTGCATATCTCCTTGAGAAAGAAATCCTGGCCATTCAGGCCCAGGATCGACTCTCATTCCGCGAGGCTAAGGACTTGGTCCTGGCGCGCCCGGCTCTGCCTGGGACGTCATATGCCTCAATAGTTAGAAAAGCACCCTCTGCTCCTGGCCCATCCAGGCCAATGAGCACGGTTGTTTCCACGCCCATTCGGAGCCCTTCTGCGGGCTCTACTACACCCGGGCGCTCCCCTGGTAGAGCTGGCGGCAAAAAGGGTTCACATCCAGCCCCGGCTAATACCAGGGCTCCCCCCTCTTCCCCCAGCGTGACCGTTTCCCGTAAGGCGAAACGGCCACGCGCCTCCACAGAGTCGTTAGACTCACAGGAGGCAACACCCCTGAAGATGGTCGCTAGGCCATCTTCCGGGGTTCCTAAAGCTGTTCCCCGAAAGGAGGACAGCAACAAAGGAGCTTCGGCCCCTTCGCCCACGCCCCGAGGTGTAGCGAGTGGCTCGGAGACGGTGGTTCCTCGAAAAGAGGGCCCCCCGCCTCCCAAGCCGCAACGCCCGCCTAAGGTTTCGAGGCGGAGGGAGGAAAAGACTCGCATGGCGAGCCCAACCTCCCCCAATAAGTCCTCGAAGGCGACAGCGCCTTTAGCGCTTTGTCCGGCCAACAGCGCCCGGGGTTCTGCCCCCGGGAAGCGTACGGCCATTCCCGTGAGGGTCTTCAATTCGAGGAGGGCCCCCGCGTCTCCTCCGAGCTAGGCCTGGAGGGCATATTCCTTCAATGGAATTGCCGTGGACTCCGGGCCAACTGGGAGGAGCTGCGGAGGCTCGTCTCGTCCCGTTCCCCGTTAGCTATTTTTTTGCAGGAGACCATGCTAGGCGCGTGCCCGCTGCCTGCCCTCCCGGGGTATAAGGGTCTTGCGACCCCACCACCGCGGGATGGCCGGGCTGGGGGATGCGCGGTTTACACCCGGCATGATGTCTCCGTTCTTCCTTTCTCTTTAGATACCTCCTTTCAGGCAGTGGCTGTGCAGCTGCACCTGGATAGGAGGTATACTATCATTTCTGCGTACATTCCACCGTCAGCTGACTTCGACGCGGGGGACTTCCGCCGCGTCGTGGCACGGTTGCCGAGGCCCTATCTCTTGCTTGGAGATCTGAACGGCAGGCATCCTCTCTGGGGAGATTACTCCATAAATCCCAGGGGACAAGTCCTTGCCGATCTGATCGAAGAGCTTGAGATGGGTGTCCTAAACGTGGATGAGTTTACGCATCACTGTCCGAGAACCGCTTCATTTTCTTGCCTTGACCTATCTTTGTGCTCTTCAGATGCACAGCCTGATTTTGATTGGGGGGTGGTCGATGACCTCCATGGTAGTGATCACTTTCCCATTCAAATATCATTTTCAGGGCAACTGCCGCCTGAGAGACCACCTCGGTGGTGCTTGGCGCGGGCGCGGTGGCCTGCATTTCAGGAAATGACTGAATTCTCTATCTCAGTCGAGGAGTTTAGGTCGGTAGATGAGGCCGTTGAGTTCTTCTCCGGCAACCTCATCGCCGTAGGCCTGACTACTATTCCTAGGACGTCTGGCAGTTTTGCACGCCGATCACTCCCATGGTGGTCGGCCGAGTGTGAGACGGCCCTCAAACAGAAGCGTTATGCCTACATGCGCTATAAGCGCCGCCCGAACGATTTCACTGTCGCTGAATTTCGTCGGGCTAGGTCTAGGTTCCCGTCTATTTCGAAGCACGCCCGCCGCTCTTCTTGGCGGGCATACGTGTCTTCACTTAACGGGAAGACCCCTTTAGCTGAGGTGTGGAAGCGAGTCAAAAGGATTCGGGGCAAGTTCTCGCAGGACCCCCCTCCCGTTCTCCAGGAGAATGGGACCGCAATCTCGGACCCCGCGTCCGTGGCGGAATCCTTAGCGACCGCTTTTTCCGCATTCTCTAGCCGTGATGCTGCTCCGCCAGCATTCAATGCACGTCGTGATGTCGCGGAAGGCCGTCGGCTGGACTTTACCTCCAGAGGCGGAGAACCCTTCAACGAGAAGTTTACTGTGAGTGAGTTGCGTTCCGCTCTCGCTTCGTGCGCGGACACCGCCCATGGTCCGGACGATGTCCCGTACGCCATGCTTCGACACCTGGGTGAGCGAGGCATGGCCTTTCTGTTAGATTTGTTCAACAGGATCTGGGTGGAAGGTCTTCTCCCAGACTCCTGGCGAATCGCTACTGTGCTCGCCTTTCGCAAGCCGGGGAGAGATCACTCTACTCCGACCGGTTTCCGCCCAATCTCTCTAACCTCTTGCGTGTGCAAGTTGATGGAGAAATTGGTAAATGTTAGATTAGCCTATTTCCTGGACAGCGGAGGCCATCTGTCTTCTGCACAGTGCGGCTTCCGTAAGTTCCACTCCACGTCCGATGCTCTGCTCCGACTGGAAAGTGCCGTCTGCGAGGCTTTCCTTCGTAGACAGCACTACGCCACGGTGTTTTTTGATCTGGAGAAGGCCTATGATACCGCATGGCGATACGGTATCATGGAGACTCTCCACACGATGGGGGCGAGGGGACGCCTCCCAATTTTTATATCTGAATTTTTGCGAGATCGTCGATTCCGCGTACGGGTGGGGGGAGCCCTCTCCGGCCCAAAGGAGCAGGAAGAGGGTGTCCCGCAGGGAAGTGTCCTCAGTGTCACACTCTTTGCCCTGAGCATCAACGGCATCACCTCGGTGCTGCCGGAAGATGTTCTCGCTACGCTCTACGTGGACGACCTTTCGATCTCTTTTGGCGCGGCCCAGATGCCAACTCTGGAGCGTCGACTCCAACAGGCATTGAACCGCTTCTCTCACTATGCCGAAGCGCACAGGTTTCGGTTTTCTTTGGCCAAGACTAAGGTGGTGCACTTCTGCCGCCATCCACGGCTTCATCCCGACCCAGATTTGTTTCTTAATGGGGTGCGCCTGGATGTGGTTGAGTCGCACCGTTTCCTTGGTCTTGTATTCGACCGACGCCTCACCTGGGAGGCTCATATTCGCAGCCTTAGGGTCTCTTGTACCCGCGCCATGGACATTCTCCGTTCCGTGACGTTCAGCGCTTGGGGCGCTGATAGGGCTACCGCCTTACTTTTTTATCGATCCTTTGTTCGCTCGAAGCTCGACTACGGATGCGAGTTTTATGCATCCGCAGCCGAGCGTTTATTGCGGAAGGTGGATTCGATCCACCACACCGGCCTTCGCCTTGCGACCGGTGCCTTCCGCACTTCCCCCATTGAGAGCCTGTTGGTCGATGCTGGGGAGATGCCACTCGCTCTGCGCCGCGTGCAGTGCATCACTCGCCTGTACGCGCGAGCCCGGCGCCTCCCTCAGTCGCCAACAGCTCTCACTGCATCCGCAGCTGATCTCGATGGTGCCTATGCCGCCGAGAGACGCCAGTCATACCCTAAGCCCTTTGGGTTTAGGGCCAGGAAACTCCTTCGAGAGGTAGATATAGCTCTCGGGCCGGTGGCGCCCCTGGTTCTGCCCAGGACGCCACCCTGGAGGGTACCACATTTGGCTATTTGTCGCCACGCCTCTGCTCCCAAAGCTTGTACTGCGCCGGGAGTATTGCGTTCGACCTTTTTGGAGCACACATCGTGTCACGCTGGTACCGTGCCAGTGTATACGGATGGCTCCAAGTCCCAAGAGGGGGTCGGCTTCCACGCCGTATCCCCTCTGTTTGAAGTCAGCGGGGCTCTACCAGGCACTGCGTCTGTCTTCACGGCCGAGCTGGTGGCAATACACCACTCGGTACGGGAGATTACGCGACGTGCCCGGTTCGGAGACCGGATTGTGATCTATAGCGACTCACAAAGCGCCCTGAGTGCTCTCGGGGCATTGGAATCTCCGCATCCCCTGGTTCGCGATATCCGTGACGCCACGGTTTTGGCGAGCCGGGCAGATGTCGAGATTATCTTCTGCTGGGTTCCTGGACATGTAGGAATTGCGGGGAATGAGCGCGCCGATGAGGGCGCCTAAGAGTCCGCGAGGACTCTGCGACCGGACCAGCGTTTCGCTCTTCCTCACACCGACTACATGGCAGGAATACGGGCAGCTCTTCGGACTGCTTGGCAAAGAAGATGGGAGACGGTCGAAGTGAACTTAAAGTTGCGTGCCATTGCGCCGCGACTGTTCCCATGGACCTATCCCCCAATGCCGCGGCGGCTTCAGATTGCTTTCTGTTGTCTCCGAATCGGACACACTCGTGTTACGCATCGCTATCTGATGGAGCGCTCGCCTGCGCCCTATTGCAACGACTGCGTCGTCCCCCAGACTGTTCGGCACATTCTTGTCGAATGTCCCAGTCTGGGTGATCTTCGCGCACGACACCTGTCCCGGTTCCGGGATGGGCGGGGTCGCTACCGCCTGTCCCTTGTTCTCGGGATGAGTGCGTTTACTTTGACTGGTGGACTTATTGACTTTTTGGGGGAGGCCGGCCTTCTCCCTTTTATTTAACGCGATTTAATTGTTGTTGTTGTTTTTGTAATTGTTTTGTTATTGCTTTGTTATTGTTATTGTTATTCCTTTTTATTGTTTTCTGTTTAATTTTTTAAAGTAGCCTAAATTAGGCTGTTTGTTTACGGCAACTTATGCCTTAGTCGGCAGTCGCCAGATAGCCCCTTAATTAAAATAAAAAAAAAAATCCATCCGCGGGGGCTGCGGGGACGGATGGGTCTGCTGCCACTTTGGTAGGCGACCAAGCCAAGATCGGCAAATCCGGCCCCTCTACCCCCTCGTGTGCGGAGCTCCTGACCAATACTAAGACGAAGAATGCACAGGGCGGAGCCTCGATGACATCGGGGCCCCTCATTCAGAGGTTACCTGGCGTTTTCGAGCCCGCTGGCTTCAAACGCTTCCTCGTTATTCGCTCCACTGATGGCACCATGTTGTCTAAGGGCAACATGATCCATCAGAGGAGAGGATTAGCTAGTGCAATTGGTAGAGAGCCGAAGGTGACCCGTTTCTCGGACGGCAGCCTTCTGGCGAATGCGGCGAATCCCGCCGAGGCGGCCAAGATAAGTGCTCTTCGGACACTTCATGGCACCCCGGTGAGTGTGACGCCGCACTCTACCATGAACTTTGTGAAAGGAGTAGTTTATGCGAGGGAACTCGTTGACTACTCCATTGAGGACATCACCCTAGAGCTGGCCGACGATTGGGCGGTCAAGGTCGAACGTGTGATGAGAAAACAGGGAGGGGCTTCGAGACCCACCCCTACACTCTTCGTCACGTTCGACTGTGACAAGCTCCCTGAGTCGGTGCGTGCCGGTTGGTACCGCTACCGCGTGAAGGCATTCGTGCCACTGCCGCGGCGGTGCTATTACTGTCACCGCTTCGGCCATACGAATCGCTCATGTAGACGTGCAAAGTCGGGGTCACCCGAAGTCTGTGTAAATTGCTCCAAGGTCGCACACGATAAGTCCAAATCGTGTGTGGCCAAGTGTGTCAATTGCGGAGAGCCGCACCCTGCTTCTTCGAAGCAATGTGGTGCATATCTCCTGGAGAAAGAAATCCTGGCCATTCAGGCCTAGGATAGACTCTCATTCCGCGAGGCTAAGGACTTGGTCCTGGCGCGCCCAGCTCTGCCTGGGACGTCATATGCCTCAGTAGTTCGAAAGGCACCCTCTGCTCCTGGCCCATCCAGGCCAACGAGCACGGTTGTTTCCGCGCCCATTCGGAGCCCTTCTGCGGGCTCTACTATACCCGGGCGCTCCCCTGGTAGAGCTGGCGGCAAAAAGGGTTCACACCCAGCCCCGGCTAAAACCAGGGCTCCCCCCTCTTCCCCCAGCGTGACCGTTTCCCGTAAGGCGAAACGGCCACGCGCCTCCACCGAGTCGTTAGACTCACAGGAGGCAACACCCCTGAAGATGGTCGCTAGGCCATCTTCGGGGGTTCCTAAAGCTGTCCCCCGAAAGGAGGACAGCAACAAAGGAGCTTCGGCTCCTTCGCCCACGCCACGAGGTGGAGCGAGTGGCTCGGAGACGGTGGTTCCTCTAAAAGAGGGCCCCCCGCCTCCGAAGCCGCAGCGCCCGCCTAAGGTTTCGAGGCGGAGGGAGGAAAAGACTCGCATGGCGAGGTCAACCTCCCCCAATAAGTCCTCGAAGGCGACAGCGCCTCCAGCGCTTTGTCCGGCCAACAGCGCCCGGGGTTCTGCCCCCGGGAAGCGTACGGCCATTCCCGTGAGGGTCTACAATTCGAGGAGGGCCCCCGCGTCTCCTCCGAGCTAGGCCTGGAGGGCATATTCCTTCAATAGAGTTGCCGTGGACTCCGGGCCAACTGGGAGGAGCTGCGGAGGCTCGCCTCGTCCCGTTCCCCGTTAGCTATTTTTTTGCAGGAGACCATGCTAGGCGCGTGCCCACTGCCTGCCCTCCCGGGGTATAAGGGTCTTGCAACCCCACCACCGCGGGACGGCCGGGCTGGGGGATGCGCGGTTTACACCCGGCATGATGTCTCCGTTCTTCCTTTCTCTTTAGATACCTCCTTACAGGCAGTGGCTGTGCAGCTGCACCTGGATAGGAGGTATACTATCATTTCTGCGTACATTCCACCGTCAGCTGACTTCGACGCGGGGGACTTCCGCCGCGTCGTGGCACGGTTGCCGAGGCCCTATCTCTTGCTTGGAGATCTGAACGGCAGGCATCCTCTCTGGGGAGATCACACCATAAATCCCAGGGGACAAGTCCTTGCCGATCTGATCGAAGAGCTTGAGATGGGTGTCCTAAACGTGGATGAGTTTACGCATCACTGTCCGAGAACCGCTTCATTTTCTTGCCTTGACCTATCTTTGTGCTCTTCGGATGCACAGCTTGATTTTGATTGGGGGGTGGTCGATGACCTCCATGGTAGTGATCACTTTCCCATTCAAATATCATTTTCAGGGCAACTGCCGCCTGAGAGACCACCTCGGTGGTGCTTGTCACGGGCGCGGTGGCCTGCATTTCAGGAAATGACTGAATTCTCTATCTCAGTCGAGGAGTTTAGGTCGGTAGATGAGGCCGTTGAGTTCTTCTCCGGCAACCTTATCGCCGTGGGCCTGACTACTATTCCTAGGACGTCTGGCTATTTTGCACGCCGACCACTCCTATGGTGGTCGGCCGAGTGTGAGACGGCCCTCAAACAGAAGCGTTATGCCTACATGCGCTATAAGCGCCGCCCGAACGATTTCACTGTCGCTGAATTTCGTCGGGCTAGGGCTAGGTTCCGGTATATTTCGAAGCACGCCCGCCGCTCTTCTTGGCGGGCATACGTGTCTTCACTTAACGGGAAGACCCCTTTAGCTGAGGTGTGGAAGCGAGTCAAAAGGATTCGGGGCAAGTTCTCGCAGGACCCCCCTCCCGTTCTCCAGGAGAATGGGACCGCAATCTCGGACCCCGCGTCCGTGGCGGAATCCTTAGCGACCGCTTTCTCTGCATTCTCTAGCCGTGATGCTGCTCCGCCAGCATTCAATGCACGTCGTGATGTCGCGGAAGGCCGCCGGCTGGACTTTACCTCCAGAGGCGGAGAACCCTTCAATGACAAGTTTACTGTGAGTGAGTTGCGTTCCGCTCTCGCTTCGTGCGCGGACACCGCCCATGGTCCGGACGATGTCCCGTACGCCATGCTTCGACACCTGGGTGAGCGAGGCATGGCCTTTCTGTTAGATCTGTTCAACAGGATCTGGGTGGAAGGTCTTCTCCCAGACTCCTGGCGAATCGCTACTGTGCTCGCCTTTCGCAAGCCGGGGAGAGATCACTCTACTCCGACCGGTTTCCGCCCAATCTCTCTAACCTCTTGCGTGTGCAAGTTGATGGAGAAATTGGTAAATGTTAGATTAGCCTATTTCCTGGACAGCGGAGGCCATCTGTCTTCTGCACAGTGTGGCTTCCGTAAGTTTCACTCCACGTCGGATGCTCTGCTCCGACTGGAAAATGCCGTCTGCGAGGCTTTCCTTCGTAGACAGCACTACGCCACGGTGTTTTTTGATCTGGAGAAGGCCTATGATACCGCATGGCGATACGGTATCATGGAGACTCTCCACACGATGGGGGCGAGGGGACGCCTCCCAATCTATATATCTGAATTTTTGCGAGATCGTCGATTCCGCGTACGGGTGGGGGGAGCCCTCTCTGCCCCAAAGGAGCAGGAAGAGGGTGTCCCGCAGGGAAGTGTCCTCAGTGTCACACTCTTTGCCCTGAGCATCAACGGCATCACCTCGGTGCTGCCAGAAGATGTTCTCGCTACGCTCTACGGTGGACGACCTTTCGATCTCTTTTGGCGCGGCCCAGATGCCAACTCTGGAGCGTCGACTCCAACAGGTATTGAACCGCGTCTCTCGCTATGCCGAAGCGCACAGGTTTCGGTTTTCTTTGGCCAAGACTAAGGTGGTGCACTTCTGCCGCCATCCACGGCTTCACCCCGACCCAGATTTGTTTCTTAATGGGGTGCGCCTGGATGTGGTTGAGTCGCACCGTTTCCTTGGTCTTGTATTCGACCGACGCCTCACCTGGGAGGCTCACATTCGCAGCCTTAGGGTCTCTTGTACCCGCGCCATGGACATTCTCCGTTCCGTGACGTTCAGCGCTTGGGGCGCTGATAGGGCTACCGCCTTACTTTTTTATCGATCCTTTGTTCGCTCGAAGCTCGACTACGGATGCGAGTTTTATGCATCCGCAGCCGAGCGTTTATTGCGGAAGGTGGATTCAATCGACCACACCGGCCTTCG
Organism: Ceratothoa steindachneri; assembly: GCA_963969495.1. Lineage (NCBI taxonomy): Eukaryota > Metazoa > Arthropoda > Malacostraca > Isopoda > Cymothoidae > Ceratothoa > Ceratothoa steindachneri. The sequence goes on from OZ018318.1 coordinate 209,808,898, forward strand.
CCTTGCGACCGGTGCCTTCCGCACTTCCCCCATTGAGAGCCTGTTGGTCGATGCTGGGGAGATGCCACTCGCTCTGCGCCGCGTGCAGTGCATCACTCGCCTGTATGCGCGAGCCCGGCGCCTCCCTCAGTCGCCAACAGCTCTCACTGCATCCGCAGCTGATCTCGATGGTGCCTATGCCGCCGAGAGACGCCAGTCATACCCTAAGCCCTTTGGGTTTAGGGCCAGGAAACTCCTTCGAGAGGTAGATATAGCTCTCGGGCCGGTGGCGCCCCTGGTTCTGCCCAGGACGCCACCCTGGAGGGTACCACATTTGGCTATTTGTCGCCACGCCTCTGCTCCCAAAGCTTGTACTGCGCCGGGAGTATTGCGTTCGACCTTTTTGGAGCACACATCGTGTCACGCTGGTACCGTGCCAGTGTATACGGATGGCTCCAAGTCCCAAGAGGGGGTCGGCTTCCACGCCGTATCCCCTCTGTTTGAAGTCAGCGGGGCTCTACCAGGCGCTGCGTCTGTCTTCACGGCCGAGCTGGTGGCAATACACCACTCGGTACGGGAGATTACGCGACGTGCCCGGTTCGGAGACCGGATTGTGATCTATAGTGACTCACAAAGCGCCCTGAGTGCTCTCGGGGCATTGGAATCTCCGCATCCCCTGGTTCGCGATATCCGTGACGCCACGGTTTTGGCGAGCCGGGCAGATGTCGAGATTATCTTCTGCTGGGTTCCTGGACATGTAGGAATTGCGGGGAATGAGCGCGCCGATGAGGGCGCCAAAGAGTCCGCGAGGACTCTGCGACCGGACCAGCGTTTCGCTCTTCCTCACACCGACTACATGGCAGGAATACGGGCAGCTCTTCGGACTGCTTGGCAAAGAAGATGGGAGACGGTCGAAGGGAACTTAAAGTTGCGTGCCATTGCGCCGCGACTGTTCCCATGGACCTATCCCCCAATGCCGCGGCGGCTTCAGGTTGCTTTCTGTCGTCTCCGAATCGGACACACTCGTGTGACGCATCGCTATCTGGTGGAGCGCTCGCCTGCGCCCTATTGCAACGACTGCGTCGTCCCCCAGACTGTTCGGCACATTCTTGTCGAATGTCCCAGTCTGGGTGATCTTCGCGCACGACACCTGTCCCGGTACCGGGATGGGCGGGGTCGCTACCGCCTGTCCCTTGTACTCGGGACGAGTGCGTGCACTTTGACTGGTGGACTTGCTAACTTTTTGGGGGAGGCCGGCCTTCTCCCTTTTTTTTAACCAGGCTTAATTTTTGTTTTTGTTGTATTTGTTGTATTTGTTGTTTTTGTTATTGTTTTTTTTATTGTTATTGTTTTTTTTATTGTTATTTCTTTTTTGTTGTTTCCTGTTCCATTTTTTGAAGTAGCCTAGAACTAGGCTGTTTGTTTACGGCGACTTATGCCTAAGTCGGCAGTCGCCAGATAGCCCCTTAAATAAAAAAAAAAAAAAAATGTTGTTTTTTCTCTTTAATTTCATTTTAAAGTAGCCTAGAACTAGGCCAGTTTTAATACGGCGACTAATGCCCAAGTAGGCAGTCGCCAGATGAGCTCTTAAAAAAAAAAAAAAAAAAATTGGTCAGGAAAAGATCTCTGTATCCCACAAAGTTGCCAACGATGATCTACCATGCTCCTTAATTATTTTTACTGATGCCTCAAAACAAGCTTATGGTTTTTCCGTTTATTGTGTACAAAATGGAAATTCTAAGTTGCTCTTCAGTAAATTTAAATTAACTCCATTTCCTAACAAAACATTGCCAACATTAGAATTGTTGGCAATTTTTTTGGCTATAAAGTGTATGGATACAATTGTAAGTGATTCAAATTTCAATCTCAATGTTCAAAATATTACTTTTCTCAGTGACAGTCAGGTGGCTCTTGCTTGGGCCTTTACTGAAAGAGTTATGAAAAAGAATATTTTGGTAAATAATAGGTTAAAGGATATGGAAATATTCCAAAACAGGCTAGAAAAGAGAAACATTCTCCTGTCCTTTAAATATGTTCCTTCTGAACATAATATAGCTGATAATTTAACTAGAGTTGTGTCTATTTCCAAGTTTCGAAATCAGGTGTCTATGTGGCTTAATGGTCTTATTTGGATTACCTTACCTGTGAAAGATTGGCCTAAAGGTCAGTTAGGCTGTCTTCCAGCTCCATTTAAGGAGGGAAGTTGTTCTATAGATGAACAGTCTTCTCCTGTCGTACTACCTGTGGCAGAAGATACTCAAGTTATTGACTTAAATAAATTTTCTTCATATACCAAATTAATTTCAGTAACTTCAAAGGTCTTAACAGCTGTTAAAATGTTAAAAAAATTGGTAATAAATGTAGCCGAAATTAAAGAATTAAGCTTTGTGTTTCTTATTAAACAAATGCAGTGTTTGTTTTGCAGAAGAAATTAAATTTCTTCAAAATTTTCCTACCTCTTATAAAAATGTACCCATTCTTGTTAAAAATCTCAACCTGTTCCTAGATGGTAATGGTATTCTTAGGTCTAAAGGAAGGATGTCCAAGAATTTACTCTTAAGTTATGATGCAGTAAACCCAATTATTCTTAGTGATCAACATCATTTAACAACATTAATCATAAGAAATTCCCATCTTCCCTGCAAGCATTTGGGTGTGGATTCCACTGTTAATCATCTTAGACAAACTGGTTTTTGGGTCCTTAAAGTTAAACAAGCAGTAAAGAAAGTATTCAAAAATTGTATTTTATGCCATAAATACAATTCTAGCCATTTCCATGCCCCTTTGAGCATACTGGCATAGATTTTACTGGACATTTCCTTGCTTCTGATTTTTCTGGTAACAAACATAAAATATATATATTACTTTTGACATGTATGAATTCAAGAGCTATTGATTTAGAAGTTGTAAACAATATGTCTGTGAAAGAATGTATTATGGCTTTTGTCCGGTTTTATAATAGATATAGTCTGCCAAAAGTTTTGTATTCAGATAATGCAAGGTCATTTACTTCAAGCACATCACTTTTATCAAATCTCATTGCTGCAGATATTTTTCAAGAAAAATTTGTTTAATATAACTTAGTGCATAAGACAATCCCGGCATACTCTCCTTGGTTTGGGCCCCGTAAGGGGCGCGGCGATTTGCCATCCTGGCCGCCGTGCTGACGGGATCCAGCGCTCCGTCCGGCCCCAGCTTAGCCTCTCTTCCTTCCTTCAGATAGCCCGATTTCTCCCCTACCTTGTCGCTTTTCATACAACCTCTCCCACAACTTTCTCTGGTCAGCCTCTAATTTCAAAGGGTAGAATGCTGACCTTCTTCTCAAGCCAACCACCCCGGATCGGGGCTGAGGGGGGAGGGGACATTGTCCCCTAACCCCTGAGCTCCGGTTCGGGATGGGGGATTTTAACAACCTGCTTCATCCCCACCCATACCTTCCTCACATCCCTTTTCCTCTCCTCTTCACAACCTATATTTTTTACGCCGTGTCCAAGGTGGAGCCGCCATGCCGATGGACTGCCAGGCCACCAGGCGGGAGGGGTGGTCCCGAATGGCGGCGCCTGGCTCTGCCGGGCTTGTAAGCACCTCTCGCAGTGCGGGCTACTGCGAGGGGTGATGAGCTATTGCGTCCCGTGGCAAAAATAGGGTCACCATGCCCATAGATGAACAACAACAAAAAAAAACCCAAACCCCTTTAACTCCCCCTTGCTCATCGACGGAGCCGCCCTTGGGCAGCTCCACCGAAAAAATGGAGGTCCCCCCCCCTGTGCTTGCACAGGGGACCCTCCATATTTCTCTAACCGGAGAGGAGGCTTACTCCTCTCCTTCGCCTACGGGTGCAGGGGACTCCCCCTCACCCCCTTCTCTGGAGGTGCTTTCGGGCACCTCCCTTTTCCCAGCGGCAGTCCCATCTTTTCTTTTCAAGGGGACTGCCAAGAAAGCCAGCAGGCAGCCCTTAGCCAGCCGCTTCCCATCAAAGCGGCTCGGTAGGGCAAACCCCCTTAGGGGGGAGAGGGAAGCCAGGCCCCTTCGGTCGCTTCCCTCAAAAGACCTGCTGGCAAGAATTTTAAACCTTGCCGGGGTCAAGGCCTGTGCCTCCCCATACAAGACTGGCGACACTGCCAAGGGGACCTGCGATGTCCTGGGAGGGGATGGCCAATTGGAGGCCCCTCCTGTGATAGACATGGTCCTTGAGGAGACCCAGCCCCAGACGGTAGGGCCTTCCATGGGGGGGAATTCGGGCTCGGCGCCAAGCACCGAACCCGAATCCGCCCCTATGCAAGGTCCTCCTCAAATGGCTGAGGGCTCCGAGGCAGTAGAAGGAGGGGAGGGATCTCCTCCGACAGGTGCCCCTACGACAACCAGGACCTTCTCCATTTCGGAGAGGGACCTGGCTGAGGCTGGTCCATCTGGCCTGGGGACTTCTGCCGGCGGAGGTGAAAAGCGGGTTCATTCCCCGCCCTCCTCTCCGAAAAAGAAAAAAGACTAAAAAGACCAAAAAGACTCGGGGCTCCTCTCCATCCGCGGGGGCTGCGGGGACGAATGGGTCTGCTGCCACTCTGGCAAGCGACCAAGCCAAGATCGGCACATCCGCCCCCTCTGCCCCCCCGGTTGCGGAGCCCCTGACAAAGAAGACTACTACCAAGAGTGCACAGGGCGGAGCCTCGATGACATCGGGGCCCCTCATTCAGAGGTTACCTGGCGTTTTCGAGCCCGCTGGCTTCAAACGCTTCCTCGTTATTCGCTCCACTGATGGCACCATGTTGTCCAAGGGCAACATGATCCATCAGCGGAGAGGATTAGCTAGTGCAATTGGTAGAGAGCCGAAGGTAACCCGTTTCTCGGACGGGAGCCTTCTGGCGAACGCGGCGAATCCCGCCGAGGCGGCCAGGATTAGTGCTCTTCGGACACTTCATGGCACCCCGGTGAGTGTGACGCCGCACTCTACCATGAACTTTGTGAAAGGAGTAGTTTATGCGAGGGACCTCGTTGACTACTCCATTGAAGACATCACCTTAGAGCTGGCCGACCATGGGGCGGTCAAGGTCGAACGTGTGATGAGAAAACAGGGAGGGGCCTCGAGACCCACCCCTACACTCTTCGTCACGTTCGACTGTGACAAGCTCCCTGAGTCGGTGCGTGCCGGTTGGTACCGCTACCGCGTGAAGGCATTCGTGCCACTGCCGCGGCGGTGCTATTACTGTCACCGCTTCGGCCATACGAATCGCTCATGTAGACGTGCAAAGTCGGGGTCACCCGAAGTCTGTGTAAATTGCTCCAAGGTCGCACACGATTAGTCCAAATCGTGTGTGGCCAAGTGTGTCAATTGCGGAGAGCCGCACCCTGCTTCTTCGAAGCAATGTGGTGCATATCTCCTTGAGAAAGAAATCCTGGCCGTTCAGGCCCAGGATCGACTCTCATTCCGCGAGGCAAAGGACTTGGTCCTGGCGCGCCCGGCTCTGCCTGGGACGTCATATGCCTCAATAGTTAGGAAGGCACCCTCTGCTCCCGGCCCATCCAGGCCAACGAGCACGGTTGTTTCCGCGCCCATTCGGAGCCCTTCTGCGGGCTCTACCCAACCCGGGCGCTCCCCTGGTAAAGCTGGCGGAAAAAAGGGCTCATACCCTGCCCCGGCTAAAACCAGGGCTCCCCCCTCTTCCCCCAGCGTGACCGTTTCCCGTAAGGCGAAACGGCCACGCGCCTCCACAGAGTCGTTAGACTCACAGGAGGCAACACCCCTGAAGATGGTCGCTAGGCCATCTTCCGGGGTTCCTAAAGCTGTTCCCCGAAAGGAGGACAGCAACAAAGGAGCTTCGGCCCCTTCGCCCACGCCCCGAGGTGGAGCGAGTGGCTCGGAGACGGTTGTTCCTCGAAAAGAGGGCCCCCCGCCTCCCAAGCCGCAACGCCCGCCTAAGGTTTCGAGGCGGAGGGAGGAAAAGACTCGCATGGCGAGCCCAACCTCCCCCAATAAGTCCTCGAAGGCGACAGCGCCTTCAGCGCTTTGTCCGGCCAACAGCGCCCGGGGTTCTGCCCCCGGGAAGCGTACGGCCATTCCCGTGAGGGTCTTCAATTCGAAGAGGGCCCCCGCGTCTCCTCCGAGCTAGGCCTGGAGGGCATATTCCTTCAATGGAATTGCCGTGGACTCCGGGCCAACTGGGAGGAGCTGCGGAGGCTCGTCTCGTCCCGTTCCCCGTTAGCTATTTTTTTGCAGGAGACCATGCTAGGCGCGTGCCCGCTGCCTGCCCTCCCGGGGTATACGGGTCTTGCGACCCCACCACCGCGGGATGGCCGGGCTGGGGGATGCGCGGTTTACACCCGGCATGATGTCTCCGTTCTTCCTTTCTCTTTAGATACCTCCTTTCAGGCAGTGGCTGTGCAGCTGCACCTGGATAGGAGGTATACTATCATTTCTGCGTACATTCCACCGTCAGCTGACTTCGACGCGGGGGACTTCCGCCGCGTCGTGGCACGGTTGCCGAGGCCCTATCTCTTGCTTGGAGATCTGAACGGCAGGCATCCTCTCTGGGGAGATTACTCCATAAATCCCAGGGGACAAGTCCTTGCCGATCTGATCGAAGAGCTTGAGATGGGTGTCCTAAACGTGGATGAGTTTACGCATCACTGTCCGAGAACCGCTTCATTTTCTTGCCTTGAGCTATCTTTGTGCTCTTCGGATGCACAGCCTGATTTTGATTGGGGGGTGGTCGATGACCTCCATGGTAGTGATCACTTTCCCATTCAAATATCATTTTCAGGGCAACTGCCGCCTGAGAGACCACCTCGGTGGTGCTTGGCGCGGGCGCGGTGGCCTGCATTTCAGGAAATGACTGAATTCTCTATCTCAGTCGAGGAGTTTAGGTCGGTAGATGAGGCCGTTGAGTTCTTCTCCGGCAACCTCATCGCCGTAGGCCTGACTACTATTCCTAGGACGTCTGGCCGTTTTGCACGCCGACCACTCCCATGGTGGTCGGCCGAGTGTGAGACGGCCCTCAAACAGAAGCGTTATGCCTACATGCGCTATAAGCGCCGCCCGAACGATTTCACTGTCGCTGAATTTCGTCGGGCTAGGGCTAGGTTCTGGTATATTTCGAAGCACGCCCGCCGCTCTTCTTGGCGGGCATACGTGTCTTCACTTAACGGGAAGACCCCTTTAGCTGAGGTGTGGAAGCGAGTCAAAAGGATTCGGGGCAAGTTCTCGCAGGACCCCCCTCCCGTTCTCCAGGAGAATGGGACCGCAATCTCGGACCCCGCGTCCGTGGCGGAATCCTTAGCGACCGCTTTTTCCGCATTCTCTAGCCGTGATGCTGCTCCGCCAGCATTCAATGCACGTCGTGATGTCGCGGAAGGCTGCCGGCTGGACTTTACCTCCAGAGGCGGAGAACCCTTCAACGACAAGTTTACTGTGAGTGAGTTGCGTTCCGCTCTCGCTTCGTGCGCGGACACCGCCCATGGTCCGGATGATGTCCCGTACGCCATGCTTCGACACCTGGGTGAGCGAGGCATGGCTTTTCTGTTAGATTTGTTCAACAGGATCTGGTTGGAAGGTCTTCTCCCAGACTCCTGGCGAATCGCTACTGTGCTCGCCTTTCGCAAGCCGGGGAGAGATCACTCTACTCCGACCGGTTTCCGCCCAATCTCTCTAACCTCTTGCGTGTGCAAGTTGATGGAGAAATTGGTAAATGTTAGATTAGCCTATTTCCTGGACAGCGGAGGCCATCTGTCTTCTGCACAGTGCGGCTTCCGTAAGCTCCACTCCACGTCGGATGCTCTGCTCCGACTGGAAAGTGCCGTCTGCGAGGCTTTCCTTCGTAGACAGCACTACGCCACGGTGTTTTTTGATCTGGAGAAGGCCTATGATACCGCATGGCGATACGGTATCATGGAGACTCTCCACACGATGGGGGCGAGGGGACGCCTCCCAATTTTTATATCTGAATTTTTGCGAGATCGTCGATTCCGCGTACGGGTGGGGGGAGCCCTCTCCGGCCCAAAGGAGCAGGAAGAGGGTGTCCCGCAGGGAAGTGTCCTCAGTGTCACACTCTTTGCCCTGAGCATCAACGGCATCACCTCGGTGCTGCCGGAAGATGTTCTCGCTACGCTCTACGTGGACGACCTTTCGATCTCTTTTGGCGCGGCCCAGATGCCAACTCTGGAGCGTCGACTCCAACAGGCATTGAACCGCGTCTCTCGCTTTGCCGAAGCGCACAGGTTTCGGTTTTCTTTGGCCAAGACTAAGGTGGTGCACTTCTGCCGCCATCCACGGCTTCACCCCGACCCAGATTTGTTTCTTAATGGGGTGCGCCTGGATGTGGTTGAGTCGCACCGTTTCCTTGGTCTTGTATTCGACCGACGCCTCACCTGGGAGGCTCATATTCGCAGCCTTAGGGTCTCTTGTACCCGCGCCATGGACATTCTCCGTTCCGTGACGTTCAGCGCTTGGGGCGCTGATAGGGCTACCGCCTTACTTTTTTATCGATCCTTTGTTCGCTCGAAGCTCGACTACGGATGCGAGTTTTATGCATCCGCAGCCGAGCGTTTATTGCGGAAGGTGGATTCGATCCACCACACCGGCCTTCGCCTTGCGACCGGTGCCTTCCGCACTTCCCCCATTGAGAGCCTGTTGGTCGATGCTGGGGAGATGCCACTCGCTCTGCGCCGCGTGCAGTGCATCACTCGCCTGTACGCGCGAGCCCGGCGCCTCCCTCAGTCGCCAACAGCTCTCACTGCATCCGCAGCTGATCTCGATGGTGCCTATGCCGCCGAGAGACGCCAGTCATACCCTAAGCCCTTTGGGTTTAGGGCCAGGAAACTCCTTCGAGAGCTAGATATAGCTCTCGGGCCGGTGGCGCCCCTGGTTCTGCCCAGGACGCCACCCTGGAGGGTACCACATTTGGCTATTTGTCGCCACGCCTCTGCTCCCAAAGCTTGTACTGCGCCGGGAGTATTGCGTTCGACCTTTTTGGAGCACACATCGTGTCACGCTGGTACCGTGCCAGTGTATACGGATGGCTCCAAGTCCCAAGAGGGGGTCGGCTTCCACGCCGTATCCCCTCTGTTTGAAGTCAGCGGGGCTCTACCAGGCGCTGCGTCTGTCTTCACGGCCGAGCTGGTGGCAATACACCACTCGGTACGGGAGATTACGCGACGTGCCCGGTTCGGAGACCGGATTGTGATCTATAGCGACTCACAAAGCGCCCTGAGTGCTCTCGGGGCATTGGAATCTCCGCATCCCCTGGTTCGCGATATCCGTGACGCCACGGTTTTGGCGAGCCGGGCAGATGTCGAGATTATCTTCTGCTGGGTTCCTGGACATGTAGGAATTGCGGGGAATGAGCGCGCCGATGAGGGCGCCAAAGAGTCCGCGAGGACTCTGCGACCGGACCAGCGTTTCGCTCTTCCTCACACCGACTACATGGCAGGAATACGGGCAGCTCTTCGGACTGCTTGGCAAAGAAGCTGGGAGACGGTCGAAGGGAACTTAAAGTTGCGTGCCATTGCGCCGCGACTGTTCCCATGGACCTATCCCCCAATGCCGCGGCGGCTTCAGGTTGCTTTCTGTCGTCTCCGAATCGGACACACTCGTGTGACGCATCGCTATCTGATGGAGCGCTCGCCTGCGCCCTATTGCAACGACTGCGTCGTCCCCCAGACTGTTCGGCACATTCTTGTCGAATGTCCCAGTCTGGGTGATCTTCGCGCACGATACCTGTCTCGGTACCGGGATGGGCGGGGTCGCTACCGCCTGTCCCTTGTACTCGGGACGAGTGCGTGCACCATGACTGGTGGACTTATTGACTTTTTGGGGGAGGCCGGCCTTCTCCCCTTTATTTAAGATTCCTTTTTTTTTTTGTTGTTGTTTTGTTTTAGGTTGCACTCTCCTGCACCGGGGTGAGGGGGACCTCCCCCCGCTGCCGGAGATTGCTTCGATTGTTAAGTTTTTCCAATTTATATTGATTGTTAAGTTTTCATATTTTAACTTTAAAGTAGCCTAATTCTAGGCTGTCGTGTTTTTCGCGACTTATGCCCAAGTGGGTAGTTGCCAGATGGGCTCTATAAAAAAAAAACAAAAAAACAAAAACAAAATAAACCTTGAAGTCAACATTACGCGGCAAAGTGCTCCTTAAATACATACATTTTTGGATAAGTCCTGGAATACTTTAATTTCCCGATCGGATTTACATTTGCTCTAACTAGCATTTTATGTCTAGTATACAAGTGCTACCAAAAAGGAGAACAATAGTGAACTATTGGTATATTTATTATTAGTTACAAAGAACTAGTATAAAATATTAACTAAGTGAATTTCAGTGCTCCAGATTCCAGGTTATGTATTGTTTCCAGTTCCCTCCCGATACATATACCTGTCTCCTCTTTTATATCCGCCCGACAGTTACCTAGGTAACCTTTTACAATTACAGAACACTTGATACCTCCTTAGATGGCATTACCGTAGTGGTCCTTCCACTTAGCACTCGTTCGACACTTAGTCGGTACATATGTGATAACTAGCTTGTACTTATTGACTAAATACACATGCCTATTTAGCTATATTTTCGCAGAGCAATATTTTCCAAAGGTCAAATTATCCCCCCCCCTTATCCTCTACCTTCCTGACTCACGCTATCGCTTCCTGCCAACGCTCGTTATGAGTGATTGGTATTCTTTCGTAGAGGATTGTGTTAAATAAATTTATCTCGATGTATAACAGGTCTCTATAATACATCTTCACTCTGTGTATTCATTTCGCCCCTAAGAAAGGAATCAGGTCACAGGAAATGCCGTAATTTTTGAATGACATCCCAGAGGACGTATCTGAATAGGGATAAGAAATTGAATTTGATTCAGATTCATTTGCTCCTGATGGATACGATCAAGTTTTCCTGAAAGTGAAGTAGATGAGCTAGAAGAACCCACATTTAACAATGGATAATTTTATTATTCAATTGAAATCGACAAATATATGTTCTAAGTGGTTTGGATTAGATCCATAGATAACTGTATTGCATCTTACAAACCTGGAGCTTTCATTACTATTGATTAACAGCTTTTGCTGATTAGCTCTAGATGTGCTTTCACCCATTTTATTGCTTAAAAACTTGATAAGTTCGACCAAAGGTACTGGTTAGCTTTTGACAAAGAGAGCAAATATCTGGTGAATGTCTTTCCTTATGTCAGGGAGAGTAAATACTCTCCAGCATCTCTGAATACGCCAAGCAACTGAAGAGGGAAGCCTACTAACTACAATGAATGAAACTTTCATTAAATTTTGTTAAATTAGGAGAACTAGTATGCTATCCTCTTTCCTTCATTTTTGACCCACTTTAATGATTAAGTATAAACACGATTCAACTTTGTGTGGTGCCCAAGGTTAATCTGATACATCGCAACTATATATAATTTTGTTAAGTATTAGAAATCTAATGATAGGGTGCTAAGTTGATCTAGACTGGTAGTCAAAGATAGTTTATAATATATATATATATATATATATATATATATATATATATATATATATATATATATATATATATATATATATATATATATATATATATATATATATATATATATATATATATATATATATATATATATATATATATGTGTGTGTGTGTGTGTGTGTGTGTGTGTGTGTGTGTGTGTGTTAGATGAGAGCAGCGAATTTGAGCATGCTAAGATGAGATTCAACCTGAATAGAGACTAATCCAAGAGAGAAAAGTATTCAAATTTAATATAAATATAAAAAATTAAAATAAACGTAGAACTAAAAAATCATTTTAATTAAAATGAACATCAAAAAATTCATACGCTCGGATAAGATTTAATAAATATTGAAAGTTAAAAATGTTTCTTTCTTAAGACTATTATGAGAAAATTTCTGTGGAACGTAGAACATATTGTTTTTCGTGGTTCAGTGGATTTATGCGAATGTTTTTGTGTGACTCCATCTCTGTGAGTTTATGCCAGTGTGGCTACTTTTGTACAAGTCGCATTCGTCTGCTAAAAGGAAACGGACTTTATTTTTAACAGTGAAGGGAAATGTCTGATTCTAGCCGAGCGCTGTAAGTTTTTTCAGTATCGACACCGCCGAATTCTGGTTAATGAGAGATTGCGGTTTGGTGGGTTTAAAATTTGAACGGTCACAGTTTGAAGAAATTTGAGGCAACTTAAATGGCAATCAAATTTTATTTCTGTATTTTTAAAGAGCGAGGGGGACAATTGCTTATTGCATTTCGCAAAGTCTTTAAATTCTTCACAAAAACGAAAATAGTTAGGGATATAACAGTAGGACTAGAAAGGGTAGAAGCCATGCGCAAAGAATAGCCATATTCAGCTTGAACTGGAGAGATCTAATCATCAGCCTTTCTTTACGATTCGTTGGCAAATAGCAGCCATGGTAGCTTATATTTTGATTTATACAGTTGAAATGATAAAATTGTGGTATGTGGAAAGTTTCATAGACCAGAGCATCCTGTTTTTTTCTAGGATAGGAAAGATATATGTAGGATAGAAGTCCAAAACAGATACGCGTAACTAGAAGAGGATGCAGCTAGGGGCAGTTCTGAAGAGCAGTGGAATATTCTGGCAGGAGCTCTGCAGGAGGGTGGGCCAGAAGTTTTTTTAGATGTCAGATAACGGAAAAAGAGGCACTCTATGATAGAAGAAATATTAGATAAGATGGAGCAAAGAAGGCAGTTAAAAGGCGGGGATAAACGGCAATACAGATTAAAAAACAGAAAACTTCACTGATAATGCAATAGAGGAAAGGAACAGTGACTAAATAAACAGCTATGTAAAACACATCAGAACTGAAGATTTGGAAAGATAAAAGAACTAACACAGAAAAATAAATGGAACAAGGGCAGTGCTCTTTAGAGGAAAGATAGTACATAAGTGATGGAAACAGAAGAGGTGAAAATGAGATGGAGCAAGTACATTGGAGAATTATTCCGTGATGAGAGAGAAGAGTTAGAAGACTTGCTCGAAGGAGTAGAAGAAAGTCCAGAAATTCTCGAGAAGGAAAGAAGATATCTAATAAAAGAGATGAAGAGAAGAAAGGTTGCAGGAAATGATGAAGTTATGATAAAATGCTACGAGCTGCCAGCTGCCGGCGACACGGCAGTAAAGAGTATAACTGAAATATCAAACAAAGTTTACAACTCAGGGCAGATAACAGAACAATTATGCAAATCAGTTTTCATCACCTTTCCCAAAGTAAGTGGAACACTTGGATATGAAAAGCACAGAACAATCAACATAATGAGCCAAATAACCAAAATGATACTGAGAGTAATACTAAAAAGAATAAGAGTAAAAATAAGACGAGAACTATCTAAGGAACAATGTGCTTTTATGGAAGGAAAAGGCACAAACAATGCACTATTTATTTTGACAGTAATGGCAGAAAGAATAAAGTTATATATGTGGATTTAATGGCAGTTTTAAAAAATATAGGCATCGATGAAAATGAATACAAAGTGATTAAGAACTTATACAGGGCACAGAAGTCATGTGTAAGAATAGATGGAAAAGAAATGACTTCAAGCAAATTAGAAAAGGAGTAAGACAAGGCTGTGTGTTGTCACCCGACCTTTTCTCACTATATAGGGAGGTAATATGAGGAATATTGAAGAGTACAAAAAGATAGGAATAGGAGGGTTTAATCTCAATAATGTTAGATACGCGGACTACACAGTACTAATAGCTCATTCAAGGCAATATTTGCAACTAATATTCAATAAAGTAAAAGAAGTAAGTGAAAACAACTAAATATTAATGTAGGAAAGACCACCAGTGCCAAGATTTGAATTGCGTTGTAAAGACCAGACAGTGAAGCAGGTGGAGTCATTCAAATACCTAGGAAGTGTGCTGTCGGAGGGTTTAGGAAGCGACAATGAAATTAAGAGAAGGATAAAAATAGCTAGAGATAGCATTCGGAAATATTGAAAATATATTAACGAAGAGGAAGTTATCGATAAAACGAGGAAAAGTTTAATAAAGACGCACGCTTGGTCAACTTGGTTGTATGGAATGATGATCTGGACATTGTGAGCAGCAATGGTGAAGAGACTGGAAGCGATAGAGATGTGTTGCTGGAGAAGAATGATGAAGATCCCGTTGACAGCAAGAAGAGCGAACGAAGCAGTTTTGTAAATGGTAGGTGAGAACAGAGAATTGATGAAGATAGTGGGAGGAAGACAGTTGAGATTCTTCGATCATGTGATAAAAAAAGAATTGTTGGAAAATCTGGTTGTAACTGGAATGGTGGAGGGATGAAGGGAAGAGGAAGGCCAAGAAAAAAAAAACATGGAGGAACTGGTGAAGTTGATATGAGGCGAAACGACGTGCGAGCAGTTCAGCAGAGCTAGGCGAGTCAAAGGAAGTTGAAAGTCCTTGGTTGCCCACGTCCTGGAGGATATGACACAGCGGTAAGGTAAGGTACTTGAGTTCTGTCGTGAGATTTTGGGTAAGGCAAAATAGCTAACCGGAAGATAGAATAGACAATAAGAGGAGGGGGAGTTCGGCAAGAAAAGGGGGAAGAGTTGCGATCTTCTGAAGTAGTAGTATTAGGGAGGCTTCTGAAAATGAAAGAAATCGCCTCATAGTCTGCCTACTTCAGCAGGCAAGCGGGTGAGTAAGTTCAATGTTTCTGAAGTAGGATTCGGTAACTAATTAGCAATTAATTTGGAAATCGCTGAATGTACTCGTAAGATGGGAGAATTTCGTAGATCTAATTCCGACCTAAAGGTGGGATACCGAGAAAAGGTGTTTATATTCCTACATCCCACTGGGTATTAAAAAAGGTCCTTGATATTTCACAAGCGATATATGAAGTAACATAGGGAAGGGGGAGGAAAAAATATACTCACCAGGAACAAGGCGACCTTAAATCGTGACTGATATTCACTATTGTGAGTAACCGTGAGCTCAGCCTCGACATGAGCCGGTTGGTTTTACCTGGCAATGGATAACTAAAAATTAAAGGAAGGAATTTAGGGCATCTTCTATTGGCAGAAGTGAAGTAGCAGGAAGTACGAGAATACAGTGTATCGCCACCATCAAGCAAGTGTTTATGAGTCTAGTTGGCTCAAGGGAGCACAATCTGTTAAACGTCAGGGAAATGCGGTCTGATAACAGAGAAGTTTGTAACAAGTAAAATGAATTAGAGATAGAGATAAATCTCTCTCGTGTGTGGCGGACTCAGGAAATTAAACACTGTACGGTTGAAAGGATCATTACATCTATTAAAATAAATAAAAAAGCAAGGTTCTCACAATAAAAAAACTAGATCTATTATAGTGGAAGTTTCTTTGTAACAGTAGTTGGTATACTTCATCGGAACAACGGAATGATGAATAAAGAATAGAAAAATAGATTCCTGAATATTTTATAAGGAGTGATGCTTGCAAACTTGGCCTAGGAAGAAGAATGGTCTATCACCACAACAACAACAAACCCACATCGGAATTGGTTTCCTTTTTGTAGTGGCAAGCTAAAATAAGTTTTTGGGAATGGCTATCAGAGTTGCCAGACCTCAATCTTTTGGATAATTCTTAACCTAAATTGAAGATCAGCATCGATCCAAGCCAGCCTCAAAACATCGGTGAATTAATTGGAGGAGTTTTGCAAAGACGAGTTGGAAATTTTTTCATACAATATTAAGGGTAAGAAATTTCGGTAAAAGTTTTTTTTCCTTTATATATTAACCAAACCTATTGGAATTTTTTGGTATGTCTAGTAAATACATTCCTTTGAATTTCACTAAATTTCGTCAGCCTGAAATAAACGCTTCATGAACTATAGCAAATATTTTGGTTTAAGAGGTATGAATACTTTAGTGGCAAGTTTGTGTTTGGAGAAGTGGTTTTGCGTTTGCGTTGTGGGTTGAAATTTCCTTCTTGGTTTCTTTTGTTTAATATGTTTGGTGAGTAAAGCTGTTCGATCATGATGGTTTCGCTTGATCTGTAGTCGTGTGAGGTTAGCTAGGTGTAGTAGTGGGTATGTAATTTTGTTGAAATCTATGGTCCCCGTAAGGGGCGCGGCGATTTGCCATCCTGGCCGCCCTGCTGACGGGACTCAGCACCCCATCCTGCCCCAGCTTAGCCTCTCTTCCTTCCTTCAAAACACTTGTTTCCTCTCTTTTCATACAACCTCTCCGAAAACTTTCTCTGGTCAGTCTCTAATTTCACAGGGTAGATGTTGACCTTCTTCTCGACAAGCCGTCCTGGATCGGGGCTGAGGGGGGAGGGGCCAATATTCCCTAACCTCTGAGCTCCGATCTGGAGTGGTTGATTTTTAACAATCTGCTTCATCCCCACTCATAGCTTCCTCACATCCATTTTCCTCTCGTCTTCAAAATCTATCTGTTTTACGCAGTGTTTAAGGTGGAGCCACCATGCCGATGGACTGCCAGGCCACCAGGCGGGAGGGAACGTCTTAAATGGAAGCGCCTGGCTCTGCCGGGCTTGTAAGCACCTCTCGCAGTGCGGGTTAGTGCGAGAGGTGATACGCGATTGCATCCCGTGTAAAAAAGATGGTAACCATGCCCAATGATAAGTATAAAAAAAACAACCCCCAACTTCCCCTATAACATCGACGGAGCCGCCCTTGGGCAGCTCCAGCAAAAAAATGGAGGTCCCTCCCCCCTGTGCTTGCTCAGGGGACCCTCCATCTATCTCTAACCGGAGAGGAGGCTTACTCCTCTTTTTCGCTTACGGGTTTAGGGGACTCCCCCTCACCCCCTTCTCTAGAGGTGCTTTCGGGCGCCTCCCTTCTACCAACGGCAGTCCCCTCTGTTCTTTCCGAGGGGACTGCCAAGAAAGCCAGCAGGCAGCCCTTAGCCAGCCGCTCCACATCGAAGCGGATCGGTAGGGCAAACCCCCTTAGGGGGAAAAGGGAAGCCAGGCCCCTTTAGTCGCTTGCTTCAAAAGACCTGCTGGCAAAAATTTTGAACCTTGCCGGGGTCAAGGCCCACGCCTCCCCAAATAAGACTAGTGGCGATACTGCCAACGGGAGCTGCGATGTCTTGGGGGAAGGATGGCCAACTGGAGGATCCCCCTGAGATAGACATGGTCCTTGAAGAAACCCAGCCTCAGACGGTAGGGCCTTCCATGGAGGGGAATCCTGGCACCTCGGGCACCTCCCTATCTCCAGCGGCAGTCCCTCCTATGCTTTCTAAGGGGACTGCCAAGAAAGCCAGCAGGCAGCCCATTGCCGACCGCCCCTCGTAAAAGCGGCTCGGTAGGGCAAACCCCCTTAGGGGGGAGAGGGAAGCCAGGCCCCTTCGGTCGCTTCCCTCAAAAGACCTGCTGGCAAAAATATTAAACCTTGCCGGGGTCGAGGCCTGTGCCTCCCCACTAAAGACTTATGACGCTGCCAAGGGGACCTGCGATGTCCTGGGAGGGGATGGCCAACTGGAGGCCCCTCCTGTGATAGACATGGTCCTTGAGGAAAACCAGCCTCAGACGGTAGGGCCTTCCATGGGGGGGAATCCGGGCTTGGCGCCAAGCACCGAACCCGAATCCGCCCCTATGCAAGGTCCTCATCAAACGGCACTGGATTCTCAGGCAGGACAAGGAGGGGGTATGATCTCCTCCGGATGAATCCCCTGCGCCCACCGGGACCTTCTCCATTTCAGAGAAGGACCTGGCTGAGGCCGGTCCATCTGGCCTGGGGGCTTCTACCGGCGGGGGTGAGAAGCGGGTTCATTCCCCGCCCTCCTCTCCTAAAAAGAAAAGGACGAAAAAGACTCGGGTCTCCTCTCCATCCGCGGGGGCTGCGGGGACGGATGGGTCTGCTGCCACTTTGGTAGGCGACCAAGCCAAGATCGGCAAATCCGGCCCCTCTACCCCCTCGTGTGCGGAGCTCCTGAACAAGACTAAGACGAAGAATGCAAAGAGCGGAGCCTCGATGACATCGGGGCCCCTCATTCAGAGGTTACCTGGCGTTTTCGAGCCCGCTGGCTTCAAACGCTTCCTCGTTATTCGCTCCACTGATGGCACCATGTTGTCCAAGGGCAACATGATCCATCAGAGGAGAGGATTAGCTAGTGCAATTGGTAGAGAGCCGAAGGTAACCCGTTTCTCGGACGGGAGCCTTCTGGCGAATGCGGCGAATCCCGCCGAGGCGGCCAAGATAAGTGCTCTTCGGACACTTCATGGCACCCCGGTGAGTGTGACGCCGCACTCTACCATGAACTTTGTGAAAGGAGTAGTTTATGCGAGGGAACTCGTTGACTACTCCATAGAAGACATCACCCTAGAACTGGCCGACCATGGGGCGGTCAAGGTCGAACGTGTGATGAGAAAACAGGGAGGGGCCTCGAGACCCACCCCTACACTCTTCGTCACGTTCGACTGTGACAAGCTCCCTGAGTCGGTGCGTGCCGGTTGGTACCGCTACCGCGTGAAGGCATTCGTGCCACTGCCGCGGCGGTGCTATTACTGTCACCGCTTCGGCCACACGAATCGATCATGTAGACGTGCAAAATCGGGGTCACCCGAAGTCTGTGTAAATTGCTCCAAGGTCGCACACGATAAGTCCAAATCGTGTGTGGCCAAGTGTGTCAATTGCGGAGAGCCGCACCCTTCTTCTTCGAAGCAATGTGGTGCATATCTCCTTGAGAAAGAAATCCTGGCCGTTCAGGCCCAGGATCGACTCTCATTCCGCGAGGCTAAGGACTTGGTCCTGGCGCGCCCGGCTCTGCCTGGGACGTCATATGCCTCAATAGTTAGAAAAGCACCCTCTGCTCCTGGCCCATCCAGGCCAACGAGCACGGTTGTTTCCGCGCCCATTCGGAGCCCTTCTGCGGGCTCTACTACACCCGGGCGCTCCCCTGGTAGAGCTGGCGGCAAAAAGGGTTCACACCCAGCCCCGGCTAATACCAGGGCTCCCCCCTCTTCCCCCAGCGTGACCGTTTCCCGTAAGGCGAAACGGCCACGCGCCTCCACCGAGTCGTTAGACTCACAGGAGGCAACACCCCTGAAGATGGTCGCTAGGCCATCTTCCGGGGTTCCTAAAGCTGTCCCCCGAAAGGAGGACAGCAACAAAGGAGCTTCGGCTCCTTCGCCCACGTCCCGAGGTGGAGCGAGTGGCTCGGAGACGGTGGTTCCTCGAAAAGAGGGCCCCCCGCCTCCGAAGCTGCAACGCCCGCCTAAGGTTTCGAGGCGGAGGGAGGAAAAGACTCGCATGGCGAGCCCAACCTCCCCCAATAAGTCCTCGAAGGCGACAGCGCCTTCAGCGCTTTGTCCGGCCAACAGCGCCCGGGGTTCTGCCCCCGGGAAGCGTACGGCCATTCCCGTGAGGGTCTTCAATTCGAGGAGGGCCCCCGCGTCTCCTCCGAGCTAGGCCTGGAGGGCATATTCCTTCAATGGAATTGCCGTGGACTCCGGGCCAACTGGGAGGAGCTGCGGAGGCTCGTCTCGTCCCGTTCCCCGTTAGCCATTTTTTTGCAGGAGACCATGCTAGGTGCGTGCCCCCTCCCTGCCCTCCCGGGGTATAAGGGTCTTGCGACCCCACCACCTCGGGATGGCCGGGCTGGGGGATGCGCAGTTTACACCCGGCATGATGTCTCCGTTCTTCCTTTCTCTTTAGATACCTCCTTTCAGGCAGTGGCTGTGCAGCTGCACCTGGATAGGAGGTATACTATCATTTCTGCGTACATTCCACCGTCAGCTGACTTCGACGCGGGGGACTTCCGCCGCGTCGTTGCACGGTTGCCGAGGCCCTATCTCTTGCTTGGAGATCTGAACGGCAGGCATCCTCTCTGGGGAGATTACTCCATAAATCCCAGGTGACAAGTCCTTGCCGATCTGATCGAAGAGCTTGAGATGGGTGTCCTAAACGTGGATGAGTTTACGCATCACTGTCCGAGAACCGCTTCATTTTCTTGCCTTGACCTATCTTTGTGCTCTTCGGATGCACAGCCTGATTTTGATTGGGGGGTGGTCGATGACCTCCATGGTAGTGATCACTTTCCCATTCAAATATCATTTTCAGGGCAACTGCCGCCTGAGAGACCACCTCGGTGGTGCTTGGCGCGGGCGCGGTGGCCTGCATTTCAGGAAATGACTGAATTCTCTATCTCAGTCGAGGAGTTTAGGTCGGTAGATGAGGCCGTTGAGTTCTTCTCCGGCAACCTCATCGCCGTGGGCCTGACTACTATTCCTAGGACGTCTGGCCGTTTTGCACGCCGACCACTCCCATGGTGGTCGGCCGAGTGTGAGACGGCCCTCAAACAGAAGCGTTATGCCTACAATCTCGGACCCCGCGTCCGTGGCGGAATCCTTAGCGACCGCTTTTTCCGCATTCTCTAGCCGTGATGCTGCTCCGCCAGCATTCAATGCACGTCGTGATGTCGCGGAAGGCCGCCGGCTGGACTTTCCTTCCAGAGGCGGAGAACCCTTCAACGACAAGTTTACTGGGAGTGAGTTGCGCTCCGCTCTCGCTTCGTGCGCGGACACCGCCCATGGTCCGGACGATGTCCCGTACGCCATGCTTTGACACCTGGGTGAGCGAGGCATGGCCTTTCTGTTAGATTTGTTCAACAGGATCTGGGTGGAAGGTCTTCTCCCAGACTCCTGGCGAATCGCTACTGTGCTCGCCTTTCGCAAGCCGGGGAGAGATCACTCTACTCCGACCGGATTCCGCCCAATCTCTCTAACCTCTTGCGTGTGCAAGTTGATGGAGAAATTGGTAAATGTTAGATTAGCCTATTTCCTGGACAGCGGAGGCCATCTGTCTTCTGCACAGTGCGGCTTCCGTAAGTTCCACTCCACGTCGGATGCTCTGCTCCGACTGGAAAATGCCGTCTGCGAGGCTTTCCTTCGTAGACAGCACTACGCCACGGTGTTTTTTGATCTGGAGAAGGCCTATGATACCGCATGGCGATACGGTATCATGGAGACTCTCCACACGATGGGGGCGAGGGGACGCCTCCCAATGTTTATATCTGAATTTTTGCGAGATCGTCGATTCCGCGTACGGGTGGGGGGAGCCCTCTCCGGCACAAAGGAGCAGGAAGAGGGTGTCCCGCAGGGAAGTGTCCTCAGTGTCACACTCTTTGCCCTGAGCATCAACGGCATCACCTCGGTGCTGCCGGAAGATGTTCTCGCTACGCTCTACGTGGACGACCTTTCGATCTCTTTTGGCGCGGCCCAGATGCCAACTCTGGAGCGCCGACTCCAACAGGCATTGAACCGCGTCTCTCGCTATGCCGAAGCGCACAGGTTTCGGTTTTCTTTGGCCAAGACTAAGGTGGTGCACTTCTGCCGCCATCCACGGCTTCACCCCGACCCAGATTTGTTTCTTAATGGGGTGCGCCTGGATGTGGTTGAGTCGCACCGTTTCCTTGGTCTTGTATTCGACCGACGCCTCACCTGGGAGGCTCACATTCGCAGCCTTAGGGTCTCTTGTACCCGCGCCATGGACATTCTCCGTTCCGTGACGTTCAGCGCTTGGGGCGCTGATAGGGCTACCGCCTTACTTTTTTATCGATCCTTTGTTCGCTCGAAGCTCGACTACGGATGCGAGTTTTATGCATCCGCAGCCGAGCGTTTATTGCGGAAGGTGAATTCGATCCACCACACCGGCCTTCGCCTTGCGACCGGTGCCTTCCGCACTTCCCCCATTGAGAGCCTGTTGGTCGATGCTGGGGAGATGCCACTCGCTCTGCGCCGCGTGCAGTGCATCACTCGCCTGTACGCGCGAGCCCGGCGCCTCCCTCAGTCGCCAACAGCTCTCACTGCATCCGCAGCTGATCTCGATGGTGCCTATGCCACCGAGAAACGCCAGTCATACGCTAAACCCTTTGGGTTTAGGGCCAGGAAACTCCTTTGAGAGGTAGATATAGCTCTCGCGCCGGTGGCTCCCCTGGTTCTGCCCAGGACGCCACCCTGGAGGGTACCACATTTGGCTTTTTGTCGCCACGCCTCTGCTCCCAAAGCTTATACTGCGCCGGGAGTATTGCGCTCGACCTTTATGGAGCACACATCGTGTCACGCTGGAACCGTTCTACTTATTCAAATAGCTCCAAGTCCCAAGAGGGGGTCGGTTTCCACGCCGTATCCCCTCTGTTTGAAGTCAGCGGGGCTCTACCAGGCGCTGCGTCTGTCTTCACGGCCGAGCTGGTTGCAATACACCACTCGGTACGGAGATTACGCGACGTGCCCGGTTCGGAGACCGGATTGTGATCTAAAGCGACTCACAAAGCGCCCTGAGTGCTCTCGGGGCATTGGAATCTCCGCATCCCCTGGTTCGCGATATCCGTGACGCCACGGTTTTGGCGAGCCGTGCAGATGTCGAGATTATCTTCTGCTCGGTTCCTGGACATGTAGGAATCGCGGGGAATGAGCGCGCTGATGAGGGCGCCAAAGAGTCCACGAGGACTCTGTGACCGGACCAGCCTTTCGCTCTTCCTCACACCGACTACATGGCAGGAATACGGGAAGCTCTTCGGACTGCTTGGCATAGAAGATGGGAGACGGTTGAAGGGAACTTAAAGTTGCGTGCCATTGGGCCGCGACTGTTCCCATTGACCTATCCCCCAATGCCGCAGCGGCTTAAGGTTTCTTTCTGTTGTCTCCGAATCGGGCACACTCGTGTGACGCATCGCTATTTGATGGAGCGCTCTCCTGCGCCCTATTGCAACGACTGCATCGTCCCCCAGACTGTTCGGCACATTCTTGTCAAATGTTCCAGTTTGGGTGATCTTGGCGCATGATACTTGTCCCGGTACCGGGATGGGCGGGGTCGCCACCACCTGTCCCTTGTGCTCGGGACGTGTTCGTGCACATTGACTTGTGGACTTGTTGACTTTTGGGGGAAGGCCGGGCTTCTTCCCTTTATTTAAGTTTTTTTGTTTTTCGTTTGATATTGTTGTTTTGTAGGTTGCACTCTCCTGCATCGGGGTGAGGGGGACCTCCTTCCGCTGCCGGGGACTGCTTCCTGATTGTTAAGTTTTCCAATTTATATCATTTTGTTTTCATATATTTTTTTTTTAAAGTAGCCTAGTTCTAGGCTGTCGTGTTTTTCGGCGACCTCTGCCCAAGTGGGTAGTTGCCAGATTGGCTCTCTAAAATTAAAAAATAACAATAAAATGAACTCTATGGTAACTGATTTGAGCTTTGTAGTGTGGTCATTTTGTAGGAATGTTTTTGTGTTTGATGGTGTTAGAGTGTGTCCAGTCTTTGTATAACAATGCACTAAGTCGTGGTATGTGTATCAAATCTTAGTGTGGTGCAGTTATAGAATAATTTTAGGTGTGATTGGAGAATTAAATGGCATTCCTAATTGAGCGCTGTGAATAGTAAAGATGATTGATATGTTTTTTCATTCTTTCTGTTCGATCGGATTCCGTTGGTGTTGAATTGGAGGATTTGAAGGGAGTTATTTTGATGCTGAATGTATGTCTGGGGGAGCCTGTGAGTTGCTGTGCGTGGATTGCAGTTCCACTGGCCTGTGATAAGATGAGGATACGAATAGTCACCAAGAGAGCAGCCATCAGGGATAATAAGTAGAGGTAGAGGAAGGAAAGAGAAAGGGAAGATGACCATGGGCCTGGCCAGCCGGATAACAGCCTAAAGCTGTATCATTTTCCAGGAATGAGGGTGGGAGTCTTTGACTTTTGCAGGAGGATTGAACACCGCGAGTTCCTTTTTCAAAAAGTTCTGTAAATCAAACAACAGCCCCATAAACTTTAATTTAGGTGTTATAACATAAACTTACCTAACAAACTTAACTGAGTCCTTTTTGTCGAATTGCTGCTCTTATTCATAATTTATCTCTCGTGCAATACGTAAATTAAATCGAATGACTTAAACCAATTTTGATTTGGCCAAAATATTCCACTTCTTTTAGACGTTGTTTCCTTATAGCGTTTGCAATTGTTTCGCTGACATTTGTATGCTAATATCTCTGGACATTTTGCTTATTTGAATCAGTATTATTAACTTCCGAATTAATTTATACTCTCAGTTCTTATGACGGAAATTAATCCAGTAAAGCTGGTTGGGAATTTACCCTGCTGAGTCCATTAATTCAGCCTCGTCTGTGACTATTTGGACACATATTGAGAAAATGTCTTTGAATTAGTCTTATTCTACGGTCTAATGATATTTTGGATGGCCTTTTTAAGAGGGTCGGTATTACTTGATTATGGTCGGGCATGAAGACTACTACTCTCTCATATCCATACATTCTAGGAGAAATATTTACCACGAGGCATCAAGTATACCCGTAGCGTCGTCACGTGCGTGTCGTAGAAGGCGATTAAGTCCGGATAGGTGACGCTGCCTGTGAAGTCGCGCACGTGCAACGTTAACAACTAGAAATGCGATACTTTGGTAGTCGCATTGATGTGCTGCTTGATGATGACCTTCCCTGAGTGCACTCATCTCACCATATTACCATTCACCATCTCACCATGTCACCATCTCGCCATCTATGTATTTAATTCTATTTGACAACGTTATGTGTCTTTTCTAGTGAACCTTGGACAGACGCAAGAGAGATGCACAACTACCCACTCTCGTTCACCGCGCATAAAGTAGTCTCTTCTTAAGGATATTCGGGGTAGGCATTTTCCACAGAGTTTAACATTCTCTAATCTCATTAATTTCTTTATACTGCATTTCGAAATTACTCTTAGTCGGCTACTCACGTTGGTTTTCCTCTTCTTTCCTTTTGAATTTTAATTATAATATTACTAGAGTAATACTAATAGTAATAATAATAGTAGTATTATACATTTTAGGCGAATTTACACTAAACATTCCAATTAATATTTATGTTCCTTTGACTGGAAATATTTTTTTAGCATTTCTGATTCACGGGACTCTCACTCTCTTGTAATTGTCTGCTTTCTCTGGATCAACATCATAAGTTATTTTGATTACGAGCAATATTTTCTTAATTGATAGGCGAAATTCATTTTTAGAGGTCATTAATAGCTTTAATAAATGAAACCTAATATTTAGGACTCGTCCGTACACAACAAATGTTTGGACCGTAATTCCTTGGTGATTGAAACTCATTAGCCACAAAATTTAATTTATTTTAAGAGAGAAAGTAATTGGTGTTACCTAATAGATCTTAGTAAACGAGCGTGAAAAGTGGGAGATAAAGAACATAAGGAAACTAATTAAAAAAATAATTAATTTGTCAAGAATAAAGAGGATTACTATAGCAAACATTGCCTCCTTGGCTTAGAGTAAGTAAGCGTAGTTTGAGATTAAAAATATTCGTTCGTACAAAGAGTATACGGCCTTAGAATAGGGTCTTTCTCGCCTAGCACGAAGGAAAGAACACCCTAATACATTGTAGCTAAACTCTCTAGACACTAAAATACAGAATCAGCAAAGTTAAAAATACTATTATTCATCTAACCTAACCTTACTTATTGTCGGCATAAGACTAGTAAACACGTCGATAAGTCACTGCAAATAAAGTTTGTTAAGGAGAGAAAGACCTTGTATTTGCCACATGTATAGTAGTAGTTTCGAACCATCACAAACCGTCTTTCATCTGAACAACGACTAAGAAAATATTACTCTCAGAAATTTCATATATAGAAACTGGAAAAGAACTAGAATAAAAATAAACAGGAGAGAAAGAAGTGTTAAATCACGCGGAGAAGATATTTAGGTAGAAAAAGTAAGGGTCAGAAGTTTCCTATCTGAGAAATGGTCAGTGATCAATTGACTTGGTTAATTCGGAAGTTTATTACCCGTACCAATTTGTCTTGGATCTTTTTCCATCTTTCTAATGTATTTGGCTAAGATAACGCTGTTAATATATTAATAATAATAATAAGGGATTTCTATGAAGGTAAACTATGCTAACATAAAGGCGTAACTTTCAAACATGTTTTTGGGGACTGGTGGATGAGCTATGCTATAATGTGGTCTCCCAGTTGGAGGACGAAAGGATGTCACCCTGGATCTGAAGTTAATCAGTTGTCTAATAATGCTACTAAAGTAACCCTACCTATTTGTCTTGGATCTCTTTCCATCTTTCGAATGTATTTGACTAAGATAATGCTGTTAATATATTAATATTAATAATGGTTTTCTATGACGGTAAACGAAGCTAACATAAAGGTGTAACTTTGAAACCAGTTTTTTTGCTCTTGTGGATGAGCTATCCTATAATGAGGTCTTCCAGTTGGAGGACGAAAGGATGTCACGCTGGACCTGTAGTAGATCATTTGTCCAATAATTGCACTACATCAACCGTACCATATATTATATATATATATATATATATATATATATATATATATATATATATATATATATATATATATATATATAAATAGGTTGCGTCTGTATTTTGATGCATCAGATTAATAATGAAAGAAAATAAATTTAGGAAGAAAATGAAAATCATGCTGTAATGGTTGCCATAAAAGTTTAGCATAATGAGACCTTAATTTAATGCTTTCTGAAAGTTGCCCTATCCTTAGTTTCCAAAGTTATAAAATAGCTAGAAGCTGCTAATAGAAATCCATTGTGAGCATGAAAACGTCCCGCACATGCAAATACTTTCTATACCACCATAACCTAAATGTTTTTTGAAAAACGTGGAGGCGAAAACGAAAAAGACAACACAGAAAGTCGAGCAGATATCTTGATAAAGTTGTCAATGTTTCACAATGCACTATTAAAGAGTTTGTATGAAGATATCCCTTATAAGTCGTATATTATGTAGAGAGGTCGGTTTATATCAGGACACTGAAAGAGAACTGTTTGATCTGTGCAAACTGCCTGCTCTCCATTTTAAATCATCATTAAGCTTGATTTCTTTGTTTTTTTCCTGATGAAAAAACTTTAACAAGGAGCAAAATGTAAACCCAAGGAATGACAGGTGTTTATGCATAGTGCCAAGCAAGGTTCCAACTGTACTGCATAACAAGTTTCCATCAACTTTGATGGATTTCGGAGTTATTAAGAGTACCGGGAGTTGTCATTACCCATAGAGGTTTAGGAGACGTTTGTGAAGCCATATATGGACAAAGTACCCAACGGAATAACTTACATCTTCCAACAAGACTCTCCCCCATTATCCTAAAACTACAACAATCCCAGTTTGTACGCGAGGTAATTGCCACCACCATACCCCGTAAGGGGCGCGGCGATTTGCCATCCTGGCCGCCGTGCTGACGGGATCCAGCACTCCGTCCGGCCCCAGCTTAGCCTCTCTTCCTTCCTTCAGATAGCCCGATTTCTCCCCTACCTCGTCGCTTTTCATACAACCTCTCCCACAACTTTCTCTGGTCAGCCTCTAATTTCACAGGGTAGAATGCTGACCTTCTTCTCAAGCCAACCACCCCGGATCGGGGCTGAGGGGGGAGGGGACATGTTCCCTAACCCCTGAGCTCCGGTTCGGGATGGGGTTTTTTTAACAACCTGCTTCATCCCCACCCACATCTTCCTCACATCCCTTTTCCTCTCCTCTTCACAACCAATATTTTTTACGCCGTGTCCAAGGTGGAGCCACCATGCCGAAGGACTGCCAGGCCACCAGGCGGGAGGGGTGGTCCCGAATGGCGGCGCCTGGCTCTGCCGGGCTTGTAAGCACGACTCGCAGTGCGGGCAACTGCGAGAGGTGATGAGCTATTGCGTCCCGTAATCAAAAGAGGGTCACCATGCCCATGAATGAAAAAAAACAACAAAAAACCCAACCCCCAACTTCCCCAAGAAAATCGACGGAGCCGCCCTCGGGCAGCTCCACCGAGAAAATGGAGGTCCCCCCCCCTTGTGCTTGCGCAAGGGACCCTCCATAATTCTTTAACCGGAGAGGAGGCTTACGCCTACGGGTTTAGGGGACTCCCCCTCACCCCCTTCTCTGGAGGTGCTTTCGGGCACCTCCCTATCTCCAGTGGCAGTCCCTCCTTTGCTTTCTAAGGGGACTGCCAAGAAAGCCAGCAGGCAGCCCATTGCCGACCGCCCCTCGTGCAAGCGGCTCGGTAGGGCAAACCCCCTTAGGGGGGAGAGGGAAGCCAGGCCCCTTCGGTCGCTTCCCTCAAAAGACCTGCTGGCAAGAATTTTAAACCTTGCTGGGGTCAAGGCCTGTGCCTCCCCACACCACCTGACTAGTGACAATACTGCCAAGGGGACCTGCGATGTCCTGGGAGGGGATGGCCAACTGGAGGCCCCTCCTGTGATAGACATGGTCCTTGAGGAGACCCAGCCTCAGACGGTAGGGCCTTCCATGGGGGGGAGTTCGGGCTCGGCGCCAAGCACCGAACCCGAATCCGCCCCTATGCAAGGTCCTCCTCAAATGGCTGAGGGCTCCGAGGCAATAAAAGGAGGGGAGGGATCTCCTCCGACAGGTGCCCCTACGACAACCAGGACCTTCTCCATTTCGGAGAGGGACCTGGCTGAGGCTGGTCCATCTGGCCTGGGGACTTCTGTCGGCGGAGGTGAAAAGCGGGTTCATTCCCCGCCCTCCTCTCCGAAAAAGAAAAAGAAAAAGACTAAAAAGACAAAAAAGACTCGGGGCTCCTCTCCATCCGCGGGGGCTGCGGGGACGGATGGGTCTGCTGCCACTCTGGCAAGCGACCAAGCCAAGATCGGCACATCCGCCCCCTCTGCCCCCCCGGTTGCGGAGCCCCTGACAAAGAAGACTAATACCAAGCGTGCACAGGGCGGAGCCTCGATGACATCGGGGCCCCTCATTCAGAGGTTACCTAGCGTTTTCGAGCCCGCTGGCTTCAAACGCTTCCTCGTTATTCGCTCCACTGATGGCACCATGTTGTCCAAGGGCAACATGATCCATCAGAG
The DNA here is from genome assembly GCA_963969495.1 of Ceratothoa steindachneri. Taxonomy (NCBI): domain Eukaryota; kingdom Metazoa; phylum Arthropoda; class Malacostraca; order Isopoda; family Cymothoidae; genus Ceratothoa; species Ceratothoa steindachneri. The sequence continues at coordinate 209,837,658 of OZ018318.1, forward strand.
GAGAGGATTAGCTAGTGCAATTGGTAGAGAGCCGAAGGTAACCCGTTTCTCGGACGGGAGCCTTCTGGCGAATGCGGCGAATCCCGCAGAGGCGGCCAAGATTAGTGCTCTTCGGACACTTCATGGCACCCCGGTGAGTGTGACGCCGCACTCTACCATGAACTTTGTGAAAGGAGTAGTTTATGCGAGGGAACTCGTTGACTACTCCATTGAGGACATCACCTTAGAGTTGGCCGACCATGGGGCGGTCAGGGTCGAACGTGTGATGAGAAAACAGGGAGGGGCCTCGAGACCCACCCCTACACTCTTCGTCACGTTCGACTGTGACAAGCTCCCTGAGTCGGTGCGTGCCGGTTGGTACCGCTACAGCGTGAAGGCATTCGTGCCACTGCCGCGGCGGTGCTATTACTGTCACCGCTTCGGCCATACGAATCGCTCATGTAGACGTGCAAAGTCGGGGTCACCCGAAGTCTGTGTAAATTGCTCCAAGGTCGCACACGATAAGTCCAAATCGTGTGTGGCCAAGTGTGTCAATTGCGGAGAGCCGCACCCTGCTTCTTCGAAGCAATGTGGTGCATATCTCCTTGAGAAAGAAATCCTGGCCGTTCAGGCCCAGGATCGACTCTCATTCCGCGAGGCAAAGGACTTGGTCCTGGCGCACCCGGCTCTGCCTGGGACGTCATATGCCTCAATAGTTAGGAAGGCACCCTCTGCTCCTGGCCCATCCAGGCCAACGAGCACGGTTGTTTCCGCGCCCATTCGGAGCCCTTCTGCGGGCTCTACCCAACCCGGGCGCTCCCCTGGTAAAGCTGGCGGCAAAAAGGGTTCATACCCTGCCCCGGCTAAAACCAGGGCTCCCCCCTCCTCCCCCAGCGTGACCGTTTCCCGTAAGGTGAAACGGCCACGCGCCTCCACCGAGTCGTTAGACTCACAGGAGGCAACACCCCTGAAGATGGTCGCTAGGCCATCTTCCGGGGTTCCTAAAGCTGTCCCCCGAAAGGAGGACAGCAACAAAGGAGCTTCGGCTCCTTCGCCCACGCCCCGAGGTGGAGCGAGTTGCTCGGAGACGGTGGTTCCTCGAAAAGAGGGCCCCCCGCCTCCGAAGCCGCAACGCCCGCCTAAGGTTTCGAGGCGGAGGGAGGAAAAGACTCGCATGGCGAGCCCAACCTCCCCCAATAAGTCCTCGAAGGCGACAGCGCCTTCAGCGCTTTGTCCGGCCAACAGCGCCCGGGGTTCTGCCCCCGGGAAGCGTACGGCCATTCCCGTGAGGGTCTTCAATTCGAGGAGGGCCCCCGCGTCTCCTCCGAGCTAGGCCTGGAGGGCATATTCCTTCAATGGAATTGCCGTGGACTCCGGGCCAACTGGGAGGAGCTGCGGAGGCTCGTCTCGTCCCGTTCCCCGTTAGCTATTTTTTTGCAGGAGACCATGCTAGGTGCGTGCCCCCTTCCTGCCCTCCCGGGGTATAAGGGTCTTGCGACCCCACCACCGCGGGGTGGGGTCGGCATGATGTCTCCGTTCTTCCTTTCTCTTTAGATACCTCCCTTCAGGCAGTGGCTGTGCAGTTGCACCTGGATAGGAGGTATACTATCATTTCTGCGTACATTCCACCGTCAGCCGCCTTCGACGCGGGGGACTTTCGCCGCGTCGTGGCACGGTTGCCGAGGCCCTATCTCTTGCTTGGAGATCTGAACGGCAGGCATCCTCTCTGGGGAGATTACTCCATAAATCCCAGGGGACAAGTCCTTGCCGATCTGATCGAAGAGCTTGAGATGGGTGTCCTAAACGTGGATGAGTTTACGCATCACTGTCCGAGAACCGCTTCATTTTCTTGCCTTGACCTATCTCTGTGCTCTTCGGATGCACAGCCTGATTTTGATTGGGGGGTGGTCGATGACCTCCATGGTAGTGATCACTTTCCCATTCAAATATCCTTTTCAGGGCAACTGCCGCCTGAGAGACCACCTCGGTGGTGCTTGGCGCGGGCGCGGTGGCCTGCATTTCAGGAAATGACTGAATTCTCTATCTCAGTCGAGGAGTTTAGGTCGGTAGATGAGGCCGTTGAGTTCTTCTCCGGCAACCTCATCGCCGTGGGCCTGACTACTATTCCTAGGACGTCTGGCCGTTTTGCACGCCGACCACTCCCATGGTGGTCGGCCGAGTGTGAGACGGCCCTCAAACAGAAGCGTTATGCCTACATGCGCTATAAGCGCCGCCCGAACGATTTCACTGTCGCTGAATTTCGTCGGGCTAGGGCTAGGTTCCGGTATATTTCGAAGCACGCCCGCCGCTCTTCTTGGCGGGCATACGTGTCTTCACTTAACGGGAAGACCCCTTTAGCTGAGGTGTGGAAGCGAGTCAAAAGGATTCGGGGCAAGTTCTCGCAGGACCCCCCTCCCGTTCTCCAGGAGAATGGGACCGCAATCTCAGACCCCGCGTCCGTGGCGAAATCCTTAGCGACCGCTTTTTCCGCATTCTCTAGCCGTGATGCTGCTCCGCCAGCATTCAATGCACGTCGTGATGTCGCGGAAGGCCGCCGGCTGGACTTTACCTCCAGTGGCGGAGAACCCTTCAACGACAAGTTTACTGTGAGTGAGTTGCGTCCCGCTCTCGCTTCGTGCGCGGACACCGCCCATGGTCCGGACGATGTCCCGTACGCCATGCTTCGACACCTGGGTGAGCGAGGCATGGCTTTTCTGTTAGATTTGTTCAACAGGATCTGGTTGGAAGGTCTTCTCCCAGACTCCTGGCGAATCGCTACTGTGCTCGCCTTTCGCAAACCGGGGAGAGATCACTCTACTCCGACCGGTTTCCGCCCAATCTCTCTAACCTCTTGCGTGTGCAAGTTGATGGAGAAATTGGTAAACGTTAGATTAGCTTTTTTCCTGGACAGCGGAGGCCATCTGTCTTCCGCACAGTGCGGCTTCCGCAAGTTCCACTCCACGTCGGATGCTCTGCTCCGACTGGAAAATGCCGTCTGCGAGGCTTTCCTTCGTAGACAGCACTACGCCACGGTGTTTTTCGATCTGGAGAAGGCCTATGATACCGCATGGCGATACGGTATCATGGAGACTCTCTACACGATGGGGGCGAGGGGACGCCTCCCAATGTTTATATCTGAATTTTTGCGAGATCGTCGATTCCGCGTACGGGTGGGGGGAGCTCTTTCCGGCCCAAAGGAGCAGGAAGAGGGTGTCCCGCAGGGAAGTGTCCTCAGTGTCACACTCTTTGCCCTGAGCATCAACGGCATCACCTCGGTGCTGCCGGAAGATGTTCTCGCTACGCTCTACGTGGACGACCTTTCGATCTCTTTTGGCGCGGCCCAGATGCCAACTCTGGAGCGTCGACTCCAACAGGCATTGAACCGCGTCTCTCGCTATGCCGAAGCGCACAGGTTTCGGTTTTCTTTGGCCAAGACTAAGGTGGTGCACTTCTGCCGCCATCCACGGCTTCACCCCGACCCAGATTTGTTTCTTAATGGGGTGCGCCTGGATGTGGTTGAGTCGCACCGTTTCCTTGGTCTTGTATTCGACCGACGCCTCACCTGGGAGGCTCATATTCGCAGCCTTAGGGTCTCTTGTACCCGCGCCATGGACATTCTCCGTTCCGTGACGTTCAGCGCTTGGGGCGCTGATAGGGCTACCGCCTTACTTTTTTATCGATCCTTTGTTCGCTCGAAGCTCGACTACGGATGCGAGTTTTATGCATCCGCAGCCGAGCGTTTATTGCGGAAGGTGGATTCGATCCACCACACCGGCCTTCGCCTTGCGACCGGTGCCTTCCGCACTTCCCCCATTGAGAGCCTGTTGGTCGATGCTGGGGAGATGCCACTCGCTCTGCGCCGCGTGCAGTGCATCACTCGCCTGTACGCGCGAGCCCGGCGCCTCCCTCAGTCGCCAACAGCTCTCACTGCATCCGCAGCTGATCTCGATGGTGCCTATGCCGCCGAGAGACGCCAGTCATACCCTAAGCCCTTTGGGTTTAGGGCCAGGAAACTCCTTCGAGAGGTAGATATAGCTCTCGGGCCGGTGGCGCCGCTGGTTCTGCCCAGGACGCCACCCTGGAGGGTACCACATTTGGCTATTTGTCGCCACGCCTCTGCTCCCAAAGCTTGTACTGCGCCGGGAGTATTGCGTTCGACCTTTTTGGAGCACACATCGTGTCACGCTGGAACCGTGCCAGTGTATACGGATGGCTCCAAGTCCCAAGAGGGGGTCGGCTTCCACGCCGTATCCCCTCTGTTTGAAGTCAGCGGGGCTCTACCAGGCGCTGCGTCTATCTTCACGGCCGAGCTGGTGGCAATACACCACTCGGTACGGGAGATTACGCGACGTGCCCGGTTCGGAGACCGGATTGTGATCTATAGCGACTCACAAAGCGCCCTGAGTGCTCTCGGGGCATTGGAATCTCCGCATCCCCTGGTTCGCGATATCCGTGACGCCACGGTTTTGGTGAGCCGGGCAGATGTCGAGATTATCTTCTGCTGGGTTCCTGGACATGTGGGAATTGCGGGGAATGAGCGCGCCGATGAGGGCGCCAAAGAGTCCGCGAGGACTCTGCGACCGGACCAGCGTTTCGCTCTTCCTCACACCGACTACATGGCAGGAATACGGGCAGCTCTTCGGACTGCTTGGCAAAGAAGATGGGAGACGGTCGAAGGGAACTTAAAGTTGCGTGCCATTGCGCCGCGACTGTTCCCATGGACCTATCCCCCAATGCCGCGGCGGCTTCAGGTTGCTTTCTGTCGTCTCCGAATCGGACACACTCGTGTGACGCATCGCTATCTGGTGGAGCGCTCGCCTGCGCCCTATTGCAACGACTGCGTCGTCCCCCAGACTGTTCGGCACATTCTTGTCGAATGTCCCAGTCTGGGTGATCTTCGCGCACGACACCTGTCCCGGTACCGGGATGGGCGGGGTCGCTACCGCCTGTCCCTTGTACTCGGGACGAGTACGTGCACTTTGACTGGTGGACTTGCTAACTTTTTGGGGGAGGCCGGCCTTCTCCCTTTTTTTTAACCAGGCTTAATTTTTATTGTTGTTTTTGTTGTTGTTGTTGTTTTTGTTATTGTTTTGTTATTGTTATTTCTTTTTTGTTGTTCCCTGTTCCATTTTTTGAAGTAGCCTAGAACTAGGCTGTTTGTTTACGGCGACTTATGCCTAAGTCGGCAGTCGCCAGATAGCCCCTTAAAAAAAAAAAAAAAAAAAAAAAAAAAAAAAAAAATACAATATTAAAAAGAGAGATTCCTCATCTTATACTAATAAAATGTGTGAACATTTGCCAAGAAATTTTGATTTTTTTATAAAAAGAAATTTACAGATGGTTTTCACATTCTTCAGTTCCCTAATCAAAATATAAAAAATGTTTGCAACAATAAATAATGGAAATCAGCCATTAAAGCTTGTTCAGCCTAGTACAAAAAGATGGATATCAATTAAATCTTCAGTGTTAAGAATTTTGGATCAGTGGATTGAATTAAATCTCATTTTCAAATTGCTAGGAATGAAGAACGTTGATAAGAAAAACTATGATTATCTCATCTATCTAAAGCATATTCTTTCCGAAGTTCAAAGAGTAAATTAAAAATTTGAAGCAGAAACACAAGACTCAACAAAATTATTAAATGATTTTCAACGTCTCATCAATGTACTAGGTTCAATTATTCTAATTCCGGAAAGAAATTAAATTAAAAGGATTCAGTGCAAGATTATCTTGATCCAAAACCATATCTTGGTTATCAATTTGATAAACAAATCTCGGAATGTAATTTTACTGAACAAGAAGAGAGTAAGATACTCGTAAGAGCGAGATGCATAAATTTTATTTTAAAAGTTCTAGAACAGACCTGGCAGCTTCTTTTTGATAATATTAGTCTTTTAAAAGCAATGAGTTATTTCAGTGTAACAAAATGTCTTAAACCAACTAAATCAAGAATTATAGACCTTGCAAAGCATTTTACTGACGATCCAGAGATTCTGATACAAATTCATTTCCAATGGAGAAATTTGCAAACAATACAGTGGACACAAGTCTCACATACAGTTGCCTTTTAAATTGAGATATCATCGTATAGGGATTTGCCTGGGTAAATCTATTTTAAAAATTGTCAACATTAGCTATGAAAATTTTTGCTATGCCACATGCAAATGCTGATGTGGAACGATTATTTAGTCATATGAACTTTATTAAATTAACTGAGCGAAATTGATTAAGCTTAAACATTGTAAGGGCGATTTTAAATATAAAATATAGTTAAACGAAATAAAAAATGCTGCTATAGTTACACACTCCCAATAGAATTAGTGAAGAAGATTAGATTCCTGGATTGATATAAATTAGTCAGGGAGAGTAATCCTAAAGCTTAAACATCAAAAGAAATTGACTTCCCACTCATTATTGATTGAAACTAAGGTAACTATTTGTTCATATCATTTTATTCATTAAAGTTTTAAAACATATTTTTATACACTTATAGTTTCGTATTCGATTGTCCAATAATACTTTCCCCCAAAAAATATTTAGTGCTTTTTTAGTGCTTTTTTATAAGCAAACAGTGTTTTTGGAAATTTGGAATTGGCAACCCTGAATTACTGGACAGTGGTTACAGTGTTCAGTTCGGTGTGTTGTGTGATGGCTGTTTTCAACTATTCCATATTGTGCGAATAGCTCTCGTACACCCGTCCCTCCAGTTTACCCCAGGTGTGAAGTCTGTAGTCCTAGCAGACTAAATCTGCGGAAGTTATGCGATTAGCAAATAATTAGTTCAACACCTTTTGTGATGAACGGGCCGTGTGTGCAGTTGCTCCTACTTATTGATACCAACTGGTTTCAAGTTCACGCTCTTTGAGCTGTTCCATAAATGGTTCCAGAACTTAAGTGTGGTAACGTACAGCGTTTATGCTGTCGTCAAAGAAAAATAGCCTATTGGTACTGGTACGATTTAAAGCACGCTACATCCTGACCTTCTGATCGTGTAGTGGAATTTCGTCTAGTTCATGAGGATTTTAGTGCTCCTTAGGGAAAATTTCTGGCACTTTATGTATCCAAACTGCTGAAATTTGTCTGATAGTTGAAGAAGTTTATCTCAAGGCTGTCATCACCTTTTCACGAAGGAAGTACTGAAACTTATTCTAGTAATCAACGCAGAATTGGTGATCAAGCTCTTATAACTTGTGTACTATGCATAACTTATATGGAAACAACTTCAACTTATTCCGCAGAATGTCATCCGCTCCACTCTTTACAAAATGGACCTGCTACAATAACTGTCTTAGAGAGTTCTTTGGACGCTTGAGAACTTTTCTTGGATCTCAAGAACTCTGTCTTCTGAGGTTGGGTACCTACCAGCTCGGGGAATATTTGAAACACTGCCCGTGCATCTGTGCATCTAGAAATTAGAAAAGAATTTTTATTGCAAGGTATCAGTGAGTTTCCCCTCATTACGGAACACATATGTCGTAGGGTGAACCCCACAACTGACATAAGAATATTATGTCGTAGAATATAACGTCGATGCTAGCCGAAGATTGACTCTGCAATGACGCCAACTCGAGGGTTAATAACTAAAATGAGTGCGGTTGGCCTAAATAATCAATCCTTAGAAGTTCTGGGTTTTGAAGAAACTGAATTGTAGAAAAATAACTTCACTATAGACAAAGAAAATATTTTTTAGCAAATAAGATGAGATCAGGGATACCAAAACGGGGGCGGGGGGAACACCAAGTGACTCAACGGGGATCAGAGTCCGAGGGAGCAGATGTACGGTGATTGCTTCCAGGGAAACGAGAAGAGTGCAAATGACGGGAGACTCACGTACAGCCTAATTAACTGGAGGCTTTGGATACAACGAGTAAGTGGGTGGCTGCACGGTTCCAATTGCAAAATTCTTTCTTCTTTAACTTCGCCGAGAAATAAACGAGGGAGTTCTCCAGACGAGAACGAAGTTGATACCCGAATGATAGATGCCTGTCCGTGTCTATCGTCTGTCGGGCGGGATATCTGGCCTTAGGTACGAGCGAGGCCGGGTAGAGGTGAAGCCTCGAGCTCGTAGCTGGAAGCCGTTGGTAGGTAGCGAAAGGCATACGAGACTGTACGTGGCTGCTAACAAAGAGGAGGCTGTATTGTACTAATTCCTCAAGGCTTTTCACGAAGTATTTATACTACCGGAATCTCATTAGACTTAGCGCACCAGGGCTAGAGGGAAGATATCCTCAGCGGGCATCAAAGCTTTGCGCGAAGGTCTCCGATGCCGTAGATCTGGCGCCGATCAGGCGATAAGGCAGAAAATAAAGAAAATCCAAACGGATGACTGGTCGCGCAAAACTCTCGCTGCTGCCTGTGGGCGGTCTAGCCGTGCAGGTGCATCTTTCTCATGACCCAGGGTAGACGATGGGTTCTGAGGTTGGATGTAAGCTTCTCTCTATGACAACATACTGAACCAGGAATATCCGCTACTCAATCGTCAACGCCCTCAAATATCTCTAAGAAATTGTTTACTTGAAACATATGCAAACAATATGCAGCTTGTTTTACATACCTATATTCAGGCTGTCGTGTCGCTCACACGAAAACTTTTCAAATTTGGGATTTACCGTACCTGGATATCGTTTTAAAACATCAGAGACAGAACCAACTATAAAAGGCGTTAGCATTTCCTATTTTCGTTGCTTTTTTAACAATTAAAATAGGAGATTGAAAGACAAATTTATTGCTTTGTCTTAGAAAGGATGGCTCATGCGTTATCTTCTCGTGATTATGAGAAGAGTTCCTTGCGAAATCTTGAGGAAGAGTCTTTAGTTAGCTAAAGCATTGCCTGCTCAACCGCATATATATATATATATATATATATATATATATATATATATATATATATATATATATATATATATATATATATATATATATTATACACTCTTCGCTCAGTCCGTTTAAGATTTTTCATTTTTAGGCTGATGTCCTGTTGTATATTTATTCAAAGAAAGAATTAATTTCTCTTTTAGTATATTGTATTCTTTCTGATATCGGAAATTATATTATATATGGGATATAATATATTTTATGCCCAAAGGGATGTAAAAATATTTAACTTAGCGGTAACATAAAATAAATTTGGTCGCACTACTCATTAAAAATTAAACTTTCAGCCCTGCTAAGCAATCTTGATTGTTTGGGATACAAAACAAGAAGCCACAATAGACCGGAGTAATGATCCCTGCTTAACTTTTCATCTAAAGAATGCCCTCCAAATATGTCCATTTGGATTCGAATTGAGGTTGGTAGGGGAAGTGGACGTTCATCGTGATCTTAGTTGCTCAATGCTCAAGTCAGCTCTTAAAAATGTGTTCAAGAGAAAACTGATATTAAAAAGGTATATGAGAAGAATTTTCCCCCTCAAAACTATATGCGATAATTTAATAGCTACAATCAGGAGAGGTTGACAAGGTTATAACATAGAAGAAAAGATTTTAATAATGGGAAAAACTAATCGTAAAGGAAAACTACGACATTGATAGAGGATTATCAAGTTATTTAGAAACTCATCATTGGAGGTAAAATATAGTCTGTTGATCACTTTCAGGAATACAAATTCTTGATTATATATGGAGCTTACGTTGACGCCTCCTGCTCAAATGGAACATACTTCCACATCTCCAAAGCAGAAATCATAAAAATCAACAACCAAATAATCGCTAACGACAATCAGGTCATTCCTCTATCCTTTTTGTTGCTTTTGAATGCATATCAAAAGCAACTCAGATGAACGCAGATTTCTTGTAAAATGCGCCGTGAATTGTTATTCAACAAAAACACTATCATAGCCAAAAGTGCTTTAATTGCATACGTTTGGGAAAGGTCGAACAGTGTCGACAAAGGATGCCTCAATACTACATGTATGATAAAATTGACAATCACAAAAAAAATATATCTTCAACTTGAAAAAAGGCAGTGATATACTTAAAATTGTCAAGCTTTGGCCCTTGTAATAGATTATTAACCGATGCATCTTCTACGCTTAAATGAGGAATAAAAAAAATGTTTGTTGGATAAAGAATGTTAAATTTCAAGCAATACGCACACCTGTGAAGCGGTTAAGGAAGAGCTACTTTTATCAGTTATTAGAGAGAAGGGATATAGCCTCGTCATTAATCGGAGAACGAAAGTTTCCTAGGGGCTAGAAAGGGTTGGGTAGAAATATAGTATCATAATTTTCCCTTTTTGTGTAAACGATTCTTCTAAGAATATTTAAAAGGGTAACAAGAAAAAGTTCCCTGGCCTGAGATTCTTGTATAACTTTGGAGTATGGCACGAGGAATCTTATAGAATTTCTAGTACTGGAGACTCTAGATACGAATTATTAACTCAAAAACATTTTTACTTAACAAATGTCACCCGAAGATCTCATTTTTCGTCAGCCTTACTGTTAGCGCACTCTCTCTGATCTACTCAATTCTTGAACTTTGGGACAATCATCCCTAAATGACTTTTAAACTTCCCGACTTGAACAAAAGTGATAGGCTAGGCAATACCGTAACAAATCATTAGTTTAAGTAATTGATGTCTATTGTAAGTACGAAGGGCAGTCAATAAGTTTTGAAATTCGCATATAAGGAAACGAGATATGAGGAAAAGTGTTTTATTATTTTTCAATATAACTACCTTCGACTTAAATGCACTTGCGCCACTAGTCCCTGAGGCTTTAAATTCGCGTAAACCAGAAATCTCCTGACTGCTGTTCAATCCACTCCTGAACGGCGAGCTGGACATCTGCATTGTCCCCAAACCGGCCTCCACGGAGTGCAGCCTTGAGCTGGCGGAATAAAAAGTAGTCGCTAGGGGAAAGATCTAGACTGTAGGGGGGGGATGGTTGAGCTCCTAGAATCCGCACTCGCGCAGGGCAGCTTGTGCAACTCTGGCATTGTGGACAGGGGAATTGTCATGGAGGGGCAGGACACCGTGTATCAACTTGCCACGCTGCTTCTGACGGACGCACTTCTTCAACCCAGTGAGTTCCTCGGCGTAATATTGGCCTGTGATGGTCCTTCTACGAGGAGCATAGTCCACCATCCACACTCCCTCAGAATCCCAGAAGATGGTAGCCATGATCTTTCCGACTGAGGGATGGGTCCTGAACTTGACGGGGGTCGGATAGCCCCTGTGCTTCCAGGCCATGCTTTTATGCTTGGTCTCGGGATCCCAGTGATGGACCCACGTTTCATCACCTGTCACTATGCGTGACTCGAATCCCGCCGGGTCTTGGTTGTACAGGAGTAGCAGCTCCTCCGAACTTTGACGACGTTGAAGTGGATCATGGAGCGTGAGGTTTCGTGAGATTTCTAGGGACCCAACGGGGAGAGACCTCGGTCATGGCCAAATTGTCCTAGATGATGTTGATAACACTTCTATGTGATATTCCAAGTTCTTGCTCGATTTCTTCGACCTTTACCCGTCGATTTTCGAGGATCATCCTCTCCACACGGGCCACATTGTCCACGTTGGTCACGTCTCACGGGCGTCCTGGACGGGGTTTATCTTCAAGTGACTCACGAACATGGCGGAACTCCCTATTCCAGCGAGCAATAGTTGCATAGGAAGGGGCGGTGTCGGTGTACACTGCACCCATGCGCTCATAGATCTCTTTTGCCTTGTTGCTTTCTTGGTCAAAATTTTTATCACTGCGCGGTGCTCAACCTTCTCCATTGTTCAAAAATTTGTGACTGACGATCTACGATCAGCTACTTTTTCTTAAATAGACGAGGAAGGAGCGTGGGGCTGCAGGTCCTGACTTGTCATAACTTGTACAAATACCACTACAAACAGCCATCCCCCTTCCTCTCTTTTGCCATACTGATTCGCAAAACTTATTGACCCTCACTTGTAAACTAAACTTAATTTTAATATAAAAATCTATTCAGCAAAGTTGTTCTCAGGACTATTTGACAAAGCTCGCCCATGATTTAACAAAGCAGTAGAAACTTTCTTGGAGAATTCATTCGGTTTTGATGAAAGATGCATATGAATCCAGATCATTTTCCACCTCCTTCATATCAGATTAAACTTTTCCATCTATTTGATATTGAAATGACATATTTGCAATTATACAGTAAAAAGTGGGCGTGAATATGGAGGAATAGTAAGAACTTCCAAAATAAGGCATTAATTGTTTCTTGGTTTAAACTCTGCCACGTGAAAGCACGCATTGTCACGAAGGAGCAAAACCCATTTACAGTGAAAGATTATTATGTTCAAAATCGTCATTTTACATCTGCACTTGTTAAGCATGATACCCCCTTTCAAGTCACACTAAAGGTAACGCATAGCCTTGGCTGTTAGGGACAACATCAAGGTGTATTAATAGATATTTTTTTACGATCCATACAATTGCTTATAAACTTAATATTTCAGTAAAAAATTCACGATTGACATGTTGTAAACGTTGTCTACAGACATTGCATGTGGAACCCTAACACTATTTTTGTGGATCTATTCAGTCTTTAAAAGGATCACGCTTTGTTTCATGACTGATATTTAAAATTATTATCATTTCAACAGCATTCTCTCATTGATTAGACTCCACAACGTGGTTAAGAGCAGCAAAATTATTTGCAGCAGCGCGGCTTCTGATTTTTTAGTCAGAAATCGCTAGAATGAATAGTTTTTAGCCAACGCTGACATTTCCTAATCTTTCCCACATTCTTATATATATATCTAATTTGTTTTACTGTTAATGTGGTGCGTTTCCATTACTTGTAATCATAAAACATGATATATTTTGTGCGTTGTCTCACTCGGTGCAATCACTAATGAGAGGTTCTAAGAAAATCTATCGTAAAAAAGGCTTATGCCATGATGGCTTAAAAAATTGATTATTAGAGTTTAATACGGCCTTGTAATTACAGCAGCTATTGTAAAATAATTTTAGCCCTTTGAAACAATTTAAATAACTATAAGAACCATTTTTTTGTCTTCTAAAAGCAATGTTAATTTCTTAAAAACTGAATATTATTATGGGTTATAAACCTAAATCCCCATGCTGTTGCAGGAATTCTCCCTTTTGGTCTACTTGTGCCATTAATCTTTCTCACATTTCTACCACCTCTAAATTCACCAGTTTCTTTAAAACATCTTTTAACTATTCTAGATGCTATAATCAACTTACTTTTCAATTAAATAAGTAGGTAAATAAAATAACATTCAGGTTATTGGAATATTTTTTAACAATCTTCTACTGAGCACTGGTTAGTGCTAAGCCTCGCAGAGTTCTTCCCATAACCTAAATATAAGTTTCATTTCAAAACCACGAATTTTGTATAAATTCGGGTCATATAATTGATATAAATTATGCCTATGTATGAGGTTGCCTAATTTAGCTCAAACTTGAGTTAAATGCACGTGAGGTAACCAGCAAAAAAAACAACTATTTCTTGATTGATTTAAGTTAAGATATAATTTTCTGCCATATAACGAACCATAAACTATATGATGCTTAGCATACAAAGAAGATAGTTATTTTAATATGTTTGTATAATTATATTAAATTAAATTATATAATATGAGATTAAATTACATATTCGTCAAATGCTAGAATAGACTATAGAAAATAATTAACCTACTAAATAAACTTAAGCATTAACAAACTTTTTTGGAGGAAAATTAATAAAATCTCCACTTAAGAAATTTATCAAAGTATTAGCACACCTCATACTCAAATGATTCGCTACATTCAACAGATTGAAAATATAATTATATAATGTTACATTTTTTAACATTGAAATGCCGTGAGCATATTAAGGATATCGCAATAATAGGAAAGACAAGAAAAAATAGTAGAAGTTTACGCGAGATCTTTAATTAATTTGAATCTCTTTACAAAGCTTAGGATTCAAATTAAGCAGTTTTCATCTTCATTTTTAATTAACCAAAACTTTTTGATATCCGGATTCAACAGATGCTTTCAGCTGTTGCTTTGGAAGAGAAAAAAGGCGTTTGGGGACTCTAGGATTGAAAAAGTCTCCAATGGGAATTTGTCGATGGTAAAATTCTCACTATCAATATTCCCCCACAGGATAAGTAACTTTGTAAAGGCCCTCTTCCGGTGATTGCCATAGGATAAATCACAATAAGAGAACTGATAATTAGTTCTCCCCACACATGGCTCACAATTTCTAAAAATTTAGTTACCACCCAAGAAGCATATTTTAGTAGGATTTAACCTAACGTGGACCAAAATTTTAGAGACGATATTTTCGTGGCAAGTTTTCCCAGATGACAGGTAAAATATGAAGAATTTTCCAAACGAAATCTGCCATGCACACTTTTTTCTTATTTAAAATCGAAATACCATTTGCAGTATTTGCTTACGTTTGATGGAGAAGTGTCATTAATTGTTGAATAAATAATCCCGAATTCGGTAAGAAATATATATATTAATATATATATATATATATATATATATATATATATATATATATATATATATATATATATATATATATATATATATATATATATATATATAAATAATTCCACCAAACTTCACATTTCGCGAGAAAGATCGATGTTTCGGAGAAAAATGAAACACGTAAATTTTTTTTCCTCGGTTGACCAAGTCCAAATTACCACCCAGTGTATTGAGGATCCAAAGAAGCAAAGAAATGTCCCGTTAAAGCAAAATTTGACCTAAAAATTAAAGAATGCAACATAAACTGTTTATATCACTTCATTCTTTGAATAAGCAGTAGATACTCGTATCTGCTCTCCCAACGGGTATTCTCTTTGTTAATTTGAGTCAAGCAATCAGGAGGTGATTGGTGTATTGATTTTTGAATCTCGTCCTTCATTCTTTTTCAGCTACTCACACAGAGACAAATACAGCGACGCAAATAAGTCGAGGATTAAGATCTCTAATTTTAAAAGACCTCAAAATCTCTTGAAAGAAAGCTTTCTATTTTCAATCAATAATACAATGAGAAACAATGGACGTAAGTTGATTGTAATAAGATTTCACACAAAAGATACAGGGATGTTTTTAGATTATGTAAGCCTTTGGAACTTTGTACCGTAAATAATTGTTGGAAGATAGTTTGTGTTCGGTAACTGCTTTGTTGACAAGGTAAACAGGTCCATTATTACTTAAATAGTTAGTGTCGAGCTGAGTCCCTATTTTACACATCTCTGACTTCTTTTAATCATATGAGGATTTTAAATTTACGTCATCTTATACTTATCCTAATATCCTTCCTTTCCTATATTTTGCATCTTAATTTCTGTATTCTGAGATTCGAGCCTAGGCATGAAACTTATAGTGAAGCTATGTAGGGTGTTACTCCCTATGTAACAGAGGCACGAGCAGCACGATTTCATATCTCGCATATTTTTGTTTTTCTAAGCGTTCAACTTAGTGGTTGAAAACCACACGGCATGTTATGGGCGAGGGGCTGTGGAGAAAGGGAAAATTTAAGTTGAAGCAGGAGGAGAGGAGCTGGGAAGAGGGGTGGAGGGCTACCCAGAACTAGAGTAGAGATAATATCAGAGACTAACGAATGAAGAGACCCGAGAGTGATTGGGCTTTGGGGGAATGTGTGTGCAATGTTTGGTTAAAAAAGAAGAGAGAAACAAACTTTATGAGGGAGGGGCCATAAATAGGCGTGGATAATTCATTTGAGTTTAGAATATGAATTGGGAAGTATCTATGCATGTGATTGGTGCGGATAAAAAATTGCAACTGTAAGAATGGGGGTGCTATGCAATGTTTCCAACTAACCTTAAAAGTGTTTAGTGAATCAATTCAGATGAGAAATAGAGATAGATAGGGAGCCATAAGTAACCGTCCTCCCATGTTTAGCTAAATAAGTTATGTAAAAGAACAACCTCTCACCCCACCTCTAATTTATTAGAGACCGCGTGCGAGTGTATCTTGCAATGAGGAACGTCACTTCCTGTTCTAACATTTACGAATTTTCTACTCCTGGTGTTTCTCGCACCTAGTTGCTAAATGATAAATTGAATCCGCCTTCGGATTAAGATGGTTGAGCTTGTGAGTCCTTTCTCCAAACCCCCCCTTCCCCCTCCGAATTGGGCATACAAATACTCGGGTTACTCTGCAGTTCGTGGAGTCCATCCCGCACCTCAAGGCTGTCCTCATCGTCTCAAGTCTTAAGTCCCGTGAGCGTTCTTCAGATAGCAAGAATTTCATAGCCTTGACTCTATCCAAGTCAATTGGCAGCTTCTATGAACGGCAAGCCATTCAATTTGCGCAACAGTCTCCCTTCGTTTAATCGAACAGAAGAAAATCTCCATCGAATACCTTGAGGAAGAGAAGTTTCCTCTTCCAGTGAATTTACGAGTAATTCCACATTCCCCGTGGAACGTCATCTTTGAAGTTTGGCAATCTTCATTGGAATGTTGGTTCGGATCGTGCCCACCTGCCTTATTCGGACCGTGATCCACTTTTCTAATCGGGTCGTGACCCACTCGCCACATCAGATTGTTCCTCAATCGCCTCATCGTAAGAGGGAACCTCCTCGAAGTCACCGACCCGTAAGGCTGAAACCTCCTCCACTTTTAGTATTGTCAAATTCCTCCTTTTAAACTCAGCCTATTAACATTAATCAATTAATTACATTTGAGAATCCCTCCTATAATAATTATCAAAGATCTATTTTAATTTAAATAATTTCCTTTTGCCTATTAGTATTCTTATTTTGATCTTTGTAAATAAAATTATATTTTTGTTGTTTCATCTTTAACTAACCTTGAACGATACTCTCGGCCTATTTAAGTAAATCTCGCCGACTATTTTTGCACTCTGTCTTATTATTTAGGATTTGAAAGCCAACGCCTCAAGTGTGACCTCCTAGTCGGTCGTTAATCTTTTCGAACAGTCCTTCAACGGTTCGCGTTGCAGTAGGTAATTAAGTAACCCCGACATAATATAAAAGGAGTGTATGGTATAGAGTGGTTGTACCACGACAAATTAGTTAATTATGTTATGAATTCCTTAGTATTAGCTAAATTTAGACATACCCAAACTTCTTAATATTAATGAATGTTTTGCCTTTTAATACATTCACTAGTTTAGCGCTTAGAAGTCTAGGTAAATATACCACTGCTAATTTCTAAATCAAAATAGCTCAGAAATTAGAAATAATTTGGGAAATGATATAAGAAGAAATTAGGCCTTTAATTTCAACTTGATATTCGATTTATCTTTTTAATGGGAATTAATAATGTTAAATAGGCTTCGTTAATTTGATGCCCAATTGGTATAATTAGTCCCTATTTAGCCGAGTCTTTAGAAGGAAAGTAGGAAAGAATTAGGGATTTAAAGAAGGCCTCTAAGCACCCTTAATTGCACTGATTGATATGTCGAAAACAGATTTATTTAGGGGAAATAAAAGAAGCTCCTTTTATTTAGAAGATTTATTAGTTAAAATAAAAACTAACGAGAGAACCGACCCCAGATTGCTTGCGAGGAGAGATCTGTGAAGATAGTGGTGAAGTTGGAAGAAATGGAAATATTTAGAAAATATATAGCCCAGTTCCAACTGCCATAACTTGGGAGGGGAGGGCACGCAATCCTCTAGATGTCACCTACAGTATTTCAGCCTAAACTTTATGAATAAATAAAGAGACACTAAATAGGGCATTTCGTAAAATGGATTTTTACAAAAATGGTTGCTCTGTTGACGGTATGTTGCTAGTGGTGGTAATGGTAGTGTTGTGGAGGAAACTATATTACATAGCCAGGAGAGTCTTGGCAAGCTTGAGAGAGGCAGGGCATGTAACTCTCCTAATAAAAGCCTTGATTCCTTAATAAAATTGGGTTCCTTTGGGTGTTCAAGCTTTCCTAACCTTTGGTTAATCCGAAGTTGGGCATAATTTAACGTGCCCTACGGACCTTATTCCTTCTTCTTTCTTTACTGAGGTTACCAAAAAGGCAGCCAATTAGGGGTGGTGTCGAAATATTTTACATCTGAAGAAATACCTAATCTTCTGGCCCCAACGGCCTACATATCTTTGACCCATTCTCACTTCCACCATCTTCAGCACTTTGTTGACATAACTCTTCCTCCCATTTCCTTTGCTGAGATTCCCTCGTTGGCTTTCCCTTCTGAGTTTTAGCTAACCAACAAAAAGCTAAAAATTGGGTGCTTGGAGAGAGGCCGTTGCCCCTCCCCCTTGAATTTTATAATGGATGAAATAATCAAAGCCACCACCAATGATTAAAAGATGATGCTCGAACAACCATAAGGTCCAGGGGGAAGGGGGTCGAGGAAAATATTTAATAAAACAAAATATTAGCCAAAATAAAAGTTAAAATTACACAGGAGCTTTTCCTCAATGATCATATGAAAGTTTTGCGTCACCCTGTTTTTAAATGAATTAATTTAACTCATTTGAGGCTTTTATGAGGTTCTTGGTTTCGCGGACCTTAAAATGGATGACAAAATTGAAGAGAAGAAAGTCTTAAAATTCCTACGGTCTAAAATGTGTTTTTGAAAAGAACCTCAAAAAAATTCAATCCTTAAACAAACTTCGTTCAGGAATTTGAACGTAGAGTTAGCTTAAGGAGGCAAGTGACAAGTTTTTGCGTGTTGTCAAATATGATGTGTAACTAGGAGAAGAGAGAATTCAACCAAGTAAAAATCGGTCAAATTATTATTATTATTTTTATTTTAAAGTTCGCAAGTTTTTAGGGATAAAAATCGAATTATCATTCAACAAAATATTATTTCCTTCGAAAGAGTTTTTAGAAATTTTTGTTTTGATACTTATTTAAACTGAGTTAAAACAAGTTTCCGGCTTTTAGAGTTGATTAAGAAAATTTCTTAGGAATCAGAACACTTTTATTTCTAACACACATTCTTCCATAGTATTTACAAGGTAATATGGAATATTTTCACCGTTCTAAAAGTTATTGACTACGTAGAGTTAAAAGTTAGGCAAATTAAATAAAAAATGAAGTATTCAAAGTGATCCCAAGGCTTAGATTTCTTTTAAAGGGAACCAGCATTATTTGCATGGGAATTAACTTCAGCTCAGTTTCTGGTATGTTATTTCATTAATCTTGCCATCTGTCCTCCAGGTAACAAACGTAATAAATCTGTCACGCCTTTCTCTGCCATAAACTCATCATAGAGCTATTCTACCTAGATAGTTATTAAATTATAGCCAAGACAAACAATGTCAAGCGATCTAAATCTAAGGTCAATAATATCCTCCTAACCTATGCTAAATAAAATTTTATGTAAGGCTATCAAATCAACCGGTGGGCTAAGGAAGACCTCATAAAGGGTAAACCGGGCCATTACCTAAATTGTGAAAAAGTACAGTTTCGAGACGGTTTCAGCAGATTCTTGATAGATCAGTCAGATTTTAGCCATGAATTTCTCAAGTGAGACACTATCACGTCTGCTGGTGGTAGACAATCTTCACGCTTGTCTACCTAAGGACAAGGACATGACCATTCCGAAGAACAAGATGGCTTGTTTTGCATTCGCCATTGAGAAAGTTACATATAGGGATGAGTAATAGAGTCAAGTCCACTTCACTGATGAATAAAAGTTCAATTTCTTCAGATCTTAAGGGAAGAGGATTGGTCTTTTCAGATCATGCAAAAGTTTGTCTGTCAATTGCCCCAAAAGAGTTTGAAGTTTAGTGGAAGATGTTTAATGGTCTGGGGCGTTATTTCGTTATTTCGTTCTAATGAACTGCGCCACTTTTGCGTTTATGGGGCACAGTGAATGCACAAGTATATAATAAATTGCTATGGCAGCATTTTTTGTTCCAAAGGCGAACCTTTAAGGCCCAAAATGCAATGTTCATGCATGACAAGGCTACCTGGCGCATGGCCCCGTAAGGGGCGCGGCGATTTGCCATCCTGGCCGCCGTGCTGACGGGATCCAGCGCTCCGTCCGGCCCCAGCTTAGCCTCTCTTTGTTCCTTCGGATAGCCCGATTTCTCCCCTACCTCGTCGCTTTTCATACAACCTCTCCCACAACTTCCTCTGGTAAGCCTCTAATTTCACAGGGTAGAATGCTGACCTTTTTCTCAAGCCAACCCCCCTGGATGGGGGCTAAGGGGGGAGGGGACATTGTTCCCTAACCCCTCAGCTCCGGTTCGGGATGGGGGTTTTTTAACAACCTGCTTCATCCCCACCCATACCTTCCTCACATCCCTTTTCCTCTCCTCTTCACATTCTATCTGTTTTACGCCGTGTCTAAGGTGGAGCCGCCATGCCGAAGGACTGCCAGGCCACCAGGCGGGAGGGGTAGTCCCAAATGGCGGCGCCTGGCTCTGCCGGGCCTGTAAGCACCTCTTGCAGTGCGGGCTACTGCAAGAGGTGGTGAGCGATTGCGTCCCGTAAAACAAAGAGGGTCACCATGCCCAATGATGAAAAAAAAAAACCATCTCCCCTTAATTCCCCCTTGCTCATCGACGGAGCCGCCCTCGGGCTGCTCCAGCAAAAAAATGGAGGTTCCCCCCCCCCCTGTGCTTGCACAGGGGACCCTCCATATTTCTCTAACCGAAGAAGAGGCTTACTCCTCTCCTACGCCTACGGGTGTAGGGGACTCCCCCTCACCCCCTTCTCTGGAGGTGCTTTCGGGCACCTCCCTATCTCCAGCGGCAGTCCCTCCTTTGCTTTCTAAGGCGCCAAGCACCGAACCCGAATCCGCCCCTATGCAAGGTCCTCATCAAACGGCTGTAGATTCTCAGGCAGTACAAGGAGGGGAGGGATCTCCTCCGGATGATGCCCCTGCGACCACCAGGACCTTCTCCATTTCGGAGAAGGACCTGGCTGAGGCCGGTCCATCTGGCCTGGGGGCTTCTACCGGCGGGGGTGAGAAGCGGGTTCATTCCCCGCCCTCCTCTCCAAAAAAGAAAAGGAACAAAAAGACGAAGAAGATTCGGGGCTTCTCTCAATCCGCGGGGGCTACGGGGACGGATGGGTCTGCTGCCACTTTGGCAAGCGACCAAGCCAAGATCGGCACATCCGGGCCCTCTGCTTCCCCGGGTAAGGAGTTCCTGACGATGACAAAAACCAAAGGTGCACAGGGCGGAGCCTCGATGACATCGGGGCCCCTGATTCAGAGGTTACCTGGCGTTTTCGAGCCCGCTGGCTTCAAACGCTTCCTCGTTATTCGCTCCACTGATGGGACCATGTTATCCAAGGGCAACATGATCCATCAGAGGAGAGGATTAGCTAGTGCAATTGGTAGAGAGCCGAAGGTAACCCGTTCTCGGACGGGAGCCTTCTGGCGAATGCGGCGAATCCCGCCGAGGCGGCCAAGATAAGTGCTCTTTGGACACTTCATGGCACCCCGGTGAGTGTGACGCCGCACTCTACCATGAACTTTGTAAAAGGAGTAGTTTATGCGAGGGAACTCGTTGACTACTCCATAGAAGACATCACCCTAGAGCTAGCCGACCATGGGGCGGTCAAGGTCGAACGTGTGATGAGAAAACAGGGAGGGGCCTCGAGACCCACCCCTACACTCTTCGTCACGTTCGACTGTGACAAGCTCCCTGAGTCGGTGCGTGCTGGTTGGTACCGCTACCGCGTGAAGGCATTCGTGCCACTGCCGTGGCGGTGCTATTACTGTCACCGCTTCGGTCACACGAATCGATCATGTAGACGTGCAAAATCGGGGTCACCCGAAGTCTGTGTAAATTGCTCCAAGGTCGCACACGATAAGTCCAAATCGTGTGTGGCCAAGTGTGTCAATTGCAGAGAGCCGCACCCTGCTTCTTCGAAGCAATGTGGTGCATATCTCCTTGAGAAAGAAATCCTGGCCGTTCAGGCCCAGGATCGACTCTCATTCCGCGAGGCTAAGGACTTGGTCCTGGCGCGCCCGGCTCTGCCTGGGACGTCATATGCCTCAATAGTTAGAAAAGCACCCTCTGCTCCTGGCCCATCCAGGCCAACGAGCACGGTTGTTTCCGCGCCCATTCGGAGCCCTTCTGCGGGCTCTACTACACCCGGGCGCTCACCTGGTAGAGCTGGTGGCAATAAACAAAGCCCCCAATTCAGCAGCAGCTGTTTCAAAATAGGCCTGTAAGGGAGGCACTGAGTTAACACAAGCACTATCCTCAGAAGAGGAGCTAAGAACACTTGGAGCTTTAGAGCCACTGTCACTGCTAAAGATAGAGATCACCCGAGGGAGCACGGGGGTGCACTGAGGGGGAGGACGACCCTGAAGGATACTTATGTTCCTTCTAAGACACGCAAGGATCTGAGGGTGAATGTTCCGGGGAAGATGAGCACCGGGAGGGGGTGAATCGAACAAATCGGTTCTGCACAAGGGATCACTAAGAGGCACGGGGGGAGAAGAGCAGGGGGAGATCTCGAAGACTGAAGCAGAAGAGTCGATGGATAGAGAGGGCGAGGTAAAGTGGATCGGGGGGCCTGGGCTATCGGCGGCGAATTCCCCCGAAGTGTCGGAGAGGGAACGGGTGTCGAGGCCGAGAGCCCGGCGGCTCCTGACGATGCGAGCCTCCAGTTGGGGGCCAGTGGAGTTCCTAATGTTTTGGAGGAACCTTCGTGCCCTGTCGAGACCGACTTGCAGATCTCTTCCCACGAGGGCGTCGAACCTGGCCCCGGCCTCGGGCATTCTGCGGAGGACTGGAGTAGTAAGGGCGGGCCGGGCGATGAAGGGTCTTCTCGGAGTAGTCGAAACCCACCTCTTGAGAAGATTTCTCCCGAGCGTCGTTAAGGGCCGCGCCCCAGCCGTGGATGGCTACGGTGTAGTAGAGGCGTAGTCTTGCGTGTACGCGATGATAATTTTTCCGAGATATGTTGTAGCGGAAGGGAAATAGAGCAATAAGCAACTCTATTTCTTCGCGGTCCCGTAACTTGAAGACAGGGGTGTTGATCCTATCGCGTAATTCTCTGATTACCGCATCCCACTTGAATGCAGCATAGAGCGCGATGTCCTCAGCCGTGGGTATATCTGTGGCTTCGGGGCCCAAGGAAACAAGTTCCTCCGTGGGCGGCGGTCGCGTTGGCGACCTGGGGGTATCCGGGATCTGAGGGTAAGCTTGAGGTAACCCTGCGCCAAGCCGCAACTCTTCTAAGTCCGGCAGTATAAATCCCCTGACGCCCGACGTACCCCTATCGAGGGGATGGTCAGGGGAGGCGCGCTCAGGTGCGGGGATCTGCGTAGTGGGTGTAGCAGATCGGTCCTCGTCCGCCGAGGGGTCGCTGTGCAAAGCGTACCTAGTACTGGAACCGCTGGAGTGGCCACTACTCCCAGAGGGGCCCAGTACTGCACCCGAGTCTTGAAAATGCGAGTCTTGACTATCTTGAACGTGCTCCGTGCGCCGGGACAAGGCAAGCCTACTGCCACCTCCTAGTTTACTCATCCCCGGTAATCACAGAGTGAGTCCGGGAAGAAAACCGTCGAAACGGAAGAGAGAAGATGAGTAACTAAGGGAGCCGACGAGAGCGCGAGGAGGTACACGTCTGGTACCTGTGGTGGCAAGGCAAAGACCAAAGGTGCACAGGGCGGAGCCTCGATGACATCGGGGCCCCTGATTCAGAGGTTACCTGGCGTTTTCGAGCCCGCTGGCTTCAAACGCTTCCTCGTTATTCGCTCCACTGATGGCACCATGTTGTCCAAGGGCAACATGATCCATCAGAGGAGAGGATTAGCTAGTGCAATTGGTAGAGAGCCGAAGGTAACCCGTTTCTCGGACGGGAGCCTTCTGGCGAATGCGGCGAATCCCGCCGACGCGGCCAAGATAAGTGCTCTTCGGACACTTCATGGCACCCCGGTGAGTGTGACGCCGCACTCTACCATAAACTTTGTAAAAGGAGTAGTTTATGCGAGGGAACTCGTTGACTACTCCATAGAAGACATCACCCTAGAGCTAGCCGACCATGGGGCGGTCAAGGTCGAACGTGTGATGAGAAAACAGGGAGGGGCCTCGAGACCCACCCCTACACTCTTCGTCACGTTCGACTGTGACAAGCTCCCTGAGTCGGTGCGTGCTGGTTGGTACCGCTACCGCGTGAAGGCATTCGTGCCACTGCCGTGGCGGTGCTATTACTGTCACCGCTTCGGTCACACGAATCGATCATGTAGACGTGCAAAATCGGGGTCACCCGAAGTCTGTGTAAATTGCTCCAAGGTCGCACACGATAAGTCCAAATCGTGTGTCAATTGCGGAGAGCCGCACCCTGCTTCTTCGAAGCAATGTGGTGCATATCTCCTTGAGAAAGAAATCCTGGCCGTTCAGGCCCAGGATCGACTCTCATTCCGCGAGGCTAAGGACTTGGTCCTGGCGCGCCCGGCTCTGCCTGGGACGTCATATGCCTCAATAGTTAGAAAAGCACCCTCTGCTCCTGGCCCATCCAGGCCAACGAGCACGGTTGTTTCCGCGCCCATTCGGAGCCCTTCTGCGGGCTCTACTACACCCGGGCGCTCACCTGGTAGAGCTGGTGGCAAAAAGGGTTCACACCCAGCCCCGGCTAAAACCAGGCCTCCCCCCTCTTCCCCCAGCGTGACCGTTTCCCGTAAGGCGAAACGGCCACGTGCCTCCACAGAGTCGTTAGACTCACAGGAGGCAACACCCCTGAAGATCGTCGCTAGGCCATCTTCCGCGGTTCCTAAAGCTGTTCCCCGAAAGGAGGACAGCAACAAAGGAGCTTTGGCCCCTTCGCCCACGCCCCGAGGTGGAGCGAGTGGCTCGGAGACGGTGGTTCCTCGAAAAGAAGGGCACCCCGCCTCCCAAGCCGCAACGCCCGCCTAAGGTTTCGAGGCGGAGGGAGGAAAAGACTCGCATGGCGAGCCCAACCTCCCCCAATAATTCCTCGAAGGCGACAGCGCCTTCAGCGCTTTGTCCGGCCAACAGCGCCCGGGGTTCTGCCCCCGGGAAGCGTACGGCCATTCCCGTGAGGGTCTTCAATTCGAGGAGGGCCCCCGCGTCTCCTCCGAGCTAGGCCTGGAGGGCATATTCCTTCAATGGAATTGCCTTGGACTCCGGGCTAACTGGGAGGAGCTGCGGAGGCTCGTCCCGTTCCCCGTTAGCTATTTTTTTGCAGGAGACCATGCTAGGCGCGTGCCCGCTGCCTGCCCTCCCGGGGTATAAGGGTTTTGCGACCCCACCACCGCGGAATGGCCGGGCTGGGGGATGCGCGGTTTACACCCGGCATGATGTCTCCGTTCTTCCTTTCTCTTTAGATACCTCCTTTCAGGCAGTGGCTGTGCAGCTGCACCTCGATAGGAGGTATACTATCATTCCTGCGTACATTCCACCGTCAGCTGACTTCGACGCGGGGGACTTCCGCCGCGTCGTGGCACGGTTGCCGAGGCCCTATCTCTTGCTTGGAGATCTGAACGGCAGGCATCCTCTCTGGGGAGATTACTCCATAAATCCCAGGGGACAAGTCCTTGCCGATCTGATCGAAGAGCTTGAGATGGGTGTCCTAAACGTGGATGAGTTTACGCATCACTGTCCGAGAACCGCTTCATTTTCTTGCCTTGACCTATCTTTGTGCTCTTCAGATGCACAGCCTGATTTTGATTGGGGGGTGGTCGATGACCTCCATGGTAGTGATCACTTTCCCATTCAAATATCATTTTCAGGGCAACTGCCGCCTGAGAGACCACCTCGGTGGTGCTTGGCGCGGGCGCGGTGGCCTGCATTTCAGGAAATGACTGAATTCTCTATCTCAGTCGAGGAGTTTAGGTCAGTAGATGAGGCCGTTGAGTTCTTCTCCGGCAACCTCATCGCCGTAGGCCTGACTACTATTCCTAGGACGTCTGGCCGTTTTGCACGCCGACCACTCCCATGGTGGTCGGCCGAGTGTGAGACGGCCCTCAAACAGAAGCGTTATGCCTACATGCGCTATAAGCGCCGCCCGAACGATTTCACTGTCGCTGAATTTCGTCGGGCTAGGGCTAGGTTCCGGTATATTTCGAAGCACGCCCGCCGCTCTTCTTGGCGGGCATACGTGTCTTCACTTAACGGGAAGACCCCTTTAGCTGAGGTGTGGAAGCGAGTCAAAAGGATTCGGGGCAAGTTCTCGCAGGACCCCCCTCCCGTTCTCCAGGAGAATGGGACCGCAATCTCGGACCCCGCGTCCGTGGCGGAATCCTTAGCGACCGCTTTTTCCGCATTCTCTAGCCGTGATGCTGCTCCGCCAGCATTCAATGCACGTCGTGATGTCGCGGAAGGCCGCCGGCTGGACTTTACCTCCAGAGGCGGAGAACCCTTCAACGACAAGTTTACTGTGAGTGAGTTGCGTTCCGCTCTCGCTTCGTGCGCGGACACCGCCCATGGTCCGGACGATGTCCCGTACGCCATGCTTCGACACCTGGGTGAGCGAGGCATGGCCTTTCTGTTAGATTTGTTCAACAGGATCTGGGTGGAAGGTCTTCTCCCAGACTCCTGGCGAATCGCTACTGTGCTCGCCTTTCGCAAGCCGGGGAGAGATCACTCTACTCCGACCGGTTTCCGCCCAATCTTTCTAACCTCTTGCGTGTGCAAGTTGATGGAGAAATTGGTAAATGTTAGATTAGCCTATTTCCTGGACAGCGGAGGCCATCTGTCTTCTGCACAGTGCGGCTTCCGTAAGTTCCACTCCACGTCGGATGCTCTGCTCCGACTGGAAAATGCCGTCTGCGAGGCTTTTCTTCGTAGACAGCACTACGCCACGGTGTTTTTTGATCTGGAGAAGGCCTATGATACCGCATGGCGATACGGTATCATGGAGACTCTCCACACGATGGGGGCGAGATGACGCCTCCCAATTTTTATATCTGAATTTTTGCGAGATCGTCGATTCCGCGTACGGGTGGGGGGAGCCCTCTCCGGCCCAAAGGAGCAGGAAGAGGGTGTCCCGCAGGGAAGTGTCCTCAGTGTCACACTCTTTGCCCTGAGCATCAACGGCATCACCTCGGTGCTGCCGGAAGATGTTCTCGCTACGCTCTACGTGGACGACCTTTCGATCTCTTTTGGCGCGGCCCAGATGCCAACTCTGGAGCGCCGACTCCAACAGGCATTGAACCGCGTCTCTCGCTATGCCGAAGCGCACAGGTTTCGGTTTTCTTTGGCCAAGACTAAGGTGGTGCACTTCTGCCGCCATCCACGGCTTCACCCCGACCCAGATTTGTTTTTTAATGGGGTGCGCCTGGATGTGGTTGAGTCGCACAGTTTCCTTGGTCTTGTATTCGACCGACGCCTCACCTGGGAGGCTAATACTCGCAGCCTTAGGGTCTCTTGTACCCGCGCCATGAACATTCTCCGTTCCGTGACGTTCAGCGCTTGGGGCGCTGATAGGGCTACCGCCTTACTTTTTTATCGATCCTTTGTTCGCTCGAAGCTCGACTACGGATGCGAGTTTTATGCATCCGCAGCCGAGCGTTTATTGCGGAAGGTGGATTCGATCCACCACACCGGCCTTCGCCTTGCGACCGGTCCCTTCCGCACTTCCCCCATTGAGAGCCTGTTGGTCGATGCTGGGGAGATGCCACTCGCTCTGCGCCGCGTGCAGTGCATCACTCGCCTGTACGCGCGAGCCCGGCGCCTCCCTCAGTCGCCAACAGCTCTCACTGCATCCGCAGCTGATCTCGATAGTGCCTATGCCGCCGAGAGACGCCAGTCATACCCTAAGCCCTTTGGGTTTAGGGCCAGGAAACTCCTTCGAGAGGTAGATATAGCTCTCGGGCCGGTGGCGCCCCTGGTTCTGCCCAGGACGCCACCCTGGAGGGTACCACATTTGGCTATTTGTCGCCACGCCTCTGCTCCCAAAGCTTGTACTGCGCCGGGAGTATTGCGTTCGACCTTTTTGGAGCACACATCGTGTCACGCTGGTACCGTGCCAGTGTATACGGATGGCTCCAAGTCCCAAGAGGGGGTCGGCTTCCACGCCGTATCCCCTCTGTTTGAAGTCAGCGGGGCTCTACCAGGCGCTGCGTCTGTCTTCACGGCCGAGCTGGTGGCAATACACCACTCGGTACGG
Organism: Ceratothoa steindachneri; assembly: GCA_963969495.1. Taxonomy (NCBI): domain Eukaryota; kingdom Metazoa; phylum Arthropoda; class Malacostraca; order Isopoda; family Cymothoidae; genus Ceratothoa; species Ceratothoa steindachneri. The sequence continues at coordinate 209,865,619 of OZ018318.1, forward strand.
GAGATTACGCGACGTGCCCGGTTCGGAGACCGGATTGTGATTTATAGCGACTCACAAAGCGCCCTGAGTGCTCTCGGGGCATTGGAATCTCCGCATCCCCTGGTTCGCGAAATCCGTGACGCCACGGTTTTGGCGAGCCGGGCAGATGTCGAGATTATCTTCTGCTGGGTTCCTGGACATGTAGGAATTGCGGGGAATGAGCGCGCCGATGAGGGCGCCAAAGAGTCCGCGACGACTCTGCGACCGGACCAGCGTTTCGCTCTTCCTCACACTGACTACATGGCAGGAATACGGGCAGCTCTTCGGACTGCTTGGCAAAGAAGATGAGAGACGGTCGAGGGGAACTTAAATTTGCGTGCCATTGCGCCGCGACTGTTCCCATGGACCTATCCCCCAATGCCGCGGCGGCTTCAGGTTGCTTTCTGTCGTCTTCGAATCGGACACACTCGTGTGACGCATCGTTACTTGGTGGAGCGCTCGCATGTGCCCTATTGCAACGACTGCGTCGTCCCCCAGACTGTTCGGCATATTCTTGTCGAATGTCCCAGTCTGGGTGATCTTCGCGCACGATACCTGTCTCGGTACCGGGATGGGCGGGGTCGCTACCGCCTGTCCCTTGTACTCGGGACGAGTGCGTGCACCATGACTGTTGGACTTATTGACTTTTTGGGGGAGGCCGGCCTTCTCCCCTTTATTTAAGGTTCCTTTTTTTTTGTTATTGTTTTGTTTTAGGTTGCACTCTCCTGCACCGGGGTGAGGGGGACCTCCCCCCGCTGCCGGAGATTGCTTCGATTGTTAAGTTTTTCCAATTTATATTGATTGTTAAGTTTTCATATTTTAACTTTAAAGTAGCCTAATTCTAGGCTGTCGTGTTTTTCGGCGACTTATGCCCAAGTGGGTAGTTGCCAGATGGGCTCTATAAAAAAAAAAAAAAAAAAAAAATTGTTCTCAATCAGGTCAGCTGTTCAAAAAGTGAAACTTATCTTGGAGTCGCTTTTCGCCTAAAACCAGCAAGCCATTCTTTAAATACTGGCAGGCCAGCTCTGATTAAATCAGAGCAGAGATAAATGAGTTCTCTCTTGTGCTTCAAATTGAGAGAGATGATAGAATTTATGTGCTTGAATCATCATTACGCTATCATTACCTTGCGTCCAAACATCGACTCTACTCTTCCAAGAGCAATTCTCCTATCCAACCGACCCTGATAAAAATGTATGTCCCTTGTATTTGTTATGCTGGAAAGATCAATTAGATAAGATAAATATAGTTCCTCATTAAAATTAAGCCTCCTGAGCTGGATTACCTACCCTCTCTCGATCATTTGTCTTTAAATGAGATTTTAAGCAACACTAAGTAACAGTTACCTTAATTTACAATGACTCCGAAACAAGTTTCTTGAAGAAGGGACAGTTACGAAATTTATAAGTTACTCGGCATATATATAGAAAGTTATTACCATACTCATTATATGTACGAGTAAACTTAGCGCTTGTATAACTTTAAGGGAACCTTGATGGTTACAGAGGTTTTCCTAGAGTAAAGTAGAAGTGAATTTGTTCAAGTGTGGTAACGCACTACCGGTAGCTCTGCCCCAAATCAAGTAAACGAAGAGGGGATCAATAGAAAAGCATTAATCAGCCTAAATCATAACATTTGAATATTTATACTACTTTAATTCCTAAGCTGTTTTACATAATTTGTTTGATTTTTTGTAGTTTATATTATATTAATTTAGACACCATTTTATTGGTCAACTCTCCCCCTAGAATTACCGAATTTATAATTATCTGAAAAAACGACCTGATACGCTATATGTTCTTAATCTTTTACTGTTGAGAGGGATGTTGTCGATCTATATTTTTCATTATTTGCTCTCCCGAAGTGGGTCTGTAGGCTTTGATTACTTGTGAAGAATGTCCATTTTATATTTTATTTACTATTTTATTCAATCTAGCGTATATCTCTATAAATTATATTATAAATAGTAAAAGTCTCGTATAAAGAATCCTTTTCCACTATTTTGTATCTCATTGATTCCTTTATATGTAATGGAGTATATGATCAGTTTATTAATAAAATATTTATTTTCCTTATTTCTTCTATTTTGCCCTTCATAAATTCTTCTTCTAGTCTTTGGATCTTAGTGCCTTTTGGGAGTGCCTCAATATCAAAGAAAGCTACCAGTTCCGCATTCATATAATCATGATAAATTTGAGAATAGTAATCATAAAAAGATAAATAAAAATATTTGTGAGATGTATCCTCTCTTGTTACAGTAATTGTGCTCATATTTCCGATATGGTAAGATAATCCCTTTAAAATAGTGAACGTGAACGTTCTTATATCTTCATTCTAGAATTTCTCAACCCAATTGTTTAAAATTATCGTAACGAAACAATTTAATCTGATCCTTTTCAAATTGCAAACGATCAATCGAAAAGCTAATAAATGTTCCAGGCAAAACTATGCTAAAACATAACAAAACGTGGATTTCACCATGGCCTTTGGATCAGTGGATTAACTGTAGCCATTTTTTAACCTTGTCTTCAAATGCAAGACGAGCCTTTAAAAAGGGCAAAGAAATCGAAATTAGTTTAAAAAAACTAAATGTATTTTAATTTAAATTTAATTAATCTTTCATTTGTAAAAAAGATTCGGAATAAGCTTATTTAAAAGCTTTTATCTACATGTATCACGCTGCCATTTAATATTTTATAAAATTACTTCCTTTGGTGGACAATTCTTTGCGGGGGACGAGCGGATAGGAGTTCATTTTAGCTGTATCAGAAAGATTACACTGGTGCACCTAGTGTTCATGTTTTACTCCTGGTATTCAGTGTTATACTAGAGAGCTAGCATGTTGTATTTGTTCTAGTTTATAGATGCTATCACTCTTTCATCACTCCATCAATTATTCCACCCTGTCCTGCCTGTCGTCGCTATTATCATTACACATCACGTGTTCCGGCATTAAAAACCATTTGAAGTCGGGTTAGCTAAATGGCAAGCTCTTTCAGCTTCCAACACGAGAAGTCAACTACTTTTAAATTAACTTTGCTTCATTTCCTTCCAAACAGTTTCCATTCTCTCTCTTATCTCTCTTCCTTCCATGCCTCTTTTCAACATTTGTTTAAAAGATTCTCTCCTTGGTTTAATAATAAATAAAGCAAAATTGGGGCAGTTTGGGAGAAGGGACGGCAGAATGATTAGTAATTAAATTCAGGTTGTTGTAGTTGAAGGGGTGAGGAATAGAAAAGATTTGTTCCAGTTTTCAAGGTTTCGCAGAATTGAGGAACTCAAATCGAGATGTTTAAATAATTAAAATGTAGTAGTTAGTGGAAGTGAATATGTCTGAAAGCATCATAGTTCGATTTGACAGAAGCCAAGGAGAATTTCAAACCAGAAAAAATAACAATAAACAACCGTTGTATTTTGTGAGAAGCCATTTATTTTTTTTTTAAAGTGAAAAACAGCGAGGAATTTCTACTGCCTTTTTGCGATTTTCATTGAGAGCAGTTCCATGTTTTGGCAAGAGTTCAATTGCTTCGTTCTAAAAGATTTGAGTGGCTTTCCTTGATTGCGAGTCCATAAAGACTTTTTCCACGCCCCTATCGATAACATCTCAGAGCTTTCGTTCATCTTCTTTTCTTGTATTTGTTTGTTCTTGAAGGGAAAACATACGAGGGCATCTCCCAGAGGAAACTTATTAAATATGTTTCTATTTAATGTTGTAGTTACGGAAAGTAAAAAATGCGGAAGCTATATACCCAAAGTAAGGAAACCTAGGGTAGTTGGGAATTAAAAGCCACAAAACTCTTCCGAAGCTGCTGCCTTTCACCCACAAAGGAATCTTCTTAAGCGAGCATCGCTTTGTTCTTTCGCTCGTTTCCCACGAGGGCTTCTGCTCAAGCCAGGTGGTGAAACAAGATTGCCTCAAAGAGAACTTCCACCCTCTCCACATCTACTTTTTCAGTTGAATCTCTTTTGGTATTTGTATATGTGTCTTCTATATAAGAAGTGTGAACCCCTCCTACTCGACTTTCAAAGTATGAAGCTTGTACCTGTTCCTTACAAACGTTTTTACTCCCCCTAACTTCATCCTTTTTTCGCGATCCTTTCCTCGAGATCTGTCACCAATTAAGTTGTTGCCTTTTTTCTTTATTAATAAAATACAGGAAATGGCTTCGCCACTTCTCCCTACTGGGGGAGCTTGCGCTTCGCTACTAAGATTAAAATTTAAAATCTAAAAATAAGCAGCCATGGTTAAATTTTTGAAATTTTCTGAACTTCACCAATTATATTATACTTAAAAAGGAACCTTAAATTAAATTTCTCCCCTTTCAAAAAATCACGTTGCTTAAAATATAGTTATAAAAGATAAAATAAAAAAACAGCCTTGCTTAAATTTTAATAAATTTTATGAACTTCACCAATTGTAATTCATTTTCTTTTAAAACATTATATGTAAAGCATTAAATAATCATATTTTTTTCTGAACTTAACCATTTTGTATTATCAAGTTCTAAGAAATCCTTAGAAATTACCTTGATCAAAATTTAAAATATACTTACATAAGTCATGACCAAACTAAGATGAATTATTATTCAAATACTTAAAAAAACACCCCTTCTTAAATTATAGTCAGTGAAGATGATGATGATGATGGTGAGAAAATAAATAACACACAAATAATTGTTAGAAGAATCGTAGTTAAATTATACTGCAATTTTTCTTAAACAACTGACCATTCATAAGCGCTGCAGTGAGCTACGTCGAACAGAGAACTATCACTTTTGTAATAATAAAAGTTTGGTTCCAGAAAAAATGTTAACTTCTATAATTTATTCTAAATGAATTATTTATGAGTCCCAAATGTGGAGAAAATATTCGACAAAGACCTGGATTTGTTATCGTCAAATGACCAACATTTCAAAAAATTTGAAAATGGAAATAAGATTATCGGGTCTTCTTTGCCATGCCTCACTACTAAATCCCCAATAACCCTAAATTCTACCTCTCAACTACTCAGTTTTATCAGTTTTGGCAGACATCACCTCATTCTTTCTTTTTTCCCACTATATAATATTCCAAATATTTAAATGAAAGATGAAATATTGAGCTTCGGATATTTAACTTGCTGTGGCTCGAAACATGCTGTTCACATGTTCTGTTTACGAACAAATCCTTTTTGAGCTTCAAACATAACTCGAAGACTTTGTATGTTTTTTATAATAACGTACCCGATAAGAACAGTAACAGCACTGCGGGGGGATATAAACCATTAACGGGTTATATTACCAAATAAGAGTTAAGGAGTGCACTGGAATCCTGTCAGCAAAGAGTGGTGAGGTCATTCAGACCCAGAAAATTACAGTATATCAAACGCCGTGAGAAAGTCCTGGAAATAATAACAACTGTTTAATGCACCATTGAGTATAGAATATGTCCTTTCTATCTAGAAAACAGCGAAAATGATATTTAGCCCTTAACCAGAGAAAATAAACAAACACGTGGTAAACTTCAGATTAATTACCCCGTTGAGCCTTCTTAGGAAGGTATATTAACAATAAAATGCTGACGTGCGGTCGAATAATTGGAGGAAAATTGCTTTTTAACGATTAACAAATTGGGTCGGAATTGCACTGCCACTCCTGATGAAGAAAGTGACACACATGAAGAAATATTACCACTGAATGGATATAATGTCTTTTGATGTAAAAGTAGCATTTGAAAAACTGAGTTTAACCTCAAACTAACAAGAGCTGGCCTAATTTGAAAAATTCTTAAGGTTCCTCTCCAACTTCCTCAAAGAATGCCTAGTGACACAAGCCCAACCGTTTGCCTCGCATCTCAGTGAAACTAATTCAGCCTACCTTACCCAGGGCACTTGAGAGAAAAAAAATGTGCTGGTGCGAGCAATTTTTGCCCCCGCCCCCTTATAAATTATATATCATAAATGGTTAAGGTCTTTATCAACTTTTCAATACTATAACTAGAAAATGATATGGTTTATTTATTTTAGTTCTACATTATAACCATTTACCAATGTTATTAGTTAATTTCAAAATGTCTCATCCTGATCTCAAAGAATACACATAACACAGTTGCTTTGTGAATTTCACAACTATATATTAAAGCTAACATTAATAGTATAGCAATTTCCACTAGCAAAACAAATTTAATAATTCTATAACAGTACTCATAGTACTTTATTGAAGGACAAAGATTTAGCAAAAACTCCCTGTATTTTTAATTCTCGGCCTAATAATGATATGATTAAAGAGGTGACAAATGGAATTAAGGAAGACATGCAAACAAAGGATTACGACAGAATATCCCTAGAAAAAATAGATAGAAGTAGAATTGTTACAGAAGCCAGAGCATATGCAAGGCAAGGGATAAAAATAGAAAAACGCAATGTTATGAGAGAAGAAGAAGAGCAAAAAAGGAGAGAGAATAACCTAATATATAATGTAAGAGAAATAAGGAATGAGACTGAAACACAAGGAAGAGAAATTAATGAAATCTATAAAGGATCATTCAAGGAAGGAGTAGGTATTGATACGCCTTTAGATATATAAGAAATTATTAGACTGTGGAAACTAAAGGATGAAGAGTCAAGACCAAGACCAATCCTGGGAAATCTTAAGAGCTCCAAGGTAACATTGGAAATCTTGAGGAATGCAAATAATCTGAGACTAACAAATAGAAAACAATACAGGAGAGTTAACATAGCACCAGATTTGACAAGAGAAGGGGATAAAAAACTGTGAAAGGAACTGAACAGCAAAAGAGACGCAGAAGAGATGGATTGGTACATCAGAAATGGTGAGTTATGTTGTCATAATAATTTTTTAACAGGGAGTCAGGAGAAGAATTAATAAAAAATCTAAAGATTGGCTTAATTAATATACAAGGGTTAATAAGACAGAAGTCAATAGCAATAGAAAGAATTATGTATAAAAAGATTTTAATATAATGTTTAACAGTAACACAGCAAGAGATTAAAAAAATAGATTTTGGTAATGAAATAGAATAATATTCCTGGATAAGAAAGGAGAAATATGAAAGGAGGCGGAATGATGTTATTAATAAAGAGTAGACATTATCAGAGCCTGGAAATAGTGATGTAATAGAGGCAGAAATAATGATTTATGATAAGAAAATATTAAGAATTATATTAGTATATATATGGATGTTCAAGAGCAAGAGAGAAATAAAGAAATTAGAATAACAATAAGGAAAAGATTGGAGGAATTGGACATGGGTAATGACATGTTTCCCCTAGGAGTGCTTACCTTAGGAGTGGTTAAGAGGTCAGGGAGCCAGGCCTATAAGTTGCCTCTTCTCATACTATTATAGTGTTTATCATAATTGTTTTTAAATGCTATAGTACTTGCACTGGACACAAAATATTCCGGTAAACCATTCCATTTATTTACCACCCTAAAACCAAAGAGTGGCCCCGCTTTGCTGTTCTGTGACGGAACTTCAGTAGGTTAAAGTTTACGCCAGTGCTAGGATACATTAACAGAAATGTTAGCTACAAGAGTAAAGAGGTTATTCTTAAATTTTACAACTCGTATGTTAGTCCAGATTTAGAGTATTGTATACAAGTATGGTCACCACATTTTAGACATGACATCAACCTACTAGTCAGTAGAAAGGAGCGCAACGTAAATATTACCTTCCCTCAAGCACCTTGAATATAACGATACTGATGGTACTAAATATGTTCTCATTTGAGAGAAGATGTGTGAGGGGAGATATGTTTGAGCTTTTTAAAATCTGTTCTGGTATGGACAAGTTGGATCTTAGCAAGTTATTTAATTTGTACGGTAGTAACAGGACTAAGGATCACCACTTAAAAATTAAAAAACAGAGGTGCAGGTTGGATGTTAGAAAATATTTTTTCACCAATAGAGTGGCAGATTACTGGAATAGTTTGCCATCTGAGACGGTAAACAGTCCAAACTTGAATGTATTCAAAAGCAGATTAGATGATTATATGGGGAGGGAAGGTTAACTTCGGGGAGTATTCTGGACTCATTCCTGTGAATGCAGTTTTTTATTATTGTATATTATGATTGATTTGGATTTTGACGAGTCTTGATGATGATGCTTTTTGTTTTTTGACACATTCCTGTGATGGGTTCGAATTGTATATTGTAGATGCATGATCTGACACAATCCTCCAGACGCATTTTGTGGGTGGGTTTTGACAGATGTGGATGACCTTTGATATGCCCTTGTGGCTTTTGTCATCCGTGAAATTATGTTATATATTATGTTAATCATATGGGCCGAGCGGGGAACATAAGAGAAGGCATAACCACAAGGACTTCCCATTCTCCTTTTATGACCACACGTGAAGAATTTATTTCGCTAATGATGAATAAAGGCATAATCTCTCCGAATAGATCGCCCCATCTTGTAATCACGATGATAAGCTGGGAAGATCGAACAAATATACACTTATGGAAAAGAAAATATCAGACAAACAAAACTGAATTAAAAATAATAGCAAATAACCGAAAGAAATGCCGTTAATAAGACAGGAAGAATACGAATATATAGCAAGTGGCAGGATTTCGGGATTATAAATAACAGCTAATGGATGCAAAGTGTAGACAATAACAAGAGTGATTCAAGTTAAAAAAGCTCCTCGATGTACTGTATACAGTCAAGGTTTTCAATGCAGCTAATAAGGGAAAGGCTACTTAATTGGGGGACTTCGATATCCAACAGTGCCAGAGAAACATACTAGAAAAAGTCTAAATGTTCAAAAAGCAAGTAATACATTATAAAGCGAACAGAATAAAAACGGATAAGAAAATGTGGAAAATGCTACCTGCGGAAATACTGCATTAGATAAGCAAATATAACCAATCATCTTGGAAATCTTTTAGGGTAGAAAAAAAAGCTATGGCAGAAAATGTCATAAATAAATATATGAGAGGAAGTAGAAAACCATAGAATTAAGGCTGGAAGGGAAGTATAATCACAAATCTCGATCAGCTTAAGGGATATTGAGAGAGGAGAACGCGGTCTACAGGAAGCAAAGAAGTTAGATCTAAGGTAAACAAAAACTATGAAACATAACAATCAAAAAATATTAAATGAAAGAAACAAAAATATAAATAAACAAGGAAAAATAATATAGCTTAGTTTAAAATAGTAAAGACACTTTCAAAAAGTGACTAAAATAAAAAAAAATTCAGTCAAAAACAACCAAAGAACAAACTCAACATAATAAGGAAAAACAAACACAATAACGCAAGTAAGAAAATCATACTAGACCAAACAGCTGCCTATAAAACTTTTGCCCCTCACTTATACTACAAACTTTACGTAAGTTTATATAACTTTTTAACTTCTACATATCTATACATCCTGTTTCTTCTTCTTCAAATTTACTTAAATGAAATAAAATGATCGGATCAATCTCTCATTTGTGACGTTTTGGAATAAATAATCTCTAACGTCTGAATGTAAAAAAATAATACTTTGTGTTACCAGAACTACAAGTATTCTACGACAGTAAGACTTAATTCGGCAACGAAGCTCACAAGTTAGTCAGAAAATGGGAACACTTTCGGTGCAGGAGAGGTATCACTTTTGAAAAAAGTTTACTTTATTCATACTTTCCTCCGGAAATGACTTCCCTCGAGAAGTTTATAGTAGAAATCATCTGTGTTGCAAGCATATTTTCCTAATTTAGCCAGAACACTGATATCCCAGATGTTTGTCTGCCTCATTGAGGATGCTCATCACCGGATACAGATGTATGACAGGTCAATCTCAGACACCCGATGGGATGTAGCATTAAGGGTTGGAGTAATTAAGCTAAATAGAATTGAAGACACCATGAAAATTACAAGGGATGCTGTGAGGTCACACAGAAGAACAGCCTTCGTCTATAAAGTTTTGAAGGCAGGAATTAAACACCAGAAGCAACGAAGATGGCTGGTTAGCTTTTCAAAGAAAAGTCTCAATGAAGATAAAACAATCCTGGGAAAGGATAGGAATTTCAATGTAGGTAAGACACTCTTTTCCGATTTCCAGACATTTTTGGGAGCACTATACAAGATTATGCTGGGGAATGTACAAAGAAGCACATCCAAACAAAGGTTGTTTGCTAAATTACTTCAAAGCAACAGAGGAGTCCTCTTACGCTGAATGAGAGACCTGTAATTAAAAACCTGAAATCGGACATCAGTAGATTTATCATCACATCTAGCAAAGGATAAACGACTCTATAATGGCAAAAATGAGTAAGAGCAGAAACTACATATATGTTTGGAGACAATGTGATGTACCAGCTGGTTGACTCAGTACCAACAACTCGCATGGAAGCACGAGTAGCAAAGTACCTCATAACCCCTACCAGCGCGGGCTACTTACCCATAAAGTCTAAGGATCCATAAGAAAAACCACCTCCTACCCCTATTGTTTATTTCAAAAGGTACCTTAGCTAAGATCTCGCGAGTTGGTTAGGTGAAGAGCTTAAGCCTTTAACCCCATCATCTCCAACGACTGGACAACGATACATATTTCATCGAGCGAATCAAGAGAATGATTCAAAAAAGAGGGAAGATTCTCATCTCTTTTGATATGACATCTATGTTTATGACTTATCGCTTGACCTGGGAAAAATAAAGTGATGGACTTATTTAAGCAGAAGAAGTTAACTTGCCCTTCCGAAAAGTTAAGAGGTAGATTTAAATGGAGTGAGATTTGAGAACTTCATTTCACGATCAACTACATAAAGTGGAATTAGAGAGTATCCGCAGTAAAATATAGCGGGTTCTCTTCTGTCATTACCGATCAGCGGTCTAAAACTCTATTATACTTTGAAAATTTCACATTTTTACTTAGCTTTATGTTGTTTCCGATGCGTTTTCAATTACTACCTAAAGATGTCGCGATTGTATCGTGCACCAGAGTAGTTACCAATTTTAAGTTGCACAACGCTTGGCCATAGTGGAGTCAATAAAGCGAAAATGGAAAAATTCAACGTGATTTTCTCCCAAAGTAAAGAGAATGAGGAACCTAAAATAAAAAAGAGGGATAAACATGGAGACGAGAAAAGAGAGAATGAAATAATAACTTTGATCTCGTCATCCACCACTTTTATTGCCAGGCAGGTAAATTTAAATCTTGAGAAATTTAACACAAGTAACCTTTGTTCTAGCAGGCCAAGTCGATTATTTTACTTTGCTTTAATGATGGTAAAAATGTGAAATTTTTGATTTAGGGAATCTCAATAGGAATATTTGATTTCAATTTCAATATTTGGAAATGCGAAGATTTTCTAGGAATCATCTATATGTTCACTTAGAAGAAAAGTAAATGGAAGAGTTTGGCCATACAAAGTAAATGGCTTATAATTTTAACTCCTTTTTTTTATGTTTACAGAACGAGGACTAAACTGCACAGTTTACATTTCCTATCACGATAGGCATTAATTTATAATGGTTCCAAAAGTTTACTTTGTTTCAGTAGTGTTTTCTGAACAATCATCCGATGCTTTTTTCTTGAGTGATATTAGAGTGAGTGGGATCATGAAGCCGTCATGTTGTAGAAGGCCTAGCTTTATGAATTTAGAAATTGATTGGAATGTAATATTCTCAACATATTTGTTTGGTCTAAGATTGTGAATAGTTGAATCTATGTAAATATTCAAAAATGCAATTATTTGCACAATTACTAGTTAGAATTAATAAAAAAATATTGGCTTTAGAATATTTCTGTATATATAGTAAGTTTAAACATTTTCGTAGAAACTTTTAGAAGATTGTCATAAATCAACGATGAATTCTTGCTTTTATCCGTAAAACTCAAACTTTTACATTAGAATTGCAATTTGTCTTCCTTTGAAAGAAAAAATGATCCCCGAATTTCACAGAGAAGCAAAATTTGCACCTAAGCAAAAGTTTCTGCCATATATTAGATCAATATTTCGTATAATTTATGAGTACTTATCGCAAGAGCAGAATTAACTATATAGGAAAGCATAGTACAAAATGTGCCTTGTGTTTTGCCTATCAAATGATTTAGCACAAATACAATACGTATCAACAATTGAATTAACTATTTCGTTGGAATTAAGTCGAGCTTACATCGTATACAGAATCAGAACGATTCTGTGCCCTGCATTTGTGCCAAGTTACTACATATAATTAGATTGTTTTGATATTAATATTATAAAATTATTTATTTTTTAACTACTTTGAAAAATAATAGTTAATATTAGTCTTAATCACGAATAAACTGTCAAGTAGTTTGAAAATGAAGCCCTACTAACACTTGTGATACGAGTCAATGCACGAAATGGAGTATAAGTAGAAGACAGTAGAATGGTATGTAGATTGCGAAGCGTCCCTATTTAGGGTACAAAGGAAAACATCTGTGTTGGATACAGTTTATTAGATCGGTGGTGAAGATCGTCTTCATTTTTATTTCTCCACGACTACATGAAAAGGGGTCATCCTATCAAAATTAAATTCTTTTTTAATTATTTTTTTGGGGGGAGGACATAGTCATCTTTTCAAAACTTTACCTAAGTGATCATTTGCTACTTAAATAATGTTATATGAGTAACTTGGGTGGGTTTTCTTGGATTATTTCCTGGCTGAACATAGAGTATAACTTGAGATAAATGAATTATTTCTTCTTTTCCCACCACGTATGCAAAACTAACTCGAAATTTAACATGGACTATGTATCAGGCAGACTATTGAACCACTATAAAATCAACCATATTCAGGCTCCTATTACTAAACTCAGCAACACCATGAATTTACAAGGCTAATTATTTTAAGATTAATTTAATTTTGTAAATGATATTGCAAATTCATAAAACACAAACCCTTAACATATATCACTGTAAATTGGAAGCAATCGAGTACCAGTATACATAGATCCGCCAAGAAATTGGAAGAAATTTCCAAATATTTAACCCAATTGTGAGAAGATTTGGTAGTTAAAGGTATTAATCGGTTTAAGGAGACAGGCAAACGTCTCACAAGAGTGAGAACCAAACTGCTTAAATCAGTAAAGAAACCTTCCCTAATTAAAAACAAGATGAAGAAGAACGGGAAAAATAAAAAAAGGGACTATCAGACAATTCGTTTTGTAGGCATAAGTTAGCCTTATGGAGATAAAATATGTGTTGAAAGATGATCAAAAACTCCGTCACTTTACGATAGCTAAAGAACAGCTTCTTTCTAAACTTACCAAAAGGAATTAACGAAGAACAATGCTGCTCCTCCCACGACTCATTGATCATTAGCAGTCTCTATCTCTGTAGGCGGATGAGAAGTTGTTCACTCTGCAGGCGACCCACAAAACACAGAATGATATTGTTTGCACACTTATTAAAAAGTGAGATTCAGGTTGAAGAGTGGCCCTCTTTTAGGAGGAGTAAGCCAACGTCAAGGATGGTGTGGGAGGTCTTACCATCTACGGCACCACCAAAAGTGATTTTTATTAATGAAGGGTAAAGTTCAAACATTTTTATTTGAAAATATTGTTGTAGAATGTCACCCCTTCAGTGGATGTCACCATGGTTAATGAGGTTGCAACCCTATAAAAGCATAAACAACCTCACACACAACAATAAAATGTTCAAGACTGTTGCCAGCAAGTTAACAATATTTAAACCTCATGAAGATTATAATATGATTGTTGCTTGAGCAGAAAGCCTATACTAAATATTGTCCATGTTCTAGCTGTGAGCTGCAAAGAGGAAAAAGGCTGAAAAGAAATACCAGCTAAAAACTTGCGGACTCAGTTCATACTAAGACTTCCTCTTGCCATCGACACAAAAAGTCATATTTAATATTTGTTACATGTTCTTGTAGCATATAATTTTTCTTCCGTTATAGTCTAAAAATAAGTAAATATCTACCTTCACACTTCGGATTTTCACCTTCTATATTCACTTATTTTTATCTAATTTAAATTAATTTAATATTCATTATAATAAGTGGTGAAGTCTTTGGTAAGAAATTCGAAAAGGTGAGGCTTCTACCTCTTAATCCACAAGGTATTAGAAATAATTTTAATGATCTTGCGATATCTTGGTCATTGAATATTGTTACCTTATTGGATGAAATCAGCAAAATTAAATACCTAGTTTGGATCTTACTGTCCTCTCACTAGGTCTGTGTCGTGCTCTGCTAAATGACCTAACTTAAGATCATGCGTAAAATTAGCAAGTTTTCATAGTATTCTTGAATCTTAGTTATTTATGAAAATAACAAAAAATACAGGTCAAAAATCTGACCCCTAAATAACGCTGCTTGTAACCTTGATCCACCAGATGATTATCTATTTATAATCAGATTTTGTTTCGCATTTCGCCCAATTCTTGATCTAATGTAATAGACTACCTCTTAGCCCATTTCCTCATAGCTTTTCAAAAGGTTTCCTGTAAGGAGCCAAATCGAAAGCCTCTTAAAGTCATGAAAAATAATGTCCACAGCTTTATGACGATCATTTCTATGCATAACAAGGGAAAGATCTGAGAAATTCCCTAAGCACGAGTGACATGTCTTGACTATTTTTAATTATTTTAAGTTTATTCAAGTGATCCACAATTCTGTCTTTGAAAATTGACCTCAAAAGTTTATCCACAACTGACGTTAAGCTAATACTCAATTGTTTGTAGGATTAATCTTGACTATTCTTTTCAGAAAAATTGGTATAACATCTCTTAACTTAAAGTCTGATGGAACAATATCGTCTTTGAGAGATTTTTTATTAATTATTGGTCTTACTTTTTTAACTCCTGATAATGCCTTGTATGAATTTCTTCTGCACCTGGAGATAGACGAATTTTCATTTTATCTCCAGAATTTGAGAACACGATTCATGAAGACTTAAATTGAATAGTAATTTTTTTCAATTAAATTCAATTACATCGGGAGGAACAAGAATGTGGCTTGTGTCTTCTAGGGAGGACAACTCAGAAAATTCAGGATTTATGATATGTTCAGTGACTAGTTTTCCTTTGTCATTATTAATAGGCCATATAGAATCTGAAATAGGTTTTCCATTATTCCCGATGAATCTTGAACAGTAAGCATGGAACATGGTCATTAAACACAAAATAATTGCGACTACCTAATATAAAAATATTAGACGAGCTAAACAATTAGAGAAAATAGCTAGTTTGTTGAACTTGAGAATAGGAAAAATGGCGAAGTGATTGGGGAGAGTGGGGTTACAATTAACCGCACAAAGGTCGAGATCTTTCTGATCTATTAGGTACTCAATAACGAAATATTTTAGGGAAATTAAAATTCCAAAGGCCTAGTCGAACGCTTGTGTTATACTACGTTTTATAAGGGGCGAGAGAGGTACACTCGAAAACTTAAAGATCAATCTCTATTTTATTAACAGCATATAAATTACTGACAGACTAACCCCCTAAAGCCGTATGCAAATAGAAGATCAAACAGGCAGTTTTTAGAAGGCTAGTCAAAATATTGAAAATGATCAAGGGAGGAAAAAAGGATTTGAAGAGCTAGGTTAGGTTATGCTTATATTTTCGCTCGTTTCGAAGAAATAAAATCAATTTGAAATGATAAAAGAGGAGAAGGATTGAATATCCCAGAGATTCGGCAGCTTTTGAGTGTATCTTAGGTTTCATGGATAATCCTGAAGGAAAAAGCCCCTGTCCAATATTAAATCTTAATAACAATGCACGACTAAAGGTAGAAGGTCGGGAGATATCAAGAAGAATGCCATGGAGAGGAGCAGGGAAAGTAACATTTAATAAATAAACCCGACTTAATTGGTAGCATAATGCTTTTTTTATATTATTATTATAGCAGTTTGTTAAAAGTGCCGTTCGAAAAGATTGTTGAATGCCCTAAAAATTGAATTTAAGTGATAAAAATTCAGAATAGGTATTCTGACAATAGGAACTTTGAAGGCATAAAGTAAATCTCTAATTTAGGCGAGTTTAAAGCGGGTTATGGACAGGGAATGGTTTATTCTTACAAGTTACAATCGCAACAATTAATTTAACCTAAAGAATTTCTACTTGAAGATAAAATCTAATAGAGTATGAATTATTTAAAAATAATACATTACCAAAGTAAGTATCGAATTTTCATAATTCAGGAAAAAAGTAATAGGGTATGAATTATTTACAAAGAATTAGTGCACGAACACAAATGAGAATTTTAGAGATATCCGTAATTGGTTGCAAACAAACAACAAGAAAGTCGGGGAATTTTGAGACATGCTTCTACGATTCCGACAAATTATGATATCATAAGCTGGACGTGTCAGTGTTGCCAAATCTTCGAGGAGAGTTTAGAACGCTTTTATACATTAATATATGCAATTTTTATACTTTGCATTTTGCACTTTCTTTATTAAAGACATAAAACCATACTTACAGTAAATATTAATTTTTTTATAAGAATATACTATTAAATATATATTTTAGGTTTAAACTTTTAGGACTTTTCTAATAAAAAAAGTTCAACAAAAAACCTTTGCTCCAGTAAACACTAATTTTGTTCTTAGAGAAAAATAGAAACAAGAAATCAACAAAATATACATTGGTATACCCTTTTGCATACCTTCCCATGCAACGTCGTCATTTAGGCTGCACTCCGTCATTAATGACGTACAAATAAATGAGAGACAGGGGTATCTCATTTTCACATAACTGCTTACAGTAGTACTTGCTGATAATTTCAGAACTTTAAGGTTTAAAATTAATAGGAATTAGATTTCATGGGATTAATTTAGGTCACCTTCTCTTTACTGCAGTCATAATATTATTTTCTTCAAATCCAGAAGAATTATAGTTACTGATAAAAGATTTATCACAAGTTAGTTTCAAAGTATGACTGGAAATAAGACTTTAGAATACAAAAATAATGACCAACAGTTTTTAAATTAAAGGAAATGATAAGAGTATGAGAAAGTAGAGTAGAAGAAGAAAATTAAAGTAGGTAGCATTAGAATTGCTTAACATCATCTTCCGTAAGTATATATATATATATTCAAATTTTAAGAATAACCTACAGGGGCCAAACATGAATACATAGATAAGAAAACACATAAGAATGGTAGATATATAATTGTAAGAAGTGTAAAAGCTCAAGAGTGTAAATGGACATAGGCACGACCCATTGTTTAGAAGAAACTACAGAGGATGTATAGAAAAAACTTAGAAGTTTACCTCACAGAAATTGTGTAAGTAAAATTCTTCAAAGGCAGGAGGAGTAAGCTGGCTCCCCTGCTCTAGAGTGGTCGCATCAGTAAAGAGTTCTTGGAAGTTTGGCGGACAGGAAGATTTACTAACGCTAATTCGTTAGATAATGCAATAGTATGGATCCAAGTCCAAACAACCATAAAACTAAATTTAAAGTTTAAAGGAGAGATTATTCAGACATTCAAAATTTAATCATTTTTATTCGTTACTTCAGAAAATTTGGGGATTGCTTTTTCCTATCTAGGTTTACCTCATTTCAAAAGACCATTTTCTCGAGCGAATCCAACAAAGTCTATCCATCTAAGGGAGGCCGACGAGCTGATTAAAGGAAACCGCCTTTCGCCTGCATAATAAAACGACCAATACCATTTAAAAATAATTATTTAAATTTGAATTTTTTTCCTCCGAGGAAATTGAAAATTCTTTTTATGGTAATAATTCCAAAACTTCCACTAAATCGAGACACCCACCTTTCCAAGATTTCGCCTCCTTCATATCATCATACAATTCCACTCTTTAAGGCAAAGTCGGAGGTTTCTGGACATATATGGATACTCCGATAACAAAAGTGGTATTTTTACTCTGATTTGAAATAAGGAACTACAAAGAAGTCAGATATTAAAAATGTACTTTTACCAGGAAGCTAAAAGAAGTGAATGCTCTTATTTCTATGCGTGCCGTAGGTAAGATAGGGCAAATGGGATATAATTATAAAAAATCTTAATATCCATGAAACTTACTCATAATCTCTCCATATGCGTTTAAAACAATCATTTGTAAAAAATTAAATATAAAACAACTAAACTTTGATTACTTTACATAAAATGAATATAAACTCTTGTCAAACATTTTTAAAATTATACCATTATTCACAGATATTTTGTTAATATGATTAAATTGCTTAGTATTTTACAAAATGTTGGCTAGATTCAGGATTTAATCAATATTTCTTGTTCTAACTTAAATTTATAACTATCGTGTATTTAATACAGTTTTAAATAACTAGTTTAACTAAAGCTAAAGTAGTTACAGAAGCAAATAAACTACAAATCGACTTCTACATATCCTAGGGTTATCCCGCATAAAACTTTGTATCAATGATGAGAAGTGGCAGAAAATGTCTTCGATACCGAGAGAAGACCAATCATCCTCCATTTATTACGAAATCACAAAAAAATCTTCTGAAATTTCCAGGGAATTCAATGAGGCTTCAAGTTGAAAATATCACCATAATAGATAGACGAACACTGAAAGATCTGGATCTAAAAGACGGCAAGGCAAGGAATAAGATACGAATATATGCCAACAAACTAAACACGTCATCAGTGCGACAAGTTCAAAATTATGATGAACAATTATTGAAAATATTAAATTCAGATGAAAATTATTACCTGGTATGTAAGAAAGACTTGTATTTTTATTTTATATGTAATTTATGTATTTCTATTTAAATATATCTCGGAATAAAATTACTTATAATTTTATCTTTTGATAACAATTTGGCAGGTTTCGGCACTTGTATGTTTTCATTTGTTTAACAAAGTCTCAAGTTAGAAAGGTAGACCTGCTTATGTGATACTAACCGTGAACAATTGAGGTAGTTCTATTATGGATCTGACCTGCTTATCTTTATCAGGATCAGGGGTGATGTTTCCTTGCCAGGCAAGAATGAACTCTAGATCTTGTATCATCATATTTTCAAAGATTTTAGGCCCACCTATCAAGTAATTGCACCCCAATACCCCAAGAAATGGTGTTAATTTTAGCAGACCTGCTAAAATTTGAGCCTTTGATAACAATTTGGCAGATTTTCAGCTCTTGTATATTTTTATTCAACGACCAAAAATTGGAGAGGAGAAATAGGGATCGTCCTATGTAGTGGCCACCATAGAGTACAGACTGAAATTCAATTTAAAGACTATGTTCAATGAGTGGTTGGAAAAGAAATAAGAAGTACCACAAGTACAAAAGCAAACAACTAAACTTTATTAAAATTTGCAAGCTAGGAAGGGAAACATAGAGTAAGTAATTTGTAAATATTTGTTGAAAATCATGCCACGAAGAAATATGTTTGTAATTAAAGCAATAAGGGTTTCAAGTAAGTATTAACATAAATAAAAATAAATATGTATATATAGTAAATTGTTTTGTCACAAATGTTTAATTAAATGATATGGATAATTTTATAAGGTGCTTTATACTTTTGCCAAGGGTCTATGGAAATAGACATCTTTTTAAAATTTAAGTTTTTTTTCTTTATTTACCTTAATAAACATGATGACTTATTTGCCAAAATTTCTTCTATATGAACAATTTTGGACAACTTTGGCCATTTAAGACAATTCAGTGATGACTTTTCACACGTCAGTGAGTTGTCAACTGACAATTTTTTCTAATGCTGTGACGTAAGGGGGGCACTTTGGTATTGATGATAAGCGTGGATTGTATGGAGGTGCAAGATGTAGTGATCTGCTTGTTCCATGAATTCATTCCTTTTTAAAGTCACTTTCGCTTAACAGAGCCGAGGCCTTGGCATAATACGCAAGCTTCAGTTTGCACATGTCCACTTAGTAGAATTATTATTACAATGGATTATACTCAATTAACAGCCGTTGTTTTAACGGACACAAATATTTATATCGTCGTGGTATATGGCCGAGTATGTACGTACGTTTGTTGCGTACATAAATAACTCCGGTCGGTTTTTTCTCTAAGAGTTCAATAATTACTATATATCTTTAATCTTTTGATTTGATTCTTTAACCAGGAAGGATATCTATTGCCCTGTGCAGCGTTTCGAGATTTAGTTAAACAAATAGAGCAAAAATATACTTTAAATTACAACAAAAATCAAATATTAAAACTTTAAATCTACAATGGGTATAATAAGAGAGTCTAAATGAAAATTACTACTTCCAAAAAATATTATTCGATCGTTTGCTTACAACTTTACTTTAGTACTGAACGTTAATTAACGAACATAATTAAATAGCAATCGATTTACTTTTTCAAAGTGACTTCAGATGGGTAATGACCTTGACAGTGGATCTCGTGTAGTTGAAGAGGGAGTCAAGGTGGGTGAGGGTTTGGGGGATAAGTTCTCGCAGACGGGAGATGGTATCGGATGCAGCTGTTCGTCTGGCTGAGTTAAATTCGATCGAGGTCAGGTGGCTTGGTGCGATGAGTGTTGCCACTGACTCGGACGACGCTCAGTGGTTCTCGAGGTGAGGGAAGTATGGCGCTTAGCGATGTATCTTAACCTGATGATCTAAGTAACAGGACCGTGGAGGTATGCTTATTCCAATGTTCAGGTTACTCTTGTGGGAGCTTCTCGTCGATGAGCGTTGACTAAGAGGTGAATCGTTTTACGAGGGGGACTTCACTTTGGGTATTCCTCAATGGTTAGGGGTCTCTCTGATTTTATTTGAAAACTGAAATAGGGGGTTTCTCTGACGAGAGATGTATGAGAGTGATTCTCTATACCAATAATCTACTCTTCGATGTGACCAACAAGAACAGCCGCAGGATGAACTTTTTCTTAACTCCTGCTTGGTTTCACTTTTATGCCGGGCTGACGCCGGTCTTCGTCTTCCTTCTCGACAGCTCACTCGATCTCCTCCTTTTCTCCAGATCGGTGTATATATACCTCACCTATCACCTAGGGTATGGGCAGGGGGCGGAATGCCAATGTTTCAGCCTCTCTCCTAGGGGCATCACTTTTTTGAGTGGTCTCTCTTAGCCCTAAAGGTCTCTTCTGGTTTTCGTCGGAGAGAACTAAATTTCGTCTATTTGGCGAAACTAGATCTAAACCATAGAAGGGGACAGTGGGCCCGTTTATAGATTTTTATTCGAACGGCTCTACTACCCTCCTTTGTTTATACAAACGGTTTACGAAATCTGTCGATTCTGAGTTTCCTGGGGAGGAATATGCAGGATGGTTGAGCCCGTTGGGCAAAAGGAAAGAGGGGGATTTAAAGTATTGGCCCACATGCCGTGTAACCGAACTGACGTCTGGCTTTATCCACGCGATATTGATTTTCCCACAATTTGTTAGTCGTGCAAGAGGATTCATGAGGTGGTTGTTATGGTACTAGACCGGTTACCAATGGTGGCACCAGTCAAGCAACACTGAAGACCTATAGAAATAGGCGACCTCGACAAAATCCCACTCTGGGGCGTTTTTAGTGAACTAGAAAACTTTAATACATTAATACACTTCGTCATGCTTCTCGGGATCGTTAATCACCCCCCTTCCATAAGATCCTTATATAAATCTCAGTGGCGATGTAAATCCAAGGGCGCTCAATCAATGACTGCCAATTATCAATCTAGGACAATATGAAATTGGTACAATTCAAAAATAGATGTATGCCAAAATAGCCATTATACCGCGGCTGGCCTACAAAACTATGGTATTAGACTCACTATAGAAATGAAAAGGCGACGAGTTTGAGTGCGCTGTTCATCTAATAGTAGCCTATGTCCCATCCAAGAGCTAACCATACGGAATGTGTGTTACTTCACCCAGGAAATACTTGTAGAATTAGCAAAATATTATATCAGAAAACAAGGCATGGGGTGAATTAACAGAAATTACGAGTACCTTAGAAAACGGTAATAAACAGTTTGAAATAGATAATATATATATATATATATATATATATATATATGGGTGTGAAAAGTTGAAAACCAAGCACGTTATTGATAAAAGCATCTTTATTTGTCTGTGGTTGAACGTTTCGAGTTCCTAGACTCATCATCGACACAAAGAAACTAAAATAGTAAAAGGTTGAAATTTTTAGTTTTCATAAAATACAAAAATTGGATAGTGCAATTTAGGATAAGCTGCTTAATACAAGAATAAAAATATCAATAATTTATGATACAATATAAAGATTGGATTCAGTTTGATTTATATTTAAATTAGGTTTAAGTTTAGGATGTAAAGTGATTTTAATATCCGTAGTTCGTTGCGATGGTGGCTATGACTAAGTATTTTAAAGTTATCCATATTAATTTCTAGAGTTGTATACTTTAATAATGTGATCTCGTATGGGCAAAGGGTTTGGTTTGTTTAGAATCATCTCTTTGCGGGTCGACCTTCCGCGATGTTGCTCGATGCCACAATGGATCACGTAATGGTCGAATATAAGAAGAATCGCAAGATTTATAGCTATATTTATAAATTACAGAGGAGCAACAAGGAAATGGAATTCGGTCCTTATAGCTGAAAATGGATGCAATATTGTGCTTATTTTTTTATAGGAATTTTGGGTCGAGATATGGATAGAATTTATTTATTATTCTTAGTTTCATTTACAAAATATGGGAGCCTAAATAAAATGGATAATTTCTCTACAGTATTTTCTGTTGGAACTTTTTGATAGAGAATATTACGAAACTTATTAATATGTTTTTATACTAATGAGTAAGGGTAGTCAGTATTCTTAAATATTAATTTGTTTTATTTGTCTTTAGAAATCTTTTGCATTGAGTCCTTTATATTATAGTATGGAATAAGAGACAAACTTGGGCACTGATGTGTTTTATGAAATATTTTTCCAAGTTAATATCATTATCGTACGCAGTTCCTTATTTTGTCCAAAACTAAATTTTGGGGGGTTAACTCGACGGACTTTAGTACCTTCTCTGTAAAAGTTAGAAAAGACATATATTTCATATTTCAGTTAAAAAAATTATTAAAATGTGTGTATACGAGTGTGGGTAATAATTACAATGCAATAGCTTCTATATATTTAAATTAAATCAAATAAATGAACGATACAATAAAGAGATTTGGGCCCTTTCCTCTAATTGAAAGATGTGGCAGCATTTGGCAACTATTAAATGGATGTTTTCAAGATGTCAACATTTTATTTATTTATCTCTTTAACGGACAATTTCCGATTTATGAGACGGAAATTTATTGATGAATAAAATTAATAATTTTAACCATAAATCTTTTTTCTATTTTCACCTATTTCTTTTTTAAGTTTCTTTAAGTATCCCATGAAAACAAATTAATTTAGATTACAGTTTGCAACATTAGGTGGCGCCAAAGCTGGCTTTTTTTCTGTAAATCACAGTGACCCACATGAACACCTTCAATTTCGCATTGTCAGTCTCAAGAGGTGTTTGTGTCTATGGGGCAGGGGGAGGGTTGTTTATAGGTTTACGATTTTTAATGGGGTTATAAATGCGAAGAGGACCATCGGTGGTCTTATGGGCTTACGTAACGGCATTTAGAGACCTTTACACGCTTGGTCGGATTTCGGTTGGCATGATTGGTGACTTTATTTTGATGCCCTCGTCGAGTTTGCTCTAACTCCAAAGGTTTACGTAGATTCTGCTCCTAGGCTGGGTTGCTGAAGGTGCCTTAGTCACTTCGAGGTTACATGAAAGGACTCAAAGGGAAAGTCACGACAAATAGTTTTTTATTCTTGCAATAGCTTCTACATTATTAGAGAAGGTGAAATAAATTGGGCTCTGTGCGATGGTATGTAAGTTATACTAATGATGTGGTAGCTGAGGGAAGGTGACAGTGTAGCGGGCCGAAAATCTAAACTAACCCCCAATCGATCCAACCCGCTTCCTACACTATCCGGACATGAGAAATCGAAGGAGAATGAAACGGATTGTATATACAGTCCCTTTACTTACAAAAAAATTTACAAAATATCTACAATAGAGAGGGGGCGATTATATTGGAGATCTTACTTTTCACCAAAAATACAAAAGAAAATCCTATATATATGAATACTATTTAATCTATCCTAATAAACATAAAAAAATCAAACAACCAAAAAAAAAAATCCTGACTACAACAGTCAATATATATACAACAATCAAGGCCTCACTTTATACAAAGAGGATGGGGAGATGTCCAGCCACCTGCCACTCGAGCGAGCAAAATGCCTAGGACTTACAAGTGTGGCGCCTCTGCGCTTGATGGAAGATAATGACTTTAAAAAGCTTGCGTGGCTATTATAAGCCCTCCTTCATTAAGCTATACTAATGGCCTTTATTTATTAATGATAATATAGCTTTCCAGGATATAACGCTTTGTTTGTAATATAAGGATATACGAAACTAAGTCCTATCTTTCCAGAATATGAGGCCTGGAAAGAAAGAAAAAAAAACATGGTAATCATTTTTATACATAAAATAAACAAAAAAACAAACCCATTCCCATTCACACACATTCTTACAGAGAGGGTACTGAGAAAAGGGGTGGGAGAATGGCCCTTTTACACACACTCACATTCGCCCCACCACACCCCTCCTTCCTTAAGCCATTCGACCAGCCACTCACTAAACCCTTTCAATCACTCTTCACGGTACCACTTGTGCTTAATCGCACCCTTCTGCACCCATTCACACTCGTCTACTGGTCCCTGGCTACGCGTAGCAATTAGTCGGGGTTGTTCGTCAGTCGTCCTGTCAGTCTCATCGTCACTATTTATCATCTCATCAACCATACTCTTAGCCCTCATTACCAGTTCTCCCATCTCACGACAGAATTCTTTCATACTCTTCCGTTCAGAACCCTCACTCTTCATACCCCCATTCATCAGCTCCTCACTCACAGCTCTCCTCCAACTAAAGGTACATTCTTGCGAAACAGACAGGTCATTCACATCCCCTGTATTCTCAACAGGCATACCAGAAACCCCTTCGACTGGTTCCCACCAGAAACCTGAAAAATCAGCCACTTCATCATTCACTACATCAAACTCACCCTTACTATTACCATTCATAAAACCCGAAAAATCAGCCACACTAGGTTCATTCTGCCCAAACACACTATCATTCATACTGTTCCCAAAACCAGAAAAATCAGGCACAGGCAGCTCACTCACTCGTCTACTTATACCAGCCAAATCACTCACCTGTTTACGCAAAAACTCAATCTCCCTTTCAAGATCCCCCATACCAGAAACACTCTGCTCAGACTTACTTTCATTCGTACTTGCATTCTTCCTTTCACCCTTCTTTGTACGCTTTCTACTCCTCGAGACTAAGACTAGCTCTTTCCCAGACAGATCCATTCTATCACATTCAATCTCATCATCATGCACTTTACCTCTTTCTCTACACAGTCCATACACCGGATGGCTCACCAGGTAGTCAGGAGGTTCTCTCCATCTCCTTAACTGACTCTGATGAGCCCGCACTCTCTCAGTCATGCCGTCATTCAAACTCTCCAAAACATACGTTACCCCATTTTCCCAAACTCTCACAACTCTATAAGGTCCATCAAACTTCTCACTCATCTTTGATACATTCAACCTACCCTTCACTTCTTTCACCTTCAATACTTTTGTACCTAATTCAAATGAACGGAACCTTTCATGTGCTTCGCGCCATACACTCTGCTCACTTTCACTCAAACGAAACCTATCTTTCACTCGCCTTTCAAAATTCATCACAAACTGACATGGGGACATTCCAGTTGCACTATGCACAGTTGAATTATACGCCCACAACACTCTCCGCAGACACACATCCCAGTCATTCACTGTCGTACTCATCATTCTCAACATCTCACACAAGGTTCTTATAGTCCGTTCAGCCAATCCATTTGAAGACGGTACATACGGAGTTGTTCTCACATGCTCCACACCATTCTCTCTCAACATTTGCTCAAACACTTCCCCTACAAATTCAGGCCCATTATCACTCAGACATCTTCTAGGCTTCCATACACACATAGGAAAAAACAACTGCTCAACCACACGTGCAACAGTCACACTCCTTTTATCTCTCACAGGCGCTGCATACACAAACTTACTTTTATGATCAACCATAACAACCATACCAACATTCCCAGCACTCGTACGCGGCAAAGACACACAATCAATCACTACCAATTCAAACGGTTCTTTCGCATCAACTTTCAACATCGGTGGTTTCACTTGCACACCTTGCACCTTTCGCTTCTGACACCTTTCACACGTAGTTGTAACATCATTCACAACAGTTCTCAGAAACGGGTGGAACACATGCTCCTTCATACACTCCCACAGCTTAAACTTACCCATATGCCCATAATTATCATGCACAACCTTCACCAGACCAATCATACCAACTAAGGACATCACAGGTACATACATATCATCACCACCCTTCACATGCCTCACAAAATATACAACATCCATACAAACAACAAAATCCTTAGCATACCTTTTAAAATCACTTAAACACTCTGGACATTCATTCAAATCAACACGCATCATTACACACCTCTTCAACTCACTAACAAAAGGACACATCTCTTGCATCTCTAGAATATCATCATCACTTAAAATCTCATTCTCATCATCCATGACCAACTCAATCATACCGCAAAACTTGACAACATTCTTTGCACACTCATTCAACCTCATCACCTCACATTCACCTTTCATAAGACGATCCTTATCAGCATCCAAAGACAAATCATTCAATCTCATAAAGTCTACACCAAGCAAGAAATAACAAGGCATTTGCTCACCTTTCAGAATCACAAAGTCATGCTTCACATTCACACCATCACCCAAACTCACTTTCAGACTAACCTGTTCCCATGCCACTATCATGCCATTCCCTAATCCACTTATCCGTAACTTCACAGGTTTATGCTCGCAACATCTAAACTCTTCATACTTACTCAGAATATTCTCATTCACTAAAGACACTTGCGCTCCAGTATCAATCAAACCACAGAACAACCTTTCACTAACTTTCACTCTCGCTTCCATCATATCAGGTCCACCATGTTCGCAATACACAGAAGGAACAAGCACACCAACATCAGCACTGATATCCACACTGTCATCAACTCCCATATCATCACTCAACACACACTCATCTTCATCCAGACAATCATTCTTCTCTCTTATATATGAACACTTTTCAATTACCCAATTGTAGTGCACACCGCTCAAACATTGCAGATGTACCACATTAGGATTCAAACCCTTCATCTTCTCATCCTTGTACACAATCGGCCTCTCACCACCAAAGTGCACATATACAATCACTCCATACAAACGACTCACTACAATCAACACTTCCTGAAATGGCGGGACCCCTTGCATACACATCGCTCTCAATTCTTTCATGAAGTTCTGCACCTTTGCCATACCAATGCTTTCAGGCTTCCTACACACTTCATTCATTACCTCCTTCCTTAAATCATCTACACTATCGGGCACTCTCACATCTACTCCATCACTCTTGAAATCTTGCAAACCATTCCATACACTCTCAAACAAGGAATCACCCCCACCCTTACTCTCTTTTCCATTCATAATTCCTTTCGGCAAATACTCAGGATCACTCACTCCACACACATTTTCATCATTCGTACCAGGATACCTTGACATCAAATCAGCAACTCCATTCCGTTCACCAGGCACATACTCAATCACATAGTCAAAGTCACTCAAATCTTCCAAAGTCCTTGCAATCCTACTATCAGCCCACTTCATACGCTGCAGATACACAAGAGGTTGATGATCGGTTTTTATCACAAACCTCACACCATACAAAAATGGACGCAACACTTTCAAACAATATCTTATCGCAGCCAGCTCTCGTTCCACAGTCGAATACTTTCGTTCTGCAACATTCATAGCCTTGGATACATACCCAATTATTCGCCTGACATTCTCTCCATTTAAACGCTGCTCTTGCATCAGAAAACCTCCCATACAATACCCACTCGCATCTGTATACAATTCAAGCATTTTAGCATTTACACTATAATCTGGGTAAGCCAATTCAACATCTTCAGCCGCTGCCTCTTTCAGTCTCTCATACGCCTCATTCATCTTATCATTCCACTTGACAACCGTACTACCTTTCTTGCCCATCCACTTAGTCAGAGGCTTACTCACACCAGAACAATCACGTATAAACTTTCGCTGGAACTCAATCAAACCCAAAAATGACTTCAGTTGCTTCACAGTCACCGGTTCAGGAAACATTCGCACCTTCTCAACATACTTCGATGATTTACGCAATCCATTCTCACTCACCATATGCCCAAGGAATTCCACTTCTTTCGCAAACCATTCACACTTCGCCACTTTCACCTTCACACCAACACTCTCCAACGTTCTCAACACATCATTCACCAATCTCATATGCTCCTCAAAAGTCTGAGTCATAATCAAAATATCATCTATAAACGCAATCACATTCTTACTCGCAAACTTACTCAACACAACATTCATTGCCCGCTGGAAGGCTCCGGGAGCATTAGCCAACCCAAAGCTGAGGTTCCGGAACTGGTAATGCCTGTTTGAGGAAGAGAAGGCAGTTACTGGCCGGCTCTCCTCAGCAATGGGCATCTGGTAATACCCCCGTACCAGATCCAGCTTCGTAAACCACTCCATCCCATGCATACTATACACACACTCAGATACCACACACATCGGAAACCTTTCTTTTACAGTCCTTTCATTCACCTTTCGATAATCCACACACAGACGCAATCTTCCATCCGGCTTACGTACAGGTACAATTGGACTATTCCATGCACTCTCACTCTCCTCAATCACCCCCAATTGCTCCAATTCCAAACACTGCTCCTCAATCTCTTCAGCAACCGGACGTGGGAAATGCCTCGGCCGCTGATAGATTGGGGAGTCCTCCTTCAGGACAATCTTGAATTCCCGGAGCTTTGCAACCCCGAAATCCAGATCACCCTTACTGAGGGCTCCCTTCCGTTCAAATATCATTCGATACACATCCTCCCTTTCATACTCAGTTAAACATCCATCCAATTCCACCATGCTCTTCACCTCATTATACATCCATTCGCAACATTCACCCTGATATCCGTACTATCGTCCATACCTACCTCATTGACAGTGGAGAGGTGGCCCAGTACATCTCCGACTTGGATTCCCCTCACCTGCCCTTTCACACTGGGGTCCGCCTGCACACATACAAAAGGATCATTCATTCTCATCAAGCCATCAAACACACAAGCAACACGCCTTACCTTATAACATGCATCCTTTCCATCCAATATCACAGTGTTCTCACTCACATTCAAACTAACATCCTTACTACAACTCACTCTAACAGACACCCTTTCACCCTTCACAAGCCTTACATTCTCCATAGCAGTCACCTCAATACCAGTAAACACACTCCTCAAAACGCTACCATCTTTCCCTACATACAACTTATACACCCCATTTTTACCAATCTTTCTCTCAATCTGATCACTCGCAGGATGCACAACCATACGATTCATTTTCATAAAATCATAGCCCAAAATCACACCATACTTACTACTCACCTTATCAATCACAGAAAATTCACATTCATTCATCATCATACCATGCATTCGAACAGGTGACCTTATCATTCCAATCACAGGCACTCTCCTATTACCAATACCTACTAAACTACCCTTGCACTCAGACAGGAGGGCTTTCTCGCTAAACTTGTCATACACATCTTTATACACCAAGCTCGCCTTGCATCCAGAATCTATTAAAGCCAAACACTCAATTCCATTCAACTCCACCTTCACATTCAGACACTCATACTTCCTACCAGACAGCACTTTCACACTAGACAGACTTACCACAACATTACTCACACTCATGCACCCAGAGGATACCTTAGCAGGTACCCTCTTACCATTCAGTTTCCCGCTTCAGACTTTCCATTCACACCTTGCGCTCTCAGTCTAATCCAACACTTTTCACTTGAATGTCCTTCCATCGCACAATAGCTACATACATTCCTCTGGTCACGACACATCCTTGCATAATGACCAGCCTTTCCACAATTACCACATGCATATTTCATACTTTCCCCAGCAGTTGCTCCACCATTCAACCTCGGACAATCTTTCTTCAAATGGCCTATTTCTTTACACTCGAAGCACTCTTTCACACTTTCCTGGCAATCCTTTATCATATGCCCTTTCTTACCACACCCAAAACACGCACCAGATGTCCACCTACATTCTGCCAACATATGACCTTTCCTTCCACACCGACGACATTCCACAATCTTTCTCACACCATTCGGTCTCTCATTTGCTGGGACATACCTCGGTTTCTCTCTCATATATCCGTTCCCACGCTTGAAATTCATCTGCCCCCTTCCATTCGACCACCCTCCATTTGCCCATCCATTCTGCCGGCCCAGGAAGTTTGACATCACTCCAGCTGGTGCAGCCTTCAGGGCATCCCTGTAGCTGACAAACTGCCGGGGTGGATGAAAGCTCCTGGGCTTCTTACCCCCAACATTCACACTGTACCATCCATCCTCTTCTAGATCGCTTTCATCATCAAATCGTCCATCTTCTAACAGTTCCAACACATCCTCCCACATCAACCGTTCACCTGTCAGTCTCACTCTCTCCTTTCTCTTTCTACCCAGCCATTCACTCACCTTTCGTGGGATCGTGTCCAAAAACTTCCTCATGAGTGGTTTACATTCATTTACATCATCATCACCATACCTCGTTCTTGCCATACTCTCAAGCCTATGTGCATACATATTCACACTTTCACTCTTCCCCATTCGAGCCTTCTCAAATTCATTTACCCTTTTATACTTCACACTCTCTTTCATTCGTTTCACCTGTCCAATCATCCGCTTCTTCACCACATCGTACCTTGGTTCCCCCACACGTGTAATCACGCGGAAAAACTCCAATACTTTTCCCTCCAAACATTCCCCCAAAACATTCATCCAGTATCCCTTATTCTCCGGGTACTTGAGCTTACAATATCGCTCAAATTCCCCGAAGAATTCTTCCACACTTTTCCCACCATGTAACCTAAATCTATCTATCTTTGGCACTTCCCTTATCAAAATACCCTTTCCCACATTCACTTCACTCTCACTTGAGCTGCCTTCGCTCTCACTCATATCAATCATACCATCACTCTCTCCTTCATCCGAGTACAATGAGTCCACACTCTTGCCTCTTACCTTCCTATCATTCCCCTTTGCACCACTCTTCCTTCTTCTCTTGCATTCAACTCTCTTCCATTCTCCGTCCTTCCTATCACTCATAATCACCCTATCCTCTCTAGACTCGCACACACTCCCATTGATCCCATTAGTCTTATTCCCTTCAGTCGGAGCAGGGGTCAAGGTCGAGGGTCCTAGGGCCGGTCCTGACCCCTTCATCATGTCATACAGGTCCTGCATCCGTCGGTCCGTCTGATCCTGTCGGTCTCCCATTTCCTTCATCCTATCAGTCTTTTCATTCATCCCTTTTATTTTATTCTCCATTCCCTCCATCATTCCCTGTAACATTTCACACTCCTCTTCTTTCTTTCTCAACTCCAGTCTCAATCGCACTACTTCTTCATTCAATGTTTCCGCTACAGCCATTGTTCCCAAGTTAGTAAAAAGATAGGAGGAGGGAAAAATCAATCAAACTACTTGTCACACTAATTGGGTATGGACTGCAATCCAATCCAGTCACGCTCCCAGTTTCGAAGTCTCGAGTCCCTATTCGGGCGCCAAATGTAGCGGGCCGAAAATCTAAACTAACCCCCAATCGATCCAACCCGCTTCCTACACTATCCGGACGTGAGAAATCGAAGGAGAATGAAACGGATTGTATATACAGTCCCTTTACTTACAAAAAATTTTACAAAATATCTACAATAGAGAGGGGGCGATTATATTGGAGATCTTACTTTTCACCAAAAATACAAAAGAAAATCCTATATATATGAATACTATTTAATCTATCCTAATAAACATAAAAAACCAAAAAAAAATCCTCACTACAACAGTCAATATATATACAACAATCAAGGCCTCACTTTATACAAAGAGGATGGGGAGATGTCCAGCCACCTGCCACTCGAGCGAGCAAAATGCCTAGGACTTACAAGTGTGGCGCCTCTGCGCTTGATGGAAGATAATGACTTTAAAAAGCTTGCGTGGCTATTATAAGCCCTCCTTCATTAAGCTATACTAATGGCCTTTATTCATTAATGATAATATAGCTTTCCAGGATATAACGCTTTGTTTGTAATATAAGGATATACGAAACTAAGTCCTATCTTTCCAGAATATGAGGCCTGGAAAGAAAGAAAAAAAAACATGGTAATCATTTTTATACATAAAATAAACAAAAAAAAACAAACCCATTCCCATTCACACACATTCTTACAGAGGGAGGGAGAGGGTACTGAGAAAAGGGGTGGGAGAATGGCCCTTTTACACACACTCACATTCGCCCCACCACAACAGGAATTAAGAACAATGGAGAAACCTGTGATATATGTGATACCAAACGGACGAGGCAGGCGCCTTTACCTGAGTACAACTGGCTGAATTATTTAATTGATCTCGCGTTGCCTGCCCATAATGTCCTCCTTCGTTTATTTATAACTCCCCTGCTTAGGGGTGTGTGACCTCTTTTCTCTTCTGATTGCGCTAGGGTGGAGCTCATTTGTTAGCTTTTCTGCCAACCGTTCAGAGGTCTAGGTGCTTCTCTAATGTACACACACTTAAACATGGCTGAGATCCAATCAAGAGATGCCTGTTTATTTTACCTTTGAAACCTTCCCGAAGACTCGACCAACTAAAGCATATCTCACTCTGTATTTCTCGGTTTCCTTGATTATCAAGCATCAGTATCTTTTCGTCTCATATCTGCTCCCTGGTAAAGGGTCATTCAATAAGGACGCTCGATATTCAAATTTAAATAAAACAAGTTGTGTGTGATATATGTACGCAATTTATTTTAAATTTAAAAGTACATTTACGGCATTAAGTGTGGAATATGACGTCGTTCAAATGTCCGCCGGGGCTTCGCTTGGTGGAACGTCTTCCCGAGGCCCAATTTTCGATGACTTTGTCGCATAAATCTGGCAGAATTTGCTGGATGGTGTTCGTTATGTTGACTTTGAAGACATTAACTGTTTGCGGATTATTTGCATAGACCTGCAATTTAAGGTAGCCCCGAAGAATGTAGTCTAATGGCGTTAAATCGCATGATATTGGTGGCCAGTTGACGCCGCCGCCGCGCTAGATGACCCTGCTCTGAAATCGGTGGTGAAAAATGTCTATCGTGGCCAGCGCAGAGTGGCACGTAGCCCCCTCCTGTTGAAACCAAGTGTCGTCAGTATCCATATTAGGCATATGCTCCAGTTGAGGCCACAAGAAGTTGCTTATTATCGAGCTGTAGGTCTTGCCGTTGACGGTTATGGCAATCCCATCTTCGTTCTGAAAAGAATACGCACCGATGATTCCGTTAGACGAAACCCGCACCAAACAGTGCCTTGTTGGGATGCAATTGGTGCTGGTGTATCTCATGTGTATTGTTTTCGTCCCAAATCCGACAATTTTGTTTGTTTACAAATCCATTCATCCAAAAATGGGCCTCGTCGCTGAAGATGATTTTTTGGGGGAAATTTGGGGCAACTTTCAACTGCTCATAAGCCCAAACAGCGAACACACGGCTTTCTCTATGGTCATTTACCTTAAGATCCTGGGTAAGTTGGATTTTGTACGGGTGCAAACCCAAGTCCCTACCCTTAATTCGCCAAACTAACGTCGCAGAAAGGCCAAGTTCTTGTGAACGACGAGAAATTGAGTGCCTCAGATTTTCCCGTACAATCTCATTTACGGCGACGTATGGGTGTTGGCTAAGTGTTGATCGACCCTTTTGCCTCGAATTTTGCCACCATGTGTCGAACAGTGGAATCGGCACGACGATTGTGGCGAGGATAGAAATCACGTAATGCGCTGAACGTTTGCCGAACGGAGCACTGATTTTGATAATAACATTTGATAATTTTCACACGTTATTCAACGCTATAACCTTCCATCTTCATTTGCTAAGTACTACTGAACATTTCAGAGTGAGGTTGCCAGATGTCGCTTTAACAATATGGCCACTATCGACTGACAAAGCTCAATCGTCCTTGTTGAAAGACCTTATATGTTTATATATATATATATATATATATATATATATATATATATATATATATGCCTGTGTGTATAGCCGCGTGGAATCAGTTATCCATGCGCTTTTTTTATGCATTTCTAATAAATATAGTTATGTTATAAGTATTTTGTTATTTTACAATGGTTTATTTCTTATTACGTGTCCTATTACCTAATTAGTTAATGTGTGTTCAATCTTAGGATTTTATAGATCCATTGAGCACATATTTGTGGGGAATGCTCACTGGGTCTATCTAACCTGCAATATGGGTGCCACATGCCTACTTTCCTTGCATTCTGGTAGCCACAGAAGACTCCCCTGCGAGTTATGGAGTAAGTTAGATAAATAGTTACTAGGTAATAACTTGAGGTAGACATTCTGTCATATTAACAATAATGCATACATTCTTACAGTGCTCGAACGTTCATGACATATACATATATATATATATATATATATATATATATATATATATATATAACACAACAATAGGGGCCTATTAACTAGCCGCTGAAATTCTGATATATTCTGCAATTATAAATATATATATTTATATATTTTCCCTAACAATCGGCTGACTTAATTAGCCCTTAGAATTACACAAGTCACTATTAGGATACATGAAATATATATACTTTGGTATGCAAGAAAGTTACAAAATATCAAGGCGTATGGAGATTTTTGCCTTTTTCTCTTTTACCAAATTAAACCATGGCAATATAATGACCTTAACCGGTTTCAAAGTAAAGGAGTGATGGGAGGCAACACATAAATTTGTTAAAGTAGTAGCAATCCTGTGATTTTTGTTTCAAACCATGTTATGCCAATCGGTTAACACTTGGGGTCTGGATGTGGATCCAACACTGCGAACAAAACCTTTTTGGTTATATATATAATTTGGTTATATATAATTTGGTTATATATAATTTGTATACGCATAGAACGGGGATAATCTTCAAATTAATATTTACCTTGACCTTTTTACACTTTATTTGTTCAAATAAAATTAATATTATTCCTCTTACCACCATACACTGGCTTTCTTTGCATTTACACATTTTTTTACACTTAATTAAGTACCCACTGAGTTAACGCCTTTTTAATTGGGTACGAACTGCATTGGCGCTTTAATTTAATGTGCACTACATTTTTAAGCTCTAATATTGTCATAATTAAGATTTGATCCTTGCGCTCGAGCGAATGGTATGAGTTCGTACGTTGATTTTTCCTAGTTCAGCGTTGGCCTTCCTGAGCTCCGTTAGAGAGCGCTGTGTCCGTATAGAGAGATTGGGCAATCTTTTGCCGGGTTTAGTTACCACCTACGTCCACCTGTCGTTGTACATCTTAGCTCATCCAGCTAGTGGCAGTGGTCCAGTTAGCAGAAAACAGATGACCCTCTTATCATCCTAATTCGACGATGTCAACGGTGGTGGAGTTCACCAGGCTTACTTTTTCTTGCGATGAGTGAAGGATTGGGGTTGGCGAATTCTTCTTCTCAAAGAGCTCGTTGTACGTTGTGCGAATCTATTTTCTTTCACAAACCCTCTTCTTGGCCGAGCGAAAAGGTGTCACAAATTTGGTGGAGATTTCACCAAACTCCTACTTCTTCCACTCCATCTTTGATTGGTCACCGGTCATAGAGCGTACCTCCTTGTACAGGAGCACCTCATAACCGTCGACGAGGCCTACCTTTTAAGAATACTTAATGTCTAGGCTGGACTTCGCGGCGAATTGAGAATAGGAGGGAGTGATGGTAACTATAATAATAAAAGAAATAGGGCATGATGCTTTTACTTGTAGACGGTTGAGTGATTTAATGAATCTCCTATTTGACTGTCTGTTGAAGGTTTGGTGTGTGCACTTTCTCGTCACATTCACTGTCCGGCCGAAAACGGTCATCATTTTATGGCGAGAGTTAATGGTTTACGATTGTTAATGGGGTTTAAAGGGAAAAGAGGGGGGGGGGGGCATCGGTGGTGTTATGATTTTATGTAACAGTATTTAAAGACCGTTATAGGCTTGGTCGGATTTCTGTTAACGTGAGGGGTGACCTTCTTTTGATCCTCTCGTCGAGTTGTCTCTGACTTCAAAGATTTAAGTAGATTCTGCTTCTATGCTGAGTCCCTGAAGGGGCCTTGGTTACTTCTGTTGACAAAAAAGGACTCAAAGGGAAAGCAACGATTAATAGGTTTTATTTTTGAAATAGGGCCTACCTTATCAGGTGTAGCGAAATAAATCGACCCGTTATTTCAATAATATTAAAAGGACGAGGCAGGTGCCTTTACTTGAGTTTAACAGGCTAAATGATTTAAATGAGCTTCCCTTGACTGACCATAATATCCTCCCTCGATTATTTATAACTCCCTTGCTTAAGGGGGCGTGACCTATTTTATGTTGTTCTAAAAACGCGGAGGCGAAGCTCACGATAGGAGACTTCTGGTTAGATTCTCTGCCTACTGTTGGACCCAGTTCAGAAGTGTATGTCTTCTTGAATATCTGTCACACGCTTAGACATGGCTGGGTTCCAATCAAGAGATGACTGTTTATTTTTTGGTTGAAAATTTCCCGAAGACACGAACGACCAAAGCATATCTCACTTTATATTTGCTCAGCTTCCTTAATTATCAAGCTTTGCTATCTTTCCGTCCAGCAGCTGCTTCTTTGTGTATGTGTTTGTTGTCGGGTGTGAAACAGTTATTCAACAGCCTTTATTATGCATTTCTAATAAATATTCAATTATGTTAGAAGTATTTCTCTATTTTACCATGGTTTATTACTTATTACATGTCCTATTACCTAATTAGTTTATATGTGCGTTCAATCTTAGGATTTCATATAACCCTTGAGCACCAATTTATGGGGGTTCCTCATTGGGAATATTTATCCTGCAATATGGGTATCACAGGCCTACTTTCCATGCACTCTAAGTGCCACATATTAAATATTCCTGATAATTAATAAGGAAGGAATGCACTGACCTCTGTATGCGTCATTTCACGTAAGTATTAAATATATTTTCTTTCTATGTTGCGTTTTTGTGACAATGGTTAACCTGCGTAAAAATACACCTGCTTTATACCTTGTTGAGGGTTCGGATGTTGCTTTCGGGATAGGGAGTCCAATCCCATGGCTTTGAGCCCTGTTTATGTAGTAGTATATTCTCCAAAGGTTGAAATCACTGTCTCCATATTTATGCGAAATGCCTAATTAGATTTATAATATATATCGTCAAATTTGTGTATATTAATATATATATTTTACTGTTTTTATATTTCAGAATCCCTTGGTATTGACAACTACTGATCTCAAAAAAACGCTGAAAGAAATTAGCGGTTCAGAAGCCTGGAAATAAATCGTCGAAGTTGCAATTATCCCACCCGATTCAGATGAAATGACAGACGAAGAAGATACCAGCGAGGAAGAAATTCCAGAAGAAACTGTTTATCAAGAAATGGCTGGGCGACTAGAACTACTTATTCATGAAAACTATCAGCAAAAGAAACTGCAGAACCATCAATATCAAGGGCCCCAAAACGCAGAAAATATCACTCCAATTTACTCCCCGAGTGAAAAAAAGGTCATCCAGTATATAATTATCGGATGAATGATCGAGCACAAAACAAACACGATAAGCTTATAGGCCTGCAAGGTTAGAGTGTTGTTGATATTTTTAAGGAATATTTCAAAGAAGATTTGCTAAAATTCATTAGAGATCAGATCATGATTTATGCTTAGCATAAAAATAATAGTAAATTTACTCTTGACACGAATGAGCTCAAAATATTTTTAGGAATTCTTTTGTTTAGTAGATACCACAGACTTCCACTTAAAAATATGTACTGTGGACAATCTTCACATGTAGGTGTACATTTATATATAATGCTCTTCTTAGGAAAAATTAAAAGAAATGAAAAAGTATCTTCATTTCAAAAATAATGCTCTGATTGATGAAACTGACAGAATGTATAAATTGAGGCCATACCTTGATGTCCCAAAAGAAAATATCTATAAAATTCTGATATAATGTTTGGTGTTAATGTAGTTCCAGTCATTATTTACACAATTTTTCGCCTTATTCTCGTAAAAATAACGAAACAAGCAATAAAACTCTTTAGCTAAGGTTCATTTCTGTAACAGAAGCCAGAGACAATGCGGTATGCTTTGACAATTACTTTACGAGAGTTGAAGCCTTAAAAGATCTTGGGAAAATCGTACAAAAAGTGTTCCCTCATACCATCCAATGTCATGAAAAACACTATAGAAAGAGGTCTTATAGATTATAGATTTGATAATAATAGCAAAATTTTGATCAGGAAGTAGCATGATAATAAACCTGTTTTTGTTGCCAAAGACTTCACTACAGTATACCCAACTGGTACTGCTAACCTGTATTCACAAAAGCTCCCAAAAATCATTTTAGTACGAAAATCCCCAAAGTTGTATCTAAGTACAATAAATCAATGGGTGGAGTTGATGTGTTAGATAAGAAAATTTCCCTCGACAGAGTGGGAAACCGCAAAACTTTAATATGGGTTCACAATATTTACACAATTGCTTGATATCGCTGTTGTAAACTGAACTTCAAAGAAGAACACTTTTTCAAGGAGAGCGAGTATGTGAAGACATCAGGTTATATCATGGAAATCACTTTGTAAAACCACTACAGACCCAACGACGTTGTGCACTGTGTGGAAAGAATATGCAGTAGGTGTGATGTTTTACTTCCTCCCTGAAAAGATTTCCTATAAAATAAAATAAAAAATAATAACCACCATTTTCTGTTGCTACGATAAGTGTTGTCATGGGGAATTTTCTAAAAAAAAAGTTAC
This sequence comes from Ceratothoa steindachneri, assembly GCA_963969495.1. Taxonomy (NCBI): domain Eukaryota; kingdom Metazoa; phylum Arthropoda; class Malacostraca; order Isopoda; family Cymothoidae; genus Ceratothoa; species Ceratothoa steindachneri. The sequence continues at coordinate 209,904,626 of OZ018318.1, forward strand.
TTTCTTAATTCTATTAGGTGAAAAGGAAAAAATGACAATATATTTGTAACTGAAAATATGTATTGTGTTCATGGTAATAAAAAAATAACAACAAATCCAGTGGTATTTAATTTCTACTTTCCCAATTTCCCAAAAATGGAAATTTAGTTTTAGGTCACAAAAAGTACAAAAATCTTCGTGTGATTCATGTATTATCATTCTAGGGGCTTTAAAAGATAAGAATAAGTCTTATATCACCAAAATTCTTAGTCATATTATTTCGGCCCTTAATGGGGTTAAATATCAAACTTATACAACAAAAATAATTTTAATCATATAAAAATAATTAATATAAAAGCTCTGTTTTATTGCTACTAAAGTTAACATGTTTTTAATTAAAAAAACAGTTCATGTACGATAAACTAGAATATGAAATAGTGTGCTCAAATCTATTAAACACACTATTTCTAAACAGATTTTATTAAAGTAATACTAAGGAAAACTAGAGTATTAAATAATTGTGTATAATTAAATAACAATTGTAAGATAAAATAAAAATATAAAACAATGAGGAAAATAAATCTAAGTAAAATGTACAAATTAAATATTTTTTGGCACTCATATTGAATGTATAAAATGAATTCCACTTTTACTCATGTTTCCTGCGACGTCTACGGTCCATTAATATAAAAAGGGAATTGGAAAGAGCCTTAGGTTAGAGAAGGAACGTTATTCGCAGTTAAAACTTAATGTGCATACGTAGAGTTTCTTCGCCGAATAATTTTCGTGCTCTTTGGAATAGGCAGATGCTTGGATACTCTCCTGGACAGGAACATCGTCCAGAGACTTGGCCCCGACTTTTCGACCTTCATGACGAAAAGGAGCGCCACCAAGCCGGACATTTGCTTGGCCAACTTCCTCTTACCCTTTAACTATCATATGAGCCCTGAAGTGATACCTTGTAGCGACCATATAAGAATTAATCTTCATATCAACTTTAACCCTATATTAATACCATCATATGCAAAAAGAATTACAGCAGGGCAAATTGGGATAATTAGGAGCAAATGCTAAGAAATTACATCCCAGGCAACCTCGACAATGTGATGCTCGAGGAAATAGACAAATAAATAGAGCCGCTAAAGACCCAGATGATCGAGGCTGACAGAGAATCGATTTCCAAAAGTATATACAGAACGATCTCAACATACAAATTGCCCGATCCTATAAAGGGTTTACACCGTGAACTGAAAGAATTGTATCAGGTGAGCATCAACACGGGAACATCCCGTGATATAATGTACAGTATGAAAGAGATAAAGGAAGAACTAAAAATTCTAATTTATGAATAACAAGAGCAGAAATGGAATGAAGCTATCGAAGAACTAGATAGCAGAGCAACACTGAAAGAATTCTGGACGAAAATCAGGAGAATGAGAGTAAAGCCCCAGGAGAAAAAGATGGAATTAGAAGACGGCCAAGGTAAAATTAAATCAGAGGAGAATGAAATGTAGGAGATTCTCAGGCAATACTGGAAACAAATTCTTAGTATTAGTGAAGAAGAAAATGAAGACTTCGACATAGATTTTGAAAATCAGATTATAGACGAGTTGAATGAGAGCATTGAGAGGACGCATCATAATCGCAAAGTGAACAGGCAGGAAGGAGGAGAAGAAAGGGTGTCGCTAGAAGAACTAAAAAGCGCGCTCCACTCCTTTAAGCAAAAAGCTCCAGAACGGTCAGGCTTGACTAAGCTAAACTTCAATTATAGCACCGATATGCGTGCGGCAAGGTTTACTCAACATCTTTAATGCCTGCCTAAATATAGACTATTTTCCTGACGCATACAAAACGGAAAAAAATCTTTATTCCCAAACCTGGAAAGCCAACGACGATGAAGGAGGCTTATCACCCAATATCCATTCTGGAAATTGGGGGGAACCTCCTAGAGAAAATAGTCAACAGAAGACTCTTCGAGCACTTGGAGGAAATTTGGCTCTGCAACGAACAGTATTACGGCTTCAAAAAGAAGAGAAGCACCGAGATGGCAATAAATGTCATCACGGAAAAGATTTTTCAAGCGAAGAAAAACAGGAGCTATATCGACATAGTATGCAGGGGCGTGTCAAAGGCATTTGATAAAGGATCGCTAAGGGAGATGCAATACAAGATCCTCCAGCTCGATTTGAGCGCAAAACTTGAAAAAATTATCTGTGATTATTTCATGGAGAGGTCGGCCTACATCAGTATAAGGCGCACAGACGGTCACGCCTTTGATCTACAGGCAGGATTGCCTCAAGGCGAGTGCCTCAATCCAACCTCATACTTGATATATACAGCCGAGATCCTAGAGCCAACCCACCCCTCTAGCCTGAATATCCAGTTCGCCGATGACATTAGGCACAACACCGATATCTTAAAGAAAAAATACTCGGGTAATTTCTAATGGCAAAATGGGCAATATTTTTTTTACATCGAAGTATATAATAATAATTGTACAACATTTGGTACTAACTTTTTTAAAGATGGTTGCCTCCCAATAACGTACAATTTAATTAATTTGTTTTGGAACAGAGAGAAGGAAAGAGAGCAACCACTCCATTTGACCTCTGGGCATGAATGTTTTTTTTCCGAACCAAAGCGGCAAAAAGTTTGCACTCTTGCGGTTGAAGCCGGTAGCATACTGTTCACATTCTTACAAATGTCAACACTTATTTTAATTTATTTTAATCTTTGAAGCGAAGCGAATTTACTACACCATAAAGGGATTATTCTATCCCTGCACTTTATCCCAACGGGTATTGGCAGACAGACAGTCCATTTTTAAGCAACTTTCCTTACTCTAACCGATTTAAACTTAGCTATGAAGGAGAAACAGACTCAGATAATAAAATATCCTAAACCAAGATTATAAATACATATAAGTTTAGCCATCTTCCTCCTGGGTAATTCTAGCAACCCTGTTACCTCACATTAAAGGTTAAATTCAGTAGATATCATGATGAGAAAATATTCAGAATGGTATCATGTTTCCCACTATAAAGGAGACTGAATATGAGGATATAAAAAACTTGCGTTCCTCTAACGTGGGTCACTTTCAAAGAGAACACAAACTTATACCCAATAAGTGAAGCCTCCTCTAATAAATATAACAAACCTATAACGCATTATTAAATCTGGACTCACAAAATTTATAAATGAATTTGCAAGAGAAATTATTTTCCTAAGATAAAGCTAAGACAAACAACCTTCCTTAAATAAAAGAAGGAAAAAATATCGTCTTTATAAAGGGTGTTCCAATAACTTAGACTTATTTTAAATGTTAGTTAACTGTAAGCATCTAATGATTTTTTTCTTTTTCTTTCAGATTTAAAAGCTTTAGTCGTTGGCAATTTTAACCCTCGAAAGATTAACAATCGAACAACGTGTTAAAGTTATCGAAGCCTATTACGAAAATGGGCGTTCAAACAGAAACACATTTCGGGCACTTCGCGATTTTGGGGGTCAACATAATCGACCAACCGTGAGTGCAATTGGCAAAATTGTTCATAAATTCAAACAAACTGGGTCGGTGGGAGATATGAAAACGCCAGTGCGTGCTCGTTTACGCCGTTCAGCTGAAAACATTGCTGCAGTGCGCGAGAATGTGGCCGAAAATCCAGACACCTTTATTCGTAATCGTGCGCAGGAATTGAACCTCTCCACAACAACGTTACATCGAATTTTGACACAAGAACTGAAGACAGCTGACCATTTGAAGCGCCGTACATTCGTCAACTGGGTGCACAAGCAAAGACAAGCCGATGATGATTTTTCTAAAAAATCATCTTTCGTGATGAAGCCCATTTTCATCTTGGTGGATTCGTTAATAAGCAGAATTGTCGCATTTGGGCTGATGAAAATCCCAGAAAGATTGTTGAAAAGCTACTGCATCCACAAAAGGTCACTGTTTGGTGTGTATTTTTTGCTAGCGGAATCATTGGGCCGTACTCTTCGAAAATGATGCCGGTACTTCTGTTACGGTGACAAACAGGCGATACCGTGCCATGATAACCAACTTTTAATGGCCTGAATTGAATTCTATGGATGTCGAAGATTTGTGGTTTCAACAGGATAGCGCCATATGCCACACAGCCAATGCAACAATGGCTTTATTGAATGAGAAGTTCCCAAGTTCGTCAAGTCACACGATCGTGTGACTTGACGCCTTTAGATTTCTTCCTTTGAGGTCATCTCAAAAGTAAGGTCTATGCCAACAAGCCAACAACAATTCAATGGCTGAAGGATGAGATAATAAGACATATTGGTGAGATCAATGAGCAACTATGCAGAGACGTCATAAAAAATTTTGACCATCTAGTGGAGGTGTGCCACCGAAGTCTTGACGGACATTCGGCGATATTATTTTTCACACATAATTGACATGACTCAAATAACATGATCCAATAGTGAAATCAATAAATTTTCACCAATACCACTGTTTTATTTACTGCTAACTTCGATCCGTCTTAATGGAACACCCTTTATAAACCAAGGAGAAACAAGCATCCATAAATGAAACAACTACAATAGTAATATTCCCTCCCCCTAAGATATTACTTCGAGAGAGAAAGCGAGCCGTTACCCACCCACCCACCCATCCCTAACTTCACCCTTTTGGACTTTCCGCCCGGTCACTGAGAAATTCACACCAAGGCATGACGCTGTGATTGAAGGCCATCTCCCCGCCGTCTTAATCTTCCCTCCCCCCACTCGCGAGATTATTCGTCTATTTATAGGTTAGCCAATTGCCCTTTTTTGGTCCCTTCGAGACAACTTTTATAGTTCCAGCCGCTGGTCGTTTCTGTCGACCTGCGAATTCCGGCCTCTTACACTTTCCCGTAAGGACACGCTCTGTTGCCCAGGCCGATACAAAAGGTTCCGGAAGGTCTCTCTCCTTCTACCTGATTTAGAGAAATCTGGGTATATATGCGCCTTGTCAAGGATTACCCGCAGATTCGCTTTGACGAAGCTTCCCCAAACAGAGATTCGCTTGAACGACGCTCTCGCCCGCGAAGTGTTTAGTGACGGTCGCAGGCCACGGAAGAGCTGGACATCACACTCGTTACTTCGGGTCAAAGAGAAAAGTCTCTTGAAGCAACGTCAGCTTTTCGCAACCGCCTTTCTCTCTCTCTCCCACTCAAATGTGTGGAGTTCTAATAATAATAATAATGATTCAAAACTTTTGTATGGAACCCTAAAGACCAAGGGTTTTCAAAATTTGTCTTCATAGCAACAGTATTTTAATATAACTATCTCTTTTTCAACAAACAAACTGTTTGAGAGAAGAGGTTAGGTTTTAAGGAACGACGGAGAGAGAAGTGGGGTGCGTAGTTAAACAGGTAGTTCATTCCACATCCCAGAAACAAATCTCTAGAAAGCACGATAACCTTGCAGCAGGGATCAAGAGCCAGTACAACGGATTCCATGGCAGAGGTAACTGCAAAGAGGAAATAGGGTGGCTGGTGGTTGGAGAGTAATAAAGGAGGCAAGAGGTGGTGGGCACTAATCAGGAGCTTGAGTCAAGTTAGAGTCAAGAAAAAATATAATATGTCTCATTGGGGTGTGTTAACATTCGATCAATCCTTCTCATTCATACTCTTTAGACTCCCATTTTACCTCTATAATTATATATTTCTTTGTGTCTTCCAACTTTCTTTCACACCGAACTCATATCCACCGTACAAAAAGATCAAACTTTTCTCTCTATTCACTTTTTACTCTTCACACCGTATGCCACTAATACAATCTTAAAATTCCTCAGATAAGAATTTTTTATTAAACAACACTGCCTCGCCAAATGACCGATTTTAGTCAGAAAGGTTGCATTTTCCCTTCGAAAAAATCCATTTTAATTGCTGGCCACGCTGAGTTAGGCGCACCGCTATGCCATTTTACATTTTGAATTTTAAAATAGACCAATCTAGGGTTTTTTGCTAGAATCTAGTGTAAAATATATTCAAATTTTGTGCCTTATTTATAAGAAAGTATAAGAAGGTTTGTGTAGCGAATAAACGCACATATTCTTGTAATCTACGACCATCGTCTTATTTATCCCTAGCACATCGACGATAATGGTCTTCAATATCTATAGAGCCGAGTGTTAGATTCTCAGGTGTCGTGTAAGTTCGATCCTGGCCCTGAATTTTTGTTTCTCTCTCTGCTAAAGAACGACGATTTACGAGTATGTGTGCGTTTTTGTTTAACGTAATTTGTGTTGCCGTCCTAAGAATCACAAGATCCTTTGCAGATCAAATTGTGAATCCAGGAACTGACAATGATGCAAGCAGCTTAGCTGCCTTACCACTCGGGCAAGTCTAGAGGTATGATACTAGCAATGGAGAAGATCGTGTCCTAATCCAACTCTGCCATGGTTCTGCAGGCGTTTCAGACTTCCGTCTAGGAATTTGAAAAATGTACGTAGTTCAGAACGAGCAATTTCCATAGAGCGCTTCTTTGTTAAGACAAGGACGAGAGGGTTTCTTGTTCCATGGTTTTCTTATGGGGGATCAGGTTGCCTTAAAGGCTGTGCGTAAGTATGTTGAGGGTTTCATACAAGATATGACGCTTACTGGAAGATATTTGGATGTTTTACTTTAGGAAAATGGTTGCAGAAGTTACAATAAAAAATAAATCGCAATATAAAAATTAAAACTTTCAAAACTTGACATATCGTTACTCTAGGAAAATCTAGAGGATCAAGGGATTCTAAAGTATTATTTGCTCTTATTAGTTGTGGTAGGGAACTTTATAATTACGATATTATTTTGCTTGTCAACAGATGACTGGAGAGCAATGATATCTAGCTACACCTTTACTTCCTATTTCTCTTTAAAATTCACTGCACTAAAGATTTAAGCAAACGGAGGCGAAATTCCTTGAGAAGCATGGAAATGATGAGGTTTTTTCGGAGTAGGAAGTACCACGTCTCTGAGATGGCTTCGCCATTAATCAATATCCCTTAAAAATAGGGAACTAACTCGCCTCTTTGGTCCTGGGGGTGTGAACGAATAAAATCAACGATATTTCCGGCAGAAAGAATACCCTTACCGCCCTCAGGGCCATGCCGTAAAGCACGAGTAAGTCCGGATATGGGCGACTCGCGTGGAACCTCTCCCAACAGAAAGTTTTGTTCTCAAGATCGCGATTTGTGATAGCAGAAATGGTGGGAGGCTGTAAGAACAAACGAAAGCAAAAAGAAACACAAAGGGAAAAAACAAAACATGCTCAATGGTCCGAGGGAGGCTTGCCTTCCGTCCAACGAGGGAACATGCGACCAACACCAAAGAGAGTTGAAAAAAAGTGGAGGAGGCCAGCATGATCCAAAAACTTAAATATTCCACAATTCTGTGCAAACAAACCCGTCCTAAGTACATGGAAAAATTGGTAGCGAAGATACCACAGATTGCAATACTTAAGAATGCGCTGAACAGTCTGGAAGACAACACAGTGGTCGCTACATTGGGCAGAGTAGTGCTCTATCCAATGGAAGTGGGTGTTGCGAATGTGTCCGACTCAGAGACGACAGAGAGTGACTGAAATCTGTGGAGGCATTCAGAGGTATCTATGTCCAAGGGAAGAGAGCTCTGAGCACTATGCTCCGCCCATGGCCGGGGCTCTGACTAGAGCGTTGCCAATTGGTTGCAATTTAGCCCATCTCTCTATCGTAAGTACTAAGCATATCAAGGTATAAGGCTTCAAGGGGTGGGGGTGGAGCATTATCTATCCCCTTTTACTTTCCTTTTCCAGATGCCCCGAAGCTCGCGGCTTCGTTTCCTGTACGTTTGACGTGTACATATAGTTAATGCAGCCGTCAAAGAAGGTACTCGCCGACCCTCTCGTGGTCAGATCGACATCCTGGCACTCGCGACTTAATCAAGGCTTGTAAGACCTGCGTCGTAGGATGCTCCTACTCTAGCTCTACTCTTTCCTAATTACAGTACACCTGAAAATTCATAAGTTCAACCAATTATTAATGAGACTATTTACCCTTCTCCGCTTCTATCGCCTCCTACATAGATTAATTATTTTGTCACAACAGAGTAAAGAGGTTAAAAATGGAAAGAAAGGAGAGAAAAGAAAATTGGCTACTAGAGGTAAAATGAGGCAGCAAAAAGTGAAATATTTGTAAAGGTGCTCCCAGGCCAACCAAGAGAGAAAAGTAAAACTCTTCCTCTCCAAGGACTAAGAAAATAACCAGATAATTATCTAATTTTTTTTTACTCAGATATGGGCCCTACACTACCTAACCGCATAATTTATCGAAAAACTAAGAAAATTAGTTATCTTTGAGTGAAACAATGCATTTATGTATATCTCCGTATATAAAGATCTCAATATCTTGTACAGGCTCACCGACCAAATTTCGGTAAAATTTACGTTTATGCGACTTAATTTTATAATGTTTCGTCTATGTTCGATAAAGTATTATACTACCTTTCAGGTATCTTCTCTAGTTAGTGAATTATGAAGTTATTAATAGGAGTTGGTCCGCGTAAAATAAAGAAAATTTAAAAAGACTGACCACAAAAGAATTGCTCAAAAATTGTATAAGAGGACTAACACAGAATGCAAACGAAAGTTTTCATTAAGAAATATGAGCAGAGTGAAAAAGACTAAATTCGTCGGGTTGAAAAGATTATAAGTCATCGCTAAACATGCTACTTTTGACCATAACCAAGGTTATGAACAAGCAAGTCTATTGAAAAAGACCAATTTGAATTCAAGCAGCCTACCTGGATTTTTAAAAGAGCAAGACAAAGATATCAATAGAAATAGATCTTTGTCAGTAACTCCGAAATACAAGAAACAGAATATAGTCCATGATCTTATTAAATCTTTATGAACCTGGCAACAATGAGCAGTGAGGTAAAGCTCTTGTACCCATCTCTACTGAGATACATTCAGAGGGGGACCAGAAACTAATAAGAAAAAAAAATTATTAGACAGAAAACAGAAAAATATGGAAGCTTATACTATGGAATGCTGTGAATAGCTAATGACGTGCCGTAAGTGTTTATTTTATGTTACTCTTTTTTTACTTGCATTTCTCTCCAATGTTAAAATATTGCTGAATGAAAGACTAGCGAGTCATTATTTATTGGCGAATTTTAATCAAATAAAATTCATCCTTCAGTTTCGTCTATATCTCTTATAATCACTTGGTGACTTCCCTATAACAACCATTCTTTCCTAAACCACTCTATATATTCCCTTCCAAGCTCAAGCAGTAGGCAAACCCTGTTTATCGAAAACCTATTTCATCAAATCCGTATATTAATTTATTCCTTTTGATGCCATGATGTGGGAATCAAAATGCCACAGGCGAAATCGATGTTCACAGCAGTATATGTGCAAGTAGTTATCTGCCTTTAGACCACATTTCCTTTCCTAACACTGGCCTGCGTTTCGAAACTGTTTTCCGACAGATTTAGAATCATTTTGAATGCTGAATTTAAGAATATTATTAATTTTATTTGGGCAGGTCTGGTTTTCAAGAGACGAGTATGCTCGATTTATATTAGAACGTATATTCCAAAATAGCGCTATCATTCAACCATTTATTACTTATTTTTTTATCACATCTAGTGATGAATAACCATACATAACCTATATTATTTATCAATTAAGGTCTAGTTTTGCATTACAATGGATCTTACGTCTCAGAATCATCCGAATAGGTTTTGATACATCTGTGAACATGTCGCTTTTCCAGACTGTCAAGCAGAAATCAGGGATTTTGTGGTAAAGGAATATTATGCTTAGTTTGGAGTAAAACTAGGGGACCAGGATAATCTATTTGTTCGCCATATTTTTTTTAAAACATGTGTGTAAAATCTACTGGATTGGAGTAATAAGAAAAGGAATAGTATGATAATTGGTGTTCCAATGGTGTAGTGGGAAGGCAAAAATCACGTTATCGACTGCTACTTCTCATTGAGTATATCTCAAAGAGGATGATAACAGTGCTAAACTCATTTTCTAAACTTGGAATTATAAAGAGCATGCTGAAACCTGCTCGGAGACTAAAAAATGGTACCAGGTTTGATTGGATTCCAGCGAGGTTTTACCAAGTTTTAATTTCATCTCTGTATTTGGGACAGTAAGGATACTACAGCACATTGCCACAAGAAGCACTAGCTACAAAGGATTGAGTCCTCTTTTGGAGGGTATAATGTCAAGCATGAACAATTGATAAACCCTGAAACGGTGTTATTCCTTCCATTGCATTGAATATAGATCTCGTGAAGCAGTTTGTTACAGCCTTTACTTACCTTCAAAATCTTTTTCACAAACTCTCTGAGTCAAGAGTGAAGTGAAAGCTACTGGCTTTGTTTCATCAGAACACAAATTAGGGTAATGATTGTCTTCATAAATCCCTAAAGAGCTTAATAAAATTAAAAAAAGCCTAAAGGTGTTTTGCTCCAGCCTGTCCTAGCTTTTAAGGACACCATATGGCTGACAATTATATAGGGTGCAGGATCTCCTTGAAGGTGTACATGCCTGATGACCATCTTGAAAAGTTAAAGGAAAAGATGGTAGCATAATCACAAGACCAAGCAGTGAGCTTATATGAAGATATCCTGAAATTTGAACATAGATACCAAAGAATATACAATGAAAATGTGATTTTGGTGGTTTTTAATGGGAAGTAATTTACATTAAACACGGAAATCGGAGAAATCTGTTCATTTATAACTTTTTCACTTGTTTTTATATATTTCTTGAGTAAGTTTGAAGAAAATTCTATAAATTTAACTGGTGTTTTTTGTGTATTTTTAACCCTAAAATGGATGAAAAAAAGAAAATTTGCCTATTTTTAGTAAATATTCAATTCTATAAATCACAAAAGCACATTTTAAAACAAATAATTGCTATTTTCTGTTTATTTTTTGGCAACAAAAAGAGTTGGACAAAAACACATACTGCCTAGGGATAAAAATTGCGGTATATATTGCTATTCTAGCAAATAAAAGGAGATATTTCACGCAATACATCTTTGGAAAAAGATTGAAATAAGTTTTAGCAAACCAAAAGAGATCCAATAGATTTTTTCTTTAAAACAATTTAAAATAGGATAAGTATACCGAGATAAATGTATTGCAAAAGTGATAGATTCCCTAAGAGAATGAAAGAACACATATGCGATGTATATTATAGAGAAACTTACCTACTAGCCTGTTTCACATAGGTTTGTGAAAACCATGCAATTGATTTTGGTAATACAAAACTAATTTATAATTTCAAAAATTAGATTCATAGACGCCTAGTTAAATAACTTATAATAAAGGAACTTCAAATCGACCAATGCTCAGTTCAACACTAATCCTCAAATGATAAGAGTACTCCTTCGACCTCTGATCCAAAATGTTTTCGTGCACAAGCCTCATGTCATGATTAAATGCTGACTTGTAAATTTGTGTATCTTTGGTTAAGCATTTTTTCCGGAAGGCATGAAAAGGCAGGCCTTGATAGACAAAGAAGCGGGCATCCCGATGCAACCACCGTGCAATCAGAGAGGGTCTCTGACTGAACCCTCTCTGTGCATCCGGAACAAAGATTAACGAGGAGTCAGGATAACTGACGACGAAACTGATTCTCAGACACGAGCTAGAACCGATGCTGATGGGCAAACCACGATAAACAAAGGCACAGAATTCGGTGTTTCTTGTAACATGGCACCCCACTTAACAGAATTTTATAAACATCCGCCGGTAAAATTGGCATTAACGAATTGATAGAACGACAAACGTAGCTTAGATAAGCATTGACTTCAAGAGTAAAAAGTTCCCCTCACCGAAATAAACCAAATTATTTTTTTAGTTGAGAAAACTGAAAACTCATAAAACAAATGAAGGTATTTTTTGCTAAGCGCAGAACATTGAGCGAAGAAAAGGGCAAATGAATGGAAATAGTTAATAAAGAAAATAGAATAAATACGGTAATATATAACGAAAAAGACATAGGACAAAGGAGACAGAAGTTTTACTGTTCATTATTCAAATGGACTAGAGAAAAGAGGGCGTAGCATAAGCCTTCATAACAACGTCCTTCTAAGAAAAAAAGAAAAAGCTACTAACATTAGGCCCAACCCAGCCGGGAACAAATAATGTATCCATTCCTTTGAATAAAATAACTAAACCTTCAATAAACTCTTGGGCTCCTCGAAATACGCCATACATTGAAATGCACGATAGGAACAAGCAGTCAGGAAATTAAGGAGATCACGCGCGCTTAAGTTCTGTTAGAAGAGGTCATTACGTCGGAGTTTCTTTCCAAATACTTAAATTTCTATGCATCTCTCTATGATAGATAATTATTTTTTTATAGGAATACAATGCCTGTAAGGGCATTTTGTTATTCATATTATTACAATTATTATTAATAATTATTGATACTACTATTTATATTAATTTAATCAAAATATATCATTGTATGAATGAACGTGGGCATCCACGTTTAAAAGGAAATGCAGCGGGGAGATAGATTTTTTGATGCCCATGGCATCAAGTCCTTTACATTATCTGGAATTTCTCCAGACTAGAAAGCCAAGAAGGAAGAGAAAGAACTAATAAAGATAGAATAGAAAAGAAAGGATTAATTTAAACTTTAATCAGTGACGATATTCAACATACTTAATCATTCTACGTATAAATGAACTGCTTTTACAATAGAAGCTAATAGTTGGTTTGGTATCTATGTACTTAAATTTACCCAATACATATATTATGTTATAAAAACTAAATTGCAAATCTCTTAGTAATTTGAATTGAAATAAATGCAACTGATTTGTTTGAGAATTTTGCTTTTTTGCTTGAGATTCCTAATTATTTGCCCACTCGGGAGCAAAGACCTCCCCAAGAAATTTCTAATAATGACGTCATTTAACTGTACTTCTTTTATTCCGAAACAAAAGTAGTGAAAATCTCCTCAAGTACTGCTATAACCAATTTACGGAGATTAAATATCCAACCTGTCTTCCTTCATTTTTATTTATACTTTACTAGTGACAGAATGCAGTTTAAAGGATGACCTTGAATATCTATATGAATTAGAGTATGTAAGTTTGAGGTTGATGTTTTGTAGTTTCCATAGTGCTCTTAGAACTGAAAGTACTTACTAAATTAAAGACTAGTTCTTTCTTTGCCTCTCTCTAAAGTACGCTTGTACCTTCTGCAGATGATCAGAGGTACCATAATTTCTTCTAAAACATTGGCTTTTTGGTGGCTGAATGCTGTCGAGTGTTTCTATTATTTCTTTGATCGTGAGTTTTGTAAGTATATACCGTCCTTTTCAAAGGTTTTGACTACAAAATTTTTATATAAGAAAAGTAATAGAATAATCAAACGTTGTATTTTGTTTTAATATCTTTGCATCAAAATTTGAAGCTGAAATATAGAACACAATTATTAAAATTTATTAATAAAAAAAAACAATTAATGTGCGGAATCAATGTGTACAATGATGTGCTTTGATTTTAGGACTGCTTCACTTTCTTTTTGCCAGGCTGGAGAAAAGATTTGTGAGGATATTATATTTTGACTAACATTGCTCCTTTTTTGTTTACTAAACACCAGAAATTGCCCCAAATCGGATTGCTCTGTTTATTAAATGCGAGTTTGATTATCTCTCAGAAATTATTTATTGGATAAAATCTGGTGAATTCTCGGTTCAATGTCCCGAAAATTCGATGTTATTTTCAGCCAACAACTTTCTCTTTGTTTTTACTTTGTGATTAAGTGTGTCATTATGTTGACAAATTGTTATCTTCCCAAAATTGGTCCTGAGCTGTCTTTAAAAGATGCTGATAAGGCAAACTTTGGTACCATTTTGAGTTCATGGAAGTGTTATTGGGCAAAATTGTTAGGGCTTGAGTTCGATTAGATAAGAAGCAGTCGCAACCATGGATAGTTCCACAATGCTTCCCCCTTGGCGTGACACAGAACTAGTAAACGCGATCTCCTTCTCTCTTTTTTTTAACGAAAGATCTTCTAGAAACTTCAAACAAGCGGAAGGCGCCTTCATCGGATAATATGATTTTACCCTTGTGTTCCTACAAAAGTATTCGTAAGGATCTTCTTGCTGAGATGAGGCTTCTTCGCATATCTTCTCGACCTGGGACGTTTATTAAAATGTCTCAGCCGCACTGAGCGCTTTAAGGCGTTTACATCTGCTTGACATTAGAAGCAGCCGAAACATTGAGCTGGGAGCCTTCCTCAAGGCGATCTTGGCGCTCATTTGAAGTTCTTGGGAATCCAGAAGACTTTTTCAAAGGAGTGTAAACAGTGGTTTTAAAGTCACAAATGATCCTAAAGATGTAATACCTTTATCAACTTCTCATCATATTTCAGGCTATTTTGGTACAGTACAACGATGGTTGTACGTTTTTCTTTGAAAAGAGCAATTTCTGGAATTGAAAAGGAGCGAAACATTCAATTTTACAATTAAATATTTCTACATATATTATAAGGTGAAACATCATTCATTTAACCCATATTTTAATTATTAAACTCTTTTGGTCGAATAATATAGCTCCAAGGACTGAAAGAGCTCCTACAGTGAGGACAAGGGCGGGTTTTTTATTTAACGACAGTTTTGCTCTAATTAATTTTAAAATGCAAATGTTGACATTTTAATAAACCTGTAATAATTTCAACATTGGAATATTTTTTTTCTACCACGTAAATTTTAAAAATTAATAAAAAAAATATATATTAGTCTCAAGAAGACTTTTTCCATGACTGTAGATTTACTCTAGAAAATATTCATGCCCCTACTTAATATTATAATTTAGCTATATATAAAATAAAAGCTTTGTTACAAAGTAACTAAATCTGATGAAAGTAAAAGGAATTTAAGAATATACAAATGAAAAAACTTTATCAAGTTTGTTAGAAAAATAATGGAGTAATAACACTTTTTAATAAAATCCGTAACTAAAATGTTTACATAAGATATTATTTTCGCATCCGCATGTTTAATTCTTATGCTATATTATGATAGAACTTCAAAGTCATACGACAAATTTTGTTAACTTCTATTAATAATTTGGAATAGAGAGGAATAGTCTAGAAGGTTATAACAAGTCTTTCTTCGGCATCGCAAACTCAAGAGTCATATTCTTCAAGCAATCATCATATCGAAAGGAATTGTGCTCTTTTCTGATATCAAATATAAAATAATTAAAAAATTAAAATCAATAGTGATCTATAAAAAGATACAAAGAACTAAATTTCCCTAAATATACAGTGTAGTCATTAATAAAAAAGTTTAGGTAATGTAGGACAACTGCAAATCTCCCTCGTTATGGCCGACCTCCAGAAATTCCAATCTGTACGGTTCAGAGCATCCTTAGGTCTGTTAAATATAACTCAAATATGAATATAATGGAGATGAACAATTAGTTAGAAAAAGAAGACGTTCGAAGAAGATATTTTGTAAAAAACATTCATTTAAAAGATCGTCTGAATTATGCGAACGGTGATTTGGAGAAAAATTCACCTTTTGAAGCCGTGTACTATATTATATATATATATATATAGTCAGATAAAACGAAAATTCAAGTGTTCGGCAGAAATGATATCAGGTATATTGGGCGAAAAAAGTAAGGCTGCTTCTCTGCGAGAGATACAACGAGCTACAAGGAAAATAAGTACCCTAGAAGACCTTACGGTCTATACAAGGATGGTACCTTTGGCGCAATCCTCGAAGGGTTCCGTTGGCAACCTCGAAGATTACTTGCGAGGATCTTAACGGTGATTTCGCAAGACTTTATCTAGTCTTGACTTGAACTGGTCAACAGATTGACTGTTGAAAACCTCCTTCGGAAGTGCGTTTGACCTACCACATATACTGTATGTAAAGAATTTCCTACACAGATCACGGTGGTATCGCTTCAGTTCAAGTTTGTAGCCGTGATTTCTTGTTTTCCCGTCACTGAGCGAGAAAATATCCAAGTAATCCAGTCTTTCGATGCCTCGAAGTATTTTAAACACTTTGATAAGCTGACCACATAGTCTCCGGGTCTCCAACGAGAACATATCTAATTCCCTTAATCTATCTTCATAACTTTTATGTCTGATAGAGGGAATCAGTTTGGTTGCCCTGGTTTGCACGCGTTCCAATCTCACGATGTCCTTTCTAAATGAAGGACTCTAAAATTGTACGGCATACTCCAGGTGCTGTCGTACGAGGGAGGAGGAAGTTGTACAAACACAGTACTATCTCCTTGTTCCGATATCCAAACTGTCGCTTTATATACCCTAACATGTTTTGGGCTTTCTTTTCCACTTCAATACACTGTTTCTAGAACTTCAGATCACTGATGATAGTTACACCCAAGTACTTCTCATTGTCGGTGGATTCAAGCTTAAAGCCCTTAAGGATATAGAAGGATTGCCGATTTCGGTGGCCGATATGCATCAATTTGCATTTGATTATGTTGAAAGGCATTTTCCACGTATCAGACCGCTCCCCAATCTTCCGAAGATCATCTTGCAGGCTCGCAGTATTTACATCCTTTGCAACGTTCACACCAAGATTGGTATCGTAAGCAAATTTAGAACTCTTTTCAACCATGTCACCGTACATGTCGTTGAAGTAAATGATAAATAGTAGTAGTCTTACGACAGAACCTTGAGGCACTCCGCTGTTAACGGGCACCCACTCAGAAGCCTGTCCATTTAGCACCACCCGTTGCCGTCTGCCATTCAGCCAGTTCTCTATCCAGCCTGCTACGTTTCCATCTATGCCCAGCGCTCGCACCTTCCGGAGAAGGCGGCGGTGTGCTACCTTATCAAAGGCTTTCTGAAAG
The DNA here is from genome assembly GCA_963969495.1 of Ceratothoa steindachneri. Classification (NCBI taxonomy): domain Eukaryota; kingdom Metazoa; phylum Arthropoda; class Malacostraca; order Isopoda; family Cymothoidae; genus Ceratothoa; species Ceratothoa steindachneri. The sequence goes on from OZ018318.1 coordinate 209,921,457, forward strand.
TCTAAGTAAACCACATCCACCGCCTTGTCCCGTTCGTGCTCAATGAAGACGAAGTGGAAGAATTCCATAAGGTTCGTCAGGCATGACCGTTGTCTTCGGAGAGGCCTTGGTATACTTTATAAACCTAAAGGGACGATGAAAAAAAGAGTAATGCAGAGAGATTAATAAAGATTATCTAAAGAGTGACTTTCAAAAGCTTGGTCTAGAAATAAGATCAATGTATTAACAAGACAAAGACCCCGTCAAATGCATCGGAATTGGTTTCCTTCTGATTGAATGAAGCTAAAATCAGAGTTTTGGAATGACCATCATAGATGGAAAATTTAAGGTGATGCAAAGTTTTGTCAACAACTGAAAGCCTTCATCCATGCAAGATACCCTAATAGATCAATGAATTAGATGTTTTGTAGAGATATGAGTAGGACAGATATCCTTCTTAACTTTGATAAAACTTATTCCAAAACTATCATAATCTATTGAGGAATGTCATTAAAAAAGAAAGTTATAATATTGAATATTATTTAGCAAATTGTTCAGAGAATGAATACTTTTTATTGGAAATTTCATTAAAATATTATTATTGCTTTTTTATCATATTTTCTGAAATTTTGTTGGTGTGTATAGTAATAAATTGGCCTCAATTCCTGTAAATTTAGTTAACCTTGAATAAACAGTTAAAAAATTATGTCGAAAAAGCGTGAAAATATTTATGGTGATGAATACTTTCTTGAACACACGTATATATTGTGATAATAGAAATATTGGCCTTTAGTTCTTTAAGAAGTTTTTTGTTTTATTTTAAAAAAGTAGTAGAACAGAAACGTTTTATTATGTCAGTGGATTCTATTTTAACTTTGTAAACAATTGATAACGTTAACTAAACTTCCATACTAAGCTTTTCTAAGGTCAATTACCATATCATTCTTCATAAACGAATTACCATTTTTCATACTTTTAATTCCGTGCCAAATTTCGTCCTTCTTCACAGGTGGAATTTCTTGGTCATTTAATGCAAATCGGTCATCTGATTTTAGGAGGTCATTGTTATCATATAGTTCCTGATAGAATTCTTCTACTATTTCAATGTTTTTCTAAGTTTGTAATTTCTTTTACTTGCTTATCCAATAAGGACTTCATTTGCTTTCTGCCAACTATTAGGTTTTTTTCATGTTTTGAAGATTTATTGATTTCATCACATTTTTTTTACCATACATGTATTTTATGTTTTATGGTCTACCCTGGGTTGTTTTTTAATAAGCTTTGTGAATTGGGTATATTCGATCTTTTCTCTAATTAGTCCAGCTCACCTCATTTTTTGCCTGAATGGATAAAAATATTCACAAATCATCTTACTAATTAAACGTCTTCCATCCTCTAATCAGTTGCTCCCACAACTACAGCGAACCAGATTCCTTGAATGAAGTTTCATGTATCATGAAGGTACTTCGATTTTCCAATTTCAAACTGAGTAAGGATCATATTGAGTTTTCCCATATAACGCACGCCCTTATGTGTAATATTTGTTTCAGAGGATTGAATTCGATCTGTTGGTGCAAGTCCTGTTACGGTTTTCGTTTTCTTCATATCATACTAGTAATCAAGACGAATCCTTTCTTCTCTATTCGTTGCAATCCTAGTATTTTTCTTTTTTATCCCATTTAGAGAGATTGTCCGGTAAAAAGGTATTGATTTAAAAGATGTGATATATTCTCTCTGAAGAGCTAGTTAAGCTCCACTAGGTTGATGAGGGCTTTAGTAGAAGGCAGGGCTATATTTTTAAATTGCTGCTGATTGTTAATTTTGAACAAAAAACTTTTCCTTCAATATATTATTGGTACAAATGCTCATCCATTTTAATTCCCACTTTCTTTTGTCTGTTGATTGGGATGCCGTTGAATTTGCGCAAGTTTGTTCTAAACTTTTATAATCTCTCATACTCATTAATATTTCTGATCTTCGCAACAAAAGAATATGAAGCCACGATGGATTACTGGATAAAGTAAGTCCAAAGGAAAAATACAGAGAAGAGAGAAAGGAAGTTTACTCCAAGGAAAATTGGTCTATTAGCCGAATTTTCCAGTGACGTTAATTCCTTGAAGCATGGTATTATTAGGTAGGAGAAGAGTATTTATTTCGCTAAACTATCCTAGCAGATTAAGTTTCCATTCTTCTTGGCAGGAGAAAATTGCATCGTTGAACTATTACTACTGGATCTCCAAATTAATACAGAAATCTAACGGTTGGTCAAATGCTATTGATACTTCATATTAAGTATTTGGAACCACATATGTCGCAGATAATTAAAGGTTTACAAGAAAATGTTACATTTGTTATCAATTGCGAGTAAAATTTTCGGGAAGTCAGATGTATTCTCATTATCCGAAAATATAGTGGAAATAGCGCCACCGTATTCCTCTATTGGTATTGGTTATACTGGGGATATACAGATAAATGGAAAAGAATGAAGGCCAAGGGTTATATCCTGTTATTTCCTTCAGCCGCTACTAGTACCGTGCATCTGGAATTAATAGCTAACGTGGATTAGGAAACCTTTTTAGGGGCCTTTCTTTAATTATGGCTAGATACTCTCATCTTAAGAAAGTGTATAATGATAATGCTGTGGTACACTAGTTTCAGGGAAAGGTTAGTACGCTTGACAAACAAGAGCCTTAAATCGATCTAAGCTAATAATATAGTTGTAGGGTATGAAACTTCTAGCATCTTAGCAGAGATAGAAAATTTGGTGCCCCATAATCCACTCACGTATTTGACAGAATATGCCGACGCCCTATAACTGGAAACCATTACAAGCGTAATTATGCAATATTCCTGAATACTGTGCACTATAATGTAACTCGCAAAAATTACGTCCAATAAGTAAAATCTAAAAAAATTACCTAGCAAACATTAATGGGGTCGGAGCTCCACGGGAAGAACATGGATGTGACGTCACATCAGACACGTTCTCTATGCCAAAAGTAAACTGAATCAAATCCATATTTTGATACGAAGTTCTTTTTGAAGGTCTATTCAATGTACGGTCCTTATCCACGTATGGTCCGTGTCCACATACGGTCTGTGTCCCCTCACCCTATATATATATATATATATATATATATATATATATATATATATATATATATATATATATATATATATATATATATATATATATATAATTTCACCATGGATGAGAGTAGATAGAATGCAGAAAAATTCATCTTCATTTATTGGGTATAAACAACGTTTTGAGCTGTCCGCTCTTCTTCGGGTTCTAGGATATAAAGGAATATATAATTTACAATGAATTATAATATTAAGTGTGTTGACAAATATCTACAAAAGGAAAAACTTTTTTCCTAGAATGCAAAACCTAAGAAAATAAATAATTTATAATGAGTTAGAATTTTAGGGAGAATCATTAAAACACTCACCATCGTTGATCTGACTCCAGAGAGAAGTGGATAGGGGGGATTGAAGTGGACATAGGTAAGATTGTATTGGTAGTAGAGTTATGTCATAAGTAGAGGAGCAGGGGCCGCGTCACAATTAAGACTAGGGAGAAGGGATTTAATATAAAGGGATTCTAGTATTCTTAAGCTTTGCTCATTGTTATCTTGATCTATTATTGTGAAATTATCTATAGGTATATCTGCGTGGCATTTGATTGCATGTGCTCTGATAGGGGATGGTTCTTTACGATTAAGTGTTTTTTCAGTAAGAGCGCTGACGCCCATGTGTGAGGAGAACCTAGCTCTCAGGGAGTGAATCATGCTGCCTATATATCTTCCTTGGAGACACTAAGGACAAATTCGTAGAAAACACCACTGCGCATCCATAAAAGAGTTTTGTCCTTTTGACTGAACCAACTACCAATATTGAGTTTGTTAACCAATACTAATTTGAAATTTGTATGGTAAAAATATCGTTTAAATAACTTAGAAAACTTTCTTCTGAATTCTCTATTAAGAGGAACGATTTCGGGAAGAATAAAATATTTTAAGTCTTTAGGAACATCGAGGGAAGGATTTGGAGGTAAATATTGTGAATTAAAAAAATTATAAATAAGGGTATTTACTACTGACAGGGGATAGTAATTATTCTTTAAATAGGATCATAGGAATTCAAATTTTTCATGCATTAGAGAGAATGAAGATGACAGGTGGAAGCCACGGCAGATGAGTACAATGATGGATCTCAGTTTGTATGATAAGTCGCAAAAGCTATAGAAATTTGTACCTATATTATTGAACGTACGTTTTCTATATATGGATGTTGTTAAGCCTTGATTTGATTTTTTAATTAAAAGGTCTAATAAGGGAGACAAATTTCTTTTTCAGTTTCCATAGTGTATTTAATGTTAGAATGAATGGAATTGAGATAATTAAAAAACTGCGCTATCTCCTCTGATGGCGCGTGTGGCCTTTGACCAACAGGAGCGAAAAACAAGATAACATGCACATCACGGTCTGCTGACCAAAAAATGCGTGCCCTTACTTATTCTGATTTATGACCTTAACACATTCAAAACTTTTAATAATTTCCGAACTAACATTGGGAGGTCCTTAGCAATTCTATCATTCGAAAGAAAATGTAAAACAATATAAGGTTTTCAAATTTCTTTAGACTTCTTCGAAGAGCTAGGATTTTATTTCAAAAACACAATAATTCCCAGGCAAACCTTGAGAACACTTTTGCAATTTTATCATTCGAAGGAAAATGTAAAACAATATAACTGCTTAAAATTTCTTTAGAATTAGCCAAATATTTATGATGTTATTGGCAAAACAAAATAATTCCTGGTCTAACCTTGGGAAGACTTTGGCAAGTAAATCATTCGAAAGAGAATGTAAAACAACATTAAGGTTTCAAATTTTGTTAGAATCGCCCGGGTAGGTATGATGTTATTGCCCTCCAAAATAATTCTCAGGCTGCTAACCTTGAGAGGACCATTGCAATTATATCATTAGAAATAGAATGTAAAACAACATAAGGCTTTCAGATTTCGTTGGAATTAGCCAAATAGTTGTAATTTTATGGCCAAAACAATATAATTCCCAGGCTAACCTTGGGAAGAGTTTGGTAGTTAAATAATTCGAAGCAAAATATAAAACAACATAAGGGTTTCAAATTTCGCCAGAATCGGCCGAATAGTTACAATGTTATTACAAAAATAAAAAAAGGCAAAACGGGGACCGATCGACCTATATAGTGAAATGGAGAGTTGCTCACGACTAAAAACTCATTTAATGAGAGGCCCTGACATATGTGAGGTTCTGCTCTGTGAACTTGCAAATTTGTTCTTTCTCTCTGACTCACCGGCCTAGGACACCTCAGGGACCGAGATGCTGATCTTGGCCTAGTTCTTTGCCGATAAGGTAGCGGATCCATCCCATCACAGAGCCTCAGTTGCGGGTGTGGATTTACTTTCCCTTATTGACTTCTTTTTTTATTCCTTTTCATTAAAGAGGCGGGCGGGAAGTCAACTCGTTTCTCTTTATCCCCTGAAGGGGCCAAAGGCCGGACAAACTGGCCTAAGCAGGATCTTCCTCTGAAATGGAGATGGGCTTGCCTGTCAAAGGGATCTCAGATGCCATCTGATGTCACTTTGACAGCCAAGTCCTTCCTCTCATTGTGAGGCTTCGGTGGCCCAAGGCGCCCGAGCAGAAGCTTGGATATGGGTGGATCAGGTTTAGTTAGGGTATCAAGCCCAGGGTGGCCTGGATGGAAGATTCAGCCATCTTGTGCTTAGTCACTACCACAGCCATTTTGATCGAAGGGCAGGCCTATATATAGCATATTCTCCCTCCTATGTATCACCGTTCACAATCGAGGACTGCTCATTTCTGTGGTCTTAGACCAGAGGACTAACCTAAATCGGGGGAGAAAAGCACATTGAGGAATATCTACTTTCTGAGATTGGGTTGGTCGAGGTTCGCTACAACGATGGCAAAGGGGATGCTTCTTTGCCTAATGGAAATGGTATGAGGGTAGCCTTTCCACCATTTAAAGCTGTGTCTGGTATTACCACATCTTACCCCAAAACCGAGTAGGGGCGCGGCAGCGCGTTAAGGCATATTATCTCTTTACAACCGCTCTCGGTTGTCCACTAGTCTCTTTATTCTAACCATGTAAAGAAAACTAAAAAAGAAATGGAGAAAAGAGAGATACTATGCCCAACCTAATGATTTAGGAGGTTAATTGAAATGTCTCAATAGGATAAAAGAATTCCAGACTGTGATCCTATAAACATCTATTACCTACTGCTTGGAGTTAAGATAGGCCATGAGGGCCCGGCTTCCCGTTCAGGCGCATTTTCTCTGGAGCTTGAACCATAAATGAAGGTATTGACATAGCCACCTTATATGTGTACTATAAGCCGGTAAGCCAATTCAACGGCTCAGCATACCACTGCTTAATACCTACTTCAGCCAGCATACCTTAGGACCTCACAGTATGTAGAGACATCACAGTTTGCACTGCTACTTAACTAAGGACCGATAAAAGGACCCAAGTGTGCCATGCAGCCAGAATCTGCCTGGAGAGAAAAGCAGGTTTGGATGGGAGTAGCCTGGCATTTTTTTAAAGTGAAGTGAACATAGGTGGGTTCACTAGCGAGTAGGGTTGAAGTTTAGCTATTATTATCATACCCCACTCTAGGTTACCCCGGAAATGTGCGCACTCCTCCCAGGAAACATCTCTAGCGAATTGACAACGGCACCCCTAACGGACTGCACATCCTCCTATGTTAAAGGGCTAATCGTAAAGAGCTAGCGAAGGTGAAGCGACCCAACCACGTATCCCCAGGCTCCCTTAGATAGATGATGTTAATCCATTGAGGGGGCTTTCCTAGTTTGAACTCAGGTCAGGAGGATGTGCAGCTCTTCTGGTTACTATTGTGACAGTCTACACAGTATACTCACCCCCATCATTGGTTAACATCTCTGAATTCTCCCCCCTTTTCTATTTCTTCTCTTCCCGCATCTTTATTTTCCTCATTTATCCTTTTTCGCGCAAGGAAGTCAGGTGAAATCTGGAGGTTCTTTTAATTTCATGGCCCAAGTACATGCCAGAGGATCTAACGTTATTCCATGTCTCTCACACATCATCACTTTCTCTATCTTCACCACTTTCCTTTTAGATTTTTCCTCACAAACTTAAGTAAATTAATGCATCGTTGTTACATATTGCGCATTAAATTTGGTTAGTTATGGAGATAATTTCATTCCTGAGATTAAGGATAGAATACCTGACATTTCTCTTAAAAGTTTTAATTTTTCTTGAATTTATAGCGCAATAGCACTGAAGCCGTGTCAAGGAGAAGATTTGAAAAGAGAGATTTGTGGAGTTATAAAAGGCTTAAATATGTAGAAGATTTATAGCCGAAGATCTTCCTACAGGCATTGGTGCCGTGAGAACAAACTCTGGGTGTTGGGGCTGAGATAGCAAACGGGGCTATAGATGTCACCTCCCATCCCTTTGGGAATTCCTCGTGAAGACTTAACCCGATTCACGTCCTGGCGATATTTCACCGGAGACCTGAATAATTCCAGGGAATCCTCACTTACGCTGATCTAAGTGGAATCGCTTCAGGAAAAAAGCGACCGGAGAGGATGGTTCCGAGAAATGGGGTAAACACGGGTATTTATTGGGGTATAAAATCTCTGAGGGAACTATTGTAAGTAAAGTCTAAAATCTAAGGGGGAAACCTGAGAGGAGATTTATTTTATTTTTGTATTTATTGCATTTGACAGGTTAACGTTCATCTATATGTTCCCAGACGACCTACTAAAATTTAATGATGGGTATCTGAGTCTGGCTTGACTTTTTATTTTTTTAGGAAGACTACATTTAGGGATAAACGAAAGTATGCAAATATTGCATATAGTCAGTTACCGAAAGCACTCCCTTTCATGAGTGAAATTGCTCTTCTGGATGGGTGAACGTGTTCATAGCAAAGGTTGAAAGCTTTCAACATATACAACAAGTAAAAGAGGCGTTAAGTGGGAAAGACAAGCAACCAAAAATTAATTTTTATGAATTAATTGGTGATCCCAAGTGTCTAAAGATTAACACTAATTAAAAAAACATAGTTGACTTATGTACATTTTTGGCACATAATGTTAAAAACAAAAGCGAATTGTTTGATGCAATATTGCATAAGGGCATTTAGTTTAACCATATTAAATTGAATTATATTGAATTAATTAAATCCAATATTAAATTCCCTTCTATATATAAAGATTCATCGGCTTCATTGCTTTATGGGAGAATGGTTAAATTCTTCTTACCGGAGCAAATTAACGACATCATTTAATCACGAAGACATTGCTCTCTTCTTTACTCCCCTTTATGCACAATGTCATCATCAAGGTCAAGTTTGCATATATTCGGCCATCCCATAATTAATGAAGTATTTATTCGATTGAGAAACGTTAGTCTTACAGATGAACCCCATTCATTTTTGGCAATATTTTAAGTCTAATTTTCTAAGATTTAGTGATAAAATAAGCGGCAAAGCTAATAAAATCTGTATTTAATTTAGCATGGATTAAATTGATTTCTTTAATTTTTTTCTAAGGTAAATTATAGTTTAGCAATCAGTTGAGTGTCGGACATTAGCCAATTCACGTGTATATTTTCCTTACAATTTTGTGATTTAAAACTTTTAAACAAGCCTTTCAATGCTAAAGAGAAAGAAATTAGCTACTGTTGAAAGAAGTAGAAATAAAGCATTACGAGATGCTGTGTGAAGATAAAATAATTGCTGCAGATAAAAAATGTACAAATAAGTAATATAAGATACACACGACTAAGAAAAGGTAGTGGACATTTTGAAACAAAGAAGAGGAAAGGACGCACAGAACCTCTCAGAAAAAGATGATAGGTATCGTTTTTTAAACAGCTTTCCAAATTGAAGAATAACAACCTATCGATTAATACAGGAGACAGACCGAATACTTCCTGAAAAATAAAATGTCTCAAGATCCACTATTTTGAGAATAATATGTGAAAATGGTTTGTACGGCGAGGACAGTAAGTGTGAGGAAACCTTTGCTACATAAGCCAAACATAATTAAGCGCTTGCAATTTGCAATGATTGCACAGTCGAGCAATGGATGAATGTCCTTTAGACAGACGATTCCAATTTTCAAATTTGGGGGTAAAAAAAGAATGCAGTATGTCAGACGAGACAAAATGAAAGATACAATTCAGAGTTCATTTTTCAAAATATGTATGGAGGTGGCATTATTCTTGTTTGCTCAAAGAGACTGCGTTTTTTAGTTAATGGGTTTTACTATAAACAAGAAATTGATCTCTAACACACTTAAAAAATGCAATAAATAAACTACAAAAGGTATTTAGAAAAAAACGCTAGCAGACGAAAACTTAACATCGTTCATTGGCCCACACTAAGCCCAGACCTTATTCTATTGAACACCTGTGGGATCTTAAAAGATCATCAACATTATAAGCCAAAGGTTATCTCACAGGAAATGCTTTGTGAACATGTATAAGTTGCTTAGCATAAAATTCCCTCCAAAACTTTAAAGAACATAGTCTCATCAATGCCGGATAAAATAAAGAAGAGCTGTGATTAAAGCAAAAGGATCCCATACCAAATCTTCATTTCCTTGCTAGTTTTTGTTATTACTTAACCAAAATTATTTTTAGCTGCGGATATAAAATTAATAAACAATTTCTCATATTTGCCAATTATTTAGAAGATAATTTTAGATTAAACTTAAAAAATTGCCAAAAATAAACTTGTTCAAATAATTTTGGCCAATACTATATATATATATATATATATATATATATATATATATATATATATATATATATATATATATATATATTATATATATATATATAGATATATATATATATAGTGTTAACATTAATACAATTATACCCATTAAAATTGTTGGAATTCGATCCTATTCTTCAAAAGGCCTTATGTTAATAGGCCAACACTCCCCGCAAATCGGCTACCATCCACTCCCCCAAAAATATTGTTTCAAGTAGCGTACTAGATCAAGCATCGTAGGTGAGCTGTAAGTTAGCTTCTAATGATTATTTTCTATCCGATATATTATTGTTCCCTTTGATTATATAATTTACTTTTACTTGCGGCTGGCCTACAATGTTTGATTACAAGGATTTTGAAATAATATTTGAGAAAGAAGGCGGAAGGTAGTTGAAGGATTTGAAGTTTGAGTTCTTAGAATGAGAAATGTTCGAGAGCACGGGTTCGAATCACCCGAAAAATGACCCGCCCTTCAAATCTATATAGCCTCAATTAATCTCTGATTTAAATTACTCTAGCTCTCTCTCTGTCACCCATTTCATATACTCGTACTTCACCTCTTTCAATGTAAATCACTCTTCGCAAACATAATCGTAGACATGCCTTTATTAGGTTTCATTTTATAATCTGGAAATTATTTTGGCGATCTGACCTGATGAATTAGACAAAGAAGCCCTTCATTGAGTGAGCTAAGCCAAGAAACCTGTTTCCGGCTCTTCTATGCGGTTTTCATGACAATAGCCACTTTGCCAATCCCCCTGGGTATGGCGGTGGGACTTCACTCATTCGTGGTAAATAAGAGAATTTATCCAAAAGCACGATTTAATTGGTGTAAAAATAACGGTTTCAATTGATTGCCATTTTATCCTTGGCAGTTAATTGCCTGGGGATGAGTTATCGACCTTCAGTGAATGCGAATAATTATACTGTCTAACAAAATTTAACTTTTTGTCGAAAACAAAGATTAGGAAACATTATTAATGTAGTTTTCCGTATAGATTTAAAAAATGGAAGTCATTTTTGTCGAATTTGAAAGATTTTAACGAATTTCATTCTTTTATTTCTTATTTTCAGGTTATTTAACAAAATAAAATTTTAAATAAAAGCAACAATTTTAATTAAAATACCAGGAGGACAGTGTAAAAATTGCTCAGATAAATTCTGCTACATATGTGGTTCAGTAACATCTAAAAAAAATAAAAGAAAATTTGTATTTTGCATTTTGGATTTAAAATTGCCGACCAACCATGGGCACCACATATCTATTGCACGACATGATTTAATTCTTTATCAAAATCGTCTAATGGAAAAATAAAAAGCCTTCAATTTGGTGTTCCAATGGTATGGCGAGAGCCCCAATATCATGTCACTGACTGCTATTTCTATTTGGTAGATATACAAAGTAAATAATTGTTTATTGTCCACTTTACCTATATTTTTAAGTAGTATACTGTAATATTATTTTTTAAAAATATAAAATTGATTAAGTTTAGAGCCACTGTAGTGTAATCACACATATGTAAAAAACTTTAACTCCTATGCATATAATTTCGATACCTTAGCTGTGGTATATCACAACCTTAGATCTGCTATTCGGCAAATATCTCACATAAAAGACATTCCAGTACCTAAACCACCTGGAGAAATTGATTTTCATAACTCTGATGAATCAGATATGGAATCATGTGAACCAGAACCGAAATTTACGTTCCTTAAATTGTTGATACTACTCCAAAATATTTCTCACAACTTGATCTAGGTGATCTTGTAAGAGATCTAAATTTAACAAAGCAACAGAGTAAATTAATGATCTTGAGACTGAAAGAAAGAAACTTAGTAGCGGAAGATGTTCGGATTACTAAGTTTCGAATTCGATCAAGCACTTTACAAGATAAATTTTCATTTGCCAACAATTGATGCTACTCTAATAATATTTCACGTCTCTTCGAAGATGTTAGGTATACATTATGAACCCAGTCAATGTAGACTTTCCATTGAGGCTTCATTATATAGTTGTAAAGCAATGCTTCTGCATAATGAAAATAAGCTACCATTGATACCAGTAGCTTACTCTGTTGTTTTGAAAGAAACTTATAAAAATTTAGATTTCATTTTAAAAAGAATTAAATACAGTGAATGTCGAGGTTTAGTGACTGGGTTATCCCAGTCCTACTTCCTAGGCATATATTATAATTGCACACCAAGGTGAAGTGGAGGTGAAGTGTAGCCAATACACCTACCGTAGCCACTTCCGGTGAATAGGAATAACCCCGGAGCGTCCCTTTTGATTAAAATCAAGATAATGATCCCGTGAGTGTGTTCTCACTCAGTAAAAGCCAGTCATCGGTGGCTTTATGTAATATTGAGAATTAAGCCGAGTGGATATCTTATTAATTGCCAAAGAATCGTCCAAAATAGTTAAACACACAAATACAAAAAATCTTAAATATACATGAATTAGAACATATGAAATAGCATATATAGGTATAAATAGGATTAGTCTTTGCACTGAACAGGTAGGTCTATATATAATGTCGTGGGGATTACACTTGAATTCTACGTACTAGGATGTTTACGTCTTAATTGCCTCTGACAGAATGAATTGAATAATATTATAGAATTAAGCACTGAATTAATCACTTGAAATAATCGTGGTTATGAGCTCGAAATGAAACTTCTAGTTAACGGCTAAACTGGGGAAGTTAGGGGAGGGGATAATTCACTTTAACGATACCTTGGAGCTCGTAAGTATTTGGAAGGTGAGGGTGAATGTCTTCTTCTTCTGACGCTTTTTTACACTTTGCCTGGTCGTCCGAGGTTACCGAATGTGTGGATAATCCTAGACCGGATCGCGAAGGCGAGTCAAACTGTGACTCAATTTGGACTTCTTCTCCTCGAAGTTTTTGTTCCGATTATTGGCTCCTGGAGTGGGTAGCCAAAATGATTACCTAGCTGCGTCTAGGGTAATCCTCAGAGGGAGGTCCTGTGTAACCTCTGACTCTGAGGGGGAGGCCTGAGAGAAGTTTGGCCCGTACAACTACCGTGACAGCAACACACAAATTCCCCGAAATTTTTCCTTACAACGGGCGAAATGTTTCCTTTATAGGATTAGCTCCACACACCACGTAGGTCTAAGATTTTCTGCCTGACTCCAGGGAGAATTTTCCCTTTAATTTTCCTGATGAGGTAAAATCAAGAGAGAGCACTAGATTCTCATAAAATTCTTATCGCTGCGCAAAAGACATTTTTTCTGCTGCTAGGACAGACCAAATCCTTCATACCTCGAGGCCATCCGAGCTTTACTCGTCCCAAGTCGCGGTTTTATGATGAAACTTGGACTTTCGTCGGCTATCATGTGTCTTTTGCAGCAGACATTTCCCTGTGTGACCGGCCGCAAATTTTGGTTGTCTCAAAGGCGCAAGCATGGTGAAAGATTCCACCAAGATATTGCTACCATAGAAAATCGTTATAAAGAAAAATGGAGTCGTGCGATGCTTGCTGACTTCTGCTACACCCTTCATAGAAACAGACAAGAGGTTGCACATTAAACAAAGCCTAAATATTCTAAAAATATAGGACTATTTTATAGATTTCAGCAATTTTGAAAAATCTTAGAATCTTAATTTTTTTTTAAATATCTTTTTGTATTCCTACACTCTGAAATGTATTAAAAGGACTTATTAACCTCTTTTTGATGAATAAGCTTTTGTTTCACTTATTTTTGTACTATTTTTCAAATAAAATAAAAATAAAAACAAATATTTCATACCTCTATATTAATTAAAATTTAAATGTGTAGCTTACAAAAAACAGAAGTCATTTCATGAAAAATAAAGGTCATTTTCGTAATCTACGCAAAAACTACAATATAAAACTAATTTCTCATTTCTGTAGCAAGAACATTGTTGGACAGTGTTATCACTATTGTAACGGAGGAGGACTCGAGGGCATTCAGATACCGCCACTGTCACAAAATGCATGTACTCGCATTCTTCTCTGGATCCACCCCCAAATTTAATCAAGTCCTCTTTGGGCCAAATCCGAGCCATCCACAAAATCCCATTGGAATCTGTCGATAACCTTTTTAGATATCTTATAAAAAAGCAAACAAACCAAAATTAGCACATAATCACCGCTAAACATTTGTAGCGGAAGTATTATCGAATTTAGGTGCGCAAATAAGAAGACATTAAAATTATAATGTATTTTTACAGACAGAAATTTGCACCCAATCATGACTAACCACCTCCCCTACCCTTAAACAGTAATAGATGGAGAGTAAAAGAATTGTAAATAGAAACACGACATGAAAAATCAAAATTGAAAATATAAAGAAAGTTTAATTGGAACAAAATTGATGGTCATTTGCTTGGTGACTTAAAAGTGGAAGATGTTGCAAAGACACAACATAATTATGCAGTTTGTATAGCAATGGGTAGACACTTTCAGGCTGTACCTGGAAGGCCTGTGCGGCGCTCCTCACCGTGGCGAATCGAGGGACTGTGTACAGTAGACCAGTCCAATAGTCGAAAAAGAACTGTATCAATTGAGAATTTTTACCTTCCGTTTTGCCGTCGCAGCACACGGTGTCGTTTTCACACGCCTGTCGGGGCACCTTGTATCTTATAATAATAAAGTAAACTGTAATATATGCAGTGATTGCATCGGGCAGGGTTAGGGGACGTTTTGCATTAACTGAAAACCTTTAGAGCATAAATTGCATTTTTACAAACAACCCTTATGTCAACTGAAGGCGCAAAGTACCACAAATATTGTTTACCGAAGTCTGGGTTCTTTAGAAACGCCAATGTGGAGTACTAAAGGGTTTTAAAAGAATATACGTAATACCTCTTTAGCCTCTCATCATTTTTCAAATAAATCATATGAAACTTTTTATTTAAGTTAAGTTTATGAATAAAATTATGACAATTTAGTAGATACAACACTAGTTATATCCGGCGATGCATAGTTTATAATCTATTTTCTGAGATTCGATTACAATGTCCTTGCAGACATCCATTGCAAGACGGATTTTTTTTAAGTGGCCAGGAAAGCGAAACTTTCCCGAGAAGAGAAGAATTATAGCGTGAATGAACGAGGCAAAGGAGAGTCTTTTCGGCCAATTTAAAAACATTTGACGTGCGCTCATCGCACAGTGAAAACAAAATTGTATCAAATGGCATTCAGCCAATATAAAGAAGTTTCAACCAAGAGCTCAAGCTCCCATCCCTAAAGATATTTCTCTAATCAAAAGAGTGGCTGAAAATCAACTTGCTACCAGTAATACCATCTTTTTACTATTGTTTCCTAATAAAAAAAATACAACGATAAATGTTTTTGATTTCCCAAAGATGGATAAAAAATAACTTTAACAAAGTCATCTTAAGTGACGAATCAAGAGTCACTCTGGATGTGCCGGATGGTTGGGTAGGATGCTGCGTTTTCAATGGACGTCATATGAAACAGTTCACCAAATGACAAAAAGGAGGTAGAGTAACGATTTAGGCGTCAATTGATGGAGTCAAACTAGTAGTTCTTTTAAAAGTGGAAGATAGTGTCAAAATGGATTCACAGGCGTAATTTTCTTTATGCACGATAATGCTCCTAGTCATCCCTAAAAGGTTTCTAAGAGTTTGTTAAAGTTGAAATGATTTGTAGAAGATTCATTCATGGACTGGTCTCCCATCAGTGGGGACCTAAAACGTTTATCAGATAACAAAGAAATTAGCAACA
This sequence comes from Ceratothoa steindachneri, assembly GCA_963969495.1. Taxonomy (NCBI): domain Eukaryota; kingdom Metazoa; phylum Arthropoda; class Malacostraca; order Isopoda; family Cymothoidae; genus Ceratothoa; species Ceratothoa steindachneri. Next base: position 209,937,001 of record OZ018318.1, read on the forward strand.
ATTACCTTTCGTAAGCCATTGAAGATGCTAAAAAAAATCTTTCTGCTGATTTCATCAAAACTTTGTCAATATTATTCAGAAAAAAGGTTCCTTAATCAAGTCGCCCTTGAACAGCTTTTATTTAAAATTATGCCTACTATAATTTCCCTTCATTGCATTTTTTTACAATTACTTTTTATAATTTGTTTCAATTTTTTATCCACTGTGATTGAATGATTGTTTTATAAATTTTATTGAAAATTCTATGCAGTCCTATTAATGAAAATTCGGCAAATGCTCTCTTGACAGTAGGATCGTAAATCCCATCCTAGTTTGTTTTATTTTCCTCGAATATTGCATTCATATTCCCTCGCATTTTTCGCTTAAGATTGTCTTAACTCTATCATGAAGTGAACTACAATATGAAGCTCTTTACGAGAGCGTCGCTCATTTTTAGGGTCTCCTATCTGCCTACTCCTGACTAAGAACCATACAGGGCTCGATGATTACTGATGGATGTAAAAACAATACTGCCCATAAAACTCATACATGGTAGGCACTATTAAGAATAAGATTAACTTTGGTAAAACTCTCTCTAATATTTAAAATTTATTTTCTCTTTTTAATATTCGTCAATTTTTTTCTTCATAATTTCTGTGTTTAGAGCACTGAGTATTTCTTATGATAGACTGGTCCAGACTTGAACAATGTAGTTGCTGAGGACAACAACTTTTGCCAATGCTATTTTGAATTTCCACCACTTCATTTTTTTTTGTGTGTCCTCACTTCGCTTTCACACCTGTCAAATTAAAAAGATTTTTTGACCTATCTTGAATATTCTACCAAAATTTATATGTTTCTATTTGTTGTCCGCTTTTCCTTATATATTTAAGGGAAAAGGATTGAGTTTTTGAGACTGATTGTCCCTTGTACTTGAGACTGGTTCTTGCACACAGACTTGTGGACTCTACGACCTTTTGGAGCCTCCACTTTAATTAACTGTTGTTTTGTGGGTCGCATGTTCATGCGCCGAGGGTAGGGGGGCCTTCCCCCGACGCCGGAGCGCGCTTCCTTCCTTTTACCTCTTTCGCTTTCTTTTTTTTGCTATTATTGCTCTTGTTTTTTAAGCCTGTGCTTAGCCTTTGTCTTTCATTTTATGTTTGGTGTTTTTTATAAATTGCTATTTGTTCATCTATCTAGTCTATTAGTAGGCTTTGTTGTGAGTAAGGCAACCTCTGCCCTTGTAGGTAGTCGCCAGATGGGCTACCCAAATAATGTAGCTAAGATGTTTTATTCTTCCTTTTCGTATAGCAACGTTGTACTTGTTCCATTATATCTACACCTCTAGTTATTAGTCGATACCAGAATGGAGCAGCCTAATCTAAGATCAGGCGGACTAATGACAGGTATAGTTTTAATATTGTCTCTTAATTACGCGTTGAGACGGATTGCCTGATAAATGATGTGACTCTTGTTGCTTTATTCATAATTGCAACGCATTGACTGGACAAATTTAATTTATTATCTATTTTAACTTATAGATCGACCTTTTCTATTAATTGTATAATATCGGTATCTTGGAAAAAAATTTGAACTTCAAATTAATTTTCCAGAAATGTAAAACGCTGCATTTGGAAGCATTAGCTTCATGACAGATTCGTTGGATCATTTAATTAACTTATTGAGGCAATTTTGTAAACAGTTTGAGTCTTTCTTGCGAGCATCGTGAGCGATTAAGTCTTTTATCGTTTATTAAATAGTTTTGAATATGCAATCTCCTTCGAGGGCGTCCGTAAATGGCTGATATTAAGGTTAAAAGAAAAGTCATTTTAATAAGTTCTTGAACAGTGTTTCTTAACCGGTGGGAAATTTCTCATGAGTGGGAAATTCAAAGATCCGAAGTGTGTAATGGCGAATAATGTTAAGAATTTAGAAATTTCAGTTCCTATCCGAGTTTGTAGTTAAAAAATACTTGGTTTTATCGTTGGGTACTACAGACCATCGGCCCTTTCTCTTCGTACCTCTTTCTCGCATCATTGTGAGCCAGGTTTTTTTTACTTTTGTCGCAATCAAATCAAGCGATGGATCAAATTGACTGTTGGAGCTGACTTACGGTCCGCTTTTTCCACGACAAATTCTCAGATTGAGGAATTGTTCAACGGAAAACAACTTCAGGTTTCATTAAATTTTTAGACGTAAATATATTCGTTGTATCATATGATGCTTTTCTTTGCATTTTATTGTTATTTTTTTTTCTATTTTAACAATTTTATCATGAAATTTTTAACCGGCATTTATATAAATATTATAAGGTTAACTATTGGGTCTGACAAAAAGTAGGAAGAAGAGAAATAAAGAAATATATATAGGTTTCTTGGAAATAATGAAGTAAAAGCCAAAAACCAATGTTCCGTAGATAATAATGAGGGGGCACACACTTTTAGTGTAAGTTTCGTCTATTCTTCTTTCACAAAAGCAAATTTGGTTCCAAATGGTTAGCATTTCTTAGCTTATTCTATTCCATTAATTTTCTGCTACTATGACGTCTTCCAACCCTCTTCATCTACCGAACTCGGTAATTCCTTAACTTAACCTAACTCAACCTAACTCCTTTGACTTCGTCTTTCCGGTTCGAGGAGGTTTTCTTTGAACTCTATTTTTTTAAATTGAAGACAACTCCTCATAAAATAGTTTATATTTGATCTTTACGTGCCCTTTACTTTTCTTTTAATGCTTTCTTCTTCTCCGTCCATTCTCAAATGACCACCCCTTGTCTATTCCATTTCTGTAGCTGGATTTCTACGTTAATTGTTTGTTTACAAAAATTAAAAGCCTTAACTTCACCCGAAGAACACAAACTGAATCCAAATATGGTACACGTATAACTTCAGATTATTTCTTCTTTATTGTGTTGTGAGATATTGCACATAACTCTGTAGCTCAGATTGATTTACCTTGCGCCTTCTCCGTTGTTGCTGCAAAATTCTAAACCTAAACTGCACGTTTGCAAAGCTATTATAATTTAAGGCCCTTTTTTCTCACAAAGCTGCTCCCGTTCATTATATTTTGTCTTTCTTGAGGGCGCACTTTAATACTGTTCTCTTTGGTGTGCTTATACCCATCATCCTACTTGTTTCTACCTTTCACCAAATTAATCTTTCATTGTTTCCAATCTGATTCTTTCCTTCATCAGGCTAACGTCTATTTCCCACCACAGAGAATCAACGAACAAGCGAATTCTTCCCGTTTTGGTCACTCTAATTAATGGCATATCATTAATAAAACCAACTTCCCTTGAAATTATAAAATCTCGTCATTTCCACACGAAAATCTGATTACAAAGAGCAGAACTTTGCATTAATCTTCAGGTAGAAAGATTTTTTAAACTAAATGAACGAAATTTTGCGCTGCCATTTTCATATCTCGCGAGAATGACTTACGAAAAATCCGATTCCTTTTAACGAAGAACTTGAAACGATTTTAAGGAAGATGAAGGCGGAAATGAAGGCACGAAGAAATTTGACAAGGGCGGCTGCGTGAATGTCATAAGACGGAACAGAGCCCTAACTTAGTGGTTATTTCATTTTAACATGTTTTTAATTTTTGTTTCTGATGCATTTAATGATTTTTAATTAATAATATTTATCTTCTATACATATTTTCAGATATTCTCTAATTCGTGGATAAATATTAAGTTTGTTCTATAATCCTTTTTCGAGCAACGCAACTAGCATCCAAGATATGAACAATTACTTAATAAAACACGGAAACTGATGAAACCTAAGGAGAAACACAAGAAGAATTGCGATAAAATGTCAAGAGAAATCATAACTAATGAGAAAATTCCATAATTAAATCATTGTAAATATAAGCACAAACTAAACTAAATGAGTTTAACAAACAGATAAAAAAGAATTAAGTTTGACCTGCGCAAACTTAAAGCAAATATAGTTGGAGTTAAGAGAAAAAATTTACGTATTTTTATACAGTCAACTAAATATGCATATACATATGGAAATTAAAATAATACAAATAAATAAGATGAAAAATCATTCGTTCGGCTACAAATGAAAGTCACTTTGCAAATGCATAGGCATGATTAGAAATTTTTCCGAGTTAGCAAATCCAGATAGGAGAGATCATGTAAGTTGTCAGGAAGTCACAAAAGAGACAACATTTGAAATAGAAACTAAGGTAACTTGACAATGAAAGAGAGCAAATGGCGAAAACCACTGCATCAATCAACAGGTCAGGAGAAACCGTGGTTTTCATTCGAACTGTTGGTAAGCGCAAGCAGATTTGGCAAAAAGAAATGTGATGACTGCTTTAATGACGGAGAAGGTGACGTCTGTGTGAAAAGGCCGTCGCGTTGGTAAATCAGAGATTGTTTAAACGTAGTCGATTCGTATTCATTCCATGAGGATGGTCATATGCAAGTCGGGCATCATAGGGAAAAAAATCTTCGGCATTATTTATATGAAAGGCCACACCCTCCCTAAGATTTCAAGAGAGCTTTATGCTGGAAATTGTTTAGAAGAACAATCCTAACGTTAATTGGATACATGAGCAATCCAAAAGTAGAGTTGCCCTGAAAACAAATAAGAACCTAAAGTGGAACTGAGTAAGCCATGTAATAAATTTCAACACAACAACAAGAGCAAAATGTTAAGGATTGAACTACAATTTATAAAACGGAACTTAATGAAAACCAAGAAAAATAATTATACATAACTAAAAAATAAATCAAAGAAAGAAGGGAGAAAGAGAAATAAATGAATGGAGATATAGGGAATGTTTTAAGGAGAGAGGTGAAAATGTAGATTGAGCCAAAAGGAGAGCAAGAAGAAAAGAAGAGATAATGAAAGAAAGAAGGATTGGAACTAAAAGAGAGGGAAAGAAGGAGAAAAAGTGTGATAAAGGGGAAGGATGGAGAGAGAGGGATAGGAAATGAAAAAGAAACAGAGGTGGAAAGGAACGTAGATGACACGGACAGAAAGAAAGAAAGTGGGATCAAATTAAGAAAAGAAAGTAACAAGGAAAGAAGGGAAGAGGGAGAAATAGAAGCAAGGAAAAGATAAAGGGAGAGAAAAAGAAGGAAATAAAGAGAGAGGAAGAGAAATGAAGGAAAAAAATTAAGGGAAAGGGAAATAAGGAAAAAAGGGACAGCGAGAAATAGAAGCGAAGGGAAAAGAGAGGGAGAGAACGAATGATGGGGAAAAATGAGGAATTCAGTAAAGAGAGAGTGAGAAAGAGTTGCTGTTCCAGAACTGAGATCGCGCTGAAAGATGTTCCAATTCATCGCAAACACCGCTGAATAATTAAGATCTTCGTCTACTAAACAAAAAATGGACTTTGCTCAAATGGAATGGACTTTAGAAAGAAATCTCTAAGAAAAGCAAATAAAATATATAAATTAAATAATAGCCTGAAATTGTTAAAGAACACCTTCAATCAAAACCATCAGCTGTTTCCGAGAACTTTCTGGAAACAAGAAAAACAAAAGAGTGAAGCTTCTTACAAGGGCAAAAAAGGGACCTACAAAGTGTTCACTCAATTTGATAACATGAAACTTTACGTGGCTAAAACAAATAAGAAAAGTAAACGGAAAATAAACTACGCAATTTGAGAATTAGAAAGATGAGGAAAAAATGTGTTACATGCACTCATAGGTTGGAAATGAAAAGCGCCCTCCCCCCCCTAAAAAACCCTCCTACAACTAAAGTAAAAAAAAACACGCCCTTTTGATTGATGTAATAGATCACATACCTGTTTTTTTCGAAAGAGGACGATAAAAAGAAAGTCATTATGACCTATGATAATCGTAACAACCTAATGCAAAAATTAGCAAGAAATGACCAATCAGTGGATGACAGGCAAATCCTCAAAATGTTGAAAATAAACATTTCAGATAATTGATACGCCGCGAGGGACGATGGCATGGTACAGGAACTTCAAATTCGAGTAATTTCTTCTTCACAAGCAATACGATGAATTCCAATTAGTCCGGTTTTATTTATTTGTAATTCTTCTTCTAATACAAAAAGTCGAAAGGAGAAACATAAACTTTATTCATTTTGAAGTAAGAAGCCACTTTTGAGATGAATTAAGATTTCTTGGCAACCCTTTACAATCCAAAACACACTAATACCTTGTTAGGGAAAGGTAACATTTCTCTGTTCTGTGTAAATCAATTTTGATGAAACTTTTCCCATCTAGTCTGCAATATATGGCAACAGTAATGCTATGTTTTCATTATCCTGAATCACGTGCTTCAATTTTTATTTGATATTCTTCCTATTCTGGCTGAACCAACCTAAAAGCATCCTTCCTCTTTACGAAAATTGGACGGCGCAAAAACCTCAACGATAAAGAAGTCTTTCATCATCAAGGAAATTACTGAAAGTGCTTCTGTTCATGTTAATGTGGAGAAATCCCAATGTGGGCCCTCCAAGGATGTGACGGCTGGGAATTTGAGGAATATTGTCATTTTCAACACCATGAACCATGTCTTAGGAACCATAGCTTTCGTGCAAGCTCCCCTGAAATTGCCTACTTTATTGTCCCGTTACGAGACTTTGAGGTTTCAATGAGCCATTAATTACATGACGTTGAACATGAGTTGCTTAATCTTCATTTACCAGACCAGGGCGACCCTTGATGGATCAGACATTTGGGCAAATTATTGCGTATATTAGGTATGTTGAAGAGTGGTGTAATTGGAAACAGACTTGTTGACCCAGTTTGGGTACCTGATAGGCTGAAGTGACCGAGGCCGACTACTGCATGCAATCTTTTAAATGAAGTTTTGACGACCTGGCTAGAAGACATACCATTATCACTTCTAAAAACTCATATTTTTCTTGCATGACAATGCTCCATCCCACTCTGGCAGAGCCACCCAAGCACTTTTAGGCTCTAACGGCATACAAGGTGACAATTTGATTGTGTAATTGCCAGCCCCTCTGCTTCTCAACCCAATCTAAATGAGGACTACTCTTCTGATGATGAAAATCTACCCCCAATGGATACTGTCAGTGAATATGAATTGGATGGCAGTTTTTTCAAATCAAATGAGGACTCAATGTTGAGTGATGAAAATAATCAAGAAATTGATGATAAAGAAAATGAAATACAAGATTTACTGTCTGGGGTTCAATAGCAACCAGATAGTTCCAAGAATCGAAGAAAAAGGTGTATAGAATGGTAGGATATAATGCCAACAGATGAAGGAAGAAATGATGCATGAAAGAAACCAAAAATAGTAGCCACCTTTTGCACCAAGTGTGATGAAAACCCATATTTATGCATTTCATGCTTCAATTTCTAAACACAAATTAAATATTTGTTGATTTTTCATAAACAATCCATCAAAATAATCTTTTTATAGTTTGAAAATTATAAGTTTATAAAATATTGAGCTTAATTAGATTTTTTCCCTAATATTCTTAGAATTTTCAATCGATGTTTCACTTTAAATATATTATTTGGCCTTAAATATAGCCTAGATTTAAGCTAAGATGAGTACGGCGACTTATGCCCTAGAAAGTAGTCGCCAGATGAGATATTAAAAAAAAGAAAATCACTTTAAATATTGAATTATTCATGTTAAAAAATAAAGATTTTCATGAAACACTATTTTTTAACCTTTTCTAAATCTCATTGTCAAAAACAGGGGAACTTAATAACAAACATCATCCGCAAATATGAAAAATGAAAACATAAATAAATAATAGATTGTGAGTCACCCTTAGGTTGCGATGCGACCCACATGTGGGTCGCATCGTAAGAAACATTTTAAACAAAGTGTTTTAATGGGGAACATTTTGTGTACATAAATTTTCGTCTCAAGAGTCAATATGATCGACCATCAAGCTGCAGCAGAGACTGTCCAACCTGCTTCTATTAAGAAATTGAGATTCCAAGGATGATCAGGTTTTTGAATTCATCCGTCCAAATAATGTTCAGGTGGGTAAATAATTTACTATGCTCATCAATCTTGAATTATAATTATGGTTTTTTATTAAAATCTATGCAAATAATGCTTAATATCTATAATTATTGTTTGTTTATCCAAAATATGTCTAGATGGGCTAATTGCATTCAAAAGCTTTTATGGTGGCTCATCCATACAACGAAGAATCTGAAGTAAAAAGTGAACGTAACAGTGCATAATGATACCAGAAAATTAATGGTGCCATATTGTGCAGACACGCTTAGAAAAGTTTGATCAAAATGAATTCAGAGAAAACCGACAAATCCTACTTTTCCCTAACAAACTATTAACGTGGTTCAGAGTGTGTAATATGTTCCAGTTACCGAATTATTTATGATAAGATGAAATGCTTTAAAAATCCCTAACTATCGCTAGATATTCAAGGTGTTATAGAAAGACGTATCCCAAAATTATTATGGGAAGATATTTAAGTAAGAAAAATTAAATTTACAACATATTTTCGCAGGATCTATTGCATGCCTGATAACGCTCTATCATCTTAAACTTTTAATGCTTGCGCTCTCAAAGTTTACATTAAATTGGTCTATAAACTTAGGTTTATAGGTTGGTTTTTAAGGTAACCCCAGCCATGCTTAAAATACGATCTTAGTCTGACGCCAACCATTGTCCATCCGTGTCACGAACCAAACACTCCACATAGTTCTCTATACCCTTCGCTGTCTGGTATGCGTTTCATGCCTTCTCTTCTTTTCTTCGAGTTGAAACTCCCAGTAATCTCATGGTTCTCACTAAATGAACTCAAATTCCATACTATAAAATCATTCTTATTTTTCATTATCCCCTAGGCTCGTCCCATATAAAGAAGGAAACATGGAGCGAGTCATGGAATGTATTTATCCTGAATTCAAAATTATAGAGATTACTGATGTGGTAAGCATAATATTATAGACTATAGATACGAGTAACTGATAAATAATAATAATTAGTTTTTATTTATGGCATTGTTTCAATACGCGAGCATTCAAAAAGCGCCCGTTCAACAATTGACGAAATGTTTAAGAGAAAATATTTGTTTTCATAGCACGCTTAAAGGCACTAAGTGAATGGGAGGAGCCCACTGCAGCAGACAAATCACTCACATTTTAGATGTAAATATTGGAAAAGTACAATTAGAGCGTCGGCCTCTCTGGTGCTAAGATAGTGTTAGTAAGGAAGACAGGTAGGAAAAAGCTTCAGGATTTATGTCTTAGATATAGATAGATGAACTTTAAAGTCGATTTTGTAGGGAATTGGCAGCCACTGTATTTTGCGACGCAGAAGAGTTAAATGAGGAAAATTCTCCCGGTGAGGAAGAACGCCATGGGTTGAAGAGTTTTGAACCAATTTACAAGATACTAGATTAGAGTGGGGGTCTGTAATCCAACGAGAATAGATATGAAGAAGTGAGGGCGCGAGGTGACCAAGGCCTCAATTGCAATCTTAAAGTGAGTGCGGTATAAGGGGTGGCTGATTCCATAGATATTACAGAGAGAGCATTTATAGATGTTACAAACAAGAGTTTTGAGAAATAGTTGCCTCTCAAAGGTGATGCCCATATTTATTAGTTTGTAAGTAAAGAGGGCAACTTCATTGGAATAATTGTGTATATTAAATGACTCACTTGCAATTATTAAATAGGGTATTGAGATTACAGATAATCTCAATAATCTACAGAGATTATGCTAGGATAAGGATCAGTACATGTGACATTAGCGATGTGTCTCGAGTCATTTGGGTACATCACATTCAATAAGAGTTGAGCTAAGATATTGGCCAAGTATTTCAGCATCAACAATTAAATATTGCTGAAATGCTAAAATTAGGGTACCCGTTTGTGAAAATTGAGGGATGTGAAACACGTATTAACTTTGGTAGGAAACAAAGTCTGCTGACCAAAGTCGCGTGCTCTCACTTATTCTGATTTATTGCATTATGAAATTCCAAACCTCAATAATTCCAAGACTAAACTTGGGAGGACATTGAGAAGTATATAATTCGAAAGGGAATGTTAAACAACATAAGAGGTTTAAATATCGTTAGAATAGGCTGAATAGTTATGATGTTATTGCCAAAACAATAAAAATTTAAAAAATAGACCGACTGACCGACAGAGTGACTAAGCACGCGACTAAAAATAATGTACCATTTATCAGGAGGGCATGAATCGTGGTCGAGATTCACTTAGTTTATGTGTATATTACGTGCTGATATACGTACATGATTTGGTGTACACAGGCAAACACCGTCACTGCTCCCTGGCTGTAAAGGTTGTTTCCTATCAGTTATTTTGAATCAAACCTAAACAGACAATGGGCAGACTTAGGGGTAGAGGAGGTAATAATGAATTAGAGTATACATGTGTTAATTATTAGCTTTGTAATTTAAATTCAATGTATTCAATCACTAATATTAAGATGACTTCAACATTTCTCAACAACTTAAAAAAATCCCCGAATATTAAAAACACATAGAAACCCTAACACTATACCAGAAAATTTACATAATGTAGCCTAAAAATATCTATTAATAGCCCCACAAACAAACGATATTTCGAGTTATTTCAAATAAAAATAGAAGCACAAAATCAAAAGAATATTCAAATACAACAAGGTATGCTGACCACGGTCGCGCGCGCATAGTTATTCTGATTTATGATCTTACAACTTTTAAAACTTTCAATAATTCCTGGACTTACCTTGAGAGCACCTTGGCCATTATATCATTCGAATGAGAATGTAAAACAACATAAGGGTTTCAAATTTCGCTAGAATCGGCCTAATAGTTATTATCTTATTGCCAAATAATTTCCAAGATAACCTTGGCTGGACTTTAGCAATTATATCATTCGAAAGAGAATGTAAAACAACATAAGGGTTTCAAATTTCGTTAAATAGGCCGAATAGTTCTGATGTTATTGCTAATATATAATAATTCCGGGGCTTACCTTGGGAGGTCCTTGGCAATTATATCATTTAAAAAAGAATGTCAAACAACATAAAGAATTTAAATTTCGTTAGAATCAGCAGAATAGTTACAATTTTATTACCAAAAAAAAAAAAAGGCAAAACGAGAATCGACGGAGGGACGGACCGACCGACAGAGTGAGATATAGAGTAGCATCCGACTAGGCGCACGCCACTAAGCGCATGCGACTAAATACAGACTACCATACACCCTACTAAAAATCGAGAGAAATATGACCAATCCTCCCTTACCATCAGTGATCTCACTAATTGGCAGAGTAACTCAGGACATCACAAAAATATATTAATTAATTAATAAATTGATTATCAAATCATTGGGTGAACATATACTAAAAAAAACGTAACCTGAGAATTAATAACATACACAATTAGGCTTTTCTAGACTTAGAATCTTAATTGACAAACATTCAAATATATAAAAAATATACATATATTATTGTAGAAATGTTCAAATTTACATATTATTCTTTTTAGACTATAGATGTATTAATCTGAGTGTTCGTTGATTTTGCCTGGTTATCTTATTATATATTAAATTAATAATTGCAAGAGATGAAAAACTAAAAACAATCATCCACATGAAATCAACAGGTAAGGAAATATATTTAAACTATAATTCCTTCTATACCGAAGTAGAAAATATCACTCAAGAAGTTTATTGCCTTAAAACCCGTCTACGAATAAAAGCACCTCTTCACATAAACTTACCAGTAATTTTGGCTAAAAAGGAAAATTTCTGAAAGTTATCCGAAGCTGTGGTAAGCTATCAAATATTTTTTCATTTCTTTTCCAACTTTCTATATCAATATTTTAAAGTGTTTTTAGTGCAGTTACTCGGCTTCTTACTAAAAAAATAACGCCTCCAGATTGCAAAATGAGATATGTAATTACTTCTAAGCAGCGTGAAACCTTGAGTCTGACCCTTACTCAGTAAGCACAAAGAAAACCATCGCATTGAAAACATAGAGAGAGCTTACAAAATCAAAGATTTTTATCATTTTTATCATTAGTCTTTATAATAGAAATAAAATTACATTCAAATTATTTTGGCACTAATAGCTAAGTGCTATTTTGCTATGAAAAATAAATTTAGTATTTGAAATACAATTCTACAGTGGGTCAATGGAAAAATTCTTTGTTTGCAGAGGGGGCGCTAGTCCAAATAAAGTTGCAAAACGCTGATTATGTGGAAGAATAGCAAAAGCTTTTGGTATGTCTAAGTAGTTTACAACATCTTCATTGTGCTCATCGTTGATAGATTTTCTAAAGAAAAACATCCATTAAAAAAAAAAGTTGGGGGAATAAAATACGACAACGAAGAGGAAGACGGGGTGCAAAGGATAAGAGGGAGAATCGGAAGATGGGTGGAGGAGAGGGGGAAAATCGGAAAATGGGTGGAAGAGAAGGGAAAGAGAAGTTAAGGACAATGACAGGGTAAGTATATTGAGATGGGGAGGAGAATGAAGTAAGAGGCCTAAGTAATGGAGAGGAGAATGAGAGAAGAGGATATGAAAATAAGACAACTTGAGCCAAATTATGCGAAACAATCCAGGAGAGAAGCAGAAATCTAACACATGAAAGCACATGTGTCGACACATTTTAGACAAATTAAGGGAAAAGGAAGATGGACTTAGTGAATAAAAGTAAGAGAAAGAAGGAAGAATATTTACAGAAGAAGAAAATAGAAGGGAAAGGAGAATAAATATAAGGAAAAAGAGAATAAGTGCAAGGAGTATAATCTATTCACCAAGTCCACTGTAAAACTTCCTCTTGCAAATATGAAGAGCTTAGCTACATGTAGCATTGCAATTTTAACCTCATAATTATAATTGAGACATTGCAAAAATAATTCTCTATTTATGAATACAAACTAGAATGGATGATATGACTTCTCCATTAATAACCGTAGCAGGGGTGACGCATATAAAAGCGAATTGACACGTTAACTTTTCTGTGAGTTACTCTTTGGTTAGACAGCCTCAAATGAACGATATATTTTTAGGGGTAAAGACACAAGCGCAGGCGTAAATGACTGATCGATGGGCAAGCTGAGTTACATAAACCACCATAAAGAATTAAACCACACTTCCTGAAGACATACTTATCCCAGAACAGTTTATATGTAAACCACACCCTTGTCAACTGGCAACTCAGAAGAAAATTATGGAGAACTCCATATACAACTCTGATCTGATAGACAAAGATCATGTTACCTAACCCACTTCTCTGCTCTGGCTATTCCCAGGAGGGAAATAATCTACTACCTGATTATGGCTGGTAAGTTTTACAATTTTGTTTATCTGCTCACATCCCGGACTATTAAAAGAAATTTTACCTTCAGATAAATTGAAATTAGGAATGGATGTGATCAAACTTGATTCTACAATTCTTCTTTTGAAATAACTTTGGGATTTAAAAACCAATTTACTTCCTTAAAAATCGATGTAATGATTAAAATCTCGGACATGAAAAAATACTCCACTACTTTCACTGCCAACTCTGATATCTCTCTTATGTCCCTAAAATCTATTATCTAAATTTCTTCCCGTTTCACCCACATAAATATTTTCACCATCTTTACATGGAATTACATATACCCTTTAATCCTGTAGATCTTTAGGATTCCTGGAAATCATCATTTGGTTTATAGAATTATGTTTAAAAGCTATTTTAATTCCTGTTTCCTGAACTAAGTGCTTTAACTTATTTAGTTTGTCATTAAATGGCAATGTTATACATTTGCTGAAGTCATTAGAACGTGAAGGATTATAACGATAGTAAATATTCCTAGCTGCAAAATGAGCTGATGTTATAGAACAATCTGTATAATACAGTTCTGAAAAAATAGTCTGGATTTTAACAATTTCTTCGTCTAAATAAGAAGGATGACATATTCTATATGCACTAAGAACCTTTATAGATATTACAGATTTTTTAATAGTATTGTTATGGCATAAAAAAATAATTTATTTATGCGTTTTAGTGAGTTCTCCTCCTGTATACAGATAATTTTATATCATGGTAAACTTTGTTGATAAGGGCATCTAAAAAGGTTAAATTGTTGTCTCCTTCCCACTGATGTTTAAATTTAATTCAAGCATGCAAATTATTTAAGTTAATGAAAAAATGATCAAAATTAAGACAATCAGGCCATACTGAAAAACAACATCAATATAACTTAACCATGTGGAGCTAGAGGGAGCAATTCTAGGTATGAATTCTGTCTAAAAATACCCCATGAAGAGACAAGCCAATATCAGTGATAAACTATTTCCCATACTTAATCCAAATGCCTCTCTATAAAACTCATCACTGACTCGAAACACATTTACTGAGAGACGTAATTCCATAAAGCAACAAATTTATTACCTGCGCTGGGAAAATCCAAGTTGAGGTTAACGATAATATTTACAAGGGTGTATGATTCACCAAAACTATTCTGGAATAAATGTCTTTAGGAAGTGTAGCTTAACTCCTTATCAACGTTACGATAGTGCATCAACTTTCATCATAAACTGTTAGGTTGAAATGATCTTCTAAAATGGACAAAGTTAACGCAAAAATGCACCTACAGGGGCATGAATATGTACATATATACAAAATGTCCTGCTAACTTTCTCTCATGCCAAAATTAACAAGTAAGACAGTATGCCAACCCTGCTCGCAATCTGAAACATCTACAGATATTCTATTCACATTAACATCACCCAACACTCGAAGAACCCAAAAGCCGCTCGTGATCTACAACTCTTCATCACAAAATTCTAACTCTGGCTGCAACAAAGCTAACGAACGTCCCCTGTTCAAAACACTCCATGTTCCTCTTCATAACACACAAAATGGGGTACAAAAAACACCAAGCATCATCCAGTCAAACACCAAACGTCACTTAAACAAAATACCCTGTGTTTGGTGTCATGTAGATCTAACTTTTAAAAACCCAAAATACAAAGCTACACAAAAATGTATACAAAGCAGCACTCTAAGTATCCATCACCCGCAATTATAAGCAGTATAAGTGTGTGCGCTCCACATATTTGTGTGTGTGGGGTGGCAATTGTATCTGTACATGAGTCTCTTTGTTTGCCTGGAGCGCGATTGTGTGTAGTACTTACATATTTCAGGTCTCTCTTTTCATCTTCTTGTTAATGATGACTAATATTTCAGCCATTCTTTTTAAATTTAAAAAAAAAATTGCAACCACTCAAGAAACTAGCATTACATACATACATGCACATATACATAAAAATAACTCCAGTTGTGTATTTTGATATGAAATTGGATTGAGTAATTTCTTGAAAAATACCAGGATATTCTGTAGAACTGGTTAGGAACCATCGTGAAGTAGAAATAATTCAAATATTTTCATAAAAAACACCAAAACTTTACCTCAACCTCTCCCACAAAGTCGGAGCAAAACGCATCAACGCCACTAAATTTACATGGCTTCTCCAAACCCTTTCCAATTAAGTCTACTGATCATTTTAAAACTCTAGAAAAATTAACAGGGTTAAAATATTAGCGTGAATAATTTTATGTTTAGGATACCAAAAACTAAAACATTTTATTTCTGAATCAACACTTCTAATGTGACCTAAAAATGCTAAAAACAAGTCAACTTCGCTTTAACTTGGTATCTTTCAGTTGACATGGGCTAAATGCGCTTGGAAGTAAACAATTCCAATGTCTCACATCTTTACAATTTCAATTCTCGCGATAAGCAAATCTCTCATAAATCCTCTAGGTAGATGTGGTAATTCGAAACTTTTCTTATCTATACTCGAGGGAGAATGTTTTTACTTTAAAATCTAAAGGATTTGGAAGAAAATTCTTTACAGTTAGATGTCACAAAAAAGCTATGTAGAGCGAGGTTAATCGGTTGATATACGTCAGCAGCATCAATGTTAACTTACAAAAATGCATTCCTATTTTATTAGCCTAAACTAAACATAAGGTTAAATTATCTGTTAATTATCTTAAAGACAAAGATGTCGCAGAGCAAATTATTCTCAGTAAACGGATTTTATCCATTAGATCCCTGACTTTATGCACTGCAACCCCTCTACGCCTCTAGTGTAAGCTTCCCATTTGCTCGTAAGCATTTTCTGTTCAAAATCGAATCATGTCCTTCGCTTTCCCTTAGGAGCTTTCTTTTCATATCCATACTGAACGCCCTCCCAGTAACAGTAACCTACGATAGTCTCGAACTAAGGTTGGACAACCTGGACTCTATGCTCTCTTGACTTCTCCAATTGACCCTCTCTTCCCCCCTTTCTATCCAACCCTTTACAAATACGTCGTTTGGGTTGGCTCTTAGGGTCAATAATAACAACTCTACCCTGACTTGTTTTGGAGACTTTAATGTTCTCCTTGCCTCAACTTCCGAAAGAAGACGTAGGAAGGAGTGGTACCTGTACTGCCACAACAAATGCCAATAGAAATTGGTGCCCTTGCTCGGGTCTTAATTTGCACCGATATTTAAAATAAACGTATCCTATTCTCATCGATTATATTTTCTTCACTCTAGATTTTAGAACCTAAACATGTTGCTTATGTTGTTTACAAGGATTTGGAACCTCTCTGAACAACGTGATTTAAACCTTGAGGGATCCTGGTCGTTTGAAGTGCGATTCATTGGATGAACAGTTTACGCCCTAATTTGCCCTTTCCTGTGTTTAATGGACTAAAAATCCCCTTGCGACTATTGTCGGATGCTTAAGGTGGTTGTAGTGCCATAGCTGATGGCTTTGTTTGTTTGATGGCTACCAAGCCAAATCAAAAGACTCGGATCCCGTTTGGGGTTTGTCAAAGGCACATTCTTCAATTCTTGGCTGTCGTTTCCAAAACTATTAAGATTTGGTATGGAATTCATCCATAAAATTATCTGCCTCTTTGGTTGCTCAGTTGGGAATTTCGGCCTTTGGAGTACCATTAAGTGTCTCTGACAACAACTGACCACCTTGTAACTTCCGATCAATGTAGCTGTGAGAATAGTGGAAACATCAGTATTAACGCACCCGAGAAATAGAAACGCAGTAAAGGCTCAATGAAAAATAGATCCCAGGTACTCTATTTTTCAGCTTATTACACAAAGGTTTTGGGAAATTTATGTAGTCTGCAGAAAGTGTAAGATATCGCTCTAGCTTGGTGTGGGTTTCTCCTTTATAATGGTTGAGATACATCTCTGATGAGTTGCCTATGTTCTTTCGTCGGGGCCACTCCCTAACTCGCGATACCTCGAGAGATTTCCTCCCCCGTCTACAGAGATGGGTAGTGATGTTTTATTACCATCTATTTCCAAAGAATCCCCCTCAGGTGCCTCACATTCAAGAGTGGTGGCAACGGCAGTTTTGCTTTCTTATAGGGGGAATTCAACCATACTGGAGCACGTGCCAAATCAGATCCTCACTTGATGATCATATGCGGCATACTCTGCGGAGCCCTGTCTCCACTCTTGATCTGCGGATAGAGGGGTTCTTGGGAGTAGGCGAGCCAGTCCCCAATATTATTTTTCATTTAGCGCCGGTACTAGGGCTCCGGTTGTCTCTAGCATAGGTTCAAGCACCGACCTGCCATCCTAACTTGCACTTACGGGGGGACACAAGGAGGAGAGATATATCCCATAGGAATCTGCAATGCGTCAATATGGATTGTCAGAAAGAGCGTTAATCCCTTAATTAAAATAATGATCCACCATATGACTCAAGTTTCACAGCCAGAAGAGAAAGGTTCCTCCACCGTGTAGAGGAGGATCAACCTCGGTAAAAACTAGCCTGAGTCGAGAGCCTTCCCCTTGCAGAACCATGCCGGGAAGAGGTGCCAAAAGAAAATGATTAATAAAATTAGGGAAAAAAAGGTTATCCCTCGCGTGGGTGATTCTTGGGTTTCAGTGGGTTTCTTGACCTTCTGAATTTGCACAGGATCAGGATAAAAGGAGCCGGCTTTTAATTTACATCAGGAATTTGGAAGGTTTGAGAAACAAGTGCTCATACCTACACAGCTTAAATGACGAACCAGAATAAGGATAGAGGCTTAAAAAAATCGGTGCCCTTCATCGAGATACTACTCGGCGTCTTTCTAAGGACCGGCTTTAAATTGTCTCTATTCATCAGTTCCACTGATGAAACAAGGTTGTCTGACGGATTCATGCTGCATTAATTTCTTGCCTTAGCTAGCACTCTTAATAGATAGCAAAAAGTCTCACGTTTCTCGGACGGAGGACATTTGATAAACGTGACATACGAGTATACCTCCCAGTGATCAAGGCTGACGCTCTTAGGATACTAGATGGCACACCTGTGCAGGTTTCCCATCACTGGAACACGAATCCTTTGTAAGGGAATAATTGATTAATTACTTGCTAAGTTGAGTGTTTAATGAGGAAACCGGGAGAAGAAGGTTCGATACCCATCATCTATACGCTTCGTCACTTTTGAACCTAACAGGTTTACCGAATCGGTAGCAGCTGCCTGGTAGACTTGCAGTGTGAAGTCGAACGTGTCATTTGCACCTAGGAATTATGACTGCCAGAGCCACGACTATATTTACATAGAATATCCATAGATTGAAAGGGCCAACACAAAATTTGCATAACATGTTAAAAAGCTCTGCATAAAGATAATATTAAACACCCAACTGTGGGAATTGTGGCAGTAAGTTCCCTAGTTCATCTTAGTATTGCGAGTAGTATCTTCTTGTCAAGCTGATAGACTAAAGTTTTTGTTGAGCGTCTAAGCTAGCATTTTTGTTTAGGGATGTGCGACCATGATCCTCCTGAACCAAGAAGTAAATGTGATACATAGAACGGTCTGAGGCCGCTTAAATTCCGCCGCTATAACATATTTAGAAACACATGCTACCCACGTGCATCTGCGAGAGGAAGCAGAGTGCGTTATCGCCACCATAGCAAATATTTAATTAAGAAGATTCATTCTCCCGTTTCGCCAACAAACGTCGATCTCGCAAGATTGAGTTAGGCTTATGGGCAGATAAGGTATTTTCCGAGGCGCAACCTGGGAATTTCCCCGAAGGCCTCCACTCAATTATCCCCTACGCCATGGAGATGGCTCTAGGTACTTATACATAGCTTTTCCCGATTGAAGCAGATCAGATCCCAATTATCTTCGCGAGGCATCACGCCAATCCAGGCTCCCTTGTGCACCTAATAACTCTCTACCTAAAGAACCCCCTTATTGTCCAGAAGAGGACAATATCACTTAAGTGCCGAGGCTCGTGCCTTTCCTGGGAAGTGGCGCGAAGTTCTATTCTCCTTGGGGTATAAATTAACAAGGTCGCCCCTGTTGTTCAGAAAGAAAACAACGTTAGAACAGCCATTGTTCTTTGAGCCTGTTTTACAAGAGACGGTTCTCCCCCCGCCCCGGCTGTTGTTCTTCAAGAAAACAACGTTATAACAGCCATTGTTCTTCAAGCCCGTTCATCAAGAAATAGTTCTCGTTCGCAAGACATCACGTCAGGATAATTTAATTCCCCCTCTTTTTAACGTTCTTCAAGAGAACGCTTGGTTTCAACAATAACCTCCATTGTTCATCTAGAACATCCCCGATTTGCTGTCACAAAGATCGCTCGTACTTCCGAGCCCCACTTTGCTCTCACTCTTCAAAAAGAGTCCTTTCCCTTCGTTAAGGACATCCTCCCGGAGAACCCTTCTGCTGGAAATCGCCAGTGGACTGAAGATTGCTTCGCATCGTCTTCCTCTGCACAACAACTTTGTAATTACGTAAGCTGAGCATTATCTTTAATCATCTAAACTTTTGTCAACGCTACCCTGTGCTTTAAATGGTTTAGCGAACCATTCCCCCCCCCCTTTAATTGTTCATTTGTTACCTTTTTAAATCTGTCCAAATCTAAATCCTTGGATTAGTTAGATATTTCCCTGACCCTTTCCATTCTTCCTCTATGTAAAAATTTTTTGGGTGTGTTGTTGATATTTCAATTAATAAAACTCTATTTTATTAATGATAGGCATATTATTTATCCTTGTGCTCCGTTCCACTTCTTAAGCATATTGAAGATAAAAAAGCCTCTACAGACCCATCCCCCTTTTGGACTAACCTCGGTCAATCAGATTACCACGCACTCGAAATATTAGAATAATTCCCTCAACAAATAGTTATATATGGTATATCGTCAAGAGCCTATTCTACGACACACACACACACATATATATATATATATATATATATATATATATATATATATATATATAAACTAGTTAAATTCAGGTGCAGGTGTGGGGTGTAACGCTATATCTTTGCAAACACTGGTCTTAGTTGAGTGAAGCATAGTTTTACTCGTTATAAGAATAGAGTATAGTAGTTTTCTTTTGTTTTAACGATTGCTATCCCATTTGTGAAACTTAAGAAGCTGGAGTAGCTTATGGAACTTTTATAATAATTTGTTTGCGTTTTTTTGTGTTATTTTAGTCATTGGTTATCTAGGTCGAAAAACCAATTACGAATAGGTCAATGCCCATATTTAGGTAGGCTAATTCTCTAGAAGGCATAATTTATATTGCAAGGAATTTATTTGGTTGACTATTGCACCCCCAAGTGCAAATATGACTCAGTTTGGAATCTTCAAAGCGCAAGGAGAATCCTTGGGACTTTCTGGAAGAGAATTGATTGAGTACGTTTAAGAGGAGTAACTAACAGAAAGAGAAAAGTTAAGAGAAGAAAAGAAAAGAGAAGGAGAAATCCAACGGAAAGAAAGAGAAAAATAAATCCAACGAAAAGAAAGAGAAAGATATATCCAACGAGAAGAAAGAGAAATCCAACGAGAAGAAAGAGAAAGAGAAATCCAACGAGAAGAAAGAGAGGAACGGAAAAGACAAGCTGAGCTTCACCGTCAGCTTGAAATGGCTTGAGTACAGGTTGAAATACAATCAGTCAGTTCATGTTCAGAAGCCCAGCCTAGTCTTTGACTTAAGCTCCCTAATTTCAGGGATGTAGAGGATTTCGGAGCATTTTTAGCACACTTCGAAAAGATCCTCGAGATCAATAACCTGGATCTGGAGGCTGAAGCTGTAGTAAGATTACTTCCCCTTTTAAATTGTAAATTGCGCGACATTTTGATATCTTTACCATACGAATGTACATTTGACTACAGCACCTTAAATGCTGAGTAATTAGTCACTCATAATATGACTCCCGATTTCTACCGACAAGAATTTCAAGGAGGTCGTATTAAACCCAGACAGACGTTCCGTCAATTCAGATACATTCTTCAGAAGAATTTTAAATTCTGGTTAAAAATCCTCAAAGGTAGATCCTAACTACGAGTCCTTAACCGACTTCGTGTTGCGGCATCAATTTTTGGCGTCTCTGTTGAGGGGGATCCGCGCGTTCGTCAAGGATCGTTGGTGCCAGACCTTTAAAAAGTGTACCAAAGAAGCGGATGTCTAGGCCGCAAGCCATAATTTATACCCCAAGGAGAATAGAACTTCTTACCAATCCCCCTACCAGGAAAGAAGGAAGGATTCGCGCCACTTCCCAGGAAAGTCGATGAAGTTTCCGGACCCTGTGAAACCCCAAAACTTCTTCCCCCCAAACCAACAACGGGACACCAAACCTCCCGTTAAGATTTCTCCTCCATTACTCTTCCCGAAGCGACCAATCATATGCTTTACCTGCGATGTAGAAAACCACATGAGCTGGAATTGCCCCCAAAATTCTAGGCTTAAAAGCGGACCAGCCCACAAAGTTCACTAGATTAATGCCCCCCCCCCGGCTCCCCCCCCGGTGGTGCAGACCCAAGCATCCACTTCTCTTTCTCCGTCAGGCCACGAGGTTAATTTTATTTTTGCTAAAAGTTCCCCGGGTACTTTGAAATTTGAGGAGGGCAGCGTGAACGGCTGCCGTGTATCTACTATCGTCAGGGACACAGGGTACACGAGTTTAATCGTGCCTTGACGAGCTCCTCGTCCCAGTGGACGCTAACCACGAAAAATGGCGGTAGTTCATGACTAACTTGGGCGGGCAAACCGATTCCCCGTCGTTAGATGTTACCTGCAGTGTCAGTATTATGATGACTGGGCTGAAGTCATTTCAGCACCCATAAAATTTTGTTCCATACTTATAGGGCAGAGCCCTCAAGTAAGCTCCGACCCTGTGTCCCAGGCCCACCTTACTCGAGGCCGAGCTAAGAAGGAAGCTCATGAGTCCTTCCCCCTCAGAACCCCGATAACGTCCGAATTCTCGGAGATCCTTAACCAGGACTTTAGGTCAGCACAAAAGGAGTGTGAAGCACTAACACATTATGGGATAAGACCCAAAACAAGGAAATGGAGACTGTCCGTGGACCCAAAGAAATAAGGTACCTGAAGCAAGGTGGTCTACTTTACCGATCCGCCGAGGACAGTAATAATGCTGTTACAACTGTCTTATGCCTACTACGATCTCATGTACCTATAGTGCTTAAAATAGCTCATTACAGCATGTTCTCTGGTCATTTTAGTCATACTAAAATGGGTCAGCGTATTTTAAAATTTTTTTATTGGCCGGTGCTGCAGATGACATCTTAAAGCATTATCGATCGTTCGATGTGTGTCAAAAGACGTCCGCTAAGGGGCGGGTCAAAACTGTTTCCTTACAAAGGGGACCAGTCATAACTGAACCCTTCTCCAGAGTGGCCATCGACCTGGTTGGCCCTATCCACCCCCCTTCGAGCGAAGGGCACAGTTATATTTTTACCTTAGTTGACTTTGCTACCCATTTTCCCGAGGCTGTCCCCCTTCGCCAAATCGATAGTATTTCTTGTGCCGAGGCCCTCATTTCCATTTTTTCAAGGGTAGGCGTCCCCAAGGAAATACTCTCAGACAGAGGACGACAATTCACCTCCGAGTTGATGGAATACGTAGGGAAGCTGCTCATGGTAAAGCTCCATTTTACCACCCCCTTCCGGCCACAGACAAACGGGATTATGCGAAAAATTAAATGGACATTTAAAATCCATTATTAAGAAGATTTGTGCCGAGCAGCCCCGTGAATGGCACCGATATCTCTCGGTCGCCCTATTCGCCTATCGAGAAATTCCTCAGCGTACATTATGCTTCACCCCATTCGAGCTCCTTTATGGACGTAATGTACGTGGGCCACTCAACATTTTAAAGGAGTTGCTAATTAAGCCCCAACTGGATCAAGAACTCCAGGCACCTACGCCTATCTTGGATCTACGCCAGAGGCTCGAAAAATGGGCAAACATCGCCTATGAAAATGCCAATGTCAATTTGGAAAAATATAAAACCTATTTTGATGTCTGGTCCGAAGATCGAAAATTTAAGCCCGGTGATGAAGTACTTTTGCTCTTTCCCACAGCGAGTAGTAAATTACTGAGCTAATCGAAAGGTCCGCACTCGGTCCGCGAGGTACGAGGACCGGTAGATTACATCATTGGTACCCCAGCAGGCGATAAGCTCTACCACGTCAACTTGTGGAAAAAGTACCACCGACGCGCCCATGGAGATACGTTCGTAGCACTGGACGAAACATCGGCGCTTGAAGAGGATTAGCCCGCGACGTATCTTAATGTCATACAGACAGTGTGCATCCAACCTGGTGCCGATTACCCTCTTCCTTCCCTGCCAGGCGAGTCTTTTGAACCCTCTGACCTGGATATCGACGTGCAGCTGACACCACATCAAAAGAGTCAGCTACAAGAATTATTATGTCAGTTCGACGACGTTATTTCAGAGAAGCCTAGATGCGCTACTAGTTTCGAGCATGATATTAAATTAAGGACCTTAGAACCTGAACGTTCAAAACCCTATCCCATGCCGATTCATTTACACCAAGCTTTTTACGCCGAAGTCTATAATTTGATTAGTTTAGAAGTAATAGAACCTTCCACCTCTAGTGATTCTCCCTTAATCGTCATGGTCAAGAAACCTGATGCCTCTTATCAGATGTGCATCGACTTCCGAATGTTAAATTCGGTAACTGTGTTCGACGCCGAGCCCATCCGGTTGGTAGATCAAAACCTCCACCTTTATGAAGACGCCAAGTTCTTCTCAGAACTTGATTTGTGCAAGGCGTATTACCAAATTCCCCTCTGGCCCGATGTGAAAGCATATACCACCTTTGCAACTGAGAAAGGCTTAATGCAATTTAAGCGTCTTCATTTTGGCCACGTGACCGCTTGTAGTAACTATAACCGTCTCATGATAAGGTTGTTAGATGGACTTCCGAATGTCTCCTTTTACTTCGATAACGCCTACGTCGCTATTCGTGAATGGAGTCATCATTTAACCACCCTATTAGCTCTCTTTGAGCGACTGCACGAAAATGGCCTCAACATTGGCTCCAGCAAATGCCATTTTGCCCAAGAAACCATAAAATACTTAAGGTTCAAAATAGGACAAAGCCAGTTAGGTTCACAGGAGGACAGGATTAGGGCAATCGCCGAAATGCCCCTCCCGAATACTAAGAAGCAATTAAGATCATTCCTAGGATCAGCTTCTTACTATCGGCGATTTGTCCCGAATTTTGCTGCAATTTCAGGGCATCTCACCACCCTTTTAAAAAAGAATTCCCCAGATCGACTACGTTGGAATGATGTCGTTGTTTCTCATTTTAACCAGCTAAAGAGTAAGCTCATTTCTGCCCCCATTTTGAAGTTGCCAAACCCGGAAAAATCCTTTGGGATTAAGACCGACGCGAGCAACGAGGGCATTGGAGGTGTACTCCTTCAATATAAGGATGACGGAACAAGTCATCCAGTTGCATATGCTAGTCGCCAGTTATTAGCCTGCGAAAAGGATTATGCCACTATAAAGAAGGAGGCTCTAGCTATTATTTGGGTTATTGACAAGTTTAAAATGTATTTGATAGGAAAAAAATTTCTTTGTTCCATGTGTCTTTTATGGCTAAGTTTGTATTAAAGGTTAGTTTCCCCTATAATCAAATGATCAACATAATCGTATGTATTGAGGTAATACTAGCTAGGTGCACAAAGGTATGGTCGGTGCAAGAAAGCGAGTTCTCCACAACGGAGCTCTATGGTTGTCCTTCTCTCTTTTTTTTGTAGTGACAACTTCCCCTGGAATAGAAGGGTGTGATAGAACGGTGTGAGGCCGCTTAAATCCCGCCGCTATCACATGTTTAGAAACACATGCTACCCACGTGCATCTGCGAGAGGAAGCAGAACGCGTTATCGCCACCATAGCAAATATTTAATCAAGGAGATTTATTTCCTCGTTTCGCCTCCATACGTCGATCTCGCCAGATTGAGTTAGGCTTATGGGCAGATAAGGTATTTTCCCAGGCGCGACTGGGGCATTCTCCCCGAGTCCCCCACTCAATTATCCCCTACGCCATGGAGATGGCTCCTTTTACTTATTCATAGCTTTCTCCGATTGGAGCAGTTCAGATACCGATTATCTTCGCCAGGCATCACGCCGATCCGGTTACACTTGTGCACCTAATAACTCTCTACCTCGAGAACCCCTTTATTGTCCAGTAGAGGACAATATCCCTTGAGTGCCAAGGTTCGTGCCATTGAGATGCCAAGTCAACAAGGCCCCCCCTGTTGTTCAGAAAGAAAACAACGTAAGAACAGCCATTATTCTTCAAGCATGTTCATCAAGAAACGGTTCTCGTTCCCAAGACATCACGTCAGGAAAATTTAATTCCCCCCTTTTAAACGTTCTTCAAGAAAACGCTTGGTTTCTACAATAACCTCCATTGTTCATCTAGAATATCCCCGATTTGCTGTCACAAAGATCGCTCGTACTTCCGAGCCCCACTTCGCTCTTACTCTTCGAAGACAGTCCTTCCCCTTCACTAAGGACAACCTCCCGAACAACCCTTCTGCTGTAAATCCCCAGTGGACCGAAGATTCCTTCGCATCGTCTTCTTCTGCATAACAACTTTGTAATTACGTAAGCTGAGCATTACTTTTAATCATCTAACCTTTTTTCAACGCTACCCTGTGCTTTAAATGGTTGAGCGAACCATTCCCCCCCTTCAATTTTTTATTTGTTCACCTTTTTAAATCTGTCCAAATCTTAATCCTCTGATTAGTCAGATATTCCCACGACCCTTTCCATTCTCCGTTTATGTAAACATTTTTTTTGGGTGTTCTTGATAGTTTAATTAATAAAACTCTATTTTGTTAATGATAGGCATATTATTTATTCTTGTAACCCGTTTCGCTTCTTGAGCAAAAGGGGGAGGGGCCTCTACAGGCCCCTCCCCCTTTTTGACTAACCTCGGTCAATCAGATTACCACGCACTCGAAATATTAGAATAATTCCCTCAACGAATATTTATATATGGTATATCTTCAAGAGCCTATTCTACGACAGTGAAAAACGCCTTATCTTCTTCTGGCAATACCAAGCATACGAGTGCGATATCTCTCACACTTAAAAGAAACATTTATGTGGATTATACCTCTCTCGCTCGCCAGTTTCATATGACTGGTGGCAATAAAGAGTCAAGCCTTTCCACATAAAAACTGCACTCGACCTGCGCGACCATTTCACGCAAATCGAAGCTGCTATGCTCATGAACTGTGTCGTTAGACTTGAAAAGGAAAAGTCCAGGAAGATGGCGTTGATATATTACCAATAGGTTCTTTGAAGTCTCCTTCATGACGCGACAAAGCAACAATGAAATATGTGTTCATCCATCATTCCACAGGTTTATTCAGGCATTTCAATCAGTTGAAACCCTCTAAAGTATTAGGAAACCCCGCCTCCAAAGCCGCGGCCGCAGTTAAACGATTTGAGGTTGAAAAGGCTCACGCCCCGAGAAAGAACTCCTTCACCAAGCCCTCGACAGAATCAGAAACTTCAGCGTGTAAATTTACTCGGATCTATAACTCTTAGAGATTTATAGCCATTTTGGAAACGATCTTTACCTCTATGATGACCAGGTACAGTTCGGACTTTTATAAAATAGGTTTGCCATAGAATACAGACTATAAAGCAGGAGATGCAGAAGTTAATCTTTTTCGCCTTCTTTAGATGTCCACTTTGAGTAAATCATGTTGAATGCTTCCACCGCCCGTTCTTCAGAGCTAAAAGGGTTTCACTACCTCCATCCTACCCCTAATAGGTCTCTGGTTAGAAAGGTTGGCTTTAATACACCCGATGAGATATCTACTCTGTTTTTCGTAAAAGTACCTATTAACAGGCATTAGCAGTGTAGCTGCACCTGGACAGGACGAAATTTGCCCTCCCTATCTATATTCCTGGGCCAGCCGACTTTGATGAGGTGGATTTCCGCAGGGTCCTGTTATGGTCGACTATGCCATTGATCATCCTATTCTTTAACGGTAGGCATCCTATATAGGATGCACAAACAATTCCTGTTCGAAGAGCTGGAGAATGATATCATAAATAAGAATTCATTCATACACTTCCATTTTGGAACGGCTGCGTTTTACAATCTCGACCTCTCTGTGATCTCCAGATGCAAAAGTGGACTTTAGATAGAAGATGATTGATGACTTTAATAAATTCGATAATTTGCCCATTTAATATTTTTTGCTGAGCTGACAATGCTCAAGAGGCCACATTAGCCGTGCTTGGATCGGACAAGTTCCTTCACATTCAAATAAGTGACCGATGTTTCTCTTACAGAAGGGCAGATTTAGTCGATAGGTGAGGGCTTTGATTTCTTCTCAGGTACACTCCTTGCCGAGGGTTTGGCTTATATTTCGTGAAAGTCCAGGGTTGCGCACACTAACCGCTTTCCTGATTGTTAGCTGAGCTTGAAACGCGCGTCAAAGAAGACACGCACCACGTTCAAAAATTTCGTTTTTGTTCGAAGCACAATTGTTCCTTTTTCATCGAGCATACTTGCCCTCACTTAATGTGAGGACACCTCTTGTGGAGGGCTGGAAACGTGTCAGTAGGATTTAGGGTAAGTTCTACCAGGTCCTCCTATCGTTCTATAGGAAGGCGATACACCATCAATGAGCCCTCACTACGTGGCCGGAACCTACGCGACCGCTTTCTCTGAATTCTCTAGTCGGGTGCTACTCCATCACTATTTAAAGCACATCGCACAACCTCTGATGTCCACTGACTGGACTTGACTCCTTTCAGAGGTTCAGAACCGTTCAAAGACTTTCTATTCTGAGTGATTTGTGTTTCAATCCTCGTTCTTGCACAAATAGTGACCTTGTTCCGGACTATCTCCAGTACACCATGCTTCGACACTTTGGTATGTGAGGAATAGCATTCACTCTGGCTATATACAACAGGATCTGCTCAGAGGGCATGTTCCCAGAATTTCACAGAATAGCTAGTTTGCTTGCTTTTCTAAAATTGATGGAGAAATTGGAGTAATTTATGTTAGCTTATGCCTGAACATGGGAGACCAACTGTACTCAGCACAATGCATCTTCCTTAAATTCCAAATTATGTCTAATGCTTTGCTTCGCAAAAGAGTGCTATCTGCGAAGCTGTTTTCACTTATTTTGAATAATGCCAAATATATTAATATTAAAAATGACCAAATTTCGGAGCAAAAAGGGCTAATTGCTAGCCCAATTATTTTTTTAGTTTTCTACCCAAAACATTTTTTTATTATTCCTTGTGGAACATGAAAAACAGCTGCCTTGCACGTCAAATACGTTATCCTTCGTGTTGGTAACCCCTTAATTAAATGTCAGCTATTGCAGGCTTAAGGTTAGACAGGCTAATCCTTTGAACTGAAAATTTTGTAGAATCAATTAAAGATTTTTATTAAAGTAATTAGGTTTTCGTAAAATTAGGGTCTTAGATATTGAAAACCAGGACTAATTTCCCCTGAGTGTAAAACTTCATAGAAAACTTTTTTGCTCCGATATTTGGCTATATAATCCGTAAGGATCGACTTCACTAGTTCAAGGGAACTATTTTAATTATTTTGAAATAGGGAATATAACCTCGAAGGTATGCCATCTTTTTTTCAAACAACCTGTGTATCGCTAGGTTGGATTTCTATTCATTGTAATTCATCGTTAATGTCAATAAATAAATGGAATTTCCATATTCATATTATTGATGGCACGGAAGATGGCCATGTCGTGTTTTTTGTAGGGTGTATGTAGAGATTTTTTCAAGAATTTTTGCTCACTCAAGTCCTTCTCTACTTTCCCATTACCTATCAAGAAGGAATCAAATGGGTGATTAATTATTATCAAAGGGCAAGCATACATTTAGCTGGGCCTAAACCATTCAACCTCTCATTGCAATGGAGGAGGGTGACGATTGTTGATTTTTTAAAAATCAAACAAGATGTACAAGGAGAAATAGAAGCGTTGCCCCTAAGAGTACTCTGAGCGTGCAGTAAGTCTGTAGTGTACAATCACTGCACAAACACAAAGTAACAAAGAGAGAGAAGGACAAATACACATTTTGCCAGGTCGAAGTAACAAAGATGGAATGGTAGTTGCATTAAAATAAGGTCGTTTGGAGACAGTTTGTGAACCAGCGGAATCTGATGAGAACATCGGGATTGAAACTAGGCTAAATTTTAGTCTATCGCACCCGAGTGTGAGAGCAGATGGGCAAATAGAGTAATGAAAGCTGTCTGGAATGGGAAACAGAATCGGCGACAAAAGATGTTTCACCTTAATGTAAAATTTCATACTGCCATCTTGTAGCTTTAAGCAAACGGAGTCTCTATGATACCCTCGCAGTGGAGAGACTCCCCAAATTAAGATATAAATTGGAGAATTTAAGTCAATCACAGGCTAGACTTCATCCAATCACAGGCTCTGCTGGAATGATAGGTAGCTAAGCACCGCCTTAGCGACCCAAAGAAGGCAGAGCTACGCGTCATCTCCAAAATGCTGTTTGTTATAAATAAGAGAACATTTCATTCAAATGATGATTATTGACACATTATTAATTAATTTATTTAGTTATTTATTAATTAATTATTAAACTCTTTATTTACCGCTTTGCTAATCTCCATTATTCTTGCTCTTGTCATTATAACGGGATTTAGCATTTCCGTTGCGCAAATTAAATCTTTACCCTAAGTGGAAACATTTCAAAGTAGTATAAAAGTACAAGTGTTTAATTCCTTCACAAAGGAGCCTTTTACTTACAAACCTTGATCGGTTAATATACCTCGGACCATACGTCAAGAAACCTGTAAGCAAGCCACTTTACCAAACCCTTATAGGATCGCCTTGCAATCAAAACAAGGCCTAGTTACGCCGAACCTATAACTGCCGACCGCATAATAGGCGACTCAATAAGTCCATCGGGTAAAAAATTTTCGAAATGAAAATTGGCAAAGTAAACTTTGCGCTGGTCAGATCTTTTGAATACTACAAAGGATTAGTATCCATGTGGACAAAGAAAGGTTAGGAATCGTCGACTAGCGCAAAAGACAACGTTAACCTTGAACCGATCGTGGGACACCATCGACTCAAGAAGACAACGAAAAACTCTAACTTCAAAAACATATAAACGCTAATCAAAATTGGAAATATGTCTAGTACCATTGAAGTTACTTATAGCAAAATTAACTTGACGAGGAAATCTACTGAGTTCAGCCTGATGGCTTTTGACATGAAGGTAAATCGAACTGAAGAAGTACATTCACCTGCAAAACATATTTCGGGAACGAAACAGGTAACCAAGGATTTCAGACTCACAAACCAGGATCAAGTAGGGTACGAATTCCTAAACGGTCAGAAAAAAACGCGCCCATCTGTAAGGGACGACATTCAGCCCTAGTTATGATATCCTATATCAAAACAAAACCTGATGAAAAGAATGAAAAAAGAACACGAATACCACCTGCATAGAAATCAACGATAGCCCAACAGAGCCTCATATAACACTGAACCAGTACTTCCGAGGAGATCTAGAAATATCCTGGGAAAGGATTTAGGTAACTGACCAACTGAAAAGAAAATTAAACGCTGAAGCGTCTCGAAAGGAAAAAATTGAAGTAATAAAAAGAAAAATGAAAACAAAACAGAATAGATAAACGGATTAAGAATAATAATATAGAAATCAAAATTAATATAAGTTTTGACCCGATTATGAGTTAAAAAGTGTTTCGGGGTATAGAATTTATATATATATATATATATATATATATATATATATATATATATAAGGGGACAATGACGCATTAATGGTTTAAGAAGGACCAATTGGCGAGGTGATAATTAGAATCGAAGGGGGGAGGGGAGAAATTCGTCTCCCGAATGCGTGGGATCTAATTATAAAAAATAAGTGAGTACAGATTGGCTTAAAGGTTAGTTATAGACGATAGTCATTCATGGTTATTTAAACGGTGCTACAAAAATAAGGTTTTAATAAAAATAAAATATATTATATATATATATATATAAAATAGAATTAAGTGAGAAATCCCAGTATCTAATCAAATAAATAACGGACACATTTGGCGTCAGCAAATGAGCAAATCCAAGGGATTAAAGATGTTAATTACCTGACTTGGATCAATATCTTAAAAGGGCTACAATAAGCAGCAATGTAAATTGGTTCGAGGAATACCAGATTATAATGAGGTCCGCAGCGTCGACGTCTTGCATGGGGAAGGCGTCGAAGGGGAGGTAATTCAGGGAGGCGATGATGCAATAAGGAATATGTTTTACCTAAACGTTCTTGATGCGGTGGGGAATTGACTGGTTATACCTCAGGATGCTGATGAAGGGGGACAAGATTTACCTCATGGTTCTCAATGAGGGAGTACTCGCGCGAATTCACGGAAGAACAGCCGCTGTGAGGAGCTGCCAATTGACTGGGGTGATGTCCACGGCGGAGATATTCTAGCCGTCGGCGCGCGAATAATCTAGGGAGGATCAGACTCGAGAAGTTAATGTGCCTTCGTGCGCGGGCATGCTGTACTGCCTATCTAGCAGGAAATCACTGGTTATATATGTAGTCAGCGGGCGGCAAAATTGCCTCGGGCCACGGCGTGCTGTCCTGGGATCAGAAGTTGCATAGCTTCGGGTGGGGGAGGGGGAGGGGGTCCGAGATAAGGAACCAGGCTCTCTTGCGTCACGCGTATGGGAGGCAAGCTTAAAACGCCCTAGGGGCGGGAAATAGACCTTGCAAGATAAACAGAACTGGTTTAATAAAGCCACGTTTACCCGATTCCTTCCTTGCTTCTCACGCTTTTTGTTCCAGGGTTAAGGCCACGTGGCTTTTCTAAGGGTTCAAGGAGGTCCGACCTCCAGATTATATTAGACTCTATTACTCCACAAAGTGGAAAACAGAATAAAAAGAAGATAAAAATTTCATTTATAATTATAAATAACACCAGCTGGATTAGCCAGACCACCTGGCGCCATGCCACCCTTTGCACATTTTATTTTCATATTAACTCTCCCTAATTTTTCCTCTCATACTTATACTCTTTTCCCTTTTACTTACCCACCACTTTTACCGTATTGAAAAAGGAGATCTAAAAGATTAGCTATGTTTGTAACATCGCACACGCCAGGCAAACTTGTTTCCCACATCTCTTGGGTGCTCTCCTCCTTCGGTTAAGGTGACCTATTTAAGAGGAAAGGTATCCAAATAGGTTTTACGAAGAATACCACTTCTCTATCAGATATTATTAATTCTTCGAATCCCCTTTCTGCGGACGTTCCTGGATGACCATGTTCTTGCATATCCTCAATATTCGGCTGAAAATAAATATTTAAAGGATGTAGGGGATTGCATTGTGAAGTGTAGTAAATTGATAGCTACCCTCTCCTAATTTTCCGGTAGTCGAAGGGATTTTTTTTAAATGATCAACTCTGAGGCAGATGCAAATATGTGAATTTTCTGGCTTTTTTCAAATTTATGTCCACTCTTGAGAACGATATCATAGAAGATGAACTGGCAACTATTTCACTTCCTACCTCTAAGATAGATGCTATATCCTGATACTACTTTCTGGTTGTGTTCTGGTATTCCCCTTGTAAGTATGAGCAAATTCGAAAGCCCAGAACGTTAATCTCATGTGCTAGATCAAATTAAAGAACTTGCAGATTTGGCTTTTAGTGAACTCTGAGAAATGAGCTGTGAAATGACCACAAAGGTCGTATGTTAACCCTCGGACCTCCAACTTATTTAATTTTAGATATATCACCAAGTCTATCACGAAATATCTTTAACCCTCTATGGCATAGGAGGAATATCACTTCAGAGCATAAAAAGCAACGTGTTTCTACATTACAGAATTCTTGCTTTGACGTCCTTTGGTGCGCGACTATATAAACCGGGTTCTTTGGAAGATAAGTGAAGTTGAGACATTTCCGGCTTGTCATTTAGGAAGAAATTATATACATGGGGCATATAGAGGCCAAAACCTGTCATAAATACTAATATCTGCACTAGATCCCATGAGAGAAACAAATGAATTGAATTTTCGGTAAAAAATTCATTCATGCGTAGATATACATGTGTACTTTCCTAAATTATGGACTATTTATTAGACATCTTGGTTTTATCCAGAGTATGGTCTCAGTATTTTAAAAATGTCTAATAAGGTGGAAAAGGTGAGATGTTATGTACAGAGAAAGGATCAGTCAATTGCTTTGGAAATCCCGCTGGTCAAGCTGGTCAACAGTGCAATTCAAGAAGGAAATAGAAGTGATAGCTGCAAAAAAATACCTTGCTGTAGCATTTAGGTTTCCAAAGATCTCTGCTTTAAAAATCAATTTCTATCTTTGTCACTTTTCATGTTTTCTTTATTCATTTTTTTTTCATTTTGCGTACTTCCATTTCTCCTTTTTTCCTGCTGAGGTAGGTAAAACTCGTTTGATTACTCAAGCTCCTATCATCTCAATGAATAAAAAAAAGAAGAGTGACGAATATAATGGACATCATTCCACCAGAGGCGTATGTATCATCTTTCGCTCGACTCTTGTCCTATCAGATTGCATCCGGATCATCATGATCTTTACATTTATTCATCTAGGTCGTTTCTCTACATTATCTTCTCGCTTTCTTTCTTTAAAAAAGATTTCTGTACTTCATCTTGACACAACAATTTCTCTCTCCTAATATCTCGAGTTTCTGCGCGTCCATTTTTACATGCTTCTCCATTCAGTCACAGGACGATTACTCTCATCTTATATTTTTTCTACCACGTTTATTATGTCGCCTGTCTCACTGTCGGCAATTATTTATATGTTCAGTCCTTGTAGAGATCGGTGGCCCCACCCTCCTACTCTTAAATAAAAATAAGCAACAACGTTAAATTTCCTGATTTTTATATAAGCTTTTCGATCTGTAATGGAGTCGTACAGACATTTGGTTGTAATTACTGGTAATCCTAGTCACTTTATTTTGAATTTTAGTCCGCATCTCCACACCTTATCAAACGCCTTTCTGACATTCTCGTCGTAAGTCAGTATGAGGTCTGAATATTTTAGCTCATACTTCGCCTTCGCCAAATTTTCTACTAATAGAACCAGCGCCGTCCCTGTGCCTCTTCCTTTCCTAAATCCAAATTGGCACTTTGACATTAGGTTGTTTTCTTCTAAGTGGTGGATCAATCTTCTCTTTACTAGCCTTTCTATTATCATCGCTAATGCTTCTAATAGCGTGATGGGTCTATAATTTCCCGGTTTGTCTTGTGGTTTCCCCGGTTTGGATAGGAATATAATCTTTCCGCATTTTAGCGAATAAGGAAAATATCCAGCGGTTATCGAGGCGTTGCACAATTCTACGAATTTGTTGAGGAGATCGTCCGGTGCTCCTAAGAGATTCTCCATGTTTATGCCTGATTTTCCAGGCGCCCTTTGCTTCGTAGCTCAGATTGTCGCTTTGATTTCATCTAGTGTCACTAGTTCGACACCCTCTTCCCCTATAGTTTCTATAGATGCTGTAAGGTCTAGTGTTATTTCGTTCCGGCCTTCTTCTAGGAATTACCCACTCTTCCTTTTCTCGATCGAATTCTTCGTTGTCGTTGGGTGAGATATCGAAGACTCCGCTCCATTAATCTCTGAATGCATTTTCTAATATGTCAGGTTCTATTATTAACTCTTCATTGCGTTTAAAAGATAGGCTTTTTCTCGATCGTATTTTACCTTTTGCTAGAATTATTTTTTCCCTAAACTTTGTTGGGTTAAGTTATTCATCGATTGAATCTACAAACTGGTCCCATCTTTCTCATCTCTCTGCGGCTCCCGACGCTATCAATTCAGCACTTAATTCTCGCAGTCTTGCCTTCCTCTCTCCTGTAGAGAGAAATTGCTCTTTTTGCATCTATTTGATCTGTACGTTTGGGGTAGTGGATTTTCCTATACTCTGTTCTAGCGCTTACACTAGATTGTCGGTGGCTAAGTCTATCTCTTCCAGTCTCGCATCATTGAGGTTTTGTTGTTGGTAGTTAGCCAATTCATCGGCGTATCTTAGCTAGTTTGTACCTTTTACTTATGGGACATTTTGTTTGTATTGGATCTGTAGATATGGTCATAATGACCATTTCATGGTCGCTGGTGGAAGGCGTTCCTTTTACTATTAAATAGTTATACACTAGATCTGATGATACCAGTACCATATCTGGTTTGGTTGCCCTTCTTAGTCCAATATAAGTTGGGAAATCCGGTACCACTCTCTCCATATTGCCCCTTTCATTTAGAGTTTCCAGATTTCTGCCGATATTGTTGTTTAGTTACTAGTGTATCCGGATATCCTCGATCGGGCATTTAGGTCACACAATAATATAGCTTTGTCTCTTTGTCCAAATACGTTTAGGAAGTTATGAAACAGTAAAATATTTCTTCTAAGCGTTTGGTATCCTGTTATTATAGTAAAGGGACCTGTTGCTTTGTCAATTCTTACCGCTAAGTAGGCCTCATCTAGTTGTGGTATACTACTGTATTTTATATTCTTCTTAATGGCTATCGCCACCCCATCGAAATTGATGTCTCTAGTTGTTTTTTTAATTAAGTTGTAGTTGAAATTTTGATAAGGTTAGTTTCTGGATATGTCTTTATTTCATTGGGCAATATTACGTCAGGATATTCCTTCAAGTAAGCATTACATAGAAAGTGTTTCTTTGGATCTCATCCGCCTACGTTATGGCTAATGATTTTTAATTTTCTTTTAGGGTCCATATTGTAAATAATTGAGTATGTGGAGAAATGGCTACATTAAGCCTCCTGGAGGAGTATAGACACATGCAAACCCCCCCCCCTCCCTTCATGAGGAGAAGCGTGGGAAAGGTAGCCGGCGAAAATGCTTTCCATGTGTGATCGCCTCGCCGCTGTGGGCAGTTGGAGCTAACATATGTTTGAAGGCGACCACCTAAGGTCCTTAAACGACGCTCTAACGATCGTATGACCTACGAGACCCATAAACCCGTGGTTAGGAAAAAAAAACGGTGCGAGTCAGAAGGCACGCTAAGGAGCGGTGTGGTTACGAGCCTATAATTTGCGAGCTGACTTGGGCATCCCAGTGCCACCTCAGGAATTCTCGCTCTTCCCAGATGCTAACCCACCATTCGCTCCCCCCCTTTTGCATCTGTGGCCTGGTCACTTCCCCCTTTAGATGGGGCGGCAATCCGCCTATAAATAAGCCCCGCAAAGAAAGAGAAGATGATTATCTGAAGTCGATACGCCAGAGTAGGATTAGGTCGTGAAGATCGATCCATCGGCTAGACAGGAAGATTATTAGAAGTCGATTCGCCAGAAGATATTAATTCGTAAAGATCGACCCTTCAGCCCTACAAGACTATTTCCGTGAGAAACGATAGGATCAGATTGAGAAAATCGATCCCCCCCTTTCAGGGCCGTATTAACCTAAATAGTCAAGTTTTATATCGGTGCCATACCGAAGAAGCCTTTTCCGTCTGCAAAGAAGTCCGACTGAAGAAAAGCAAAGCCGCTCACACTCGAGTGATTCTTACATCGCAAGCACCGTAAGAGTGAGAGGAGAAGAACCCAGCCCCAACGAGCTCCCGTTCTTTAATCACGTTGAAGAATCACCCCCCTCCTCGACGAAATTTCAACCTTCGGCCACCACACTTCAAGGCGAGAGATAAGTCCTCCAGCGACATCCGGCAATCCCTAATACCTACCTGTAAGTTAACAATAACATTTATATCTCTATTGCGATAGTAGAAGTTTAGTACGTCCCACGTTTTAAAGGAGCGTAGAAACCATTATTCTTGAACCTAGGTCATAGGTGTTTGTAGATGACAGTACATTAATTTAATGTTTTATGTTAAACAAATAGGGTCGTGATAAAAATACTAATTGGCAATTAGTTTGTTTATTGAAAGCCTACTTGTTTATGTTTTGTCATTCGAAATTCTTTGAGGCCAAATATAGAAATGCTTTTACTGTTGGTTTGTAATATTTAATTTAAAATACATGTTTATTTTTTGGTAGATTCTGGTGTTTCCTCTTATCCTTATGTGTTTAAAAATAGCTCTTCCTTAAGGACTAAACCACAAAAATAGCACTCTTAGAACAAAGCCTACTTCATCATAGAAGTAACTCACGCCCCTTAAAGTATACCGTTACTAAAAGGGGGTCAAAGCGTAAAGTGATCAAAGCAAGGGTCATTCTACGACAGAGTATTTTGGGGGTATCTTGCGCTCTGTTCTGTTAACTTCCCTTATCACAGGGAGATTTTGTCCTACCGCATCTTTTTTTTAAATTCGTTTTTATTATCGTAAAGCAAATTGAATCCGGAATACTTAAGTCGCCGCTCATTATTATTTTTGAAACCTCTTTATCAAAATATGGTACTTTGTATTCGTATTTATAGTCCCCTTTTTAAAATCTTTGAATTATTTCTTTGTGGTCATTAACTTGGAAAGGTTTATCCTCTGTAACATAGAATTCCAGATTGAACTCTTTGCTATTTTCGTTTCTCCTTTGTTGTTGAGCTCTTTCGTTTTCGTCTTCTATTACGTTGTCTTCATCTATTTGGATGATTTACTTTTTTTTCGTTTTTTCGATGGTTGGCGGGGTTTTGACTTCCATTCCTCGGACTTTTTTTGATGCACCCTGGTTCTAATTTTTGAATCTATTTCACCACCCGGGTTTATTGTTTGCTTCTCTCTAGTGCTTGTGTGTTCTGATTCCGTATTAACTTTTTATGTAGTTGTTGTTCTATATTGAACATTTAGAACTTCCGCTGACGGGGCGTTATCAGGGAAACACATTGGTTCAAGCCCATTGTGACTTAACCTTTTGTTCAATTCTTTCGATTACGATGTCAAATTCACCACTTCAAGCACATGATCATGTAGTATGCAGGCTAGGATATTAAGCAATTTTTCTTGTCATAATTCGAATATGTTCTTTGTCCCTTGTCTTTGGTCTGCAGCAGCCTTTGCTACCTTAACATAATTTAGATTTCGTTTTTGTTCTTGAGCAATAGCCTTTTCTCTTCTTTTCTTTTCTATCAACTTCTTTTTTATTGGGCACGCAAGGCCATAGTTCTGTGATTGCCCCCAGAATTTAAACATTTCTTTTGTTGGCTGTTGCATTCTCTCCAAGTATGGTTGTTAGAGCTGCATTCAGAGCAATATTTTTCATCTCTGTTAGGGAAGTCTTTCGATGTGTGTTTTTCTAGCACAAACTAGTTGAAACACGATAATACACAAACAAAATCATCTCCTTTTCTTTGCTTTTGTGAGATCTTTCAGTTAAAGGGCAGCAGTGTTATTGTGCAAAATATTGACATTATTGGTTCTTTTTTCAGGTCTCATGTTAGAGTCATGGCTTCGTCCAGAGGAAATTGCCTTAATGATATAGAAACATTCTGCTACATATGTGGCTGTTACATGCTAGTTCTACAAAGGCACAATATATCAAACTTTGTGATCCGCACTTAGAAGGCCTATTTTGCTGTTCCTCTTGGCAATCAAGATAAGAAGTACGCCCCGCATGTTGTTTGCTATAGTTGTGTAGAAGATTTTCGTAAGTGGAAGAAAGGAAAGAGAAATGGTCTTCCGTTTTAAATCCCCACGGTGTGGCAAGAGCAAAAGGATCATGTATCGAAGTGTTGCTTCTGCCTGATGAATACTAAAGGGATTGGCAAGAAAAATTGGCCAATGATCAACTACCTCAACATTCGCTCGGCGATCCGGCCAGTACCTCATTCTGAGTCTTTACCATTTCCGACTTTCAGTGGATATGCTTCCTCCGAGGATAAAAATGATGTAACTGATATGGACCTCCACGGAATGGATTCAGAGTCTGCAGATTCATCATCAGATGCTGAACAGTCATTAGCACCTCACTGTTTTAATCAAGAGAATTTGAATGACTTGATACATGATTTGACGCTCTCCAAGAAAGCTGCAAAACTGTCAGCCTCCAGATTGAGTGAAAGATATATGCTTGACCCTTCGGTACGGGTATCATATTACCGAACAAGGGAGAGTACATTTGTTAAGTATTTCTCTGAGGACAAATAATTTGTATACTGCCACGATGTTCGTGGTCGGTTTACCGAGTTAGGACTTGGCACCTTACGCTCTGCTGAGCGGAGAATATTTTTGGATTGCTTTAAGCGTAGCCTCAAGTGTGTCCTTTTGAAAAATGGCAATGACTTCAGGGCAGTTCCTCTCGGTCACTCTGTCCATCTGAAAGAAACTCACGATGGCATAAGAATGGTCATGGATTTACTTAAGTACCATGAACACAATTGGATCATATGTGTAGACCTTAAGATGGTCAACCTCCTCCTTAAACAGCAGAAGAGATATACAAAGTTTCCATGCTCTATCTGTACGTGGGACAGTCGAGACCGTGACAAACACTGGTCCCAAAAGGATTTGCCAGTTCGGGAAACTTTGGAAGCAGGAAAGCCAAACATTGTTAATGATCTAATCGTAAGTGGAGAGAAGATCGTTTTCTCTCCACTTTACTCAAACTGGGGTTGATGAAGCAGTATATCAAGGCGTTGAGTAATGACAATGATTGTTTTCAGTGCATAGTCTCGGCGTTTCCTGCTTTGTCATACGGAAAAATAGAAGCAGAAGTATTTGATGGTCTCCAAATATAAAGAATTCTGAGTGATTCTAGATTCGTGAACACCATGAATTAAAAAGAGAAGGCAGCCGGGCTCTCATTTTTTGTCGTTGTTCGTAACTTCTTGGGAAACAAAAGAGCGCATAACTATGTACGATGATCTGTTTAATAATATGCCTTTAGTATATCGTCATCTGGGATGCAACATGAGTGTGAAGCTGCATTTCCTAAATAGTCACCTCGACCGATTCCCAGAGAATCTGGGAGCCGTGAGCGACGAACAAGGATAACGCTTCCATCAGGATTTGATGACGATGGAAGAGCGCTACCAAGGTCACCGGGATAGACATATGTTGGTGGACTACTGCTGGACGATTAGAAGAGATCAGCCAGAGAAGACTTACAAGAGAAAGAGCTATAAACTCCTGATGTACGGTCATTAGTAAAATAGCATTTATGTGATTACAGTACATATTTGTAATCCTAATATAATATGTAATTCAAGTTTCTTCTCATATGCAATAAATAGTTTGTACAAACAAACGTGCTTTACTATAAATAACGCAAAAGGATGATTCAAAATTAATTAATGATGATAGAAGTGATAAAATGAAAATTATTGTATAATATTAGTTATTGATATTAAGAAAAATCTGTAGCATTTAGAGAGAATCTGATTTCAGATTTGAATTCAGTATGCTCGAATTAGATAGGAAAATTCACCAAATACATTGTTTCCCAGTGACATCCATACAAATATGCAGAAAAATTATCGTGACTTTAGAGCAGTTGGTGTTACACGGTTGTTATCGAGCACTTTATGATTCGTGCCCATATATCCCTTCGAAACTTCTGAAAATATGCTTACATATTTCGGACTTTAAACAATATTTCGATGATAAGTGCTAACATAAGTTACTTCCCTATCGACATTAGTGTTGAGATTTTGAAGCTAAGAAAGCTTTTACGTGAATAGAGGAATTTTCACAAATATTTTCCCCTGGGCTCTCTTCATACTTCTTACCCCCGTTCTTGTTCTACTCCGAGCATAATTTTCATTGAGTGATGATTTTCACGATCAATAACGGTAAAGTCTTATCTACAAATTTTTCTTGAACTAACTTTCCCCCCTCCCTAAATTATAACTCGAATGTTAAATGCTTATTCTCTCACCCATAACCCCCTCATTTTCCTGTGAAATAAGTAAACTCGCCACATCCCCCTGTTCTAGAATTTCTTATCTTTCACGTAATCATAGGCCACTTTTATTTTAGCATTAAAAAGTAATGATTTGGTCTGGCATGTTAGCTATTTTCACGCTTCTATTTTTCTGCCGTTCTAGCAATCTTACAAATACCTCGAGATTGTTAATGCATTTGGTTGTTTATGCCATTCATTACCCTCACAACAGTTATTCGCGCTCTTCCGTACTTCGAATCTCACTCACGTACAGTTTCCGATTTTTTAGTATTTTCCCAGTTATTTCCATACCTAGATTTATCTTCTCTTTTTTGTAAGCACTTTCTGGGCACTTAAAGTAATAAACGATTATTTAAAAAAGGGAAATTCAGGCTGAAAAGAAAGAAGAAGGAATGGAATAGAAGGACAGGGATAATGGAGAGAGGAAGAATAAAAATAAATAGAAAGTAACGCTAAAAAATATATTTATGATGAAGAAAAATATGAAGAATAAGTGAATTGGAGAGGAACAAAGAAAAAGCATAAAGGGTAAACAGAACAAATTAAAAGTAACACTGAAAAGTGAATAGAGACGACAAAGAGTCACCAACAGTCCTTATAATTAAATAATACCACCCGCTTCCTTTTAATTGTGGAATAAATACCCCGTGTTGATAAGGAGCCTCTTATAAAGATCAGAATGCCAATCACTGGCAAGCACGAAGCCTCCCTGGATGGAATGGTCCTTTTTAGATCGCAAGGTAGGATCGCCGTGTAGTATTGTTTAATGACAACAACAGGGAAGCAGAGGACAATTGAGGACTCAGGGGGACCTCCCTTTCCTCGTCATGGGTGTGTGGCAAAGAATACACCTTCGTCACGTTCCGATATGGAAGAGAGACTGGGAATATTGTGTTCACGTGCGTGATTTGCATAATAGAGTTGAGGTGGCTAACGCGTTCAATATCGGCGACCCGTTCTATCCGAAGGTTGAATATTTCTGCCTGCTTTCGCTAAGATTAAACCCCTTACATAAGCATTAGAAGTTTAAAGCCTTATACACTAGGTTATCGGTGGTCCTTGCATACCTCGTTAACTCAAAATATTCTCACAAATATTGTCTTAGCAACGCAGTTTTATTTCAAATGTGCAAACTTTGTGAAACATTTATGAGCATTTTATTCCTTAACAAAGCCCAACTTCATACTTTTCTAGTCTATCTCTTTGATTCAAGTTGCCTCTCGAGTTACCACTGCTCCCTCTAATGCTACGTTCTTAACCTGTGTGACATTTCTCACTAGTAAGATATTCAAAGATCTCAGGTGGAAAATGGTAAATATGTTACACAGGTTAGAATTAAAACAATCTCAAATCCTTAGTTTTAAACTCACAACCAGAGCAAAAAGGTTTCGGAAAGCGTTGCAATTTTAGGAAATTAGATAAATGCATGATCGTAAAGTTTTCATTTGCATATCAATATGAATATAAGAGTAAAATAAGAATAAATAAAGAACAATAAGTTATATATGCTTCAAACAATCAACAAGAATTAATAAAAAAAGACTATACTTGTAACACCAGCAACATTTAACAGATAAGAAGAGAAGCTATTAACATTGCATTAACACCAAACTGATACAGCAAATTAGGTAGCATGTTGAGAGTCCTTTGGCAGTGATAAGAACATTTATTTTTTTGCGGCATGCTCTACCCAAGGGTGCGACATTTAAGAGATGTGATGATGACACACAACTCGGAAATCATACATTCAGTTGTTCATTGAAGTATGGCTGAACATGTGTTACGGCCTCATACATGTCATATCAGAAGTTTTCCAGTGTATTTATATCTGGATACTCAGGTGGCTATTCTACCACCGTGATATTGGTGTCCCAGAACCACTGTATGGTGGTCACAGACTTGTAACATGGGGCATTGCCCTGTTGAAAAATCACATTCAGGGCACTTCTAAACAGGTCTCTGGCTAAGGGCAGCATGAAATATCTCAGGACAAGGTGGTTTAGTATACTTTGAAATTCATGGTGTCATCACAGATAGTCAGATGACACTTACCTGAACTAGACGTGAAACCCCATACTATTACAGAGTAGTAACCATGCTTTAGTGTTGGCAATATGGACTCTGGATTCTACTCCTCCCCTAGCTCCATGTAGATTTTAACCTTAACTAGGGTCGAGAACAACTAGAACGTGGATTCGTCGGACCAACAGGCACTTAACACT
This sequence comes from Ceratothoa steindachneri, assembly GCA_963969495.1. Classification (NCBI taxonomy): domain Eukaryota; kingdom Metazoa; phylum Arthropoda; class Malacostraca; order Isopoda; family Cymothoidae; genus Ceratothoa; species Ceratothoa steindachneri. The sequence continues at coordinate 209,980,308 of OZ018318.1, forward strand.
GTAGCATGGCCCAGTTGCTGTGGGTACATGCTAAAGCTAATCAACGCAACTTCTGCTGAAGATTAATCAGCGGCTTCTGGCGGACTTTACATGACCAGTCAGCAACGGACTGTTCCAACGGAGGTAGCTTCTGTCGATTGATGTTGTAGCTGCACTGCGTTTTATTTTGATGCCAAAGTTTCAAGCGAAGCAGTGACTTATCGTCACGTTGCGTACTAACCCTGTGTTTCCAGGTGCGAGGTCAGTCTTGGATGTTCTCTCTTCCTGAAATCCTTTACAATATTTCTGCATCACGGGGAATGTGATCCACTGAAGCTCCGTGCGATTTGTCAACAGGTGAAACCCCCTCATCCAGTGCCCGTATGACTTTTATTCACGAAATATTTACGTTCTTTCAACATTATTATACCATCTTTAGACTTACTCGACATGGTATTTTCTATTTATCAACAATATAATGTTTAATATGAAGATATTTGAATAACATAACGCATACTGATCAGAGGATTCTATGGGTCTCACTAGTATCACGATTTTAGATATTTCCATAGTTATAATCAAGCAATACTTTATTTTGTTTCCAAACGTATTGGACAAAGTATACAAACATATAACAACATATTCAGAGACATGCCCAAGTTATAAAATATCCAGATATCCAAAAACTTTTAGCAGTGGTTGTAAATAGATTTACTGTGCAAAAGTATGTATGTCCATTTTCTTTTATTACTTATGTTATAATATATTTAACAATATCTAATGCACTGTCTTATTTTGTATTTATAATATTGTTAAAGTATTAACCACAAAGTCGTGTTAAGGGAGGAAATAGGAAAATTATTAAGACTGTGATAGGGAATGATGAATAAACGGTTAAGAACCGCTGCTATAGTGGTAAGAACCATTACCTATTCTTCAAATTAACACTCAGATTCCAGGTCGTCTTACTTTGCATGCTGATTAGAGCCTAGTATACCAACCCTTACCCATAGCTAAGGAGTTTCTACAGATATTAGTTTTTCGGTCATATATGTTTAATCTTCACCTAGCACTAGGTTAGCTGATAAAAGCCTTTTTCGATAAATACCAGCCTAATTTCTTAACTTACCCCTTCCAACAAACTTCGTTACGTTCCAGTTTTATTAAAGTTACCAATTGAATTATTTTACTGATCTGTAGTTAGGGCAAGGTTATGTGGAGATGATTTCAGATGAAAGGCAATAAATATGCTTAAGTGATTTCAGATAAGAAGCAATGGGCTAAAGTGATTTCAGAAGTGAAACAAAATATGTGTCAAAAGAGTTTGTATGGCTGTCTTAGTCCCCTTAAAATTTTCAGTGCAGGTAAAATCAAAATGCCATTATAGTTATTCATTCAGTGCACTGTACTGTAGACAGTCAGAAAACATTCCTAATAATTCGTTTATGTCCATCGATATGGAGAAAATTATTGCGACATCCGCCTTATTCCTTCAACACGGACTACCCTACTCTATTATCCAAATTGGTTTGTTCCTATAGAACTTCACAATTTTGTTCTAAACTGAGAATTATTCATGTGTTTTCAATTTGCTCTTCAAATAAGGAAATATGGCACGCCAATTTAAATATGCATTGACATGATAAAATTTATTGATAAATCAGGAAGAAATGAAAGAATTATGTGTTGAACTATCTCATTTAATATATATTTCATTTAGAGAAAGTATTAATAACAAAAATTGTATACATAATGGAATTATTATAGGAATCTCCCGAATAAATATAAAGTAGCAGTCTATAATAATATGAATACCAGTTAAAACAAAACTCCAGGAAAGCTTACTCCTATATATTTTAAAGCATACAATTATGAAACTGGTAAAGTATGACTGCATATTATATGCCGGAAATAGTAAGATGTCTGACATAGACTTTTACATCAGTTGACTGAAAAATGTATATTACTATTTCTTTGTGTGATACTCAACAAAGCACTGGATGTGCAGTGCCATATTACATTTGAAGTACTTATCCTTAACTTTCTTCTTACACACACCACACCGGCACTTAGTTTCTTCCATCCCAGCATAATGATCCGTTTTGTCGTAGCAGACATGCTCGGGTGAGGTTAGGGGCACAATTCTACTAGGTTTCTCTGATGGTTTTAGCAGAACATTGGCAATTTTCCTAGGAAAGTATAGCTGTGACACCTTGGAAATTTTTCTGTAGAGAATTCAACCATTTACAATGGAACCATTCAGAAGAAAGCGGAAAAGAGAAAAGTACCACACTGGCTTCATAAATCTAACTCTATACTTTGCTTTAAACTGATCAAACAGATCTACTCCTCCCATTCCTTTGTTGTAAAGCATCACAATGTTTGGCTGAGGGCTTACTACCACTTCTTTCTTCTTTTTGGACTACCGTTTGCATTTGACCATAGAAAGAGATGCAGTCACTTCTGTTTGCTATCACCATAACATCGTTCTTGTCATTCCATGCACAAATAGCAATCTTTTTTTTTTTCCCTGAAACAGCTCCCCTCCCCTCTCTATTTCTTCTGGAGGTCTGAATCTGAGACATCCTTGAATCTGTATTTATCAATTGTGCCGAACAGATTAATATTCACTTTCTGGAAAGACTGGAGATGAGGCAGTGTTGTAAAAAACTTGTCAACATATCCACGGGTCCCTTTAAGTACTGTTCTTTTGGCCAAAGAATGGACAATAGATTCAACCGCAGGAATTCCTTTCTCTATCTCAGTCTTTACTTTCATACAAGCGGAAATTCATTAACATTCAGAGCAGAAACACCAAAACTTGTAGCCAAATGTCATGGGCTATCCTCTAAGCAATTATTTGAATCCACGTCGCCGATAATATGGTTCCATGCCTTCATCAATATCTCATGTCATACGAAGTGGTTGATCGGTATCTATGATGAGCTCTTTGAAATGATCAAAAACAGTGCGAATCTAAAAGATCGTATTAGCGAAGGCTTCATTGAATTGTTCACATAGTACAGGTTTCGCACGATTGTATCAAATTGGTTTATTGTCATTTTCACTGAGTTAAAACCATATTTCTGTTGTCTTCCTGCTTCGCCCAATAGAGCCGTTGGTTTAGAACTTGGTTATAACCTGAGAGAAGAAAGACGCCAAGTACCTGATGCAGTTCTTATTAAGTGACATAAATCTTTCCCAAAGTTTACTTAATGATAAAAGTTTGTCTCTATCTTGATCAGCTCAACCAATTCTCTATCCCCGAAGCATCTGAATATGTCCACAGGTATAAATCCTTTATCTCTCCATTTTCTACAACAGATGGTTTATGTACTTCATCACAAATCTGAAATTAACATTTATTTCACTCATAAACAGGCTTCGAGCGTTTTTGCTTCTTTCTCCTAGCTGGGTTAAGGTCTGCTACATGATCATCACACCTAAATTCTTCCTGCTCTTCAAAAATTGATGCTCTTCATGCAGAAGAAAGTTCCGAGTGACTCTTTTGGTTTCTCATATTTATTTAGGGGGTTGTGACAGAAGTCTTGCTCCCAGCAATCGGAAATTTTCTTGCTCCACAACAGCTATATGCTCACTAGCTTCGTTTACATCAGATTATTCCCTATCCTCTGTTGGTTCAAAAACAATTTCAACGCAAGTGCCATTTTATTCGTAGGTAATGAAAACAGGTGGTTGACTGCCTTTTCAACATATCTTAGACATCTGAAAGAGAAAACAGATGTCCATATAAATAAATGCAAGAAAAGGAATAAGGTGTTTTACCCGAGAATACATTATAATATTAAGAAAATACCTAGTTTCTATATAGATTAGTAAAGAACCTTTTTTTATGATCTTAAATATATATTCATATTCATAATCACTCTTGGGGATAAGAATATATAAGATATAATCAAAATAAAGTAACATAAGCATATTTGGATTTAATTATTCCCCTTAGGCTGCTGTGCTATGACTGAGATCCATAGAGCACATTTAAACGGGCATTATACTTTAAATGATAATAAAAGTGACAGAATGTGGTTTCCCCTCAAATAAATAATTTCTCACAATACGTGTCATTTTTCTATCACTCACTATAAGAAGTTCCATATGCAGTAATGTATAGACAATAATTACCTAAGTCCAGACATTTTGCTAGAAGAAATAAGGTAGGTTTCCTTCCTTTCTTTATTTACTTGTAGTTTACAAAGTGTGTTAGATATTAATCATCTGCTGAGAAGGGTTAGGTTTGCTTTACATTCTGCAACTAAAAGAATAAATTCTCTGGTAAACTTAGACAAAATTTGTGTGTCTAAATGGTGCAATTCCCGCCCAGTTAGATGAGCTCTCTGCGTTCGTGAATTAATCAAAATAAAGATGGAGCAAAGGATTCTGAAAACTAGACGATATGTAGATGTTAATTTTTCGAACCACATAGCATGTTCTTTATGTCTCTACTGAATAGCAAATTGTCTCTCAACCTTGAACGGAGCGGAATATCTTTGACCGTACCATATATTGCAACTAGTTGGCTGTGAGGAAATAGACACCAGCATAATATCGAGATATGCAGTGCAATGCTTGTTTGAGTCGAACCTCTAGAGTGAGTATTAGCCGCACCGAAGGAAATCGCAATGTCCTCTACTTAGAGCGGAGCAAGAACATCACTCGGCAGCACCCAGGTGATACCGTTTATGGTCAAGTCAAAGAGTGTGGTATTGAGGACAGTGCTGTGCGGAAAGCTCTATTCCTGCTCCATTGTCCGTAGAGAGTTCTACTCTCAGTATTCGGAAGAGACGATCTTCAAGAAATTGAGAAATAAAAATTAGGAGGCGTCCCACGCTTCCTTCGTCTGAAGATACCATGATACCGTATCTCCATGTTGTATCTTAAGCCTTCTCCAGATCAAAAAATACCGTGGCGTAGTGCTGTCTAAGAAAGAAGGTTTCGCTGTAAGGTAAGCCTATTTCACTAGGAGCGGATTATCAGACGTGGAGTGGACTTACGGCATTTGCAATGTGCAAACGCAGGATGCTAGAAAAATGTGGCGGAAACCAGACGGGGTAGAGTAATCTATCCTTGAATTGCGATAAGTGAGCAGAGACGATATTAAACAGAAGTATGGGTGGATACTCTCAGATCCTAGATAAACAAAGCTATGCATCGCTCATCTAACTATCGAAGCATGGAATACGGTAGTTCGTTCGGACGGAAAGCAGTGTTCGCGCATCAAATGAGAGCGAAATTACTAACACAACTTAAACCTCTCTTCTAAGGGTTCTCCATCTCCTGAGGTAAAGTCAAGCTGGCGGACTTCAACAACATCATGAGGGTAAGTGATTGCTGGCCGAGCATTCTCTGGGCTAGAAATCTGAAAGAAGGTCTCATGAAAGAATCAGCCGCGGACGCGGTGTTCGAGATTATAATCCCATTTTCCGAAAGAACTGACACGGGCCCCTGCAAAAATTAGCCCAGATTCATTTTGCCTCGCATCCACACCTCGGAAAGATGTTCCTTCTGGTTAAATAAAGGTATGCATGGGCGAAGGAAAGAGCGGGCGGTGTTCTTTAAAAGTTACAGGAGCCTAGACATAGCTCGGCAAAAAAACAGCGACAGCTTACCGCTTCAGCCGGCGCTTACAGCGCATGTAGGCATATCGTTTCTATCTATTTCCATCTCACACATAATCAAGCACAATCTTTTCCAATATTAATTCTCCTACTTATAAGCTCTCCAAATGGCTCGCCAAACATTTATTTTCAGCAGTTGGGACAATCTCATCTGCACACATTATCAACACTCAAGATTTCTTTGACCACCTCAACCACTTGCAATTACCGGATGGAAAACTTGTGAGCTTTGATGTAAACTCTTTGTTTACCAAAGTTCCGATTGACCAAACCATGGGCCTTCTGCGGGAAATCATGCCTAGACTTTATTCGGATCTTCCCATTTCTACGAGTAAATTTATCGATTTAGTTGAATTATGTCTCTCTGAAAATGTGTTTCGAGTAAATAATGAGTTTTATAGACAAATATTTGGCCTTAGCATGGGAAATAGTTTATCTCCGATATTGGCATGTCTCTTCATGGAATATTTGAGACTGAACTCCTTCCCACAATTTCTCCCTCTAACTTTATATGGTTAAGGTACATTGACGAGGAATTTTCTGTATGGCCTAATGGCCATGATTTTGATACTTTTTATACTAATTTGAATAATTTGCATGTCTCCATCAAATTTAAATATGAATGGGAATATGATAATAGATTAATTACCTTTTTTAGATGTCCTCATTAATAAAGACCAACACGAATTAAAACTTGACGTGTATAGGAAACCACCCCACTCGAATGTCTATATACATTATTTTTCGTTTCACGATAATACTGTTAAAAAATCGTTTTTTCTAACCTTTTCCTTAGAGCATAAGAAATATGTCATCTTTCCTATTTAGTTGAGGAAATTGTCATTATCAGGACCATTTTTTCTAATTTTTATTACTCCGATTGGTTCATATCGTCTGCCCATTTTGCAGCTAGGAAAACATTCTATGGTAATAAGCCTTCCCGCACTAATGACTTCAACAAATGTATAACATTGCCATTTAATAATAAATTAAATAGTTCAAAGGAAATATTTGGAAAAGCGGGTATTAATCTAGCCCTTAAATATAATAATTCCTTAGACTAATTGATGATTGCCAGGAAACCCAAAGAACATATTAACATAGGATATATGCAATACCATGCAACGATTGCCATAAAGTTTATATAGGGGAAACATGGAGAAATCTAGACAAGAGATTGTATGAACATAAAAGAGATATTAGAGTGTGCAGCTAAAGCAGTGGAATATTTTGCCATGTTAGAGACAAGAATCATACGATCGATTTCAATGAAAGTCAAATGGTATTTAAATTAGCTAAGTATGTTAAGAGAAGAATCGTAGAATCGAGCTTGATATCGTCAGTTCCTAATTTAAATCTATCTGAGGGTCAATTTTCTTTCAATCCTGTAATAAGAAAGCATATAAGCAAAATAGTAAAATGTCAGCCCTTCAATATGTTTAGGCTTAACCCCCCCTCCAGATTAGCTACAAGTAGGGGATTGGGGGGAAAAGAGGGATGTTTCACGACCAGACCTTGTGTTATGCTTATATGCACTTTTCTTATATTTTCTATCCAGTGTCAGTTGAAAAAGGGTGTGAGATACACCGAAACTGTTCTGAATTAAATTGTCTTCGGAGAATGTGGTTTAATTCCTCATATATATATATATATATATATATATATATATATATATATATATATATATATATATATATATATATATATATATATATATATATATATATATATGTTTTGTTAAAGACCAGGTTGTATTTTGATTTCATCAATTTAATTTGGAACGTTCCAACTGGCTAATGCAGTTTTTGTTGTATCTGGTTGGAGATTAAAGATCAGTTGAAGATCCAATTTATTTTTTTTTATTATTTACAACTAATTTGAGTTTTGGCCGTGAGATTTCGCCTTTCTTAAGGCATCTTCAGACGGAAGTTTTCGTTATTGTCGAATCTGCTTTGATTTCGTGTTTGCCCTTGTGTTTCTTGCCAGAAAATCTTAAGTTATCGAGATAAAAAACACTATTCATCGAGCCTACAATATGTGCTCTTCATAGAGACTACTGCATTTAGAATTCTCTTTCTTAAATCCTTTCTTTAAAAATAATGGCCACCCTGACTCATTAGTGGAAAAACCTATTAAAAAGTTTCTTAATGCTCTCTATAAAAAATCAAACAGAAAATACTGAAGATAAGTTATCCATTTTCTTTAGTCTCCCATACTTTGGTAAAAAAAATCAAACGACTTGGGAACTGAAATTAAGAAGACTCTAAATAATTTCGTTCCGTATCTTGACTCAAAATTCATATTAAAAAAATGTGCGCAACATTGGATCCTATTGGAGTTATAAGGACCGAATTCCATTCACTTGTTGCTCCTCTGTAATTAATCAATATATTTGTGAATCTTGCGATTCATCTTATATTAGTTTGAGTATTAGGTCAATCTATTATTGCATCGAACAGCATTGGAGAAGTTCGACCCGAACGGAGCTGTTCGGGTCGAACAGACCCGTCGCCCATACGAGATCACATCAAAGTATACAAGTCTGAAATTAATATGGATAATTTTAAAATACTTATACTACGAATATTAAAATCACTTTACCTACTAAAACTTAAGCCTAATCACTTCATCATCATCATCATTTACTTAATAATTTAAGAAGGGGATTTGAATAATAATTTCACCTTAGTTTGGGTATGATTTATGTTTTTTTATCAAAGTTATTTCTAATAATTCTTTTATAATATCATAAAACAAAATGGTAAAGTTCAGAAATAAATATAAGTATCGAAATTTTGTGAATATTTTAAAACTCAAAGAATTACAAATGGTAAAGTTCATAAAATTTATTTTTATATATCTTCTATAAATATAATTTAGCAACGTGATATTTTGAAAGAGGAGAAATTTAGTTTAGAGTTCCTTTTTAAAATTATTATAATTGGCGAAGTTAAAAAAATTTGGAAAAATTTAACCATGGCTGCTTTTTTTTATATTTTAAATTTTAATATTTGTAGCGAAGCGCAAGCTCCCCCCTAAATGGGAATTGCGAAGCCCCATTACCTGGTCACTAACTCTATAATTTAAGAAGGGGATTTTTTTTTTACTATTTGAATAATAATTTCGTCTTAGTTTGAATATGACTTATGTTTTTTTATCAAAGTTATTTCTAATAATATTTTTATAATATCAAAAAACAAAATGGTGAAGTTCAAAAAATTTAGTTTTATATATCTTCTTCTATAACTATATTTTAGCAACGTGATATTTTGAAAGGGGGAAAATTTAGTTTAGAGTTTCTTTTTATGATTATTATAATTGGCGAAGTTCAGAAAATTTATAAAAATTTAACCATGGCTGCTTTTTTTTTAGATTTTAAATTTTAATCTTAGTTGCGAAGCACAAGCTCCCCCCGTAGAGGGCAGTGGCAAAGCCATTGCTTGGTATATAATACAAAATTATTATATTTTATTCTTTGTTAATGGCATCCAAAATACACTTTGAACAGCTCTATGAAATATAAATAAGGTGCACGTTTTGCGTCTGACAAAGATCTAGTTTCCTCGTATTAATGAATGATTCTTTTCAGCTAAAAGCAATTTAAATCCTCACGATTTTTCATAAATTTGGCAAGTATTTTTTTATCTGCACATTTGACTAAAAATTCTCAATTTCAAGTTGTTATTGGCATATTTTTTTCACATGTCTTTGGAATGTCTATGAATTTATTGTGATTAAATCAAATTCTTCTTATGTGAAAAGTAGCTGACTTAATAAAAAATATAATAAAGCTCTTATTATCGAGGATTTTTAAAGGTCTGACGCATAGAGCATGAAATCATAGATAAACTTGATTCGAAATCAATTGAGTTATAGCAATAGTAAAAGGGTTATTAAAAAATTAATTAGATTTTATTTAGATAATAGTGTTCGAAGTAAGAATTGATTAACAAAGGAAAAATTAAGACACAAGCAAGAATAGTATATTTCCGGTATACTAATTTGCACAGTTTCTTCGTTATATAACTAGACTAAACTAGCACGTACGTTATAACGATTCAAATAAAGAATAGAATAAATGGCGAAGGGGGAATAATAATTGTCTGCATAAATATAACTAAACAGTCACTATGTTCTGTTCTCCTGTATTATTAAACCACTACAAATGGACCATACACCCACGATTTTCTTCAAAATTAATTATAGGGGTCAAATATGTTTCTTATTGCACGAGACTTTAGGGGCAATGAGGCCTAAATTGCATCTTATTTTCCATAAGCTTTGGGAGTTAAAATACCATGATCCTATTATCACACGACTTTTGTAAAAATAATCAAATTATCGCATTGAAAAAGAAAATATAAGGTCTATTTAATACAAGGCTAGACATTGTATCTGAAAATTGGTGTAAGTACCTAGACAGGAAATTCTCTTTTACTTTGTTGATTTCCTTTTACCAGGATCTGGATTGGATTTAGTTTAAATTTAGGTATATGTAGCTTCTGTTGAGGGCCGGAGAAAAACCTTCAGTAATTGGACTTCTGTAGAGACACATTGTGAAAGCCTGACAGAGGTGTGGTAGTAGAGAGGAATTTAAATGTGGTTCTCCAAAAGAGAATTAGAAATAAATGTAGCACTCGTAGTTATGTAATTCTCTTAATCTAATGGCATTCTTTAGAAGAGTGACATACAAATAATTTTCAATTTTCAACCTGATGGATCACAACATTTATCCAATTATATCACATTATAAAAAATAGTAAAATTTCTTGCTCGGGACTGTCAATATGTTTACTTAGAAGGAGTTTGTACTGGTCAAAACTTAGATGAGAGCGGCAACTGTATAAGATTCTCCTAAAGAATCACTGCAAGCTGCATGATTGATTATATTTTACAAATCGCAATATTAAATTTTCATATTTATGAAGCATTATAAATGTAACTTTATGTTCTGAGCTTTAGAGCATCACACGAGTAATAATAAATTACTCATTTGGTGTAAATAGTTAAACGCCCTCTCTTCAATATCAAGGGAAGATGGTTCCTATCGAGTACATGATGTGTCTTTCTCTAATTAAAAATATTAAACTGTGAAAGAAAAAAAATGCTTTACTTTGTAAGTTTTCACCAAAACATACTCTCAGTTTCCCTCTTATATATTTGCCATCTTGATAAGTAATCAAGGGAACGGTCTTATTCTGAGTTGAATTTTACTGTATCTTAAGTTAATTTGGTAGCTCTGATGATTTAATTCGAGACAACCATGCTCAAGTACATATAGTCCTATTCACTTTCCATCAGAATCAAGCTGCCATTAGTTAGAAAACAATAAAAAAATTTCGAGCTTCTGGTAAACTATATTGGCATAATTGCGTTGTTCATTGTTCTTCTTGAACAGGTCACCTGCATATCAAAGAAAATGGAGTTTGAGCACTCAGTCAAATGCCTTATTTGTTACCCTAATGCGACCGTCGAGTTAAATAAAAAGGATTAATTCCTAAAATCCGATCAACTGCTTCTCATATCAAAATTTCTGACAATCGATTATAAGAAAGGAACAGACTCCCATTGAAACCTAACACATCCATTCACTTAACTTATTGAGTTAAAATTAGACCGCTATTTGGTGCGACCATGTATGCGTTCATATGTAGGCGTACCATTTTGTTCGCTAGCTACACACAAAACGTTTTCCTTTGATAAGCAGTGCTATTTTCTTTTCTCTTATTCTCAATTCCTGTAACTCCCCTTCTTTTCTTTCGTTTCAAGACTTTGTTCCATACTTATCCACGTCATTTTTACCTATTTTAATATATAAAAACCTTTCGTTGAAAACTATAAAAGCGACATACTTGTGTTTCCCAAATATGTCCATACAAATACCGGAAGTAATAATTAAACTTATTTAAGAAGGAAAACGTAGTCGAATATTGAGTTAGAATGACGTCCATTAGTTAGTCATCTCTAATAAAAATTAATAAAATAATTTGTCCTTTTATTATTTATGCATGCTATAGAACTAAGGTTGCGTGGATGGTTGTTGCAGTGAGAAAGGATTAAAACTCCTCTTCCAATATTCAAAGGAATATTAGGTTACGTCGTCCGTATTTCGCTCAGGGACGACAGTCCTGATCCTAAAGGTCCTCGCATCCTCTAAGAATCAAAGGAATGGTAGTAAAATTACTTTCCAGTTATTATGGCAAAAGCATATCAAAATAAGCCAGTAAAATATTTCAAGGATGAAATGTCATATGTATAACGTGGAGGAAGCATATTTTCGTCCTTACACGAGTATTATGACCCTGACAATGTTCCGCAACATTCAGATAGAGATTACCAGACATAGAGTAGTTTTGTTTAGAAATTATATTCAATCAAATGTCTCTTCTGTGTTTTAGTCACATACTGATTGGCAGCCAGTGTAGTAATTTTAATGGAGAAAAATGAACATAAAGAGACCTGACTTAATAGATTATCTGAGAAATCCAACAAGAGAATGTTCACTCAGAAGTTATAAATGAAAATGGCGTGTTACACCACTCTATACCATACACTATTCCTATATTATGTGGGAGGGGGGGAGATAATCACCTACTCCAACGCGAACCGTTAAAGGACTGTTCGCAAGGATTAATGACCGACTAGGGGGTGAAACTTGAGGCGTTGGGTTTCAAATCCTTAATAACACTGGTCTGCGTTTCAAAACATTTTTTCAAAGGTCACGGGTTTTCCAACTGAATTAGGATCCTTTTTGCGAGGCGGAATTAAAAAATATCATTCATTTTCTTTGGTCAGGTCTGGTTTTTAAGATACACTCGATTTTTATTACATCATATTTTTCCCAAATGACGCTATCATCCAAGCGTATATGGGTTTGTTTTTGCCACAGCTGGTCATGGGTACCCTTAACTAACTAGTTATTCTTTCTCTTCACAGGTCTAGTTGTGCAGTACGATGTATCGAAAGTGTAAAAACCATCTGACAAATTTTGTTTCATCTACGGACATGTGGTTCTTCCAGACCGTCAAGCAAAAATCACGGATTTTGTGAAGAAGGCTTATTACCCTTATTTTGGAGTCAAACTAGGGGACCAAGAATAGGAAAAGAAAGAGTATGACATTTGTTGTCTCAATGGTGTAGAGGGACGGGAAAGATCACGTTACCGACTGCTAATTCTGCATGACAAATTCAAAAGGGATAAATCGTAAGAACAAGCACCATGCTCAATACCCTGATGTTCCTTCTGCCCTAAAGCCAATCCCTCATGGACCAGATATTCCTTTTCCTGGGCCGACTGACATCATGGAATCTAGTTTTGATTCCGACTTTACTGAAAAGACTGATACAGCTGAGTGTGTTGCATACGAGCCAGAAGAGGAGGACCGATCGGTGCCATTGACCCAAGCCGAACTCAACGACTTGACACGATACCTAAACCTATCTAAGGAGTCTGCTCAGCTGCTCGGTTCTCGTCTTCGAGAGAAACATCTACTTGCCCAGGAACAATGTTTTATTGGTATCGGAAACGCACGAGCGAATTCAGAAAATTCTTTATTTTCTATGAAGCGTCTTCTCTGATCTACTGTAACAATATTGCTGAACTGATGAAATAAATAAATATGAAGTATGTTGCCATGGAATGGAGACATTTTATTGACTCGTCTAACAGAAGTTTCAAGGCAGTTCTTCTAAATAACGGAAATAAGGTTTCATCAATCCCTGTTGGACAATCGGCTGAAATGAAAGAATCCCACAATAGCATGTAAAGTCTGTTATCTGTTCTCAATTACCAGGAACAGAAATGTTTGATTTGTGGAGATCTGGAAATTGTTGGACTCATCCTAGGACTTAAAGGTGGGTACACAAAGTATCCATGCTTTTTGTTCTTGTGGGATAGTCGGGCTGACGACTAGCATTATGTCAACAAGAGTGACCATCAAGACAAGGATTAGAACCAGAAGATGGTTGATGATTTAATGGGGAATTTCCGAAAACTTGGTGCGCGTTTGTCAGTGGAAAGGCACTTTCTTCGGTCCTATCTGCACTATTTTCCAGAAAATTGCGGAGACTTCAGTGAAGAACAGGGTGAGCGCTTTCACCAAGCATCGTGTCATAGAGGAATGCTATCAAGACCAATGGGATGTGAACTTTCTGGCTGACTACTGTTGGTGCATTAAGAGGGATGTAGTGTCTGCTTGGCACAATCGGGGGTCACTGAAGAGATCATTCATCCGTGAGTAGCTCATTTTGTGCACTGTATATTCATGCTACCTATTAAAAATTATCTATAAAGCGTCTGTGAGTAAATCGGTCCAATATTTGCTATTATGTGTTTCATTCACAACAAATATTTGGAAATATAGAAATGTTTGGTATTTGCTCATATTTCAAAAACCTGACTTGATTGGGTAAAATGATCATGATTTTCAGATTCAGTGCAAAAAACTGAACTAAAATCAGGTATTATATATTTAAACCTAAAAACAACGCAGACCAGTGTGATCAGACATAGTGCAGAAATGGTTGGAGAGATTTAATTGAATAGATTGAGGGTATAGTTCAAGGTTAGTTAAAGATGAAACAATAAAAATATAATTTTATTTACAAATATCAAAATAGTAATAATAATATGCAAAAGGGAATTATTTAAATTGAAATAGTCTCTTGATAATTATCATAAGGATGGATTCTCAAATGGAATTAATTGATTAGCGTTACTACTCTCAAATCAAAATGGCGAACTATTACAATACTCATAATGGAGGGGGTTTCAGTCTTACGGGTCGGTGTCTTCGAGGAAGGTCCTTCTTGCAACGAGGCAAGTGGGGCACGATTAGATGAGGCAACTGGTGTAAGATCCGAATGAGGCAGGTGGGGGACGATCCGAACCAACTTTCCGATGGAGATAGCCAATCTTCAAAGATGACGTTTGACGGGGAATGTGGGAATTCTCGTAATTCCACTGGAAGAGAAAACTTCTTTTTCTCAAAAGTGATCGATGGAGATTATTTTTGGTTCAATTAACCGAAGGGAGATGGTTGCGCAAATTCAAACGCTTCTTGATCACAGAAGCTACTAATAGACTATGGAAGAATCACGGAGGAGAAAGTCTGGCTGTTTCAGATAACGATCACAGGACTCAACGAGAGGAGGGGGACGTCCTTGATGTGCGTGCTGGACTCTTTGAACTCTAGTCAAAACCAAGTATTTGTATGCGCCATACTTAGAGTGAAAGGAGAATTTTGAGAAAGGAGTCACAAGCTCCAGCCATCTTAATCCAGGGTCGGAGTTGATTCATCATTTAACAGCAAGGTGGGAGACACAGTCGCTCTTTCTTCCCTTGTCACCAGGGAGGGAGAGGAGGTTTGGCACTAGTTCGCAGGATTTAAGAATATTTTCCCAATGCGCTCAGGAGTCGAAAATTCACAAATGTTCCCGAATTGGAAGTGACGTTCCCCATGGCGGGATACTTTCGTACATGATCTCCAAATAACATGAGGAAGTAAGAGGTTGTTCTCTTACAAAAATAACAAGATAAAAGGAAATTATATAGTTTGTGAACTGAAACAATTATGAATGTAGAAAAGATATTTTAATTGAATATAAGAGCAAACACCTACCTAGACCCTATCTATAAATGCTGAAAGGGTGTGGAATTCTTTTAATTTAGAAGAGTACATTTACTTAAAAAGAACTAAAAACATTAGAATTATCAATTTATTAAGCTCCATATATGGAATCATACAATGAAAACCTAAATTAAATCATTGTATTGCGTACTATTTCATTCTTTGGCCGCTAAAATACTGTAAAATGAATTAAGTTCTAGAAACTCAAATATTTGACATTATATTTTCTTTCGAAATAAATTTAAGGTGATCCTAGAAAGTACAAAGCTTTATGATTACTTCATATTGCTATTTTAAAATGCGTCCTACATCCTTATAGGATGTAAAACGCATTTTAAAATACCTAAATTTTGTAAGTAAATTTTGTATCAAAATTTGTTAACTGAAAATGTTCTAACCAAGATGGGACAGAGGTATATTGTGCTAATTTCTATAATTTTCTTCTTAACACGGAGCACTTTGGGTTCGGGTAGCCTCCATGGAGCATCAATTCTGGTTTCATTTACCTTAGTGAACAGTAGAGTCAAACCCAGTCTCATACGTAGGTCTTTGCTTATACATACACCAGATAGTATTCAAATTAATGATTTGAGCTAGACCTACTCCTAAGAAAGATTATTTCAGATTAGTAATATCGTCTTTTGACACTACTGTCAGAAAATAAATTAGATTACTAAGTATTGTGGCAGAATTTACAATGTTATTGAAATTTTTTTAGAACGTTTAATTGCAACATCCTTGTTTTTAACCACAACATGAAAGCTAATTACGATAAAAATAGCCCTAATCGGAGTTTTATACCGAAGCTAGTCGTGTGGCTATTATCTTGAAAATGACATGTTTACCGAATTCAGAATGTAACAATTTGAACTAGGAAAGAGCTTACTGAGGAGCAGAGATTTTACTTTGGATGGAATTTGGATGCCAATTTAGAGCACAAAAAAGATAACTTTATTTAGATCTCAGAAAAGAAGATTTGCGAAGCTCGATAAAATAAATCACAAAAATATTGATTAGTTGATAAATAATGTGTTACATCTTAGCTCATCATGTAACTTGCAAGTGCGAGAAGAGCAATCATTTAGTTTTCATTAGGATGGACACCAGAAAATTGTCTGGCAGCATGTTTTAGAGCTTATTGGACGAAACTTAGAGGAGGCGATGAGAAATAAAAATAAATTGCCTACCGACAGATGCATAAAATTTTTTAAATCCTGTTGAAACTCTGGCAGTATAAAATTGACAATAAAGAAAGAGACAATTTTTTAATACATTTGCTAAAATATTCTGAACTTTAGTGATATTTTGTTCAATATATGACTTAAATTACCCACCCAAGTTCTTGTCTCCATTTCAATTAACATTCATCTTACAAAGTTTCATTATATTCTGCTTCCATTACCCTTTGTTACTATATTGGCATTTCACTTGACATATCCACTACGTCCGTATGAAGATGATAATATTTATTATTTAATATACACTGAGTATTGTAAAATATTGTCACACTCGTTATGACGCTCTCAAAATATTACACAGTGCTAGTTTTGATTGCTTGAACATAGAAATGTGTGTTTAAATTGTAATATTAATCAATGTTGCCGCCCTCGTGGGCGAGTACACGCTCCAGCCGAGTCATAAAGGCCACACACACGTTGCCAACGAAGCTCTTTCTCATGCTATCCCACACGCTGTTGACAGAGAACTTCAACTCGTCGACGTTGCTGTGACTGACCTTGCTCTCTCCATGGGCCATACATTCTAGTCGAGGGGATTAATCTCGGTAGACTGCGATGGGCAAAAATCCTTCACCAGTAGTTCATGCTCGACCACAACCACTCTTGCACGGTCTTAACGTGTGAGTCAGGGCAGACTCCTTCCTTGATATCTATTCATCCAGGGCAGTACTTTTGTCCTGCACTACAAAAGCACGTCAGGATTTGTTGCAAAACGGTTGCTTAACTACTAGGAAAAGTCGGAGCCAATGCAGACTAAGATGTCTCTGTCCAAGAGATACTTGAGATATCTTTCTTTCCTGTTCCAGGTTACGATGTATCCTGAGGTCTAGCGGCGGGCATTGAGAGCTAGTCCAACAAGGTCGATTAATAATTATATCAATCAAAAGAGAATGTTAAACAACTTCAGGGTTTCCGATTTCGTTACAATCGGCCAAATTTTTAGGATGTTATTGCCAAAACAAAATAGTTGCCGGAATAACCTTGGGAGGTCCTTGAAATTATATCATTAAAAAGAGAATGTAAAATAACATAAGGCTTTCAAATTTCGTTAGAATTAGAGGAATCGTGAAAATGTCATTACCAAAACAACAAAGCAAAACGGGGACCGACCGACTGACCGACATAGTGAGATATAGAGTCGCACACGACTATAAAATACCTTCTTACCGTATCCATACAACTGAGAAAAGTTGTGTAGTGGCAATTAGTCGCGTCTTGGAAGTTTATAAACAGTACCTCCAGAGGCAGATCTAATTATTCCAGTGAAGGTAGTTCTTTCTAGCTAATTCCTCTTCTGAATGCAATACCAGGTACGTCGCAACATTCTTGACTAAAATTTGTCGTCAATTAGTTATATGTGAAGATTTTCATCCTGGTTTGAGTCGTATCACTTCTTCGTTCAAAATTAATATAATGTCCGGGCCACACAGTAGGATAATGTTAATATAATTCTTTTCTTTTGTGTCCCATAAGTTAACGTTCATATGTAAGATTCTCAAGTCTTTAATTAGTTTGTTTATGTTGTCGTCTGATTAGCTACTCTTGTTGTCGTTAATTGGGATGGAGTAGCTGGATGAGGAGAGGGTCTAAATTTTCCTGATCGTTTCATAGGAGTCCCGTATTCATGATTTTGGTGAAGCATCTGGGTTAATCCGAATCATCTCTGGGATGAGAGCTTCTTCAAGCAGCTTCTCCGAGATAACTACTTTTATATTCTCATTTATATATACTTTTGGTTCCTACACTGATATCTCTGTCAGTTTTCACAGCAGGAAAGGCGGCTTTCTTCGATGTGAATATTTATAAATTGATTTTCTCTCCATGGTAAATGTCGCGATATTCGTTGGAGGCTGTTGGAGCTTTCACTCTACGTAGGCATGCAGATTTTTTCCTGGGTTCATTCTCGGGGTTTAGGGTAATCTCATTGGTGGTTTCCTGGGTGTGTACTCTTTTATCTTGGTTAGCTTCTTCATTCCGCAGTAAATCTTGTGGGTTGTTACTTGATGGGGGTATGCCCATTTTCCTGGGTAAAGGTGTAAGATTTAATATTTCTATCCCTAGCAGTAGGTGCGAGGATATTGGAAATCACTTTTCCAGCATCCCATTTCGGGAAGGCATTTAATTCATCTCCTTCGAGAATGAACGGGAATTCGTTAGATTAATAATATGTTCATAATGAATGCAGCACATTATCTTGATTGACTGTTGGTTTTCGAGCTTGCAGTCTTATTAGGCATGGCTAGTTTTGCCACACATAGAGCTTAGGTCATTTGTGAGCTGCAATTTCCTTGTTGAATGATGCTCATATTTTTAGCATCTAGTGCTGGACTCTATTTCCGAAAGGGCTTAAATTTCAATTTGCTCTGGGTAAACAATGACGTGAAAGAAAAGGATTCCATTCTCCTTTGCATCCTGGGCAATGCTTTTTGTCATTGATGATGACATTGGAAAAAGGGTTATAATCTTTAAACTTAAGGAGTTTCAGAATTTTGCCCATAGTAGGTCCTTTTTATTTCTATGGTCTCTTCGCTGGTTTGCTGCCTCCTGAGAAGTCAACCGTCTGCTGATAATGGTCCTACGAGCCTATATCTGAGGCGGGATTTGGGTGCTAGCTTAATGGGCTTTGTAAGAGAATAATCTTCGACGTAATTCTTCCTTACGTTATTTGGTGACCGCGTGAGATTGTTTTATTTTTTCATCAAGCCATGGAAAACGTCACTTCCTGTTCGAGAACATTCGAGAAGTTTCGACTCCTGGGTGTATTCGGGAAATATCCCACAATACTGCAAATTTCTCCAGAGCCTTACCCCTGGCAACAAGGGGGTAAAACATGACTTTTGCGTTCGCATTAAAGATTAAGATGTCTGGAGCTTTCTCACTCCCTTATCCAATTTCCCCGTTACCCTTTCAGGGTCAATCGTACAAATACCCGGTTGTGACTTAAGATCTCTGAGTCCTGCCCGAACTGCAAGATCGTCCTCATCGTCTAGAGTTTAAAGTCCCGTGAGTGTTTAAAAGAGAGCAAGACCCTTCTAAGCCATGATTCTACCCCAGTCAATTGGTAGCTTATGAGAACGGCAATCCTTGAAGTTGCGCGACAGTCTACCTCCGTTTAATCGATCCGAAGAAAATCTCCATCGGTTACCTTTGAGGAAAAGAAGTTTCCTCTTCTAGTGGATTACGAGTAATCCCTGATTCTCCGTCCGGCGTCATCCTTGAAGATTGGCTATCGTCATCGCTATTACCTAGACGGGTGGAAGGTTGGATCGGATCGTGCCTCATTCTGAGCAGGACCTTCCTCAAAGTCATCGACCCGTAAGATTGAAACCCCCTCCATCATTAATATTTTCAAGTCCCCCCCCCCCTTTTGATTTGAGCATAGTAAGACTATTTAATTAATTTTATTCTAGAATTCATCATTATCATAATTAATAATCCCAAGAGACTATTTCATTTAAGTAACTCACTTTGCCTATATTTAATTTTGATATTTGTAAATAAAATTATAGTTAAACTAAGTAAATCTCGCAAAACATTTATGCATTCTTTTCCCTTATTGTTAATGATTTGAAACCCAACGCCTGGAGTTTTACTTCCTGGTCGATCGTTAATCCCTGCAAACAGTCCTTAAACGGTTTGCGTTGCAGGAGGTTTTTAAGTCACCCCCACACATAATATAGGAGTGGTTTATGGTATAGAGTTGTGTACCATGAGAGGCTTTAATGATTGAATAACCTTATATGAGGCCAGAAGTTCGGCATGCACCTCCCTCTGGCATATCGCACCTAAAACCGAAAGGTTTACCTATAAGCTTTGCTACTACGATATGGAGTTTACCGTACACGTTATCGAAGACATCCCCGTGGTCATGATTTGATCCTTCATGGATGGTCCGTAAAATTATTCACATCGTGTCCCTTGGTCAGGTTGTCATGATTTGATCCTTCATGGATGGTCCGTAAAATTATTCACATCGTGTCCTTGGTTAGGTTGTCATGTCGTTCA
Source organism: Ceratothoa steindachneri (assembly GCA_963969495.1). Taxonomy (NCBI): domain Eukaryota; kingdom Metazoa; phylum Arthropoda; class Malacostraca; order Isopoda; family Cymothoidae; genus Ceratothoa; species Ceratothoa steindachneri. The sequence continues at coordinate 210,000,795 of OZ018318.1, forward strand.
TGAGTCGAAAGACCCTAGTAAGAGAAAAGTAGGAAAAATTCTCCAATATCATTCTACCTTAATATTTGTATGGATTCTTCCGAAAAAATCTTCTTCTTTGTTCAAGTAATCCCATTTTTCACTGGCACTTACTGTTTTTTACACTTGGCAATATGCGGACGCAAATAGATTTAAATTACTCATAATACTTTCACCAATCTGATTTTTTTTTTAATATACCTGCAGTATAAGCCTTTTTATGATAAAATTAATGTTTAAAATTAAAATAAGTCGACTATGTTTAGTGCCAAAGTCAAGTAGGCCCTTTTATTCACTATTTCCAATTCTTTCAAAGAGCGTCAGATCGAGAATAAATTGATGCATATTTTTTTGAAAACTTTAAAATGATGTTCCTTTTAATTAATCTGCGTAATATATAGTATACAAGGGTTATATACTGAGAACTATTCTATACATTTAATTAGAAGGTAGTTGACATAAATTAGACTCTCTTCTCTAGACATTTGATGGTCTAAAAATAGGTTGATGAAACTATCATTATCTCGTTTACACACAGGCTAATAAATTGATGGGAAATAAAGGGTGAGCTGGTTGATTCGTTGCCTAGCTTTAATATGAAACAATAGATAGTTAATTCATATTGATATGTATTCACCAAAGTTACATGTTAATTACTTGAATATTTAATTCATTCTAATCAGCGCCACTCTTCCCAAGGCATCCAGGCTGCGTCGGAGCCTGCGGCAGTCCTTCTTTACGGAGTCACTGTTCAACTGCCTGAAAACTGTGGTGATCTTAAATAAGCTCCACCTAGGTGATGTACAAGGTTTTGTTCGTTTCACTTTTAACTACGCCTTACACATGATTTTTCAAGGAGTTTTAGTCTGTAGAGTTAGGTGGTTATTTGTTCAGTGTGATTTGGTTAAAGTAATTGTCTGACAGCCAAGAATGGGTGTTTCTGCTTTGGAGGAATGACGCAGAATACTGCTGGCAAACTTAGGGCCTTTTGAAGAACGAAAGCATACTAAGCCTCAGGGGATGCTTCAGTTTGTTCAGATGTTTTGCAGCATGTTTCTCCTAATCTTTTTTCATCTTCTGAAGTAGAAGCTGGCCATTTCTCACCTTATGATTAGTAGTGGATATCTTTATGCATTAAATGCCTTATGAAAATCTCTGACACATTATGGGATCATTTTTCATGATGGCTTGGCTCTCCACAAATACTCGGGTGTTCTTTTTATATCAGAACGTTTAGACTGAGGTTTTGGAGTCACTGTAACCTCTTTATTGCCCCCTAAATCGTATAACTCGTTCCTGTTACACTGTATTTTTTCCAGATTGATATGAACGCACTCGGATATATTCGAAACAAAGCTCCCGTCGTTAGTCCCAAGAGGCAATGCCAACAGTACGTGGCTACTATATTAGTTGATAGCCAATTAGAGACTGACTCGGGCTGGCCTAGTGATAATTAGCACTAGGGCTGTTTGACTTTCTAATAGATGCAGTAACTTGTTTGTCATATATGAGTTGAGTTCCTACTCCTGCCCGATGTATTGTCGAAGAGTTAGTATACTAACTGAACAATAAAACAAATTATTAATGATAAATTTAAGAGGATCACTATAAACTATGGCTTATTTAAATACGAAGCTAACTAATCCATTGCGCATTCTTATAATTTAAAATGAATTTGCTACTAGTATTAAAAGCATAATTATAGCATAGCAATAAAAGAGAGACAATGTGCTCATCTAGTACATTTTATATACATACATATATATCAACATTCACATAGAAATAGTTGAGCCTCCCAAATTACGTTGTATATCGAATGGCATGGTTATTTAGGACACAATACATTGCAATACTTAATTTCTTCCACTAATACTGTATGAGAAAAGCAATTTAAGGCCTTCTGAAAATCAGCAGCCTTCACCAGAATCAAACTAGTGACCTCACGCGTGCCAATCGATGGTTCGAAACCAGTTAGAGGCTGATTTTTTTCCAAATTCGCGAGGCGCGCTATTGTGCTTTGTGCAAATAATGGTTCATGAAATTAAATTAAGAAAAAAACATAACACGAGAATGCGTCTTCAGCTCACAAATGAGTTGTTGATAATCGGAAAGAATTTATGTGTATCAGTTTAATTTAATATTTAACAGGTAAGTTGGAGCCAATATGTTAAAATGAAATTCTAGTTTAAAGAAATATGTTTAATTTATAGTCTAGGATGGATTTATTAATCTTGAATAATGTTTTAAGTGTTAAAATAAACTAACGTAACCAGGGATAGTTTATAAAGGTGTTTCAAATATCAACAATGAATTTGAATTTTTAAAAAACGTATATGTTTAGTATCCATTTATAATGATTTCATAGAAACTCAAAATTTTTCAATGAAGAAAAAGATCTATTTTTGGTAGAAAAAGTGCTGCTGCTGAGGATTCGAAAATTTCCACTCACTATTTCGATACGATGGGCTCTCACGAAAGCATTTTACATAATGGCGGTCAACAGCTTGTTTGATTGCTTCTGGAAAAACAATTTTTAACTTTGATTCCTTACGTAATTGTTGTCTAATCAATTAAATTAGACCTCTGAGTTTTAAACAATATCCTTTCGATTTAACTCTTCACAACCGAAACGTGAGTGGAAAAGTGTAAGAGAGTGTGATTGCAATTTCGCAATTCTTATTTGAGAAATAAACTAGTTAAGACCACTTTATATCATGTCTCCTTTCAGTAGATTTTCGTTCGCTGGTACCTAGTGAACTCGGTTCTGAAGCAACACCTGGCTGGATAGAGTCGGTTGTACAAAATTATTTAAAAACTCCTTCGAATATAACATTTTATTACTGGTAACATGTTTATTTTAATAGTATGTACAAAATTGACTTTTCTTTAAAGTGGCAAGCGGTGAATTCCATCGATCCTAAATTTATCTTGCTTTGACAGTAGAGACGAGACTAAAGTGGACATTACGTATTTCTAAACTTGTATTCACTCTAAACTCAATTAATTCACCAATTGAATATTTACAGGATGAGGTCTTCATTATTTCAAACCTTATCCTTAGAAATTTAGTCTGAAATTAAAGATTTACTATCAAAACTATTTGGTTAAAAAGATAAACATTCACATGACAATTTAGAGCATCATTATTCTCTTTTTTTGCCATGTTGTTTGTTGAAATTGCTTCGTTTTTTTCCTTAAATTTTCTCTCATTAAACTAAATTTCGAATTTTGGTTTCACAATCATCCGAAGAAATTTTATTTTAATGGAGATAAATTAGGATTTTTATTGTTTTTATTTGATACAGGAAAAATTAACAGGGTTATTTGTGTTTAAATACAATACATAATATCTTAGCTAAATTAAATTGTTTTAGGAAATAAATAAGCATAGTTTTGACCTACCTCCGTTTTACACAAATGTTTTGTTTACTTTATTTAATGAAAATTTCAGTAGAAGATTGGTTAAAGAAACATCTTGTTTTATTTTTTGTAGTACCACAAAATCCTATTTATGATATAAGACTTTGATGAGGCAAATATTTTAGCTTTGATGGTAATTTTTACAATGAAAATCATACCTATGACTTATTTACTTTCGACCCTATTGGCAAATATTTTTATGGTTTTCTTGAAGGTGAGTTTATGCATAAATCTCTCATTCCTGGAGTTATTTGCTTTAGATACGTTGATGACAATTTTTGATTTAGCAGAATAAATAAAGTCTTTGAAAGATACGGTAAATTCAGTTTCCCCTACATTCAATTAAGGACTCAAGGTAAAAGTAGTAGAGAATTCTGTTCTGGGATGATCTTGTCTTCAAAAAATTATGGGACTTCATTGAATTAAAATGCATTTCATATTTATCAAATTTCCAATGAGGTTGTATCTACGTGCTTTTCCGGAGTTGATAATGCTCCTAACATGATTGCTAAGATAGTAGCTAGAACGTTGTTTGACTATATTAGGTAAAATTAGTAATGTTAATCGGAGGAAATATTCGGACTTTAAAGGTCAATTTGGTGAAATATATCTAGAGGGAAAGAAACTTCTCAGCTTTGTTATGAAGACATTATTCAATAATGTTCCTTCCAGTAGAGGATAGGTTGGAGCTAATAAAAATTGCGATTTCTAAACTAGAAGAGTATGATATATAATAATTATATGGACAATATTAGCCTAGTATCTTTTTGTGTAATATTTTGTGTTTTGACTTTTGAGAGAAGCGCCTGAGACTAAACATCGGACCGCCTCTTATTGCAGTTATGGCGTAGTTATTTATGCAGGTTTTAGAAAAGGAGGAATTAATGAATTTTAGGGAGTGATTCACCTTGGTGGAAATACATATGTTGATAAATTTATGTCCGTAATTTCAATAGATACTGATATAAATAATAAGGTGATACTGTTGAACGAAGTAGATGATGACATCCAATTTATCTTTAGGAAGATAAGAACTGTAAAATTCATTTTATGAACACACTGGTCCATATCTATGACTAGAAGGCTAAATTCTATGTATAAAGGAAACTCACAAACAAAGATGATTTTATAAATAAAACAAAGAGCCGGAGTCAATGGGTTCTATTTAAGGCTATTCGTATTTGAAGTAAAAGATATTTGAAAGATGAATTCCCATACATTTTGAAAGCCTTTAGGAAACTGAAGAATCAAGAGGTACTTTTCATTAAATTATTTGCTAAAGCAATGAAAATAGCGGACGTAAGTAGAAGGTGACGCTCAAATATTTGGGCGAGGGTAATGAGTCCGTCACTAAGGCATTAGGAGAGATTAGGTTCTAGTCCACAACGCATTCTATGGCAAAAAATAGATGAGAAATACGGCGACGAGAAACACGGTCATTTCCACTGAAACAGTTAGTTATAAGTACTACATTTAGAATTTTTCTTGTTAGGCTAAAGCCAGAGTCCTTGTAATAAGCAACAATGGAGAGCTTTCATAAAAGTTGATGTAAACGTAGGTATTATCAGTAGAGCGATAGTGCCAGAATAAATAGGCAACGAATGGTGTGAGTTTTCTATAGTATGGTGCATCATTTAAATACTTTCCATCTTAGAGTAGTTATGTTAACCTAAAATATTCCTTATTTAAAATATCACTAAATATCATTTCATTCTTTTACATTAGAAGAATAATTCTGTTCGTATTTTGTACTCGTTTGGTAATAATTAGAAGACATCCAAATTTAAAACTGGGATAGGTAAATCAATTTCTATGACTTGATCACTGTCATAAGAGCTTATATCTGAATTAGTTGGTGGATATTAAAAAAATTAAAAAACACATTTTTAAGTTGCCTTATAAGGTGTTAATTTAAATAAATGAGAGAAAGGTAAAAGTATATATTTCTATGCCGTGAATAGATTAACAAATTTTCAATTCATATAGTCGTTAGGATTCTCAGCTATTTGCTCTAAATGCATGCGTTTCTTACTTCACATCTTCTCGCTTTTGCCATTTTCCTTGTAGGTAGCCAAATCAGTTCTTTTCCTGACTTGAAACCTAAAAAGAAATGAATTGTGGAACGAAAGATTACCATATTTTCCCGAGGTTTCTGTTAAACTGTCCATATCAACAACTCTGCTTCTCAAATCATTTTCTCTCATCAAAATCATTGCCAATCAATATAAATTTACCCTAACCGAAGCCACACTCATTCTAGTTCAACCGAAACGCAACTTCCCTAACCTAGCGTTTATTCTAGCGTTTAATCTAGCCACAACTGCTCAAACCCAATCCATACACAGCTGAAATAAACGCATTATTTTAAACGCTAGTGTTATATTTATATTTTTAATTCATATGTAGAGAAAGAAACACTGGGCGAGCACTTTACTAGGTTTTTATATTTAGCGTGGATAGAATGTCAGATGGGACTGCGGCTCCCATTAAAGTGATCTAATTTGACTATTATCTAATCAGAACTGACGAGGATCCAGAGCGCTGATCATTTTTGAATAGCTAATAGTCCTTTCCAAATTTTCACCAATAAAAAATATCTTAAATTGAAAAATCGAACTTATGGTGGACATATTAAATTTTCAGTTATAAAATAAACTAGTGAAAGTATTTACATCTTCTACAACCTCCAATTATTTTTATTTTTGTACTTATATTTTCATTCAAGCCAATTACTCCTCATACTAAATATATGATATTATGCAAATTACCGGACTACAAGTGAAAATGAGCATTAACCCCTTACCAAGGATAAAATTAAATCCCCTAAGTATCCACTATAAGCACAAGACTAATATCATCACTGTATTAATTACCATTGTAATATAAATAAAGTGAGGAGAAAAACCTGGAGTCGTCAATTCTAAGACTTTAGTCGATTATTCCCTTCAGTTTTAAAACCCGACATGAGAAGGCTCATCGAAGTAACAATCACGAAATACGACTGCTCGTAGCTCAATGATCAAAGAATACTACGAAACTAATCCATATGTAGGAATATATAATGCATTTTGATGCACAGTTGCTCCCGAGGCTTCTGAAAGAAGTTAGCATATTAGTTACAAGTTCTTAGTAGTTCCTGGCTTCTTGTTGCCATGTTAGTTCTTTAGGATCAGAACCCAGGCCTTCCATGTTTCCAGTTTCACTTCCGTAATTAAATTTTCAAGCTGGTTCTCTGATGAGCTGTCAAAGATGCTAGCTTTTAACTTCTCTATGCTCAATTTTTAAAAAGTCTGACACAAGTAATTGAAGCAGAAACTAACATTTGTCCCATACAGGCTAATCCTTCTTTTTTTAATCCTGAACTCGGTGCTTATTATCCAATATGCAGAGAAAGCAAGGGTACTTAAGGATCCCGGACTGTGTGGCCACAAAAAGTTCACTACTCGTGATGAACTTAACGAATTTTTCCTAGCCCGTACTTTACCGCTTCAAACTTCTCCTTCATTGTAGGCAAGTAAGCGAGGGGTAAGAAGGCAAACTGGTTGGTGTTCTGCTACATAACACATTTCAGCGATTGCTTCATGTGTCAATGAACCGTCTCCAATATACGGATTCGTACTGTGTCAGTCTGAGCCCAAGCTTTATTCCAATCACCAAGTTCCATACCAAAATAAACATAGTAAGCGCCCCTTATGGAACTCGTGATTAGATTTCTGTTAGAAATAACGGTCTATTCGCTGCAGATGTCTCAGAATAAATCGGTCTAGCTGAAACCATTTCATTCAACTGCAAAAGAAAAGTACTAATTGGTAAAAGAATTGACGCATGTAACCTTGAGAATTCGTTTATTTAATAGAATAATAAAGTTTTTTTTGCATCATATAAATAGAAAATATCCATACATGTCAAAAAACGTAAAAAGAAAATGTAGCAATAACTTAAAATGCGGATGAATGTGCTAAATCAAGGTGATTTGGAGATTCAACACATAAAAATTGGCCTAAATCATCTAGAAAATACCTAAACAATACAGTTAGTGTTAGAAGGTGTAATGAGTTTCATTGTAAGATGTTGGACGTAGAATTTCAAAACAAAATGTTTATCATGGCTGTTAGTGTAATTTCATATCATTTTACATTTATTTTATGCTTTAGGTAATCAAAAAAGATTTTATTCTACATACGTTATCAACTATTATAATATTTAAGTGTGCGAAATGTTTGATAAATATAATTATCTATTTTTGCTGAATTTTTTACTTAATTAAGTATAAATAATGACTGAATTCTTATTAACTAAGGCGGATGCAGGTTGTTAACATAATCCTGATTACATGATGGATGCTTGAATTTCAATTAAAACAAGAGGAGATAAGTGATCTGTATGTCAAGGCTTATGGAACTATATACCTTTGAAGGAAACTCGTCTCCGAACTAAGTTGCTCCTTTTATGGTAGGAGACGAGGCAATAAATATCAATATCATTCAATAGAAGGTGATCAACGTAAGTCTCCCTCAAAGGTGTTAAAAGGAATTTGGTAATTGATCCACAATTAATATAGAACTACAATAGAGAGATTAGCACAATCATCCCAATTTTAGTTCAAATACGAAGTAGGATTCTGAAAGAGGGATTGAGGTGCAGTAAATATTCAGCTTTTTAAACTGAAATTGCTTGATCCTCATCAGTTTTAATTGTCCGACAATTTTTCATTACAAATTTTAAAACTTTAAGCATTAGGATCGAAGGAATATATGTCTATTTTTTATTATTAAATGGAAGATATTGCAAATATATGGATATAAAGTATAGTAACATTTATGTAGTACTGACATTTTTAACAAATAACCTGTCATACAAGACACTACTTTTAATTTATAACACCATAATTGTATGATGACTTTAATTAGCCAGACAAGTAGCTTGCTTCCTTTGTAATCCTACTTTAGAGCATTATCAAAAATTAAACTGCACTGCAATTCGTTAATCGAAGGTTGTTCAATCAATTCAATATGGCAAACTTGTTTTATTTATAGTTCTTGTTTTAGAGCTTCATATATAAGTGAAAAGACAACTCTTCGGCAACTCCCAAATAAACCGAAACCAATAAGGAACCATATAATTCAGAGAGATAAAAACAATGCTCGGTTAGATTAATTTTATCTGTTAGGTCAGGAGAAGGGGAAAACTAGAAAGGTTATAAGGCGCACCTGCGTATAACTCAGACTATGATAAGCCAATGTTACCTCTTTATAGGAAGAAAGTTGGACAGATGATTTCCAGTGACTTGAAGGATGATTTGCATGGATTTTTGTGCCATCGGGTACAACAAGTCGAAGTCTTTCCACTGCAGACAGGAGAAGAGTAGAAGTAAAAGGATGGGTGGACAAAGTCATAAGGCCTCCGGTTATAGTTAAAGTTTTATTTAGTTATTAAAGTAGAGACTCTTTTTAACCATTTAAGTGATCATTATTTTAATGGTGAAGAAGATAGTAGGGGATTTACCACAGATTTTCTGTACTAATTTAACAGACCTTTAATTTAGTATCGGAGACCGATGGACCTTTTACCGTAGAACCCGCAGGTATCGTAGGTACAGCGTATTGTATTACTCATGATGTCTACCCCAATTGATTCGTTACCGAGTTTCTTGATTTGATGGTAAAAATCTGGTGCGGATTCAGATGAGCCGCACTTGGTTAAATTGGAGTTTGCAGCGGCATTAGGTAAGTATAAATAAGGAATCTCGACACTTTATCCACAGCCAAAGTTAGGCACGACGCAATTAGAGTTCGGTTCCCACCACAGTTATTCCAATCATGGAAAAGAGAAGTCATTTGAAGAGCTAAATCATAACTAATAATAGCACGAAGAGGGAAATTGAAAAGGTAGATTTTGTGAGCCAAAATAACTCTGAACTGTGCTCTATTCCGTGCTTATAAATAGATATTCAAGGCAATTAATTGAATGGAATTAAGGAGGACTACTACTTTATGAAAGAGATTTTGATATGCTCGGTTACTTCATTGCTTTTTAGCTTTCTAACATCAATAAACTTTTCCAGATTGCCCCAAATTTTCCAGCCTCCTGGAACTTATGGTGTAGTCAACCCACTAATATGAAATGTGAGCCTCACTGGCGTGTGTGAAATTGATGTCTTATGCGATATCTCTGTCTTTATTGACCTATTCATAAATCCTTTTTGGATATTTCCATACAGAACAAAATGAATAAGGGGTACTATCTCATATGCACCATGAACTTTCAGCCGATTGTATAAGTTTAATCTTTGCAGATTCATACTGCGTTTGACGAGGCCCATACTACTTTTCGGAGACATGAATAGTAGTCTGCCGCTCTATGGGGAATATCCTCGTAGTTCCACTGACAGTATTCCAGTGAAACTGGTTGATAAACTGTAAATTGGTGTCTTAGCTGTGTAAGAATTCACTCATTCATGGACTAGAACCGCTTCGCTTTCCTGTAATCTTGTGTCACTTTGCTCTCCTAGTAAATAATTTAAATTTGGCTGAAAAGTCAGCAATGACCTTAATGAAAGGTATAATTTTCTTATTAAAATTACTTTTTCTGGACTGCTTAAGATCAAGAGACCACCTCAGGCATCCCAAACTTCGCGGAGCTGGCTTGTATTCATCGAAAATGTGGCTGTTCAGCACGAAAATCAGTTTTCGTCGGACAGGCGAGTGCGAGACGGCCCTCAGAACTAGTAGCTTTGTCTAGAAGAGTCTTCTCTGTTAATACACCTAATGTGAATTTTTCCGGACGAGGGCATATTTTAGTTTCATTGTGAAGCAGCTCGCCACTCTTCATGGCTGGCATACCTACTATAATTAAATTTTAGAAGCTGTTTTGCAAAGGCGTGGAATTCGGATAGATTTAACCAGGACCCACATCGTTATCTCTGACAATATCTCCGTGGTTAAAATCTTTGCAACCCCTTTCCCTACATTCTCAACCCAAGATGCTTTTCCACCACCTCTACAAAGATATCGCAAGAATTTGAGTGAACGTCAATTGAAATTCTCCTTGAGAGGTGGGAAACTCTTCACTGACCTGTTTTCGCTAAGCTGACAGAGTTCGTGTAGCGTATTTTCCTCCAACGTCTTTAGGTCTATCGGCATTTTTGTTCAACGTCTTTTCTTCTAATATAAGTGCGGACAAACAAGTGGTTTTCTGCATATAAATTATCTATTTATTTAAATACTTAATTATTTTTATAATAAAAAAGTTTTCTATAGTTCGAGGTCATGAAATGAAATTGATTGTCTGAATACTTATTTTCGGCATCATACAGTGGATTTGATTGTTCTCTTAAATTGTGACGTAAAACAAGTCCTTGAACGAAAGCGACTTAACTTCTCAATATCGTTTTAATATATATTATTGGAGTCCGCTGACCCTTTGAGTAAGGAAATGGCAAGATTTATCATTTCTTCCAAGAAAAAAAGGAAATTTGTTGATGAAAGTGTGTATGATTTTTACTTGAGAAATCCAAAACATGAGAAGGAATATTGCAGAGGTGAATATAGATTGGAACTCTGTTCCTAAAGTTCTTTATATATCTGGTAGTCGTCAACATCCCACAGAAATTAATTATTTACATGCCAGAGATGCAGTTTGTGAAATAAAAGAGCAAGCAGTTAAATGTGTTGAGAAAAGCACCTGCAGTGTTATTTCAAAAATAATTTTAAATCTTATTCAAAATATCTGCCTCCAACTTCCCAAGTTAAAGCAATTCCAGCTCTTCAGAATATACCATCGGCTTTGAAATTCTAGATTAATTTAGCAAATTAAGTAGTAGTGAGCAATTTTTATGGTTTGGCTCTGGTTTGCCAAGTAGCCAGCATATTTTAAGATTTGCATACGAAAGTGCTTTAAATGACCTCGTTTCATTTCCTAGTTGGTCAAGCCTTAGTACTTTTAAAATCATGCATGATCAATGGTGTCAACTATTTTGTATTCACGTGCAAGCAGAAAAATGTAATTCCCCACGTATATTGGCATTGGTACTTAATAAATTACTGAAGTTATATCATTCATTCCTTCCGCAGATAAAAGATGCATAAACGCAAGCCAATCCAATTGAGCTAATGGCGGAAATCCGAATTATTATCCACATGACATTAGGTTCTCTATTCCAAAAGGTCCTTGAATTAGAATGCTTTTTCTACTTAGGATAGGCAATTTTTAGGAAAATTTTTGAGTTGGGTCTAAAGGAAAGATATAATATAAACGAATTAAAATTCTACTTAGAAGTGTGATGCTTTTAAACTTTGGCTCTCAATCTTATTAATAATGTTAAAGATGCATAGTAAGATATAATCAATGAAAATGAAATACCAGGAGAGGAATTGACTTATTTTGAATTATCTTACGAAGGGCGTTCAATATGTTTTGCGAATCGGTAGGGAAAAACAGAGGAAGTCGATGGCTGTTTGTGGGGGTGTTAGGACAAGTTATGACAAGTCAGGACCTGCAGCTGCACGCTCCTGCCTCGTCTATTTAAGAAGCAGTAGCTGATCGCAAATCAAATCGTGAGTCACGAATTTTTCAAGGAAAGCAAGAATGCAAAAGAGATCCATAAAGGCATGTTTGCAGTATACACCGACAGTGCCCGTTCCTATGCAACCATTGCTCGCTAAAATAGGGAGTTCCGCCATGGTTGTGAGTCTCTTGAAGATGACCCGCGTCCAGGACGCCCATCAGACGTGACCAACGAGGACAATTTAGCTCATGTGGAGAGAATGATCCTCGAGAAACCGACGGGTGAAGTCGAAGACATCGAGCGAAAACTTGAAATATCACATGGAAATGTTATCAACATCATCCATGACAATTGAACCATGACCAAGGTCTCTTCCCGTTGGGTCGCTATAAACCTCACGCCCCATGATCGACTTCAACGTCTTCAAAGTTCGGAGGTGCTGCTGCTCCTGTACAACCAAGACCCGGCGGGATTTGAGTCACGCATAGTGACAGGTGATGAAACGTTGGTCCATCACTGGGATTCCAAGACCAAGCTCGAAAGCATGGCCTGGAAGCACAGGGGCTATCCGACCACCATCAAGTTCCGGACCCAACCTTCAGCCAGGAAGATCATGGTTGGGTTGAAGAATTGCATCCGTCAGAAGCAGCGCAGCAAGTTAACACGCGGTGTCCTGCTCCTCCACGGCAATGCCCATGTCCACAAGGCCAGAGTTTCACAAGCTTCCCTGCGCGAGTGCGTATTCGAGGAGCTCAACCATCCCCCCTACAGTCCAGATCTGGCCGCTAGCGACATTTTTTATTCCGCCAGCTCAAGGTTCCACCGCGTGGACGCCGGTTTAGGGACGATAAAGATGTCCAGCCTGCCGTCCAGGAGTGGATTGACCAGCAGTCGGGAGATACTGGTTGTCGGGAATAAGAAGCGTCAGGGATAAGTGGTGCAAGTGCATTGAAGTCGAGGGTAGTTATATTGAAAAATAATGAAAAACCTTTCCTCATATCTCGTTTCCTTATATCCTAATTGTAAAACTTATTGACCGCCTCTCGTATGTTGGTGTTTAAAAGGGACGCGGAGCGAGGCAAAGAAGAGAAAGGCAGACTTTCCGATTGAATTAGTTCATGGAATTATCTTGCGCGATCTCATAATGCGTTGAAGGAATTCATTACTTTTTGCGGGGCTCTGTAGTTGTATCTTATTTTGATGTTTGGAAATACATAAACTCAAGCTAAAATCCGAATATGTATTCATCATGGTGACTGCCAGAAAAGCCAAACGGTATCAAAATATTAACTCTCGTCTAAAAGATTTGGTCTAGAATTCTCACTCAATAAATAACAAGAATATTTTCGTAGTCTGGCTTATAATCTCCAGTCATGTTAGTCTAGTAAATTCCTTTTTTCCTTCTTATAATAAATAAAATTTATCAAATGGAATATATTTTGTTTTCATTTCAACCCTTTTGTACTACTTTTGTACGCAAAATCTTTTTATTAGATGAAAATACTGGAACGAAAAGACTGGAGGAAAGGCGTTCATGTTAGCTTTGTTGGTCACGTATGTGGTTTCAAGATGGAAGCCTGACTCAACAAGGGCACTCGATTATATTTTGGCCTTGTTGTTTTGTTGGTTGTGCTAGAGATGTTGCCATTTTAGTTGGATTTCAATTTGCAGTTAGACGGAAGCTATATATTTTTTGGTATTTTCAGAGGCTTTCGCCTCGTTAGCAGCTGACAGAACTGATCGTTAAAGTTTATCAAAAAATTGATTCAAAATCCACTATTTAAAGAGAAACCGATACTTTGATTGCTTTCGTGAGCCATAACTCAAGATTAGTCAAAATATTACAAAGTTCCTCAAAGTTTTTTTCGAACCATATGGGATAAGCCTTAAATCCTAAACATCACCTAGCCCTTGCCATATCAGCCGGGGATTCTAGTGCTACATATGGTAACCCTTTATTAATTAAAAAAAGAAAACAAAACTATCAGATATAAGTTCCATTTTATGTATTTTGTCAAAAGGTCGCGGCCGGAGCGCGGCGAATCTCTCTGCCGTGCATGAGGATGCCTTTGTAGTTTTGTTTGTTGAAGCTTAGCTGTTTCGTTTTGTTTTACTGGTTTATGTTTTTTGCTTTGTTTTATACGTCGTGTTTTAAGATATAACCTAGATAAAAGGCTAACTAATTTCTTTAACAGGTTAAGCAATTTCTTTGTGACCATGCCCACGGTGGTTGTCGCCAGAGTGAGATAAGCCTTTTTCGCTTTACCTTAGAAGAGAATTTAACTACTTTTACGATTAGTTGTGGTACCCATGATAATTGATTAGATAAAACACTCTTCATTGATTTTAGTCTTGATACAAATCGCTAAACTATACGCTAGCTGTTAATAATTCTAGCTTGTAACTTAGCTTGGTTAATAGAACATAAATTGTGGTCATTACTCTGTTTACAAAATTTAAAAAATGGAAGTTGTTTACATTTATCAGAGCATTTTATTCAAATGAGAAAGAAAAATCAGTAAAGAAGTCAATGCATAAAAAGAAAAAAAAGGATAACAAATTATAATTAATAGCTATATTCATCAAAGCTTTGTTTTACTGCCTAGAAAATCCGTTCATAATAGCTAAGGTAGTCACAAGTACGAAACAATCATTCGATATCGCGGGTTCTCATAGTTGAAAATTTCTTTTAAATGGTGATAAAGTCCGTAATATGAAAGACCTGTCCCTTATAAGAACCATTTATGTAATCTCAATTACCTGTAAATTGGCCAAAATGTTGAGTAACTGTGGTTTGGATATGAAATTTATGGTTTCTCCTATGGAATTCGTGTGCTAGCGCACAAACTTTATTTTTATTAATTACTACTTGTGTTCTTTGTATAAATTACTTTATGAATCTATATTAATCTCTCTCATAGCAAGAAGATTTATTGAGAACAAAGCTTGTTCAAGCTTTTACATTTTTATCCTTGTTCACACTTCTTGTTTTGCATCATTCACCTCTTGATCTGTCTGTCCTTTTCATAGCTATAATTCTATTGGTCGAAATACTTCCACTAAATATCCTAGTTCGTAATTTTATTAAAGCAACATCGTGATGTCGTTAGTCGCCGGATGAAGTGCGAATATCGACCAACTTTAGAGTGACTGACATAAGCTGTAGTGATTCTTGTTTCGTATTCTTTGTTGAAATTTGGGTCATCACTGAGAAAAACATAGAAGGACTCACGAGTGTAGACTAGGGTTAAACCAATGGTTAATTTGTTTTAGGCCTTAAAAATAAAAAGGTATCCCCATCTGAATCAGCATAAATTAAATTACACATCTTGGACTTTTGGGAAGGAATTTAAATTTTCTAAGGAAAAGTTCATGTTTACTTCAACTTACTAAATTTCCATTATTCCCTATTTGCATAAATTCAACACTGCTGCAAAAACTTTAAGTTTTTTGGTTGCAGACAGCACTTTGGATATTTAAGCTCACACATATTAATTCCAAAAGAATTCTCTTCCCTAAATTGGTAAGTAAATCAGGAATGAACAGAAATTAAAACGTTAGTCACTATGTGAAACAATGGATGATAGTTTCAAATTTAATTAAAACTATCAGTCAATTTAAAGAGGAAAACGTAAAAAATGAAAGAAAAACACCCACTATATATTGAAAAAAGTAGTAAACTGATAGGAAATTTTGAATTTTGAATTATTATATTGTCAGAAATACCTAATAAATCCAAATGTGGGTTTTTAATGCTTAACCATTCACTTAATTAAGGGGAATATCCTTTCAGCTAAAGCAGAATATTTGATTCAAATCCCCAACTTATTCCATATTCTTGTTGTACCCAAAGGTTACAGAAATATTCAGCTAAATATTATATCTCTTGCCAAGAAGATACGAGCAATAGTTTTTTGGGAAATTTCTATATTTTCTTTCCTGAGTAATTAGTTTAATTACCAAGTGTTTACCTAATTTAATTGTTTTATGTGATAAGCGATCACCAGGTAAAATAATTTGTACTCTTCTGTGTTCAGTTTTTGATTGGTCTCGCAAATCTACCCCTTTATTTCACCTTCTCACCCCATATAGAAGCCCCTCGTAGTGAAGCTCATTGGAATATCAAACGTCAAACTCTTGTACTAAGCTCTCCTCAAATTATTTCTTTTTCTCAACAATTCTTCGCCTTAAATAATTTCTCTCTCTATTACTTAGTGCTAAGACAATTGTAGTTAAAGACCAGGAAATAATAAGCAACTAAAGGTGCTCGGGTTTATCCAAATACAAAATCTTTGTCCTGAACTGTTTGAGTATATTTCTAATATCAGATAAATTTACTCGGATATTACTATATAATTCTTTATAAATTAGTTCATTTTCTTTCTTTTTAACCCCTATTGTTAAATAATCTTTATAAGCACTCAAGTTTTTGTTTCACTATAACATAATTGGCCATTATGTTTTTCCTCTGAAACCAAAAACATCGAAGATTAACGCAAGTAATTATGTCCATCTAGTTTATTTGCCACATGTGTTTTCATCTCTTTGTCAATAATTTTTCTGGCGGTTTTAAATTTGAAATTGATCGCTATATAATACAACATAACTAAAGAATGTCGAAATTTCTTTTTTACCTTCTTTAAGTTAAGACAAATTACCCTGCCTTCACTAAATTGCAGGTAAGGCAATTTATCCAAGTGAATAGACGCTTTCTCATGGAGCAAAAAAGCGCTCGCCAGAGAGCTAAAGCTTTTACATCAAACTAAAAAACACATAAACAAACAAAGAATCGCTGATTATCTTAGAGAGGGGGAAAAATCTGGAATATTTAACAAACTGTGCACTTACTTCATCTTATCCACAACTACACTTACTATTTTACACCTGCACTAACTACCATAATTCAATGATTTGCTGCAAATCATTAATTCTCATCAGCGATTTGGTTTCCTTATTTTTGCCCAATTAGACTGGCTATTGATGCAAGATCATCGATATGTTATAATAACCCAGAGGAAGGCAGGAGAGTGTCACTTCTCTAAGGCTACCAGATCTTATCTTAATGGCATCGTCATAACTCCCTTATTCCTTGATTTATTTTATTAATATCCCCTCTGGTCATTATGTAATGGTGTTGTTCTGCTCCATTTAACTTTTACACGGTTGAAAATAGAAGATTACACCAGGATAGGATAAAGCCAAATGAAGAGTTAAATTTATCCTCGAAAAAACACTTAAATAAATTGCTCTAGTCATGATCACAAAAAGCATAGCGAATTACATTAGTTAAACCTCTTTAACTTGAACGATTTCTACTCAGTTTTCAAATAAATAGGCTGCTATAGCAACCGACTACGATATTTCCTAAAAGCTAAGGAAACGCAAGGTGAGTGAATTGTTGAATATATCAAAAGAGCAATGGAATATAGAAAACGAATAAATGGAAAAGATTGAAATAGGAAAAGCTCCCCACTAACAGATATTAGTGTAAAAAGGAATATTTTTATAAGTACGAATATTTTATTCACTATGTCATTGTAACATTTGTTAATTCTTTATTCGTCTAAGAAATAAATTAAGGTTTAATAAGTCAAAAGCATTTTATACTCTACGAACGCAGTTAGAGATGTATTTCATTAGCATTCCATCTCTAAAATACCTGCTTTAAAGCTTTCATATAATCATCACTGGATATTTTCCATTATAGCATGCTAAAAGTAGTCTTTAAAGACTATAACCACATTATATACCTGCTCTAGTTCAAAATAGGTTTATATACCCAAAAATACAGGGGTTTCACTATTAAAGCAGTAGGTTATAAATAAGTATACATGGTGTGTGGTCATTCTTTTCATGCTTTACCTTCATATTTATTAAGAAAATTTGATCAGTGTTCTTAATAAACAAATGTTCATAATTGCCACCAATTTGTTCGCATGAGAAGTCACGATGAATGTGTCGGTATTTATCTTTACAACTTTACAAAGTTATCCTAAACTTAGGATAGGACTAAGAAAACTTGGAATATAAGTTTGCTGCAGAGGAAAAATAGAAAGATAGGGCATTAGCAATCCTGACGATAAATTACTTCGAAGATATTTGTTGAGAATCACATTTTCGTAAGGAATTATCGCGTGTAGTTTTTCATTTTTTCCAACCACATTTTTTCCCCAAAATTGAAACGTTTACGAAGAGACCTATTTCATTGCATGATAAAATAAGAAATTATATTTCCATTATAAAGATATTTAAAATTATAAATTAGTTTATTGCATAGGACTTAATTACCACAGGCGGAGGAGTATAGCTTGTGCCCGTGGTTTTCCCTGGGTACCCCCCTGCGTGATTTGTTTAGCCTGGATGCACTGATTCACGAACATTGCATCTATGGTTTTCACTGCGGAGATTGATGCCGAGTAGAGCAGGAGACCACAAGGACCGGGTTCTCTCCACAGTTGCAACGTCTAATCTGCCCTTGCAAACATTGGAATTCGGAATGCGTTGTGGATTTGAGTTAGATGATGGTTCTTGGTCATGCTCAAATAAGAGTGAGGCTGCTCTAGGGGTCGTTGGAGCACGCGAGCTTCTCCACTTTAATTTCTAAATACAGGGTCAATTTGAATGAAGATAGAAAACATCATCCTTGGTTCTTAAAAAAATCCTTCTGAATTAAAATGAAGGAGTATTTCGCTGAGGGAATAATTCAGTTAGATTCCAATAATTATCACAGGCATGCATTTAAAAAAAAATTATGTTCCTCAGGATTTCTTTGCGGTTTCCTAATGAAACAAACCTCTTGAGCTCAGAAATGAATGTATTCTTCTTCAATCAGGTCAGATTATCTTAGTAAAGCATACACCATTTTCCTTGAAATTACCTCATTTTTCCTGAAAAAAATGTTGAAAAACCTTTCTCTATCTAATAATATATTATTATTGTTGTATCATTGAAGCAGGAATAAACGTATGTAAACTAAAATCCTTTTAATAAAACAAAATATTAAAGAATGCAAAATAATAAAGAAAATAATTCTAATTTCCAAGAAAAGATACGCTTGACGATTTCCGTTTGCGCCTCTCATCTGGCGCATCAGGCTTCAAACACCAACAGTAGTCAGCAAGTATGTTTCCCTCACATTTACCTTGGTACCTAGACTGCATTGTTTTTATGTCCTGGCGGAATCTTTCTCTAGTTCTTCACTGTAATCCCCGCAGTTGTCGGGAAAATAATCCAGATGGGACTGTAAAAAGTGTATCTTCATAGACATTCGAGTTCCCAAATGTTTGAGACAGGCTAGTTACTGATTGACCAGGGCAACCTATTCTGGGCTTCTTTTATTGCCTAGAAAATTGTTAATTAGAGCTTTAAAAGCTTCCAGGCATCTTTTTCTAAGTCAGTCATTGATGCCTTAAACTGTTGATCTCTCATCAAGTTCCTGATTTAAGGTCCATCAAAAATTCTCACATGGAGCTAAACATTACTGACTTGTGGCCTTCTTTATTTAGGGTTTTGACATAATTTTTTTATTATGCCAAACTTTATATGCAGTGGAGGAAGCAGTAACTGGTGGGGAGGCACTAAAGGTTCAGATATCACATTCTTTGATCCAATTCTATATGCTTCTCATGGATGCCAAACCTTCTTCTGCACGAATGTCTCATAAACATAGAAAAGAGGGATGCTTCGTTTAGCCTGTTTGCATCCCAAGTATAAGAGACACTACCTGAAAAGAAATTTATCAGAGCATGTAAATTTGTAGTGTAATATTTCTAAAAACAAATTCAAATAGTATTCCTTAAAACAATAAGAATATGAATATGTACTGAAAAATCCTGTATGCTGATGATTTAAATCATTGTATTGGAACTAATTGGATATATGTACATCTTATTTTGAGTTTATTGAGTTATGTTGTATACCTCCTATATTCTGATAAGTTCCCCGTTCACCCAGAAGGATGCATTAACCTATAGGGACAAACTTCAGCCCCAAAATATAATTAACAAATGACTCATGATTTCCAGATTTGCATTCTTGTAAAATGTAAGTTGACCAAAAAGTATATACAATTATTATCAATTAAAAATGAAAATGTCAATATCAAAGAGCTTAGGAATGCCAAGTGTAAAATCATCTTACCTTTAAGTCACCACATATCCTCCCAATGTGGGTAGAGTAATTTATTTCATCCAGCAATTGTTTCATATTTTTCTAACTTTCAGTAAGTTGGATTGAATGGCCTATAGGAAAGAGGGATATCTTGTTACTAATATTTAGTAACACAGCTTTTAAACTTCAACTGGAGAAATCTATGAAAATTCTCCATTCTCATTAGTTTTAGGGAATTAAAATGGCCTCAACAAGTTTTTTAATATTGGCGCATTATAATATAAAGCTGGAATAATGCTGTAAATAATAGCTTCGAAACGGAAAATCTTGTTCGCTATTTCTTTACCAAAATAAATGTTGTTTCTTTAGCGAGAAGATTACTTTCACGAGGTCAAAAAAAAGAAGTTGTGCATTCTCCTTTGAAAGCCCAGGATTCCTGGTCATTACACTTAACTGAATTTGAGTGAATAGTCTTGCGACCATATCATGTGTGGAAACCTGATAAGACTTAGATGTGTCTTAATCTTGATCAACATTCATATTAATCTCTTGATGGTATAGGAATTCCTGGACAATGTGGAAGGGGTTTGATGGCAGAAGGAACAATCGGATATGCCACACTATGTTTATTCTTCTTATACGAGTATATACCTACGGAAAATATAATTGCATATTACATAAAGGAATTGATTTGGAGTTGCAGATAGTACATAAATGTTTAGTAAAAGATATGTTTATGCTGAAGTGAACTATGATAGTTTTTAATTTTATGCTAAGTCTATGCATAACAATAACATTTTCAGGAGCCAGTATAATACAGAAAGCTTAATTACTTGATGGAATACTCACCTTTAAGATTTGTCATGCAAAGATAGCAGTCCGTAGTGTGGTCCTTGCCCTCTCTCTACACCATGGGAACACCAAAAGAGATAGACTTCTGTTCGCTCTGACTCCAGCGTCTTAAACTTATGAGGCATCTCTTGCAGCAGATATGTAGTGCAAAACTTTTATCTTGATCTTCTAGCATTATTCCACAATATGCATGATAGAAAGATTTAATTACAGGATAGATTGTACATTGCTGCTTGGAAAAATTCACTTTGCGCAACATAGTTAAATCTGTCGGAGCTATTCTTACATTTTCTGTTTATTTTTAACTCAACCACTATTATTATTATTATTCTTATTATTATAATGCTAAGAAATTTCTCACCTACAAAAATATAGATTTATTAACATAATTACTCAAAATGTAGAACAAATTTACTGCGAATACAGTAGTGCAAAAACTATTGAAATTTGGATGTGATATAGAACATGTATAAACTATAAAATTATTATCACCCCCTCTATCGCAAAAACTGGACCTGATAGAGAAAAAGGATGCCAGATTCGGATTTAGGAGTTAAATTATATTAAGAAACACTACAGAAAACCTAGGGATATATTTTTTTACGCAGACCAGTGTTATGCTCTTGAGACAAGAGTAGCGGCTTTACCACTTCTCTTGCAAACAATGAGATCTCTTTTAAATTCTTCTAGGAATCATTTTATTTAAAAATAAAGGACAGTTATCCAGTACATACGAGTACCTCCTAATATTTTAATCCTGCCTTATTTTTTATAAAATGGATGATTATATTGTACGTCTCAATGCCAGACAAAAGTGTTTTTGTAAGTCTTTTAAATTATGGAAAAAAAACGACATAAATTTTAGTTGCGCGCGACTCTTTATCTCACTATGTCAGTTTGTCGGTAGGTCGACGGGCGGTCCCCGTGCTATTTTCTTTAGTATTAACGTAACTATTCGGTTGTTTCTAACAAAATTTGAAATATTATGTTTTTTTTACATTATCTTTTGAATAATATAATTGCCAAAGTCATCCGTAGGTTAGCTCAGAAATTGTTTTGTTTTGGCAATGTCATCATAACTATTTGGGCGATTCTAACGAAATTTGAAACCCTTATGTTTTGTTAGATTTCCTTTTAAATGATATACTTGTCAAGGTCCTACCAAGCTTAGTCCTGGAATTATTGAAAGTATTGTAGGTCGTTCAGAAGAAGCCAACAGACCTTGTTTTACTTCATCCAACTTTGCTCTAAAATTTTCTTTTTGCTATATTCGTTTTCAGGGGCCAGTAGCTATTTGCTCCTAATAAAGATTGAAATTGAAAATCTATTTTAAATATAAACGATATCACTTCCAAATATAAGAAAAACCAGGCAATGGCTTTGCCACTCCCAAGATTAAAATTTAAAATCTAAAAAAACGTGACCATGCTTAAATTTTTATAAATTTTCTGAACTTCATCAATTATAATAATTTCAAAAAGGAACTCTAAACTAAATTTTACCCATTTAAAAATAACACGTTGTTAAATTATAAAGTTATTAAAGAAGAAGAATAAGATTTATAAAAATAAAAACCCATTTGTAATTTTTCGGGTTTTAAAAAATTCACAAAATTTTGATACTTATATTTATTTTTGAACTTCACCATTTTGTTTTTGATATTATAAAAGAATTATTAGAAATAACTTTGATAAAAAAATATGTCATAACCCACCTGAGATGAAATTTTTATTCAAATACTTATAAAATCCCCTTCGTAAATTATAATGTTAGTGACTAAAATAAAAAAGCATTCTTTTATTCTCTAAATGATCTTTTAGAAATGATATCTTTACATGAAAGAAAAAAAATCCTGAGCAAGGTTTATCGATTTCACGAAAAGATGTCGACCTTAGGGTGTTCAGCTGCCCCTGAGTAAACTGCCTTTAGGGGGCTCAAGGCAGATGCTTCAAGGAATCAATTCAGGAGGGTTCGAGCGGACGTTTGGTTGTCCATACTTCCCAAAAGATTTCAAGGTTCTGCTATCGGAGGGTCAGTATACTTCCGTGCATCCTAGTGAACATTAAGACCTTCAAACAAATAAGAACTGGGCAGAAAACATCGGAAATCGAATAAAAATGAAATACTAAAAAATTCATAAAGTGCAAAGTGAAAAATTATAAAGTGCTAAAATAAAAATAGTGACATAATATAAATGAATATAAAATGAAGTAAAAGAGACGAAATTATAAAAAAGTTAATTAATATAAAACGTCATAAAATAAAAGAGATTAAAATAAAAGAATTAGCAAAACACGCTAAAAATGCGTAAAAGTGAAATCTTTATAGAAATAAACCATAATGTAAATTAAACTTTTCTTGGACTAATTCTAAACTAAATAAATAAAATTCAAATAGTAAATTAAAATTATTTTAAAACAGTCAGATTGTTTAAAAGTGTAAAGTAAGAAGTTATTCTAATTATACAGAAACTTTAAATAATAATAACATAAATATATAGTTATCAAAACTTAAATAAATATTTTATTTTTAAAAATCATTTTAAAAATCATACTTCTAAAATGTTAAGTTATAAATTTTTTAACTTTAAATACGTATATATTACAATTACTAATATATAATAAATCGCTGATTTTAACTGAATCTTGGAAGCTTTAATATTCGTACGTCGCTCCTAGCTTTCTCTGCTCCACACAATTCCCCTTTTCCGGATTATTACTTATCCTTATATTTTTCAATTGATTAAGTTATTTAATTGGTAATTAATGACGTGATTAATGTAATATGTATTTTCATCACGTAATAAATCTTACTTTATTTTATCTTACCTTTGATAGAAATTTAAAAAAGCAGCCTTAAACCTGAATTTAATCAATTTCTGAGCTTCACCATTTGTAATTCTTTTTTATTAATTGTAAAACATTAAATAATCATATTTATTTTTTTCTGAACTTCATCACTTTGATTTTTGCAAACTCTAAAGGAATTCTTAGAAATAACTTTGATAAAAATTAATATTCTTAGATCATAACAGAACGTAGAAGAAAAAAAATCCCTTTCTTAAAGTATAGTGTTATGAAGAACTATATAATTATCGGCGGCTCCAGTTCGTGCCTGAGAATCGGTTTTGTCGTCAGTTATCCAGTCTTCTCGGCTGATGTTTGTGCCACTTATGACTTACTAAACCAAGTCTATTAATGGAGAAAGGCCATTCTGGGAAAAAAGCAGGCCGGAAAGAAAACAGATACAAATGCCAGTCGCTGAGGAATTTGTTTTTGGCGATCATGACTTCACGATGGCTACGTGGGAGCACCTAGTAACGCATCCAAACGCATCCACTACGATTCAAAACATTGAGAAGTGCAGTTTTAGCGAGGCTGGTTTCATTGGGCTGCCGGGTTCTTGGTTTTTCAAGGCCCGCCTTAGTATTCCCTGCCCAGTGGGTTCTGCCGTCCCCCGCCGGATCCAGACATAGGAGTCTTATATGGCTCGTATCTGGTTGGTCTGCCGTTGGGGTCTTGCTATTGGTTACTCTTAGTCTGGAACCTCATTCAAGACTTTACCGCCTTGAGTGACGAAGCAAGGAGTTAGAAAATCCCGACGGCATTTTTGGGGGAATCATGGGAACACTCAAGCGAAGAAGAAATTTAGCTAACGATGTTTCTGCACCTCTTAATGAAACCAGAATTGTATCAACATAAAAAAGAAATATAAACAAGCAAAAATTAACTCCAATATCTATTATTTTTTTTAATGAAAAGCTTAAAGCCCTCATCCACCCATTTTTGTGTCTATACAGACGTAGAAACGATAGTCAGAGATTTAAAGGAGGTGCCAAAGACAACCTAAGAGAGACGACCAGTTTCCATTGTAGTTCTTAGGTCAAAGGTTTGTGCAGCTCATTCAATGTATATTATTTACCCATTCCTTTGCGGAAAAAAATTTAGATTTAAAATGTCAATTATAATGATGAAAATTTCCTTAAAGTTTACAATCATCTTCACTTGGAAGAAGAGTAGCTAAAATTTATTGAGGCTTAAATTCTTTTTTTATTCGAAAAAAACGACAAAGTATTTAAAAACTTTTAAAATCAGAAAATTGAAGGAAGAGGGTAAAAGTATTCGTTGGTGATTTTAGTAAAAGGTCTAAGCACTATTAAAAGAGATCCAAACGAAATTTGAAACCCTTATGTTGTTTTACATTTTCAATCGAATGATATAATTGCCAAAGTCGTCCCAAGGTTAGCCGGAGAATCATTTGGCAATAACCTCATAACTATTAGGACAATTCTAACAAAATTTGAAACCCTTATGATGTTTTATATTTTCTCTCAAAAGATTTAATTGCTAAGGTCGTCTCAAGGTTATTCCGGAAATTATTGAAGTGTTGAAGGTCGTAAGGTCATAAATTAGAATAAGTGAAAACAAGCGTTTTGGTCAACAGAGCTTGTTTCTGTCCATCTAAATTTGCTCTATCATTTTTATTTTGCCAGTTGCTCATAATAAAGATTGAAATTGAAAATATGTTCCAAATAAAACTTTCAAATATAATAAAAAATAAATAAAAAAGCAGCCATGCCAAATTTGAAGAAATTTTCTGAACTCCATTTGTAAACATTTTTAAGGGAAAAAATTCCCAAACATTCGATAATCATATTTATTTTCTGATTTTGCGCAAATCTTTGATATTTTAATAAAACGGCGTTATTTACCCGAATGATGCCGTCCTATCTGAAAAAAACGATAAAGTATTTAAAAAAGTTTTAAATTCAGAAATTTGAGGGAAAAGGGGAAAAGTATTTGTTGGTGATTGTAGTAAAAAGTCTTAGCGCTCAAAAATGTGAGGCTTTGAGAAACTTCTCTCATTCTTCATGGAAAAAAAAATTATATCCTTTAAAAAATAGGGAAAGGCAAATTGGAGTAGCACAAGTTTAGATTTACATTTTGTACTCATATAATTTACGAGACAACTTTGGCTTTATTGTAAAGAATTAATGGTGGCTCGGAAAAAAATATTGCTATATTGAGATTGCGAAAAAGATGACTATTTCCTGTTTTCCTTCCTTTAACCAGATAAGAAATGGTAGTATATAAAAGTTCACCTACTCTGTAAGGCCATCTCAATTGGTGAAAAAGTTCTCACGCAGTCACTTCCAAAACAATATTTCTTTCCATACCCCATATGTTTCACCCCTCCAGCACAACGTAAATTTCAGCTACCACGCTTTCAAATGAATAAGGATAATACGCCTACCTTTACTGGCTACAACTCAAGATACACCCGCTTTTCGAAGAGATGACATAACGTAACCTGTTACTTGCGTGATATTTAAGACAAGATGGGTCATAAATTTGTTCCTAATTATAATAATTGTGAATAACCATTGATCATGTTGGGAGCCGCAACGACATCCACAATCAGGGCACTGGAGGTTAAGAGATGGGGATGAAGGGAACTAAAGTGACATCTCTTGACGCCTATGACGAATATCATTCCGCTGTCGAGTTCGTTCCATCTTGAAGTAGGTTGCTCCTCGAAGACAGGCAGAACTTCATGTGGCTCTGTCGGCACCTGCAGCGTCAAGATGGTCTGGGCTGATGTTAATGTTGAGGGCATTAAACCTGCACTAGGTTTAAACGGGTTGGAATATGTGCAGTTTTCTTACCCGTATCTTGATCAAGGGGAGAAGGACCCTAGTGGCAGGAGAAGATCGAGACGACCAGGCTTCATTCTCGGCTGCAGGGAGCTGCAAAGATACCGGTCTGTTGGTGCTCTCCTATAGGACCTCCCGATCCTTGTTTGTAATTAAGGTATACTTTGTCTAGCCTTTTCCTAAATAAACATAACCCACCATGCAGTAGGGGAAGTCTCTGGTTGGTAGGCGCCAGGGAGTGTCCACAGACCAGTAGGCCTGCACGCCATACCTCTAGGGCCTACTGCTGCTCCGAGATCCCCTGCTTATTTAGCGCCTAGGGCTAAGAGACATCCAGCTACTGTGAGTGGCCATTAAAAACACAGCGTTTAGAATCCTACAGACAACAATCACGAAGGAGATGATGAAAAATTTCCAAATGAAGTGCGTATCATCAGCGGCTTCGCTACTCCTCCCTACAGGAAGAGCTTGTACTTCAAGACATAGATTAGATCTGTCAATGGAGCAGGAAGAGGGTATCCTGCATGGAGGTGTCCTCCTCAGTGTCACACTCATTGCACTAAGCATCAAGGGCATCCTCTCTGGGCTGCCGGAAGATGTTCTTGCAACACTATACTTGGACGACCTTTCGATCTCTTTTGGTGCGGCACAGATACCAATAATACCGAAAACTCCCATGCAGATTTTGTTCGAGTACTGGAAAAAACGATGATGGGGGAAGTTAAAAAGGTTTTAGTGCTCCTATTGATGTTAAAGAATATTTTGACGCCCTGGAATCTAAGCGAATCCTAGCCTATCATTTTGTTTGGAGTCGGGCGTTGTTCTGTGGTTTCTTCTTTGTTGCAATATATCCCTGCTACAATTACTTAAAGATTATTTCAAAATAAAGGAATTTGTTTTATGGAAGATTAATAGTTGAATCAGGCCTTTTTTTTTCCTTTGGATGATTTATCAAAATATATATTCACATATTTTTCTAATTATTATGATAAAATATATCTTATCTTAATATATCCCACGCATCTTGTGCTGTTTTTTTAGTTTTATTTAAAATACTACATTGCACTACGAATCTCAGATTGTAAATAAACTTTATTGCCTAATTTTCCACTCATTTTGTTCAAAATATTTTAAATATTTCCATTTCCAATTTTTTAAATTGGAAAGTATAGGTATCCTTAAAATGGACAACCATTTTTAGGTGCTTCGGAAATTTACTAATGTCTATAATAAATACAAACTTTGGTTACTTTTTTTATCTGCAACTTCGAAATTTTTATTTGTGAAACCTAAGTACTACGTGTTACCAGTATGCTATATATTATTTAAATTCTGAGTTCAGTCTCTCGTAGCGAAAATTAATATCGTATGTTCATCCGAAAATTCAAGCAAATATTAGAGGATTTTTTGTCTAGAGTCAAGAATCTAACATGGAGAATAACTTTTCCTGTGCTAATCAAAAAATTTGGATATGGAAGAAGAGAACGAATACTTTTATTTAAATTTTCTTATACTTCTACTGAGATAATAATCATTTTGGAAGCTAAAAACGCATACATTCGTTAAAAGAAGACAAGCGAGCCGAAATCAAATATCGAGTTGGAAATTTAAGACAAGTAAGAACTTTATTCAAATTTACAATGGATATTGGCATCCATTTTGATTTTGGTTAATTCGTGGTTGTTTTCATGAACATATTTTAAATTTATATAGATACATAGCTGGATATGTGCCGCCAAGGCAGTTGAAAACTATGAGGCAGCGCGAGCATAAAACTTTCAGTGGCCTCATGAACTGACTGCCTATCGGGTGGATACGTTGATAGTTATCTCCATGGGATAGAAGATCCAACGCTATCATCACGCACATGACAAATCTCAGCTCGCAATTTTCCGTCCCTGTTTTTTTTGCACAATATCACTCCCTACTCTGTTCCAGAAATCTGGCGCTAGGGTAATAATTTAGGCCTGAAGATGAAAACTTGTAGTTTTCGAAACGTTGTGAAAAATTAAAAGATGCTGCATCCGTTTCTCGTGGTTCTGTGATTTATCCTCAATATTATATATATATATATATATATATATATACATCTTAAATTAGATCAAATTTTTAGAAACTCTGTATTTATATGTTCTAAAGATAATTGGCTAGCAAAGAATTAACGAGGACAAATAGAAGCTAGAGGATCTATACCTCAACTTATATTCCATCTCAAAACTAAACTAAAATACCAATATGCAGGATTAATCGTGTATACCATTAATCACTGTACATATATACCTAATTCTATGATAGATTTATGCTTCTTTATCGTTTAGAACAATTTCGTAAACGTTTGTTCATTCATTTCTATCATCTTTGTGAATCAGTCAAGCGTGATGATAGGACATAGCGCTATTGTTGCAGGACGTTATTCATAAATCTTGATATTTTGTGGGCAGAAATTATTTGTGCTAATACATTAATTCATTCTTTTTCATCCTAAAATAAACGCTTAGCAAATATAGAGCTTATTATATGAGATCAGCATGAAAATATTTTCACCCAATTGCTGTCTGTATTTAGTTGAGTTGTCTTTATGATGCGACTGTATATAAGGATACGCGATCATAACTTGTTGTGTGTTCTGTAATATTTTGAGTTCTGCTTAATTGTAAAGATGCTGAAGTTAGGGTAGGCGCAAATACTAAGAAAGAACATGGCAAAATTGTTGAAATTGAAGAATGTGTACCTAATTGAGCAGGGTGAAGAATTGTGTTGATTCATGAATCTACTGCAGGAAACTCTTATTAAATCCTTGTGATTACTTGCTTCAACTTAAAATTACATTTAAGCCGAATTTTCTCCATTTGCTAAATTAGGAAGAAGAATATTTATGGATCATTACGAATTTTAATATAACTTGTCTCATTATTTTCTAGCACTACTGAGCTCTTTTATGGATGTGGAGCTTGTTTTGTTTACCCTCGCTAAATCATGGTTTCTCCTTTAATTTCGCCTGTGTGAAGGTAGTGGCATATAAGTTCAGGGATAGAGAAATTGAGTAAATGTCCCTTTACTGCTCCTACTAACGGTAAGGCAGTGGATCAAATCATCTCATTTTTTCTTTCCCTAGTGAACATTTCCCTTTTAAGACTGTTTGAATTAATTCCCGGTAAGAAGAATTAGAGCAAGCAGCGTCCCTTCAATAATCGAATTTAAGTACATTGACTGGGGTTAGTTTTATGATTTAGTAACATTATGTGAATTTTTTGCGACTGTTGGCCTATATGGTGGCGACTCATGGTTTTATTACCATGCTATAATTTATGTCACAACTGATGAATGCATTGAATGGTCATGATGGTTGCAAAATACGAAATTAACTGACGCTCTCTCTAACTGAAGTAGTTATTGGAAATTTCATCTTTGTGGCAAAACTTGAATAAAATTACGCTTACTCTGAATAAGGTAGACATTGGGTAGATTTTGTGGATAGTAAAAACATAAATAAGGTAGGATTTAGAAGGTTCATGTGGGTAACAAGAAATGAAAAATTGTCGCTTTGTAATGGGATCGAAAGAAGTAGATATAATGGGATGAGAGGTCATTAGGATAAAAATAATACATATATATTCCTTTATTAAAATTATATGTTTATTGATAGGTGACAAAGGTAAACATTAAAGGTTTGATGTTAAAGTGAAGAGTGCTTCAGGTAAGAGAAAATGAGAAATGATTGCAGTATGTAATGTCTGCAAAATTGGAAGTTAAATTGGTTTAAGATTGGTTGCTCAGCATAAAAAAATTAGCAATGAATTGGACAAAGATTGAGGTAAAGTATGTTTGTATCCCACATATAGGTAAAGTATTTTATCCGAGCAAGCTGGAGTTGTTTAATGGGTGATGTCTCTTACACAATACTAGGTAATTGTTTTTTTACCAAAGTATTACACGAGTGCAATTACCAGATCTAACGACGATTTCCCATACTCCTTTCGAGCTCTAGCGTAAATCCAAAATTTGAATATCATGATGTGAGATAGAGCTGTGAGAAGGCAGATTCGAAGGCAAACTATAATAACTTTGCTCCAATAGTGAACAAAAAGGAGAATTCTTTATAGCCGTTTATAGTGGTTTTATCCGCTCTAGTATTTGCTTATGTGGAGTATTGTCCCTGTTTTGAGTTAGGTGCACGAGGAAGAAACAAAGCCTGAAAGTGAAAAGAGGTGTTATTTTCATCTTTGCTTAAACTTTGTTAAATTCAGCCATGCTATCAATTCGTGGTTATCTACAATATTTGTGAAAGTAGATAAAAGACAATAAACTAGTTAAACAAATGAAATAACTTAGCCCCGAATAAGTTTCGGCCCTTTTTCGGGATGTTCCTATTAACCATGGTACTATAATAAAGTGTTTCTGAATTCAATCTGCAATTCTGAATGAACTATAATGGTTTATATTTTCGTTGAATAACTGGACCATTTTTAACATCACGCTTTCCTATTTAGTAACACAAAAAGTTATCTGTTTTTGTTATTTTAAATATATTTTTTATATGTATCTTCTACCTTTACCGAATTCCCTAACAAAGTTCTAACTTAAACTTTCTCTCGATGATCTCCCACTTAATTTTCCTGTTGAGATAATGACAATTTGTATGCCAATGATGTTATAACTAGCGCTTGATTAGAGTGAAATGCTTTCCTTAAATTCCATTAGATGAAAGATGAAACCATTTTTGTAAATAAAACGATACTATATCGTAGGTGATCAGTTTTGTGACGGTTAATTCTCGCTTATTCCTTAATAGATATTTATTTTTATATCATTAATCTCTTGGACTAGTAAGGAATTTACATTCTAAATTTTCCAAAATTCTCTGATCGAATATTTTTTTTACCGAATCCTAGGTAAGACCCCGGGGTCAGATATTTTTTACTCGTTTAACAGTCCAAAATCTGACAGTTTAGAAAAATAATGAAATAATGCAAATAAAAAAGATAAACTTTCCTTTATAGGACGTAAAAATGCATAATTAAAGGATTTTCCGGACAGCGAGACGTAAAGTTTCTAATAAGTAAATTCGAAGGATTTAAAGGCGCCTCTATAGCAGCAAATGTAGTAGAGTTAATAGAAAACAGTATTTTTTGGAATAATGTTCAATTAAATAAATTAAAATATGTGAGAACTTATTGTGGGTAATAAAGGTTTAATAATTTAATTAGACATCTAAAATTTGGTGATCGTCATAGAGGTACTGATCACATCTTTTTTAATATAAAATGCGAGCAATGGTTAATTTTCAATGAAATCGTATTTTAACCTACCACGTTAAAAGTTCATATCCACTTTAAGTCCCTCAATCTTTTAAGTTTTAATGAGGTTTTTCTACCGATTATTCATAGTTTTCTTCCCTTCTGTTTCCGAGAAATCTTTTTGCCCCTAACTTGAATGCTTCCCAACCAGCTTGCTCTTCCCCATGAAGGTCTGATTCAATGTCACTATGTTTAAGAAGCTCTCGAATCTAAGGATCCGTAAAAACTCCCTCTTTTATGTAAGCGTTGCATGGTGGAGGGAATATTGATGGTAAATAATTGAATCCCTGACTAGATTTGTCCATAGCTTTAACAAAGAATTTCATGAGCCCCATTTTATGTGTAGTGCTGGTAGCAAAGTTTTGTTTGGTCCAGTGAGGGGTGGATGTTGAACATTTTTCATTCCAGGCCTCAACGAAGGATGAGGTGGCCAATCTCTTATGATATATTGGGAATCTCTTCCATGGCTATCCCATTCACACGGCAGGTAGCGGTAATTGGTGTATTCATGCTGGCAGCCCATCACAAGAGTAAAAATCTTTAAGTCACCACAGAACTGTCATTGATGTTCACCATATTTTATGCATTGACACATTGCTTTATATCTCCTATGTTTCTCTCCTTTTTGGTGCATACCCCACAGGAACTGATGGTTTACTATTGCCGTTGTCCAGCAAGACGCGTTTTTGATGAATAATTGAACAGCCTCCAGTGTCTAGTTTCGTATTCGATGCGAAGTGTTTCCATCATACCATTAATATTGTTGCAGGCTACTAAATTACCTTCCATTAAGAAGAAATCGTTGAACTGCTTGTGACGGTTACAAATATTTTTTATAAGTTTGAAAAGTGTTTGACTAGGAAAATCAATCACTTTCATTTCAAAATGTAAACTTGCCCTGCACAAACACCTTCTATGACTGCTCAAACAATAGTGAAGGCCACTGAGGCTGTGAACGTGATAAGGAACACACTGGTTTATAGGTGAAGCCTAAAGCTTCAATTAATCCTTTGAAATTTTTGCACTATCACAACAATGGAATTTTCGTGAACGGTGAATATCTTTCAAAACACTTCATCTCTGCTGCAGTACCAGTAATAAGTCATTTATGGATCCAGTAAATTATTGTCACGAAGTCTTAAACCAAGTAACTGGGATGACTCCTTTGATACCCGGTTTCTTGCCAAGTCGATCAATAGGGCTCGATTTAAAGGATTAGGTTGGGTTAATCCTGAACTTGAAAGCATAAATAATAGAGAAGTGTCCATTTCTTCATATTTCTCATCACTCTCTTTAAAAATATCCAGATTAACTTGTGATGCTATTATCGGTGCCTCTCGACCGTGAGGAACTAGTTGTCTGGCTGAAGGAAGATCAGAATTAACAAATATTGCTTGTTTTTTCCTGTCACCTCTGAAATTAAATGAATAAAGGTTAAAAATCACAGAGTACAACATAACCTTACGATATATATATATATATATATATATATATATATATATATATATATATAATACTGGCAATTGATTTGTTTCTTGGGAATCTGATATGTAGTAGGAATATGAAGACCCAGGTGATTACACTAATCATTTGTTAGCCGGACGTTTCCGACCTTTACTACGACCATCTTCAGCGACTATGTCGACTAATGAGAAGGGGAAAGAACATTAATTGATAACAGTTAAAAGAATGCATTAAATAATGGCTAAAAAAGCGGAAGAAGGCAAGTTAAAATAATAAAATTCCTAATTATTAAAATGATAAATTAAGATATTATAATTAAATAAACAATAAAAATCTTAACTATTTATTCAGTTGGGCAAAAATAATAATGATTTTAAAATAGACAAGTGTAGACCTTTACTAAACAAATTATTGAAACTATATACACTAAAATAAGTGGAAACCACCATTGTTATGGAAAATATATTAGTGGTCTTTGCCTTGAACTTATATTTTTTAACACTATTAACAGATTTTTTTAAATATATATCTTTTACTATGTCTAGAGTTAAGATTTGATCAAAAACATTTTCATAAAAAATACACACAGTATAACATTCTGCTCATTAATCACCAATCAAAACGTTTTGCAAAAAAACTATTGATAGCAACCATATCAATGGAATTAGGAATCTAATTTTTGTCACAAAGAGATGCGTGTTTATATACAAACATACGACGGGCAGTCAATAAGTTTTGCAGTTCGGATATAAGGAAACGAGATATGAGGAAAAGTGTTTTAATATTTTTCAATATAACTACCTTCGACTTCAATGCACTTGCACCACTTGTCCCTGAGGCTTCGAATTCCAGACAACCAGAAATCTCCCGACTGCTGTTCAATGCACTCCTGGACGGCGAGCTGGACATCTTTATCGTCCCCAAACCGGTTTCCACGCAGTGCAGCCTTGAGCTGGCGGAATAAAAAGTAGTCGCTAGGGGCCTGATCTGGACTGTACGGAGGATGATTGAGCTCCTCGAATCCGCACTCGCGCAGGGCAGCTTGTGCAACTCTGGCCTTGTGGACTTTGAAGACGTTGAGGTCGATCATGGAGCGTGAGGTTTCTAGGGACCCAGCAGGCAGAGACCTTGGTCATGGCCAAATTGTCGTGGATGATGTTGATAACATCTTCCATGTGATATTACAAGTTCTCGCTCGATTTCTTCGACCTTCACCTGTCAATTTTTTAGGATCATCCTCTCCACATGGGCTACATTGTCTCCTTGGTCACGTCTGACAGGTGTCTTGGACGGAGCCATCCTCAAGGGACCTACGCCTATGGCGGAACTCCCTATTCCAGCGAGCAATGGTTGCATAGGAAGGGGTGGTGTCGGTGTACACTGCAACCATGCGTTCATGGATCACTTTTGCATTATTGCCTTCCTTGTTCAAAAGTTTGATCACTGTGCGGTGCTTAACCTACTCCATTGTTGAAAGATTTGTGACTGACGATATGTGATAAGCTCCTTCTTCTTAAATAGATGAATTTATTTCGGAAAATAGCACTAAAAACAAGTATAAACTCTATTTATTTAGAGATAAAAGGCCATAACAAAAATATACGACCTTATTAAATAAAACAATGCCAGATTGCAATTCAGTGAATAAAAACACATAAGAATCAGTTAAAAAAAACCTTCACAGCAAAAATGTCGTACATCAGTGTTGTCAATGAATATTACGAATTATTCTCATAGCTAATTGAAATTAGTGTGATATCGATATATAACCCATGAATGATTGTAAAGTATTCATTTTATTTTCAACTTTACTGGATTTGGATGGCTTTACTAATTAAAATGCGCTAGTCTATACATAGAAACAACTCTATAGATACTAGGATGAAATTACTAAAAAAAATTATAAACATAATTAGGCTCATATTTCATCTATAATTAGAGAATGGAACGAAGGTGACTAAACCCATTACCCTGAGCTACAAACTTCAAATCGAATTAAACCAACAAATGTCTGCTGCGTTGCTATAACTCTCTTTCATTCAGCCTCCATTTTACAGGAGTTCAGATTAAGACGAAGAGATAGTTGGCGAAAGGACAATATCCAGGCTAATACATCAACCACTCTTTCTTAAGGAAGAAAAACATAACTGAAACGAGTAACATAATAGTCGAAATTACCCTTGGGACACTAAAACGCTGAAAACAAAATAAACTGGTTTGATTTAAGAAGAAATATAGATTGTAAATTTTATAAGAAATTGCATGGAATTTGAGAGAAAAAGGGATTCTAAAAATTAAATAAATGACTTTTTAAAATTTATGAAGATATTTGGAGAACTTGTTTACAAAACTTACGAAGTTGTATATAAATCTTTCTTTGAAAAGTAAAATTAATTAGACAAATTTATATCAGAATAATGCGGTTTTATAGCGATCACTTTTGAATTTTAGAATATATCACTTTTAGTCACGACCGACTATACACCTACCTATGTCGGTCGGTTAAATTCCATTTTTCTTTTTCTTTTTTTTGGGGGGGGAATAACATTGCAATTTGGGGGCAGATTCTAACAAAATTGATACCTTTATGTTATTTTACATTCTCTTTTGAATGATATAATTGCCAAAGCTATCCCAAGCTTAGCCCGGGAATTATACTCGGGTTTGTATTAAAGATATTATCTTCGAATCTTCTAAGGCGGTTCAAAATAATATATATATATTGTAAAATTTATAACATATACTTTCTATACCAAATTACTTTAGGAAGTATTTTATATATGTACCATACTACGTTTTATTTAGTGATTTATTTATTTTCTCAATACACCATTCCCTTCCGTCTTTCATTTGTTCCCCTTTTATTTAGTGATTTATTCATTTTCTCAATTCACCATTCCTTTCCGTCTTTCATTTGTTCCCCTTCAATTTTTATATAGGAAATTAAAATACTCTATATTCTTTCAGCAAACATTTTTCTTTTCTCGTTAAAACAACAAAAATATCATTTTCTCTTCAACATTTTTCCTAATTTAGAATCCATGGTCAGACCCTCACTGCAGAACAAATGTTTACTATTACTCCTACTGAGTCATATTTAAGTGTTTATACGCGCCTCGGTGAAAAAAAAAAGCAAAGAGAAGTAAATATGGAACAAGTTTGAATAAAGAGAGATAGTGGCCTACAAATGAGAGGGATGTAACGAAGAGGTGATGATAATATTTTGTTTAAAGAGAGAAAACGAGTGGAAGAATAAGGTTATGTGTTAGTAAATTCCATTCTTTTGTGTGACGGGTCTCTAGTTACGTCGGTGCAAGTTATTTGTTGCTTACATTAACTGCTTATAGCTCTTTTTCTCTCTATCCTGTAGGGAGTTTATAGCGGGTTCTCTATGTTAAATTCGGGTCAAGAGTATAGGAGCACCAAGCGTTCTTGTAGTAGGCTTCGGCACAGAGGGGAAATCGTTTGACCGCTAGCTTTGATATTAGATAGGCTGGGTTTACCGAAGGTGTTTTCGTGACAGGTGCAAAAAAAAGGACTTGCTGCAAAAATATATCTTTATTTCTTACATTGGCTTACTCAATCAGGGCAAGCGAAAACGTCTCAAAGTGTTTGTGGTCAGTGAGTAGGCTTGTTTTATGCAAAGTACGTCTCTAAGGGCGGAAGGATATAGGCGAGCTAAAGGGATTTCGTAAAGCTACACTTTATGACTATTGAATTATAATGAATCATGAATATAGACTGAATCCATAATGAATACGGAATATATGCTTTTAGTGTAAAGGAGATAGTATACATTTGTGTTAAAAACAATGGACGTAGCCTATTATTATTATCCACTGTTATTTTTCGGGTAAAACTGGTTCCATGTTCTTGGTGGAGCTAATTTGAGGAGATAGAGATTTTGTTTCATGTTAAGATACTAAGACACGACTGAATCTCGCAGTTGTTCGCTATGCAAACAATGGCTGCGGATGTTTAAACAAGGGCCTCGGTTAATTAAACAATGATCGCTGCTATCGTGGTTTCAGTTCTACACCTGCATGTAGCTATTTTTTTAAACAGCTGAGCTTCTATCGCAGCAATGGAGCAACATTTGTATGTTTGTGTGCATATTTTTACTTAGGTGTTAACATTTTGTAGCGTGTCTTTGATGAATTGCTTGCCCTACTTTGACTTATATACATTTAAATATATATATATGAGAATATTATAGTAAACCACAATATTTGAATCTAGATTTATCTATAACCACATAACTAGTTTTGGCAAAGATATAATTGCCATTTTCGAATAAGTAATGAAAAAAGTCAAGCAAGAAACCCAGTATATATAATGCGAACAAAATAATAAACAAAATGAAAACGCAGCAAACAATCTGGAAAAACTTAAGGATTTTAGACGGAGATATATTTGTTGAATTTGTATTGCCCTTCCAATGAATTTTTAAATTATTAACTTTTTTAAGGATGATAGATTCCGGAATTCTACTGTTAATATAATTGTTTGATTCATAAATGAATTTTCTTGGTTGAAACCAATTCTATGGTCGTACTTTTATGAAGTGAATTCGGTATTTTAGTTCATAAACACATGCCATTCGAAAGCACGAAAAAACTCCTATGCCATCTCCACACCGCGAAGGGAGATGTCCCCCTTAAATTAGTTTGCGAACGGAAGAGATATAAAATTCACATATAAATATTCTAATATTATATGAAAATCATTGACTAGACTGTCTCCAATCAATCACGACGCTGGAGTATACCGTATACCATGCCATAATTGCAATTTGGCATACATCGGAGAATCGGTCCACTTTAATAAGAGGATAAAAGAAAATCAAGCCGATATAAGAATTTTTTTTAAGTCTCTTTACGCACATGAAAAAAGTACGACTATAGAATCGATTTCACCCAAGCAAACATCATTTATACATGAAACAATTATATTTAGAGGAACATTGCGGAATCTCTCACCATTATCAAAGTAGATGATTTCAATTCATCCGAAGGGCAATACCAATTCAACCAATATTATATATCGAATAAAGTCGCCAATCGTATTTAGAAAACCTCGGAAGCAATATTACTCTCGGAGATTTGTAACTTCCCCTGAGTCTGCCCCAATTCCTTGTGTTTTCCAGATTGATTCCTTCTTTTTAATTTTGTTTAGTATTTTGTTCGCCTTATTTATACATTCTGGGTTCCTTGCTTGGCTTTTTTACCTTAGTTAGTTGAAAGTAGCAATTATAACTTTGCCAAAACTAGTGTTGTGCTTATAAATAAATCGTGATACAAATATTGTGGTTTATTATTATCTTCTCACTGATATATATCACGCTGATGTGATATCTAATATATATATATATATATATATATATATATATATATATATATATATATTGTTTTCTTTTTTAATTCCCTTTAGTTTTTTATTTACTACATTTGGCATATTATTTCCTTTATTTAGAAAAATTTCGTTTTAAGCTTTGATACACCCAGAGCGTCCATTTGTGGAGTTTCTCACTGGGCCTATTAAATCTTACAATTTCGTAGCCACAAGCTTACCTTATTTTTCAACATGAGTGCTACATACCTACGTTTTGTGTCAATATCTTCTGCATTGTGATCCTTCTTTCTTCTTCTAATTCGCGAGAAGTTTAATGAGAGCTTCTCATCTTCCCGTTCCATTGATCCTCGGAGAAGGTAAGACCATTTTCAGGATACTCTGGCTATACACGCTCTAAACATGTAGGCTCACCGTAAATAGCTTTGAAAAGGCGGCAAAGTAACCTAGTTTAAGGTAGACATAGCCTAAATTCGGAAGAATGATTACGTTAGGTTTGGGATAGGGTGGTCCAAAAGGAGATCTGTTCTAGCAAAAACTCATAACGTTATTTAATATGTAATAAAAGTTAAGGTTTTCTCGATTGATTTTCATTTAATATATAAATACAATTGTATTACATTTCAATTTATTCAGTTGATAAAGGGTAGTGTCGACTCTGATTCTGCCTGTAATTTGCATCTAATGTCAAAAATAAATAATATACTTATGTTTGGTTAGGTAACAAACCAGGCATTTGAGCTTTGTATGTCCGTATATCACCACAACACACGAATTAATGCCAATGAATGTTCTATACGGTTTAGATCTGGGCTACAAGAGAGAAGTAGTAGCTTTGGAATGTTGGTGTCATTTAAAATTTTAATAATATGACGTCTCCTAGAACTAATTTGACGCCCAATAGAGAAGTAGTAGTTTTCGAATGTTGGTGTCATTTAAAATTTTAATAATATGACGTCCCCTAGAACTAATTTGCCTTGCTTTAATTTCCAATTATACAGATGAGGCAGAAATCGTCATTTTATTATTGATTTATTTTATCTTAGCACATTTCATTATACAATGTACAAATCACCAGTGACAAAGACAGATATGACAGTCAATATTATGACTCCTGTTGGATGTTTTACAATTTGATTGAACTAATTGTGTGATTAACATTTCCCGGTCTTCGACGAACATAATGCCATTGTTTGGTATTACACTGAATAGTCGATTGATCAGTGAAAATGGTCCAATCAAAATTAATTGATCCAGCAGATATTCTTTTTTTAATAAATACTAATTTATTATTCAATTTAACACTTTATGTCTCAATTCTTCACTTATTTGTTTTATGTTTGTTATACATAAATACATTAAATTTTCCAATAATGTATATATATATATATATATATGGAAAAATATCCAAGACAAATTGGTGCGGTTAAGGTAATGGCATAATTAGACAACTGCTCTGCTTCAGGTCCAGCAGGTGATCCTATCCTCCTTGAACTGGAAGACAACACTTAGGGATGACCCATCCATCAGCCCAAAAAAGCTGATTTCAAAGACACACCTTTATGTCGTCTCGTTTACCGTCACAGAAAACTGTTATTATTAATATATTAACAGCGTTGACTGAGCCAAAACGCTCGAAAGATGGAAAAATATCCAAGACATATTGGTGCGGTTAAGGTAATGGCATAATTAGACAACTGCTCTGCTTCAGGTCCAGCAGGTGATCCTATCCTCCTTGAACTGGAAGACAACACTTAGGGATGACCCATCTATCAGCCCCAAAAAGCTGATTTCAAAGACACACCTTTATGTCGTCTCGTTTACCGTCACAGAAAACTGTTATTATTAATATATTAACAGCGTTGACTGAGCCAAAACGCTCAAAAGATGGAAAAATATCCAAGACAAACTGGTGCGGTTAAGGTAATGGCATAATTAGATAACTGCTCTGCTTCAGGTCCAGCAGGTGATCCTATCCTCCTTGAACTGGAAGACAACACTTAGGGATGACCCATCCATCAGCCCAAAAAAGCTGATTTCAAAGACACACCTTTATGTCGTCTCGTTTACCGTCACAGAAAACTGTTATTATTAATATATTAACAGCGTTGACTGAGCCAAAACGCTCGAAAGATGGAAAAATATCCAAGACAAATTGGTGCGGTTAAGGTAATGGCATAATTAGACAACTGCTCTGCTTCAGGTCCAGCAGGTGATCCTATCCTCCTTGAACTGGAAGACAACACTTAGGGATGACCCATCCATCAGCCCAAAAAAGCTGATTTCAAAGACACACCTTTATGTCGTCTCGTTTACCGTCACAGAAAACTGTTATTATTAATATATTAACAGCGTTGACTGAGCCAAAACGCTCGAAAGATGGAAAAATATCCAAGACAAATTGGTGCGGTTAGGGTTTCGAGCGTTTAGGCTCAGTCAACGCTGTTAATATATTAATAATAACAGTTTTCTGTGACGGTAAACGAGACGACATAAAGGTGTGTCTTTGAAATCAGCTTTTTGGGGCTGATGGATGGGTCATCCCTAAGTGTTGTCTTCCAGTTCAAGGAGGATAGGATCACCTGCTGGACCTGAAACAGAGCAGTTGTCTAATTATGCCATTACCTTAACCGCACCAATTTGTCTTAGATATTTTTCCATCTTTCGAGCGTTTTGGCTCAGTCAACGCTGTTAGTATACTAATAATAACAGTTTTCTGTGACGGTAAGCGAGACGACATAAAGGTGTGTCTTTGAAATCAGCTTTTTTGGGCTGATGGATGGGTCATCCCTAAGTGTTGTCTTCCAGTTCAAGGAGGATGGGATCACCTGCTGGACCTGAAGCAGAGCAGTTGTCTAATTATGCCATTACCTTAACCGCACCAATTTGTCTTGGATATTTTTCCATCTTTCGAGCGTTTTGGCTCAGTCAACGCTGTTAATATATTAATAATAACAGTTTTCTGTGACGGTAAACGAGACGACATAAAGGTGTGTCTTTGAAATCAGCTTTTTTGGGCTGATGGATGGGTCATCCCTAAGTGTTGTCTTCCAGTTCAAGGAGGATAGGATCACCTGCTGGACCTGAAACAGAGCAGTTGTCTAATTATGCCATTACCTTAACCGCACCAATTTGTCTTAGATATTTTTCCATCTTTCGAGCGTTTTGGCTCAGTCAACGCTGTTAGTATACTAATAATAACAGTTTTCTGTGACGGTAAACGAGACGACATAAAGGTGTGTCTTTGAAATCAGCTTTTTTGGGCTGATGGATGGGTCATCCCTAAGTGTTGTCTTCCAGTTCTGGAGGATAGGATCACCTGCTGGACCTGAAGCAGAGCAGTTGTCTAATTATGCCATTACCTTAACCGCACCAATTTGTCTTGGATATTTTTCCATCTTTCGAGCGTTTTGGCTCAGTCAACGCTGTTAATATATTAATAATAACAGTTTTCTGTGACGGTAAACGAGACGACATAAAGGTGTGTCTTTGAAATCAGCTTTTTGGGGCTGATGGATGGGTCATCCCTAAGTGTTGTCTTCCAGTTCAAGGAGGATAGGATCACCTGCTGGACCTGAAGCAGAGCAGTTGTC
Organism: Ceratothoa steindachneri; assembly: GCA_963969495.1. Taxonomy (NCBI): domain Eukaryota; kingdom Metazoa; phylum Arthropoda; class Malacostraca; order Isopoda; family Cymothoidae; genus Ceratothoa; species Ceratothoa steindachneri. Next base: position 210,043,056 of record OZ018318.1, read on the forward strand.
TAATTATGCCATTACCTTAACCGCACCAATTTGTCTTGGATATTTTTCCATCTTTCGAGCGTTTTGGCTCAGTCAACGCTGTTAATATATTAATAATAACAGTTTTCTGTGACGGTAAACGAGACGACATAAAGGTGTGTCTTTGAAATCAGCTTTTTTGGGCTGATGGATGGGTCATCCCTAAGTGTTGTCTTCCAGTTCAAGGAGGATAGGATCACCTGCTGGACCTGAAGCAGAGCAGTTGTCTAATTATGCCATTACCTTAACCGCACCAATTTGTCTTGGATATTTTTCCATCTTTCGAGCGTTTTGGCTCAGTCAACGCTGTTAATATATTAATAATAACAGTTTTCTGTGACGGTAAACGAGACGACATAAAGGTGTGTCTTTGAAATCAGCTTTTTTGGGCTGATGGATGGGTCATCCCTAAGTGTTGTCTTCCAGTTCAAGGAGGATAGGATCACCTGCTGGACCTGAATCAGAGCAGTTGTCTAATTATGCCATTACCTTAACCGCACCAATTTGTCTTGGATATTTTCCCATCTTTCGAGCGTTTTGGCTCAGTCAACGCTGTTAATATATTAATAATAACAGTTTTCTGTGACGGTAAACGAGACGACATAAAGGTGTGTCTTTGAAATCAGCTTTTTTGGGCTGATGGATGGGTCATCCCTAAGTGTTGTCTTCCAGTTCAAGGAGGATAGGATCACCTGCTGGACCTGAAGCAGAGCAGTTGTCTAATTATGCCATTACCTTAACCGCACCAATTTGTCTTTGGATATTTTTCCATCTTTCGAGCGTTTTGGCTCAGTCAACGCTGTTAATATATTAATAATAACAGTTTTGTGTGACGGAAACGAGACGACATAAAGGTGTGTCTTTGAAATCAGCTTTTTTGGGCTGATGGATGGGTCATCCCTAAGTGTTGTCTTCCAGTTCAAGGAGGATAGGATCACCTGCTGGACCTGAAGCAGAGCAGTTGTCTAATTATGCCATTACCTTAACCACACCATATATATATATATATATATATATATATATATATATATATATATATATACAATTTTTATTGAACTAACGTAACTTTTATCCTTTTTTTTTTGTTCTTTCCTTTGCTAGTGATAACTTTTGTATTTTCCATATTTGCATAAAGTCCTTCGTCCCTCAAATAAAATAAATGAAAACACAGTTATATTTTCTATTTATCATATCCCAGACTTAATTACCATCCAATATAATTTTTAATTGTCATAAAATTTTTCTTAATTTATCTCAATCATGAGAGAAAGGCATTGGAAATTATTACTAAATTTACAAACTTTTATTTACATCAGAATTATAGACTTTTGACCGGATGCGTTTGGCATCCATTGATACAGAAACTGTTCTTTAAAATTTTCAACTAAAAAGTATTAGCGTTAGGTATCGTTATTTGGTTTATATACTAAAATATTGAATAGCACAATATTAAAGCAACCTTTACCAAGTCTGGAACAATCTACCACAAGAAGGACTCAGCACTTCAAACACAGAAATTATGAAGAAAAAATAGACACATATTTAGAAGAAATTAAAGTTAAAATACAAATAAACTAAAAATATCCTTTCTAATTGCGCTAACCATGTATGAGCTTTTATGATTCTTAATATGTGGAAATAAATTGTTTGTTTTCTTTGCTTATTTGAGAATTTACAATTCATGCTTATTCACTCGGTAGTGGTGACGGTTAAATATATATTCCGTTTTCAGTATTTCATACAAGTGTAAATTTTGATTGTTTACCTGAGTTCCTACATAACACGAAAGGGAATGTATCCAAGCAAAACAAATCATCATGGTGAATAATTAAGGCTGGACCAATATCATGTGGTTCCTTTGTGTGAAAAAATTAATTTCTTCCTTTATTAAGGGAATAAAAACAAGTGAATATTTAATGGTCGTAATTGAAATTTGATTATTTTTCTGACTCAAAGTTGATTTTAATTTTCGCAAAAATGAGAACAGTGAATTCGTAGATCAAAATGAAATTGGCCGTAATTACCTTCGAATTCTTGTACAAAGGAGTTTCACACAACGGCCATGTACAAATGAGTTAGAAAGAAATTACTTTTCTATAAGTGAGTTGGGTAAAAATTGGTAGGCAATAATGAACTGACCAAAAGAGGGCCATGTGCAGGATTTAATTTGAGAATATGTACATATGTGCTTTAAAATTTGATAAAATTCATGATAAGTAAAATTGGGCATATTATTATCCACTTATTCTATCAATTTAGATTCGGCCAAACTATGAGACATAGTAAGTCGTATGATAAGGAGAGGGCGGGAGTGATCAAACACCCGCTCACTAATATGCAAAATGTTAAGTCCCATGAGGTGTTATTAGTCAACAATGTAAGACCTATGTGGGAAGAATCCGCACTTATGCTCTCGTAAACCATGAGTCGGAATATACGTACAAATTTGTTTCTATTTAGAAATTCATTTAATGCTTTGAAAATTAGTAACAAAATAAGACATTAATAAAAATTAAACTAATATTAGTAATTATTCCAAAGCGGAACCAAAACTAACACTAGTTAAGGCTGAATTATTTTGAAAGATCTAACAATGAAGACAGTGATTGTGATAAGTGTGGTGAAAAAGTGTAGAATGCTTATTTACCCAATAGAAAAATGGAAAAAGAGAATAGGAGAGGCAAAAAATATCTTAGTTTATCGCCACAAAGATGGTAGACTTAATTACAAGCATGAATTGGGGGTAGGGAAATAGCCTATTACCTGTTAATTCCAATAAAGTACCTTAATTGTCTCCTCTTTTCTGACAGTCTTCTGAGGTTATACTTATTAGCTTCATTATTAAATCAAAACCACTAAATTATCGTTTAGATAAAATTTAGAGCTTTGTATATTGATGGACAACATTTGTGTTTTAGAAGGGGAAAATATGTAATAAGTAAAAACATGTAATTATATGGCAAATTTGTATAATTATAAAAATTAATGATCCTTGAATATGGATTGTGGGCGATACCGAGTTGCAATAGCTAAATAAAAAACACCCAAATAATATTATTAGTAATAGGAGCCTGCCGGTAAACCTTCTGCCGGAAGACCAGTTCAGAAGTTTACAACTTTGTTGTTAATCATTCTTCGCTATACTAGTTTTGAAGCCTGATGATCGAACTTCGACTCTTTTGCTTTTCGTTTTAAAACAGGTTTTAACGGAAATAACTTTTCATTTAAACATGGTAAATACTGTTAAAAAAGGGACAACAAAGTTTTAGCTCTCCTCTCAAGCATTAAAAGTGATTACAACTTAAATATCGCCAGTATCCCTTCATTAACGTGTTACGCCGTTTAGCAGTGTTGGTGATGAAGCGCAGCACAACAAAATCAGGTTGGGGTAAAATAAAAAATTGCATCTCTCACAAAGTTCTCTTAAAACTCATTTCAATTCAGCCAGACGCATAATACCAATAAATCTTTGGCAGTTTATCTACTCACCGTTCCCTCTTAGATATTACGAATCACTTGCCGTTTTCAATCAAATTTTAATAATTTAAGTTACTTTTCTTTAATTAAATATCCATTTTCATTTTTTTTTTGTAAAGACACTTTCGTAAGATTAAGAGGAAACTTGATTCGAAATACCCACGTTTGACCCTTATCTTAATTTCATTTACCCTTAAAAACTTTGTATTGGGTGAATAGTAATAACTTAATTTATATAATCTTGCAGTGTAAACCATTTACAAAAATATTAACCTCTTCTATTACTTTGAATTTCCCATTATATTTGTAGTATTCTTTATGCACCAGAGGTTTCCTTGGCAAAAATATAGGCAGAGATATTGTGAAAATTCGAAATCCATTTTGCAGAAGAATTATGTCTTTAGGCGGAAAAATTGTGGTTGGAGTGAAAAATGCTCGTTAACTTTGGTTGGCAAGAATTGACAAGTGGTGTCGTTTAATTGAGACCAAACGATCCTTCAACTAATTGGAAGAACGTTATAAGTGACTCTCCTACAAACTCACATTTTATCCATTTCCCTTGTAATAAAATATATCTTTGTTACCTAAGATAATTACTTATTGTAAGTATTATTCTATTTATAAATTAACCCAATAAACATAAAGATTTAAAACATGTTTTAAAAATGGTAAAAGTGCATGAAATACAAAGTTTAAGTAGCAATAACGGAAGACCTAACTAAGACTACAATATTTATAATGCCTCTTTATCCAAATTTTGTCTTAAAATCAAAGCTTTTTTGGAGGAGGGTAAATAGTAGTGACTAAGGTTAATAGGCAACATCCTGAATTTGTAGTTGGGGGGTGGGGAATTAGATGTTACTTAGGGCATTTCTATGATTATTGTTTCTTATGCAACTGAAGCAAACGAAGACATGAATAGCCTCCTTATACATATATATAAATATATATATATATATATATATATAAACATATAGATATATATATATATATATATATATATATATATATATTATAATATTATATATATTAACTCAAGCGCTCCCTGCTGGCAGGCACAGCAATAGTAGAGTAGAAAATTAATAAAATATAATTCAAATAATAATTGGAATAAACTATATAAAACGATTAAACGATAATTATGAACCCAAATATTATTTGGCATCCTAAAATTGGAAGAACGTTAAATAATTTGGAGTAGATATATCTATTAAAAAGTTTAATCACACACAAATATGCTCGTCACGCTATCGTTCACGAATCTCCCCTAGACTTTGTACATTATACAAAAATCTGGAGTAAAGTTTAAGACCTCAAGTAGTCTTTGCAGGAATGATCAAGGGAGCGCGGCGTATCTCTAGTATGTCCTTTTCGGCGAATAAGGTAAATAAATGACTTTAGACTGTCAACAGGCACGGTTAAAATTAAGGGCGCACTAGCAGGCAACCTTAAGCTTTCATATGATGACTTTAATCTTCAATGCTATTTGGTACCTAAAAGTGACCTGATCGATGTATTTAGTGAAGATAAGAACGACATCCCACAACTACATGTCTATAAACCCAGTCGAAGACAATCTTAACCTCCTTAAGTGTCTAGAAGATATGGTATCTGACATTGGACGAGTCAAGGGATATAAAGTTTACAATATATCAAGGGTACATAGTATATTCTGTAAGTCGGTGTGTAATAGAAAAGGGTCTCCTAACCAGGAAAAGATTCTCCTGTACTGAGCTCTACATTGCAACCAGTTGGCAGGCGAAGATGAACGCAGCGCCCGAAATAACTCCACTGGCTTAAACAAGAGGGAAGTATGAGAGGAATCAACCTTTTATATTGATTTAAAATCATTTGTAGAGAGCGGCACTCCTTAGATCTGACAATATGCATACTTTAATAAATACGAACGCTATACTTTCGATATTGTTGAAATTTTTGGATCATACGCGTAACGACTAACATCAAGTGGTGATTTGCTCCATGGTGGTGACTTAGGCCAGAACAAGCAACACCGCTCTGAGAATTATATAAAAATATTTAAGGCGTTTTCTTGCCCTAAAACAAAAAGGCTTACGGCATGATTGAAGTCTCTTATTCGTATACACACTGATTGGATTGATCGCGGAAGAAATAAGTTCCATTTGCGACTGGATGAGAGGAAATATCTGGGCCTCCAAGTGACTCATGGCCCATCGTTGAAAAGGAGGCTGGTTTTCTATAAGTGAATTGTGGTTGGTCGAAACGAATACCAACATTGTAGTGTGAGTCCACCATATACACGCCCTCTAATAAGTAATATAGGTTGGGATGAGAAAATATAAGGAGGCTTAAGTGCCCCTCTTTGTCCTTGGCTAGCGTAACCATCTTTTTTGTTTAGGTAGCATATCGAGAGACTCGGCTCAGAGCCTGCTGGAGCAAACACCCTAGAGTTTGAATCTAAGTTGTGCTAAAGATGTCAAAAATACATCTTTGGTAGGGAGTTGGAAGAATATCGCTATACAATACTGAGGTATTCAGTAGATACTCACGGCAAAAAGAGCAATAATGGAGACAATTCACTCCGTGTGATTCTCATCTAGATCTACTGGCCCGATGATTGCTCTCAACACCCGTATTTTGCATAGACCATCTTGTAACAACTCAAATATAGAAAAAAAGAAAGCATCTCTTCGGTTCCATAGCATGGATGGCATCCATAAGATCCCTAGGTAAAGTAAAATTTCAGAAGCAGAAATGTGTATAAGAGAGATGACTAGGCTTTCCTGTCAAAAATAGCGTAACATTTACCGATTTATCCATTAACTTGCACAGAGAAGAGGTTAGAAAATTGTGCCGAAACCACCAAAGGTAGAGTGATCTATCCCAGGCTTGCCAAAGCGGATGACACATTAGCCATCCTTTAATAAATATAATAAGCTAAGGTAAAGCATAACTTCTATTAAATAGGCGTCAATAAATGGAGTATGGTATATTTGCCACTAGTGTTTAAAATACCTTAGAGTGTTTATTAATTTTATTAATATCTTTTTAATATAATCAATTATTATTAAGCTAGATATCTATCTTTGGTTACGTGCGTCCCAAATGCAATAAAAGTATGAGGGATAAAAGTGGCTATGACTGAAAACTTTTAGCTTTAGTTTATTTTAAACTTATTATTATATTGAATGGTGAAAATGAGGACCTGCAAGAAAGCATGTATATTTTGGAAATGACTTTAGTGGGGATGGAGACAGTTACCACCACCAGAGAAACATCCCTAACCTGTTATGGTGCCCTAGGACACAATCATTAGAAAGATTGATCAAAAGGGTGAAGTGGAGCCTATAAATAGGTACAGAGGAATAACCAAGATCGAGCGCAAGTTCTCAAGGCAATGAATATAATAATGATAGGTACGACCACCGTCTTTGCCTTTCCAATGATGATGTTGCAGAAAGCACAATACTACCCACGCATAAGTTGCTATATTATTGTAGTTTATGGTCTACCTGATACCCCTTGATCTAGTGTGTCCTATATGGCATGGATCTCCTCCAAATTTTACCTTTAACAATCTACACAATCGGCATCTTTACTACACCTAGGAAAATACAAATGAGTGCAAGCAGCAGATTTTATTCCCTACTTTCGCTTACCAAGCTCTTCAGGGACAGATCATAAGGGAGAAATATGAAATTTATGAGGAGAAACTGGCCAATTAGGGGTTGAACAATTTACGAGAAACTATTTAAATTACAATTCTTTTAAATGTGGAGCTTACCTTTATTTAACATTAATGACAGCGTCAATATATCAATAAATTAATTTATATAGTTTCTGCATAGTATCTGCAGACTTTTATGCCATTTCTTGAGAAAATATACATACTCTCTTTCTTTTAGAGAAACTAGTGGAGTCAATCGATTCACTGCAACAGCTTCTAGTTTATATTAAGTTTGTCTTGCTGTTGAAACCAATTTTAAGGAATATGGAATTTCATTACATTGTTGTATTAGTGCATTATCCCCGTTACATATGGGATAGTGAGTGTAAATGAGTATTCCCTATTAAGATGCCATGGTTGCCAAAATAAAAAAATATTCTTGTGAATCTATCTTGCTATTCTGCTCTGGCCCAGCTAGTAATATAGTGAGATTCGTTTCAATATATCACTTTCTTTCACTGTGCATTGTCTAATATTCTCATGATCTGTGCAACATCTTAATTGACCTTATATCTTGATTTATTTCTCTACGCGTTTAGCAAAATCACAGCCCTATGATACTTTGTAGATGTTTTGAATAACAGGCATAGGCAAAATATGGCTTGTTTGAAGCTGGTGCGGGTTTGTAGTCAACGTAGATGATGTATTCATATGATTCTTCACCATTATGCGCTTTATAATTTCATGGTCTCTATCAGCATCTAACAAATTATTTTACATCCAGGGCTGTTCGTCAAGGGCTTCAAGAGGCCACGTATTAAAGATAAGATGCATTTGATAAACCTTTGCTAAAGAAAATCAACATGAAGCTTTATGAAAAGGGGCACAAAAAGCATAGGAATAATGGATATTGATCCACTAGAAGTATTCCATATTTTGTACGAATCTTCCTTTATTTTATTAGTTTTATTGCATATCAGATTAAACTCACAAAACCTACTTTTAATTTTGCCTCACCAAATCACCCTATGGTGCAAATGCTATATCCTACTGGCGACTCCACCTTTCAGTTAAAGTCTTTAAAAAGTAATCTTTGTTGCGATTACTTTTGTCAGATTTTTATTTTTCTGATACTCATATAAGTTCATGATCTAAGAAACAGTTTCTGTGAAAACATTAATCATTTGAGGTTTATTTCCGAAGCACCATCCTTTTGATCTATTATAATCCAGCGTTTTTAAGCGTCTCAAATAATTTTATATTTTTATTATGTATTATTAAATTCCTAAAGAAATAATTTGAGGCTTATAGCATATGAATACTTTTATATTATATGTGATTTAAAAAAAAGGTTTTCAGTATTTTTGAATTTTATGTAATTATATTGTCGTCAGAAAAACAGGTCAAATAAAGAGATGTTCCTAGAATTATGTTCAAACATCGTATATTTGTTCATTATGTATCTTTTACAAGTCTGTTGATCTTTTAAAATTCCTCAGTCCATGAAGAAGCGTTTGTAGCGACACACATTTCAATGAATTCTTTTCTTGCAATCATTTTTCCTTCTTTTCATCCTCCGCCTATTATTTTGAACTAAAATATTGTAGTTCTAAAATGATTAAAATTTACAGTTATTATATCATCGTCCCAATTATTCTATTGTCAATCCTTCTTACGATTTTAATAGTATTTTCAGCCCAATGGTCGAGGATGCAGTTTTTATGAGATTTTCTTGGAAATCTAAAAATGTGAAAAATATTTATTTTTCACCAAAAGACCAAAGAATATTTTGCTGCTTATGCAATTTCTATCAATATGTAGTCGTCAGCAATGAATACACCCTTCTAACTTTATCATTTAGAAGCGGATTTGCTATAGCAGTACATCTCTTTACTGATTTCCCTCTTGCTTCCTTTATTCATTTTTATCAATTTACTCATTTGTTTGCACTAAGGTGGTTGTTCATTCGTAAATTAATTATTTGTTGTCCTGTAAAGTGAGAATTTCCAAGTTGGTTATAAAAGTTTGCCTCACTTCTGAATTAATATTGTAGTAGTAGGAGGATGGATGGTTCGCAAACTTGCCTCTATCCTGGAAAATCGCGACCGGATAATGAAGGACCGGCACCATGGGTCGGTCCTATTTGGGGAGAGGTGCCAGGAAGTTTCGTGTTTTGACACTAAACGGCGTTCAGGTGGAACTTTTGTGGCCCCGGGGCATAGGGACCTGATCTGCGTCAGAAATAAGTGAATATAGATAGATACCTATGAGCAGGATTCCTTGAAACATAAGGTATGTGTGTTGCGATGGAAGAATAAAGAAAGCAGTGTTATAATTTGCTAAGTATGCGCTGAGAAGTGTATGCGTTGACGTTTGTGTCCCCTTCTGCAGGGATCGAACCTGGTACCACGACTTTAGCGGACCAATAGCATATTCACTGGGCTAGGAAGAGCTCTCCATTTAATATAGTTGTTCATAATTGAAAAACTGCCACCAATAGATTTGCATGGTAGTAGTATTGTTACAACTCAATCTAGATTGTGCACAATAAAGAAACTATATTTGGGTCAATTAATACTGTTCTTATTCATTTTAATTATTATATTTGATTAAAAAAGGAAGTTCTGAATTATTATTGACGTAAAGTAAAAGAAAAATCCATTGTGGCACTGTAAAAGCCAATCCTAACTAAGTTATACTAAATAAGCACATTTCGTAATTTCTTACTGACTAAGTTTTTGAGTGATATCTATTCAGCCTTTTTCTCCAAAGTCATCTTATGGGTCTATTTATTTATGAATGTGTCAATTAAGAATTTCTTTTCTCCACCTTCTCTCGACCGTGAGGCTACATATATTTCATTCAAAGATCTTTATTATGATATAATTTCTATTACATTTTTTTAAGACTTGCTTAATCATTATTAAGTAACAATAATTGAATTGAAAAAGACCTTAATTTAGTTTTAGCGGTATCATTTAGAGCAGCATTTCTTGATGAATACGGGAGATAGGCCTATATATATATATATATATATATATATATATATATATATATATATATATATATATATAGTGATGATGGAATAGTACATTGGGATCTGATCCATAGTAAAAATATGAAAACTTCTGAGATAGTTTGAAACATTTAATTTCCTGACGTTTAGGTAATTAACAACGACCATTCTCAGAGAATTGTACTCTAATAAGAAGAGAAGAATTACATTGAGCAAACAGTTTAATATATGTAAGTTAAAATATGAAAAATCAACAAGACATGACACAGAAACGAAATCACAAAGAAAAGCAAGCAGGTAAATATGTTAATTAACGAATATATGATAATGAAAAATTATAGCCAAATAAAGAGTTGAATACGAGGAGTAAAGCGATCAATAAATATGAGTTTGACCAAGAAACGAAAATTTAATAAACATTATGTGAGTAACAAACATGAATAATCAACAAGAATTATACTCTAATAGGAATACAGGAAATTTATTTTAAAGTATTAGACGACAAAATTGTAAAAGGAAGGAAAACAATTAACAATGAAAAATAAGTTAGAATAAAGAAGCCAGTAATCAAAACGAAAACAAAAAGCATAGCAAGCAGTTCAATATAAGTTAAAATTCAAATATGTATATAATAGTAAAAATATGATAATTCAAAAACAGTAGAATACAGGAGTAAAGGTAATTCTAAGCTATCAATAAATACGAGTTAACCAAGAAACAAAAACTTAAAACATAATTAAACAATAGTTTAGTAGCAAATAAAAATAATAAACATGAAACTGAGGTAATTAATTTAGGGCCAATCTTTGTAACCATGAGGATAATAAAAGATTTTTTTGTTTGGTTCTGTTTCCCTTAAAAATATAATATTAAAATATAATATAATATTTTTAAGTATCTTAAAAATAAAGGGGCATAGACTTCGAGTTTAAAAATGAGAAAGCAGTCATTAACATATGTCTTAAACACTAACGGTTTAAATTCAACGGGACAGTACTTTAACCAGTTTTTTCATGGGACAAAAGAAAAGTGTTTGCAAAGCTGGGGCCTAAATAGAAGCCCATGATCATGAACACTCGGTTAAAACTAAACCGTTATCTTTGGATTACTAAAGGCTATCCGTTCCGATGTTACAAATTTCCATGTCAGGTTCATTTGTAAACAATTACTCCACATCAATTAAAGTCATTATCGTGTTGTTTAAATCCAATTGCGAAACGAAGTTTACAAATTCAAATGAATCTTGCAAGGTGAAATCGTTGTGAGTGATTGATTCAATGATGGGACCTCAAAAGTTAGCTAGATTAAAGCTGGAGGTATTGATGGCTAAGAAAATTGGAATGAGAGATATTCCTACCTTGTAAATTTTTGTTAAACCCTAAATAATACCAGGGGATGTACCAAAGGCAAACAATTGGTTTTAAAAGTCACAGAGAATATTTCTCTTTTTTAAAGATTGTAAAAATGATTATTTTTTATTGATTTTTCAAGATAGATTTAAAAAGATCTTAATATCTTAACAGATATTAAACGGTTGGACCCGTTTCTGCAATTTTGTCATGCAATTCTTAAAAAAATCATTCTTGTATTCCTATTAGAGTTCAATTCGCTGAAGATGGTCGTTGTTAATAACCGAAAAGTCCGGAAATTAAATGTTTGAAACTATTATATCGTTTTTCATATTCCTACTATTATATATATGTATATATATATATATATATATATATATATATATATATGTGTGGGTGTGTGTTCAAAAGCTCATTGGAAATAAAGGAGGAGGAGAGAGTGCTCTTTAATTTTCATGCGACCGCGCTAACCACTATAAAAATTTTATTTATGGAGATACGAGTAAATAAAATGAATTAAGAAGTTGTAGGTGAGAAACAATTATTAGACACAAGCGAAAACCGTTCTAGTTTTTTTCTACTGGCATGAGTCGCAAAATTAAACTTTATTAATATTAAAAGAACCTTCAAGCTTAAAAACAAAGTTAATAATATTTTTAAACTATTTTAGGATTCTATCAGCTCAAAATATAGAGCGTAGAGAAAGCAGAAAGCTCAAGTTTATTATTATACCATTAAAAGGTGAGAATGGATCATTATGAATAATGTAATCTAGAGTTAATTAATAATGTTATTCAGCCAAGCGAAAATTTCTAAATCTAAGTGATTTATTTTTTAATTGGTAATTCAACCTTAATGGTTTATTAATTCAAGGAATGAAGGATATGACGCTCTTAAGAATATTAAATTTTAGCATAGTGTGACAATGATTCTACCTCACCAGGTAGAGAAACTAAACGATAGGCAGTTATAAATCATCGGAGAGAATTAATTATCCACACATATTTATATACTATATGACGATAAACTAAATTATTAAATAAAAATTGGCACTTCTTTGGACCACTCGAGTAGACCAAAGATAAAATGTGAATTTAGAAAGTACATAAGAGAACATAAAAGATTGTATAAATTTTAGAATAAAAAAAAATACATCTTTTCTTGTCACATTTTCAAGTGAAAATATGTGAAAACAGTCAAAGCAAATATGAAGAGGACCTAACCTCGTCAGGACTTTGTTTAATTAAATGTAGGTATATAAACTTTCTTAATATGAATTTTTTGTGATAATTTTGGAACTTTATTGATAACACGAAAATAGGAACTAAGCAAAAAGATCATACTAACAGTGTAAATTACGAGCACAATTGTATAGACAGTAAGTTGCTAAGAAAGCTGCCAGATACAAATCAACGTGTACAATTGTAAGTTTAGGCACACAGTTCATGATATGCCAAAAAGAGTTTTTTTACGTGAGATAAAAGAATTAATTTAGCAATTTTGGAATATCCACTGTAATTCTGATAATCTTACATGAGAGGAAGTTTGTATTATTGGAACGCGACCATCGCTCAACGATGAAATTGTATTTCTAAATTTAGAAATAAATCATACGAAGAAAGACTAAGGCACGTAAGTATAATTTCACTGAAAAGATCGGCAGCCAATTTTGTGAAGATAACATAAATTTGGGAAAAAGAGGGATGTTAACAAGGGTACAATGATTGTTAACTCTACCTTCCACTCTCACAAATCTAATAGTTCCTAGTAGTAGGTCTGCACTATATTTAAAATTTTCTTCATTATTCTTAGATAGTCTTAAAAAAAATAGCCCCAAAGTCAACCACCAGGATATTTGAAAGCACTTCGGCATAAACATGATATGTTCGATATAGTTCACGCTTTTTTTGTTCATATAATAAATATACACATAAAATATTGATATAAATCGATGAAAGAAATGATTAAAATATTTGCAGCAAAGTTGATTTTTTCGATTCCCTTTATTTTGTTGAATCGAGTTTAATGATAGAAAAAGGTCTCATAAAACCAGTTTCATTAAATCTCGTAGCTGTTATTACTTAGATATTGATTAAGAAACAGAATAGAAATAAAGCTTGCCATGATTTTGCGTGAATATTTATAAATAAGAGGAATTCTGGGAAGGAAATCCACACTCATTTTTGAGGAAAAGTTCCTTTCAGGAAAAATGATTATCTCCATAATCCAAAAATTACCATATCAATTTCTACAAGAAAAAAACTATTTTGAAAATAATTAAATTCACATACAAAACAAATGCACAATAATCATCTCTTAATAGATTTAAGAAACTAGTACTATTGAGTTTAACAAATAAAGAAAAACCAAAAACCTCAAAGTAAAACATTTCACATAGGCGAGTTAAAAAGCTTTCCGATTTTCAGAATGTTATACGGTCATTAAAAGGAAGATATTCTTACAGGATTAATCGTTATTGGAATTGAACATTACAGTTAATTCTTAAATTAATGAACACTCTAAATTTTGAATTAACTATTTCATATTCCTTTAAAATTATATTCTTAAGTGGAATAATGAAAAATTAAGTGTTTTAAAAACGGTCAGTGTATATATATATATATATATATATATATATATATATATATATATATATATATATATATATATATATATATATATATATATAATATATTACTTGAAGTGATGGTTAGTGAATGGAAGCTATTTTCTTTACACCCTCTTACATTTTAATATTATTTCAAGGCAACCTTCCGAAATAAATCCAAATTTACTTTTTAAAATCATTGATTTTCCAAATTACAATCTCTCATTTCTTCTCTCGACTGAATTTAATCTTCAGTCAGTAAAAACTCAATAATTTTAGACTCAAACACGATGACTATATCCAATCAGATAGGAATTTTTAAAAACAGTTTATTTGTGTATATTTTTTTAAAATGGCTATTAATAGTACACAAGCCTTGGAATAAATAAATAAATACTTAGGATAAAAAGGATTATTAAAGAAAATCAAATTATAGAAAAGTGCTAGTTTTTCTGGCATTATTTTTGCGAACTAACCGCAAGGAATTCAAATATATTGGTACCTAATCATGCTAGACTAGAATAAAACTGAACAAGTTTTCCAATTTATTATTACAGAAAATAAATAAATATGCTAAAAATAAAGTGTTATACTTTTAATACGTCCTCAAGTGTGACTATACTGAAATTTGTTGTATTGCAATTAATTGCATTTAGAGCAATTGCAAAAATATTAGGGTTTCTAAGTACTTATCCAAAGGATTAAATTTTAATTCCATCATTTCTGGCTAATAAAAAACTAACCCAATTCCGATCTCTAAAATTTAAGCAAATAGGATACTATTCGACTAATTTGTCTTGTGAATCATGCGCTATTTTTAACGATTGAAGTCACGAAGGTCATCAAAAAGAAAAGTCCTCACAGCCAAAACCATTTTATCAAGAATATGCCGTATATATATATATATATATATATATATATATATATATATATATATATATATATATATATATATATATATATATATATATATATATATATATATATATATATATATATATATATATATATATAGATATATATATAGATATATAGATATATAGATATATATATATATATATATATATATATATATATATATATATATATATATATATATATATATATATATATAGATAGATATATATATATATATATATATATATATATATATATATATATATATATATATATATATATATATATATATATATATATACATATATATATATATATATATATATATATATATATATATATATATATAAATATATAGATAGAGAAAGAAAGATAGAAAGACATTATATATATGATTATTCGGTGAGTATTAACGAGAAATATGTGCTGCAATCTGTTTCTCTTAGGATGCTGTACGGAACAACTTGAAGTGAAAAGCTCGTAATTTAAGATACACAATGGATTAAAAGTTAAACGTGTTCTATTTATTTAATTAAAGTACATTTGATTTTGTTCGTCAATCCATCGTCCTGCTAATTCCTCATATTAAAATCTGTACATCTTTTCCTTAAATAGAGTTTAATATTAATACCTGGAAAAGAAAATATAAAATCAAAAGGAACTTTAGTTAGAAATTCTCAAATGAAACCGTATAAATTCTTTAGTCAGAATCTCCTGTCCTGATTTAAAAAGATGTTGCAAATAGTTTTTCAAAATTACACCAAATGTTATATAAGAATATATTCGAGAATTGATCATAGACTATTTCTTACCCAACTCCTGAAGATTATTGTGGACAATTACTCTATTAGAAGGCAGTACGAGTATTAGCTCATCACTGAAGGTGTTTGTCGGCAAAATTAGGGTGTGGATAAATAACATCCAATATTATTTAAGAATTATCTTTGAAATTATTGTATATCATCCATTTCATGAGCCGATGATTAGGGGATGTTACCTCTTGTGTGAATCTTTTGTTTTAGTCATTTGGAGAGCGATATTTAATGTTTCCTAAACGAAATAGAAACTCTCCAAGAATTCTTTTGATATAAGACAAATCCTCCTTTTAAAGAATTCTATCTTTCCCTTGGAAGTAGACACAAAAATTCAAGAGATGGATTAATCAATACAAGAAAGAGTTGCGACTATCGGAGTGCATAGATGGAAAGATGCTATTTTATTATGGAATCTTTTCCAATGTTTTTTAACTTAAATGTTCTAATTCTCTTTAAAAAATGAGTTACAATTATTTTATCACACTTTCTCTGCAGGTAGGAGTAGATATAGAGCCTCATGTTTATCAAGAACTTTAGTATATACGAGACATAATAGATTTAAGTGTGTTTATTTTTCTATACGTAAATGAGTTTTGCTGGACTGATTAATCATCTGTTTCTGCAGGTGTGTCATTATTCTCAGAATTCAGATTGCGGTGTGATCCTTCAACAATTTTATGTCATAGTCTCCATTTACAATTAGTTTCATATAAAATTTGTTGAAATTGGGCCCCCTATTTCTGTCAGATTGGATAAAGGTAAAGATATATCATCATTGGATTTAAAATAAATTATCTAGGTTATGTTGAGTTTCCTTTTCGCAAATATACACTAACGAGGGGCGGTCAATAAGTTTTGCAATTCGGATATAAGGAAACGAGATATGAGGAAAAGTGTTTTATTATTTTTCAATATAACTACAATCGGCTTCAATGCACTTGCGCCACTTGTACCTGAGGCTTCGAATTCCTGACAACCAGAAATCTCCCAACTCCTGTTCAATCCAATCCTGGACGGCAGGGTGGACATCTTTATCATCCCCAAACCGTCATCCACGCAGTGCAGGCTTGAGCTGGCGGAATAAAAAATTAGTCGCTAGGGGCCAGATATGGACTGTCTAGGGGCCAGATATGGGTGGTTGAGCTCCTCGAATCCGCACTCGCGCAGGGCAGCATGTGCAACTCTGCGTTGTGAACAGGGGCACTGTCATGGAGGAGCAGGACACCGTGCTTCTGACGGGTGCACTTCTTCAACCCAGCCAGTTCCTCGGCGTAATATTAACCTGAGATGGTCGTTCCACGAGGCGCATAGTTCACCATCAGCACTTCCTCAGAATCCCAGAAGATGGTGGCCATGATCTTCCCGGCTGAATGTTGGGTCCGGAACTTGATGAGAGTCATAGAGCCCCTGTGCTTCCAGGCCCTGCTTTCGAGCTCAAGCTCGGGATCCCAGTGATGGACCCATGTTTCATCACCTGTCACTATGTGTGACTCGAATCCCGCCGGGTCTTGATTGTACAGGAGCAGCAGCTCCTCCGAACTTTAGCGAAGTTGAAGTCGATCATGGGGCGTGAGGTTTCTAGGGACCCAACGGAAAGAGGCCTTGGTCATGGCCAAATTGTCGTGGATGATGTTGATAACACTTCCATGTGATATTTAAAGTTCTCGCTCGATTTCTTTGACCTTCAGGCTTTGATTTTTGAGGATCATCCACTCCCCACGGGCCACATTGTCCTCGTTGGTCACGTCTGATGGGCGTCTTGGACGGAACTCATCTCCAAGGGGCTTACGACCATGTCGGAACTTCCTATTCCAGCAAGCAACGGTTGCATAGGCAGTGGTGGTGTCGGTGTACACTGCAACCATGCATTCATGTATCTCTTTTGCATTCTTGCCTTTCTTGGTCAAAAATTTTATCACTGCGCGGTGCTCAACCTCCTCCATTGTTGAAAAATTTGTGACTGACGATCTACAATGATCAATGATGTTTAAAGAGAGATATTGGTGTGGTGATAGTTAGAGAAAAAGACAGAAGTATGTGTAATTAAGAGAGAGAGTGATATGTGCCTGGTCGGCTGGCAGACTCAGTATTTTTAAGTATTTATTTTGATTCTTACGTTGAAATTTTTTTATTAGCGTTTAATCCTTTGTTTTCGTTTGTATTTCAGTATATTAATTGATCTTGGATAAATGCCAACGCAGTTATTCTTCTTGATTCTTCTTATTTGTTTTCATCTAAGTAACTTATTGTGTCCACTTCGGATCGTTAATATTATTTTGTACCTTTGTTTCAATTTTACAGTTTGGATTCTTTTTTAAATATTTGTTATGTATTAAAGGTTTTATTTGTGTCCTCTACGGATTTTTTATATTAATTTCCTTCGTCTGTTTGTTATTTTGTCCACTTCGGATCTTTCCTTGAGTTAAGTTTGTTTTATTATTTGTTTTCCATTTTTGTCCAGTTCATATTTGTTTTATCTTCTTTTATTTTATTATCTTTTATTTATATATTGGTATTATATTAGTATGATTTTTAGTTCTTATGTGGCTGTTTGGGTTTATTACCGGTTTCGCTGGCTGGCGATCTTTTCCTCTCGTTTCTCTTCTTGAAAATCTCGTTTGCGAGATTAAAGCAGGATTCTTCGGTTATCATTATTATTCCTTGTTTCAGAGCCGCTATTAATTCATCTTCGCTTATGTCCGCTTTATACTCATATTTATATTTTCCTTTCGTGATTCCTGAGATGATGACAGCTGCTTTCGATATTTTAGGTAATGGTGCGGACGGTGAGCCGTATATTTTCATGCTTATTTTTACAGTTGTTTTGTAGGTTTGTAGTGCTACAGTGTTGTCCATTGGGACGGTCTCATCTTTATTTTCAATTTAAATTGAAACAGTGGCGGTTTATTCTTCCTTATTGGAGCGTATTTCGGTATGGATGGCACTAGGAATCGACGTTTTAGATCTAATGAGGCAGGAGTCTCTAGATGAAGAGTGAGATCTTGAGGCAGCGCTTTTCATGGTTTTGATTTGAGCCTGGAACAACTCCCCTGACTGAGGATTGCCCAAAAACCACATCGGCTTGAGCCCGCTGTGAATTAACATTTTATTAAGTTCGGTAGCGTGACTACCTGGTTTGATCACATTTGCAAAGTGCGCGTGTAAGATGCACATTACTAAGTCAGGCCTTATTTCCGGGTCTATGTTCAGGAGTGTACTATTCTGTTTTTCCGCTTTGGTTGCTTGAGCGTATGTTGTGG
Source organism: Ceratothoa steindachneri (assembly GCA_963969495.1). Lineage (NCBI taxonomy): Eukaryota > Metazoa > Arthropoda > Malacostraca > Isopoda > Cymothoidae > Ceratothoa > Ceratothoa steindachneri. The sequence continues at coordinate 210,062,142 of OZ018318.1, forward strand.
TAGCCTTCTTATTTCTCTCCTCTATCGCCTGCTTTTTCTTTTCTGTAACTATGGCTTTCTTTAGTAGACAGGCCATGGATATGGTACGATGTTGGTTTCCACAGTTAATGCATCTGTTCTGGAGGCTCATACACTCTTTCCATGTATGTTTTTTACTAGCGCATTCAGAATATACTTTACACTCGAAGGGGAATTCCTTTGTAGGGTGTTTCTCTAGGGCATAATACGAAAAACACACCTGGACCAAAACCAAAATTTCACGCTCTATGCAGGATGCAGAGACTTTGGAGTTGAACATCCCTAGTCCATTCTCGCAAACTTTGTTCAACATCTTGGTTGTTTGGATTTTCACTTTAAAAACGTGAATATATTCCTCTCCTTCGCGGTTTCGAAATTGATACATTTCTTCAATTTGGGCCCAATCTTGCCTTGCCTAAATTTCATATTGCATTTCCTATATAGAGTGCAAACCGACGTAAGGGTCTATGCATCGACATACGATCGATCACTGAGCTGCAACTTGAGGGGGCACCTTTGGAGCGAGGCTGATCTTCTTGAATTAATCTTTTGATTTTGTACTTAGTAATCTACGATCAGCTACTGCTTCTTAAATTGACGAGGCAGGAGCGTTTGGCTGCAGGTCCTGACTTGTCATAACTTGTCTTAACACCCCCACAAACAGCCATCCCCCTTGCTCTGTTTTGCCCTACCAATTCACAAAACTTATTGACTGCCCCTCGTAATTCTGTAACAAATTAACTTAATTGAGAAGTAAACCAACTAATTAAAGCACGGAGCAAATAGACTGAAATTTCATCTAAACAGAAGGAGAATTATATTCACCAGGGAATTTCTCAATTGAGTTTCTGTATTGCCTGCGGGTTTTTAATCTCTCCTAGCAATTATCAGATAAATAACGATTTAATGAGGAACTCCGGTGTAATTAAGTTGTATCTGAATTACACTAATTTATTGGTAAATAATTCTTGAATTAGGCAGGAAATAAAAGCGCCTAAATAAGAATAATTTTAAGAGGAAAATTTGTCCTAAATTAGAAGATAGTTATGCTACTTTATATTTTCCCTTCATTGCCTTGACGTTTTTCATTAATATGTACCCCAGGCAATGGCTTCAGCTTCACCATACCCCCTAAGGGGGGGAGCTTGCGCTTCGCTCCTAAGATTAAAATTCAAAATCTAAAAAAAGCAGCCATGGTTAAATTTTTATACATTTTCTGAACTTCGCCAATTATAATAATTTTAAAAATGAATTCTAAACGAAATTTCTCCCCTTTCAAAATATCACGTTACTAAAATGTAGAGTTATAGAAGAAGAAGAAGAAAATATGTAAAAATCCATTTTTTGAACTTCACCATTTGTAATTCTTTGGGTTAAAAAAGAATTAACTAAATTTCGATACTTAAATTTATTTCTGAACTTCATTATTTTTTTTTCGATATTATAAAAGAATTATTAGAAATAACTTTGATAAAAAAACGTCATAACCAAACTAAGATGAAATTATTATTCAAATGCTCAAACAATCCCCTTCTTAAATTATAGTTAACCAAAACCTTAAAGCATCATTCTCTACCTTCATATCATAATTCTATATGTGTGTTTAGCAATTTTTGATTCTTTAATGTCTCCCTCGCTGGGTTATTTAAGGATTGTTGACACAAGAAGGGGAGCGACACTTGCTAATAATCGAGAGGGTTCTCCGCCCGGAAGCAACCATACAAATTGACAAATGCTTATGTTATCAAAACGTCAAAATGACATTGGCTATACCCAGTACACCGATAATAATTTTCAACAAAACTTTAGTGTCAAGAAAAGGGAATAGATCTCGTGTGCATTTTATTATAAAGTTGAGTGTGTTGATTTCGAATCTTACACAAAAATTTCCCATCGCTAGCATTTTTTTGAAATGGACGATATGATAATTATGCAATTGAGACCGATTTACATGATACCATAAATGTATTTCGCTTCCAAATTCAGATTAAATGTGTCCATTGTAATTAATTCAGGAATATATAATAAATCAGCATGTCTGTTAGCATTATATAATGTACTAACCTACACTTTAGTATTTACTGTTTCGTTTATAAGACGTCTCAGGTGTGTCACGTTTGATGTTCGAGTTGAAGTCAGCCAGCAAACCAGGGCTCCATTTTTCCCTATACATGTTTTACATTGAAGTTATATTTAGATGGAACCTCTCTCTATGTTCATTATTCACATCACCTGCATCTCTGGGAAGAACGACAGATTAGAATGAAGAAAGTGTATCTTTAGTGACATATTGCAACCGAGATCTTGGTAGCACTTGACTAGGCTCTCCAATATACGCTCTCGCTGGGTCCCTTGGTGCTTTCCCAGAAGTCCTTTGCATACATCTTTGAACGCATGCAAGGCCGCTAGCTAAGTTTCATCCCTTGTCGCTTCGAAGTCCACGTCAGGTATATTTGACGAATCTGAGGGGCTATGTATATGCCTTCTTTAATCTTGAAATCACCTACTTTAGAAAAGATCGCTTCGAGGTACACGGAACATAGCTTGATATGTTGCCGTGCTTTGGTAAATTGCTTCGTTATGCCTAGTTTTATATGCAGTGGTGGCAAAATGATTTTCTCCTTCTTCACTAGTGGCTCATGAATTATTTTATGGCATCCAGGCGTCATAGTTTCCAAAGGTGACCGATCTGAGCGTACAGAATGTTCTGATCTGGCCCTACTGTCCCACTTACAAAGGAAGCACATAAACCTGGTTTATCCTGCTTGTAGCCAATTAAGTAGGGCTACTAGTTTCAAGCCCGCACAAATTAGCCACTCATGCTCTTTATAACTTAAGCGGTCTTGAATAAAAATAAGGTTCTCATATTTCTCGTAAAGTGAAAGAGTGAGCAACTAGAAGAGAAGGTACGGTGTTACTAATGTGCAATAGATCCGCATTTATGCTGTAAAGCGATGCATATATGAATATCCTCCAATCATTTGCTCCATAGGTTAAGTTAAGCGCATTGAATAGGCCTCTCATATCATTACAGTTATTCAAGTTGTTTCAAATTTCAAATTGGATTAATTGCTGTAGAACTTCTGACGTTTCCTAACTCTTATAATTCGAGCATGTTCATCCAACATGTGCCATTCTTGCAGACGTGAGTTCAGGAGTTCACTCTGTTGTTTAGTCGATGTTAGATCACAACCTAGATCATTGAGTTCCGGTTGGCTGAGCAGATGTGGTTCCTTGTCAGATTCAAGCTGTGCCACTTATGGTATATCATAAGATTCTGAATAGTCTGAGTTGGTTGTCTAGTTGCTTGGTAGTACAGAAGACGGCTATCGGACAGGAATAGTACTTGAATGTCTAACAGGGAGAATAGCAGAAACATGATAGATTTCTTGTCTTTTCTGTTGCAACCGGCAGTGAAATAAAATAGGTAGAATCACACTAAAAATGGATATTACTGACTGTGATCAGTTAAGCATGGATCTTGAAAGGCATAAGCCTCATCTACACGTTGACAAAGGTTGAAGGCGAAATTTGCTCTTATAGCCGTTATACAGAATGCAGAACAGACCTTGAACTTTCTTCCGTCGCAGGCAAACCATCTCCGTATTCTGGGAGTCAAAGAGGCATCCGGGCTTTAGGCAGGCAGCCAGTAAGCACGCTGCTCGCTGATAGACACCATCTCGCCCCGCTAATGAGCGCTCACGGGCACACCGCCCGGCTTCCTCTCCCAGAGTCCTGGGAGAGTGTTATCAAAATAATTATAGAAATAATATGAAAATAATATTGGTAATAGATCCGCAGTTCAGTCTCAAAACCATGAAAATATTCATGGTAAGAAATTCATTAATATAATAATAATAATTACTAATTAATTATTTTATTAATTAATAATTACAACACAAATGTCATCGTGCTAATACTTAATTAACATTATAAAATAAACTTTGGTAAAATAAAAGTAAGATTGATTGCCCTAAGAATGTATCAGTGTCAACATTTTCCAAATTAATTTGTTTTAAAAATTAATAGTAAATAATAAGTGATGAAAATCTGCTAATGGGTATTACATAATGTTATTAGTATCTTATTGCAACCATTATATTATGTATTTGTGTGGTTATTTGTACATTTCGTGATATTTTCAAGATGTGGGTAATTTTCGGTATTTATTTGGACATTTTGGAAATTAATTTAGTGCTTTTGGGGGGTTCTCAGAAATAAGTACGGTTACAGATTTATTATGATCGATGAAATAGTCAGTATTATGCTATTTCGGATGATAATAGGATAAAAGGGAAAATGAAAAACTTTGAACGCGTTTTTCTCAAAAGGTATACATTGGCCTCAACGTTTTATAGCGTTTGGTTGTTTGGTTCTGGTTATTAGAAAACTATGCAGAAACAATTTACTTCCATAAGCTACTTCCAATCAAATTTTGTTTACTTTATTTCATGGACTTTTGGATTTACTTTAAAGATTTTTTTCTGTTATTTCTTTTTGTGATTGTGCCTGCCTAATTTTTCTTAGCGAAATTTGTGGTTCCTTCAGGCCCCATATACTCTGCTATATTTGAAAGATTCAGTATGAATTGCATTTTTTTTGCATACTTTATAGGGTAAGACACTGAGATCATATCGTCTCTATCACAGCAACGTTAAACTAAGGAAATAGTGCTAAAATCTCTGCTTCAGTCAAAGAAATTATTTCTAGGTAGTCAACGAAATAAAGTTCGAAGTGTCTTTTTGTCTTTGTTTGTTTGTAATTTTTCCTTCGGGTTAAGCAAAACCTCTTTGCACTTCCGTTAGTGCTTTTGTGAAATTAATCTAAGTAAATTACGATTGAATTGAGTTTGACAACCTTCGTTCTTTTGTTGTGTTTTTTTTTTACTTTTGCGTAAAAGTTTTGTGAACACGTCATGTCTTTCGAAGTTTTCAAAGCACAAGCTGAGTCTCTCGGATTGAAAGGAAAGGATTTAATGGAAAAAATCCAAGAGGAAGGGAGAGCAGTGAGAACGAAAAGAAGGAAAACAGGAGAGAAAGAAAGAGAGATAAAACATGAAGAAAGAAGAGAATTGAAAGAAAGAGAGAAAGAACGTGAAGAAAGCAGAGAAGCGAAAGAAAGAGAGAAAATTCGTCTGCGTGAGCTGGAAATGATCAGAACCAGAAGCAAAACGACTTCAATTACGTCTAGGACCAAAGTGCTACAAACTGCATAAATTAAGTGGCCTGTTTTTGAGGTAGGAGAAGATTTCGGATCATACCTCACTCACTTCGAGAAAATTATTGAGTTGAATCATTGGGATATTGAAACCGACGGTGTAGCAAAGTTGTTGCCTTTGCTTAGAACCCAGCTAAACGAAATTTTAATCTCGCTCCGATCAGAGGCAACCTTAGATTATTCCACGTTAAAAGCCGTATGGCTTGCTGCCTATATCATGACTCTGGACTTCTATCGTGCCTAGTTCGGGCACTGTTACATCCAACCTAGCAAAACATTCCTACAGTTTAGATATTACTTGCAGCGTGTTTTTGATTTCTGGCTAGACGCGTCTGTCTAAAGTTCCCAAGGATTTCAATGCTTTGGTTGACTTCGTCCTCAAAGACCAACTCTTGGCATCACGTCCTTTGGAGATCAGATCCTTTGTGAAAGACTTGAAGTGCCGGACATTTAAAGAGTGCATCGAGAAAACATATGAATATGCGGCTAGTCACAATTGCTATCCAAAGGAAGGGCGGAATACTAAACCGCACTCCCAAATACAAAGGCCAATAAGGCTAATTTTCTCCCCAACAACAGGGATAAGTTCATCAAAATGACTGCACCGTTTAGCTATACCCATTTCCTTCCCAGAAAAACGTACAGTCAAACCTTGCTACTCTAATCACCCTGCTTCTTCGTTTCCTAGGAGAACTATCATCTGTTACGTGTGAAGTAGAGGGTCATGTGAGAATTAATTGACCTCAAATTCTCAGTTTAGAGGCGGCTATCCAAACCAGGTGCACAATATAAGAGCCATGCCTGTTCAACCACAGTGGCATCCAGAAGCACCCCTTTCTTCAAACAAATTGAGTACGGCCGGCCATCAGGTGAACTTTCAGTTTGACAAAATCACTCATGGAGGTCTCAAATTCAAAAATGGAGTGGTGAAGGGGTGCTGGATCCAAACTCTCGTGACCGACACAGGCTACACGTGCATCGTGATATCTGAAAAATTATGTCCCTCTGTAGCTCCTCATCATGAGAAGTTTACAACAGTGCATGATTACCTTGGGCGCGCTAACAGATTTCCCATTGTGAAATGCTACATCGAGTGCGTCTACTTCACTGGCTGGGCTGTCGTCGTAGTGGTGCCCATCAACATCTGTGCTACTTTAATTATCCAGAGTCCGCGGGTATCCGCCCCTTCCTTGGCTTAACCCGTGACCACCAGAGCTCACCCGCACCTCTGGAACCCCATGGTGCATCAGATTACCCAAATATTTTGAACGAGGATGTTTGGAGAAATCAGAAAGATTGAAAAACCTTCCACCACTTCTGGAGAAAAGCGCAAAGCAAGACGCAAGAGACCATTAGGGCCAACAAGATAATCTCCTTCATTGTTGAGGATGACCTTCTCTGCCGCGTGTGCTCAGCAGAAACTAGCTCAGATTCCCAATTATTATGTGTGCCCCGCTCCACGTCATACCCATCTTTTGAAGGGCCCACGATAGTCTCTTCTCGGGTTATTTTAACCACAGTAAGAAGGCCAAACGGGTCTTTAATTATTTCTATTGGCCAGGTGAATCGGACGAAATCCTGTCGGGCCGATTTACCCACTTTCAGGTGAAGGTAATATTTATGTTTGAACTCTGGTCGATTTCGCCACTATATTCCTGGAGGCAGTGCCACTTAAGATGATTGACAGCATCTCCTGTACCGAAGTGCTCATCACGATTTTCTCCCGTGTTGGGCTGACGAAAGTGATATTATCGGATCGTAGCCGCTAATAAACTTCCCGATTGATAGAATATGTGGACAAGATGCTCATGATAAAACTGCTGTTTATGACCACCTTCCACCCAGTCTGAAATGGTATGTGCGAAAGTTTAAATGGCAGTCTCTAATCAATTCTGAAGAAATTATGTGCCGAGCAGCTAATAGAATGGCACAGATTTCTTCCGTCAACTCTCTTTGCATTTAAAAAAATTCCCCATCCCACCTTGGTTTTCGCTCCGTTTGAATTACTATAGGGAAGAAATGTACGAGGCCCGTCGAGCATACGAAAGAATTATATGCGAACCAAAAACTGGATTAAGAAATTCAATCCTCTTACTCATATCCTCTTGAGTTACGATAGAGGTTGGAGAAATGCCCCGAAATAGCATACCAAAATGCAGATTTTAGCCTGGAAAAAATATAAAATTTACTTGGACTACAAATCTTAGGATCGAAAATTTAAGGCAGATAAGGAAGTCTTGTTGTTGCTCCCAACTGAAAACAACAAATTATGGAGCAAATAAAAAAGGCCTTACCAAGTGATCGAGAAACGAGGACCAGTCGATTATTTGATTGAAATGCCAACAGGAAGGAAGCTTTTCCACGTAAATCTCCTCAAGAAATATCATTGGCGCGCATGGACTAACCAGATTGTGGCTATAGATGAGGAATCGACTAAGGAGTCTATTTATTCTTTGGGGCCCCTAAGTATATTACAAGTTGCCTGCATAGAGCAATAAAGTGAATATCACCTACACGTCGTGCCAGACACACACGAACTCTCGTTGGCCAAATTAAAGGTGAGCAACCAGCTTTTGCCTTCTTAGAAAACTCAACTACAGTTCCTCTTGAAACAATCTGGTGACGTCATCTCGTAAATTCCTGGTTGTGCAGCCCAATTCGAACACAACATTTAATTGAACACTCAATAACTAATCCAATCTAAGCAGTATCCGCTGTCCATACACCTGAGATACTCATTAAATGCTGAGGTTGACAAGTTATTAAATTTAAAAATAATAGAGTCGTCAAAATCAAATTATTGCTTTCCGGATTTATGGATAAGAAACAAGATGGATCATTCCAGATGTGCATCAATTTTAGGAAATTTAAAACGTTAACCCTATTTGATGAAGAGCCGATCCCTCTGATCGACTAGAATTTTAATCTGTTAAAGAAAACCAAATTCATAACCGATCTGTATTTGTGCAAGGCCTATTATCAAATTCCACTGCGAGAAAAGGTCAAGAAATTTACAGCTTTTCCAACTGAAAAAGGGCTGATGCAATTTCGATGACTCCCTTCTGGCCTCTTTACTGCATGCAGTAATTATAATGGGATGATGAGAAGGATATTAGATAGGTTGCCAAATATATCCTTTAATATTTCTGTGGCTACGAATGAGTGGAATCAGCACCTGAATGATTTTCAATCATTTGTACAAAGACTCCGAAAACATAATTTAAGCATTGGCCTCAGTAAGTGTCACTTTGCCTACAATACAATCGACTATTTCGGCTACCAAATTGTAGATAACCAGCTATCTCTCAGGGTGGATAAAAGTCTAGCAATTTTTAAAATGACTCTGCCCGCATGAAAGAATCATTTAAGATCTTTTATGTGTTCCGCGTCCTTTTAGCGTCATTTTATCCGTAATTTCGCCTCACTGGGGGCACCTTTGTGCAAAATTAAAAAAAAAAAGCTCAGGAACTCGTTGTATGGAAACCACTGACTATTAAGAATTTCGATCAACATAAAGGGAAACTTGCGTCTGCACTCATATTACACTTGCCCAATCCCGAAGAACCATTTAGCTGTGTTCTCGTTTAATTCGGGGAAAATGAAGAGAGCTTTCTCATTGCGTATGCAAGTCGGATATTGCGAGCATGAGAAAAGAACTACACTGTGATTGAACAAGAGGTCCTCCCGATAGTCTGAGGAATTAAAAAATTTAAAATGTTTCTTGTAGAGAAAGAATATATAATAGAAAGTGACCATAAACCCTTATAAACCCCAATATAGGTTGTCTAATGCGCGAGAGTTTGTTTTTACAAGAATGCCAATTAAGGATCCTGTATATTAAGGGCTCCGAAAACTCTATAGCCGATAGCCTCAAGCCGGAATCAACGAATTCCCCTTCGAACTGATCCTGATTGACAGTAAATCTTTCTAATATTAAGATTGATTGTTTTTATGAACTGATTGTGCAAACATTATTGCCTATGGATTCGATGTAGGTAAGCCTCTTTCTTAAAGGTATTCATTGATAATTGTGGTTATTGTCTATTATTTTCTTTTGTAATATTAGTCTTTACACATATGTACTTTCCAGTATCTATATTTTTGGAATTTTATCCACGCATTTATTGCCATACATTTTCTATTTTAGAAATTACGATGTCCTGTATACCCCTAGTTTGGGCTAGGCACTACCTTAATATTGAGTTATTATTGGATGTCACTTCTCCCCTTAAGATCCATCTTGAGAGGGATGATATTTCAGAGAGAGACACGGATAGGGCGGAAAGAACACGCGATCGGCTTATTTTGGAGGTAACTTCCATTTGATAACACGCTCTATAGCGAGCCTAATTGTAACAACCATCGAGAGGTTCCGCGAGATAGCGTAAAAATCTAAATTCACTCCCGGCGCTTCTATATATAAATATAAAGTTAAATCCACTTCCGGTGGCTCTGAATAAATAATAAAGAATTGGACTGGGTAAAGTAGAACTGTGCTAAGAGATGTCGCATAAGTTAAGACCTGTAAGCTCTGATTGCTGGCCGAGTGTAAGCATGAATTAAATTGTGATAATTGTTAAATATTAACTAAACATTCATTGCACTCTGAATAATTGCGTACTTAAATAAGACTCGGACATAATTATTGCAATACGACCCAGTGCCTTGATCGCTTGCATTATCCTTACGAGTGTCTATTTTGTCTCACCTTATAGCTTCTTTCTTTCGGCCTCCCCATTCCCCAAAAGCTCAAAGACAAGAAAAGAGAAAAGAGAAACAAACGAGAAAATATCTCTCGAGCTCAGCTTCCTTTCTGGCAAATACTCCCTAGATCCCTATTTTAGCGGCTGACTGTGGTTACTCCAATACAGGTTGTATTTTCCGTTATAACATCGAACAGACCGAGTATTAATCGGCTTTAAGTACAAACCTAACCGGTGCTGTAGGAAAGTACTTGAGTTCAGTGCTCCTAACCTTCGTGCTCCTCTCGAGCAGCCGAATCTTTGGGTAGCATATCCACCAGGAATTGGAATCCCTTTTTATTGGTCGTGCGCAGCCGAGTGGGTATACTTTGATTTATCTTTCATGTCCCTTATATTATTTTGGATTTGTCTTTCATGTCCATTATTCTATTTTGTTTCGCCCAGTTTGATATACAAAACCCTCTAAATAGTTGAAAAATTCTGCTAAGTATAACTAGTCACTCTTAGAGATTTATGAAAACCCAAAGTTTCAATTGCATTATTCGAGGCAAGGCTCAACTGCAGAGTTGTCCTACGTGCTATCCGCCAACCGTTCCGAGAAACGAGAAGCAAACGGAGGTCATAAGATCTAACCTGACCTACGACAGATAAGTTATGATGGATGATTCGCAACGATCCTCAGGCATTTGCTTAGTAGTTCCGAGATCATAGTTGATATGTGCCCACTGAAGCAATTTCCTCCTCTGTGTTTTTAACCAAATTAGTGAGGAGATATTATCAGCCATGTCGAAAAGAATTATGTATTGTATTGCTGGTTACTTTTTTGTTACTTTAAAGTTAATCACTTAATTATTTAAAATTACACTAATTTGATGTATGGTAGTAAAATATGACTTCATTAATTTAGTTGGAAGAAATATATTTTATTAAAAGCAGATTTCACACTGCTTTATATGGAAAAAAAAACATCATATGCAAAACTTGTATTAGGAGCTCTATATAATCATGCACTAGTGATTAAGTGTCATTTAAAGGCAGCGCTTCGCTAACTCACTTTAATGTTATTAAATATTCTCTTTTATGTAGCATGAAGGAGGCGTTTTCTCCTTCGGTGCTCTACTCTTAAGGAAATGAATATTAAGCTAGGTGTAAATGACTCACAAAACTAGAGGGAAAATCAATTAGTGGTTGTTTACTTCGTACAATAACATGTGTGATACTAAAGAAGTTTGGAATAGCATATAATTTTTATTTTTAAATTAAGATGGAAAAAGTTACTAAAAGCATCTACTATGGAAGGTTGTGAGAAGAGATTTGAAATAAAACTGAATATGGGAGACGTGAAAATAGGTGAAAGGAATAAGAGATCGAGGAGTAATAGGACGAAAGTAGTAGCATTTGAAATGGATAGAGAACGGATTTATGGAATGACTAATTAACATACAACAGAAATATGACTTTAGAAATTCAGAGTTCTGTAATTCATTTGTCAATATATAAATGTAATTGGTTGTTATATCAGTTGTCTAAAAAGGTTCGTTCTATTTTCAAACTTTATCGAAAATAAGAAAAAGGTTCAAACAACATAATTAAACTACATAATTCTTACCATCCGTTTGAATCAAAGCCTAAGGCTTTAATCTAAAACTTCCCTTCCAGTGCGTCTTATATTATCCGAGGGTTTTTTATGCAAATCTTATTATCTAAAGACCTAAAAAGTTAGTAATCCGAAGGAATGAATGCAAAGGCGACTATGGCGGATAAGAAAATCGCTCCCAACCTAGAATATCAAATTCATATGGCACTATACGTTGTATGAGTGTTCGTGCATTGCCTTTGCACTTGTGCAGCGTATACTTTGTGATCGATTTGCGATAAGGTCGCATTCGAAAATAAAGTCCAAGTGTTTTGCTTTAGAGCATATAATGTTTTATCTAAGGGAGAGATGAATTTTTATTTTGGTTAACTGCTTTCTCATTTTTCCAGGAAAATTTAAATAGTGAAATAACTTCTTGGGCAAATGATCTATACAAACTATTCAATTAAAAGTTAAACTTTCTTGATTTTATACGAAATATATTATAGAGGAGCAATGCATGATCGGACATATTTTGTCCGAAAAATAACATCTAATTCAAAAAGCAAAGCGGAATTAATCGTAAGAGATATGAAGTCTACCTATACTATGCTTAGCCTAAGCATAGTGGTATATAAATTAACTGAATATCCGTTGCCATAGAGGTCACATAGCCTACTCGTAGCACTAAATAAATTAAACGATTTTCAGTTACCATAGAAACTACATATCATACGAATAACGTTATATATTAAATTAGTGGCCCAAATTTCACTTGCCATAGACCTGATAGTTACAAAAATACATACATTTCTTGACCGGACAAAAATTTGTATTCCAACATTTAGTATTGATTACGCTTTGAGTTCATTGATCATAGACATTCATCTATTTACTTTTTCCTTTTTCTATAGATATACAACAAAATTAGAGTGATATTTTTGATTGAGCTCCGTTGTCCTTAATTGAGAGGTTTGATTTAGAAAGTTTTGGGAACTTTCTTCATTCACTAGATTTACTAAAGACTGATTAGTTTTTGCTAATTTAGGATGTGAGGTTGAACAACCCTAATACACCTAAGAAGGATACAGCCTGTAGCATGTTTAATCAAAAAGAGCTTAAAGAGTTTATATTGTGTAATTAGGTGTTTAATTGTGTGAATTCCATTCTCCTAGTATATTTTTGATTATGTAAGTTGAGCCTTCTATTTTGAGGAGGCATAAACAATGGTAACACAGAGAAGTTCTTGTTATATCTACACGTGGGTAGGTGATGTTCTTACCTCACTCTGGAAAATGGGAGCACCACTCCTAATTTTTACAACACAGCATGGAAACTGGTGCCACCACTATTAATTTTGACAATGGCAACGCAACCTGAAAAGAGGAATTCTGTCGTCACGAGAGAGGGAAGATTCAGGAGGGTATATGAGAAGCTGCTGTACATGTAATTGTGTTCTGTGTAAAAGTGACTGTATAGAGTGATGAGTGAAGTGGATATATATTTTTCTAGAAGCTGTTTTGGCTTGGGTTATGTAGGATCGTCGAGAGTCTAATTTCAAATAGTAATATGTGGGTGATTTTTTAAACTTCTTTTGTGGGTGTGAGGGTTCTGCTATGTAGTTTAGCAGGTGAATAAAAGAGAAAAAACAGCCGAAGAGGCAAGAAGCGGTGGAGTGTTGACCAGATTCGAACCAACGACTAGCCTCTCTTGAAATCAGTTGACAGGAGGCTTAATCCACTCGGCCATCCCTTAGCCTAAATAGGCGCTCGGTCTAATATTCAAATAGTAATATGTGGGTGATTTTTTAAACTTGTTGTCTGGGTCTGAGCGTTCTGCTATGTAGTTTAGCAGGTGAAGAAAAGAAAATAACAAATATGAGGGGGTAAGTTTGCAACATAAGAAAAAGGCAAATGGTTGTATAGCAATAAAATGTGAGGAGTGATAAAGTAAATAGTTACCGATGAATAAAAACGATATGAAGCTCTAGGTGATAAAGATTTTATCCTGTTACTATGTTTAGTTGCGCGAGGAGCTTTTCCCTAGACACTAGCATTCGTAATTTTGCTTTTGTAATTCAGTGGTTGGTAGAGCTAATGGTTACCTTGTAGGGGTGCGAAGATGTATCAGAAAAAAATTCCTTCCAACGCGAGAATATAAATAGCCCATTAAATTACCAACTCAAAACGGACTGGCCGTAGCGTGATGGCTAGAGTGCTAGCATTTGGATTCAAAGACCCGCGGTCGAAACTCCCAAAGTTCATAATTTTTACGAAGAAAAATTCACGAAGAAAACGGAAATCAAGGAAAACGATTTCAAGGGCTAACTTATCAAGAATCAAGAAAAATCATCTCGTCATCAAGAATTAAGAAGAAATCATCACGTGATCAAGAATTAAGAAGGAATCATCACATCAAGATAAATGCAAGTTAATATGAAGATACATCAAGTAAAGAAAGAATTACGAAAATCAAGAACTAACCCAACAAAATTAAAGAAGAAGGAATCTCAGCCAATAAGAATACCAAGAGTCAGATAAATGGAGTCACTGTTTCAAGGGGCAACTTCAGTCAAGAAGAAATAACCAGATTCGATATAGAAAATCCCAAAATGATGTATGATTTTGATAAATAAATAAAATGAAAATAATAATGAAGGCCCCTCCCTCCCTGAACTAAATGGTAGAGAACGTGAATAAATGAGATTGAGCCCATTAGAACGCTAGTCATAGTCACACATGTCATGGCGCGCCATATTAGACGATATAAGACATTTGAATAAACAATAGTTATATAATTTACTAAAGCATAAGAAAACAACTAATATGCACTAACTTAAAGTTCTTATATTGAAAATAAAACATTTCCTTCATCCCTGAGATTAATGGGAATATTATTCGTTAGTGAATACTTAGAACAAGGAAGAAGCGTTAAGGCCAACTTATTACTATAATAAACGAATAAATAAAATATCCAGATGCTATTTGTAATTTAAGGTGTTCCATAAAGAAACTGACTATATGTTATATTAATAAATGTTACATCTAAGCCTATTAAAAAAAAAGGAGTGGTATTATATTTTAAGATTAGAGAACCATTAGGAGTGACTGGGTGTCTGCTTTAAATTAAATGAAGGAATGAATACTATATTCAAAGATAAACACCAGCAAAACGAACGGATTTTGGATATTTGGTCACCATAATCGATGTTCGCCCTAGAGGCACTTTATTTCCCTAGCTGTGTTGAATGAATTATCAATTTTACATTCCTTTGATCATAACAGTGTAAGAATATGTTTAATTAATGAAAACTTTTGAATTTTTGAGAAAAATTATAGGTGGAAACAGCGTAAAATCGTCAAAAAGGCATATTGAAAATTGTGAATCGAATTGAATATATATGGAGAAATGGTGAAAATATTGTGATGTTTACATAGCAAGAAAAAGTAATTAAAATATGTTGAATTTACATAGTACTAAACGACTGATGAAAATATCTTGAATTTACATATTACTAGCAAGCGCAAGAAAAAAGTTCAATATATATGGCACGGACAGAATGGTAAAATTTGTGGAAACTAAATAACATTCTCAGGCATATAAATATCTGAAGTTTACCTTGCACTAACACTAATGATAATATCGTAGAATTTACCTATCACTGAGAGATTGATGTATATATGTTGTTTTAAATAGCACTGATAGACTGGTTAAAATATGTTCAATTAAAATAACTAAAAGAATTATGAAAATATGTAAAATATGTGCAACTTTCAAAACACTGTCAGCCTCGTGAAGATATAGGGAATTTACATAGCAGTATCAGATAGATGAAGCGCGATTGGGCACGAGGGTATGTAACTTTCTAGATCTTTCTTAGAGTAAGAGATTCGTCGTGAATTCATTTAAGCTGACGTTACCATACTAGATAAGGCCTCAAACACGACGATTGATATATGCGTTTGGTGGGATATGAATGGCATAAACCAATTGTGAACTTCGTAACTAAAATCAAAGCATCCTCCAAAGAGTTTTATTGTGCTCATTTTATTGTTAACATGTAACACTTGACGAAACAAAGGTCAGTATTATCAAATAAAAGAAGAGAGCTCTTTTCTCAGGAGAACAATAGCCTGGTATCGCAAGAGATAACAAACAAAAGCTGACAGTTTCGATTGTGATTATAAGTCATCATTCTATCCCAAAGGATTTAGCAACAGAAAGTGTATATTTATACAAGTTTAGTGAATCACCTGAACAGAATTATTAAATCAAGACCAATAGCAAAATAATTTTACATACATGATATTGGATAGTTAGTAGGAACTGTTGGAAATTATATTACCTAATGAATTCAAATAAAATAAATTAAATTAAACCGCATATTTAAATATGAATAACTTTAAAAGAAGAGTACCATTTGTATCCATAAAATATTGATACGCATCACAAAAGACTCATTGATTATGCGACCAGTAACTAGATAAAGATGACGTAAAATATTTGATAAAATCATCCTGATGAGAGAAAAGTGTCAGTAGGAGACACCAGTTTCCTGCTTTCCACACGACATCTATTCACTTACACCCCTTTCCAGTTCGAATAAGGGTCAACTTCTAGGCAATATAAAGGGTGCCATTTTGAGTGGCAGAGAGAGTGACGAATATCCTCTGTCGCCTTGCCAAATGTAAGCACTTATAAATCGTTCCTCTTTCCGTTGGAAGTAAACTTAATTGTGTACGTGTTTCTTATCCAAATATAGGTTATGTCAGATTCCATTAGTTTGAAGAGGACAAAAAAATGGTTTGTCAAGAAGAATATCAGATCATTTCAGATATTATGCAGATTCTATTACATACTTAACGCATCAATTAGACGCATGTAATCCGAGACTACCTCCTTTCTCGTTGGTAGCCATGGTAATAATCCGTTAATAATCCATTCTTCTCTTTATTTTAAGATCGCTGCTAATCACTGTATACCTAAGTGTCAATGTACTCTACATCGATTCCTACTACCTCCATTTTCTGGCAATTTTTACAGTCGTGCTTCGATAAAATTCAGGGGAATTAAAGAACATTTAATTCGCTCGGTGCTTTTACAAAATTCATTACATAGTGAGGAATATAAATACTACTTTGCGTATAATTACCCAGTTTTAGTATCTAAAGTAAAGGAAATAAATTCAGTGCAATTGACACAATAATTTTCATTAACAATTACCATCAAATTAATTAACCCCTAATTAGTTGCGTGGGGTTATACTGACCCCACTCCTCCTAGATGTTTTTTTTTTTAATATATATAGCAACTCTGCAATGGCCACGTCCACAGTAGCTGAGTTATTAGCAACGATGTTTATATTTCAGTGTTCCTCATATTAGTTGCCAATTCTGTTGTGTGAGTTTACTTGTATGCTCTGACCCCACGCGCCTACTTACGTATCAGAAAAAGGGAACGAGATAAATTTATTGAAGTTAAGTTAAAATTTATTTCACGTTAGTGAATATATCTATCTAATTTGTAATTTTGCAGGTATGCTTACTTTTACTCATTATGTTAATTGGTTGAAAATTAGTTTATGTTTAAAAAATTTAACTAAACCTTGTAAATTTTTAAATAAAATTTTTCCTATCATATGGAGTAATTGCCTTTTACAAAAGGTGATAATATTTTAAAAATTATATAAAATATTGATTTTTTGCCACATAATGATCTATAAGCAATTTATTCTAGAAAACATAGATATATCTATATGCATATACAAATATATACATTTTTTTGGCAGGCCCCTTGACGAAGAAGAAGTTGAAGCCTAATTTGGTAGATCGGAAGAAGAGGAGGATGACAATGAGGAATATAGTGATCACCATTCTGACTCAGGACAGGTAGGTAAATCTGAGGAAGACACTGGTAATAAAGAGAGAACGCATGCAGATTACGTTTTAGGAAATGATGGTACAAGATGGATGAAATGTATCCCTAGGGAAATTCTAAAAATTAGGTGCCATAATATAGTCACTCATTTCCCAGGAGTGAGAGCACCAGGTAAGAATGCTCTCTCGCCTCTTGATGCCCTCTTATTATTCTTTTATGATCGTATTTTATACTTGCTGGTAGAAAATAATAACAAATATATTCAGAGATTGCGGAATTGTTTCGAAAGAGAACGTGTTGCAAACGATGTAATTAAAGATGAAATGCTCGGGTTTCTTGAAATTCTCTTTATGTCTGGGATGTTGCGAGCTGCTCATAAAAATTACGAAGATTTCTGGGCAACTTATTGTATAGGAGTTTGTCTATTTCCTCTCACAATGTCAGAAAAACGCTTTGTTTTTCGACTGAGATGCTTGCGCTTTGATGATGTCACAACTCGAAAAAATTGAAGAAATAATGATAAACTAGCAGCAGTAAGAAGCTTCCTTGATATTTTATCCGACAACTTTTAAAAAATATACACCTCTCAACAATATGTCACCATAGACCAACAGCTTATTACATTTCAAGGTAAGTGCCGTAGCCGTATTTACCTTCCCGATAAGCCAAATAAATATGGCTTAGGTTTTTGCCTTAGTATATGCAAGGACATAATACTGGTTAATTTTGAGGTTTATGCTGGAATCCAACCTCCCCTGGACCATTTGCAAAAATAAATAAACCTCAGGCAATTGTCCAGCGTTTAGTTGCCCTGGAACAGGAACCGTACGTAATATTACTACAGACAACTAGTATACTCTGCATAAAAATAAGAGAGAAATTCCCAAACAATTTCTTCCTAATAGGAATAAAAAATTCTACAGCAGTATGTTTGGATTTATTGAAGACATAACCTTAGTATCAAATGTTCAGAAAAAATGGAACTCAGTCATACTAATCTCAATTATGTATCGCTATGCGAAAATTTATGAAAACACAGGTATTCCACAGAAGCCAGAAATAATAAAGCTATGCAACTCTACGAAAGAACATGTAGACACATGTGATCAGTTATGTTCAAACTATAATGTGGGAAGAAGAACAAAACGATGGCTCTTAGCTATATTCTTTCATTTTATTAATGTGTCTGAGATCAATGCAATTGTTTTTTATCGGAGTAATAAAAGAGATGTTGTAAAGTTAATCAGGAGAAATTGTTTGAAAGAGTTAGCCTGTACTTTAATAAGACCACACCAGATATCTCGAGCCAGTAATCAGTCTCTTCCCCGAGATCTAAGAAAGCGAATTCGGCTTCAACAAGGTATAACTGAGGCAGTACAATGTCCTTTATTACAAGCAGGGCCATCGAGAAAGAGATGCCGATTATGCCTAAAAAGTAAAGACCAACAATATTCAACCACATATTCAAAACGCAATGCATTTACATGCAAAGAGCACATATGCAATAACTACAATGATGATGAAAATTCGCAGGGCGAGAATTGGCCAAAATTAGGAAGAATATGAGGAGCTCATATTTTGGGCTAAAGTTCTTTTCTGGTCTCCGTGTTCTGTTCACTTCTCAGGAACTGTTATTTTTACCTGAAATAATGCTTCTGTTATATGCATTTTGTTTATTTTTTTAGTAAATGTTTTCATGAAATATTTTTATTAGAAACTTTGTATAAAGATATGTTGTTTAACTGAATCCTCTGATTACACAGATAAATGAAAACGTAATAATCTTCAATGGGGTCAGTATGACCCCACGCGACCAGATGCGCTATAAAATCCCATGCAACCAGTTAAGGGTTAATATCTTTAAAATTATGTTCTTTAAATAAAGCACGAAATTATATCTCGTTCCTTACAACAATCAGGAGTAAATACTCTTCGTTAAAACCTTTTCAAAATTCATGGCTAACCCAACTTGCAACAAAACAAAGAGGACAAGGTTCTTACTAACATCTTACGACCAGCAATAGAACAAGTGATGCGTACTGGTCAAAAGTCCAGAAGTGGGCATAAGTCTCTGAAAGAAAGACTTGCAAATGCAAGATTGAAATGAATAGCTGTTTTGTTTTAGAGCTTTTAATATGTATCCCTACTTAAAATTTGATCATTTTTCTCCTGAACAGGCCCTTCTTTCATACTGTATAATAATTAACGTCAATTAATTGACAACATTAGATCTGGTAGAACATATAGTGTATATTCAATTTGTAATATATAAATGACGAGCCTATATGTTTCATATGTATTTACAATTGTTAGTGGGTGAGGAAGAGATGCTTTGTTTACCCTTTTCCCCCAAATCTTTTCCAAGTCATTTAGACATCTGTGCCAATGATTTTTTGAGCATCTTCCTTCAGTACCAAAAAATGCCGTCAGCTAAATCCTTTATCGTAAATATCAAATATAATTCTGTGGAAAAGTTAGTCTGATGAGATTTGTTTTATTTATACAATATATAACGATATAATTAGGCAATATCGTCCTAAAGCATCGTGAATATGGTTGTTTTATTTAATATCCATTATTAGGCATTCTATAGAGTTTCAGCCAGCAAAGTTTAATTATGAGTGTTTTGATAAAATAAATTTAATGTCGACAAACCTTTTGAAAATTCCTATATACTCTATAATCTTTATGTGTAAATTTTAACGTAGGACACGAATGAGAATATCAAGACATGATTGTAACCTATAACTGTGCGTACGCAGGCATTATTTTCGTCGTGAGTTGGTGCAACTATAATACGTATAATCTTATAATAAATGTTTATTTTTATATATATGTATGTGTAAAAATGAGTAGAAATGAGTATAAACATCTCATTTTTCGTATTCCATTATGTTTCCTATAGCAAATGCAAGTATAGGTATGAAGGCGTTAGACATAAAGGTTTGAATCTGAATTAATATACGCATTAGCATTCCACTTTATATTAAATACAATAGCATTTTATTGATTTAGGATCCGGGTAAAATGGCCTTTGAAATATTATCTGTACTTTCGAGTTCTTTGCTTCTGTTCGGGTCTCTTAAAAGCTATTGGTGATATTAGTTTCCTCATGTAGCGTTTGGCAAAATTGAAATATCAACCTTTGTGGTATACTTGATCCATTTGAATTAAAATGTTGCATACCACTAAACTGTGGACGGAGAGAGGATTAAAGGCCTCCTACTAATTGCATAGGCATATCTTTCCTTATTGCTCTTAACCAATAGTAAGTTGTGCTCATTTATACTCTTTTTAATCTCATTATTTATCAGTTACACCTGTTTTGATATAGAGGGATGCTTAGGGTTTATATAGCACTTAAATATCAATAGGGAATAATGAAACCTGAATATTATTAACATTTCCTGGAGGTACTCATAGCTTATACTTTCACTATATGTAAGACGTACTTAAACCAGTTAAAAGATGATCTCGTGAATGGTTTTAAAAACATTTAGATTCAATTCAATTAAGGTGTGATAGCTGTTCCAAAGTGTTTCGCCATGTTTATACAATTTGCTAACTTATATGCATTAACCTATATACTTTTTAATAACTTCTTTGCAAGAAGTTATCTTTCATGCATTCATAAGAATTAATCGCTTTCCTGCGTTTTAACATTTCTTTTATAAAATCAACGTAGAAAGAATTGAAGTCATCTCAAATAATCGTTACTTTTTTTTCTAACTTAACCCAAATGCGTTTCAAAAAGATTAATATAACACTATTTTCTTTGCTATGGCAGCCTTTAGGTCGCGATAAAATTCATTGTATTCCTTTTTATAATGAATACGATAGCTATAATCTAAGATAAAATATCGTTATAAATATATGTAATTATACTAACTATTTGTTTTTCTGTAAATAATAAAACGTAAATAGTTTTCTCTAGATCTCTCCTTATTAAATATTTCATAAACAGATAAATAAACTTCTCATATAAGATCTCTTTCAAAACATTAGTCCATTTCTCCTTAACTATGCTTATGTCAAAAGTATATTACTAAATTTAGCGCGTTTATCTAAATACATGGCATAATTCTTGTTCCTTTCTAAAATTTGGATTAGGTAGAAAATTATGATGTATATTGTTGCGAATACTTCTCTCCTATGCTCGATGCAGTTCAATCGTAAAATCCACGAGAGCGTTATTTAAAATTTCCTTTTCTTGCTACGTCTACCCTATACTGGTGCAGACGTCATCCTCGAATAGATCTTTAGTCTTATATAATTTGCCGTATGTATTAATGAGAATTCATGTATGATGTTCTTCCATAGAAAATATTTACTCCTCTTATTCTGGGAAGAATATCTCTATAGGATAAATTTCTACATGTTCCTCACCATTTTCTTCATCTAGCAGTACCTTGTCCTGAGATTTTCTATATGGTGGGAGTTGTTGTTACATAAACTGAAAACTGTGTAGAATATCTTAATGTATTGCATCTTCTTAACGGAGCCAAGTGAAGATGAGAGAACTAAATACCAAATGAAAAAGCTGATTTACCAGTGAAGAAAGTTAATGTTTTTCCAAGCCACCTGTTAACAATGAAAGGTTGACTATTTTGTTAATCTTTTGAAAAGGAGAAACTTGAGCCAAAGAGAGGCTAATTTTCAAGTCGAACACATTATTTGAATTTTTGCCTTGCAAGTGTCAGATTACCAGAAGTGAGGGGGAAGCTGTGAAGAACTTGTGATCCAGGAGCACATAACTGTTCCTTCACAGAGAGAAAATGATTCTTTTAAAAATTCTAACTACATCAAAGGATGGAAAGAGAAAGTTGCGAGTAAATAAACGCATCAAACGGAGGGGCCTAATTTACCAAAGCACAAGAGAGAGGTGACAGCATTAGAAATACACTGAATAGAAAAGGCTACATAAAGAAAGAGAAGAAACAATGAGGAAAACGGTTCAGTGGAAGAGAAGGCAGGCATTAATTATGTAAAGAAATTTTTTGGTTTATGGCAATGAGGATTTAGAAATTGAGAGAACTGGTGCCAAATATGAGTTTGTCTTTGAATTGGAATTATTAACAGGAATATACTTTAATCCTTCAACTTAGACTATGATAAAAAAATATTATGAGGTTGCGAAGATTACTTTGTTAACGTAATTCATGGTATAGAGAAGATACCAACTGCAGGAATAGCAGAAGTAGCCATCAGTAATGCAAAAAAAACATCACAGAAGACAACAAGAGTAAAATGATTAACAAGGAAAAATGCATGAGATGAAAAGAAAATTATAATAGAGCACGGTGTGAAACATTCGAGGATTAATGAAGAGAGGAAAAGAGATGTTTCTTCTGCATCATCATTGATCAACGTCTGACCTGTACAATGTGATGTAAGAAGCTGAACATAGTGACCAATTATTTACTGCAAAGATAAACGAATAGCATTAATGCTTTTATTGATACTGGTAGATATAATTTGTTCAACTTTGTCCCGGAGAAAGCATGCCTTGATCTTTTGGTAATGTAATAGAAGCATTAAACCCCAACAACTGTCTGACTACAGCAAACAGACTTTTGTGATTATGTTATTCAAAACACTAATTTAAGCAGAGAAGCAGAGGAATTTTTAATTCATACTGGACTTCATCAATAAATTGTATTGTGCCTGCTGCTTCAACTTTAAATGCAAGCATTCCTTGATCAAAGGACCTAGGTTTTCAAGTTTCACCTAGACGAAGTAAAAAATAGTTGGACGAGATAATGAAAAGGGAAAGCCAAATGTTAGAAGCTCTACTTAGTTTGTACACAATAAAGCCCAGTTTCAAATGCTGCTGTGTTGTGAGGATCAGAAAGAGTAGATTAAGTTGGCTTAGAGAATCTTGGCATTAGTGGAGCGGTGGATACATATATTAATCTTAAGAATTGTTTCTAATGAACAAAAGGAAACCTGACATCAATCGAGAGGGTTCCATCATTGATGACATGGTGATCTTTGCAAAAATGGTGACGGAACTACCTGTCACCTGCTCAATAAACATCTCAGAAGTAAAACACTTCATTAATATTGACGTGGAAGTGTGAAATAGGCAATGCCACCCACAAAGCCTTGAAAAGGGTTTGAATATTGAGTGTGAGGCTTTTTGAAGTATTTCTTACAACAAAAACGAGAGAAACAAAATGGTTCTAGGGAGGTTAGGAAGAGGCTGATTTCCAAGAGTAAGTCAAAGTGGAAGATCTGACAAAATGTTGATTATATATGTATAAAGTGATATATGTAAATGCAGTTCACTTATAAATAAATATATAAATTTTATTTGGATTTCTCAATATGCATGATTTGTCTTATATTTTATAATATACCAAAAAAGAGCGGGAAATGGTAAAATTGGCAATTAAGAAATTCCTACGCTGCATAACGTCTCAATTTTGAATTACGTTATCTCATTCTCAGTCGTTTTTTATCACAATGTTTAGCCTGTGTCTGTATTTATATTCATTTATGTCTTTTCTGCTCCTTGGTTGCTATTCCTAACTTGTATTCATCTATATTTCTTTGAGATGACATCAATTTGCAGCTCTTCTTCAGTATCTAAGTCTTTATATCCATAAGTTAAAGCTGGTTAGTTGCAATATTAAATACTTTTTTTTTAAACATAAGAAGATCGCTATTGAATTGCAAAATTTATTATTCTACGATTTAGCAAAATCCCCAAGCGATCTGGATTAGAATTTCTGAAAGAAAGGACACATTAGTGTCAATGGTAATTACAGGTAATAGAAAGAGAGGAAAGACATAAATAAATTACCTACGGGATTTTTATTTCTGTATTCTAGAAATGTAGTTTTCTATCCTGACAATATTGTGTTTTTTTCAAATATTATTAACTTGATTAGGTTTCCTTCTGCATTTTTCATTCTCATATTTTATTCAAGAGATCTGCTTAGATTTATCCGAATATGTAAATTTTTTGCACATCATGTTTATTCATAGTGAATAATGAATCTTAGGTGTTTTTACCTAAAGAGATAAAAAATACAGGATTTAACATTCGTGGAGAGATGCAAGCTCTTGTGAACATTTTTATGAATAGTTAGATTGAACCGAATTATGTTATGAACGCTGTTTCCAAGTAATTCGCCATTTATGTATTTTCGAATAGTTTTCACTTCATTTGTCACTCTTTAATAAATTAATGTCTTTTATTGATTTCCCTCTCCTCTCAGTGTTTACAGCTTGTTGTTTTATGTAGGTATGCGTATTATTTAGCTGATCATGACCAACTAGTTTTCACACATATACGTATACTCAATAGGAAGAAAATAGGCATAAATTTGTTTTAACAAGTATATATAAGAAATTAAAAAGGCATATTTTTCATTATTCTAACTAAAATATCAATCTTGTTTGGTGCTTTGATTAATATGATTTTAAGGGCACTGCTCTTGAATCCACTGACACTGAGAAGGACTTGACTGTAACTATCACTAGTGACCTCAAGTTCTCGAAACAGTGTATTAAGGTGGTAAAGAAAGCCCAAAGGATGTTAGGGTATATAAAGAGACATTTTGGATATCGGAACAAGGAGATAGTACATACTCTGGCTGTACAACTCCCTCGTCCCACCGCACCTGGAGTATGCCGTACAATTTTGAAGTCCTTCATTTAGAAAGGACATCGCAAGATTAGAACGCGTGCAATCCAGGGCAACCCAACAGATTCCCTCTATCAGACATAAAAGTTATGAAGATAGATTAAGGGAATTAGATATATACTCGCTGAAGACCCGGAGACTACGTGGTCAGCTTATCAAAGTGTTTGAAATACTTCGCGGCTTCGACAGACTGGACTACGGGGATATTTTCCAGCTCACCGAGGGGAGAACAAGAAATCACGGCTACAAACTTGAATTGAAGGGATACCACCGTGATCTGTGTGGGAAATTCTTCACATACAGTATCTGTAGTAGTTGGAACGCACTTCCGACGGAAGTTGTCAACAGTGAATCGGGTGACCAGTTCAAGTCAAGACTAAATAAAGTTTTGCGAAATACAGTCAAGATCCTCGCGAGTGAGCTTCGAGGTTGCCAACGGACACCTTCGAAGATTGCGCCAAAACTATCCTCCTTGTATGGACCGTATAGTCTACTAGGGTACTTATTTTCCTTGTAGCTTCCTTGTAGCTCTGACCTATACAGAATTCAGCTCCACCGTTATTTATACTCCGTGCTTGCACAAAATATGTTGCAACCTCCCTCAAACGATAAAACATATGATGTTTTTTCTTTAAATCAGAGTAAAATATTTTGTGCAAATAAATATGATTATTTTTGTTAGACCCAAATAAATATGATATGCATTAAAATATGATTATTGATTATAATTTCATATATATTAGTTTATGTAATTATGTAGTATCTTGTAAAAGAGTGGTGAGAGTATGTTAGAGGATATCTTTCTATTCTCTCCATCTTAAGCTATTTGCCAGTTCATTATAGATTCCAAAGCGCTAAAATTCGAACAATTGGGTGCGTTCCTATCGATAAATTATACCATACGTTGCACAAGATCTCTCAACTGGGTAAAGAAATTCTTATAAAGATCAGATGGAAATCGATGAAAAACCTCGGTATGGTAAACCCTGCAGAAAAACAGTGCTAGCTGTGAATTTAGCATGCCTTATTAATCAGAGGACGCTTCATGGTCCGAGAGTAATGTTTTGTTTGCGAAGGTGGGATAAATAAACAGATCAGTAAGCTGTAATTGGCTATCTGCTCCATGCAGCATCATCAACACACACACAAAGGGAGACAGCTCCCTAAAAGCACAGAAATATTTGTTTTTCGTAGTTATCAGGATTAGAACCATGTACCAGATCTTGGAAATCCAAAGCTTTATTAAATGGGTTATTCAGAGCTTGCTCTTAGAAAATCGGAAGAGATCGTGTACTGTCAGCTTTGTCATTCACCTATTAATCTCATCTGATTAAAACCCATGAATTGATTAGCCCTTCCGACTTTTGACCCAACGGAGGATGTTTCAAATTCTACCTAATAATGGTTGATACTTACTGACGAAGGAATCAGACGGTGGGACCTGGCCCTAAAACTTGAATAAAAAAAACAATATTTCTAGCATGCGCTCCCACCATACTTTAATGAAAACAATTGATAATTATGATAATAAATCATATAAATAATAAATAATAATAACAGAATCAAATAATCCGAAATTTCTTATCGCTGTTCTTCAATTTTAGCCACTCTAGAAGAAGGAAGGTTTATTACTCTTCTCAGACTGTTGTTTTGGTTTTTCTACCATATTTGAACTAATTTAAGAGAGATTTTTCGGAACGCGGTGTTTATTTTACCTTTTTTGTAGTATTCTATTATTTTTAACTTTTATTTTAGGATTTATATCGGCGCTATTTTCAGATCATCGCGAAAACGTCTGGACGATATTTTATGTTGCCTGGATCTTGGTTTGATGCTTTTCTTTTTCTCTAAATTGGAGCCTCATTTTAATGACGAAGGGAGGAAATTAAGAATTTATAGGATTTATCCATGTAAAAAATGACTTCTACCTAAACAATTAGGCAGCTTGAGTGGAATTTTTATGGGAGAGTTCTAAATAGTGTTATGTAACTTCTAAACTAAATGTAAATAAGAAATATATATAAGAATAATTCTTTATTGAGTCAATATAGGCTGCTGCTGTAAACTTGAAGCCATTGCAAATTCTTAACGAATCTACCAACTCCACCTTAACAATCGCATCCCACATCATAACACCAGCACCTCCTTGGAATTCATTGAGAATGAGGAGCCTGGATTCTCAAAATCTACTCTTCCAGCCATCAGGGTCATCGAGGGTCACTCGACATTCATCTTGAAAGGAACCCATTCAAAATCAAGTTTCATATACTTCTCTACCAATTCATCTTGCTTGGTCTTATGAATATATTTTAATAATAGGGCCTAGTACATATTTCAGGCACTTCAAGACCCAGCAGCTAGACTTATGTATGTGGACATTGCAGGCAGGAACAGCTTCGAATACTTTCTTGATTCTCTGCAATGGGATTTTCATGGTTTTACCTTTGAGAAGATTTTCCGTACAATAGCTTACATGCTAAGCTTTTCTAAATTTCACCTTCTTTATAGTTCTTTACATAGATTAATAGTTGCTACATACATTACTTTGATCGCACGATGGTTTCGATGTAGAATTTGGGCAATTCCCAAAGTTCTATTCCCTTTTATACTGGCCTTTGTGATTGGACACTTTTCAGCTTCAGTTAATACTACACCACGGCTCATGCTCTATATATTTTGGTACAACAGAAAATCTAAAAAAAATGGATTTTTTTTAAATACTAATATTTCTATCTTTCAGAAAAATATTATTAATAGATTTCCTCTTTCTCATGGTCAATTTTATGTATATATATATATATATATAACAAACCTGAAAAATATTTAGATATTACTTTAAAGTATTTTAAAACCTTCTATAAGATTCGCCCACTTTCTGGAAGGTCCCCCTTTATTTTCATATAACTATCGAATGCTAATGAATCTATTTTTTGGGGCAGTCGAGGGGATATTTTCTTTGTTGGTCCCTTGTGAAAATTATTTCAATTTCAAGAATAAATTTGTGAAGTAAATTTAATGAGTGGATAACTGCTTAGCACTTTTGGTCAAGTTTGATATGCATTTGATTCTTTCCGAAATTCAATCAATTCAAAGTCCAATAATTGTGTGACTGAGCTCTATAAACTCTTAACGCTTTCTTCAGTAGAATATCTGAATAATCTAGCATCAACCTGCTTTGACTTTGTGCAGATCTTTTTGTTATCAATATTACTTTCGGAAATATCGGCGACACCCGGAGATTAAGTATGCGGTGATTGTGGTCTCTGATTTCTAAGACCATTTAAACGTAGGTTTCTGCCACACACCTTTTGGGACCAGTAAATTTTGCCGAAAATAGAGCTTAACACAAGATAAATACCCAAGAGTATCTCCATAAAATAAGACTATAGCCATCACGAGTTAAAATATGAGTGATCCAAGCATAAAATAGGAGTCCATTCATGTTTAATATGATGTTTGTGTAGGGTAAGACGAAGTATAGGTTGGTTGAGAAGAGAATATTAATGATTAGTAAATAATAATAATGGTTTATCTTTTACACTGTAGAGGTGGAGCTTCCTGGAAATCACCTTGTCGAATGTTTGGCATAAGCAACCTAATTCCTTCATTCAAAACAATGTTGTATGTATAAAATTGAGTTGAAGTGTTTGAACACTTAAAAATTATCTTATTTCCTTTATATTTTAAGGCAAGTTTACGAAGAAATTTATGGCAGAAATTTAATAGTAGTGATTTGTATAGAAAATGGTGAAAATAGACTAACTCAAAAAGTGTGGAAAATAAATAGGCGCACTTCATCCCGCGGACATTTGGACCTAGAAAGCACTCATTTGCGGCCATTGAGGCCGGAATGGCAGGTAAGGTCTGTTGGGTCAGAAGAGACATGAGAAGGATCTCATGGTCTGGCCTCCAACCAGAACAGAGTGGATGGTGGTAGTTGGTCACCATCTAGCCTACGAAATTATCTTAAATCCAAGACAAATTGGTGAGAAGGGACTTCGAAAGAAAGAGGGGAAATGAGGTAAATGGAATCTTTATAAAAGAAATAAAGCCCTGGTAGAGACAATCTAGTTTGATACTAGAGTAACACTGGGGCTGGGCGGGTGTTTCTCTCATTACTTTATCGACACTCTCCAAGAAAAGTAGTTTTACATCTTTTGCCTCAATAAAAATCACAGATTGATCATGTTTATCCGCTCATACGGTAAAATAAATGTAATGTGAGTGTAAGTGCTCTGTTCATGTTTCAGCTGATTTGAACTAGAATTGAAAAGTTTACAGGCCATATGCCTTTACTTACCTTTTACCTTATATATCATACAACCTATATTAAATCATATTTAATATTTAAACAATTGATTAGTAATGAAATTCATTTATGTATATCTAGGGATTCGAATAGTGTAGGCAAGCGGACATTTCTTATGAGCAGACATTTAAACAAAGTATGGAACAAAGGTCCAGTACATGATATATAATATATTCACTTATTATCCATGAAATTTTTTGAAAATTATTAAATATCGACTTGAGGAACAATTTTATATCAAATCTAATATCTTTAACTTCGAAATAATTCCACTCATTTATGTTTACTGTGAGTTTCTGTGGAACTCATGGGTATATAGTGAAGCCTTAGCGCATGATTATCTTGTTTATTGTACTCTAATAGTATAGGGTAATCGTGTCGTATGATATTACCATTACATTAATTACAAAATCTTTTATTTCTTTGTGTTCTATTAAATCTCTCTGTTACGATGGGTTTTCTGTGATTATTAGTTTACGTTACAGCACTTGAATATACTTCGTTCATCATGCAATTAAGCAATGTTCCTTTTTCAACATTATTCTGGGTTTTTTACTGGGGTTTTTTTTTATTTATAAAACGAAATTCATGATGGTAAATTTGCGGGTTTAAAAGGGCAATTAAATATAATTGGAATTATATGTTGAATAAAATAAATATATGATATCCCTTTTCAGAACAAAATATATAATGTCTTACAAAACTTCATCCTTTTCGTTTTATGCTTCAAGCATTTATAATTACTTATTTCCTGTTTCATTTGCCCACTAAATTACTCATATCCAATACATTCAAATTACATTTTAGCAGCCTAATTTCAAAACTAATTAATGACTCTTTAAAATTAAACTAAAATGACGTAGCTTTGACATGTGAATATAAGAGCAATATTAATCCTCATCAAACCAGTATCTGGTGCACCAAGTGGGCGCTCTTCATCCACTCCAAACAACTCACTAAAATAGACAATGGACACAGTTCTTTTAAGTGCTGTTTGATTGCTCTATTTAATACAGTGACTCGCTTAGCGTGGATGAGGTGCGTCCGCAAGGGGCGCCTGATGCTGTTTATTGAGGATTAATATTGCTATTTTAACGGCCCTAAATAAGCTTATCTTTCCTGGAATATTTAGAATCTTAATTTGTTAATAATGAAATAAAAGGTTTTCAAATTTTAAAATCCAAATCTTATTTTTGCATATTAATTAGGAGCAATCTAATTAAGAGACGCATTAAACGTCATAATTCGATAAAGCGGCTAAAATTTGGGATATTACCATACTTGTAGCTTTCATTTCGTTATATTTTGTTCTGTTTCTGCTATTAATTTACTTCTATTTCACCTATATTCAGACATAGCATTCAATTTTTATTAAGCTATGTGAAACAATCTGATCACCACAGATTCCTGGCTCATAAGCTGGTCGTAAATTATATATTTAATCTCCATCTTTATCTCTCTTTATTTGTACATTTAAACCAAACAAAAACGAGGGTCTGTCCCGCACAAATTTCTATACTGTCAACAACAATGTAGTGAAGTTAGAGAAAATGAAATTGTGTGGAAAATATATAACAGCAACCTTTTAGGCACATTTTAGGGGCTGGAGCGGCGCAATCCTGTAAGTTTCATTCAGATGAGTGATGCTTCGCACCAGCGCCATTCGAAGTGTCCTTGCGGAGTACAAATTCCGGACTGGACGGTGAGGCATTGTTTCGAGTTTTCATATTTTGCCCCCAATACATCCCCCCCACACACACACACACTTCTACGTATTTTAAATATTAATGGTTTTAAGTGAAACTGACATTTAATTCGAATTTTGAAGAGCATACCAACCCCGAACTACGGGAGCAAAAATCAGTTATTCTTGAGAAATTTAATTGCTCAAATGTCTTCTTTCATTTCGTCCAAAGAAGAAAACTTTTCTAAAAAATTTTTTTGAGATCAAAGGGGAAAAAAAGCTGCCAATTCATTGCCAGAATTTTTGTGCCGGGATTTTTTGGTTTTATAAAATGAGACTTATTAAGAACAACTTTGATACGTGAGTCTGGAGAAAAAATATGAATAAAACTTTCATATTATTAGGAAGAAGTCGAATTTTAAATGGAGAATACTTAAATAATGAACGGAATTAATCAAGAAGTCATTTTTTAGAAGATTTTTATTAACATCCTTGCCACAATATTTTGGTCAGTGGGTTGATATACTCGTAATTACCCACTACCGACATAAGTGAAGTTCCACGACAATAAAAACAATTACCACCATTATATATTGTGATCAGAGAAAAAATCTTCCAGATTACCATGGAGCAAACTAACTAACCTACAGCTACCGAACTAAGGGTATTAAAACGCCCCTGAGGACTTTCCATGTCAAAAATATCAAACCTAATTTTCCATGTCAACAATAAAGACACAAAATTTCCCTTGTAGGAATAGTGACTTTTAGATGATGAGTTCCGTATTATTGACATCATCCTATGTTAAAATAACACTGTATGATTCTCATTTTATTAAAATATTAGCCAAGCTCTTCTGGCTGTTTGCAGAGGCTTAATGAAATTAATTTTGGATTGACATAATATCGTTTTCGCGAGGCCCGGGGGAAGATATGACATTCGCATTTCATTTTGATGCTGAATATAGGGCTTATCTTTTATGGAGCAAACATTTTAACAACGAAATTAAAAATTCATTTTTACGCACACAGCAATTTGCATCATTCCAAAGGAAACGACGCTGCAACAATCGTCACTTACTGCAGCGACGAGAAGTTATAAGTTGTTACTGAGAATGTTTTAATATATGCAATATTTCAGTTAGTGTCAGTTTAAATCAGAGGACAAAGATATAGTAATTAAGATAAAATGGAGAGAGTAGAAATTAGTCGAACGTTCGTAGTAACCTAAAGGCCAAGTGCTAAGAGAGAAAATATTATTTCTGCATGTTTTTTATGAGAACTATGCATAAAAGGTTAGGTGCACGTTAGCTTTCAGAGTTGTCCACATACACACGATAGTTTTTGCAATACTGCAAGTATGCCTATTTCAGTGTTGCAACAGACAGTAATTTGAACATATATTACATCTGATCATTTCTCAGATAATTTTTCGGCTTAATGTTAAAAAAATAAGAAAATAATATTTAGACTGATTAATTCGAATTTATTACCATTTTTTTAGGAAAAGAAGACAGCGGGAGCACAAACTTTAAATATATTCGGGAAAACAACTCGCGAAAAAGTTTGTCTAAGGTTTTCGCGTCATTTACAGAGTACAGTCGATATTCGTTCGCAATTTTCAACAACTAATTTTTTGCATATTTTTGTAAAATCTTTTTTGATCGTTGTGAGATAATAGATGCTCTTCCCTCACTAGTGAGCCGTTGCTCGTTAACCACAACATCCTGGCAGTGGAGACGCCATAGCTCGCCCACATTAACCTCCTTCTTCTCAACCTTCGTCCGGATGAAAAGCTGAAAGGTTAAAATAGCAAGATTTCCCCTAAGAGCGGGTATTTAATTTCAAGTCAGTGGCAAATTAGAGGAGCGTTTTCTTAAAACCAGAAGGTTCCTCTGGGCCAGTTGTACGACGCCCTGAGAAAAACCGGTGGAGGAAGAGACTTCATGCGGCCTGTCCAAAAATCCCCCCCTCCACTCCTGCCCCTATCCCAGTGGGGTAGAGACGTAAAAAAGCAAATATCTTTGGAAAAACGTGGTAGATTACGTTACAAAACAAGGCGACGAAGTTCCTGGCAAGAGGCCCGGGCTACTAACAGAAGGAACTAAGAAGAAGATTATCCTCAAGCTACAGTAGTTCCTGGTGATCACACCGAACTTTAAGTTAACTTGATCAAGTTCAACTTACTCTCGTCAGAGGGTCCTCCCCCATATCCTGGTGTATTCCGCAGCACCGGGATAGTCCTCGCCTTTGAGGAATACCAAAACTAAGGAGAAGAATCTCATCCTCGAGCCCGTTCTTGGTGGTCACGCCAACCGTGGGTTAACGTGATTTAAGAATCAAGTTCAACTTACTCTCGTCTGAGAAACCCCCTCTCATGGTGTCTCTAAAGCAGCGAGATAGTCCTCGCCATTGAGAAGTAACCTTGAGTGAACTCCTTCCAGCAATATCCTGAGTCAAAGGATTCAAGCATTGAATCATCGCTCGCCTGTGCGAATTATTCACCAGAGTAATCCGAAGAGAAGAAAAAAACATTCTTTCACGGTCCCGTGGTGATATCATTTCGTACCGAAAGCGTGTGGCTCCCCCATCTGCCATACGCGCCAAAGTTCTTCGTGGCTTTACGCTATTTCTCCTGAAAGAACACATCTGGAAAAGTGTCACACGTCGGCCTAGAAACAACATTCCTGAGGTGACATAACCATTGAGTTCAAGGTCAAGCTCAAACCTCATTCAAGAGGGATCTATATAGGTATTTGAACCCCGGTATCCGTTACTGTAAAATCCGTTTGCATTTTTTTTAGTAATTTTTAGTAAAATTTAAAGTATGTTATTTTAGAGAGCCTGCTTAAATTTATTGAATTCATTTTGTGCATTTAAGGTGTCAAATTTCGTTGGTTCAGTTTTTTTTTTAATTTAAACTTTAGTTATTTAACAAGTTTTTATTCAATCCTCGAAACTCTAGACAAGGAACTAAATCCTCAAAGATTAAAGAAGTAATAATCAGATAATAATAATAAATCATAAATAAATATATAGCATCTAGGAGATAAAATGTAATCGCGGAGTTTTGACGTACGTAAACAACCCATACGTACGAACTCTTTCCATCACTCGGTCCTTCCTATCCTCCGACAATCGTTTTCTTCTTAAAAAGAATAACCATTTTTGCTCATTATTTTGCAGAATTATTGAACCTTGAAAATTTTGAGCCACCCAATTTGTGAGAGAGGCATGGAGTCCTACTTAGAATTCGCACAAAAAGGACAACGTGTAGATTTCAAGATTCCTCAACGTTAGCAGAAACATGGTGTAAAAGGTCAGAAAGAGGCCGAAAGAATCCGAATTTGACTTCTAGGTGAGAGCAGAAAAAAATACCCATCGACGACGATGTACTGATATCAGAAAACATCAACAATGATCTAAGAAGAACAATGCATGCCATTGCAAGAGAGATTTGGATGAAAAATCAATCATCAGGTTGAGTATCTCTAGGATATTTTTCTAGCGAATTAAAGAATTCTTACTATTACCATTACCTAACCACATTGGGTTGAACTTTATTGTTAAACTATCCCAAAAATAGAAGGACGAAGATCCACTGGGACATTCGCATTTTCGTCTTCTGTTAAGGTAAATTTTATCTTATAGAAAAGGCTTCTTGAATATTATTTTTAGAAATAAATGGCTGGCTCCCCAGTCTTATGGGTATCGCTCCTGAATAGGTTTGAAAAACCCCAGGAGAGTTTTCTGGCGGATTAAGGAATTCTTAATATTACCCTTACCTAATCCCATTGACTAGAGCATTATTGTTTAATCATCATATATATATATATATATATATATATATATATATATATAAATGTTTTAGGATGATTTGGGTTTGTTGCTGGATACTATATTTTTGATCGTCAATTATGCGTCCGCACGTATTAAATTAGATTGTATCTGCACAGTGAAACTTTCTATAGAATTGGAAATTTATATAAAATCAGACGCCTATCCCGCCATTTTCTTATCTAGGAATGAGCTTCAGTCATCTGAATGAAGGGTCAAAGATACATTTATAGTTCAAAATTACCGGTAAGAAAAGAACTTTCTTTCTCATGTTTGTGAAAAGCGAAAATCGGAAGATACTTCATTCTGAAATAAGAGATGTTTTCCTGTTCTGTTTGTTCACCCAATTTCTCCGGCTCCGTAGAATTGAATTTAAATCTGTACATTTGACCGTTTCTGGTTTTTAGTAATTTGGATTATTAAGGATTTGATTGGATCCTCTCTATTTCAAAATGTCAACATATTTAACTTTTATCTAGCGATCTTTTTTATCCTTTATTTTTTAATATAATAGTGCAAGGGCGTAGTGAGATAATGAGAGAAATGAAGGGTTAAGTGAGAAAGAACACTGTGTGAGGCAATTCGGTTGACCTAACGGTAGGAGAGAAGAACGAATGTATAAGAGGTTTAAATATTCCGGGCATGTAAAATGAAAGGATGAATAAAACACTTTTGAAAAGCGTGTATATAGGAGGGAGTATGCTAATCTGCGAAGGGTTGGAAGAATATGCTAGAGATAGAATTTTTAGTTAAGTAAATAGCAGAGAAAGAAAGAATGCCAGACGATCACGTGCATGGTATATATAATTATCGGGAGTTTTCAATTGTGGATGACGGCGTGTGATTTTGGCCTTTGTCCATAAATGGTACAACAATAGAGAAAAAATTATACAGCTCACTATCGGACATAAAACTCACTGGTGTGGAATAAATATATGTACATAGGTCTATATTTGATGTAATATAAATGTGTGGGGTGTTAAGGCAACCCTTTTTAGCGTTGATCTTTGATATCCCATCTTGGGTTGGAATAAAGTTATCTCTTCTTGTTTTCCTGAAAACTTTTCACCACAAAAAAGCTGAGGTTAATACTGATTGAAAGCACAACTAACCCAATACCCAAATACTCAATTTATGCATTTTTTAGAGTTTAATTATTGTTTACATAAGAGGTTTTAAAATAAACATTTGTTTATTAATCAAAGTAAAGGTATTCTCAATTATAAATTATTCCATATTAACTTGTAGACAGGCATCTAAAAATGGCATTAAAGTTCATACATGACCTCCGATCCATGTTTTATGCAACACCTCTTTAGAGCAATATTTAATGCTTATATAGTTTGCGTATGTATTGATGTCCATTTATAATTCAATTTATAAATATTTCATGGCATTTGCATTACCTATAATCACTAAATATCTAATAAAATCCTAATAACCTAATAACCATGCCAATTTATTTTTAATTCTTGTGGTCCATAACCTTCATAGTTTATATTCTCAACTATCTATTTTCACTTTTTGGCCAGACTCTATTCATCTCTATGAGCAGAAAATTAAAGAATAATACTCATTTATAACGTTAAAATTAAAATAGGCGTATGAAATGTAATTAAATTTGTATGTAAACATTAAAATTACATATTCTTTTCTGAACTCATATGGATATTGGCGTAGGTAAATGCACATTATAGGCTCAAAGTAAAGCTAATGAGATAACGTACGAAACAAATCAATAACAATTTTGGGTGTAAATGATAAAGATGTAAGTTTCTGAGAATATTTTGATCTAAGTAAATCTCACTTAGCAGAAGCCAATTAAGATTAATCTACTTCAAATGGAAGAATCTGAGGATAGAACAGCTAGAATATGAATAAATGGGGCAAAAATAGATGAAAAAATAAATAGCTAATAAGGAATCTTAAAAATTTTGGATTCCGGCACAAAGGGAAGGCATGAAATAGACAATGTTGTTTTTTTGTGGTTTTCCTTAAATTTATCACCTATTTTCCATAATTTTACACAAATAACTTCTATTTCATAGCTTGTGCATGATCATATCAGGCAAAATCTATATAACGTACATTGTTTGGCAGATTGGTGAAAGAAGTGTAGGTCATTTTTACTCCACTCGCTTCCTTTATTCTAACTCTTTTAGTCTTTTTGACGAATGTTGCTAATCTTCAGCAGAGATTTCTAAAAGCATACGACTGAGACTAAAGATAACAAATAATCAGAGACTACAACCAAATTTTACTACAAAAAAAACTTATTCATACGTTTTTTAATTATTACTGTAATGATTAAGCAAACCATAGTCTTCATTATACTTAGCAATTGTTATTAATTACATAAGGAATGAGGATCGTATTTCTTTAATTTATAATTAATTTATCTGCTGTCTGTAAGTTACCCTCGCGATAAAACTTTTGGCCTTCGCCATATGAATATTTCTCCCCTTTTCTATTTCTCTTTGTATGCCTAAGGACCTAACTATATTATATTCATTGAAATAGTTTAAAATAGAGCGGGAAATTATAATACGCTCAACATTAGAATTCTGTCGATGATGATCGAATGAACCAATTTTTAACACAAAAGTAAACCGTCCCCAAATGAAAAAAGTAAAAAATATATTTCCAATTACCGATATCTAATAAAGGATTTTAGATTCGTTTCACATTTTTCTATCTTTAAGTTGATTAAATAGGTGAATGGATTCACCTCATTTCTTTAGAGAGCTCCAAAGTTCGTTTATTTCATGAATTTTAAGATGAAATATTTTTTCTTTCATCATTTGGAATTAATTGAATGGCATTAATTATCGAATCACGCTATTCTTGACCTATTATTGCTTTTCAATAAATTCAATTTCATTTAATTAGGAAGTAAGAGACAAAATTGAAACGAACGTATATATGTACTACACCCACATCTCTCTTTATTTAAATATATGGCGTTCTTTCGAATATCCGACTCCTTTGAGTTTTATTCTATAGTAGTTGTCATTGCCTCATAAGCCCCTCAGCATTTAGCGATGCTAAATTTTGGTGTATAAATTTTGTTGTGTCCACAGATGTTAAACCCTCGGAGGAAATTTTTGAGACGTTTCACAGAAAGTTAGTGATTTTCCTTTGTGAAGTAATATAAATAATTGAAGAGAAAACTAATTTATAGAAAACGTTTTAGACAAGAAACACACTCTGACTTCCTTTGACCCTATAGGATTTGTCACCAGTTTATCGTGGTTGTGAACACCCGTTGATGGGACACGATGTTAATATATCAGTAATGCGTTATAGGGATCAAGAGTTAATAGGGACACCAGTTTGGGAGGCACCTGTTATGGTGTGTTCGAAGTTAATGTGTCCGAACCTTATTGTCTTTTCGTGGTAGATGATTCAAGGACCTTCGATTTTAGGCGGCGGAAAACTTGGTAGACTTCGGAATACAGAGGAATTCGCCTGAGCGGGGCTTTAGATTTGGTAGTCTTAGTAATAGGATCGATATTGATTACCAGCAACAAGGAAATCCCAAACGGAGGAATCTCGTTCTCTATATTAAAGCGTAGATTTCGGGTAGCTTCTGGGTAAGAAAAATACGAAACGGGCGTGTAGTGTGTTCAATCGGGCCTGCCTACCTGACTCTTTCTGTCTTCTGTTTCTGACTCCTTCTGATCTAAATTTCTAACCTCTTTCTCCCCTTATGATCTTTTGCTTATTTCTTCCTTACCCGTGATGTCTGAGTGTGGGGGTATATATTTGTGTTGGAAAGAGTGGTCGTGGCCTATTATTATACTTTGATGTTGTTTCGATGGAGCCTATTGCACTCCTTGTTAATTAGTATACATGAAGATAGATATTTGTATTGCCTCAAATACTAGAGATGCGACTTTGAGTTTCGCAGTTCTTCCTTAGTAAAAAGAGTCCCCTGCTATCCTTTTTGACTCTGCACCTGCTGCTAAGCTTGTTTGAACAGCTGACCTTTTTTAGTGGCTATGGGAACCCCTTTTCCTTCGTTTGCTGCCATGTAAACGTCTCGAATTCATTCTTCTCGCCTCGAGCATAATATTATAATTTTAATAGACGAAACATATACATTATTATTTTACCGATTTTATATAACATTTAAACAAAGTTATTATTATTTATACAAACTGCTATGCATATTTAAGATTATTTGTATGTCCAAACTTATTTGCGTTCCTGTTACATTCCTTTTCAGGATTCACATGACACTTAATTGTGAGGCTTCATTGTTTACATTGTTTATTATTTACATGGAGGGAAGCTATACATTACTATTTTTACCAAGATGTTATATATAATGTACACAAAGATTTATTCTTATTTATAAAAACTGCTATACATATTTTAGATGAATTTCATTTGCATAATTATTTGCCTTCCTGTTACAAGCCTTTAGAGGATTCGCATGATACTCATTTGTGAGGCTTGATTGTTAAACCTTTTTTGTCTTACAATCCACTTTTTTCTATCTTTATAAAAATATCGTATTTATATTATTCCTTGATACAATGCAGTGCACTTTGCATGTGCCTGATTTTTTGCGTGTCTCTAACAAAACTTCATACGATTTACATGACACATATGTATGAGGCTTTATTGTTGATCCTAATTCAATTGCAATCGGCGCTACAACCCTTTGGAAGGTAAACACGTTTTTATTTTTAAGTCAAAAAACAAATATACATAAAATAGTATAGTGTTAACTTTTAGTATTTATGAGGGAAACATCCATTCGTTCAATTTTACAATGGAAGAGCGACGTGATTTGGGTTGACTAGGATTGGACATAAACAAATTTATCGTTTTTTTTGTTTTATAAAGATATGACTTTAATTTATATCATAAAAGTTTTTAACAACAACACCAATAAAATAGATTAAATGGGTAACGAGGAAAGAATGCAGATTATCATAGGATCATATTAACTACAATAGGACACATACAAATAGGAAGAAAATATTGTGTTATTATTTGAAGATAAATTTCATGAAAGTAGGTTGGAATTTCATATAGGTTGACTTTTGTATTTTTGGTTCATTTATCAATGTTACTTAGCCTACCTAAATGCTACAGGATTCATAATTACATTCATCAATAAAGGTATAATTTCGAAGACTTATGCCCTTAACAGAAATAAAGTGTTTGGACCCCTTTTAAAAAGACATGAGAAACTATAGGCTCTTTGCCCTTCACCACTCCGCTTCTACGGAACTTCTTCAGAGTGAGTGATTGGAATCCCAAAGGCATCATTCAGGGAGGAGGACGAACGATGGCGACTAGGTCGACTCTCAACTTCTATCTGCTGAAGCCGTAACCTATCCCAACGTCTCACCTTTAATAGATCGCACGACTGTCTTGAAGCAATGACCTTCTAGAATAATTTAGCCAATAAACCAGTCAAAGAGTATTTATGAGTTGGATTCGACTCACCCATTATAAACGAGTCATGCCAAATAGATAATAAATTACACATAAAAATTAAAGTTACAATAACTGGTAGACTCCGAAGCAGAATGTATCCGTTCTTGGAAATTGCGTATTGGATTTGACAATAATCATCGATGGTAGAAACCTTAGTGACAACTGGGCAGAATGGGTGACACCCGTTTGCTTCATGGCTATTTGGATAGGAGTGCCCCAGTAAGGGCTATTTGGATTATATCGATAAGGTACGTAACATAAGAGAGATTAGGCATGTTGAGTAATGAAGAGAGAAAGGGATGTATAGCAGTGTTTTGATTTTATATTTGAATGATATTGCGTGGAGCACTAGGTACTGCCGCTGATTTGACTATCAGCGTATCCACCCAATGGGCATTCACCTCATCACAACCTTTGCTGAATTAAAAACAAGAAAAGGAGTATTTTTCAAAAAGCTAACTGTCAGGGAGAGAGAGAGAGATTGGTGCTGACAAAGAGTCCTAAGGGGGTATCTCACGGAGGAACGGACCTTAAACCAGCATCTTTTGATAAACTTCTGGAGCGATAACGAAGAAAGACGAGTCAAAATCGAGCGCGGAACCCAACTCAGCGAGAGGGCACTAAGCCCTTGCCCGACGCGCCTTGAATCGGATTGGGACCCACTTCTGACGGCAAACAAAATCATTTCTAGCGTAGTCGTAACGGGTATCCCAAAAGTTACTTCACATTTAAAAATACTAATAACCCCCCAAAATAATTAAGTTATAAAAGTGCGTGATAAATAAAATGAAAGAGGAGATCTTGAATTTTTATTATTAAAATATAATATCCTTCAAATGTTCTCCATTATTGTTCAAACACAGGCGGATTATTTGCACCCTATTTTCTATGACATTTTCCAAAACATCAGGAGTGATTTTGTCGAGTTCTTAAGTGATGTTTTGTTTCAATTCTTGAAGATTATTAGGTTTATTTACGTTTACCTTTTCTGTAAGATATCCCCAAAGGAAAAAAGTATGAAGGGGTAAAATTAGGTGATCGTGGTTGTCAAGAAACTTCACCTAAACGTGAAATTAACCGACCAGAGAAGGCTGCTCTTAGGGTTGCCATGGTTTCTCTCGCTGTGTGTGGTGTCGCCCCATCTCGTTGAAACCATATATCGTGCATATCCAGTCAACTAGGATTTTCTCGAACATCATTGAAACGCATCTTAACAAAAGGATTGAAACTTTATCCATACAAAATTCAAATAACTCCACAATTAAATATGGCAGACCATCAAAAAAGAATAAACTTTGCACGCGCATTTTTGCGACTAACAAATCATTCGACTTTTACCTCGCACCTAATCATGTCCAATGAAGCCCATTTTCACATTTCTGGATACATTAATAAACAAAATTTGCACATTCTGGTATGCTGAAAATCACATGATAATTCACGAGCAGCCTCTTCATGCACAGAAGGTTACGGTCTGGTGCAGCATAACCAGTTCGAGAATCATTGGTCCCTACTTCTTCGAGGATGCTGACGGAAAAAACAGTGACAGTAACAGGGGACACTTACAGAGAAATGATACAAGATTATTTATTGCCAGAACTGGAAGATTTGGATATGTACGATATGTGGTTTCAACAAGATGAGGCGACACCACACACAGCAAGAGAAACCATGACAACCCTAAGAGCAGCCTTCCCTGGTCGGTTAATTTCACGTTTAGGTGACGTTTTTTTGACAACCACGATCACCTGATTTTACTCCTCCATATTTTTTTCCTTTAGGGAAACCTTAAAGAAAAGGTATACGTAAATAAACTTAATAATCTTTGTCGTAGAATTCCCCCCTTTTTGTTCTATTCGAAGAGTGCTAAGAGAGTCTAATATATATTGATATCTTAATATCTTAAAGAACAGAGCCGTTCCGACACACGTAAGGATATAAAAGAAACGCCCACTAATTCACAAAATAAACTTATATTTTCACTTTAACCATTAAATACACAACATCTAAACATTTACTACAGCAATACTCTGAATATTATCATAAACAAGAATTAATTAAATTAGTTTACCCACAAAAATTAGTTAATTTCTCTACACACAACAATAATATAAGAATTAGGCTTACGGACTCATCTGGAGTTTAAAGGGCCTCAGAAATGTTATTGACTCACGACGCGGGCCATCTTGCCAGATGTAGCTGGGCGAAATCACACGGTTGTTTTGGCGCGGGTGGCAGCTGGGGGGTCCACACGTTCTTCCGGGGGGAGGATGTCTTCAAGGACGAGAACAAATACGGTGCTTTATGCAACACCTAGGCAGTCGTGGTCTCTCTGGCGAGAGTGAGTCGAACTTGGTTCTTAAATCAAGTTAACTTGGAGTGCGGTGTGACCACTGAGTAACGAGCTCGAAGAGGAGCTTTCTCCTTCGTTACTTTTTCCTTATGGACGAGGACTGAACTCGGGGAGGGTCTTCTTCAAGGGCGAGGATCGATGAGACGGGGTTTCTCTGACGAGAATAAGTTACTTAAAGTTCGGTTTGGTAACCAAGGAACTAGCTCGAGGATAAGCTTCTTCTTAGTTCCAGTCTTCTTCAAGGGCGAGTATAACGGAGGGGGATTTCTCTGGCGAGAATAATTTGAACTTGGTTACTTACCAAGTTAACTTAGGAGTTCGGTGTGGCCACCGAGTAACGGGCTCAAGGAGGGAGCCTTTTCCTTCTTCTTTTCTTAATTCCTCAAGGACGAGGAATACCCCTGGTGTTTAAGGTGCACCAGGATATGAGGAGTCTCTTTGGCGAGAGTAAGTTGAACTTAACCAAGTTAACTTATCGTTTGGTTTGATAACCCGGGACTAGCTCGAGGATGAGCTTCTTCTTAGCCCCTTAAGGTAGGTAGCCCTACCTCTCTTGCAGGGTACTTCTTGGTCTGGCGATCCAAGTAAACTACCTCTCCAGTCTCGGTAGTTCGGTTTGATCCGAAGACTTCGTCACCTAGAGACTGACGTATACTACTACGATTTTCCTCAGTGTTCCTCATTTATACCTCATCACCCCACTGGGGGAGTGGTAAGGGAAGGGAGGGGCTTGAGGATGGCCCCAGGAGAGTTCTTTTGGCCAACGGTTTTTCCCACGAAGTCAAACATCGGCTCCTCGTTAGCCTTCGAGCTTGGGAGAAACACATCTCCAATTTCTTATTTGACGTGAAACTGGATCTCACTCGCCTGGGGGAGCTC
Source organism: Ceratothoa steindachneri (assembly GCA_963969495.1). Taxonomy (NCBI): domain Eukaryota; kingdom Metazoa; phylum Arthropoda; class Malacostraca; order Isopoda; family Cymothoidae; genus Ceratothoa; species Ceratothoa steindachneri. The sequence continues at coordinate 210,105,699 of OZ018318.1, forward strand.
TTTTATTTCGACCTTTAGGGTCTTTCATGGCACTGCGTTGTGCCACGCTGCAGTTACGCTTTTGACTCGCCGATGCCTGGGCCGGATGTCTTTGCGATAACCACCTTGGGACTGTACCAAGAGTGAACGGGGTGGGGGGGTAGAGTGACGATTTCCCTACAATCTTCAAGAGTTGAAACATACATCATTGAAGAACTCGACAAAATTTCTCCTGATGTTTTGGAAAATGTCATAAAAAATATGATGCAAAGAATCCGCCTTTGTTTTAACAATAATGGTGAACATTTAAAGGATATTATATTTAAATAATAAAAATCCAAGATCTCTTCTTTAATTTTATAGATCACCCACTTTTATAGCTTAATTAATTTTTGTGTTATTAATTTTTTAAAATGTAAAGTAACTTTTGGGCCACCCGTTATATAGTTCCCAAGGCGGGAACGAGCAAATTAGTATTCAACCAGAAGTCATGCACTGTTCACGCAGTATCCAATCAGTAATCAAGAGGATTCATTGGAACCAGCAAAATGACACAATTCATCACTTCACAAGCGACTCTCTGGTACTCTAGCGACTCGTAGGCAAGAAGCCACTTGTTCAGAACTACAGCAGTCAAGGACGTAATGACTCATTCTGGAATAACGCGCTTCGCTCCGTGCCCTGCAAGGATACTCCGTCGAACAACCACTCGAGCGCCCCCCATCCCCCACCTCGGAAAAACGCAAGCCTATTACTTTTTTCTCTATCATCGTTGAAGAGGTGTGACGCTTTCAGACAACTGAGCCTCACCTCATCATATACTCCCGTTTTCTTTCGTGTAAATATTGTGCAACTCATAGCTCGTGCCCAAGCATTCATCGTAAATTAATTTTATTTTGCTGACCGATTAGTTTTCCTATAGTGTATAAATTATTGTTAAATTCTGTTATTTTTTTGTATAATAGTAAAGATTATTTTTGTTTCTCTGGTTTAAATTCAAGAATCACATAAAAAGCCATTGATCTATTTTCTAAGTCGGCCAACGGTAAAAAACGCACTCGGATATTCCCTCTTTTGCCAATCATTGAAAACCTAGTACTTCCTGGTTCAATTATTCGTTCCGATGAATGGAAAGCATACGGAAACATACAACGGTTAGGATTTACGCATCCCACAGTAACTCCTTTTATACATTTTGTAGACCCTCAAACTGGAGTTCCTACACAAACAATAGAACTTTACTGAAAGAAGCAGAACACTGAAAGGTTGTAAAAGAGAATTTTTGGCAAGCTACCTGCACGAATTTATGTGGCGTGGGAGATTTACTGATCATTTTGAAAAATTGTGTGAGCATATGAGCTCCCAATACAATTAAAGTTAAATGTTTTTTTAAATTTACTTTTCAGATTTTTATATCACTTGATTTTTAAGCCCCCTTAATAAGTATATCCTTAAACTTTACTTTAGAATTAGAGCTGGTAAGATTCTTAATGATAAGCAATCTGAGGGTCAGTTTCTTCAGGAAAAACTATTTGGGGGGGGGAGAATATTCAGGATAGGCAATCAGGGGTCAGATTCTTCAGTAGAAACTTTTGGAGGTTAGATTCTTCAATTGATCCTAGGAGTGGATAAAATTCGTTATAAAGCGAGCATAAGCGTTCTTTGTAACACGCGCTTGACGTTTATTATACCATGTGCATAAACATTTCTTATGTCACCTATATTAACATTCTTTATCCAACTTCTATGAGCTTTTTTAATGCCACGTACGTAGTAATATTGTATATCCCACTTGCATAAACAGTAATTATACCTCGTGCATATAAATATCTCACACAACAAATATAAATATTCCTTATAACACATGACTAAACATTCCTTATACCATGTGCAGAAACACTCCTTATACACGCACAAAGACTTTCCTTATACCATGTGCATAAACATTCTTTATACCATGTGCATAAACATTCCTCATACCATATGCATAAATATTTTTTAGGCCACGTACGTAGTAATATTTCATATACCACACGCATAAACGTTGATTATATCACATGCATAAGCATTCCTTATACCACGTACTTAGTAACATTGTATATACCACATGCATAAACAGTACTTATACCAGGTGCATAAAAATACCTTATACAACAAGCATAAACATTCATTATACCACTTGTCGAAACATTCCATATACCACGCGCATAAACATTCCTTATTCAACGCATATTAACATTCGTCATAACACGTGTATAAACATTCTTTATGCCTCGTACATAAACATTCATTATAACACGCGCATAAACATTCCTTATAACACTTGGATAAATATTCTTTATTACTTGGTATAATCTTTTTTTATCCCAGGTTTGTAATCATTTCTTATACCATTTGCATAAACAGTGCTTATACGACGTGCATGAGCTTTCCTACATCACGAACATGAAAATTCCCTATACCACGTACATAAATATTCCTTAGCACACGTGAACAAACATGCCTTATACCACTTGTATAAATATTGCTTATACCACGGAAATATACTTTGCTTACACACTGTGCATAACCATTTCTTATAACATGTGCATAAGCATTCCATATGCTACGCGCATAAATACATTATGCCATGTACATAGAATACTTATACCAGTTGTATAAGCAGTGCTTATACCACGTGCATGAAAAACTGCCACAGGCTCTTAAATATTCATTATACCACGTACATGGACAATGCTTATACCACGTTTTCTTCAACACGGGGGTTGAGCACCAGCGTATACACCCAATGGGCGGCCAGCTCTGAAACTACTCAAAGTTTTGCCTTCCTTCTTTACTCAGATTTAAGCAAACAAATATTTATTTTATAATATGCGACCAAAATTGCACCGCGTCGTCAAAATGAGGCCTAACTAATGTCCACCGTTTTAGAATGACATCAACACTATTATTAACTACACTCCTCCCATTAAACACCAATATCCTATTAGCTCTCTTCCTAGCACTTGTGTACTGCTTTCTAGGCCGGAAATTTTGAAGTTAAGAGCGCAGGATAATGATAAAAGGGGCTTGGGTCTTCTAGAGAGTTTACACTTCCGGGCTTGAAAGCAGTTCATAAGTGCTAGGAAGAGAGCTGATAGTGTATTAGGTTTTATACACAGTAGAGTAGCAGGTATGGAATAAGTCCTGTTACACTTGATACGGCGTTCTCAATAAAGGCCACAATGATTATTTTGATGCAGGTAAACACGTTTTTATGGTTTCAATATATAAATATGGGTAGATTGCAATAATAATTGATGTGTCGTCCGTTGGTGGCAAGCACGCGCTTCAGGTGAAACCAGAATGGTGCGCAAAAGTCGCGAACAAAATCCTTCATCATGCTGGCCCACATGCATTCGACAGAGGACTTCAGTGCGTAGGTGTTGCTGTAGCTAACCTTACAGTCTTTTTCCTCTACATGCGCCCACACGCTGTAAAGTTGAGGGAATTGAGGTTGAGCAACTGTAGCGGCAAAAATTGCTTCAAACAGAAGTTCATTTTAGACTCCAATCAATTTTGCGCGGTGTTGACTCTGTGGGCCGATGCACCATCCTGCTGATAGACGTAGTCCGCATTTTTCTTGATCTCTTCTTCTCTCAGTGCAGGGCGTTCGTTGCCAAGATGTGCCTGTAATTGGCCGCGTTAAACCAGTAACCAGCCGCCATCCACACCCTTGTCATCTTCTCCCCAAAAGTTAGGAATAGAGCTAATAGGGTAATGGTATTTATTGAAAGGAGTTTATGTAATAGGAGTGCTGCTGTAATTTTGAAGCTGCAACTGGTACTATTAGGCTTCACATTGTCTTTCTGCTATCCATTATTAACCAGCTTCTCAAGTTATTTACATACTAGTGAAGTTAGTTTTACAGGCCTATATTTATTATTATCATTATTTGTTTCCCTTTTGAATATTGGAACTACATTAGCTCTTTTTTATTTATCTGATATCTCAGAAAATATAATAATCGCATAAACATCTCATAAGCAAGTGAAACCCCAAAACAATCATAAAATTAATATTACCAGGGTCCATAGCTTTTTACCATTATTACATTCCTAAATGCCCTAATATTTTTCATATTGAGATTAATACTCGCTAAAACATTTTCTTTTGCCATATGAATATTACTATTAAAACTTACCTGATCTTCTCTTGTAAAGGCTGATATTAAATGCTCATTGAGCACATCAACCATTGCCTCATCGTTTTCTTTAATGTTCTTTAACAATTTAAAACTCCATATTCTCTCCTAATTTATCTTATTACTTATTTTACAATAACTTAAAAAAACTTTCTTTGATCCTTATTCCTATAATTGGCTAACCAAATTTCGATAGCCTTTTACTGCTTTGATCATCTTGTTTAACTCATTCATATCTATTCTATAGCTGTCTAGGTTACGCACGGTATTTTTTTCTAATATTTTTTGAAAGCACATCTATTTTATGATGAGGTTTGCTAAATGGGGATTAGGTATTTTGTAGTGGTTTAGTCTCCAAACTGTGTTCCACAGTTCTGCTTAACATTAACGCATCGCTGTTAGAGTATTCGGGTAATGGGCGCTGACATTGGGCTGACTCATATTGTGGCGAAATAGTGCTCTTGCCTTGGTTTTAGTGAAGTAGGCTCGGTAAGAGGATCGAATGGATTCTTTTGGGGAAAAGTACTTACAGAAAGCGGATTTAAAACTCTTTATTAGGCGGAGTACTCGGTAGGCTTAGGCAGAAAGAATTTGAGGGAATTTGTGTTAGTATTTGTGGCAGTCCTAATAACGTATAAGCCTATTATATGATTAGCTTTTCGAATTATAGCACCGTCTGCTCCCACCGACTCTCTTGGTGTCCCTGACTCTCTGACTGAATGAATGATTAATAATAATAAGAATGTTTCAACCCATCTATTTATACCACCGTCAAAAAAAGAGTTCGTGACTTCTCTTCCCTTAATCTGAATGTAAAGCAGAGCCTATCGTTTCGTGCGTTCTTTGTTAAGATTGCTGGGCGAAGTCAATGAGTGAGTGCGAATTCAGTTTGGACACGTGTGTAGTAAGAGTGTATTTAAATTTGGGCACCTGATCGTAGCTTTATCAAACCTGCATTCATATCAAGGTTGATTCCGCCGTTTCACAGGCTAACCTAAAATCGGGCTGGTAATATCAAATCACGCCCAATATTTGCCCAGCTGCCTGTGTTATGTGTTTTCAGACCTTTTAGCTCACATCTGATTCCTCATGTATGTATTTTTGTACATTCGCGTAATAACTCCAATGATTTTTCCTTATTCCTTACAATATTCTCTGTTTTTTCCTTAATAAATATTTAATTGCCGTTTAATATTATTTACAATTACTTGTTTTCCCTTACATTAATTCATTGTTACAGTTTGGTATATCAATTCAAAGTTTGATTTATGTGCTTGGTACCAGCCTTTAAAGGATTCACATGATACTCATTTGTGAGGCTTCAATGTAGAACCTATGATGCCTTGCAATGGACTTTGGATTAATATTTACATGGACAAAAGCTTCACATTTTTTTTTTACAAAGATGTTATATATTATTTACACCAAGAGATATGCTTATTTTTTGAGGCTGCTATACACTTTTAGATTATTTATATATGCATAATTATTTGCTTGCCCATCTGAATGATCAAAAGGAATTATATGACACTCATTTGTGAGGCTTCATTGTTGATCCTAATCGACCTTGCATGGCCACTACAGAACTCTCTCCCAAGAAACGGAGTTTTACCATATTATAACGAACTCGTGCTTTACAAATTATTATATCTTCTGAATGAAATAGTAAGTCTTACAATATTTTACATTATGGAAATGAGTGGTATTTTTTTGTTTTACGCATATCTTTACGCTGAATTTGGATCCTTCAAATTCTCGGAGACATACAATACTTTATTTTTATATCCATAATTGGGCACGGCAGTTAGCTGCTTTAGGAGCATTTGCAGGTGGGAACCTCAGCTCTTTAATGCCAAAAAACATTCGTGCGCGTGTGTTTGCTTGCCACAACTTTATTATTGTTAAATTTTAAAGACTTGTCCACGAACACCACCAAAATAAATCTACTTTCTTATTTCATATTGTTATGCTTGGTTCTAAACATGAATTTTCAAGTAGCAGGAATCCTGCGAGTATTAGTTTAAACCATATAATGCCAATTGCGTTAACATTTGGGCGTTAGGATGTCCGAGCTACATATCTTAATCTGCGAACAAAACCTTTCTCTTTTTTTTCTTTTTTTTTTATATACATTAAATGGTGTCCGCTCGAGGATACTTTTCTTTTAACCAGACGGAACTAAGAATACGGGGTTAATTCTATATTACTATCTACAAGGACTTTTTACACTAAATATAGATTTAACTTTAAATTACTAATTTGATAGACTATGTATATATACCTAATCCTAGGTTATTTTAATTAAAAATTGTAAGGAATTTATATATTTGCTTCTCGCTATTAAAATTAATGTTATTCTTCCCACTATAGGCGACTTGATTCTTTTTATTGTCATTTTTAATACTTTTAAACTGATTAAGCACTGCATTTACGTTGTTAGATTGGTCTGCCCTCGAACCTTTATACATATTACTGGTATACGAAACAATTATACTCTTGTTATTATTAATTTAAAAATTAACTTTACCCAAACATATGGTGTGCGTTCGTCCGTTGGTTTCATCTTGATCCAACGTTGTCCATTTGAACTGTGGTGATGGGCGCTGTGTTGATATGTGGAGATTGGACAAACTTTTGCCAGGTTAAGTCTCCCCCTACGTTCACCGTAGCTCTTCCAGGTTGCCTGCAGGGGTCCAGTGTGTAGAAAACAGATGAGCTTCTTACCATTCTCACGCTCGCTTTTTTGCAAGGGGATGTCGACGGTGATGGATTTCGCTAGGACTACGTTTTCTTGAGCTGAGAGTAGGCTTGGGGTTAGCAGATTTTGCACCTTCTAAGCGCTTGTTGTTCGTTGTGTAAGTCTTTGTTCTTCTCAATACCTATTCTTGTTTGAGAGAAAGGTTCACCAGATATGGTAGCTAGCCACCAGTTTATAAAGGAGAGTTTATAGGTTACCAATTTATGGTAAGATGCCGATTGGTTACTTGTTTACGCAAGGTGGTCACCATTTTTGTGGTGACGATAGGTTACTAAAGTGTGAGTGTTGGAAAAAGGCGGTTAAAGTCTTACCGTCAAGTTTGTTCTGACACCAAATGAATTTAACTGATAATCAGGTGGTAGGCTGGATTGAAGAATCGACTTAGGTATCCCTTGTTAGAAGAAAGGAGTCGGAAGAAAATGATGCGTTTTATAGGGTTGAAGTGCCGTCTAGGACTACCTCAGTTTGGGCAAGCGAAATTGTCGAGACTTGGCAATCAGTAGAAAGTTTCAGTGTTCCTGTTCGTCTCCTTCTGCGTCAGAGTGTTGGGCTATAAACGGATTCATCTAGGACGAGGAACGGACTCATGACGGGAATAATAATAAAGCTCCCAATTAACAAGTCAGAAACGAGCATCAAGTACTAGGACAATAGTGTTTTTCTGTCTATATATACTACCGTACATTAAAGTGGAGTCACCTGTCTTCCCTTAATCTAAACGCGAGACAGAGCATATCGGGTCAAAGTGTGCTTGTGCGTTCTTTGTTAAGACTGCTGGGCGGAGTCAAAGGGTGTGTGCGTGTTTAGTGTGTATACGTGTATATTAAGATTGTCAATTCGCTCAGCTACCTGCATTATCTGTTTCCAGAACTTTTAGCTCATTCCTGTTTTCTCATGTATATATGTTTGTACATCCATGTGGGAACTGCAATGATTTCACTATCATCCTTAAAATATTCTCTATTTTTTTCTTAGTAAATATTAAAATTCGGTTTAACATTGTTTAAAAATATTTATTTTCCCCTACATGATGGTATATTAATTTAATGTTAAATTTATGCGCCTGTTAAAAGCCTTCATAGGATTCACACGATACACATTTATGAGGCTTCATTGTTGAATTTATTCCGCTTTTCAATGCTCTTTTGCTTGTAGTTGTGAGGGCCGAAAGCTATACATTATTTTTTTACCAAAATACGATATATTATTTACAAAACGAGTTATTATTTATAATGGAGACTGCTATATAATATTAGATTATTTGTATGCGCATAATTATCTGCATGCCCATCTAAAGGCTTCATAGGATTTATATTTTCTCTATTATAACCTTATCTATCTTCCAGGTCTATTTCTGTGTCTACAAAATGTTATTATCCTAACTTCACGATATTTACCTATTTAATATCTACCCATAGATACTTTACCATTTGCCTATCTACTATTGCATAATTTTGATTGGATAGCTAATTTTTAGGGGGTTCAGTCAGAGGTGGCTGTTGAACATTTTCATCCCAGGCTTCAATGATTGAGGAGTTGACCAGTCTCTCTTGATATAGTGGAGACCTCTTCCACGGCTGTCTCATTCACACTGAAAGCAGAAGTACTTGTTGTATGTCTTGCAAGCCCATCAACAAGAGCAACAACCATTATGACACCATACATGTGCCATTGATGTTCATCTTATTTTATGCATTACAACATATGCTTTATATTCTTATAGTTTTTTTCAAATTAGTGCATAGCTCACAGGAACTGAGGGTTCACTATTGCCGTTGTGCAGCAAGACACCTTTTAGATTCGTTTTTGATGAATCAATGAATAGCCTCCAGTGTCTTGGTTCGTATTCGTTGCCCAATGCGTCCATCAGACAATTAATATTTTTGCAGGACAATAAATCACCTTCCATTACGAAGAAACCGTTAAACTGCTGAAGACTATAAGTTCAAGAATTTCTAGGATGCCCCTTTACAGAATATGCTGAGATTCCTTCTCCTCCGAACCTCTAAAAATGTATAAAAATAAGGTTTTAATTAATTTGAGTTAGATGTAACTTGTAATTTAACAAAACACTAACTTTCATCTATAAGTAAAAAGTAATTTTAAAACAATCATTAAGTTTTAATATTTATGACTAATATTTTTTATCATAAAGAAAAGTTTTGGAATCAAAACTGGAAAAGAAATCTTTTAACTTGATTGCCAATCTCAAGCCGTCACAGGCAGATGGAATTTATATTTGGAGGACGCTTTGAACGAAATGGCAGAGAATAAGGAGTATTATTACTATTAATACTTTTGGTATGTTAAAAGCAATGCCAGACTCGTGGCAGAAATTAGGTAAATATAGGTTTCTATATAAAGTAGTGTTGATAAGTTTCTTTGTAAAGTATTGAAGAGATTCAGCAGTTAAAAACATTACCGCTTTTAAAACTTCTTTCTAGTCCTTCTAAAATATAGCTAACTTAATATTCATTTATTCGACTATATACATACTATTCCTTTACATTAAAGAACTTAGTGCACGTTTTATTACAGCATTCCATTAAAAACCTTACTACACCTATTATTTCTATACAAATTAGTGAATTTAATATTATTATAGTTTCTTTAGAAAATAAGTATCATATATTATAATAATAAGAACATTATTTTTGCTTTATATTCCATTATTAAACTCTTAATCTTTTTACTCCTCGTGTAAAAGTCACAAACGCCAGGGCGTTTTATAGAGGCATCCAAGATTCCAATGTCATAGATAGCCAATTATTGGATATTTTCGTCTCGATCACTTCTGTTGGTTATTTGTGTCTAGACTTTTTTTATATAAAACAAAAATAAATATATATTTTATCGCAATCCCAATATTATTTTCCACAATATTTTTCGCTTAGATTTACCTAACGTTCTAGCGAATATTTGAATTGAAAAAGACATAATAAATATTAAACATAGAAGATTCCTTGGTTGGTAAATTTACATAGGGTTATCAGTGGGTGGATGGTTCCTAGTTAGGGTAGAAATTTCAAAAGAGGTTTCGAGGTGGGGGTGCAAGTTACAGTTGCCCCAAATAGTCAAGTCAAACTTTACGCTGAATATCATTCATAGAGTGACAATTTAATAATATTATTTGAAGAGAGACGGAGTGGTAGGAGTATATTTAGTTATATACAAGCTAAATAAAACCTTTCTCAATAAATAAATTCAATTTAATGGATTTTTTACGTTATTGGATTGCCAAATTTCACGAAATTTGGCCTTTTCTCCGTATAATTTATATTTGTTATTTAATTATTAATTTTGATTGTTTAAAATTATATATACATTGTTAATTGGTTGATTGATTTTTATAGATATAATTTGTTTTCCAAACTAATATGTGAGGAAATTTATTTTTAGTTGGTGACACAGTCCAGCAAGGCAAAACATAATGGTATTGTAGTTAACTTAGATTTCTACGAAACATTTTGAATAGTGTGACAACACTAATTGACGCACATCTACATAGGTGATGAGTAATTACGTAGCTCCCCCAGTACACCGTTAGGGAATATTTTGAGAGCGGGGGATGCAAATTATCTACACGAGTGTTGTTTTTATTCAATCGAGCAAAGATTGAACATTTTAATGGGTTTTAACTGTTTAATACTGATTCACGTGAGATTTATCTTGCTACATGTTACCCTCTATATTCTAAATGCTAATTCTCTAAGCTACAAACTCTACATGAATTACAGAAGGGAATATTGTTTGACTAAATCTGTTAAAAGCGTCACTTTCCATCAAAGGCAAAGTTTCCCAAATTTAGCTAAAACCTTTCATCGCTCATTTTTGAAAAACCTTCCATCCCTCACCTCTTAAAATCCTTCCCACCCTCATTTAGCAAAAAACTAGCAACCAGCGCGCTCCGTGCGCAGATTGCCAAAGAATATCGACTAAGTAAAAGATTAAGCCTTATTTCCTACTACAAATTTCTCAAATCTTAACAAGTACACAATAAATCCTCGTTATTTAAATGTTTATAAAATTCCTCATAAAAAAAGGATATTCATTGTCATTTAAAACAAAACAAACGATGGTTTACGTTTAAATCATGCAAGTGAGCTTCCATTTAGCTCTCATCTTCATTTTTGGTAAGAAAACCACCACCCCAAATTATTACGCTATATCACTTACCTTCCCTCAATTTACATTACACGTTTACATTGCATGTTTACACTCATCTTGTTTATGCGGATAAGGAAGGTGAACGTATTTTCCTATCTCTTTGATAGCTTTCGCACATTTGCATGTCATGTGTGAAAGCAATGCAGAAAAAATTCGTGGAAATTAAGAGGAGGATTTTTCGCCACAATTTGCCCCCAAAGGTTGTAAAAATGAAATAATATTTCGGTGAAATTTTTATATAAGAACAAAAAAATATCGTTCTAGCGTAAACCAATGTAGGCGTTCACTTACTTGTGGAGTTTATAGCTAAATATTGAAGATAGTTTTAGTTTAATGGAAACATTTAATCAAGAAGTCGCAATAACTTGAAAAGGTTTCGAAGTTCTCTTTTGGCCGGAGAAATAGTTTAATACCGCTTAAAATAACCTTATCCTCTAAGATTTTCTTTGATAGACTGATTAAAATAAGTTTAAATTTGATCCGATTCATAGTGATAAGATTGCATCCTAACCTATAATCAAACTGTTACTGTACTATAATAATAATAGTAATAATAATAATGATGGTGATAAAAGTCATAATGATAATAATGGTAATAAGAATAATAATAAGGGTAATGGTAATAATAATAATAAATGATGATGGTAATTATAATGATAATAGAAATTTTAATAGTGATGATGATAATAGAAAAAATGGAAAGATTAATAATAATCATATTAAAAATAATAATGATAATAATAATTTTAAACTTAGCGAAGCGCAAGCTCCCACCATAGGGTGGAGTAGCGAAGTCATTGTCTGGTATAATAATAATAATAATAATAATAATCCTTGACCTCAACCATGGCAAGGACACAATAACATCTAATTCTATTAACATCAAGAGTGACATATACATAGGAGACTCACTATCGCCCCACTATTTTGCTTTGCACTAACCCCACTTAGCATGCTCCTAAACAGGACTCGTCATGGGTATAACAACGCACAAGGCAAGATGAGTCACCTTTCCTTTTGCACGACCTGAAGACATATGTAAAAAATGATGAGGAACAGCCCTAGCTGCTGAAAATATTTAAAGCCTTCACGGATTTCATTGGAATGCACTTCGGACTGGACAAGTGCGCCAAGGCCACTTTCAAGAAGGGCTACCTAACTAACTCTTAAACATCACACTTATTGCTGATAAAATCATCTGTAACCTCTAACAAGAGCGTACCTATAAATATATTGGTGTCAATGAGGGTGACGAAGTAGAACACAACAACATGTAAGAACAGATAAGAAAGAAGTACTATCGTAGAGTTCAGATTGTCCTTAAATCAGAACTGAACTCTGCAAACAAGCTGGAAGCCATTAACACCTTAGCAGTTTCAGTAGTTACATATAGCTTCAACAGCATCTATATGAAGATGCAAGAGCTGACCAAACTAGCCACAAAAACCCGTAAGCTCCTTACAATGCATCGAATGCATCACTAAAAATATGATGTAGATAGCATGTACCTGCAAAGAAGGGAAGAAGGTAGAGGACTCATCTAAATTGAGCTTTATTACAAAACGACTACGATCGGACTTGTAAAGTACCTCCAGGAAGCATAGGACAATCTGCTCTATTTTGTCAGGGACCATGACAAACACAAACGCCTGTACTCAATTAACAAACAGGCAATTAATTTCACTCAGGAGCTTCAGATGCCTTCTGATCCCCAGGCCGAAGACGAAGCAAACACCAACTATGCCCGTCCAACCAAAGCCAAAGCCGAACATTATGGACAGCAACAACTTAAATCCAGATGAGAAACCAAGAACATCCACGGCAAATACCCGTAACGAAATCACCAACCTAATCTAGACCAGAAAGAGAGATACAAATGGCTAAGAGCTACAGGACTGATGGCAGAAACAGAGGGCTTTATCATAGAAGTCTAGGACCAAAGTCTCCTTTCACGATGGCACCAACACAATATTGTGAAAAAGAGGGATGTTGACTCTAAATGCAGAATGCGTGGAAGGTTTGATGCTACCATAGACCACCTCGTATCAGGCTGCCCTGAATTGGCTAAAGCCGAATATATCCACAGCCACAATAAAGCAGCCGCTTACATCCACTGGAACATCTGCAAAGAGCATGACATACAGATCTCTGGCAAGTGGTATGAACATGAGCCCAAGGCAGTTGTTGAAAACCTCAATGTCATCATCATCTTGGACATGCTTATCCCCACAGACATTACTATAGCAGACAATAGACGTGATATAGTACTGAAAGACAAGTAGGACAAGACCTGCCCTCTCATAGACATGTCCATACCCCTTGACATCAACACCTCAGTCAAGACTAACGAAAAGCTCAAAAAGTATAGAGTATAAATTGAAGTTAAACGTTTGTGTGGCTCCAAACACAAAAATTCTTGTCTTTTTAGGAGCCCTTGTAACTATCAATAAGGGTTAAAAAAATACTTGGACCAAATACCTCGCATCATCAAAGAGTATGAACTCCAGAAAAGCATTCTCCTCTCCACTGCACATCTCTTCAGGAAGGCCTTGTCCATGAAATAATCATGGAATATCTAAGCATCCTTAGGTCCATGGTTTGGACCTGGTTGTCTAGATAATTTATACTTGTAAATTAAAGGAATAATAATAATAATGTATAGAATAATAATACTAATTAAAAGGCTACTAGATAGTCATTAAATAAGAGCTCAGAAATTTACACAAATGTACATCACCATCCGATATTAAAGCTGCAGTATCTGACACAGGCATTCGATTTTTCCAACACTTTTATTGCTAACACAGACTCCCTGCTTCAGTTCCTCCTTATGGCATCGACAAGTAATCTTCCTTCTTAAGTAGCAAATTTCTTTAATAGCGACGACTAATTTTCTGTCGTTTCAATATTTTGGGGGTAAAAGACATATTTTCAGGTAAACACTTTCTGGCTCCACCTTTAATCACCTTGAATTATGTATATACTATTAGTTAATACTAAGGTAGGAGTATCCTCTATCTTCAAAATGTATTCACATTGGCTTAGTTTTAAAAAAGATTTCGCTACCATTAGCATTCTGATAAAGATAACCATTAGCTAAATTGTAAAATCTAAAAACTTATTAACTAAATCATATATAACTGGACCATTATTATAAAAACCCTCCTACTATGTATGATATTTTATGTAACCACACGCATTTGAAATGATCATATGAAAAATAATAAAAATTCTTGTGAAAGAGAAGCGAGGCTCAGACATAAATCCATGACCTTAAAATTGTCTCAATACGTCCTTCTTTGCTGTGTAATTCGACATGAGCGATTTACATCTTGAAGCGACTGGTCCTCGCCTCGTTTATCGAGCAATGTGCTTTCTTATCTCGTAACAAACGACGGTGCCAGGTGTAAAGTGTATAATCTTCCTCACCAGTCGCATCAGTGACGTTCAGAGCATTGTGCCTTCTCCATTCGTAAGAAATGATGTTACCAGCAGTAACCTGGCGTAATCTTCCTCATTAGTCGTATCAGACGTTTTTTTTAGCCTTAAACCGGCGTATCCTTCCATAACAGTTGTAACACTGGCAACCTTGAATTTTTAGGTCTCGACCTACAACGCTCCTCTTCGTTCCTTGCATCTTCTCTGAACTTCTTGTCATTTTGAGGGAGCCCCGTGGTGGTTGCGCCTACAGTTACTTTCGACAGAAAAGAAGAATAATATTTGAGAAAAGGACGAGACAAATCATTCTCCTTAGTCGCCTAACAATACTCTTTGTCATTTTTTTCAGCTCCTGATCCAATTTTCTTTAGTATAAAGCTCCACCTTTTCAACATAAATCTTCAAGAACTACACTACTGCCAAACCTTCTACAAGTCTGCTATAATTATGACCTTCTCCAACATTTTAAAGAACTACACTGCTCTCAAACCACTCTACATGTGTAACATTTTCACGACCTTCCATGTTTTCATAAAGGTAAAGTTAAAAATATAAATTCTTTTTTAGTCAAAACTAAACGAACATTTCCTTAAAGTTAAAATAATAGTAATAAAATCCACTTCTCAAAGCAGAACACCAGCAATATATTGAATATAAATTATATAAAGTAAATTTGAGTGAGATTATAAATTAAAAAAATCGATTCAAAGCAAATTTGTATCCAAAAGTGAATAGGGAAACGAAAGACACATTTTAATATCAATCAATCATTTCCTGTGGCACCCACGGGTATGCATATGGCTTCAATGAATTCACGCCTCCACGCTCGATCTCCTGCTAGCCGCCTCATAGTCCTTATCATAGTCTCCCTAGGCCTACCTCTACCTCTTCTACCAGTGACCACCAACCTGGTTTATCCCGAACTATACCCTGCTTTCTATAGACATGACCTAACTATTTTCAACGGGAAAATCTAACAAACTCATTGACCGGTTGCACCCTGGTTATTTCTCTGATTCTGGTATTTGACACTCGATCCCACCATTTAACTTCCAATATTCGTCGCAGAGCCTTATTTTAAAATGCCAATAGTTATTTATCTGTATAAACTTTAAATATAAAAGTGTAAATTTAATTAAATAACATTTTTTTTAGAAAAACTTTAAAATTGGGTGTTTTATCTGATTTCATTTTATTTTTCAATTAATATTTAGTTTGGAAGTGATCCTCCCAGTTCGGTTAAATACCAACCTATAAATGAAGGTATCGATTTCTTATGTTTTCTATTATCTCCTTCTCCAACAGAGCCATATTCTCCCACTGTCATATAAGCCATTAAGACGAAAAAGAAAAAACATCTCCCTATTAGAGCAATAGGAGAGACATTTAGTTGGATACCGTAACTTGCATCCCATAAAGCTCCAAGTCAGACATGTTAGTGGTCTGCCTTCTCACAACCCTTTTTAAGCAAGCTTGCCTAATTTTAACTCCAGTCACAGACTTGGAATGCAAGGTTTATAGGTCCATGCCGTAACCAATGTAGTTTTACCTGTCTGTATGTATATCCTAAAGAAAATGTAACCTGGGGTTCCATGGAAAAAGTTTGTTTTCCTGTTAGGCTATAAGCCTGTTACTCTTACCAAATCTAAGCAATTGGCCATGCCTTTGAAATAAAGTTAGATGGCAACCATAACTGTAAGATTAATCGTATTACCGATTTTACCAATTTAACCCTTTTCGATTTAAAGTCTAGAGATCGGGACTGTCTCCAACACTCCCCTCAGAATTTTTATGAGCTCCAGAACCCTCACGTTTTAGAAGCACTCTTTGATCATTTAAATAAAGACAAGGATGGAATTTCTGATTCTGACAAACATTAGAACGCACCAGTATAGTTAGTTTCCTTGGAAATTAAAAGAGAAGTGGTGCAAAAGCCTATTTACATACTTCCCTATCGCACTCCCCATTCTCAATTAAAGATTGTAGAAGGACATGTTTAAGAGATGCTTGAGCGTGGAGTCATACAACCCTCGATCAGCTCTTGGTAAGCTCCTATGATTTTACTATCAAAGAAAAACGTGGACACACGTCCTTGCATAGACTGTCATTGATGAACTATACTGTTGTTGTATCAGACGACCTTCCCTGCATCATGCAATCTCCAGTCGTAACAGATGAATTTACTAGGGGTAAAGTGGCGTAATCTTGCTGACCAGTCCTATAAAACGGCGTTCCGAGCATTGTTACTACTCCAGTCGTAACAGACGACTTTACCAGCCGTAGAGTGGCGTAATCTTCCTCACCAGTCTCCTCGGACAACGTTCAGAGCCGTAAACTGGCATAAACTTTCATATTCGGTATAATAATAGTACAGGAGAGAAAATGGGATTAAAAAGAACAGATTATTTAATTGAAGAACAAACCCGAAAAGAAACTATATCGAAAGAATAAACAAAAATAAAACACTATTTACGTTCTGAAAAAGCTTATCAGAAACCATATAAATTTTCTCTGTGCTTTCATTTGTTTTCCCAAAGTTTTCAATTAATATAAATAAGTCAAAGTACTTGGAATATACCCTTCTTTAATTACATACTCAAACAAAAAGGCTGGAACATAATCTTATAAAAGTGCGCAACTTCGTTATTAGAAATACTTAACGTTGGACTTAATCATGAAACTATACGAATAGCAATCAACGCCTCTAACAACTTTGATAAGACTAATGAAATCACAGAAGCCCACATCATAGGAAATTTCAAATAGGATTCTGAAGCTCATTTAAAAGAGATGGTAGTAACCACAACTTTAAAGCATAGCCAGATTGAAACTCATGCCGATTCATGTTCCAAACTCCCTCAAAACCAGTTTAAAAAGAAAAGATCTGCGAGAGTAAGATCTCTAGGCAGGCAGGGTTCATCTTAGTCAAAAAACGTATAAGATGTCTAATATGGCTGATGACATTAGGTATATTTAAAATATTTTTTTAAATGTAAACGGCTGTGATAGAAAGGAGAAACGTTTAAACAACATAATCAAGAACTACATCACGATGTCGTCTTGATCCTCGAGCACGGAATGAGGAAGAGTAGGTTTATATAAAAATCTACTCTAATAATTTAAGATTTCATCGCCCGCTGCAAAGAGTCTTGTTACACAACCGCCGCTAATTGAGTTGTTAATGCATTAAGCCTAATTATTAACCAGATGTAGTACCAATGGAAGGCTCAGAATTACTACATGTTTCATAAAAAAATCTTCAATAACTCCGACGTTATAAAAACGAACCATATTTTCCAATAATCAACCCGGGCCCTTATACACTATTAGATCAGATTAGTTGGATTAAAACACTTAGTAGCCTAATAACAAAAGTCACGGAAGCAGAAACTCTAGCTATCCCCAGGATAGAGTAGAAACGCTTCCTGCACCGTGATGAGACACAAACAATAAAGATAGAATCGACTGTTTTAAAGCTCTTATTACAGAAAAAAATGACCATAGAAACAGAGTAAACGGATATAGTGAGGTGTGATATATAGGGATGAAATTTTGACAAATAATCAGACAGAAGGCAAAGAAAACCTGGGAAAACATAGTGAGTAATATTACCATTGAAAAAGCCTAAATAATTCTGGAGTCAGTCAGATAAAAAAGTATAAGAAGCTCTCTCTCTAACAATGACATTTCCATCAATTTTAATTGCCAAAATATTAGGGACTTAGTGGAAATTGAACACCATTTCAATGATCATTTGCAAAAAATGCTTAGAAGAAGCGAATAAACAAAGAGGAATGTGATGCAGATTACGAAGCAGAAATAATAATAATAAAAAATCAGATTGGTCCGGAACTTAAACTATACCAATATGTGAAATGGGGACGAAAGACACTAGAGAAAGGGAGAGATTTTATGTATGGGAATTATGTGGCCGCCTCAAAACTTCAAACAAAAGTTGCCAAGCATTACTGGAATTAAAAAATGGCCCTCGGAAACGCCTACCAAAAAATCAACGAGGCAATTAAATAGCTCTTCTATGCCAGGCCTAATGTGCGATAGTTCCCAAGGGCAAAAATGATATTCTTACTAAAGCCTGGAAAACCACAATCGGAAATAAATAGGTTTTATCCCATTTCTCTCCTAGAGTTTAGGGTAAAATTACTTGAAATGCTATTAAATAAAAGTCGGCGACATTTTCTAGAAAGCAAGGAGCTCCATGAGCTCCAGAACCCTCACGTTTTGGAAGCACTCTTTGATCATTTAAATAAAGACAAGGATGGAATTGCTGATTCTGAGAATCATTAGAACGCACCAGTATAGTTAGTTTCCTTGGAAATTAAAAGAGAAGTGGTGCAAAGCCTATTTACATACCTCCCTATCGCACTCCCCATTCTCAATTAAAGATTGTAGAAGGACATGTTTAAGAGATGCTTGAGCGTGGAGTCATACAACCCTCGATCAGCTCTTGGTGAGCTCCTATGATTTTACTATCAAAGAAAAATGTGGACACACGTCCTTGCATAGACTGTCATTAATGAAATATACTGTTGTTGAATTTCTATTCAATTACTGTCCTTGATCGTTTCCCACTCCCAAATCATTTGCGAAAAATGTAGATATTTTTGACTGTATAGGGCCGCTTATTATATGTTCGGCGTATGCAGGCCTTGTTTTGGTTACAAGGCGATCCTATAAGGGTTTGATAGAGTGGCTTACTTACAGGTTTCTTGACGTACGGTACGAGGTGTATTAACCATCAAGGCTTGTAAGTAAAAGCCTCCTTTGTCAAGGAATTAACCATTTCCAAAGGGAAAATCTAACAAACACATCGACTGGTTGCAAATAGCAGAATCAGAGAAATAACCGGGGTGCAACCGGTCGATGAGTTTGTTACATTTTCCCGTTGGAAATAATTAGGTCATGTTTATAGAAAGCAGGGTATAATTCAGGATAGGGCAGGGTTGGTGGCCCGGAATATGTTAAATCGAGTTATAATGGCAAGAGCAAAAATAATGGAGATTCACAGAGTGGTGAATTAGGAGTCTAATAATTGATCAATGAATAACTAAATGAATCAATCAATAACACTAGTCAACAATGATTTTGATACATAGGTATTAGCTTGTGATTTATATTAAATTGAGTATGCTGATTCAGAATATGTAATCAGAATTCTTCTAGCACTTAAGATTCTTGAGTTACACACATATTCTTTAGTTATACATATAGACATTGTTGCTTCGGCTACCGTAGTGGGAGGATGTGTCGTGTGTGTTTTGTTCCTGCGTTACACTCATTCTTTATCACGTTATCAAATTTAGCCATTATAGTAGTGGTGTTGAAACGGTATTTACATACAGTGATTAATATAATCTTTCATTCAGATTAGTCTCTTAATTAATTTTTAAATGAAATAAAATTGTACAAAATTATATAACAAGATATATTAATCGGCGAGGATATATAAATAGCCCAGACAACTTTTGTTATATCTGTGGAAGATATACTCCAAGCAACCAGCGGAAAAAATTAGCTAAAAGAGTGAAAACCGCATACAATTTTTGATTTGGTTGTAAAGTTGGTGGCCAAGACAAGCCCTGGACATCTAAAAAATCTTGTGTGTGTGTTATATGGGGCTTACACAGTGGTTAAATGGCAAACGGAAGGATATGCCTTCTGTTTTACCAATGGTGTGGCGTAACGCAACAAATCATGTTTTTGAGTACTACTTTTGTATGAAAAATATTGTGTAATTCTAAAATAAGAACCAGTCAAAAATTGTTAATCCAGATTGCAAGTCAGCTATAAAACCAGTCCCCAATAATATAAAGATACCAATCCCAGTTCCTCCATCAGCTAGTGCATTTAAAGAAGATGATTCATCGCCTGAAAAGGGGGATAACAATGACGATAAAATGTATGAGGATGATTCTAATTAGAAGATCCAGTTGATAAATAAAAAAAAATTGGATGATTTGGTGAGGGGTTTTTCATTTTCAAAGGAGAAAGCAGAACTTTTGAGCTCCAGACTTCAGTAATGGAATCATCTAGAGGACGGTGCAAAGAAATCTACTTTCCGTAAACGCCATGAGGCCTTAGATGCCTTCAATAAAGGAGACGATGGTGCTTGTTTGATGTAAATAGCTTCATAAATCAGCTAGGAAACGAACATGTACCTAATGAATGAAGACTATTCACCGATGCAAGCACTGCTAGCCTCAAAGCTGTATTGCTACAAAATTGTAAAGAAAAACTTTCAATTCCTGTCTCACTTATTGTTAGCATGATAGAGATATATGACTCAATGAAATATATTTTGGAATGTGTTCATTACTCGCATCTTAATAGAATATCTATGGTGATCTAAAGGTAATTGGACTGCAGCTAGGAAATACAAAGAATATTTGCTTCTTATGCCTATGGAACAGCCGTGACGATAGTAATCATTATATTTTCCACAAATGGCCCGAAAGAAAAGAACACATAGTTAGCCGATACAATGTGAAACATATCCCTTTGGTACATGCACAGAAGATCTACCTTCCACCATTTCATATCAAACTTGGCCTTATCTCGAGTTTTGTTAAAGCAATGTCCCATGATACTGATTGATTCCAGTATCTCAAAGAGAAATTTGGTGCAAAGAAAACCGATGCTAAACTTAAAGCTGGCCTTTTTGTAGGGCTGGAGATGAGAGAATTGATACGTGATAGGGAGTTCAGGAATAACCTAACTCTACTTTAGATGGCAGCATGAGATTCATTTGTCCATGTCGTGCAGAACTTTCTTGGTAGTCAAAGGGCTAAAAACCATTAAGAATTAATGGACAACATGCTAAAGGCCTATCAACGAATTGGGTGTTGGATGTCTCTTAAGATGCATTTCTTGCATTCGCATCTAGATTTCTTTCCATCTAATATGGGTGATATTAGTGACGATCATGGGGAAAGGTTCCACCGAGATATCGCACTGATGGAAAATAGGTATCAAGGCCGCTTCAACGAAAACATGATGGGTGACTACTGCTTGTTCCTACAATAAAAGATCCTATATTCACGTACAAACAAGCACAAGAGCATGAGTCTCAAACATTTTGAAGAAATTTATAATTAGGTGAGTACTACCTCTTTTATATGAATTACATATCTTATCTGGGTCTGCAAAAGGACTTATATAATGCAAAATAGTGTGCCACGATTCCAAACCTTTGACCAGAAAGGTCTCATTCTTCTCAAACTCGTAATAATTATTTTATTAATTGATCCAAGGTGACAAAGTGAGCCATATAGCCTAGTTTCATAACTCAGGAACTTTACATGCTAAGACAAATCTGAACACAGATTTGAAATCAGCGCAGCAAAATTAGTCAGCTGCAACAACATTTACTCAAGTAGCAGATACAACGTTAAAATTGGCTGACTAGTGTAATGCGTCAATAATCATGATTTAAATGAAATGTTCTCTTATTTATACCAGATAGCATTTTGGAGGCGACGGGTAGCTCCGCCTTCTTTAGGTGGCTGAGGTGGTGTTTAGCTATCTATGAGTCCAGCAGAGCCTGTTATTGGCTGAAATTCTCCCCTTAATATCTTAACTTAGGGGTCTCTCCCCGGCGAGGGTATCAGAGAAACTCCGTTTAATTAAAGCTACAAAATGACCTTATCAAATTTTACATTAAAGTGATACATCTTTTGTCGCCGATTCTGTTGCCCATTCCAGAAAGCTTTAATTACTCTGTTTGTCCATCTGCTCTCACACTCGGGTGCGATAGCCTTAAATTGTGGTCGGGTTTCAATCCAGAGGTTCTGATCAGATTCCGCTGGTTCACAAACCGTCTCCAAACAACCTTATTTTATTGCTCCTACCATTCCATCTTTCGGCCTGGAAAAATGTGCATTTTTCATTCTCTCTCTAATTCAATTATATTCCCTTACTATAAGTAATATTCCAGATTTATCCACTTTCACCCTTCTTAATTTTTATTATCGTATTCCGTGTTGATTTGTTTCATTCCTCGCATGAGTGTCTCAAGACCTTTAACAATTTACATATATACGTCCATTTGCTATAATCCCAATTTTCGTCTCTTACCCGAATTAATCCCCTTTTTTTTCTTAATTTTTCACCATTATCTGTAATTAATCGTTATTTAAAATTTGTTTATCTTAGTTTGTATCTTTCATTCACGTCTGTTTAGTTTTTTTTGTTTTATTTATGGCTAGTCCGTTCGTTCTTTAGTATTTACTTTTTTATGTATCTTTCAAAATATTCTTCCAAATATTCTTCAACCGAAAACAAATATTCTTTCCCGTATTAGTTAGATAGAAATTCTTAATCGCATTCGAATTATTTATTTTCCTACTGTTTCATTTTGTCTGCCTTATCATTGCAAGTGAAATTTTGTTGTAAACCACGAATCCTTTTTTTACCCTATCAGCATTTTAACGACTAGGACGGATTCTATTCTCACTAAGTAAGTTTGTTTTTCTCTTAAATTTTAGTTAAGAATTCTATGTTTTGAAATTAATTTTTTTTAATATATCGGTTTAAAGCCATAAATTTGATCTTTATGACATTTTCCACCATAATAAAAACACAAATATGTGTTTGTAAATATATAAATCTCTTTTTATCTTTCTTTTGTACCTACTTAGGATTTGATTTAATTCATTTGTGGAAACTTGTCTATTACATTCATATATACTATATTGTCGTGCGAGACTCTATATTTATATATACGTCGGTACTTTTGATCTTGGGCTGAAGTAAGTTGAAGACCGATAGCGAAATGGGAAATTGTTATGAGTCCAGTGGGGATGGTTTATTATTAACTTTGCGGGGTCCTTTTAAACAACTATTTCAGAGTGCAAGTTGGCCAAAGATTAACAGGTAGCTGGTACGCGCTGGGGCTGCAAAAGAAAGACAATGACGAAAATATAACTTTACTAACAACAAAATGATATTTATATTTACATAGAATTTGGGTTTAAAGGAAATGGTCGCCCAGACTGGGTTAAAGGTCCACAAGCGATTAGTTATGTTAATTAAGGGATTAAAGAGGTCAGATTCAGTTTGGTGATTTAAAGAAAGATTTTAAACTAGGGCGTTCAAACAAATAATGGAGCAATTGGGTAAGCCAGATTCAAGATCAAGATGTAGGTGGCAAAGGTTTTGATTACCTTACTTACTCGTGCTGAAGAGAGGCCAGTTGGGGTATGGTAAATGGGAGGGAAGAACTCTGTTTACCTCTTACTTCAGATGAAGGAGCACTTGTCGCCTTCGAAGTTGGGAATCCTTGTCAATCCTTGCCGATTGACTAAGGCAGAGTTCACTGATGTCGAAGCTTGACGATTGACTAAGGCAGAATTCATGATTTGATT
The DNA here is from genome assembly GCA_963969495.1 of Ceratothoa steindachneri. NCBI lineage: Eukaryota > Metazoa > Arthropoda > Malacostraca > Isopoda > Cymothoidae > Ceratothoa > Ceratothoa steindachneri. The sequence continues at coordinate 210,129,604 of OZ018318.1, forward strand.
TAGCCTTCAACTTGAATCGAAATCGCCGCTAGAGGGAAGGGGGAAGAGTTTCCTTTAGCTCCTTTGTTAGAGTAGGTGAAAGTTTAAGAGTGCTGCTCTCTAAACTCAGCTGAAGCGTTATATAGGCGCCTGGTGAAGTGGCTCAAAACGCGCGCGCGAACTTGTGAAAAATTCGGCGACTCCTTCGGGGGAAGCGGTAATCGTGATGACGTTCGTTGTAATGTACAACAGATTTCAATCTTCGAGTGGAAAGCCGGAATGCTAGCCTAGAGGTGGCCGTGTGTGGGAAAGATGGCGATGATATCGGTCCCTAGGCAAATACAGCTGTGGCGTGTGATAACGGCGTCGGCCACCTCATGTCTAGGTTTAGCAATGTTTTTCCAGCTCCATGTGGTGATCTCCGGATCCACGTAGGTACAGAAGGGCACGTGGCCGCCATTTGACCTCATTCTGCTACATATAGGTCTATTTTCTTTAATAAATGAACTGTTTTATATATATATATATATATATATATATATATATATATATATATATATATATAAATAAACGTTAGTTTTATTGTTTGGCACCACTAATTAATTTTTTATAGTATGGCTATTTTTATACCAAAGAATTTACAAATTCTCTTCCTTAATTAGATTAATCAAACTTCCATTTTATAGATCTTTGCGAGATTTTGTCGCAATTATTTTATTTAGATTTTATATAGATCGAAGGCCTTGCAAATGTTTTTGTAGACTTTTGGCTCACCTAAATTATTAAGAAAATCTTGCGTACTTTGTTAATTGCATCCCACCTGACTATTAATAGAAAATATAAGTAGAGGGAAACTACTGAGAGGACATGAAGACATACATTTAGATTTTTCTCACCCTTTAAAACTCCAGAAAAATTTACTAAAATTTCAGAAATACTTACGACCCTTCTCTAAATATACCTTTGTCTATGTTTACTCACGAAATCACACATCAACCCTCAGCAACATGTCTATATTCCCTTGTAAAATCAGAGTAGATAATTTAAATTAACATTGGCATCCACATTCGGATTTTATTTGAAGGAACACCGCAAATCAAATGCACCTTTTTGGAAATAATTTTTTTTTTTTAAATTGATTCACCTTTTTTAATCCGCAGTAATTATGCATGTCGTACTGATCTGTCAAAATCCAAAACCCTCAGAGAATAACTCTTAATCAGACCTATCCTCTCCCAAATTTGAAGCTAAACTCATTAATTTAACGCATTGAATATATCTGCTTCTCAAGTACCTCTTCTTCCTCAGTTGATTGCCCCAAATTAGGACTATCACTTCAATACTTATAATAGTGATTGATGATATATAACATAAACTTTAGGTCGAATTACTTTATCCACTGCCACATTATGTACCATGTTTATATGCGCCATTGCCATTCTATGTGCAAGGTCGAAAAGAAAGAAGTCTAATAATATATACGCAGCCGCCCCTATATATATGCTAAACCACGATCATTGTTTAGAGCCAAGTCTTTCACAAAGTAAAAATTATAATTTCCTATCCGAATAAGCCCACATGGGATTAGACTAGAGATGGATTTATACATATGACTTTTATTTAATTAGTTTATTTCATTATATATTAAACCTAAATAGTATTTTTGTTCCAAAATATTTAATCAACGTCAAGCAATGTTTTTAAATTTTATTAATATAGTAGTTTTTGTTTATTATATGATAAATTCATATGCTTTAAATTTTCTATTTTGTAATTTGATTTGACGTATTTAAACATTATCATTTTTGGTTCAAATTATTTTCCTTTGTTTTTTTGTTAGTCTCCCCTATATGACTGTAAATATTCCATTTGTTTGAAAAGGGAGCAGTGTCAGGATTGCATCCTTACCTATAACCAAAATCCAACTGTATATATAATAATAATAATAATGGTAATAATAATAATAAATGGTAATAATAATAATAATAAATTCACACAAATGTACCTACAATTCCTTCAGAAGTTAAAACTGCAGTATCTGCCGAAGGCATTCCATTTTCCCAACCACTCTCTTTCTGACCTAGCCTTCCTGCTTCCATTAACCCCTAAGGCATTGATAGGTAACCTTCCCTCTTAAAGAGCAAAATTCTTTAATAACGCCTAAAAATTTCATGTGGTTTCACTTTTATTTTGCAAAAGACAGATGCTTAGCTAAACCCTGTCTGGCTCCACTTCTAATTTCCTTGAATTAACTAATATTGGTTAATAGTAAGGTAGGACTACCCTCTTCCTTCAAAATGTACCCACATTGGCTTAGTTATAAGAAATTTTTGCCCCATTACGCTTATGATAAAGATAAGTGGATAGTTATTGTAAAACCCTTTCCACTGTGTTCCATGCCCTATATGACCATTGGTGCAATTATAAAAACTAAAACACTTAGTCACTATATGAAATATAACTGGACCATTAGTCTTCCGACTATTTTTACTATTTTATGTAACTACACCCACACAAAAAATTAAAAAAATTCTTCTGAGAGAGAGAAGACATAAATCGGCAAGCATAAAGTTTCCTTATTACGTCCTTCTGTCACGGGGAATTCGACATAACCGATTCACATCTTCAAAGGATAGTCCTTTTTACCTCCCTCGAACACCATGTCCTCTCCAGCCGTAAAGGAAGATGTTCCCAGGGGTAGAGTGGCGTAATCTTCCTCTCCAGTTGTATCAGACGACCTTCCCTGCATCATGCATTCTCCAGTCGTAACAAATGAAGTAACTATGGTTAAAGTGGCGTTATCTTCCTTACCAGTCCTATAAAACGGCGTTCCAAGCATCGTTACTACTCCAGTCGTAACAGACTATTTAATTGAAGAACAAACCCGAAAATAAACTATATCAAAAAAATAAACAAACATAAAACACTATTTACGTTCTGAAAAGCTTATCAGAATTTTCTCTGTGCTTTTATTTGTTTTCTAAAAGTTTTCAAGAAATATAAATAAGTCAAAGTACTTGGAATATACCCTTCTTTAATTACATACTCACCCAAAAAGGCTAGAACATAATCTCAAATCTAATAACTTCGTTATTAGAATTACTTAACGTTGGACCTAATCATAGAACTATACAAATCGCAATCAACGTCTCTAACAACTTTGATAAGACTAATGAAATCACAGAAGCCCTCATCATAGGAAATTTCAAGTAGAATTCTAAATCTCATTTGAAAGAGATGGTAGTAACCACAACTTTAAAGCATAGCCAGATTGAAACTCATGCCGATTCATGTTCCAAACTCCCACATAACCAGTTCAAAAAGAAAAGATCTGCGAGAGTAGGATCTCTAGGCAGGCAGGGGTCATCTAAGCCAAAAAACGTACAAGATGCCTAATATGGCTGATAACATTAGGTATATTTAAAATATTTTTTTAAAATATAAACGGCTGTGATAAAAAGGAGAAACGTTTAAACAACATAATAAAAAACTACATCTCGATGTCGGCCTGATCCTCGAGCACGGAATGAAGAAGATAAGGATTATATAAAAATCTACTATAATAATTTAGGATTTCATCGCCCACTGCAAAGAGTCTGGTTACACAACTGCCGCCCATTGAGTTGGTAAGGCATTAAAACTTATTATTAACCGGATGTAGTACAAAAGGAAGGCTTAGAATTCCTACCTGTTTTATAAAAAGATCTTCAATAACTCCGATGCTATACTAACGAACCCTATTTTCTCATTAATCAACCCGGGCCCTTATACACTATTAGATCAGATTAGTTGGATTAAAACACTTAGTAGCCTAATAACATAAGTCACGGAAGCAGACACTCTAGCTATCCCCAGGAGAGAGTAGAAACGCTTCCTGCACCGTGATGAGACACAAACAATAAAGATAGAATCGACTGTTTTAAAGCTCTTATTACAGAAAAAAATGACCATAGAATTAGAGTAAACCGATATAGTGAGCTGTGCTATATAGGGATAAAATTTTGACAAATAATCAGAGAAAAGGCAAAGGAAACCTGGCAAAACATATAATTCTGGAGTCAGCTAAAAAGAATAAGAAGCTCTCTCTCCAACAATGACATTTTCATCAATTTTAATTGCCAAAATATTAGGGACTTAGTGGAAATTGAACACCATTTCAATGATCATTTGCAAAACATGCTTAGAAGAAGCAAATAAACAGAGAGAAATGTGATGCAGATTACGAAGCAGAAATAATAACAATAAAAAATCAGATTGGTCCGGAACTTAAACTATACCAATATGCAAAATAAGGACGAAAGACACTAGAGAAAGGGGAAGATTTTATGTATGGGAATTATGTAACCGCCTCAAAACTTCAAACAAAAGTTGCCAAGCATTACTGGCATTAAAAAAATGGCCCTCGGAAACGCCTACCAAAATATCGACGAGGCAATTAAATGGCTCTTGTATGCCAGGCCTAATGTGCGATAGTTCCCAAGGGCAAAAATGATATTCTTACTAAAGCCTGGAAAACCACAATCGGAAATCAATAGGTATCAGCCCATTTCTCTCCTAGAGTTTAGGGTAAAATTACTTGAAAAGCTATCAAATAACAGTCGGCAACATTTCTTAGAAAGCAAGGAACTATATAACATCAACAACATGAAATTCAAAAAACATACTGGACAGAAACGGTATTAGCAATAATCACGGAGCGCATTGTAATAGCAAACGACAAAAATAGCAATATCTATGTTTTGCCTCAGACGTTGCCTCCGCAAATATGCATGGAAAATAATCTGACTAGAATCCCTTGTGATTTTCTCGAAGAACGAGAAAACGTTTTAAAAATTAATAACAATTGAGGGCGACCTTAACCATCGTAGCAGGGGTAGCAAAGGCTTGCATTTTTATCTGTAACTTGTACCCAATATATACTGGTGACATTCCTTGCCATAGGCATGACTAGGTGCAATATTTTCAGTAAGCGGAGGATATTACATACACAGATGATTTAAAGCAACTATCCTAATCTAGCTGATATTGCCAACAGAACGAGCGGTGAGAACAAAAACCTTAACAACTTCGAGAAAAGAAACAAAGTACGGACAAACATCAAGAAAATCAAAGGGATACCAATAGGGAGACAATGAATACGACATTCTATGGCATGATAAAGTTTATTTCTCTTTCCAAGAAGCAGGAGACCTCAAACTCAAAATTATAAACAGAAGTTATATTCCCCACCTTAATAAAAGTTTTGCAATAGCTAAATGAATCCTTTAATCCTTGTACTGATTTATATGTCTATTACTCGCGAGTTTAATATTTTTACCTTCCGCAATACCCTTGTACGTCATGAGCAATGTGACGAACGGAAAAGCACAAGTGTTACAAAAACCGTGCTACCAGATTTATTACCACCGTTTCTCGAAGGAACCGTTTATTCTGAAGAATAATATCATATGACAACACCCATCTCAAATCTGCGAATATTCCGCTTCACAAACGTGCAAAACAGATATGGCAAAAGCTATATAACTACTTAACCGAATAAGTACTTGAACTGATCAGACTGCCAGATGAAGACCCACCTAATCTACATTGTTATCAAGAAATTTAAAGCAGCCAGCTGCAAAGACAGTAATGCTTAGATTCATTATCTAATGAACCAAAAACGGCAAATTTTAAATAAATCTGAATCTACTAAGCTAAAACTAAAATATGACAACCAAATTGTGAATTCCGAAGTGGAAAAGAAAAAGCAACCAGCAAAACAAAATAAATTAAAAATATCCAATGCGGCGAAAAAACAACTACAAAAAAGCAAAAATATCCTAAGTTAAAACTAAAAAAAGAACTTAACATGATGCTGAGAAACAAGGGAAAAACTGAAATGTTTGGTTCTGTCAAATTTACCATTGGATGAGGAGGTCAGGATACAATTTCAGCTACCCATCCCAGAACAAAATCAAGAACAACAAAATATGAGACACAAAACTGCAAACAAAGAATAGCAGGAAATGCAGAAATTGAGGTAAATATGTAGAATATTTTATCCCGTCACAATTGGAGTTGTTATATGCCATGGATAGGGTTCCAAGTAGCCAAATGAGTGCAGGCAAATAGCTCTGAAGACGTTCACTATCATGTTAGAAACAATGGCGAAACATATGCTCTGCTAACAGAATCAATCTAAATATATATACTAGCGAAATAACACGATTCCTAAAAGAAAAATAATACAAAGCTATGCATGATGGAATATCAATAGGTAAATTTAAATGGGATTAATAGGAATAAACCTCGGAACAGCACATCAGCTAGAAGAAGCTTTGTTCCAGAGAAAAGTAAAGTTCCAATCGAAAACATTCAGTATAATATCACCTGGTGAATTCAACAAAAAGCAGAGCAGCAGTTGACCCCCCTTCCTCTACACACAAAAGGTTAGGGGCGGAAACAGGGCAGAAAATCGTCTCACCAGGTAGAATAAGAAAAAAACAAACTAAAAATGAAAATTATGTAAATGAATTACGAATTCATGAAATAAAACTGTTCTCTTTGCGGAAATATTATTACCTCGATGGGTTCTTATATCAGAAAAAGCATGGACACAAAAAGAAAAGAAATTAAGATTTTAAGATTTTCTAGTTCGAGTTCATTCCGTTAACTCAACTAAAGACTAATATAAAGGTGCAGCGTTGTCTACCTAAAGGGACCCCACCCACGCCCACAGCAAGAGGCAGATCGGCTGGGGAACTGCTTTACAGCGAGGGGTTCCAGCAAGCAGCTCCCTCCCCACACCCGCTCCCCCCAGGCAGCAGCTACGCCCACAGCGTGACGAAGAGGTCAGGGAAACGGGGAGCCAGCCACACGCGACGGACCAGCCTTTCACGCTGGAGGAGCTGGCCAGGGCGAATCGTGGGTGCGACACAGCAGCGGGATCAGACGGAGTGCGGTACTCTATGCTGGCGCACGCTGGGCCTGCCGGGGACGCCGCGCTGCTAGCCCTTCTGAACGCGTCATGGTTATGGGGCCGTCTGCCGCCCTCCTGGAAGGACGCCGACATCCAGCCCATCCCCAAGCCGAAGAATCACACCACCTTCAGGCCAATCTCCCGTCTGGCTGCACCGGAAAAACAGGGGAGAGGATGGTGCTGAGTCACCTACAGTGGAGCGTGGGGAGCCTTCACCACCACGTGTTCGGCTACACCAGGGGGGCGAGCATGGTGGACTGCCTCATCACCCCCCTGGCTTACACCAACGACCAGCGCACCATTGTAGTCTTTCTTGACCTCGAGAAGGCTTTTGAGCTGGCTAGCCCCCACGCCATACTAGTCGCCCTTGTGAGGAAGGGCATCCGAGGGAGACTGCTGGGCTGGCTCCAGGACTACCTTCACCAGCGCCGAGCACGTGTGAAGTTCCAGGGTCACAACTCTTCCTACCTCACCTTCGAGAACGGGAAGCCACAGGGCGGCATCCTCAGCCCGTTCCTCTTTAACGTGCAGATAGAGCAGCTGTTCGCCCTCCCCTATCGGGAAAGAACCATCCTCCTCAGTGACGCCGACGACCTGGCCTTCGTCATCACCGAGCGCAGAGACAAGCTCGCGCGAGCCCAAGAAGCGCTGCACCTAAGTACTGCCAAGTGCAAAGAGCTGGGGCTCAAGATCTCGGCAGAGAAGTCCCAGGCCAAGGGCATCAAGAATTGCACACCTACTGGCCAGCAGATTCGCGTTCAAGGAGTCGGCCGGGCCTGGACCGACTCCTACCAGTACCTAGGAGTGTGGGTGGACAGGCGGCTGTCCTTCACGCAGCATGTCACGAACCTGAGGGAGCGGACGCAGGCCCGGCTGAATGTGATGAGGGCCATGACGCGGCCGAGCGGTGGTGCAACCTTCCCCGTCCTCCGCCTCTACTACCTGCAGGCAGTGCGCTTCCTAGTGGACTGTAGCGCTACCTCGGCAGCAGCAACAGCGCCTGGAGGTGATGCAGAACACCGCCATGAGGACCATGTTGGGGACACCCAGGTGGTGCATTGCCTGTGTTATCCAGAGTGAGGCCAACCTGGTGTTCCTCACCACCAGGGTGGATTGCATTGTGGCCTGTCGGGTGGCCAGAGTGCTCAAGCGCGACGTAGAAGGTGTTGCGCAGAGGAGACTCCAAATGGCCTTGGCGCAAGGCATCGAGTGCCTGCGTAACAACAGGTGGCTCGTAAACGTCAGCCTAGCAACCAACTCCCTTAACTGGGCAGGGAACTGGCTGTGGCGCGACCCCAACACCCCCAACCCCGCCTACGTTCCACCACCATCATGGGACTCCCTCGCCGCCCACTTCACCGCCACACAGCTGCCCGGCAGCAAAGCGAACTATCTCACCGAGGAGCTGCGCCAGCACGCCCTCAGTGCCATGTCTGAGATCACGGAGCTAGGCAGCGCAGTCAACTTCACCGACGGCTCCGTTGACCCCGACAGCGGGAGGTCCGGTACCGCCTTCGTCATGAGTGGCTTGACGCAGGTGTGCAGGACATCAGACCACTGCTCCACCTTCCAGACGGTGTTGGTAGCAATCCTGCACGCCGGGAAGCCACTATGGTTATACACGCGGACTCTCGATCGGGACTGCAGGCGCTGCAGCACGCCCATGCTCACGCCCACACCCGGGACAACATCCACCTCATCACCACCATCCTGTGCACCCTGCAGGACCTGGCAGCTCAGGACAGGCGGGTCCGGCTCCACTGGATTCCCAGCCACGTTGGCGTGCGCGGCAACGATGCTGCCGATGAGGCTGTCAGTGAGCCGCCCACGGCCACACCATCATCTGGACCATGCGCCCCAGCCTGCAGCAACTCAAGGTGCATGCTAAACGCAAGACCACCCACAACGCCCACCAGCAGCACCAAGAATGGAAAGCAATTAAGAGGCAAACGGCGGGGTATGCTGCAGCCACATCCTATCGCCAACTAAACTCATCCTCCCAGCAGCCAAGAGCAAACGGCGTGCTGCTACAGCGTGTGAGGCTGTGCTGCTCCACGCGGGAAGAGCTGCACGCCGACTTTGTGACATTGAGGTGCGAACACTGCGGCGGCCGCTCCCAGAGCCCACTAGGCCACTACCTCCTCTCCTGCCCAGCCACCGCCTGCCTCAGGTAAGAGCGAGCGCCAGCCGCTTCCCCTGTAAGAGGCGCCCTACTGAGGGCACAGGTGGTCCGCCACACCCCAACAAACGAGCGGCTGGAGGTGCTGAGTACCCCCTCCGCACTGATCGCCGCACGCGCCCAGCCGGGCGACGGGTGGTGAGGACCGCCGCCACCAACTTGCAGCAGATAAAACACGTGTTGGACGCTCCACCGCGTCTTACTGCACGCCAACACTGACGGGCTCCCCGCTTTGTGTTATGTGTACGCTTATACTACGTGTATTTATATATTATTGTATCATACTATTACTGTATTTGTATTGGATTATTTTTGTATTTGTATTAGATTATGTATAAATGTACGCTATTGTACAATAAACCTATACAATCAAATCAACCTAAAGGGACAGTCATAATGTGCTTCCTCAATTTGACAAGTAGTATATGGAGGCAGAGATTCAGACAATCATTGGCTCATTAGGAAGAGACATGGAATATCAACCCTGAAGAAGAGGTTTTTCACATACAATGCATCAGTATTTTTTGAAAAGTATTTGAATGCGATAAATGCAAGTTATCTGAATATACACGAACTAATAAGACAGGAAGATATTTAGAAATTCTACATAAAGCTAGCAGTAAACCAGACAACATTCTATAAAGCAAAAACTTCTCTTTCAAGTACCACATCAGTTCTGGTCCGGTTATTCTTGGTAATCATGAGCCAATCATAGTGAGAAATCATATGAAAGTAAGGAAATCATATGGCCGAGCGGATTGGAAAAGCTACCAGACACAGTTATGAGACTATGAACCAGCTTACTAGATACGTGAAGCCTTCGACAAGGAGCTAATTACCCTAAGGTAAATAAATAGAGGCAAACTAAAATACAATCTCTTAATTTAGGTACAAACTCTCCTTGTACCCACCTGGACTCCTAAAATAGAGGAACTAAGAGACAAGTGCCAAATGGTTTTACTACACATTAACCAACGAAAATTTAGTCAAAAGATAAACCGAAGACTAGAAACAACAAAAGATAAACTACATAACTTCATTCTCAAAGCAAAATAAAATATGTGTTAGATTAATAGAAAAATGGATAAAGAAATGGATCAAAGAATGTTCTGTAAAAACGTAAAAAGATTGAGAGGGTGGCCACCCGCCAAAAATGTGAAAATCAATAACTAACGAATTTATTAGCTAAGTGATTCATGATGAAGGGGCAAAGAAGACAACTAAATTCTTTATCGACGAATGGCGTGAAACGAAAAAGGACAATTATTAACACTGATACGCTAAAGTCATCCAAGGTCATTCTGGACTGACAAAGCATATATATCCTAACGCACATCTCAACAAACTTTGCTTGACATAATAAACGCGCTTCTCAACGAAAAATACTTTCCAGATGAGTGAAAAGTATCCTAAATGCTCATCATAGCAAAATCAGGGACAAAACTTTCCCTAGGCCGACTTTCGTCCTATCTATTTACTAGAATTTGGAGATCTGTATGTTATAGTTAGTGACCTACATTATTCCTAACAGCATGGAGGTAGAATAAGAAATATACAGAGCTCTAATTTTCGACCTCTGAAATGCATTTAATAAGTAGTTGCGGCCAGGTCTACATTAGATAAATAATACAAATAGGGTCGAACTTTAGATTAGGGAAAATAATGTGTGAGTAGGTAATGTAATGAAGAGAATATATTACTGTAAACGGACATCATGACAAGATTTTAACCTGAATAATGGCATTGCATGAGGTAGATACCTTAAACCATTCCCGTTCTCTATATATAATGATACCTACTAATCTCCCTGTTAAAAGAGTCAAAGATATCCATTGTAAAAGAAAAAACTCTAATCCACCCCCCAATTTATCGGAGACTACTTGCTATGGTATTGCGCCATGTCCGATGTCATTTCCTGTTCGAAAATTCTCGAATTCTCGACTCCTGTGTACATTGGGAAAATATTTCCCAATCCTCCCTACCCCTGGTGACGAGGTGTGAAACAGCCGGACTGTCTTGCCCCTTGCTGCTAAATGATGAATCGACTCCGCCTCCGAAATTAGATGTCTGGAGCTTGTGACTCTTTTCTCCAAACTCCCCCTTTCCCTTAACAATCAGGCATACAAATACTCGGGTTATTCTGTAGTTCGTCGAATCCAAACCGCACCTCAAGGCCGTCCTTATCGTTGAGTCTCGTGTGCGATCGTCAGACAGCAGGACTTCTTCAGCCGTGATTCTACCCAAGTTAATTGATAACTTCTCTGAACGGCAAGCCTTTGAATTTGCGCAACAGTCTTCCTTTGGTTAATTAAACCGAAGAAAATCCCATTCAATTACCTTTGAGGAAAAAGAAGTTTCCTCTTTCAGTGGAATTACGAGAATTCCCACATTTCCCGTCGAACGTCAACTTTGAAGTTTGGCTATCTTCATCGGAAGGTTAGTTCGGATCGTGCACCACCTGCTTCAGTCGCTCGTGACTCACTCACTTCATCGCAAGAAGGACCTTCCTCGAGGTCATCGACCAGTAAGACTGCAACCCCCTCATTTGAGACTCCCTTCTCATAATAATTATTAATAGACTCTTTCAATTAAAATAATTCCACTTTGCCTATTCTTATTCTTATTTTAAACTTTGTAAATAATATTATATTTTTGTTGCTACTTCTTTAAATTATCTTGAACGATACTCTCGGCCTATTTAAGTAAATCTCGCCAACTAACTATGCACTCTGTCTGATTATTAAGGATTTGAAACCCAACGCTTTAAGTGTGATCTCCTAGTCAGTCATTAAACCCTGCAAATGGTTCGCGTTGCAGTTGGTGAGTAAGTCACGCCCCCACATAAGATAGGAATAGTGTATGCTATAGAGTGGTTGCACCACGACATACGAGTATATTATATATATTACCTCTATATTATAAAAGCTGGTGTCAAGTGTGTGAGGTTATTAAGTAGTAAATCAGTTCAGGTGAATTTCATCTCATTTGAGTTTAGGTAGTTCCCTCTCATTATTTGAAGTTTCTTTATTTTTCTTCGTTTGGCCGAAGTAAGTTAAAGTTAGTTTTAGATCAGTGGAACTTTAGTTTTTTAACTATTTAAAATTTAGATTATTAGTTGGGACCCGTTCTGTGTGTTTGTATATTCCATTTACCGGAATATTTGAGTTAATTTTCAGCCTGATTAGAAAGATTAACCTGCCCTCACCGTGTAGGAAGATTGTTACTGTTCCTTCAGTGGAATAATTTCTAAATATTTATTTGTGGAAAAGTAATGCTTCACGTATATTGCCGAGTTGGTTCGTTATGTCAATAGCCATGTTCGCGTGTTATCTCCCCCCTAGTAAGCAAACAATTTGTCTTCTTCGTTTGACCGTTTCAAGAGTCAAAGAGAGACGTTTGTCCTGTCGGGCCTAGAATTTTAACTTCTATTCAGGAATAAGAGATAAATGAAAGAAAAGAGAAAAGAGCGAAAGAAAAAGAAATAAGAGAAGCTGAAGAGAGAAGAGCATAAGAACTATTAGCGACTAAAGAGAGAAGACAACAACTCCCGGCCGCCTCCAAGAAATACTCCTAGACTCGTGTAAGTCTAAGGCCCGTCGAAACCCAGGAACCTCCCTCCTTCGGAACCAAGAGACATTAAACATATAATTAACACTCTTCCACGCATCGTTGTTACCCAGAAGGCAGTAATCTGTTTCACGTGCGGAATAGAAGGTCATGTTCGCACGAATTGCCCTAAAAATTCGCAATTTAGATGCGTGTCCTCCCATCAGGTACACCAAGTTAGTGACACTCCTGTTCTTGCCTTGTCTCTACAAGATATCACTACGACTCTCTCGTCGACCAACAACTCTGGTCACCAAGTAAATTTTCTCTTTAAAAAGAGCTGGTTTGAAATTTGAAAATGGAGCCGTGAACGGATGTCGTGTGTCCACCCTTGTACGTGACACTGGGTGCACATGCATCGTGGTATCCGAGAATATACTTCCTACAATCGGTCCAGACTACCAAAAGTTTGCTGTGATCCATGATTACCTCGGCCGAGCGAATCGTTTCCCTATTGTAAAATGCCACATTGAATGTGAATATTTGACTGGTTGGGTCGAAGTGGTAGCAGCCTCAATCAAGTTTTGCTCTGTACTGATTGGTTAAGAGACTCTAGGTTACAAGTACTCGGGTAGCACAACCCGTGGTAGCCTGTGTCCAGGCCGCCAAGGCTTCCCTGGAACCTGTTCCTTTAGAAAACCCAAGAAGGGGTGCGCAACTCTACTTCCCCTTGGGAGAGAGCCAGGACTACGGAGCAAGTGTCTTCCCGTGGTGGAAAAATCATCTCATATCTTGTCAAGGATAAGCTGTTACATTGTAAATGTTCCGACGGAACCGAACCTGAAACACACCTTGTGTGTTCTCCGCTCTTACGTACCCCAAGTCCTCCAAGTTTCTCACAATAGTTTATTCTTCGGACATTTTAGCCATAATAAAACCTCTCAGAGGGAATTATTTTTATTGGCCAGGTGCGGTCAGAGATATTGCGGAGTACTGCAAATCATGCTACGCTTGCAAAAGGACATCTGCAAAAGGCAAAGGAAAAAAGATTCAAGCCTGGCGAGGAGATGCTGTTGCTAATTTCCACGGAGATTAACAAACTCCTGAGCCATTGAAGGGCCGCTTTTTCGTTTTAGAGTTAAAAGGACCAGTGGATTACATGATTCAAACCCCCTCAGGTGATAAGGATTTTCACACCAATATATTAAATAAATACCACTGCCGTGCGTGTATGAACAATATTGTGGCCTTCGATGAAGAGCCCCCTTTGGAAGCGGTGTATCCCGCTGACTCCCTCAATGTCGTGCAATTAGTATACATTGAACAAGATGGTGATTAGCCTATCCCATCTATACCTGGACCACAGGAATCATCATCCTCCGTGCTAGATGTCTTTCCTAGGCGAGCACATCTTCAAAACAGACAGCTGCAGCAATTGCTAAAGGGATTTGAAGATATCATCTCCGAGAATCCGGGTTGCTCCAATCAATTTGAGCATAAAATCGTCCCTACTACTCAAGACCCTGTTCACTTGAAAAATCAGAAGGACCCCCAGGACTAAAAGGTCAGAGCCATTGTCGAGATGCCCTTTTCCCGCACGAAGAAAGAGCTTGGGTCATTCATGGGATTGGACTCCTTTTACCGTAGATTTATTTCTAACTTCGCGTCTATTTCCGAACTCCTTTAAGTGCCCTCCTTCAGAAAAGATCCCCAGATCGTCTTTCGTGGAATCTCGAAGCTACTACCAGATTCCATGTGCACAAGGTCAAGCTAGCCCCCGCTCCATTTTGAGGCTCCCTAATCCCTATAAACCCTTCGGCATCCGGACGGATGCGAGTGACGAAGGAATTGGATGCGTGCTGCTCAAAAACTCCGACGAAGTAGAAAGCCACTGCCCCGTGAACGTAATTACTCGGTAATAGAAAGGAAAGCTTTAGCTATAGTATGGATTATTACTAAGGTTAGCATGTATTCAATAGGAAAAGAGTTTATTTTTCAAGAATGCCCATCGCCCTTTGTCGTACCTCCGAAATACTAAGAGCAAGAACGGACGTATAAGGCAAAGCTGTTTATACTCAAACAATATCAGTCCAAAGTTTGGTATATACGTGATACTGAAAATTGTAGTGCTGATAATCTTAGCCGAAATCCATTAGCCGACAATGCTGGATAATCCATTAAATTAAAGGGCGCTTGTAAACCCCTCAGCTAATCATGTATGTATTATTTTTTTATATTCTGTACATATAGGAGTATCTATGGTCCCTGTAGATACCTATTTAATATATTGTTTGTTTGTTGTTGTTGTTCCACTACCCTATTAGACAAAGTTCTGATTTTATTCCTTAATTTGAATGAAAAAATGTTTTTATCTACCAATGTAAATTAATTTTTGCTCTGATCAATATCATAGGTTTTTGTAAGCCTTTCGAATATAGATCAGGTCCCTCCTTTTTTATCTGGTTGACGCCTTAATAATAGTTCCTCCCGTCGAAATTTGCGATGTCTCTTGTTCTTCCATTTCTCTCAGAAAAGTTCCATCGTATGTAAAGGAGGTGTGTAAAAGAACAACCTCTGACCCCTGAAATTTATCCGAGAACAGGTGCTATGTTATTACGCCATGGGTGACGTTATTTCCTGTTCGAACATTCTCGAATTTTCGATTCCTGAGCACGTTGGGAAAATATTTCCCAATCCTGCGAACTCGTCCCAAGCTTTCCCTTTTCCCCGTTGACGAGGTGTGAAAGAGCCGCTATGTCTAGCCCCTTGCTGCTAAATGATGAATCGACTCCGCTTCCGGATTAAGATGTCTGGAGCTTGTGACTTCTTCCTCCAAACTGCCCCTTCCCCTTCAGAATCGGGCATACAAATACTCAGGTTATTCTGTAGTTTGAAGAGTCCAGCCCGCACCTCAAGTGTGATCTCCAAGTCGGTCGTTAAACCCTGCGAACAGTCCTTCAATTGTTTTCGTTGTAGTAGGTGATTAAGACACGCCCCCACATAATATAGGAATAGTGTATGGTATAGAGTGGTTGTACCACGACATATTGCTATACTTTAGTTAAATAAAATCAAACACGTTTAAGAATTAAATAATATGTTAACGGATGAATGGAGAGAAGATGTGAAAAGGAGTCCTTAAAAATTAAGAAATGGTGGTTGCTTTTTATTTTAAAGCAGAAGTAGACGATGAGTAGATAAATCGAAATTGTGGGATGGGAAGCATAATTTGATATACAGGGATTCATATAATCTTGATGAGAACGGATTGGAAATAGTTTTCCAAAATTTTTAAGTGTCTATGGAATGAAGGCAAACTGAAGATACTCATTACTCTCAAACCTTGTGGAGGAATGGAAAGTCTGGATGTTAAAAAATGGGAGGAAATTGTCACGTTTTTTTCGAATGTAAACATAATGTTATGATGGATTATTTTGGAATGTTAACGGGATCGTCGAAAGAAAACTAACAATTAAAAACGGAGACAAATATCGTCTTTAAAGCGTAGGTGGAGATGTCAGCAAAGAGTGAGTTCAAAGAGGTATCCATAACCACTCCATTTCTTTGGTCATATGTTTTCTTATCAAACGTAAAATATTTTTCATTGAACGCTAACTTAATTAGTTCTTTAAATAGTGCTGAAGTAAACCGATGAATCTTAGAGTTGGAGATGGAAAAGCACGCTTGGTAATAATATCAATGCTCTGGTCGAGTATGATATAACTAAAACTTAACAAAACCACCTAAATATTTTACAAAACAGAAATTATTTTTACTTTTAAATTGAATTTTAAGTTTATAAGATGGTAGATTTATACTTTGCTAAAATAGGGTGAAGGGTTAAACCAACCTCGTGACATTTGAGAAGCCTATAATATTTACCTAACTACGATCGATAAACATTCGTAGTATTTTACATTGTCGAGTGCCAAGGCATGTGACCAAAAAGTATCTAAAGCTACACCCTACTGTACGTCAAGCAGTCATTATCGGCGCTGCGCTCTGATTAAATTAAATTGAGAATAAGGTAAGGACCTTCTACGTAGAGTGCGATTTTATAGTTTGGATCTTTAAATGGGTTTGCTGGGTTCGTCTCAAGTGTTATTCGAAAGATAAACACCTCTACGTAGATAAACTTTGATACAAATAAAAAGAACAAGGCCACAGGGAAATATGGAAATATGAAATAATAATCAGTACGACAAAAGAATATTATGACAGTCAAAATTAAGAAAACTAGGTGCGGTCAAATATATAAGTGATCGACAAATTGTATCGAATGAAAGATTTAGCAGCTCCATTGGCGTAACACATAAATGGGGAATTCTTCTTAGGAATGGGAATAAAGAGGTGGAAGTTACAAGGAAAGGAAACCTCGTTACTTGAATAGGGTGAACTGGGAAGGTAAAAGACCAAAGGCCAGGTGTTCGTCGATGGTGGCTCGATTCTAAGGTGTCCAGAGGGACTCCGAAGGGAGTTGAGATTACTTCGTCTACAGGGGGAAGTGATATCGTGCGTGGCTTAAGAAAACATGAACCTTGATAATCTTGGGCATCGGCGAGGCAAATGGGAAATAAGAGGGATTTCCTTCAACACCAAAGGGGGAAGATAGACACGGCTGCCACCTGCAAGTGGAACAGCTTTATCAAACAGGTGGGAAAATGGTGATAAAGCCCCCCAAATCAGCTGCGTTGATTTGTCTTGACTAGAGAAATTCTGTATGAAAATGGCATATTGAGCTATATACTTCCACATGCCTCCCTTCCTAAGATGAGATTTTGCAGACACGTATGGGAACAAAGATGTCAATCCCCACAAATAGGAGAGAGAGTGGTTAGAGAAAACAATTTACCTGACGGGATACAAGGTAATAGGGGCATCTTTATCTTCGGGCCTACATAGCCTCGAATACAAAATTCAATTCTTATGAGGCTGTGGAACTTAGGAGTTAACGATAAGTAATAATAATAGCATAAAAACAAACCAAAATTAAACAGGGTGACCATTAAAATTAATTAAAAAATAAAAATAATTAGAGGCCATATATATACAGAGGGACAAGGCTTAACAATATATACAATTGTGAGTACACACCCTCGGTGTCTCCATCTTACGAGGTAAGGGACAGCTCCTCTATGGGGTTCCTACTAAGACAGTCAGCCATACAATTTTCGGAACCCTTAATATAAAATATGCGAAATTGGTACTCCAACAAAGTAAACTCCATCGCCTGAGTCTACCGTTATGATTTTTACTATTTTTTAAATTTGCTAAAGGGCGGTGATCAGTTTTGATCACGAACTCCTTTCCAAATAAATACATTTTAAATTTTAGAATGGGGAGAGAAGCGAGCCTAATCTTAAGTTCATCAAAGTAGGCGGAAGCCTTGGGGTTCCATACGAGGACATCTGGAGATTGCTTCTTTAACAGGGCGCCAAGTGGAAAAGCTAAGGTGGCAAAATTGGAGACAAAAAGGCGGTAGAAGGAGGTGGATCCCAAAAAGGAGAATAGCTCTTTCCACTTACGCGGAAGAGGCATGCTGGCAATAGTCTTTATTTTATCTCACTGCGGGTTAATCTGGTTGTTCCCGATATGAAAGCCGAAATAACAAATGGAATTATAAGCAAAATGATATTTACTAGGCTCAAAGGTCAATCCGTGTTCCCGTAACCTCATGAGGAAGGAGCGAAGGGAGACTAGGTGTTGTTTCTATGTACGTGTAGCAACGTACACATTATCGAAGAAAAATAACACAACCAGTTGAGCCTTTTGAAGGAGTTCTATATAGTGATTTGAAGCGAGTTTTGGAGCGGTTTCTTCATGAAACCGGGAAGAGAAGGCAGGGGGTGCTCTTTATCTGACTCAACGCAAACTGTCTGTATCAGATTGAGAGGCTTGGGGGAGGGGGTAAGCGGCTTCCATCCCGCCTCTTGCTCAAGTGTGATTATTTTATTAATACACGTGCTGCGTTGGTATCGCTTAAGCATGTTTATCTGATATAACTTATTAATGGAGAGGGTCTTTCTGGGGTAGTCCACGGGTCCTCGTGGTTCTAAAACAGGAAACGGGCCTTTCCAATGTGAAAAGAGCTTTTTAGACTCAGTTGGGAGGAGGAGCCGTACTTCATCACCGAAGCGGAGGCGTTGATCTTTTGCGTTTACGTCGAATTAAGATCCGTATTTTTATAGGCGATCTCGGCGCATTCCTCCAAGCGGTTTCACAGGTCCAAAACGTACGAATACGTTTTAATTTCTTCATCGAGGCGGGGATTTGCGAAAAGGGTTGTGAAGAGAGGGTTTATCCGGAGAAGTTTTCCCACGTCTTTCATGATTTCAGACGTAAATTATCCGACTCGGTCAGACAATATCTCTTTAGGGATGCCGCCTCGAGAAAAGATAGCTATTAATGCTTCCGCGCACGTTATCTTATCGATTATTTTTAGGGGAACTGCATCAGGCAACCTCATATCGAAGTCCACGAGCGTAAGAATATAAGAGTGTCTTTCACTCGACTGGGTGGTGAATTAGGCCAATCAAGTCGATAGCCACCCTAAAAATGGTTCAGAAATAATGGGGGTACTTTGAAGATAGGCAGGCGCGATCCGTACTTTTGCCGTAGTCTTTTGGCAAATATCACAGGATCGACAAAATACTGCAACCTCTGGCAACGCAGGGCAAAAAGAAATATAGAAAGATTTTCTGAGCCGTTTTATTGTGTCTGAAATGGCCAGGCTAATTACCCATCATTGGCAAGTCGAAGAATCTGGGGAACGCGAGAACGGGGGATGCAAAGGGAACAAGTCTTAGCATCGTCCTCGGTCGAGGTAGAACGGTAGAGCAAGTAATCTTTAACGAGATATATAACCTTCCTTGGGCCACAATCAGAAACTTGATTGTCTTGCCGGGCTTTTTACCACAGGGGCTGGAGAGAAGAGCACTTCTTCTGTTCAATTGAGAACTCCTTATTATGAAGAGATGCAAACTCGGCAGCATAAGGAGTTTTTAAATTCACATGGGTTGTAATCCCCTTTAAAGCCTCAGCCAAAGTAAGGTCGGGCTAGGCGACAGGATTAGGGGAGATCTTGGGGTTCTGGCCGACCAACACGGTGCAGAACATAATAGAGGCTGCAACCGGTTGGCGCGCTCCTAGTAGTCGTGGACTACTGTATAACTATCGTGGTCGGGACTTACTGGGGGAAGTAATTTCTCAGACACCACGAGGCAGGTGTACCCAGTGTCTCTCACAAGGGTTGACACCCGGCACCCGTTCACAGTTGCGTCTTCAAATTAACCTACTGGGGGAGCTTTTATTACATAAAGAGTTGACGTTATGTCCGAGACAACCATTAGTTGGGGCAGAAGCTGCAGTTATTGGGCTAGCATGTGGTTGAAAGAGATAAGCATTGATTTGATGGACTTGTTGGATGGGGGAAGAGCGAAGGTGAGAGTTTTGAGGACAGATGGTTTTTACATGTCAGGGCACGCCGCAAGTGAAACAAAGGATGGGCCGCCCGGGGTAATTGAATGGTAGTGAATTATTTAGGAGGGTCTTAATAACCCCCGGTTTATTTTGGGGGAGGGAATCTAGGTTTGGGAGAACAGCCACTTTGACAAAATGGGGCCAATTTTTATGGGAGGACTTAGAGAATTTACAAATACTCTTGGGAGAGGGGGGGATGCGTTTTGGGGGGATCATTCGGATACAGATTTAGGCTGGCCGCGTGTACATCTGCCTCTTCCAGCCATTCCTTAAGGTAGACGCTCGTCTATCTTTTACGAATGCATGGATCTCGGATGGCAGCGTGGCCATTAACTGATCACGTAAGACAAACTCGAACAGAGACTCGTATTCGAATCCAGCCAGAATTGGAGCCCTCTTTGAAGGCCTCCAATATATATACAAATAATAAGAACAAGGACACAGATGAATATGGAAATCTAAATAATAATCATTATGACAAAATAATATGACAGGCAAAAAATTAAGGAAACTAGGTCCAGAAAAATATATAAGTGATCCAATAAGTTGTATTGAATCAAAGAGTTAGCAAGTCTATTCGCGTTACACAAAAATGGAGAATTCTTCTTACGACTCAGAAAGAAGAGGTGGGACTTACGAGGACAGGACTCCTGGTTACTTCTGGAGGTTGAAGTGGGTATGTGGAAGACCAATGGCCAGGTCTTCCTCGACGAGATCTTGATGCGAAGGCGTCCAGAGAGACTCCAAAGCGGGTTGAGATTACCTCGGCTACAGGGAGAAGTAATCACAAAATCGAGATTCGTCTGCGGATGGCAGGAAATCTCAACCAAGGTAGTAAGATGAGAGAAACTCAGGACAATCTTCCGGGGTATAAATAGTTTTCTCTAATCTTCCTCTGATCAGGGTGGATCACACGAAGAGGATCTGATCAGGATATCACAAGAGCGAGGGGATCACTTCACGGGAGACAGTTACTAGGGTCTGTACGGCAAAGAGCTCGGGTTCTCGCTATCTGCTGAGAACTTGCAGACATCACCTTAAATAGGAGCCACAGCAATGTGCGAGGGAGGGATTCGTGCACGAGGGCCTCCAAAGGGGATATCGAAGGCGGCTTAAGCAAACATGGACCTTGATAATTTCGGGTATCGATGAGATGAAGGGAATTAAGCAAGATTGCCAAGGGATATGGGGCGCGGCTTAAGCAAACATGAACCTTGATAATCTTGTGAAAAGATGAGGCAAACGGGAAATAAAGAGGGATTCCCTTCTACCCCAAGAAGGGGATTATAGACACGGCTGCCGCCTGGAAGCGGGACAGCGTTATCATACTGGGGTAAATGCGGCGATAGAGCACCCCAAATTAAACACAGCTGCGCTCATTTATCTTGACCAGAGAAATTCTGTGTTTGAATGGCGTATTGAGTTTCATGTTTCCACATAAGTAATTAAATCCAAAATACCGATCTTCTTCAATTTGTGTAAAATGAGTTAATTTTCTCCGCCATCTTAATCAGAAAGAATGGCTTTCAACTTTACAATATAATTTGTCTTCTTCAGGATAACGACACCCTATTTTATCGGTACTGTTAATCACTATATTTTCATTCTATTAATATTTCTAAGTCATTTTTGTGCAATTAAGTTTAAAGAGAAACTTATGCCAAAAGTAGCGAAACCTTTTGGAAAAAACGAGAGGAATAAACCAAAATTTTTAAATTTCCTGATGATATGAGAGGCTTTTAATGCGTTGAGCAACTTTTCAAAGGAAAAGTTATAATCAATAATAGGCTTAGGTTTATAAGCTTGTTGTTTAATAAGCTTAGGGGAAAGTATAAATTCGAATCCAAAGACAAGTAAAAACGTTTCTCTTGCGGCTATTGGGTGATCAGAGAAATGTTTCGCTGTATATAAATTTTAAGTAGCTTGCGGTTAAGAATTTTGCGGACAGAGTTAGCAAGGCTTAAAGTGGTTTGGGCTATAAAAATACAAAACAGACATGATCAAACAAAGAAACAAATGTTTTAAATTGGTTTTCTATCCAAAAATACTTTGCGAAATTTATCAGCGGAAAAAGATTTATAATTGATTTCGTTATTCCAAAGTTTGCTCGAGAACGGAGGATTGAAGATGGGGTAAATTGAGGCTTTTGCGCTAAAGGTTAAAGTAAATAAAATTGGAGAAAATACAGTTACTGCGGCATATTTATACAAACTTGAAATCAAATGAGTCTTTGTGTGCTTACGTGAATTCTTCGCAAGTAAACGGTGAAATTTGATTCCTTCTAGTCCATAGTGTGAAAATAAATTCGCGTTTGGTTTGCTTCTGTAAAGTTTTAATTTAAGTTGCAATATATATATATATATATATATATATATATATATATATATGCAACAAAGCCCACAAGGAAAATTAATACAGGGATTCCAAGTACTTTGGAACTTTATTTCGAGTTCCTTATCAAGAACTCGAAAGTACATGGAATCCTCGTATTAATTTTGCCTGTGGGCTTTGTTGCATTTATTGCTTACTCACGCAATACTTTGTGAATTTTCCACATATATATATATATATATATATATATATATATATATATATATATATATATATATACAGGGTGTCCACAAAGTCTAG
The DNA here is from genome assembly GCA_963969495.1 of Ceratothoa steindachneri. Classification (NCBI taxonomy): domain Eukaryota; kingdom Metazoa; phylum Arthropoda; class Malacostraca; order Isopoda; family Cymothoidae; genus Ceratothoa; species Ceratothoa steindachneri. The sequence continues at coordinate 210,152,376 of OZ018318.1, forward strand.
GTACATAGGAATTTTAATATTTTATTTATTTATGTTATTTTTCCTTCCCAGATCGAATGATGGCTCTATCTAAAGAAGAAAGAATCGAGTTGGTACTCTTAAGTGGACGAGAAGGATGGTCTTATCGCGAAATCGCCGATGAATTTAACCTTTGAAACCATTATCGGCAACCTATTTATTTTACTGCCCTCGGGAAATTGGTCACGAAGTTTAAAGAAACAGGCAGTGTCTTGGACAAACCCCATTCCGGGCTACCAAAGACTTCAGACAAAACGAAAGAGGTTGTCATGGCCAAGATTGCTGCTAGCCCGAAGAAATCACTTCGTCGGACATCCATGGAGTTGGGTGTTCCAAGGTCAACTATCCACAAAATCCTGGTAGAGCAGAAGTTCCATCCGTACAAATTACAGATATTGCATCACGTAAATGAAGAAGACCCGGATAGACGAATGCAGATGTGCGAATGGTTTTCAGATAAATTGGATGAAAATATCAATTTTACTAAAGACCTTTTGTTGTTCAGTGATGAAGCTTTGTTTTATGTTAATGGTGAAGTCAACAGACAGAATCTTCAATACTGGTCTCAAGACAATGCACATTGGATGGATCCATCCAAACTGCAAGGCTGCCAAAAGGTGATGGTGTGGTATGGTTTGTGGAAAGCTCATGTGCTAGGACCCTTCTTCTTTGATGAACATGTACCTGGTGAGACTTATCTGAACATGTTCAGAGAAAAATTGAGCGCCTAGGTGAGGGACTTCCGGACTGGTTTCAGCAGGATGGAGCCCCTGGCCATTTTGCTACAAATGTTAGAGATTGGCTGAATGGCACTTTTCCTCACTGGATTGAAAGAAAAGGTCATGCGGAGTGGTCCCCTTGTTCACCAGACCTTTCTCCCCTTGATTTATTTTTCTGGGCTATGTTAAAAGAGAAAGTTTACTCAATGAAGATTGCAAATCTAAACCACTTGAGAGAACGCATTATCAGTCAGTGTGCTGAAATCGACGGCAATGTACACTTATTCAATCTAGTTCCCCAGAATTTAGCAAGGCGCATCGGATTATGAATTACAAATAATGGAAATCATATTGAAAATATATTTCTTAACATTATAATTAAATAATATTGTTTTGTTCTAAAGGTATGTATTTATCCCCTATGTACCCAGACTTTGTGGACACCCTGTATATATGAGAGGTATTCAACAAATGCTCCATTTAGGTGAAAACAATTTTTCAAGCGATCATACAAACCATTTAAACAATTTTGATTAAACAGGACTCTGTGAAATAAGCAAAGTTAAAATAGCTCTTTTAACGTCATAATGCTTGGAATATTAAAAACGGGCGTCGGGATAGGTAATCCTACCTTTGTAATTTGTGAAAAAGTTTCCCTTCTCGAGCCTCTGATGCATTAAATGTGATGAATGGGTTCATAAAACCCGAAAACTATTGGTTCATCCTCGAAGACAACGGAAAGCAATCAGAAGGGAAATTCGGACTTGGAATGCACTTCACCTTTCAAAAATACAGCAAATCTACTCAGAAATTCCTTGAAAAACATCACCCTATTATTTCACTCATGTGTCTTTCTTAAAGCCCAGATTTGAACCCCATTATACTTACGTGGAAGAAAATGAAGAAGCTTATAGAAGAGAAGCCTCTGCCACATTGTTGAATTGGCAAAGTTTTTTGAAGAAAAGCGTAACAATATCGTTCTAAAAAGGTGCAATTATATTGAGACACTTTATGGCTGTTATTCAAGCTACTAAATGGTTCCATACCAGATATTATTTTAATGGTTGCAATATTTATGATTATCCTCTTTTCTATCAGAGTAATCTCTATGATTATTATACCTACCCTTATTTTACCATTTAATATTGATAAGTAGTTCCAAAAGAGTAGTAAAACATCCGATCCAAGAGGTGCTTTATTGAAGTTTCGCTCGCCCAGAGATTGTAGAGAATGATAAAAAAATGAGCGACACCGACACATTTTAGTCGCTGAAAAGCAATGAAAAGGAAATAGAAAGAAAATGATAGATATATTGTGAGCCTCCTCTCCCTATCTCTCCAGCCCGACCTGAACATCCATCGATATGGGTAGGGTCGGGGAGGCCTTCTGAACCTTTTCGATCCACAGCGTCACTCGGCGCAGTATGGAAGTATTTGGGGCGGGAGTGTACAAAAGAGGGGAAGAAAAAATGTTCGTATGGGTACACTTATAATTTAAGGAAGAGGCATAAAATTGACCTAGACAGCAAGTGGATCTACTCCTTAACTTGAAATCCAAACGACGCTGTCTGTGTATCCTTTATTCAAACTTCGTTGCATTTTTTTTTCTGTCCTCCTTCCTGATGTTCTTTCGTAGGTTCACTTTGTACGAGATGATAGAATTAAAGAATCAGGATTGAAATTTGAAATTAAATGATACAAAATGTTTGCATAGATTTTAAAGATGGCCTGAAGTTCAAGTTAGTCAAGTGCACTTTAACTTATATTAAGTTAGAAATTTGGAGTATCTGATTTAAGCTTCATCGTTTTTGTCTCCTCAATTTTCTTTTATAACTTCACGGTATTTTTATTTTATCAATTAGATTTTAACTTTGAATATCAAATCTGATTTTTTCAGTTTCTTTCATTCAAGATGGTTATTTCTTAATGACTAGATCTTGGTTCTCTTTAGTGTGCCATCTTTGATAGTCTGCTTCTTTTTTATTGCTTGCATCTTCTCTAGTTTACTAGTTAGGTCATTTTAAGGTTGTTCTGATGTTCTGTTCTGGTCCTATTTAAGTTTAATTTTAAGTATATTCGGTAATAGTATTTTGTTACTTTTGGCTGTTATTCCAAATGCTTATTTTTTTTATTAACCTAAATATTTCTACCGTTAATCTCTCCATTAATGTTTTAATCTTTGGCTATAATTGATGGGATCTCGGCATTCTAGGTGCTCTATTTTGTTAGAAAGTTCTTCTTCAAACTCCTTTTGCAACTATTCAATAGTTTTGATGGCTCTTCTCTATCAGTCTTTGAGATTTTAACTTTGGTTTTATATGCACTTTTGCTTGATTTCTCAGATCTAACTTGCTTGTATTTCTTATGAGGCTTAACACAATTTTAAACCTAATACTAGTTGCTAACCATCATCGCAATTTGGAAATAAATCATAAAAAAAACGAAAAAAACAGCTACGAGCTCGTAGTACTAGAATCATTAGGACTGAGTCTATCTCGGTATACACGCTCTACGCTGCTAGTAAAGCAACACATTTGGTGGAAACTGAGTATGAAAGCTCGCTCTACCAAAAAGTTTTACTAAGCGTGAGCAGAACCATAAATGATATTATAAGAGTGAAGAAATGAAAAATTCAATAGATTTTTTATTAGGTTATTTTTAGTTATTTTCCTAGTATGAACTTCGGTCACTTATGGGCAAAGTATGAATTTCCGAGAAAGAGGAAGGTCAGATCTGAAAAGTACATATAAAACTGCACGGAATTTTTTTTGTAAATTACTGTGCAGATTTGTGTTAAGGCGAATGCTGTAGGTTGATGTTAGATCCAAACCTTTAGCAAATTCCTCAGCTTTTATGTTAGGTATATAAAGATATGAGACGTACAAGAGTCTCGGCTTCAAAGAGCGACCTGGGGGAGGTTGACCACCATACACACGAACGAACAATGAGAGATGGGATGCTCAAATGAACTTGAGTGCGAGCGAAGCGCAGATGACGGAGAATTAAAGATGGGGGGGGGGAGAATTTGCACACGAGAGTTGGCGCATTGCGGCTACCTCAAAAATTTGGTCCTATGAATTTATTCTGTCTTGTTAGGGACGGCGTAGAGTCTAAGATAGTAGCCTCTTGACGAACGACTATTAAATGAGATGAACTCAGATCTTGCCTTTGGTTTTAGAATACCGAATAGAGAATTTGAAGGGTCGCGTCAAATTCTCTATTCTCCTAGAACTCTCACTAGTTCTAGGAGAAGATACCAAGCAGGACGGGTTTCTTTAGAGGTTTGCGGGGAACTAAAGTGGACGGGAAGATGGTAGATACTCGTGGACACAGGCGGTTACTGCTGTCCAAGTCCAGTTTCGGACGTTTTATATGGGTGAGAAGGAGGGCTTTTCTCCACGGTCGAAAGGATAGGGTTCCAGTTGACAGACGCTTCCCCGGGTGAGGTGGACTTTGACCGATTCAGCCATCGCAGGATAATCTCCAGCGGGATCTTTCGTGCTCTTAAGCATATCTCAAGCCTCCGCGAAGTCGGGCCTTCAGCCTCTCACGGCCTTCGCGATTTTGCGCCTTCGTTAGCGTGGATTAAAAAGGATCACCCAGGTGTGTCTTCTCTCTCTCTCTCTCTCTCCTTGAAAGGGGCGAACGCGCGCGTTTTTTTTTCTCTTTCTCTCTCTCTCTCTCTTTCTGACAACGAAAAATTACCAAACATATGGTTAGATTTTAGATTTATTTTCAATTTCACTATTTTAAATTTTAATTCAAAATTTCTGAGTTTTTTCCATTCTCTGACTCAGTATACACGCTCTACGCTGCTAGTGCCACAACACATTTGGTAGAAACTCAGTATGGAGTCTCAATCCACCAAAACTTTTTAACAAGCGTCAGCAGAACTATAATTCATATTTTAAGAATGAAGAAATGAAATATTCGGTTAGATTTTTTATTTACTTTCAATTTCACTATTTTAAATTCTAATTTAAAATTTCTGATCTTTTTCTTTCTTTATCGTGATAATCCCACAGTACTTCAATAATGTTCAGGCTTGGGCTCTTGAGAGGTCAATCCATAACTGGCTAGTGATCTAATGTGGCTTTTCCTATTCAGCTTTGCTTTACCTGCATTAGCATTGTGTTTGAGATCATGGTCAGTCTGAAAAATGAAGCTGCTGCAAATCAGAAGTCTTTCAAATGCTATTGCTTGGTGGATAAGAATCTGACGGAATTTTTCCTTGTTTATAATTTCATGAATTTTTCCAAGTTCCGCAAAACCACTGGCTGATTTATATACACCTCCAAACCATATACAATAGTCTGTCGCTCTCTCCTATACTCTTGCATATATATTGACAATTCCAAGTAAATACTTAAAATTGGGATTGATCACTCCATAAAATCTAATGCTACTCATTTTATGATCATTTCCTATTTAATTTTTCCTATATTAGTAATATTTTCTTGAAAGCCACTATTCTATTGAGGACCATTTCTGTTGATGCTTCGGCGAACATTAAATCTTACAAGTCTCTAGCTACATCTTTGCTGAAAGTTTTCTTATTCTCAAGGGCATGACTCTTAATTATTTTTCATCTATTAAGGTAGGTTTATAGGCCTAACACAACCCTCTCTCTCCGCTACTTGTTCAGTTTACTCAAATTCTTTTTAATGATATATATACTGCATTCAGTGCCTAGATATGCCAAGTTTTCGGCTAATTGCTCTTTGCGATTGAACCTGCTGCTTCATAAAATACAATCGAATGCGTGTCAAAAATGTTATTTTTTGTATTGTTTTTGCATTTAATAGGTGAACAGTAATTGGCCCAAATTAGTATTTTCTTGGGGGGAGGGGACTTGCTAGTAATAGCAAAAGACTCATATACATAATGTAAAATTCGCTCTTTGATATGATTTCTGATATGTATAGACACAAGGATGGTTCATCTCTGGTGTTAGCTCTCTCCTTTGTCCTTAAATGATTCGGAGGTCAGTGTTAACTGGCTTAACAAGCAAAGGTTATATTTTTCTTAAAATGGTCAGGTCAAAAAAATAGATTGAAAATGAATGAAAAAGTAGGCAATGTCCAAAGTAATGCTTTTAAAGACCTTCAGAAAGTCTAAAGAAGTATTGTTCAAGACCTATTTAGAAAATAAGTCTTGAGAAGTTGCTAGAGTACATCAACCAGTTACATCCAAATATTAAATTCACTCAGTAAAAAGAAGACAACTCCATTTCCTCCATTCCTTTCCTATACGTATTAGTAACACATAAAACCGACGGCTTCTCCACTTCCATTCAACGAAAACCTACACATACTGGCTTTAAACTCCATTTTCTTATTCATTGTGCCACCAAAATCAAACTAAATTCTATCAAAATTTTACTTTTTTCGCGCTTACAATCTCCCCTCATTATACCTCAATTTCCACAACTTGGTGACTTTCCTCACTAATTATTTACAACAAAACTGATATCTTTTAAACTTAGATGAATGAACTCTTCGAAATTTGATCAATAAAATATTTAACCCGAAAGACGTCCCATGCAACTTCTCTAAAGAGAAGGTTTTTGTACTTGTCCCATATAAAGGAACCCTCAATTCACTTCTCTTGGCCAAACTCTCACCCTTTCTAAAACGTTCCTTTCCTGCAACACATTTTATACCAATTTTTTAAAGCACACTCAAAGTACGACATCTTTTGGAATTAAAGAAAAATATCAACGCTGCATCGTTCATCCATCATATATGAATTCAACTGTCAAGATGTAATTCTGAGGTATATTTGGGATCAACACAGCGCACACTACATACCCGTATTTGCGCACATTAAGGTATAAGCAACAGAACTGGAGCCTTAATTACTACTTCCGAATTCTCCCCTATGCGAATACACTACGCAAACAGACATCTACACACATAAACCTATCTTAAATAATTTTTCAATTAAAGATACAGCAAACACCGAAACCCAATTCACACACTGGAATCTATTTATATTAGATTTAGAAGCCCCACTTTAAGCTATGCCTCAAGCTCATTTCCACTTTTACTACAACTATAAACAACCACGAATCACACACGACAAAACCACTCCCCCCAAACACAACCAATATTCTTCAAATATTTCCATTATCTCCCCGTTTTGACAACGAAGACAGCCAAAACAAAAGATATTTCCTATTCCGTAATAGTTAAAAGCCCTACATTTTTATAATTTGAATATTACCACCACAGCTGCTTCCCATTCTCCATTTAATTAATTTATAAGTATCTGATAACTTCTGTAATAATTTCTTATGTTTGTATAAATACCTGGCATATCCTTGAAAATGGATTCCTAACCGAAACATGGGACTAAGAAGTTAAAATATAATAATGAACCTTCTAAATGTAGCCTGCTTATTTATCCTAAAAATATTTATAGGCCCGGCAACTTGAAATCCCCCTGCTCTCTTAAGATATATATATATATATATATATATATATATATATATATATATATATATATATATATATGTATATATATATATATGTGGAAAAATATTAAAGACAAATTGGTGAGGTCAAGATAAAGGGGTGACTTTGAAATCAGCTTTTTGGGGCTGATGGATATAAGTGTTGTCTTCCAGTTTTGGAGGATAGGATCACCTGCTGGACTTGAAGCAGAGCAGTTGTCTAATTATGCCATTATCTTAACCGCACCATATATATATTTATTTTATATATACTATATATATAATATATAGGGTTCTCCCAAATTAACTATCTTTTTCCATTAAATAAAATAATTTGAAAAATAACCCTCAGATATATTTAATTTTATCATGTTAAAAATGTGATAAATTTTTTTAATTTTTTCCTTTTTTTTAATAATTTTATACTTTCTATAATTTTTTTTAGAATTTAATTTTTATTCCTATCAGAAGTCTATTAATAACACTGTACAACAAACTTGTGTCGAGAAAAAAAAACGAAGATCTCATTTGCAATTTATTATGAAATTCAGTGTACTCTATTCGAATATTATAAAAAAAAAAATTCCCATCACGTAATATTTTCTTGGAAAATGGCAATTTAAGATCATTGGTTTACAGAGAAATTGAGGCAAGCACAAAAATAGTTGTTCTAGCGTAATTTGGGGGTGTTGATTTCAGATACGAAACCAGTTATTAATCATAACCTCTAGTTTTTGAGGTACGAGTATACATGTAATAGAAATTTTAGGAATTGTGTTCTTTAAAACCCTTACGCTTCCAAAGGGACAATACTCTTAAGATTACAGCTATGGCATGTCTTAAACATGTGTCTGTATGAGCGTGCATGAAGGCCCCCCTCCCTCTTTCTCTCTATGACCAACCTTTTAGCTATAGAAGACTGACCATATGGCTTATGGTTATACAATGTGGAAAGGGCAGTTGGTCTTCTTGGGCTTCGACACGAGACGCCTACAGCGGCTCCCCACCTCGATGGTTTATTGGTTTATTTTAGGCACAAGGAATTACGCGTTTTGGACGTCGCACGCACCTTCTCTCGACTTCTTCCCACAATTATCCCCAAACTTCCACCTTCTCCTTGCTGGAGGAACAAACAGCCACTATTTATCACAAGCAGGAGGAAGAAACAACTCGCTGAAACGACTATTAACCAAAAACTCCTTGACTCTGGGCAGAACTGTTGCGAATTTTGAATAAGAAGGAACCGTCTGCACTCAAAACTCTCTTCAAACTCTGGAACTTGGCCGGAAGGAAAATGTCTGAAGTGTGTGGCACCACAAACGACTCTTCCTCGCAAGTAAGTTCTTTGCCCGGGTTCTCCGGCCAAGGTAAGCTTTTATACCCTCTTTCTCGCATTGGTTCTGCAAGTTCCCTCGAATTCACATCAAAATCTCTCTCCCCTTTGCCCTCCTCTCTCGCCTACTTTCTGTTAACCTTCGGTGCTTCAAACTCTTAACCTTCCATCCATTTCGGAACCATCAAACTTTTTTTAAACTCTCAACCTACCCTTCAACTAAACTCGAACTAACGAGGGCATTCAGAACTAAACATCGTTTCGAATAAGTTCTCTGGAGAGATCACTATACTTTCCAAATCAATTGGACAGTAATGTCTCTCACTTAAGCGCTACCATATTGCTTAGCCCTGCCCTGCTTTAGGGGTAATAATTCTATTAATACATCATAGAAGTTTTTAAAAACGACCTGTGGGCAGAATTCAGCTTAAATTAGTTTATATTTTTATCCCAGGAGCTGCCAAGTGTAGGCCATGAATGGTCTTTTGCAGTCTCCTTCTTTTCTTATGTTCTTATGTTCTTATTAGCATATTATTGAATATCTGGCAACACTCTATTACTCCTCAGTTGTTTTTGATAACCAGTGAAGTGAACACCTGCTGGAAGGTCAGCATTTGTTTTATTAATTTTTTGAGAACTAATTGTTTAATCAGTTCTCAGATATATTAGAAAATATATATCTTGCACTAACTATATTTATGCTTTTTCTACTCAATATAATATATTTAAATAGCCAAATTCAAGCAAACGTGCTGCCCCAAATTTTAACCCACTCTAACTAAACTTTAATGTTTTAAAACCTTTTATAACATTATTTGAAATAAAATATATTCTGGTTATGAAAGGGTTAAAAATATTAAATGTCCTATTCATAGAATGTGAGGTTAGGGCTGCTCGACAATCATGTTACACAACCATTTTATATTTTGGACGCATGTTTATATTATGATTTTGTTACCTTATATACGATTAATGTTTATTTTGTTTTCCAGATTTTTTGTGAGTTGATACATATATTTAGATTGGCTTAAGGCACTTCAAAACACTGAGGATGCATCATTCAAGGCAAATTCATTCTGTTACGTGTGTGGGAATTTCACGACAGTTGCCCAGCACCGAACAATTACTTCCCTCTTGAGAACTGCTTATTTTCATGATTTTGACCGTGAAATTGGAGATCAGGACAACTCCTAGGCCCCACACATTTGTTGTATACCCTGTTACAATGATCTAACTGCATGGTTTAATGGCAAGGAAAACAGCCTTAAACTTTGCAGTCTCGATGGTCTGGAGAGAGCCAAAAAGCCATGCAGATGATTGTTATTTTTACTGACAAATACAAATGATTTCAATACTTTTTCTAAAAAAAAGATAAAATATCCTAACCTTCCTGTCCCTATGCTCCCAGCAAAGAAAGATCTTCTTCCTTGATCAGATGAAGAAATGCCTTCAGGGGAATATTCTGCCAATTCAATCTCTTCTGAAGACAATGTCTCTGTTAATTCAGGAGCAAGTAGCAATGAGCTCCACTGGGTCACGCAGGAAGACCTGAATGACCTTGCTCTTGCTTAAGTAGTGGAACCTGGTCAAGTCAGATCTTAGGATAACCAGTTTGAGGACACGGAACAAGGACTTCACTTCATTCTTTGACATTGAAAACAGGTTGTGCAACTGCAAAAATGTCTCTGGCTTGTTGACTTTCCCTGGTTTACCACATAATTGTTCAGAATGGCGCCTTTTCATACGCTCTTCCAAACGAGGTCTGAAGGAAGTTCTCCTGCATAATGGGAATAAATACAACAACATTCCCATTGCTCACTTCGTCCATCTGAAGGAGTCGTATGACAATATGGAGCTATTTTTGGAAGCTGTCAAGTACAACCAGTACCAGTGGAGTTTCTGCGGGCTTAACAAAGAACAGTTGCTTTATCTGTCTCTGGGACAGTAAGGTTTTGTCCAAGCACTATTAGCAGAAGGACTGGGGGTCTAGGAGCATCCTTTGGTGGACATGAACAAAGTGCCTGTTCCTCCTCTTCCTTTCAAACTTGGGCTAATGAAGATTTTTGTTAAGCCCATGGACAAAAATGACACTGCCTTCCAAAGCTTGTGTACTCTATTCCCAGCGCCGAGTTATGATAATCTCAAGGTGGGCATATTCATCGTACCTCAGATACGAGAGGTGCTGAAGGATAATGATTTTGAGTAGCTTTTTACCCTAAAGGAACTGAGAGCATGGGAAGCATTTAAATCAGTCTGTCATGGCTTCCTTGGTAACACAATGGTACTAGATTACCAAGAGTGTATTGAGAATTTGTTAGTCTTATGAGGATAAGGGATGACGAATGTCACTCAAAATTTACCTACCCAACTCCCACTTCTGCTAGATACTTCTGCGTGATATCCCGGAGGCAAAGTACACAAGATTGTCCAAAAAACTCGCTTCTAACTCTCTGTTGTACTATGATTTGTGTTTATTTTCTTATCCAAATAATTTAGTTCCATTAATGTTCTATATTTATGCTGTTTTTTTATCTAATACACGTTTGTAACAGATGAAATAAACACATTATATTTTGGATTTATATGCAGTATAATAAGAATGGTGTATGTGATAGATCAAAACTGTTCAGATATTTGAATTCATCACCAAAAATTAGCAAAAAACATCTATTCACATCTTTGCCTCAGAGCAAACAAACTTTGTGTGAACCAGTGTAATTATGCAATTATACGGATTTTCAAGATACCATAAATCTGTTTCGCTCTCAAAGTCAGATAAAATGTGGCCATTGTAATTAATTCATAAATATATATTGAATCAGAATGCTGGTTATCATTATATAATGTACTAACCCTCAGATTAGTATTTACTTCTTCGTTTGTAAAACGTCTCAGGTGTGTCACGTTTCCAGTTCCAGCAGAAGTAGAGGCAGCATAGCAGGACTAAATTTTTCCTTATACCTGTTATCCAATGATGCTATAATTTGATAGAACTTCTCTCCATGTTCATCTCTCACATCGCCTGCATTCTGTGGGAAGAATGACAGATGAGAATGCAGAAAGTGCATCTTGAGTGACATATTGAATCCGAGATCTTGGTAGCAGTTGATAAGGCGCTCCACTATACGCTCTCGCTGTTGTCCTCTGTGTTTTCTCAGAAGTACTTTGCATACATCTTTGAAATCATGCCAGGCCGATAGCTCAGTTTTATCCAATGTTGAATAGAAGTCCTCATCAACTACATGTTGACGAATCTGAGGGTCTAGGAATATGCCTTCTGTAATCTTGGCATCACTTATTTTATGGAAGATCACTTTGGGGTACTAGAAACATGGCTTGTTATGTTGAAATGCTTTGATCAATTTCTCCATAAGGCCTAATTTTATATGCAGTGGTGGCAAAGTGATTTTCTCCTTTTTAAATTGTTGCTCAAGAATTTTATTAGGGCATCCACGATTCATAGTTCCTCGAAGTAACCATTCTGAGCGTACATAAAACACTCGTCTGGCACTACTGTCCCACTTCCAAAGGAAGCATATAAATTTAGTTTATCCAGTTAGTAGCCCATTAGGAAGGGCTACTACATTTAAGAACGCCAAAATTAGCCATTCATGTTCCCTGAAACCTATACGATCTAGAATAAAATCAAAGTTTCATGTCTCTCTTAAAATGAGTGAGTGAGCAACTGAAATTTAAGGAATATCGTAGGATAACTTCGCACACCGTACATCAGATTAATATAGATGACATAGGTTAACCTTACACCAGTTTAATATAAATGTCGTAGAATAAGATTAAGTCCATCCTTTGTACTTTTACGAGTGCGTGCGAAGTTTACATATAAGCAGAGTACAATTTAACTGAAAGTAGGTTGGCTAATGGTCGATTATCTTTGAGTTCCAGGATAACAAAAAAACAGGTACCAAAATAACTTTACTAATATGTAAATCAATATTACTTTACCTGGTTAAAATGAGTTTTAACATGAGCTATAGACAGACGAGATTTACACGGATCTCAGCTTTTAAAGGGGCGAGGAAGACTTGGTGAGGACGGTCACCGTACAAACAAGCGGACAATATAAACCGAGGGACGCTCGAATGGCCTCGAGCGTAGACAATGTGGACGATGAGGCTTATACTGGGGGGAGGAAAGCAGAAAGAGCACTTGCATAGGAGAGTAACGCGTTGCTGTTATCTCGAAGATTCGGTTCGAGGGAATAATCTTTAACTTGGCGCTAAGTTTAAACAATAGTCTCTGGATAATTACTATTGAGCGCGCCGTGTTCGAAGATCGGGAGAAGCGGGTCGAGGTAGACTCACGTGAATTAACGAGAATACCGGTAGTTTGAGGAAATCTGTGAGAATTGTCCTTAGTCCAACAGGACGCAAGTAGCAGCTACCGACGGGGGCAGGAAAAGATGCCGGATACTCGTCGGATACTGAGGAGGCAGGGAGGATGGCGGATACTGACTTCCAACTCAGGCGCCGGAAGATTTATAGTGGTCGAATGTGGTTTACCTCCCCCCCTCCTTCCGAAGGGGAAGGTTTTAGGGTCGGACAGATCGCTAGACGAGAATAAACTCTGCCTTTTACCACGAGGGCGAGACGATCATTAGCCTGTGAAGCAGACTTTTTCCGACTTCAGATGGGACCTTCTGGACTCTCACACTTGTCACATGTTTCTGTGGAAGCGGCATTTCAGGTCATCGCAGTGTCTCGCGGCTTCTCATCATTTCGCACCTCCATTTTTGCACACGAAAATAATCGCCCAGGGGCCAGTTGTCTCTCTTTATTGAAGGGCGAGGCGGCGCGTTGCTTTCTGTCTCTCTCTTTCTTTGATCTCTAACAAGGCATGGTGTTCTCAATGTGCAACAGAACCGATTTTATGTTGTAAATGGATGCATCCATAAATAACCTCCGCTCATTTGGTTCATATGTCAGCTTAAGAGCATTGAATAGGCCTCTGATATTATTCCAATAAGTAAGTTGTTTTTAAAAGTAAAGAATTAATGTAGATCTGCAGAACGCCTCCTAAATACTATTATTTGAGCTTATTCACCCAAGAATTTCCATTGTTGCAGATATGAGGCCAGGAATTCATTTTGTTGCATAGTAACTGTTAGATCACGGACTAGATCAGTGAGTTCCGGTTGTTGATAAGGTGTGGTTTCTTGTCAGATTCAAGCTCTGCCACATATGGTGTATCTTGAGAATCTGAATCGTCTGAGTTGCTCGTGTAATCGCTTGGTAGTTCAGACCGCAGCGGCGGTACAGAAATAGCACTTAAATGTCAAATTAGGCGAATAGCAGATTGATGATCAATTTCTTGCCCTATTTGTTGTGACCAGCAGCGAAATAAAATAAAATTCCCCTAAAATGGATATTACATGCTTTGATCACTTACAGAAATAGTGGAAGTACAATATAGTTTGTGTTTTGATTTTTTTAATTGATACATCTATTGAAAAAATATTAACACTAAAAGGACCAACGGCGTCAATTGATGCATTTTCATCTTTGAAATGCTCATAACTTGAAAAATATTTATTGTTTTTTATTTGAGGATTTATGACTTTTCATGATTCTATGGTGTCAATACACACTATGTATTATACGTAGATTGTAGCAACTGACAAAAAAATAAGTCTCATATTTCCTAAAAAGGCCGTCTGTGTCAATTGACGCATGGCCAGGTTTCATTATTTGTCCGCGGTTTCACTTATAAACACGTCTGCAAACGTTTGTTTTTTTCTCTGAGTCTCGCTCATTGTCTCTGCTAATTTAGTCAGCTGCAATTAGTGAAAAGAATGCTTTGTGTTTTTAGACACTGTGGTACATTCTTTTATTTGTGGGTAAAGCTATAAATTTTTATTTGTTATATAAATGAATAACTAATTACCATTTTTTTATGAGCAATCTGTAATAAAATTTATTTTTAAAACCATCCCTAGTAATTTATATGGCTTAAAAACAAACTAATGAACAAATATTAGAAAAGCTTCAAAATATACCATATGATTCATCAATGCCAATTTAACTTTGACAAGGACACTCAATAATTTCCGTACTACTTTACTTGGAGAGTAGCTTTTAAAGATTAGATCCCATGACAGGAGATCTTAAAGGGAAAGATAGTTACTAACATAAATCAATGATGGAACTTCCGATAAGATAACAGTTTTAAAAGTTTAAAAGGAAAGTAGACGCGTCCTTCTTTCTCTTCTATCTAAATTTTACCATAATATCATGAATATTTGTATTAGTAGTAACTAAGATAGCGAAAGCCAATGGGAGCATCGCTTCCCGCCAATTTTGGAAAGGTTGAATGTATGGATGAACCATATTCACAATAACCAAAGGAGAAGATCATTGAAGCAAGATAACAAGCGAGCGAGCATCTCACCAGATCATAGGCCTATTCACTCCTTGAAATAAAAACCTGCCTCCTTTACCTTCCACCAATCAACATAGCCCCATCCAATGTAATGAAGAGGATACTACAGTAACAAGAGTTAGGAACAATACTCATATGTTGCTATTATCTTTATATTTGTACCTAATGTAGCTATGTGTGTAATTAACGAGCCATAATCCTTCAAGCAATGATCCCACAAAGATCCCAGATATTTTATTAATTAGTTTTCGTCAGTTATATTAATTAGTTAGTTAATTGTGCAGCGTTTTCCTTTTTAATCATGTAAGGTGCCTTCCGACCTGATAATACAATTTACATATAGATTAGAATGACAATCTCAAGCATGCTTGTGGGCACCAGAGTCGTTTCTTTTTCGAGAAAAGGAAATAATAAAAATTCAATCATGTTTTCCAAACTCAAATATATAAAAATGAAGCTAAATGGTTTGTTAACGTATCATAAAAATTAATTAAATAAAATACATTCATATAATTAACTTTAAGAATAATAATCCAATGGAAGATTTCTATATCAAAGTATGTAAAAGAAATACATAATTCATCCATGCTATGGTAATTTAATTAATTTTTTTATAATAAATTGTTAGTTCAAGAAACTCTATTTTATATTATTAAATGTTATTAATACTCCGCAGTAAAAGGTCATCACCTACCTAATCTACCTGATTGGTAACAAATTCAGTAGCAAACATTTGTAACTTCGTGCCAAAAGATTTGGTTCCTCTTATTATTGAGTCTGTAACGTCGGTTTGTTCTGTAAATCTTTCAAACTTTCTTACAATAGCATTTACTTCCACACGGAGTTACTTATTATACTGATACTACTCAGTAATCCACCTTCAAATATTCTATGTTGTTGTTAACTCTATCTCTATCCACACACCTAGCCATACGACAATTTTATGTTGTTGTTCAATTTACGCTACAGTTCAGATCTCTTTATTATATATAAAGTTCTAAAAGGGATCTTATTGTATGATTTAAATTACCTTCCTTTAAAATAAACTAATATGGATAGCTCTCGAAGGTGAAAGCCATCAATATGGCTAATACTTCTGGGATTTAGGCTCTCAAGTTTTTAATTATAGTAATTACATCTATATGTAAATTTTATTATCATTTCGGAGGACCTCTTTCATGATTGAAAAAGGACAAGTTGCGCAATTAACTAAGTGAGTAAATAGTTGAGTTAAATTAATTAAAGAAACGACAATTTCCACTTTTTTAAATTTTCCGTCTCTGAGACTTGCTTGAAGGATTATGCTTCGTTAGTTACACACATGGTTATATTATGTACAAATATATAGATTATTTGACATATATGGATTAATAATAAATCTTACTGATGCATTGTCCACTTAACTATTAATGGTGGGGATATTTTGACTCACCGACCGCCAAATGAGGAGAGTATATTATGTAGATAGTAAGCAAACACTTAGTAACACAATATAATCTGATTCAAACTAAATATTCTTAAAAGGATTCCGGCAGCTCTGGTTTAATCCGTAAGTTTATATCCTCAACTATTTTTACTTTTGCTACTGCGTAAAACCTTTAAGTTGTGCACTAAAAACCTACAAATTCTAGAAGATCAAAAGAAGGTCCGTTGAAAAAATAATAAATATAAAAATTGCATAATTTAAGGAAACTAATTTGATCAAATTTGGAAATTTAGGAATATTTTTGAGGATCAAATCCGATATCTTTATTATAATTTTACCTTGTAAAAAGCAATATAAGAACAGATGAAATGGAACTTTGAAAACCTAGCATTGTGGTCAAAAGTCAAGCCCAGCAAATTTTTATATATGTGTGAATAAACATGAGCCCAGAAGAGAGCACATCATAATGCCATCACAAATGTTGAAAAGACTGACCCTTGAACTTGACAGGCAGCCTTATAACATCATATATCAGCAACTTAACATACCTTTACTTTAGGCCCTATCTACTCTCAATTACCCTGTTCCTCTTGGCTCTTGAGGGCTCTATCTTTGCTTGAGGTCAATTACAACTGGAACATTGTCTTGTAGTAACATAAATCCTGTCCATGCTGAGTCATGGACCCATATACATAACTAAAAGAAAATTGAGTATACTTTTATAAGTTTAATAGATTAGGTTGACAAATACCTTAAAAATATCATATTTTTATTATATAAAAATCCATTTATAACTTTTAGAGTTGTCAGTTTCGGCCCAACCCTGTTTGCATTTAATCCCTACGGAACCATCAATGTATTTAATGTAAATAAGATGGTAATTTATGAGAAACTAGAGCGTCAATGAAAGACAGCGGGCGTTATATTCGTGATTTACGCAGAAAATACCGTTAGAAAAGGTCAGCCTCATTTCTGTTATCTTCTCAATGTTGTACAGTACCTAATTAATCAATATACAAGGAGGAGTTCATCGCATTCAACAGAAGAGTCCTGTCCGAGAAACGGTTGACCTTTGGTTCACTAAGAATTGCCCTGCAAAAGCCACTCTGTTGAAACCCATGACTTTATATCAACATAATGTAATCACTGTACCTAAAATGAATAAATCATATGAAGTTTCGGGGCTCATAATCTCCTGGTAGTCTCTTGGTGATGATACAAGACCTAATCGAGGCTCCACTCAACTTACTTGCAAATTTTTTATTTTCGGTCCAACTCTCCCTGAAGATAAGACCAGTTTTTTCACCTTTTATTTTTTACCTTTAGAGGAGGAGGTAGGTGACTGGTCCCTATTCTCAGCCCACTCGAAAAGGGCTCCAACGTCGAACGAGTCAGCCTCAGCCATATCATTCTCCTTAATTGATATTAAGACCCTTGCCATCTCATGGGAATCTTGAACAAGCTAGAGCTCTGGCTTGGGGAAATGTTTCACCGACTCATATTTTTCATCCATGAAAGACATGCCATTAGGGGAGGGACACTTCTGATATTATTTCTATATCTGTAGTTGCCTCCAAATTGCCATCATCTCTCCAGGTGTCGGGGATCCTGAGTGCAGAATCAATGGGCCTATGACCTATAGCATATGCCATTGATTGAGCATAACACCCTGAACTCTATCGTGAAAAGTGGATGAGGAGCATGCCAGCCCCACCAAGATCACGAATATCTGCGGTCTATATTCTTATCATAATCAAGTAATACACATAAAATTGTTTTAGTTTTCTAAACATTTGCCTGATTTCTTTGAAATACGAGTAAATAGTTGATTCATGGGAAACTACCTAATATTTATATATATATATATATATATATATATATATATATATATATATATATATATATATATATATAAAATATATATATATAAATATCGGGTGCTCAGAAAAAATATATTAATTTCAAAGTTATATAACTTAAAAATTCAGACCTTTTATGCCAGATAGATTTTCACCCTTAACTTACTCATTTATATGTTTTAAAATTAGTATTAATTCCATTGATCTTACAAAAACTAGTTGAGCATCATATGCTAAAGATGTTTGAACGATAAGATCATAGATTACATAAAATGAAATAATTTTCTTATTTTTGCATGAAACTTTGTCCAACTTAACTTTTTTCAAGATTCTGCTAAACGACAGCCAATTTAACTTTGACGAGGAAACTCCATAATTTCCGTGCTACTTTACTTTGAGAGTAGCTTTTAAAGATTAGATCGTATGACAGGAGATCTTAAGGGCAAAGATAGTTACTAACATATATCAATGATGGAACTTCCGATAAGATAACAGTTTTAAAAGTTTGAAAGGAAAGTAGACGCGTCCTTCTTCCTCTTCTATCTAAATTTTACCATAATATCATGAATATTTGTATTAGTAGTAACTAAGATAGCGAAAGCCAATGGGAGCATCGCTTCCCGCCAATTTTGGAAAGGTTGAGTGTATGGATGAACCATATTCACAATAACCAAAGGAGAAGATCATTGAAGCAAGATCTCAAGCGAGCGAGCATCTCACCAGATCATAAGCCTATTCACTCCTTGAAATTAAAACCTTCCTCCTTTCCCTTCCACCAATCAACATAGCCCCATCCAATGTGATGAAGAGGATACTGCATCAACAAGAGTTATGAAAAATCCCCATATGTTGCTATTATCTTTATATTTGTACCTAATGTAGCTATGTGTGTAATTAACGAGCCATAATCCTTCAAGCAATGATCCCACAAAGATCCCAGATATTTTATTAATTAGTTTTCGTCAGTTATATCAGTTAGTTAGTTAATTGCGCAGCGTGTTCCTTTTCAATCATGTAAGGTGCCTTCCGACCTGATAATACAATTTACATAAAGATTAGAATGACAATCTCAAGCATGCTTGTGGGCCCCAGAGTCGTTCCTTTTTCGAGAAAAGAAAATAATAAAAATTAAATCATGTTTTCCAATCTCAAATATATAAAAATGAAGCTAAATGGTTTGTTAACGTATCATAAAAATTAATTAAATAAAATACATTCATATAATTAACTTTAAGAATAATAATCCAATGGGAGATTTCTATATCAAAGTATGTAAAAGAAATACATACTTCATCCATGCTATGGTAATTTAATTAAATTTTTTTGTGTCAAAAGATTTGGTTCCTCTTATTATTGAGTCTGTAACGTCGGTTTGTTCTGTAAATCTTTTAAACTTTCTTAGAATAGCATTTACTTCCACACGGAGTTACTTATTATACTGATACTACTCAGTAATCCACCTTCAAATATTCTATGTTGTTGTTAACTCTATCTCTATCCACACACCTAGCCATACGACAATTTTATGTTGTTGTTCAATTTACGCTACAGTTCAGATCTCTTTTATTATACATAAAGTTCTAAAAGGGATCTTATTGTATGATTTAAATTACCTTTCTCTAAAATAAACTAATATGGATAGCTCTCGAAGGTGAAAGCCATCAATACGGATAATACTTCTGAGATTTGGGCTCTCAAGTTTTTAATTATATTAATTACATTTATATGTAAATTTTATTATCATGTCGGAGGACCTCTTTCATGATTGGAAAAGGACAGGTTGCGCAATTAACTAAGTAAGTAAATAGTTGAGTTAAATTAATTAAAGAAACGACAATTTCCACTTTTTTAAATTTTCCCTCTCTGAGACTTGCTTGAAGGATTATGCTTCGTTAGTTACACACATGGTTATAGTATGTACAAATATATAGATTATACCGACATATATGGATTAATAATAAATCTTACTGATGCATTGTCCACTTAACTATTAATGGTGGGGTTATTTTGACTCGCCGACCGCCAAATGAGGAATGTATATTATGTAGATAGTAAGCAAACACTTAGTAACACAATATAATCTGATTCAAACTAAATATTCTTAAAAGGTTTCCGGCAGTTCTTGTTTGATCCGTAAGTTTATATCCTCAACTATTTTTACTTTTGCTACTGCGTAAAACCTTTAAGTTGTGCACTAAAAACCTACAAATTCTAGAAGATCAAAAGAGGTGTCCGTTAAAATAATAATAAATATAAAAATTGCATAATTTATGGAAACTAATTTGATCAAATTTTGAAAACTAGGAATATTTTTGAGGATCAAATCCGATATCTTTATTATAATTACACCTTGTAAAAAGCAATATAAGAACAGATGAAATGGAACTTTGAAAACCTAGCATTGTGGTCAAAAGTCAAGCCCAGCAAATTTTATATATGTATAAATAAACATGAGCCCAGAAGAGAGCACATCATGATGCCATCACAAATGTTGAAAAGACTGACCCTTGAACTTGACAGGCAGCCCCATAACATCATATATCAGCAATTTGACATACCTTTACTTTAGGCTCTATCTACTCTCAATTACCCTGTTTCTCTTGGCTCTTGATGGCTCTATTTTTGCTTGAGGTGAATTTCAACTGGAACATTGTCTTGTAGTCACATAAATCCTGTCCATACTGAGTCATGGTCTAGGTTCGGTAAGCCTGTAACAAAACTATTCGACGTTGCTTCTGCTAAAGTTTGATCGCAGCTTCTACTTAGCTTTACATAACTTCAAACCTTGTGCAAGCCATCTGCGACCGACTGTTCTGACGGATGAAAAAACCTGGCCCTCTTGTCGCCACGTTGCGTTGTGACCCTGAATGATCAAAATAATAAGGTCTGTAATAGAATTTCTTACTTTTGTGGATCATATTCAACACTTCTGCAAAAGCATAATGTGATCTGCTAAAAAGAAATTCGGGGGATTTTTCAACAGCTGAGACCCTCCTGGTTTAGCGTGCGTCATGGATTTCTTTCATCAGGAATATAGGTACGTGGTTTGCAATTATGGTGTCATTAGCAGATTCTTACGACGTGGAAAAACATAACAATTAACAAATATGGTATGTTATATGTAGATATTTTAACTTTAATATAATGTATACTGATACCAGGATATTAAACATTTCAGTAGCATCTCCATTTAAATATTTTAAAGAAAATTATAGGGAATGTTTTCCTTTTGTTTTGCTTTACATTTTTATTGGACACATGTATGATAACTTACAGGAACATATTTATATATGTAATCAAGAAATAATAAAAGTTCCTGGTGTCCAAAGACTTTTGGCTGCGGCGGAAGAGATTATAATATAGGTGGTAATGTATATAGGTGTCTTGCTTTCTACTGATCTTAAATTTCTGAAACAATGCATTATAGCGGCAACAAAAGGACAATCGATTTTATATTCTGTGTATACGACAAAATTATAGTCTTCAAATATGAAAAATGAAAGTGTAATATTGCTATACGTTCAGTGCAGAGCGACAAGACTAATTCTAAAACTAGAAATAGATAGTGGTAAAAAAGATTTTGACATCTTAATTAGCTTTCACTGGAATATCAGCAGCATCTACGTTGCAAAAATAACAATGTGTAAAAAAATTACTTCTTGTTTTATACTTGGGTTAAAAGACATATTTCCCAATTATTTCTGGCTCTATTAAATAAAGAAAATTCAATTTTAATCAACTTTTTTTTGCCTTTTAGGCTAGGACATTGAATTTTAAAATTACGCCTTTTATGGTAAATATCATTATTTTGATGCAAATAGTAAAAGTATACAAAATCTTTCAAGGGTTATATTTTTTTAATTATGATATTATCGTGGTGTCGAATAAATTGCTTCCCCGTGTAAGCCCCTAGCACCAGAAGTTCGTGGTCGTCCAAGATATCCTGGATAGACCAACCAAGTTCGCGTCGTCAGATGCCACATTCAGTCGCAGTATTTTACTGGCTGGCTCGAGGTAGTGGCAGCGCCTATTAGATTATGCTCAGTATCAATAGGCCAGAGCACGCAGCTCTCCCTAAATCCGGTGGCTCAGCTCGTAGTCACCCGGATGCCCGCAAATAAGAGGTCCACGATCTTGACTCTTTTATCTCCTCGTGAGAACCACGTAGACGAAGGGCTTAGTTCCCAAGACTTTGATACGGCCCAAGAGGTAGGTCCGACCCTCCTGAACCTGGAGGGCAAGGCAGCAAAAAAGGAAAAAGAAAACGAAGAAAGAGGAATATTAATCGACATAAAAATACAAGAAGGAATAATACAGAGAGAGGAAGAGGTAAAATAAAGAAGAATACAGACAAGAAGAGAAGTGGAAGAAAGAAGAATACAGATGGAAAGAGAACTAGCACACGCGGAAAGAGAAGAGAGAGAAGAAAAAGAAAGAATGCCGCACATGAACGGGCATCGATAAAGGGTTAGATGGTAGAAGCGGATAACGAGTATCCTCTACCCTCAGTACTCTTCTCCCAGCACGAAAAGTCCACGGAGTTTCAATTAAAACTCCAATTCACCTTGAAAACCACGCCCATTAACGATCCCGTAGTGAAACTTTTCTCCGACCCGATTAGGTCGAATCCAAACCCTATCTCCCAGTTTAGCTTGGTAAAGAATGACGATGGGACTCCTGTTCCCATCCCTTATGCAACCATGCAACAGGCCGCCCTAGCCATAAGGGAAAGATTAAAGTTAGTTAACTGCCATAAAAAAGGTAGTATGAGTACGTTGGAATACCATTACCAGTTTTTGACATATTTAGGTAGAACCCATAACCAGAATGGCCGACTCATGTGCCGTAAAGTATTAGTCATCGAGCACCACTTAAATATTACTTATATCAAAGGTGCTGATAAGGTTAAGCCTCTGTAAAACCTGAGTCGGAACACCATTAAGGGTTATTTTATCTCCCGTTAATCTTAAAATCATTCTTCATTTTTTTGTGTTCGTGATTTGTTTGTATATATTTAATTTCTTAAGGTTTAGAAATGTAAGGAAGTAGCTTTTTAGATACCGCTTTAGAGCCAGGCTTCTTTATTTTCTTTGTGTAATCGATGATTTGGGGTTTAGGGGATTTGTCTGCTAAGTGGGTGTTGTAAAACGTATCCCAGTAGGCTCACGAGGCCTGTGTTGATCACCTGCCTTTGTACCGCGCGCACGTGAGTCGGAGTTCAAAGAAATTTAAGTTAATATGATGGTTGCTCCCAGGGCGGTAAGAATCAGTATTATGGTCTAAGAAATGTAAGTTAGTTTTTGTCGATGATGTTTGTTTAGTTGCATTTGTTTTTCACTAGAGTTCCCAAACCCTGAAACCTGAGGCCCTGTTCGGTAACCGAAACGTCCTGACATTTAGGCGGAGTATCTTGATTACTTAACCTCTCCTCCCTCTTTCCCCTAGCTTCGAGTATCACCCGAAAGGCCCTGGCACAACCACGACATGTAGTAATCATCACATTTCTGGTCTGGCGAGCCTAACATTGGTTAAACCAGTAATATTTCCCCTAAGAGTTAGTATTTAATTTCACTTCATAGACGAAATTAGAGGAGGGTCGACTAAATGCCAGATGGTGCCTTTAGTTCTAAGTGAAAGACGCTTGGAGAAGCACCGTTAGAGGGGGAGGCTTAAACCCGGAGACCTCATCCCCCTTTCTTCCTCTAACCCCAGTGGGGGTGGCGAAGTACAAGGTGTCCCAGAAAAAAGTTAACCGTACTTTGAATTAGTATAACTCAAAACCTATTGGAGATTTTTGAGTCCTGCAAAACACAACAAATTGAACAACTATTTATGGGTCGATTCTGGAAATTTCATTAAATTTTCTTTTACGATATTGATACACTAATGGGTTTAGTGGAAGCTATCCAAATTATGTTTGCGCAAGGAAGTGAAATAATGAAACTTCGAAATTTAAAATCATAAAATATATTTAAATCCATTTTGAACAAAAACACCTATTTATATGGGTAATACAAATTCATTTTTTAATTTTATAACCACCGTTTCCTTTCACATGTCTTCCATTTCTATCCAAGCACAGTTTTGTCTTTGATCGCATTGATTGAACAACTTTTTTGACTAACTTGTGATTTTCATTAAGTCTATTGACTTCATGTGTGATACTATCTCTTAAGTGGTTGATGCTTTGTGGTGGAGTAGAATACACTTTATTCTTTAGATACTCCCATAAGAAATAATCGCACAGTGTTAAGTCAGGGGATCTTGGGGGCCATTCAATTGCATGATTCAGCGTGACAATGCGATTGTAAAACGTTTCTCTTAATTTTGTTCTTACAGCAAGCTGTCTATAAGCTGGTGGGCCGTCCTGAATCCACCAAAGTCGATTGAATTGATTGCCGTATATCTGGCGGAGTTCCGGGAAGCTCCTTACGTTGATCATGCTCAGGTAGGCAGCACTATTCAAGTTATTCTCGTAAAACAATGGGGCGACAAGATAGCCATTCCCGCATATTACGATCCACAGAGACACTTTCTGCTGACAAATACGTGTGTCAAAGTCGAATGCTGGGGGAAGGGGGTGGTTCAGTGGCGCATATTGCCGAATGTTATGGCTATTTACCTTTCCATTCATGAAAAAGGCTGCCTCGTCACCAATCACAATGTTTTCCAAGAAACGAGCAGGTTTATGGGGAGGCCATTCGACAAATTGTCTACAAGGAAAATCAATTTCAAGAAGCTGGTGTCTTACATGCATCTTATAGGGATGCAATTTTAAGTCATGTTTAATAATGCAGTTAAATGATGACTTTGACCATTGTAATCCATTCTTTCTGATTGATACATGTGAATTTTTAAAAAGTGTCATCTGAACATTTTCGATATTTTCTGTTGTTCTTATGGTTCTCATGCGACTCAAACGACCTTTATTTAGATTTAAGGATGTTCCTTCATGTTGGTATTTGCGAACCTTTTTACAAAGTGTAGGCTTGCTTGGTGGGTGCCGACCTAGAAAACGTTGTTCAAATGAATCTTGTACTTGTTTAATACTGCCAGTCTTAATAAAGTTTGTGATTACAAATACGCGTTGATCTTTTGTTAACTGCATGATTAAAAAGGTTCTATGGAAGTAAACTTTTACACAAAAACGCTTTGATTTGCTTAGTAAGCAATAATGACCATACCACAGATTGGCGGAAAAACCCCTGTAAAATGGCGTAAGCTATGCTTGGAAAATCGCACAAAAACCTAGGCAACCTAGGCTCCCTAGGTTCTCTTGAAAGTGCACGGTGGCCTAGCCTTCCTAGGCTTCGTTTCATTATTTTACTTCCTTGCGCAAACATATTTTTGATAGACTCCACTAAACCAATTAGTGTATCAACATCATGAAAGAGAATTTAATAAAATTTCCAGAATCGACAGATAAATAGTTGGTAAATAAAACACTTTGGCAAGACCAAAAATTCTCTAATAGTTTTTGAGTTATGCCAGTTCAAATTACGGTTATCTTTTTTCTTGGACACACAGTATATATGCGGAGAATTGTAGAAAAACGAGGATATCGATTTAGTCATCTAGACAACAAAGTCCGGCTAGATGCCTAGGCAACCAACAAAAGGGACAGAGAAGAAGCTCACTCTGAGCCAATTCCTGGTGGTCACACCGAAAATTAACATCTTGTCTCAGGAAAATCAAGTTTGCGATCAAGGCTACGAAGTTCGGCTAAGTGCTTGGCAACCCTACGAAAGGAATACAGAAGAAGCTCATGCTGAGCCTGTTCCTGGTGGTCACACTGAAATTTAAGTTAGCTTGTATTGAGAAAAAAGCTCAACTATCTTTCGTCAGAGATAGTCCTCGACATTGAGGAATACCCCAAAGTGACATTTCTCAAACACTCCCTATTCGTAAAAGGATTCACTCGTTTGCTCATCGCTCATCAGTGCGAACTATTTCAAGATTAACCTGAAGATTGGAAGAAGCATACTCTCCCCGTCCCAGTGGTGAAATCATCTTACCAACATAACGTGCGTAACGCCATCCGTCGCCCGTACCAAATTCATCTGGGTCTTTAAAGCTATCCTTGCGCCCGACAAATCTCGAAGGTCTGTGAATATGTCTATGCGCTTGCCCGCAAACGACATCTTGCATCTACATAAAAATTGCTGCCAAGGTCAGTCTCCAACCAGATTCCCTTGTGGTTATTTTTAAAGGTAAATAAATTCCATTATCTTTTTTTTGAAGGTCAATTAGATGTTAAATATTAAAGTGACCTTTGAGTCAACCATTACTGTATATTCATTTGTGTAATTTAGTAAGTCTCACTTAAGCTCGTTCAATTCATAACTGTGTAGTTTGTTTTCTTAGATTTCACTTTGGTTCATGTTGAAATTAAAGGTCTATTTCAGTAGAAGTATTTAATTTAATCCTAGAAACGCTGAGCACGCTACTAGGAACCAGCAAAGATTAAAAAATAAAATAATAATAATAAAATAGCACTCTTAGAGAAAACTTAATCGAGGAGTTTTTGAAGTACGTAACAAACCTATACGTACGTACACCACCACTCGGTCCTTGCAATACCATGACAGATATAAACATGATATACTCTATTTAAAAAGTTATAGAAATAGTAATACAGTATTAATAGCTATCATTTCCCTTATATTTGATTATTGCGACCTACAGAACAATGGTAGTTCTCCTACATTCCATATAGATTCAGTAGTAATTAGGTGAAAAATAAACTAGAGCTTCCTAGAATTTTCGAGAATTTTTCATATGTTTGAAGAATTTCTAGAAAATTCTGGCAACGTAATGACTGTATAAATACAAAGAATCTCTACTCCCAAGATCATTTTTACTCTAGCCATCACAGCGCAGAAATCGTCGCCCGTCATTGATAGAAGCATTCGTTACAAATGGCATCAGAAGGTTGTAAGCAGTCGACAGGCTTATTTTACTATGTATGCGGCAAATTTATTAAGAAAGGGGCCAAAAGTTACTCTGTAGAGAGATCTGCCAAAATGTATGAGGCCTACAAGGCATATTTCAGCATGCCAGTCGGATATCAAGACAAACCTTGAGAACCTCATTTTACCTGCGAGCTCTACAAAAGAACTCTGAAATGTAATATATATATATATATATATATATATATATATATAAAATAATGTGTTTTGTTTATTTGGCTGCTTATTTTTTTTTTCATTTCTAATGAGACTAAATGAAAAGTATTTGTATATTTATACTTATATTTTCGCCTTGTGGACCGGATGGTACAGAGGAGAAAAGAGAGCTATGAATTTCGCAATCTCACGAATTTGCAAGCAACCAAGTGATCACTCAAGCAATTGTTTACTCATAATGATGAAATCTTCTGAGCTCCTCGTACTTACTCATCCATAATGAGAGCACTAGTTTTTTAAAAGGAAAAGCAGTGCCGAAGAGGATGAATTCATTGATCCAGATTACAGAGGAACAACTGAGGAGAGGAAGCCATACTAAAGCTATCAAAAAGATCTCAACGAAGTTTTCATAGATTCTGCTCTCACAACGTCCAATACTGAGCTTTTAACTTAAAGACTCAGGCAGTAGGATTTGTTAGATGACACTGAGCAAACATTAGGTCGGAGAAAGCGTCACCATGGTTTTTAAAGCTTTTCTACATGTCAAGATGAGCTTTGCTTTTGTCACAATCTGACCAGTCTTTTTGAGTCAATCGGAATTGCCTTTAACCTAAACGAGTGGTCCAGGAGGTTCAAAGCAGTGCTGCTTCATAACGGGAACATGTATGCATCTCTTTCTTTTGCTCGCTCGGTCCAGCTCAAAGAGCTATACAGCAGGGTCAAGCTTTGCTAGATGCATTGAAATATGAAGAGTACGGTTGGAAAGTTATCAGAGACTTCAAAATGGTAGCCTACTTGATGGGTTTCTAAGGTGGCTTTACCAAGTTTCCTTGTTATCTTTGCCATTGGGACACCATGGTACACTAGCAGCATTGGGATTGGCCACAATGGACCGAGTTAAGTGTGGGAAAAAAACTTCAAATGGAAGCCTTTGTTGGACTCCCGAAAACCTCTGTTTCCTCCTCTGAACCTAAAAGTGGGCCTTATAAAACAATTCGTCAGAGCTCTGGATAAGGAGGTTACAGCTTTCAAGTATCTCTAAGATTTTTCTACTAAGCTATCTGTGGCAAAGGTGGAAGCCTGGGTCTTCGTCTGTCCACAGATAAAAAAGATCGTGGAGTGCAAAGCGTTTCCCGTAAAGCTGGTTAGGACGGAAAAAGCAGCTTGGGACACCTTTATCGCAGTGCTTCTCTGCTTCCTAGGTAATCACAAAGCCGAAAACTATGTGAAGTCTTTATGAGAACCTGCTGAGAAACTACGGCAGATTGGTTGCAGGATATGCCTGAAAGTCAATATTCTTGACGCTCATCTTAAATAATTTGAGGAGAACACAGGAGCGTACTCCGAGGAACATGACGAGTGATTCATCAGGATCCACTGTAATTTGAACGTCGCTATAAAGGATCGTATAAAAACTTCAAATGGAAGCCTTTGTTGGACTCCCGAAAACTACTGTTTCCTTCTCTGAACTTAAAATTGGGCCTTATAAAACAATTCGTCCGAGCTCTGGATAAGTAGGTTACAGCTTTTAAGTATCTCCAAGATTTTTCTACTAAGCTTTCTGTTAATTTGATATCGCTTTCATCTTAGAAACTACTCATTTCTAATATTTTAATTGTCTCACTTACTTCTTTTCCATAATTCAAGTTTTCATATTTATTTTAAAATTTTGAATGCTTCGATCATCTCACCTCCCATTCGCCTAGTTTCGAGAGTCGGGAGTTTACTATATTTAATCTTTCGATATACGACTTATTTTTAATCGAGACACCGTTTAGTTGTCAGTCATTGAATTCTTTCCATTATATTAATGTTTAAGTACGTCTAACATGACTAAAATTAAACGCGCGTATTTCAGGTGAGGCCTTACTACACTTTTATATACAGGTATGATTATTGCTGGTGTTTTTAGTGGAAACTTCTCGCAATAAATCCAAGTATTCGGTTCGCCTTCTTACATGCTTCGTCACACTGTTTGTTGAACATAAAATCCTATAAAAAACGTACCCCTAAATCTTTTTCTTTGTCCACGGAGATAATATTTTTACCACCCATTTCTTAGTTAAAATTTGGGTTATTTTGACCAACGGGCAAAACTGTATGTCGAGGTATGCCTGTGAAGACTCGCTCAGCGAAAGGGTGCATCCACAGGCATGGGCAGATAGCCAACCCGAGGCCGCCTGCAATATGCTTTGGGGCAATTAAAGGACTGCGGAACCGCCTCCTTGATTTTATATAGAGTGCGATTTACGGTTAACCAGGATTTATCTAATGGCTTGCCAAGTTGCAGTTCAAAGGATATTTAAAGAACAAGAGCCATGAATATAATTTTAATATATATAATAAATGGGTCAATATAATATATATATATATATATATATATATATATATATATATATATAAGAAAAAGGGGGAAAAAATTACTCAATAAAGATAGTTAATTGGATTGTGACAATTCATAATATGACAGAGTTAAGTAGGAGGAGAAAAATTAACGTTAACTTGACAAGAGATATAAATTACGATAAGGTCGGGAAGTCAATTTAAATGTGGATGCGAGTGACCATTGACGGGGTGTAATCATTGGATTACAACACAAGATTGCTTTACCTTGAAGCCTGGCGGTGATCTGAGGGAAAAGACCAACGGCACAGGTCTTCGAGAAAATAGTTTGGGAAGTTCCATCGAGGAGGACTCGAGATGGGAGTTTTGAGTACTTCTTGTTGAAGAACTAGATTTTCTCTGCTCCAGAGAGGTGAAATCTCAAACATGAGACGGTTCTGCGGCTCGGAAGGGAGTCTCAGACTTAAAGAAACGGGAGTCTTGCAAGGGATCCAAGATGAGGGGGGCCGCACAGTTCTCCGGGAAAAAGGTTGCTCGGTAGCTTTCCTCTGAACAAGGGCCAAAGCTTTACTAAGGGTGAGATCTTAACGATGAGGTACGACTGGCGGAATCAGGGTTAAATAGCCAGGTGGCTGATCTGATAGATTGCCCCAGGGCATGGCCGTCCCTAGAGGATTCTCGACGTCAGTCTATGGGAACTTACCATAAGATAACGAGTCTAATAGGACAGCGAAGTTTGCCTCATGACATGGGAGTAGGGTTAATACGGCTGCGCTCGTGTGGAAAAATAGATGCCTGGGAAGCATGGGGGCGAGAGCTTGGCGTTATCTCGAGGGAGCAAGAAGCACGTCGTTTAGAGCGAAGGGCCTGAAAAGGGTATTCTAACGGGGCTGAAAAGGGTATTCCAACGGTACTTCCTCTAACTCTTGGCCTTCGAGGGCATCCTCTCTCACTCTACACTTGTCTATTGAATTTCATGTTCCATTTATTAGACCATTCCGAGCTTTTATCTAGATCCCACTGAGTTAATTTGATATCGTTTTCATCTAAAATGTTACCCGCAATTTTTGTTTTCTCTGCACATTTAGATATTCTACCGAGTAAGCCAGTGTCCATATCGTTTAAATAAATTAGGAACAACAATGATCCCAACAAAGGCCCCTTGGGCACGCCACTGTTACAGCCAGTAATTTTATCTTTTAAAACTACTCATTGCTTACTATTATATAGCCACAACTCTATCCTTCCTAGTAGGTTTCGCCTCATTGCATAAGCAAAATGTTTAGTTAATACTCGTCCATGATGAACGTTGTTGAATGCCTTAGCTAAGTCTAAGTAAACTATGTCCAAAGATCTAATTTCGTCATAGCTTTTAATTCTGCTGTCGTAAATTTCTAAAAGATTGATTAAACATGAACGTTTCTGTCTAAAACTGTGTTGACTATCATTTATGAGATTATGCGCTTCCAAATGATCTATTCACCCTATCGCGAATGACGGATTCCATTAATTTAACTACGATTAATATTAAACTTATGGATCAGTAATTGGTCGGAAGTTCTCTTTTTTCCTTCTTAAAAGTAGAAGTTATATTCGCTAGCTTAAGGTCTAATGGTACGACATCTTCTAAACATTTGTGGGACCATTTCGTTAACGGTCCTACTAACACATTTCAAATTTCTTTTAAATGCGCCACATATATTAATTAAATCATGACCAGGATATTTACTGGAATTTAGCTTACTGATATAAAAATATATTTCTACTTCGAAGAATTCGATATCAGTTCAAAGGTTTTGCACGCTAAAGTTTATCACGTCGTTCGTTCGTGGTATATTATGTTCGTCTTCGATTATAAATACCGATGCAAAAATGTTGTTTAATATATTGGTCACCTTTTCTCTATCCGAAACTGTTTCGTTATTGTCACTTTTGATAGGTCCTATTGTTTCCTTAATCGGGTTTCTATTGGACACATAATCGAAAAACTTCTTAGGTTTATGTTTACTTTCTTTGGCAAATTGAATTCCATATTTTCTTTTAGCGCATCGTATTTTCTCTTGACATTCTCTTCGTTGGGCAAAAGAAATTTGATTATTTTCATCGGATGGGTTACGTTTGTGACGCTTTTATGCACAGTTCCTATCCTACAATTTTAATTCGATAGCATGACTCCACCCCCCACTTTGGTTTACTTGAGGCGTTTTTTTTTTGTTTTTCCGCGAAATAAATTGCTCGTCTAATTCTCTTAAATGCTCGATGAAAAGGACCAGCACTTATTAACATTTCCTAATGTTGGATCACACTTGATCTTTCTAAACTTGCGGTTTTAAGCCATTAAAGTCCGCACATTTCAAATTTGCCAGTTTAATTAAAGTTGCTTCTACTATTAAATAAAATTGATTTCATTAGTTTAGTAAGAGATAATAAAATTCACGTTAATAATAATAATATATTTACTACACTCACTGTTCTTGCTGCTAATAATTTTTTACCAGACTTCAGAACATTCGTTTTTCTTATTTCAACAGCTTTGCTGAGGAAATCACTTTATATTGATTCAATAAGTTATTTTTGAAATTTGTCTTTTATCTTTTAAAGGTTAACCTGATTCATCGGTAAAAATTCACAAAAATTAAGTGGTTGTATATTTTTATCCTCCATTATTATTAGAACTTTATGCAATTATTTTTACATGAAATGGTGTTCAAAGTCAAAAGAAAATTATAAAATTATCGTGAAAAGTTACAAAATGACAATATTATTGGGAAAGCGTGCCGTGAATCTTACTACCGCTAAAACAATCAATTTTTCATTAAAAACACAAGATATTTGTATAACTGGCGAGTCCTACCTGGCTGCACAAAGAGCGTATATTTGACGCTTTAGAAGGAGCATTTACAGACGTCACCTCTCCATTAAAATGAGATGAATATGACGTTTAAGCATTTTCAACTTAATTGATGTGCTCTCCTCTTTTCCCAGATAGGTAGAAATTTGATCGAATAAGCTAATTCCTATTTGGGTACACGGTTTTTCTATTAGAAGAAAAGAGTTTTCTGATATCCAGCTCTCCAGAGTACCAATTTGCCTAAGCGTTAACACCATCGAATCCCTTTAGGCTTGCTACACACTACAGGATCTTATATAAAATTTACTGCTTGAATAAACGCAAATATTGTAATTTGGAGCTCTCTGGCTAGGGCAGTTCAGTTAATTTAAAAAATATATAGCGGTATGTGTAGGTTCTGCTCAACCTATAAGAATTTTCTAAGAGTGAAGAATTAAAAATGTTATATATTGTACAAAACTTTGAATAGAATTGTCTAGAGGCAAAGATGTCAGCATAAAATACTGGCAAAACACATAGTAAGCAAACATAATGGCCTATCTTCCATCAACGCCTAGTCAATATCATAGACTCATCGACCCTTCTCCATCACCGGTCTCCTAGAAAGACAGGCTTGATTCTGTCCTCTAGAGTAAAAGACATTGTGCAGGCTGATGGTGCTTCTATACTCATTAGGTGTGTGTTTAAGGGCACTGGTTGTGTCCGCTCGTTTCAATAAATAAATCATTAATTAGCGATGGCTACATTGCACTGCTTAGTGCAAATTCTCATATATTCATGGACTTCACGTACCCCAACAACAATGGAATATTCACCGTTATTTGGAAAGATCCATTTCTGAATTTGAAAAGATTCAGATAAATATTATTATTACAAAAACACAACAATACGGAATATTTCATAATTACACAATACACATCATTGCCTTAAAACATATTTGTCATCACTTTACCCTATTGACCAAAGAGTAAAGCTTCAGGGCCTGAAATTCACTACCTACAAAAACAGAACCAGAGCGTGATTTGGAATCTAGCGAAGAAATGTCCTGTTCTTCCTTATTATTTTGGAAATGTTAAATTCTTATTAAGCCTGAAATAATTTAAATATTAGTAAAATTACTCCAATCCTGTATATTGGAAAATAAATTAAAAATATAAAATATATATTACCCTCAAAATCTTTGTCTATTTTCCAGCTCAGCTAGGGGATAACAAGAAATCATGGCTACAAACTTGAACTGAAGCGATACCACCGTGATTTGTGGGGGAAATTCTTCACATACAGTATCCTTGGTAGTTGGAACGCACTTCCGACGGAAGTTGTCAACAGTGAATCTGTTGACCAGGTCAAGTCAAGACTAGATAAAGTCTTGCGAAATCACCGTTAAGATCCTTGTGAGTGTTCTTTGAGGCTGCCAACGGACACCCTCGAAGATGGCGCCAAAAGTACCCTTCTTGTATGGACCGTAAGGTCTTCTAGGGTACTTATTCTTCTTGTAGCTCCTTGTATGTAAGAGAAGAGAAAGGTGAGGAGGAGGGAAATGGACAACATTGTGAATAAAAGAGATGTCTAGAGAGATGGCGTATTACAATTCATTAAGGAATTTTTCAAGTTTGTCTAACAAAGTGCAAGCTGAACAGAACGAATTTAAACATCTTCAAAACAAAAGGAGAGGTGGATTAACTTCTTCAGTGTTAGAAGATTATTGGTTAGTCTTATTGTGGAACTTTGTAGCCCAACACCGTGAAAAGTAATGAAGCAGAGGGACTTTAACTAACCTTACCTGTATGGTTAAGATGTGAATGAAGTGCTGGTTATATTTTTAAGGGGCAAAAAAAAGGTTGTGGTTATTCTTTTAATTCTCTATTTCCGTAATTTTGGGGTGCTTAAAGGTAGCAGCACGACTTATATATTCTAAAGATATTCTGATTTTAATAAAATTTATTTCTGTTTAGTAATAAACTACTTCAAATTTGTAATTTCTTTTACTGTTTAGGACAATTAAATCACAATTATTATATTAATAATTATAAATAATGCACTGTTTATTTACTTTTTTAATGGTTGGAACATATTCATCAGTATGCTGAAAATTACTTGGAAGTTATTGCTACCATCTTAACAAGTGGAAAATGACCTACAATGGCTTTTATAATGAGGACAAAACTGCCGACATTCGAACGTGTGAGCAACTAAATAGGAAATTGTAGATAGTTATGCCCTCTGAACTCATAACTCTACGTGAAGTTCTGAAATATATACTATCTATTGCCCAGAGAACAAAGTAGTGAGGATGTGAGAAACTACCCCGCAGCCACTCTTGCAAAAGACATTTACTCTAAAATATGAAAAAGTGGAAACGAATGAAAAGTTCTTTTGTAGCCCCGTTGTAACTTAACGAGTCACAATCTTAAATAAAATTTAAGTGAACCGAAAGCAGGCCAAAAACATATCTCTTGAGAGAAAACAGTTACATTACAAAGAGCTTTCCATTGCAAAAGTGACAAACTTTTTAATATCCTCACTTGCAAGTATAAGATTATATTTCTTGATAATTTGGCCGCACTGGTTGCAAAAGCGAAACTTGACTTAATTGTACATGTTGTAAGGAGAAAAATATCCCTGTGAAAAAACTTGTTTTTTTTTTAAAGGTGAGACAAAAGTTTGGTTCTATTGGAAGAATAATTAGCGAATATATGCTTTCAATTAAGCAGGAAAAAGTTTTGATGCCATCAAATGAAATAATATTCTCTGCTGATGGAAAATATCGAAGTTATGAAGTGAGATTAAAAATACCAAATACATCTCCAACTTTCATTCAAATTCCAGAGAACAGCACATTAGAAAATTTAATGTTGCTATGCATAGCATCTGAAATAGTTTTGGCCTGCTTGCCACAATTGCCATCACCACTTGTGTCTTTAATTATGCTGGCTTGATAAAGGTAAAGGTGAAAAGACTTATAGTTGATTACAATACAACCAAGAGACCCATGCAAAAGTTATGAGATCCTTGGATCAGGAATTTGATGCACTTTGTAAAAAGGGTGAAATTGACTGCATCTTGTATGGCGGGCGTCAATATACCACTAAAGTTATGATGAGAGTAGACAATAAAGATAATCAGTTCTTCATCATCATTAAAAAAGAACATATTTCAGTGTGTAATTAGCTAGGTGGAAGATATCTCTACCACTTCAATCCTGAGAAAGGCTCTCGGAGTAAAAATCCTTTTGAAGTTATTGCTGATAACTTTGTAGATTTCATAAAGAAGAAAGGCACTGATAAAAGCCTGCCGGCCATTGGAGGTGATATTACAAATGTTACCAACTTGTTGTCCGATCTTTTCTGACAAGTTGAGTGATAATATCGGCAAAATGCTATACACTATCCTTCATTCACTAAACACATAATTAGAAATCCGCTTTACACCCTGTGATAATGTCGTAAAGTATCTCTCTATTGATCAATTTACGAGTATAGGATCATACAGGCCCTAAGGGCAGAAGAAGAACTTTCCCTAGATCTGGCTCTTTTTTAAATTGGACCCCTGAGCATTACTAAGTCGTTGAAAAAAGCAAACAGGCCAAAACATGAATTTAAACGCAAAAGCCTCAACAACTTGAGATTGATTAATATGTTTATAAAGGAAAACCTAAGTGGCAATTTTATTACAGAAAAAAATTTACCTATTTCATTTATTTATTTCTAACTAAATTAACTATATATAAATGACCTAGAAGAAATTCACGTTCATATCCTCTGAGGTTGTTAATCTTTACCTTATATCTTCATTAATACGATTCAATAGTTGCGTATGAATGCCTGTCTGTGTACTAGCGGAGGGAAAAGAAAAATGATGGTTTTGTGATGGTAATTAGGTATTATTTTCAAGAGTATATCTGTTCTCTGCCTTCTATTGCGTCCAAATATCCAAACACTGATAAATAACAAATAGGAATAACGAACTCAATTTGACCTTGTCAACAATAGACAATCCCAAAATTCCTATATCAAGAACACTAATTCGCGCAGGTGTAGGTTTGCCTATACTTGACATGATCCATGTATTTCCTATAAAATCCATTGCAATATGGCTGTAATCTATTTTTTCCATGTTTAAAAAAGGCTGAGTGTCTCGATTTCTAATTATTAGGTGAGCTGATGGGTAATGCAGAAATTTCCGCCTGCTCAACGCTAGTCTCAAAGATGAACCCTGATAAGGACGACCAGTGGATTTTTATAGAAAAAATATTTTAAATACCATTGAAAGAAAGTCTGATTGTAGCCTTTGCATATTGCCTAAAATGATACATTCACCACATTCTAAGCTGTATCATCATTTAAAGAAGGTAGGCGTGGTTTCACGACTGGGATAATGGAATCCTTACGACCTGTAAGAGGTACAATTCAAAACAGGATTAAAATTCTTTCATCTCTCACTTCTCGACAAAAAATTGAACCATATTTTCTAGCATTGTTACAAGAGAGGAGAAGTTCCTATCAATAATAATATTAAAATTCGTAAACCATAAATTACTTTGTGGCAAAGACATTTCCTCAGTCGAAATAAAGCCCTTATTTTAATTAGTTCATTCAGATTGTTTCACTGTTTCTGTTGTTGATATTTCTAATCTATTCAGGTCATAATCAGACTATGAACAAAGACGTTTACTCTCTTCGTTGGATGTTTGCATCTAGCATTTAAATAAAACAGGCGAGCATTAATCAATGGAAGAAGCGTGCTTTTTTACTTAGCCCCCTGAGATAAAAAAATTGGGGGAATTCATCAAATCACATGAATATATTGGAAATTACAACAAGAGAAGCGGTCGAAACAATCTTGAAGAACTATTCCAAATCAGAAACCATTTTTACCATTATGGTAATGAAGAGTTAATATAAAGATGGATACTTTTGATTAATTGTTGGAAATTATGGTACTTTTTAAAGTAATAAAAAAATAGTCATTTAAATATAAATAATTGTAAAGAGTTTTATTCCTATCCATAAGAAATTATAAACATGAAAGCAATGCCTCATTGAACAGTGGAGCGTAATACAGCCAACGGAACTACAAGATATTCCTAATTACTTTATTGGCACCTGTTCCGATCAAATTTGTTGATAACCTGGCTTTGGAGACGAGAATTGCATGTTTTTCTTAAAAGAAATGATGAAAGTGATCTTTTACTCTTCTGTTTAGCAAATATGAACAGGTTTTTTCTTAAGGGCATTTTGTTCATAAGAGTATATCCAGTATCATATTTTACTGTGCTATTAGTTGTTTTGTGATAAACCAAACACACAAGGTTTCTCGCTTTCAAATTGATCATAAAGCTTTAATTTATTTACTTTTCAATTGGAGTATTGTTAGCGCAATATCACATATTAATTTTGACTTTATTGTCTATTATGTAATAATTATTTAGAAGTTTCTCTCAATTTTATCGTTTTTTTCTTATCAATGAATGAAAGCTGCTTGTGACGGTAGAATGCTAATGATGTTTACTGGATGTATTCGGTTTGTCAACGCTACCAAGTTCTAAACAACCTTCTATAATAGGTCTAATAAAGTTTTTAAGAAGCTCCCAGCATCTTCAAGTTTTCAAATCTATCGACGAACGAAAGTTCATTTAATAGGGTCGACGTTTACAAAGGCAAATTTCTAAAGCATTAAATCGAATAGAGCAGGCCATTGAAGAAGAAAATATATTATAAGATAAAACTCCTACTACACATCTTTTCAAAATATGACCCCTGCTGCACTGTCAAATCGAAGTATGTCAACATTTGGTAACACGACACCCAAGATCGTTTTTCTACTCGCCTTTGGTCTAAAGCTATTCTGAAATCTAACTTGATGGCTGAAGCATAAAATTAACTAAATCACAAACATTATTACGTCATTGAAAAACGGAACAAGACGCTTTGTATCAACTACAAAGGATATGGATTCTTTGGCTTACATCAAACATGGGGTACAAAACTAACTATGTTTTCCTAGAATTCTTCATCGTACAAAGATAAGAAAATCTTTCTACGAATGAGGCAAATATGCTAAATATCCTTGGAAAATTGTCGTGTGTTTTTATATTTATAAACACGTATAATGGCTTCTTGTATCCATGGACGAATCTTTAAGGATGAGTATAGAGAAAAATGAGCAGACAAATAAATGGAATTCAATTTATAAATCAAGCATTAAAGGTATTATGAAAGAACTAGATAAAAAAGTTTGAGCCCAGAATGAATAAACTTTTAAATATAATCTCTTCTTTTTATATAGTTCTAATTAAAGATCAAAGTTCAGAGTAGTCGAGCTGTTTCACAATTTTCAAAGGATCATATATAACGCAAAGCTTTATACTTGCCTTTCAATGAAAAAAAAGACAACAGACACCTAGGTGACCCCCCTTTGTCTGCGATAATGGAGATGCTAAATTATAATAGGCCGTGGGAGGCCGCGGTGACCTGAAATGCCGCCATCACAGAAAGCTGCGACAAATTTGAGAGCCAAAAAGGTCCCATTTAAAGTCGGAAAAAGTTTCGCCTCGCCGGCTTAGGAAGCCTCCCGCGTTCGCGCAAAAAGGGCGAGACTATTCTCGTCTGCTGATGCGTCAGAGCCCTGGAACTCCTCCCTTCGGACGGAGGGGGCAAAAACCCATCCGACCACACTATAAATCATCCAGAACCAGAGATGGAAGGCAGTATCCGCCCCCCGCCCTGCCCCGTCAGTAAACACCGCCTGCCCTGTCGCGTCGGTATCATTTGACTTCCATCGTCGGTA
This sequence comes from Ceratothoa steindachneri, assembly GCA_963969495.1. NCBI lineage: Eukaryota > Metazoa > Arthropoda > Malacostraca > Isopoda > Cymothoidae > Ceratothoa > Ceratothoa steindachneri. The sequence continues at coordinate 210,191,688 of OZ018318.1, forward strand.
CCCACTATTCGCGTCTCGGTGGACTCTGCACTATTCTTGCAAAATCCCACAAGCTCCTGATATTCTCGTTAATTCACGTGAATCTTCCTCTTACCCACTTCTACCCTCTCCTCAAACGCAGCGCGCTCAGTCTCGATACGTGTTTAACTCGAAAGCAAGATCTAAGTTCAGCCCGTAATAGTCATTGTCAAGAAACTATACGCCAAGGCAAGGATTACTCTTTCGGACCAAATCTTCGAGGTAACAGCAACGCGCAACTCTCCTGTGCAAGGTCTCTCTCTGCCCACCCCTTCCCTCTTAGTTTAAGCCTACATCGCCGCCTTCGTATACGCTCAAGGTCATTCGAGCGACCCTTGGTTAATACATTAGTAAAGTAGTTATTTTTGTACCTGTTTTCTTGTTATCTCGAAAACTCCAAGATAGTTAACTGTTGGCTAACCTACATTCAGTTAATTTGCAATCTGCTTATATTATAAACTTCCCACGCATTTGAAAAGCCGAAGGGGATAACTTGACGCTATTCTAAGACATCTATATTAAACTGACATCCATCCTTATGCAAGGAGAATCTATGTCGTGCGGAATCCACACTATAAAAATTGTTCGCTTACAAGTACTAGAAAGTTGAATAACCCTCCTGTTCCAGAGTGTACGGTATAATCTATTCAGAATAGTATGACTATATACATCCAAGCATTTGCACTCCTATCTTCACCACATTTACTCCCTCAAATTTTGAGTCACAATGCCTTCGTTATTTTTTGTAGTTATTTTCAAATAAATTACACCAAGCTTCTTTGACGATTTGCAGGAGCATAAGGTAGAGATTTTCTTTTGTTACTAAAAATTGATTTTTAACATTCCTGCCTCTTTCATCCTTTTTTTTAGATATCTCTCTGAAATCCTTCCTACAACATATGTATATCTTAATACTTATTTACCATCAGGTAAAATATAATTCAGGTATCTACTATGGCTCCTTGTTTACAATCTAAATAGAAATACTACTTTTAATTCAAATAAAAGAATATATTAGAAAGGAATTGGTTCACATCTTAACTGCATATACTCTACATCAAAAGTTTCACATCTCGAAAGTTGCACTAAGATAACAGCTGTTATGCGAAATAAAGAGTATCGCTTTCTTGTCACTTACAAAGCCCAAATAGAGCTTTACCACATAAATCTGAAAAATGAATGTTGAGGAATAATCAGTGAGGGCGAGATAGCGAATTATATGAAAAACTAGCAGTTGGGTGCCCGCCGTCGATTCTCAACGACATTCTGTTTTGTACGGGTATCATTCCGAGGCCTATTTGCATTCCATCACTCTGAGAAGTAAATATCCAACATAATTTTTTCTGGATGTTATTCCCTTTTTTAATTTACACGTAATCCATCGTCGAAAAAAGAAACCATTCATAGATGTATTAGTTAAATTATTTGAGACAGTCATTTTTAAACTAATGAAGAGACTAATTGCAGTAAAGACCCTGTACTACTTTCTTAAAAGTAAACTACAGTATATAATGTTAATCAAAATATGTTTTTAACATCTCCCAGGCTGACTTTAATGATACATCTTACTGAAAGCAAACAAGGTACTTCTGGTCCGAAACTTATTGTAAAAACGATAGAAATTTTGAATCACAAAAGCACAGGAATATTTATTGATTAAACAGTAAAAAATGATATCAACTGTTAAATCCCAACACAATTTTTATTGATCTAAATGTATTAAAACATGTAGACATTACTAAAATTTAGTAAACAAAATAATGGCAACTACTGAAAATCTCCAGGATATACAATATTTTTGTCTTTCCATTTCCATTATGAGTGAGATTAAATAGATTTCTCCCATTTCCAACTCTTGAGTATCCAACTTAGAGCTGACCATGCGATAAGCAAGGCTGTGGCAAATGAAGTCCCACAACCTTCAAAGACTGCCTTGGGCTTTGTTGATAGACATTGCAAAGGTGAATTTAATAGGAAAGTGCAGTCTTTGGAATTCAAATGGCATATCTGGAGGTATCAGTGGAATCCGCGGCAGGCGAACCAATTCTCCTTACCCATGACCAGTTATAATTTCAGCTTGAAGAAGGTGAGGCATCATTCCAGGAAGATCAAGGGAGTTAAGGAGCTCAGTGGGATAGTTAACTGCTTGGTCAGGGTCAACAATGCAATGATAAGAGAAATAATTTTTCATCTCTTTTGGCAATTCTTAAAGAAATCTCTAGTTTACGGCATGCATTGTTTCATTTCTTGGGGCTAGAATTTCCCTTTTACAGAGCCAATTCGTGTTTTGGAAGTGACGCTGTAGGTTTAGATACACCTTAAGTTGCAGTTCTTCAATAACATTCAACAAAATTCTAAAACCTCCTGGAAGTGAAATATCCCCATCTGCATTATTTTTAATTGTACCATTTCCTAGCTCCATAAGTTGAGAAGCAAATATGCCAGCATTGGCATCTCCATGTAGGTGAACCTTCAAGTTTGTATTCAAGGACAGTCTTTGAACATGACTCCAAAGGTAATAATTTTTCAAGCAGGCATAGATTTCATCAGCTGCTGTTCCTCTTCCAATCACTGGAAGTTTGTCTAAAGTCTCCTGAAAAAAAAGGGTCACTCTGCTTATGAGCTGGTTGTTTTGCTTAATGTCTTGCAGTGTTTTATCCAAAGCTTCGAAAAACCTTTTGTGAGTCATAATGGATAGGTCCCAAATAATACCTGAGGTTTCTTGCAAACGATTTGCCAGAGTGGTTTCTCTCTTGATGCGGCAGATTGGATTTTCATTAACATTCAAATTCAATGAAAGCTTGAATGTAAAATTGTCTGTTCTCCATCCTGATAAAGGTTAGCATGAGGCTACTGCAAGTGCAATCTTTCTCTGGGTTCTCACAGCTAATAGAATCAAGTTTATAAGAAAAGTTTTTCCAGTTCCTCCTGGACCATCCAAGAAGAATATTTCACCCTTGGCTGAATTTACATTTCTTAGGATCATTTCATATGCTATTTTTTATACTGATTGAAAAGTGGCTCATTGATCTGCACCATGACAGCGAATTCCTCAATATTGTAGCTCGTCTCTCTTAAAGTTTTTCTGTTCACTGAAAGTGAATATCTGTTTGGTTTCGGTATCCCGAATTGAATCAAATCCCTTCGAGTTAAGTATATACTTTGCCTTTTATCTCACAGAGTGCAATATTTGCAAATATTAGGTTCATTTCAACTCCAGGTTGTTGAAACTTGAACTGATGGAGAATATTTTCAGATTGATCTTCCTTATACTTTTCCAAAGAGCTAATGGGCTACATAGCTCAGAAGTGACAGTTTTCACAGTTTTCATTGTCTTTGGTTCCTGTGTGGTAGCTGCCTCTTCCCATGTGTTTTCCTAATGTTCATTATTTTCTGTTAGTCTAAGAGTAATCCATGCTTGCCTGTATGTTTCCAATTTATTTCCATTAACCGTTCTAAGCATTTTGAGGTCAGTTGGTCCTCTTGCATGGTGCAATAATAATCTTAGAAAGAAACATTCTGGATTTTGGGGTAAACAGTATATACCCTACCAAGAACATCACTGCATCTGATTTCTGGAACTGTTAAATTTGGTTCTCCTTAATTTCTCCTAGAAATCTTCTTGCTTTGAAGGTAAAATATTTAAATACTTCAGGAAATAGAAGTGTTTTGGCAAACTCGTCTTCTGTACAGAGGCTGAAAAACACAATTAAGGTAGTAATTTTTGGCCTTTCAGCCAGCTCTCTTGCATTTTCCTCAGTTGCACAGCCAAGTTCTAAATTGAGAGACTTTTTTCATGAATACAAAAATGAAGTATTCTCCAGACTGCCTCATTAGTGGAAATAGTTAATTAGTTACTTAGTCAGGGCCAAACCTTCCATGATACTGGGAGGATCCCCGACCGGATAATGAAATTCATATAAGGTCAGTATGACAATCGCTAATCGGCCCGAGGGCGCAAGCAGCCGGTCCTCTTTGGGGGAGAGGTGCCAGGAAGTATTATGTTTTGACACCAAACAGCGTTCAGGTGGAAGCCTTCGTCAGAGGTACGTGGTTATAGATACCCTTCAGTAGGATTCCTTGGAACAGAGAGTGTGTGTGTGTGTGTTGTATTATGAAGGCGGGGGAGGATAGAAAGCAGTTTTGTGATTGGCTATGTGTGAGGTAAGAGCTGTAAGATCTACTCACTGGAAAACGGGGTGATCACAGCGCGTCCACCAATCGGTAGCCAGATCCTTACGCGCGCTGATGTTTGTGTCCGCTCACGCCAGGATTGGAAATTGAACCAGGTACCGTTACGTTGGGAGCCCAACGTCGTATCCACTCGGCTAGCATGAGCATCTGACAATATAGTTTCCCATTAAAAATTGTTCAACTTCATTATGGTTCTCCAAGCTGAAAACTGCTTGATCACTACCTTTGTTTATATACTTGCAATCATTTTTGATCGATTTTATACATTTGCAAAATTCCACATTGATGTTTTGCAATGAATGTTTTGCAAAGGAAGTGACTATACGGAACCACCCACTTGTCTACAATAATGCCATTTTCAATTTTTTTCACAGCGAATGAATATCCTCCATCTTCTGCTGTTCTCCTTTTATAGAATGGATATCCATTTCCTAAATTAAGTCTCTGGGATATTTTTTGCTGCAGCTTTTGGTAATTGTTAAAATTAACGGCCCCTGATTTGGGGGGCTACTTTTCTAGCTAATTTTTTGTCCTACCTAGAGGAGAATAAAAAGTAACCATTTTTGAGGCACTTTCCCACTGTTAATATTCCTAATTCAAAAGCATAACATCAGATTTGAATTCAAAAATCGAATACTAAATGTGGTTATGCCTATAATATTCAGATCTCTAGTTTCGTTTCGTTTTTTTTATGTCGAGAATAAAAGTTAACAATTTTTTTAGCAGTTTCGAATTGGGGGGCTTCGGCCCCATCTCCTCTCATTTTTTTGTGAGGGGTTGCCCCCACCGCCAATTTAGAAAAAATAAATTAATATTTCTAATTCGAAAGCAAAACAGGAGATTTCAAAACTTATAAATTATTTACCTCAAGCTGGTGGTGGGTTTAATTTTGCGGCGGGGACCTGGAATGCGTGGAACCTGTCTTTTATATAGGGATATTTTTTAATAAAAAAAGAGAGTGCGAGATACCCGTTCATATGGGCCTCTCTCTGTCCATAGTGGTGCACAAAGTCTCTCGTACTCTCTCGATATTTTTTTAGTGTTGGCTCCAGTCTCGGTAACAAAATAATTACGTCAAGGTAAAAAAACTTTCTTACTAACTGTCACTTCAGATTTACAAGTATGGCACTCGATCTTGCTTTTTAGTAACCGATGACTAGCTAAAAAATCTTTACTTTTCTCAGGATGAGTGAACATACACCACACGAACTACCCGTTTCGATAAAACGGACGCGTAACGCTTGCGCGCGAGTATTTATACGATCCACAATTAATAGTTTGCATAGAAGCCAAAAAAGGAAAAAGAAGCGCAAAATAATATATATAAAAAGGCTTTTTTTATATACTTAGTTTCGGCGAAAAAATTCCTTTCCAAGAAGAAAAAGTTATTTTATTTATTTCAAAAAAAGAACACGTCTAAAGACAAAATAGTGTCAGGCGTAGAGTATAATAAACTTCACAAAAAAAGGAGAAAATATCCCTTAAATCAGACTTTTTCTCAACCTTTAGAAACACGAAGGAAATCTTAGGAAAAATAAACGGTTAAAATTGATCAATAACAGTGTATTATACACCTCGCTTATTGGTCATTCGGATAGCTGATAAAAATAAAATAAAATAACAAAATAGCCGCAAAAATCCTGCCTAAAATCAGGGTCCACTAATCTTAAAAATTACTCAGCTTTCGCCTAACATACAAGGGCTATTTGGATTAACAGAACCGCATGGTCCATGTATCATATTTTTCTTGATGATTTCAGACGACATCAGATCTGTTTCAGGATTTGGTAATACTGCATTGATTGTAAGGTCAATCTCATTGGAACTTATTTTGTCCTTCAGCTAAATTAGCAAATGGGCATTTGGCAAGCCTCACTTTTGCCATTAAATTGTATACATATGGGATCTCACTTGTCCAAAGAGATTTCCTTTAGTAATCAGATCTATGAGTTTGCTCACTTTAAGCTTGAATACTCTTGCGACAATATCATGGCTGTCAGTAGCAGATTGTCAAGAAGGTTCTTTTGCACTTTTTTCCATGTTGTATTACGGGTAAAGGTGATGAATAAGTAATGTTTGACATAATGTATCACATAGCAAATTGCATCATGTACCTACGACTTCCAGTAAAAGAAGAAGGCAGAATTACCATTTGTCCAGCATTATTTGCAGGGCCATCACTTAAAACTGCATCTTTTATGTGAATCTAGTCCTCGGCTCTTAGTGAGCTTTTTCTGATGCAACTTGATGAACAAGAGTCTCTGTGACTCAATTTTGGCATACATAACAACTAAGAATTGATTGAGAAGCTGCTTAAATCTGAATAACAAATTTAAATTTTCCTACCTTACCATTATTCTATAGGCATAAAAATCCTGAGCAGATATTTTCTTGTTATTCATTGTTCCATTTATTGAATCTCTTTGCTTTAAAAGCAAACTGGATCATCAGTTTCTTGCCAGAATATAAAAGGGTACTGTAAGGAGTCATAAGCTCTATGAGTTTCAGCGACTTTCTTCAGATTTCCATCTTTATATTGTAGAACAATATATCTTTTTTTAAAGTCTTGTCCTACTGTACAATCAAATGTCAAACTTCATTTGTTGTAAGAGAATTAAATCTTCTTTGATGTTTACCATTCGGAATTTTGTCTGCTCTGATGATCAATCGGACTTCTTCATCTGTATTTATTTCCAAGGCTCTCTTAAATTTTCTGATATAAACATTGTATTGGTGAAGGAATTCTTGGAGTTTCAGCACTATGTTTAGTTGTAAATCCTCACCCATGTTTGAACTTTATGGTACTCAATGAAGTAGATTTCAAGAAACTTGCTTGGCTCATTTAGCAAAGGATAAATTGAACCAATTCTGTGATAGATTTGGCCTTGGACTCTGCCTGCCGACTTCCACCTTGGCAAAGTAACATCATTAGGTCTAAATGATCTCATGGAAAAGCAATTGTTGTAAGCTCTTATTAATCTTAAAAATTCAACTACATCTGGATTTGATCCATCTAATAGGGAAAGTAACGGTTGACTTGGAATAGATAATTCTTCCAACTGAAATTTTCCAATTATACAACAAAGACCATTGGTCTCATCCTTGAAGTTAAGTGATTTGCAATACGTAGATTGATTTTCCTAACTTCCAATGGACAACTTCTGGTGGTTTGAATAAGCTTCCTTGTGATCATAATTGAATGCTGCTCTATGTAGATCGGACAAAAATGCACCTCTCACTTGTCTCATTTGGGCAGCGTTAGTGGTTCTTCTGGCTTGCCTTTGATAAGTGTATTCAGAAGCTCTAACTCTTCTCATCCTTTCAGCATTAACCTGTATCCCCTTTCTCTTGTGAGCTGGAGTTCCCAGGCCCTTCTTTGATGCGTTCTTTCATCTCTTGCAGCTTTGGATACTCTTCTGCTTTGCGTTTGATTGGGAGCTTCAACAACTCTCTGAGACTTAGCACGATGCTCCTGTCGATAATACCCAGGCTCAATGCCTATAGCTTCTTCTTCTGCACTCAAGTGAAATAACATTTCATGCGATGGCAAGGAGACATCGTAGTGCAAGTTGTTCCAATATGCTAAAGTGATGATTTTATTTGCGTTTTCAGCATTCATATTTATCAATCATAGGTTGCTTCCATTAAAACTTGTACTATTAAAATCTAAAAAAAAGCAGCCATGGTTAAATTTTTAGAAATATTCTGAACTTCGCCAATTATAATAATTTTATAAATATACTCTAAACTAGATTTCCCCTCCTTTCAAAATATCACGTTGCTAAAATTTAGAGTAATAGAAGAAGATATATAAAAATAAATTTTCTGAACTTCACCATTTGTAACTCTATGGGTTTTAAATAATTCACAAAATTTCGACACTTATATTTATTTCTGAACTTCCCATTTTGTTTTTCGATATTATAAAAGAATTATTAGAAATAACTTTGATAAAAAAAACATGTCATAACCAAACTAAGATGAAATTATTATTCAAATACTCAAAAAAATCCCATTCTTAAATTATATAGTTAGTGATGATGTTGATGATAACCAAACTAAAATGAAATTATTATTCAAATACACAAAAAAAATCCCCTTCTTAAATTATTAAGTTAGTGAAGATGATGATGATGAAGATGATGAAAACATTTTGAACTTCAAAAATAAATATAACGGCCGTATGCTAAAACAAATGCGAAATTCACATTTTTGCAAAAACCTATTTTTTTAATATATATTTTACATTTTATCCTTTGGCATATAATAAATTTATAAGTAATTGTGAAGCTACACTATATCTGATAGAAGTGCATTTCACATTTTTCTTAGCATACGACCGTTAATTAAGTATCAAATTTTGTGATTTTTTTAAAACTAAAAATATTACAAATAGTGAAGTTCAGAAAATTTATTCAAATTTTGGCATGGAAATTATTAGAGCAAATTTCGATAGAGGAAAAAGGAGAATCATGATAGGCCGTAAGCCAGTGACGGAAAGTCTGAAAGCTAAGCGCAATTTCTTTCTTTAAGGAGGAGTGGCGAAGCTGCTCCTCTTGTTTCTAATGATAAAATTTATTTCATGCTTATGACTTTATCAAATATTTTCGGTTACATATTTCTTACCCCCTTTTTGTGGGTCCCGCGAGTCACACAGAGTTTAGTGGGCCCAAATGAGTATATGCATGTACTGAAGTGAGCACGCCTTCTTACTCGTTTAAATCTAGTGCAGGTTTAATGTCCTCAGCAAACCCGATTCTAACCAAGGTCGAAGACCGCCCTGAGGACATCATTCATCATCGACCTCGATGGACTTCCCTAAAGCTAAAAAAAATACTAGACCTAAACCCCATCTGCATGCAAATTTAAAATAAAATCTGTGGAGCCTTTTATGAGATGGGTACGGACACACATTCGCTTTTATTTATATAGATAAATAGACCACTATTTTATTTATATTGAAATGAGATGTGCACTTTTAATTTGGAAGCTTGTGAAAGCAAGCGATATTTGGCTCCAGTTTTCATTATCCTAGAGGAGGATTCCTCTTATTTCAACAATGGACCGGCCTATACGGACGCCAAATTCACTTGAAGCGTAAGCGAGCTGAAAATTGGGACTAATAGAGTGATTTTTCTATAACGTCTTAAAGCTATTTCTTGAAAGTTATGGCCACTTCACGGGTTTCTGGCATTTTCCAAAGTGAATCTACCAGGGATAGGCCAAGGCTGGCGTAGCTGTTGATACATCTTCAGTAAAAGAAAATGGAACTTAAAAATCCTCTTAACTGTTTTTTTATTTGAGGTGGAAGAGAGTTAAACTAGACTTCGACTTTTTCTGAACGTGGCAAAAGATTCATAGTCGATAATTTGAATCCAAAGTAATCGAACAAATTGTATTCAAAATATCACTCACTCGAACCTTTTAGTAAGGTAGTGCTTACGTAACCTATTAAGGAGATGCCTGAGTTATTCAAATTTAGTCAAACAATCCTCAGTATGGACATATATGTTATCGCAGTAGGAAGAGATGTCTCGCAACTCAAAACAAAATCCTCCCTTAACAAATACAGGGTGCGCTGAAAAATTTGTTGCCTATCTTCAATATAATATAAAATAAAATAGAAAGTTCATTTACTCAAGCTAGATGGTAACGACTTAAAGGACTGTATCAATCATTTTATTCAATGAACTCAACATCGGCCTTAACGATAGTTTCGGGCGGCGTCGAACCTGCTGATTGTATTCTCGACGGTCCTAATGTCTTTACATGGATTAAAAGATTGAAAATTGTTTTTCTCTCTCACGCAAACATGGTCCACACATAATAGTCCGGAGGGTGTCAGTCTGGAAAGTTAGGAGGTCAGATGTTCGCAGTGATCTTTTCAAAGTAATTCTTTGCCAGGTAATTATATATTTTCTCCTGTTTATGTAGCACGGTGCTTAGTGTCTAAGTATAGCCAAGTGTACGTAAAAATGCGCACACAGGCTCTTAGGTAGGCCATCAAGGCAACAACCGTTATTGTTCTAAGAGTGCAAATTGAATAGATAGCGGCAACTGCGTGACCAAGGAATATAACAAACACAACGACAAAAGTAGATTTTAATACACACTAAATAAAAGGCACAACAATAAGACGGACTTAAGCTCCGAATACTAATTTGATAACCGTGGTTAGGAAATTGTTATAATTGCATATTGATGGTAGTGAGTGATTTATTTCCTTTAAACCTCGAGAGTAAGGTGGGGCAAAATTGGGGGAGTTCTTGGTGACACCTTGATTACTCAAGATGGTAGCCACAAACATGCAGTGGGTGGGGCTACTTACACGAACTTGTGTTTTGTATGATGCAGGCCTCTTATCCTCAGGAGGCCACTCAACGGACTTCGAGGGGGGGAGGATGACTTCTCCATACTCGGCTAGAGCGAGCTAACGGGCCTTTTGTCTTCAAGAGTTCACCAGAATAACTTTGGAGGACGGCTTCTCCAATCCTTGATTTGAAGGTGGATGAGAAAGGCTGACGTTGCCTCACAAGACTCTTCTCCCTGAGCCGAAGATACGGGTGTGATGTCCAGCACTTCCGTGGCTTGCGACTGTCACTTACAATTCTTGGGAGAGAGAGCTTCGTTGATCCGAACTCCTTTCTGGGCAGTGTCATCTCACCAAATCTGTCTGTAATCCTGGAGCGGATGCATATATACCCGGAGTTCTCCAAAACTGAAAGAGAAAATAAGATGTTCTCGAAGCCTCGTTATCAGCCGTGACAACCAGAGTGTCTCCGTGCGGTGAAGTGTCAAAGGCAGGGATCAGCGAGCCAAACGGACGACCAGCAGTGGGAGCCATAAAGGCTGTTCACGGTCAACCTACAAAGTAATCTCCCGACCCGAGGGGGACGGGACGATCGAGAGGGCCGGCAGGTAGCCTCAATTTTTTCTGCGTCATTCCTCGGTGTGAATTTCACGGAGACCTAGCAGCGAGTCCAAAAAGGGGTAGGTTGGAAGGACGTTGGTGGGGAGTAACAGCTCGCTTCCTTTCCCGGAATAATATCTTAGGAGGTGGGCAAAGAACATTATTCTAACGCAAGACCTCTACACATAGTTCTACTGGCAGACTTACGGCCTTTGAACGGCTAATTCCTGGAGCCAGGGCATACACTAACTCCTGGAGGCACTTCATGTAACCCTCCGAAAATATAAACAGAGACATAACGTCCTTTATTACAGACCACCACAAACACTGAGGTGTAGACATGGAACTTTGTCTTAATGACTCGCAGTACATCTGCTAGGGGACATAGGCTGCTAGTGGTTGTATTGCAAGTTAAACACCTTCTTTTGACAAAAATATATCTCGATTGAGAAGAACCAAAGCATATATACCTGAGAACATCAAGGAGAACTTGGAAAAATTTAAAGCTAACTCGCTTATTTTAGACCTCATGAAGAATAAATTTATTTTAAATCTACCTTTTATTTAAGATCAAAAGCATAAAGAGATTCTGGATCTCTATACGTATTGTTAGCATATATAAAAATGTTTATACTCTATCCGCGTTTGACGGCAAACCACTCCATGGTAGAATATCTGATTTGGATTTTCACCTTTAAAATTAAATCATTTTTGACACCCGTGACTGATAGCATACATCTGAAAACTTTTAGAAAATATTTAAATTAAATTGTGGACATTGTACAAATTTAAAAAAACAATTAGCCAATAAAGTTAACTGGCGCAGTTTAATTCTGATAAATTATAGACCGGAAATGATACTTGTTCATTATGCTCTGTATGAGTTTATTAAAAATAAGTGTTTTGCATTTATCCTTTAGCTACTTATATTGCTAACAAAATGAAAAAAAGATAAATCTCATTCTAAGGTCAACATGGGTGACTTCAATTTCTCTTCTTACTCTCGCCCGGTAATGATTTATTCAGATCTTAGGTCAAACGGAAAATTCGTGACGCTCTGACAAAAATATAAAGAGATTTATTTACATTTATTCAATTTTCTAGTTACTATTTTGTTATGCAACCTTTTATCATTTTATTTGTTTAAGTAAGAAAAAAAATAACTGATAGGAAAAAATATGAATGGCTATGCAAATGAAGACTAGATTAGCGCAGTTAGTATATCATTACCCTCTTTAGCATGCTCTAACTTGTTCTTTTTTGTTAAAATTCCCTTTTGTTCAGTAATTAGTTGAAAGTCCTAAATAATATACTTAATATGATAGCCTAGTACTCATTTGTCACTGATTAAGCGGAGTAGCTCTTAATTATTTTTCTATTCATTCTTATTTTTTCCACAAAATTCCCTGGGGGATTCAAAACAATAAATTGGTAATTATATAATTGATTAATTAAAAAAAGACAGCCATTTAAAAATTCGTTCTCTGGATCTTGTCTTTGGATTAAACTTAAAGGGTTCTTCTCTACGGCGTAGTTCATTTTTTAAAGAAGCAAATTTAATAATTTTAAGACTTTTTTATACATTGTTAATCTGTAGCCACATATTGAGTATTAACAAATTGAGTTTTATTCTTGGTAGATTTTCACCAACCACTACATTTTGAAATCTAGCAGATTCGAACTCTATTAAAATTATAAATTATAAATAAGGGATGACTGATTAACATTATTTATTGGACCAGAATCTTGATAATCCATACGAACATCATAACTAAAATAGAGAGCTTCCTGCAGGTAAAAGAGACGATCAAAAGTACATGACAAATAACATGACTCTTAAATAATCTAAATTGTAGCTCAGAAGCAGATCTTTATTATCAATTAACTTATCATAACATTAAACTTTACACTCTCAGCAATTTTGAAAAATCAGGAGTAATGAAGATTGTGTGAAAATCAGAAATGCCTGATGATTTAACCATCCCATTTGCAAGTGTTAATTTATTACCCAAATTTCATATTCAGACAAAAATACCAATTGTCTATAATCTATACAATAGAGCAGATACTTTAAGAGCTAAAACATACGCATTCCTTGCCTAAAAATAAGTAAAATACCATATTTGAGTCTTACCATCATAGCTATTCAATTCAAGAAGTTACTTCACCTCACGTGACCTTAATGACAAGATCTTAATTTTGCCTGAAGAAAGCAAGTTTACGGTAAAATAATGCTTTCAGGACATGGTTTCCTGTCAAATACATAAGTGAGCTAAAAGGCCCTCTTTTTATTTTGGACAAGCAGTGGCCGAGGCTCATAGGAAAAAGTAATCGTTTCTTTTATCTCTTTATTGTCTCTACCCTATACAACCTTATAAGTAGTTTAAATGTCTCCTTTTAATCTAGCTAAATATTTACAACAACCAAGATCAGAAGTTTTCTCGATGTATAATGATATGCCAACTGCCTCTTAATCTAAGCATTTCTAGATACTCATCTCTGAAGTAAGATTTGCCTTTAATCCGAAATTTTGGTGTTTTTTCTTAATTATATATAATAAATAAATTATATTTCAAACAAGAAGTCACATCATTATGTCCATATATAGAGTTCAGAAGAAATTCAAATGAACTTTGTACATAGAATTCCAGTGAGATTTGTATTTCAAATAAACTTTGTGCAACAAGATCACATTAAGAATAAATTGGTTTATATTTATGTTGTCTGAACATAGTGATGATAGGAAAGATCAGCTACGACGTAGCCAATAGCCAAAAGCATCTATAAAGAGCAGGTCCAGACAAATACCAGACCTGGGTGTGGTCTTAGTATTCAAATGATTTCAACTCGAGTTTGTGCCGAAGTCAGAAGCAGCAACATCAGGGCAATCAGAGTAGGGGGGGGGGCAGATTATACTCATGCTCAATGGTGAGTGATAAAGTCTCCAACAAATACAAATGACACATTTCTATCAGTTGCATGTAGGGTTGCCATTCTGGATAAAAGGCAATAAAAATACTATCAATGAGGTCTGAGTTACGATATATCAAGAATAATTCAAAGTTGTGCATCCTACAACAGAGGTTCATGACTTTTACTTTATTTCAACTACGCACTTTCAAACGATTATGAGATGAATAGCGTTTGCTTCTAACTTAAACAACCAGTTCAAGCAAACCTTACATCTAGGATAGGTTATGGGCGTTTAGATGGAGAATCATTATGCCAGATGAAAAGATTATATTGAGTTTGTTGTAACATCGATAATATTGAAGAGTATATATTTTGGAAGGAGCGGTGAGGTAGGATAAGCGAAAGGAGTAGCAAGTTGTTTGTCAAAAGCAGGGGCTGGGTGTGTAAGTTTACGTGTAAGAAAGTTTTCTGATGTTCCCTTACCTTTTTTCTAACTTTATGGATGAAGTAATAAGTAGTAACAAACCACCTTCATGGTAAAACAATTTCACTTACTTGCAGCCCTCTTGTGCTTATCATCAGATCTCAAAGCACACGGTGGGCATAGAGAAGACTGCAGTTGTAACACAATTTGGGTTATGGGGGTATATGAAATTATCCTTTGGCATCAGAATGCAAGCTGCATATTCCAACGTCGCATGGATAACCTGTTTCGTGGATTAGGGTTCGTTTATGTATATTTTCGGATAATTTGGACGACCATTTGTATCATTTTGATCAGCTATTCAAAATCCTGGTAGAGACAGTCTATGAATATTCCTGGAGAAATGCCAATTAGCGAAAGAACAGATTGATTTTCTAGGGCATCATTTTTAGGCTAGGAGAATTTGCCCACCGGCTAAAAAAACGAAGGAAATCGGGGACATGCCAATACTAAAAGACTATGAGGAACTACGACGATACTTACACATGTTGGAATACTATCGAAGGATGATTAAAAATTTTGCCGTGATTTCAGCCCCGCTGACCAAGTTCGTACGTTTGCAAACCAAGACTTGTAAGCTCAAATGGAATGAAGAACAAGATAGTATACTCAATTTAGTAGGTGATAGTATAGTAGGAGGGCATCACATTATATTCTTTATTTTGATTTTTCCTTTTTGTCTTATTTGTTGTATGTCGTGTTTTTCTCTGTTTATTTATTTTTATGTAGCTAGCGTGTTCTTTTTATTGTTAGTTTCTTAATTCTTGTATACTTATTTTTGGATTAAATTCTTGAGCATTCAAGCTTTTAATAGCTGTTAGCTCAGCAATTTATCTGTGTTGTTTTAATGTTATGTTATATGGTCTCTCTGTTTTTTTTTGTTTCGGCTGAGCTGTGTTAGTTTTTTGTGTTCTTGTTATGTGTATATTGATGAATTGTTTTCCTATAAACAGAACTTAGTACTTAGGAACTGGCTTCGACGTAAGACTTTCTCTCACAGTCGTACAGGTATATTTAGTCTGCCACTAGTTCCCTGTAATTCCAGAATGACATCGTCCGTAAGAGTTAACCAGACCCTTTTTCCCAATTTCTGGGTGAAGATGTTAATAGGGTCCAGTTTTTTTCTTGTATGGAGATTCCTCTGCCGATGTTGGTCACGCCTTCTGGCTTTATTAATTATTAGGGATTCGGAGTTCTGTACTCGTTGCAGTTTTCTCATTGAGGTCTTGATGGCTGCTTGAGTCACTACTGTGAGATAGGTGAGCTTAGTCCGGACGTACATCAGGTATATTTTACTAATGTTGGCCGAACTAAGATCTCCAAACCTGTATAGCTTGGAGATTCCTCTCTTTGCCAGGTTCCGCCTATCCCTGTAGTGTCTCGAGTATCCGTGGTCGGAGAACTTTAGTCCCAGGACGATGCTGCGCGAGGTGTTCAAATTATAGTAAAGTATCTCAGATTAACCCCGTCAAGCTCTGTCATCTGCTGCCTAATGACTTACTATATCAACAGATGGTGGCTGAAACCAATACGCGGCAGATGCTGCCCTTCACCAGATAGTGAATGGATTACCGCAACCAGTGGCATTTTCTTCGAGCAAACTAAGCATGACCCAGCAAGCATACTCCATATGCGACATGGAACTCTTAGGCAGCATATCTTTCTGTGATCTACTTTAGGCACATGATTGAGGGTCGCTATGTTACCTTATGCACGTACCACAAACGGTTATTATCGGCTTTCTCTTCACCATTGTGTGCCAAAACGCACAGGCATAACACCACTGGACGGCAATTTTGGAATACATCAGCAACATCACCTACGTGCGTGGTCAAGACAACTTCGTTGCTTCTTGCCTATCACGGAACCTCAATTTGGTCTAAATTGACTCATTTGAACTTTAGCTGCAACGCAGGATAACGATGAAGAAACAGAAAAAATACAATGGCTACTAAAATTTTTCCTTTTTACAGAAGAAGCTCAAATATGGTGTGAAGTAACATCAAGATACCCACGACCGTTCGTCCCTACGGCATGCAGGAGGACTATCTTCATTTAATTTCACAATTTGTTTCCCACTGTAATTAAAGCATCTTTCTGATTAAGTAAGTCTCGATATTTTTTGCCGAATATGGACGGAGACATTCGCTCCTGGGCACGGGAGTGCCTCTCATGTCAGTCATCCAAGATCGATCGCCACATGAAATCTCCAATCCTGTCCATTAATATTCCATCTTCAAGATACGAGACCGTAAACATCCAAATTTGATAAATTTCATAATACTTGTATTAATCTGTATTTTCACTTATATCTGACATATAAAAACTATAAATCATTTGTCAAAGGGATATTTTAGTTGATTCTAAAATTCCTTGATTTAACATGTAATGTTTAGATGTGTAAATCTATAAATACACATTTTGTGATGATACTTTTAATAGACGAACTTGCGACATATTTTAATGATCTCTTTTGTTTTTCAACTGATCGAGAGATTCAATTGTGGTTATTTCTTAATGTTTGCCTTAGACTCAGTCTTTTGCTTCTTATATGAAATAATGACGCAGTTGAAGGGAAAACTTAATTCTAGAAACTCCATAACGAAACTAGTCTATACAATATAGTTTTACGTTGAAATGTTTAGTTTCGTCCTATTTCTTCCTATTTAATCCTTATAATGCACATAAAACGTGTTATTTTATATATCTTTTTCTCTATCCAGATTCTATTTTTGATTTTTTTTATCATCCTAGAGGAATTATGCTTGTCAACGGCCTGTAAGTGGACTTGTCTTGATATAACTTTATGCCACTTAGAGCTGTAAAACACTTGTTTGCATAAAAATATACGACCTAACATAAATTCCGACTACCTCTAGAAATTTCAATGAAAAAACGCATACAATTGGGGAAAATTCAGCGATTGAACGAAAATCAGTTACTAAATCCTTTCCGTGTAAGACTTAATTATTCTTAAGTAGCATTTTATAGAACTAAAAATTTACATCAAGATCGAATAATTTATACGGTTGCTAAAGAATTATTAATACTATTTTTTCTCCTTAGACTGGATGAAATCGAGTTTTTTATGTAATTTCTCATTACATTAATTTTTTGGTGTTTTCTTTTTTCCAAACTGCTTTACTCACTAATCTAGGGTATTTGTGAATGAGCAAAAAAATTTAAAAGTCTTTAATTCAAGTAAAGCTAATTGAAATAGTGTAAAACTTTCGTGTAACCTGAGTTTAGCTTTGGTTTGGAGTCGCATCGATGATGATGAATGGAGTGATGCGATTAGCCTTAAATTTGACATTGAAATGCAGACAACATCCAAGAAATTTTCGATGGAGAAGGAGAAAGCAGATTTGCAAGAGAATCCTCAATGTTTGGAGAGTCTTTTTAGGCTTTACTCGTCTGAACTTATTGGTTGTGATATACGTGACAAACTCATTTTCTTCTTTACCAAATTAGAAGACGCTAGCATCTCCTTAATTTAAAGAAGAGTTTCTCTGCCAAGTAAGTTCACTGACAAGGCGCTAAACCTGGCGGCTCCACCTTATCTCTCGTCTGCCCTCTCCCATCGTCAAACTCCTGTCTCACTCCGGTTTATCTCGCCCCCCTCCTAAACACTCCTCGTTCTGTCCTTTGTTTGATGGGTAACTGTACTTCTCAGTTTGAGCTCCTAGACTTCAGAATGCTCTTCCTGCCGAAGTCCGATCCTCCCCCTCCTTTACTACTTTTAAACGTTTCCTGAAGACTCATCTCTTCAGAATTGCCTTCTCTCCCATGTAAACACTCTCTACACTCTCTACACAACCTGCGCTCTGGAAGGGCTAATATGCCTGAAGGGTGCATTATAAATACCTATTATTATTATAGCTCTTCGCTTGTGAGGCGCAAAAAAGAAGTCGTTTTTTCTCAGATTTGTACTCACATGAACTCGAGCAAAGACTTCAATTGTTTGCAATGGAATATATGTTTACATTGGAGCAAGTCTTGTGCCTAAGCCGAGAGGAATCTTCCACACAAGTGCCCCCTCAGGACTGAAATTTCCAAATAGGAAAAGAGGGAATTTTAGATGCCAATGGACTTGCATCCTTTTCGGTCCACATTATGGCCATTTACTCTTGTTAAATGGAACTACATACACACTACAGCCACTGTTTTGAGGTGAGCAGATTTTTGTCAAAAATGCTCAGAGGCTGGTATAAGGGAACGGGGATAGGTGACGTTCTATCACTGTATCTGTGAGCTTTAGCATCGTAAGGCTGTTTGATCCCTTAAACAGATGGCTTTTTTTTCTTTATTAATCACTAGATAGATAAACCTTAACGCAAGCGCTTTTTGAGAGACTTTAATCCCTGGAATAAGAAGAGAGAGAAGGACAATTAAATGACTTCCAGAAATGTTATAAAAATCTCTAAACGACTTTTCTTTTTGGAACGTCACAATAGATAACTAAGTTCCCTACGTTGAATGTGGTCTTTACAAATTTAAGTGCACCGGTGCGGTAAGTAGGCCAATTAGGTCGTAATTATCGTTATGCACGGCTGCAATTGCACAGTAATGGATGTGTGCAAGGAGTTAAAATTTCGGCTATGTTTAGGCGGGAGAAATCATCTTCAACGACGTCCACTTTTCCTTTAACATATCTAATGTTAGTGGTGAATTGCTAGATATAATTAAATAAGTAAAATTCGCGCGGGGAACGTTGAATCAAAGTCGTGTAAATCGCTCATAGGCGTGCTTGATGGTCTGTTTATATGGTGAAAGTTTGTGCTTCAACCCGGTGAGGAAAATGTTTTACAGTGCGAATTACAGCTAGGGGACTACTTCCACAGATACTCTAACATCTCTCAACATGCTTTAGCAACTTAAGGAAGAATGTTATGAGACTTCATGCCCTTTTTTGTTCATGCATCTCCGACGGCATCGTTAGGTGTGTGCGTTGTGGGAGAACGAACGCCTTAAGTATCCACTGGAAATTAATCCATATGGGTAGCCAAAACTCTTTTAATCTAGATAAAATATTACTACCTGATCTGACTGGGTGGGACAGGAGTAGTTTCTCCGCCAAGTTCCTAGTTTAAGGGGCGCATTTAAGAGAAATAAATATTGCGTACACTGGGGTGAATCGAGTAAAACTGAGACTTTCTTAGGAATTGTATAACTGGATGTAGCTACGCAGCTCTGCGTATTTCTTTAGAGGTTGAAATTTATGTCAGTGATAGAGATATACGTTGGGCCATAATGACCAATAAACATAATCTCCGAGGCCGAAAGGTAAATTTCTCAAGATTACTCAGAAATCCGGCCTTTCGTATAAGGTAGAATTGCGTTCGAAGGTGGGAAGTGTTATATTCGGGACTCAAATTTGCCCTAAAGTGTCATCAGTATTGTTCTTCACGCATCATGTTGGTGGAAGAAGCTCTCTACCCGCTTCTAAATCGACGGTTCGTTCTATTGGCTCAAGGAAAGATTTGAACTTTTACAATTTCACTGAGGGTAGTTTTAAACCATAATTCAGAGCGTGGCTTTTAACTTGCTCGAAGCAAAGACTTATTTGGCTTACCGCAGGTAAATACAAGCAAGGATGAGGTCCCCGATTTGTAAGTCTCTCCTCAATGTGTGCATAAGGTAGCCCTAACTAGGCTCATCTGAAAAGAACCTGTACACAAACCGTTTTATTCTTCGGCTTATTGAAGGATGCTGTCATTTCCCCTCTTTCTAAAATAATTCCATTGCCAATTACGTTTACATATGAAAGAGAAAGAGGAGATTACTGGCCTGCGTTTCAAAATTGATATAGAATCATTTTTTGCCTGCTGAATTTAGGAATATAATTAATTTTCTTTAGTAAGATCTGGTTTCTTAGATATGCTCGATTTATAGTAGAACGTATATTATAAAAGAGCGTTATCATACAACCATTTATTACTTCTCTTTTGTCACATCTAGTCATGACTAACCATACATAACCTATTTTATTCATCTTTTCAGGTCTAGATTTACATTACAATTGATCGTACGTCTAAGAAGCATCTGAATAGGTTTTGTCACATCTGCGGAAATGTCGCTCTTCCAGAATGTCAAGCCAAAATCACGGATTTTGTCAAAAAGGCATATCATGGAGTGAAGCTAGGGTACCAGGATAAATCATTTACTCCCATAATTGCTGTAAAATAGGTGTGGAAACTTTACAGAATTGGAGTAATAAGAAAAGAAAGAGTGTGGAGGGAAGGAAAAGATTACGTCGCTGACTGCTACTTCTAAATGACAAATTTGAAAGGCACAAATCGCAAGAACAAGCACCTTGTTCAATACCCCAATGATCCTTCTGTTATAAAACTTGTTGCACATGGCCCCGATCTTCCTGTTCCTGAGCCTGATTTTACCAAATATTCTAGCTCTGATTCCAAGACTAGTGTCACTACCAATACAGGTGAGTTTAATGCATACAAGGAAGAAGGGGGCGACCAACTGGTGCCATTTTAGCAAGACCTGAACCTTTCCAAGGAATCTACTCAGCTATTGGATTCAGGTCTCCGAGAGAAATATATCCTGACACCGGAGACAACATTCTATTGGTTGGGGACCACGATAATGAATTTAGGAAATTTTTCACGTTTGAGGAAGCCTCTTTCCTGGTTTACTGGTCTACAACATCGCGGACCTACTCAACTTACTGGGCCTGAATAATGATGGTATAGAAGGGAGACTTTTCATTGATTCATCTAACAGAATTCTCAAGACAGTTCTTCTTAAACACGGCAATAAGTTTTAATCGGTCATTTTTGGACAATCAGCAACGACATAGACCGTCTTTTGTGTGCTCTCAATTGCCAAGAAGAAAAATAACTGATATATGGAGATCTTAAAGCTTTTTGACACATCCAAGGCCTTCTTTGTTCTACACAAAGTATCCTTGCTTTATGTGTCTGTGGGACATTCGAGCTGACGACCAGCATTATCTAAGACAAGACTGGCCGTCAAGACAAGGATTAGTAACCGGTTCACAACGTTGTGTCCCACTAACTGATCAAGATATTGCATCCAGCCCTGCATATCAAACTCGGTTTGATGAAGAACTTTGTCAAGTCAATGTAGAGGGAACATCGAGGATTTGCTTTCCTCCGTCAGAAGTTTCTATGAGTCAGCATGGAAAAACCTAAGGCAGTGTATTTGATTGTCCTCAAATAAGGAAGCTCATCGAGGACACCAGTTTTAATAAGGCGCCGAATTCTGTTGACCTCTCTGCCTGGTTGTTCCTTAATTCAGTTATTGCAAACTTCATCGGCAACCACCGAACTCTTCAGTATGTGAAGGCATTCGATGAGTTGATGGAAGATTTCCGCAAATTTGGAGCGTGCATGTCAGTAAAAATGCACTTCCTTCGGGCCCACCTGGACTATTTTCCCGATGATTGTGGAGATCAATGAAGAACAGGGTGGGATCATTAACCAAGATATCCTTGTGATGGAGGAAGGCTACCGGGGGTGTTGAGATGTCAACTTTCTCTCTGATTACTGCTGGTGCCTGAAAAGAGATTTGGTGTTCTGCTAGGAAGCATCGAATTCCCTGAAAACACCATTTATCCATGAGTAGCTTTTTGTACGTTGTACTCTTCTTGGTATCAATTAGAACATTTTGTAGAACCTGTGTACAAATCCGTGAAAAATTTACTATTTTTTGTGCATTCGATTACAAATAGATTTGAATATAGGAATTTCTAGCATATGCCTAAACATCAAAAACTCGATCTCATTAGATAAAATGAGCATGACTTTCGTATTAAGCGCGAAAAGCTGGTCTAAAATCGATTATTATGTGCTAAACCTTGAAAACAGCGCAGCCCAGTGTTATGAGTGCTCTTATTTGCAGAGATAGGCTAGGATGTTTTTCTCTCTCTTGCATCAGAGAGAGTCAGATTCGCGGTGGAAAACCTTCCTTGTCGCACGTGAAAGCTCGTTTTCCTGGATGTAAATCATTGGTAGTAGACAGAGGTTGCCTTCCCAAAAGATCTTTATCATATTGAAAATAAAAATTCCCATCCAAATTCATTTTCTGGGCAACGGTTAGAAGAGAAGTTTTTATAAATTCTTACTTAATTAAAGTTTCACAGAATTTAACAATGGTTTCTCTAATGTAACAGCAACCCCTCCCCCCCCAAGGTATTAGGCTCATTTACCGTTATTTATTTTATTGTAGTATTTATCAGCAGGTTACTGTCATATAATACTTCAGAATTTGGTTGCTTAATAGTTCTATTTTAGTTTGGTTCTTACATAATACTAACTTCCAAAATGTTTTATCACAGCGAAGATTTTCGTTCGTAAAAGTGGGCCATGCCTTATCGTAGAATTGGAGGTGATATTCACGGACGTTTCTCACAAAATAATTTCTACTGATTCTATAACTTAAACTTTTTGTTTTCTAGTGGTGTGTGGGTCAACTGTAACCTTCCAAACATTGTTTCGAATATCATATGCGGATAATTTGAGCTTCTTATTCATCATGGAAGAATTTACACGAAATTTGCATAGGATTGTTAAACTGATGCCACCGGGATCTTCATCGCTGATATATGACTACCAAAGTGTTCTCAATGTCTTAAAATAAAATAAAACGCCTTCTCAGGCTTCATTATGTTCCTGATCATTTGTAAGTCAAAGAAGATGACGGAATAATGCTGACCTTTAAGGTGAGACCACATTCATTTTTTCAACCTTTTAGTACGGTAGATTATTATATATGAAATTAAAGCTCAGTTAAAGCCCTTTTATTCTTACCAAAATAATAATAACATATTGCACCATTTTTGAGATACAGGAAGGGCTTTCAGCTTCCCCCCCCTCCTTGAAACCTGATATCATAGAATTATTAAAAATTAAGCAATAAAACTCAATTTACGAGCAAAATATGACAATATGATTTAGTTATCATTTGAAATAAGTTTTCTTTAGTTCCATGAAAATCTCTTTTAATGGCGGACTGAATAATATATTTTTCATACATAGTCAAATATAGGCTTTGTTCTCAGCTGGATGGGGGGATGTTAGGTGAATAGTTTGGGTGTTCTGAATGCCCTGAAATTTAGTTCAATCTTTATTGGAATGATGCTAAAAATAAACACCAGTTCACCGGCGCCGTTTTTTTTTTAAAATATTTAAAATCGCAAGATGTAGTTTGGTGTTTTGCTCAGAAATTCACTTTAGAAATCTACGGAGATTTTGCACGAATGTATACAATTTTGCATTATCATAATTATCACTATTTTCTAGTCATGTTGCTAAAAAATGATAATCATATTATGTAAAAGTGCATAAATTTGCAATAAAATGTTATATAAACCCCCAAATGCGGTTTTTAACGGAACAACGTAAAAAGTAACAAGAAGAAATGTGTTATCTACTTAATAATCATCTGATAGAAGACGTCTCCTATTCATCAAATTCGATATCATAGTTTATTCTACAAAATTCTGAAAAATCACTAAGTCTGCCAATATATATATATATATATATCGGTGCATGTTGGGATCTGTTCTGGTCTATACATGTTTTGTTAAAGGCCAGGTTGTGTTTTGATTTTTCAATTTTATTTGGAACATTCAAAAATAAAATTGATAAAATCAAAATACAACCTGGTCTTTAACAAAACATACACACATATATATATATATATATATATATATATATATATATATATATGAAGGAAATGTCCGGCAGGAAAAAATGAAAAGGTGTTTCCAAGTACTTTCGAACTTTATTAAGTTCCTTATCAAGGATAACTACAAGAAATAATATTATATAAGAGGTATATATACGAAAGAAAAGAAAGAAAGACCGCCTCAAAAACAAAAAATCACCCATGAGAAAGACGGAAGGGAGAAGGTAAAAACTCACATTAAGAATTACAAGAAGTAGGTTACTACCTGCTTCTTGTAATTCTTAATGTGAGTTGACGGAAATGGTAACAGATTAAAAGAAATGTAGATAGCCTAACGAGGGAGATTATAAGACACGAGGAGCGAAAAGTGGAGAAAATACAATGTATATATATATATATATATATATAATATATATATCAGATTTTTGAATTATATAATTTCCGTTGTGTTCGCTCAACTTCTCTTTGTAGTTTAGCAATTATAAGTTTCTGAATATCGTATGTCAGAAAACATATTAACCGTTAGCATCATGTTTTGCAAACATTGTAGTCATTAGAACATCTGATCTTCATTTTGCCCCCGGCCTTTTGTGTGTAAAAGGGCTCGTTGCCTTTCGAATAAGTTTATTAATTTGCCATGTATTTTTACTGAGTTAATGATTCGTACATGCAACTCACCGCATTGTACAAGTAACGGGTATATAAAGATCTCCAATTATGCATCTACCTTCCTCTTCTGAGAAGTTTGTTTGGTTTATAATTTGTTTTTTAACTAAATTATATATAATTTAGAAACAAGATAGGTAAATAATCGTCAACAGAGTTTTAGCGGAATAAATTTAATTACCTGAATAATGCTGATTAAAGGGCATCTATTTTAACCATATTCTTCTGTCAAATTACTAATATAATTTAAATTGAGGACATTATGCAGGTTACTTTTGGATCAGCATGGTGATAAAGCGGAGCCGTAAACGATTGATCGTTGTATATTTTTTACTTTTTAACAAAAAATTATTGTAACTAATCATGATTTAGTTGAACACTATTTAATTGTGTCTCACCAGATGTAATTTACTATTTAGCAATTCATTTCGATAAATCTTGAGAAAAGTGGACTATTTGTTTTGCTGACGAGTATTGGGATTGATACTGCTTGGAGAGTTATCGAGATATTTGAGGAGTCTTTGCAAAGAGACTCCTCCTTTTATCAAATTTAATTCATAAAATACATTCTCGTTGAGGAACAATAGGATTGCTGACGAGTTATGTATCATCATGCCCATGTAGCACTGTGTAAAAGAATTCTTCTCTTGCAAGTCTTGATTATTCCTACTTGTGCGTAGGATGAATCTGTCTTAGGAAAGCTTTGCTCCTGAAAAGGATCATAAAAATATTTGAGGTTCGGAATGCTCTCATAGCAAGTAAAGTACGAAGGTCAGTTCATATTAGATGTCCAGCAAACGATACAATGTTCAAGCAGTGTGACATTAGGCTAGTAGCAAACATGGATTCTTCAATAGGAAGCTAATATTCAGCCCAATGAAAAAATATTACCAAGACATCCTTGAAGCCATTATTGTTATAAAGCTCACTTCATAAATGGTTTATAAAGGTGTGTGTGCTAAGGATTTTAAACTGAGGCTTTTAGATGTGATTTTCATTCTGTACTTTGACTAAGGTAAAAGTTAGCTGCAAAATTTACAAGATTAAGGCTGAAAAATATCTCATGGTTAATAGTCGCAACTGGATTGGTTATTATATTCGTTTCTTTACTTTCTTGTAGTTCATAATCACATTTTACTTCCTTTTTCCTTTTGCATTACCCACTGATGATAATAGTTCTTTCCAATACAAGTTAAGCCTTAAATGAAAAGAGATGCCAGGCATCATTCTTATAAATGCAGAAATTTGATTCGTCTGAACAGAGAACGCATTTTCAGTCATCCACGGTCCACTGGATGTCATTTTGTCCACTATAGCCGAATAAATTTGTGAACAGAGTTCAGGAAATGCCATTCTGCCTACGTTCATTCCATGTAGTTCCATGTGGACTAGTTTTTATTGACGTCTCTTAGCAATTACTGCCTTAAGGCGAAGCGATTTTGCGCTACAAGCTGTGAAACAGTCCGTCGTTGCCGGCCCCTCAGTATTTTCTTTCACCCATAATACTTGTGAGAATTTCCTATATAACGAGATACGCGTAGATCCAGCTGCAAATTTTCTATTTCCTGTTAGGATGACCTTGGGGGTGACCAGCATTTGCTTTGTGCCCCATTTTACACTATACGATAAAGGCACTTCACAATACTACCTTTGCAAATCTATGAATCTCATCAAATTTTCTCCATAGAGTAAACTCCCGATTATCCTCATTCAATGGTATCTACCTCTCCTTGTATTTTAACCGATTTTAAACACGTCACGTGACTAATTTTTGCTGACTTCCAAAACTTCGCAAAAGTGAAAGAATAATTTTTGTATACAACTTTCACTAAAAATGCAACATTGAATAGGTCAAAGAAATAGAATTCCGATATTTTCTAGGTACCGCATATTTTACTTAAAAGATGACGTAAAACATTATCTAATCAAGAAAAAATCACAGATTCCGTAATGGGGGTGAGATGCGTCCTTTACAAAGACCTCATCCTTCACGTTTCTTGCAGATTCCACTGCACTCATTACATATTGCTGATAGCAAAGTTTGAAGTGGAGTTCCATTTTCTAGAGAAGAAAGTTTAAAAAATGTTAGCCTATGCCTGTAACTCATCCTGCGCTATTTTCTCGGTTTTCCAATCTCACTGGATTCCGTTCTTATTTACCACATTTTGCAAATATCTGGCAAACGTCTTGCCCCTCAAAGATTTTAATTTGCTATTATTATTTATTTATCATTTTTGTTTTATATAAGATATTGTTTTAATATAATTTGGTTATTATTGCTCCCAATTTGGCATCTCCTTTGTTTATACCTTCATTCCAAGTGAATGTTGAAAAATTGGGTATTTTACCTCTTCTAATTATGCTGTTAATGATGAAGAGATTCTCTCTTCTATAGTCATAAGTAGAGATAAAAGAAATAATTATGGCATAATACTTTTTTTTTTCATTATATTTATCGCCTACTTGATTTGGATCATGCTATTTTTTATTGTGGCTTTCTCATAAAATAGAGAGGCCAGATGAAAGAAAGGCTTTTTTTCCTTTTGTTAGTGAATTCAATTGCTATCACTATAAGGAGTTGTTGAATTCTCCTTCTCCACTGATTACCTTGGCGCAAGAGATTTTACCATATATATTTAGAATATAATGTAAGCAAATCATAAGCGAGGCTCCACACAAGTAAGTTAATTAATTATATTTGTATCTAATGATTCCATATTTGAGGTAATTAGCATTGGTGCTTTTCTAATTGGGCCTTTTGCTAATGTTATGATCAAATAAATCAAAATTGAATCAAAGAAGTTTAGTGCAGTACTGCTCTAAAATTATTGCAAAATCCCAAGCAGACTCAAATGCCATCTTGAGTGATGTTTTGCATCTAAACTGGTGAAATACAAAGAAATACTGACAGGTTTTTCTTTTAATAATGATATTAATGATAAAATTTCATTCTTTCTGCATTATTGAATTAGCATTTTTAAAAATGAACCCTATTCATTGATGGTTGTAGACATAAATATTTGAAGTAGCAGGAGGATTATAAAAGTAGGAGAATGAATTGATGTGCATTCACTTGCAGTAATTATCTTTGACAAACGAAGCGGCTCAATGTGTTTTAGTTTGAGCGAAATCTACTCAGTTTTGGCCTGCTGTAATACGGCATACTTCCATAGAGACTACAGTGCCTCTTTTACCTAAAGCAGATTGTTACGTCATTTACAGCAAGAAAGAAAAGGAAACCCGTTTTTGTCATATTCCTTTGAATTTGGAACGCAGATAGTGTGACTGTAAAGAGAAACCGACCATATTTCTACTTTAAGGTTTGGAGTGGCATAGAAAGAATACTCTTATAGATATCATAAGCTGATAGCGGTGTTATCTCTCTCAATTCTTTTAAAATTTCAGTGCCTAAGAATTTAGAACTAATCACGCGAAGTGAACGATGAAACAGAGATAAAAAATTAACTTTTAACATTAATATGAAGACAGGAATAAAATGATATACAAGGGGCGGGCAATAAGTTTTGCAATTTGGATTTAAGGAAACGAGATAGGAGGAAAAGTGTTGTATTATTTTTCAATATAACTACTCTCGACTTCAATGCACTTACGCCACTTGTCCCTGAGGCTTCGAATTCCTGACAACCAGAAATCTACCAACTGCTGTTCAATCCACTCCTGGACGGCGAGCTGGACATCTTCATCGTCCCCAAACCGGCGTCCACGCAGTGTAGCCTTGAGCTGGCGGAATAAAAAAGTAGTCGCTAGGGGCCAGATCTGGACTGTAGGGTGGATGGTTGAGCTCCTCAAATCCACACTCGCGCAGGGCAGCTTGTCCAACTCTGGCCTTGTGGACCTCGACGACGTTAAAGTCGATCATGGGGCGTGAGGTTTTTAAGGACCCAACGGGCAGAGACCTTGATCATGGCCAAATTGTCGTGGATAATGTTAATAACACTTCCATGTGATATTCCAAGTTCTCGCTCGATTTATTTGACCTAAAACCCGTCGATTTTCGAGGATCATCCTCTCTACACGGGCCACATTGTCCTCGTTGTTCACGTCTGACGGGCGTCCTGGACGGGGGTCATCTTCAAGTGACTCACGACCATGGCGGAGCTCTCTATTCCAGCGAGCAATGGTGGCATAGGAAGGAGCGGTGTCGGTGTACACTGCAACCATGCGTTCATGGATCCCTTTTGCATTCTTGACTTCCTTGGTCAAAAATTTGATTACTGCGCGGTGCTCAACCTTCTCCATTGTTGAAAAATTTGTGACTGACGATCTGCGATCAGCTACTGTTTCTTAAATAGACAAGGCAGGAGCGTGCGGCTGCAGATCCTTACTTGTCATAACTTGTCCTAACACCCCACAAACAGTCATCCCGCTTCCTCTGTTTTGCCCTACCGATTCGCAAAACTTATTGACCGCCCCTCCTATAATAGGAAGATTTGTCGGCTAACAAAAGACGGTTCTTTCAACACTAGAATGACCGCGATGTATTAAAAAAATTAGGAAAGGCGATTTTGCTCTCTGTTCTAGTTCAAGACCTAATTTAATATTATGTATAAGCAGGTTAAATTTGTTAAAAAGGGTTTATATTTTCTAATATTTGCCTAAAGCAACATATATCCTTTTTCACATATGACACAATATTTGCAATTTTCTATATTTTTTTGATATATGTACATTTATGTATATGCATGTTTGTACATTTTATTTGACGTGTAGGTATCTACATCCCTATTTTTAATCCTTCCTTCCCATATTAATCTCTCTTTTTGATCTAATCTCCTTCCTAAACTGTTATTTTATGTTATTTTCAATTTTTGGGGTAGCCTTTTGATATTTTATTTTACCTGCCATTAATTATCTTATTTTCTATTTAACTCACTTATTTTTTCTCGTTTTTTTCCTCCTTAATTTCTAAGTGCTGTTCTGTTTTACCTGTGGTGGAGCGCCAAGTCTAGGCGTCGCTTTAAAAAGGAGTAAGTTCAATTGTACCCATTTAGAACCATGAAATGACCCATATAACCATGGGACATAGGGTTATTCCCTCTAAAGATTTCAAATTTGCCATCAGATTTGGCGCTGGGGGGCGCCATTTATTAGCAGAAGCCAGGTTAAGGCGTCCTTTTTTTTTCAAGAGGAGTAAAGTTTAATTTTCATAAGGAGTAAAGTTCAATTGTACCCATTTAGAGCCATGAAATGACCCATATGACCATAGTACATAGGCTATCCACCTGGAAGATTTCAAATCTGTTCTTGAATTTGGCGCTATGTGGCGGTATCTAGTGGTAAAAGCCTCATTTAGCTATTTAAAGGCACTTATAAGTGATTTGAACCATGAGAAACCATCAATGCAATAACCATTTATCATCTTATGACAAAACGTCGCAGGTCATTGGAGGGACTTTCCCTCCTGTTTATTCCACAATTGGTCTAATTGTTTATTTTAAGTGTTCTTTCTCCTCCTTCCCTTGTTTATATATTGCATTTTCAGTTGCTTTCGTGAGTCCTTAAAAATAATAATGAACTAGCGGACCGCAGCCTTTACAACCCCCTTCTTTGAAATGCTTATTTAATTAGTTTTATTTTTACGCAGCTCAATGAAATTTATAACGCACGTGGAACTTTAGGCAATCACTACGATGTAATAATTAGGAAAAAAATAAAATACATATAAATAGGTCACATATGAAAAAGTTTTCATTAAAAAATAATAGTCATTTGTTCCGAATATTTATATTATAAATTAAAGCGAGGTTTCTTTCGTAACCGTGAAAGGCTACTGCGTTATTTATTAAAATAAAGTCGTTCCCTTCAACATCATACTGGGTAAATAAAATAAACAAATTTGTTATAAAATTTGAGGACGCATTCTATCTCTTTAAAAGAAGGGCCAATGGTAGAGAAATATCTCTATACAGCTAAACGTACCTCTAAATTCAGTTGGTACCATAATACGTAACTTGAACTCTCGTAATTGAATTTATCCTTCGGATCGTTCAGGTCGCCCTCAGAAGTTGACCTAACGTGCAACTCTGAAACTTGCGAGAACATTACGTGATAAACCTGAGACTACTCTTAGGGATGGATGTGATGTCAAGATCGTCTTGAAGACTTATCTCTTACCTCAATCCTACCTGAAAGGCTTAGAATTACTAATAGCGCAATAACTATAAATGCATTATTATTATTTCTTCTTCTTATTATTAAATTGTATCAGTTGTAGTTTTCCCTGTTGCTACCCTCTGTCGCTTCTTTATTCAATTTGGAATGGTAGTCAGAAGGGTGAATTTAATAGTGAATAAGTACTATGAAATATTCCGATTACATGCGAGGAGAGTAAAGTGCTAGTGACCAGGTTAGTGTTAATTCTCCTCAATATGCATTTATTGTCGGGGAGGATAATTTACCTTTCACTTGAATGCGATGTTTCTACCACTTAAAGAAGAGTAACACCAATAATCCCTAACTCCTTCCCCAAAAAGGAAAATATGCTTAACCCAAGTTCGTTGACAAGAGGTATTACGGATTTGAGTTAGAAGATGGGGAAAAGGGTTTCTGAAGGTAGTTGAGGAGGGTAATGCTTAGATAACTGTTCTATTGAAGCCTGTTATTCTAAAAACAGTTCTATTCTTTTTCCTCAGATTTAGCAATCGGGCATAGGGAAGAAGGGGCCAAAATGGTACTCAGAGCATTTAGAGAATTTCCCAAACAGTGCTTTCCGGCTCCCTAAAGTTTCGGGGCTAGAATATTAATGCTTTGCTATACTTTTTAAACACTTTCGTTTTTTCAATTAAATATAAATATGATTCAATTGGGATATTTAAAATAACGTAATTTTAAAAGAGAGAAACCAACTAGGGGCCATCTCACATCATTTGTGCCAATAAATAAGACACTGTACGCATTACACAACATCCTTTAGTAAACTGCATTCATAGTCTGGAATTCAGAATCTGCCTCAAAACAAAAGTGCCATACAGTTTACAAATGCTTCAGAAAGCCACAGTCAGGAAAAAATGGATTAAAAAATATAAAATTGAATTTATATAACTGAAATGGTCCAGAAATTGAGTTGATTAATTTAATAATTGTTTATAAGAATTAGTCATTATGTATGGCTACCTGATTGGACTAAAAATGCCAGAATAGGGAAAATAGAGAGTGCTTAAATTATATAGTAGATATTTAATTTGAGGTATCATATTTTTACTTTCCCACTTAAATTTATTGTGGTTTTTTATGCAACGAATGTAATAACAATGTTTCACATGTAATTTATGAAACTAACATTATATTTTTTATGGACATTGCTTAAATTACAAGATATGGTATTCCAAATTTTATTTGCAGTGCTAAAAAAATAAATTTAGAGGCATCATTTATCATAAGTTTTAGTATTAGTGGATTTATCAATTAGAAGATTTGAGCTAAGTTTCACTTCACAAATAAGGAAACGGGTTGGTGCATTAAAACAAACTTGTGATTATAATGTTTATCCCGTCGAAAGATTTTCAAAACATGTGGCATCCTACCAAACATAATAAAATAATAACAGAACTCATTAGGAGCGGAGAATAAATGTTGATAACACTGTGTAACAAAATTTCACTATTTTCTTGTCCTTGGGTTAAAAGTATAATTTTCCAATTATTTTTGGCTCTATTGAATCAAAAGAGTCAAAATTAATCCCAAAACTTTGCTTTTGTGGCAAAGACATTGAATTTTTAACATAGCCCATTTATAGTAAATATCATTATTTTGAGGCAAATATTAAAAATACATAAAAAGTTTCAATGGTTATTTTTTTTTCAGTTATGGTATGAACATGATCTACTGTAATTAAAAAGTTATAGAAAAGGTAATACAGTAGTAATAGATAACTTTCGAGAATTTTTTATGTTTGAGGAACTTCTAGAACATTCTAGGAACGTATATGACTGTACAACTACAATGAATGTATTTTTAATAGATCAATTTAACTTTAGCCGTCACAGCGCAGACAATGTCACTAGAATTGCTAGAAGCATTCGTCACACATGGCATCAAGAAATCGTAAGCATCCGACAGACGCATTATGCTATGTCTGCAGCCAAGAAGATAAAATGTGTTAGGCCTACAAGGCATATTGCTGTATGCCAGTCAGGGATCAAGGCAAATTTGCGCACCCCATTTCATCCGCGAGCTCTGCAAATGAACTCGGGAAGTTAATATATATATATATATATATATATATATATATATATATATATATATATATAACGTATTTTGTTTATTTGAATACTGAATATTTTATTTTTTTAACACTTCTAATACCACTAAGTGAAAAGTATTTGTATATTTCTACTTATGTTTGCATTTTGTTTGTTTACAGGATGTTACTGAGGAGAAAAAGAGAGCTAGCAATTTCGCAATCCCAAGAATTTGAAGGAAACCAACTAACCCTTCAAGCAATTGTTTCTTCTGCATGGTAAACCCTTCCAAACGTTGAGCAGGCAAATCTGCGCATGTTATCATGTATTCACACCTTCAGTCATCTATTGCGCCAGTGCCACATAGTTCTGGGCTTCCCGTACCCACTCCTACAAAATGAGAGCAGCAACTGAGGAAAGAAACCCATACTACCGTATCCCTAAAGATCTCGACGACCTTGACAGAGATCTTTGTCTCACAAAGTCCAATGCCAAGATTTAAACTTCGAGACTCAATCAGTGTAATGTGCCACATGAGAGTGTGCAAATATCAGGTCGGAGAAAGCTTTATCAGAGTTTTTCAAGCTTTTTACACGTCGAGATGAGCGTTACTTTTGTTACAAAGTGACCGGTCTGTTTGAGGCAATCGAAATCGCCTGTAACCCCAATAAGTGGCGCTTCTTCATTGACAGCTCGTTACGGAGCCTACAAGTAGTGCTGCTTCGTAACGGAAACATGTATACATCTCTTACCCTTGCTCACTCTGTCCAGCTCAAAGAGAAATACATCAGTGTCAAGATCTTTCTAGATACATTAAAATATGAATAATACAGATGGGAGGTTTTAGGAGACTTGAAAATAGTGGCCTTCCTGATGGGTCTCTGTCGTAGAATGACTCCCGACGATATTCCATATATCACTATTCGTTGAGGGAACTTCCTTAATTATCTTTAGAGTGCGTTACTGTCTGGCGGCCGATATTATGTATCTTCGATATGCTTAAGAAGTGGAACTGAGCTCAAGGATAATAATATTGCTATCATTAATAAAATATAGTTTTATTAATAATAACTATTAACAAACACAAGACGGAAAATATTGACATAAACAGGGAATGAAAAGGGTCGTGGGGGCTCGGCTAATCCGAGGATTTAAAGGATTTAAAAAGGTAAAACAAATATAGAGTTAAAGAGATGGGATGGTTGGATAAACCATTTAAAGCACAGGATAGAATTCACAAAAGGGTTAAGTACTCAAAGGTGACGTTTGGCTTACGTAACTTTTACACTAGTGGTGCAGTGGAAGGTGGCGCGAAGGAGTTTCGGTCCGCTGGCGAGTTCCAGCCGAAGGGGGGGGGGGATAAAAGGATCCTGACGTGGCGTCTTGGGAAGGAGAACCATTTCTCGACGAACGGCTTGAAGAACAATGGCTGTTCTAGGTAGTTCTCTTCTGAACAAAGGGGGGATGAGAACCGTCTCTTGTCTACGGGCTCAAGAACAATGGCTGTTCTAATGTTGTTCTCCTCTGAACAACAAGGGGGAAGGGTGAGAACCGTCTCTTGTCTACGGGCTCAAGAACAATGGTTGTTCTAATGCTGTTCTCCTCTGAACAACAAGGGGGAGAACCGTCTCTTTTCTACGGGCTCAAGAACAATGGCTGTTCTAATGCTGTTCTCCTCTGAACAACAAGGGGGGGGTGAGAACCGTTTTTTGGCGAAGGGCTCAAAACGAACAATGGCTGTTCTAATGCTGTTCTCCTCTGAACAACAGGGGGGGTGAGAACCGTTTCTTGGCGAAGGGCTCAAAACGAACAATGGCTGTTCTAATGTTGTTCTCCTCTGAACAACAGGGGGGGGTGAGAACCGTTTCTTGGCGAAGGGCTCAAAACGAACAATGGCTGTTCTAATGCTGTTCTCCTCTGAACAACAGGGGGGGAAGCCTTGGGGACTTGGCGTCACGAAAGGCTCGAACCTTTGGCACTCAAGGAATATTGTCCTCCTTCTGGACAAGTGATGGTGAATCTCGAGGTCGAAGTCCCTTGGCGCACAAAGGGAGAGAGGGTCGTGGTGATGTTTCGCGACGAAAATCTGGATCTCCAATCTGATCTTAGTGGTAAAGTTTCCATTTAAATAGCCAGGACATCTCCTTGGCGTGGGGGACAATGGGGAGGGAGCTTCGAGGGAACGCACAGCCAAGCCGGAGAACAATGCCTTATCTGCCCATAAGCCTAACTCAATCTGGCGCGGTCGGTGTATGGGGGCGAACGGGGGGATGATAACCTCCTTGTTTAAACATTGACATCCGGTAGCTGTGATAAGACTCCAAGCTTCGAATCGAAGATGCACGTGGGCAGCATCGTGGTTTTAAATAATATGGGATAGGAGTTGAAATTAACGCAGTTTCAACTCGTTCTATCACAGTCTCCAATGCTGCTTTACTAAGTTTCCTTGTTATCTTTGCCTTTGGGACATCAGAGACATCGTCGCACACTACTATCAGCGAGATTGTCCACAATGGACCGAATCTAGTGTAGGGAAAAACAACGTCAAATGTGAGGCTTTTGTTGGACCCCCCCCAAAAATTACTGTTTAATCCTCTGCACTTAAAATTGGGCCTTATGAAACAATTCGCCAGAGTTCTAGATAAGGAGTCTGCAGCTTTCAACTATCTTCTAGATTTATTTCCTAAGCTATCTGCGGCAAAGGTTGAAGCCGGAATCTTCGTCGGTCCCCAAATAAAAAAAGATCACGGAGTGCAAGGAGTTTTCCGAAAAGCTCACTAGGACGGAAAAAGCAGCGTGGGACAGCTTTATCCCAGTGGTTTTGGGCTTCCTAGGTAATCACAAAGCCGAAAATTATGTAGAGATTGTTGATAACTTGATAAGAAACTACGGTCAAATGGGTTAAAGGATTTCCGTGAAAGTCTATATTCTTCACGCTTAGTTTGATAAATTTAAAGAGAACATGAGAGCGTAATCCGAGGAACATAGTGAGCGCTTTCATCCGCATCTACTAGACTTTGACACTGTTATCAAGGATCATATAATGAAAATCTGACGGGAGACTATATTTGGGGGCTGATTCGTGAAAGTACGAGTAATTTACAGTATAAGCCTAAATCAGTGAAATATACTAATTTCTAATATTTTAATTGTCTCATTTATGTAATTCTTGAATGAATAAATGTTATTTTGTATCATTTTTTGTTTCTACTTTATGGAAATGAAAGTTAAAATTCGCCGCCTCCTTCCAAAGGGAATAGGTAAATTTCATATAAATATCATTATCCTGGAAACAAAAGGAAAGTTTGAAATAAATAACTGTTCTTTCATGTATTCTGGACACAGGCAAATAAAAATTTACAGTGGCTACCCAAATACAAAAATTGTGTTACACACTGTAATTATTAGAGTTTAGGTTTACATGGACAGTTAATATTGATGAACCAACCGAATTTTGTTTTGAATACTGTCGGCTATCATTACTATTGTCTAGGACCTTCAAATACTCGCGAGACTTTAGCTTGTTTTTGCAGAGGATTTAGATCCATGTTTAGCCCCGATAAAACAGACCCAAACCATCACACTACATCCAGATTCCTGCAGGAAAGGGACGATATATGATGAATCCATTGTTTCATGAGGTTCTCGCCATGCTCTGATTGCGTGCATCATTCTGAAAGAGGGTAAATCTAGATTCATCGGACCATATGACACGCTTCAATCCTCTACACTCCAGTTTTTATGTTCTTTAGCAGACTGAAGCCTTTTTTTATTTATTGCAGTCAGAAGTGGCTTTCTGATTGAAGTGCAACTGCGTACATAAATTCCTTTTGGTTTAGGATGCATAGTTCTCGTTGAAATCGTTTTTGGACCTTCACAGAACATACTGGTTAACTGCTGCGTCGAGCGACGCGTGTTGAACAAACACTTCTAGAAGCGCCTGTCTCTTTAGTCACCAATTTGATGCCTTCCACATCTGCAACGAGATGAACCGTTTCGCTATCTTTTTCCTAGCATGCAACTGTTCTCTGTATATAGTCCTTATACCTATACCTGTTGCTCTAGAGATATCACGTGTTGATTTCCCACATTCATGAAAGGCGACGATCGACCATTATTAAATAATATAATGTCTTTTCCACGCTTCATCAATTTCGCAGCGCCTGTAAA
Source organism: Ceratothoa steindachneri (assembly GCA_963969495.1). NCBI lineage: Eukaryota > Metazoa > Arthropoda > Malacostraca > Isopoda > Cymothoidae > Ceratothoa > Ceratothoa steindachneri. The sequence goes on from OZ018318.1 coordinate 210,228,913, forward strand.
AATAGGACAGTTATAACATTTATACAAGGTGGTTGCTACCATAAACACTACTGAATGATGCCATATAGGTTTATTCTAAACTAAGGGATTCCGAAACAAATTTGTTTGCTAAAAACATACAATGTAACAAAATAAGCTTTATGTACATATATATATAGGGGTAAAACTACAGTAATAGGACTAATTGGTTTTATCCTTATTGTTATACGTACGCTAATGTACTTTTTTAGCTATATATATATATATATATATATATATATATATATATATATATATTTATATGCAGATACTCCCACAAAGGAAAAGTGAAAAACGATTAAGAGCGCTTTCGTCTCTATTCTTAAAGAATTTTCAAGGAATGAACAAGAGGTGATGAGATAAGAGGGTGGATAGTAAGGATAGGATGAGAGAGGGTTGTTTGTTTGTTTGTTTTTTGTTTTTTTGTTTTATTTGTTTTTTTGGATTTTTTATCTATTGTGATATGAGGGGGGGGGGTGTTAAAGTGTATATATGTAGAGTTTATATGATATAGGGTGCCAGGTTACTGGCTCTTCTATTTCTTTTGTCGTTTTAATTGCATTTCCTTCTTTATTTCTCTTCTGTGTTTTGGTTAATTCTAAAATTTGGTTTATTTTTCCTTGTCTTTAGTTTCCATTTGTTTGGGTACCTAGTAGGTAGCGTATTTGTAAATTCTCGATTGTTAATTCGTTATTTGTAGTTTGTCTGGTACTTTTACGGTATCGTAGTTCTAAATTCTTTTCTTTTATTATTTCATGTTTGTTTTCTGGCGTTCAAGCCGTTATTTTTGATTTATGCTTGTGTTTTGCACTATGTTATTATTGATTCTTCCTCTTGCAGCAGCCTTAGCTGACTGCTCGGGAAGGTTTTTCGGTTTTGTTTTCTGTTTTGGATGCCCAGCGATCTGCTGGTCTCAGCGTGATTTTCCTCTATTTTCTGCCAGATTAATCTGGCCCGTTTCTCCAGTATTTGGTTTATCGATTCTAAGCCGGCTGTGTTTATAATATCTCTTAGTCTTCTTTCTTCTCTTCTCTTTATATTTGTTATTAAGTATGCTGCTTTATTTTGCTGTTTTTGGAGTTTCCTCTTGTTTGTTCGCGATAAGGAATGTGTGGGAATCGGTGGGTACACGAGCACCAATTTAACAAAGGCTTTATATAGGATCTCTAAGGTTATATAGGAGTCTTAACCCCACTTTGGCCTTAGAGATTCTCTCGCCTATGTGTGCGTGGTACACTCTTACATTTAATTGTAGGCCCAGCACTTTTCCTACGTTGGTGTAGTCGTAGTCTCTTCCGTCTATCTTCAATCTTTCTTTCTTATTCCTCATTATAGGTATTACTTTATATTTGCTGGTGTGAGTTTTGATTATCCATTTCTTTTCGAATTGGTTAATGTTGTCTATTTCCCTCTCAGTTATTCTGGCTTGCCATCTGGGGTTCGTGAATGGTGTGGAAATCACCTGACTGATGTCATCCGCGTATTGGATATTCATGCAACCTGTTGTTATTGGGTCTGGAATATCCGCTGTATATATAGAGTATAAGGTGGGGCTGAGGCACCCCCCCCTTGCCGGACTCCCGTTTGGAGTTGGAATAGGAATCCATCGTACTCTTCCATATTTATGTACGCGCTTCTGTGCGAGGAGTAATCAGCCAGGATTCTCTCCATCCGGGTGCTGAGTTTGAGCTGGAGCAGGTGGGCCTTTTCCCGTCGACCTAGACCTTGTCGAAGGCCTTCTGGACGTCCCGGAGTACCATGTCAACGTATTTCCCTTCTGCCTTTGCCTGAGTGATGTTTTCTGTTATGATGGCAAGTGCCATTGTTGCATCTCTGTTTTTCCTGAACCCATATTGATGTTTATTGCATTTTCCGTTTTCTTCTAAATGCTGGGTTAGTCTGTTGTTTATGACTTTCTCAAACACCTTTCCGAGAAAGTTTAGTAGCGATATAGGTCTGAAACTGGACACCTTATTTGGTGGTTTACCAGGTTTCGGAAGAAATATCATTTTTGCTACCTTAAAAATTCTCGGAAATGCTCCTATGTTAAGGAAGGCGGTGAAAAGGTCCGTTATTTGTTTGGTTATATTTTCTGGTATTCTAACGTAGTTGTTTTTTGTAAGTCCTGATGTCCCAAGGGTCTTCTGTCTGAAGGAGCTTATTGTTGACTTTACTTCCACCGTTGTTATTATGGCCCCTCGGCCTATTCGTAAGTACGTATTGGTGTCGACTCTTATACGTGGTGTTAACCTTTCCTCGTTGTTCCTGAAGCTTTCATACACCGTTTGTTCGGTTACTCTATCGAACCTTTTATTATCCTCTTCTTTCATGGTGTACATTTTTTCCCAATGTTCCCTAAATTTTTCCTCAAGCGCTCTACCGTTTGTAATGAACTCTCCTTCTTTGTTTTTAATTTTAATCTTTTGTCTCGGCCGTCTGCCTTTAATTGCCTTTATTTTCTTCCATAGTTCTTTTGGGTCCACTATGTGCTCTATACTATCTATAAACTCCTTCCATTTGTCTTCCTGTTGCTCTTTTATCAGGAAGACCATTTCTTCTTTTAATCTCTTTAGTTCTTTATTTCTTTCTGTATCTCTTCCTAATTTCTTTATTTCCTGATATTTCTCCGTTATACTCCTTGCTTTCTTTTTATTTCTTTCGTCCACCTTGGGTGTGGCAGGGTTCTATATTTAATTTTGGGGATGCTCGCTTCGTCTGCTTCCCTTATTTTTTCTATGAGGGCATTCATGGCTTCTTCAAGCTCATCTCTGTTTTTTTCCGTTTAGGTCTGGCTGTGTGTATCCCTCCAGCATTTTTGTATATGTGCCCCAATTTGCCATTCTGTAGGACTTCCTGTTCTTAATTGGGATTTGTATTGGGTTTTGAACAAGAGGTAGAACATACATTACCTCAAATAGTGGTAGGCGGGATTAGACTACCCACCTCTAAACCCTAATTAGGGGGTACAAAATCCTAAAACAACTTTATTTGATTATATACGGGTAGTGATATTGGGGTCTAGCATGAACAAATCAGGGCTAAGGTTGAAATTTGGGAACCTAGTAATGGAAATACATTCTAATATATTTCTCGAAATATAATTACTGCATTTTATGACGGGTTTAGGATTAAGATTTGGAGAGATTTAAAAAGGTAAACAAAAAAAAATTAAAGGGGGGACATGGTTTGCTAAACCATTTAAAGCACAGGGTAGCGTTAAGAAAAAGGTTAGATAATTAAAGGTAATGCTCAGCTTACGTAATTACAAAGTTGTTGTGCAGAGGAAGACGATGCGAACGAATCTTCGGTCCACTGGTGATTACCAGCAGAAGGGTTTTTCGGGGGGTTGTCCTTAGCGAAGGGGAAGGACTGTCTTCCAAGAGTGAGAGCGAAGTGGGGCTCGGAGGTACGAGCGATCTTTGTGACAGCAAATCGGGGATGTTCTAGATGAACAATGGAGGTATTCGTTGAAACCAATCGTTCTCTTGAAGAACGTTAAAAGGGGGGAATTAAATTATCCTGACGTCATGTCTTGGGAATGAGAACCATTTCTTGACGAACGGGCTTGAAGAACAATGGCTGTTCTAACGTTACTCTCTTTCTAAACAACAGGGGGGGTGTGAACCGTCTCTTGCCAACGGGCTCAAAGAACAATGGCTGTTCTAACGTTGTTCTCTTTCTGAACAACAGGGGGGTCTTGTTGACTTGGCGTCTGGAAGGCACAAACGTTGGCACTCAAGGGATATTGTCCTCTTCTGGACAAATAAGGTGGTTCTCGAGGTAGAGAGTTCCTATTGTGCTCAAAGAAGACCGGATCGGCGTGATGCCTCGCGAAGATAATCTGGATCTGATCTGCTTCAATCGGGGAAAGCTATGTATAAATAGTCTGAGCCATCCCCTTGGCGTAGGGGACAATTGAGTGGGAGGCTTCGGGGGAATGCCCCGGTCGCGCCTGGGAAAATACCTTATCTGCCCATAAGCCTAACTGAATCTGGCGAGATCGACATATGAAGGCAAAACGGGGGAATGAACCTCCTTGATTAAATATTGGCTAAGGTGGGCGATAACGCGCTCTGCTTCCTCTCGCAGATGCACGTAGGTAGCCATGTGTTTCTAAACATGTGATAGTGGCTGAATTTAAGCGTCCTCAGACCGTTCTATCACAGTCTTAATCCTTTAAAAGTATTTATTCAGAAAATATTTTTCTATTTTGTTTAGGTTCCAGTGATGTACTAGTAGTTTAGGAATTTTCAGAGGGTAATACAAAAAATAAAATCTTCCATTTTTGAGGTAGTTAGCGGCAATTACTGACGTCCTTACATTACTGGAAAATAAATAGTTACTTTACGTTATTTTGGGAGAAATGCAGCCATCCTTTTATTTTTATCTAAGAAATTTATCTACTAAATTACTAAAGGCATTTCTTTAAAGAAGCCAGACTTATCTGGAAGAAACTAAAAGCACTTGCTATCATACTTCTTTCTACTCCCCATTATAATTACCAAAAACATAATCACAATTTATCTTCTTCCTCTTTTGATTCCCCATAATGACTGAAGTCGTTGAATTAAAACAAGAAACATACATAGATGTGACTGCTAACCAAATCCTTTAGGTAAAGCTTTAATAAAAGAAGTGATAAGGAATTTAATAAGAATAGAATAAAGAATCACACACACGCATATACATAAGCTAAAAGTTTTTTATACAAAACATACTGTTGTTTTATGGGAAGCATGTCTGTTCTGGATTTTATACTTTACCTGTCATTCTTAAACACTAAAGTTTCATCTCTTCACTCTACCTAATGTACCATTAGCATTTTATTATATCTCTTTAGAAACTGGTTTAATCTGTACAATCGTAAACATTTAAATGGATAAACACTAGACATTGATACATTAGTATGACTAGAATGAATTATAAGTTACTTGGCCTATGAACAGCACAAGCGTTAAATTCATCTAATTCTGTAGAAGGGCTCATCTTTTGAACGATTTAAATAAAATTGTTGTATCCTTTAACTTTAAGATTTCTTTCTTGTAAGAATTTTATGGGGATTCTTTTCCACGCTAAAATAACCCTTGTAATTTATGCCATCTTTTGGAATATGTATTAATCAGTAAAGTTAGCTTAGATGAAAATGAACTCGTTGCGTCAGGGCTGAAGATAAATATCCATAGCCGCTTAATGATCCATGTTGTCTTGATGGCGATAAAATTCCAGCTCCTGCTTGAGATACATTTTTAATATAGAAAGCCTCTTATGGAGTTTATTATAAACAGATGGTAAATAAATGGCTGACATTGTGACTTCATTTTAATTACAAGGTTCGGTTGAAGGACGATGAGCTAATGCAGTTTTATGACTTTTTCTCTTTAAAAGGGAAAGTGAACAGATTGACAACGATTCAACAATGCTAAACTCGCGTAGTTATTTACATCATAACAGCAAAACAAATCATTCTGACAGTTTTATATTTTTATTTCGCATTATGATTTCTTCTATAAGTTAGACCTACCTTTTCTTCTTTTGTTTCTTCTAATTTGAGGTTGTTAACGATTTGAAAGACTAAGAAAGAATCAAGATCTCTAAATACCAGTTAAGTTCAGTTGATCTACCTCTAACTGCCACCATGTGACACTCATTTTGTGTGGACTTGAGAGGCGGAAAATATAATTTTATGTCGAACCTAGTTGCAGCTGTAAATAGATGCATCATGAAAATAAACAGGGCCAGTATGGAGTTAACCTTTGTTTATCCGTTGATGTTGATTCAAAATATATTTTGCATGCAAAGCCATATTTATTTAATGAAATAAAAACTATGATATCCACAGCAAAGATTAGCCGATACAGTTATATAAGGATACCGGTCCCCATACTTAGCAAAAAAAGAGAAATATTACTCACGACAATGGTTTTAATTCCTTTAGTTCGGATAATTAGTGGAAATCCCTAAAACCACGATTTTAGATAGTGAACATAGAAGGAAAGTTCCGCCATGTGTCAAAAGCGTTCAGATTCTCTATTGCTTACTCCACAAAGGTTTTCGAAGATAATGAGGACTTGATTCATATGAGTATATAATTGCTAAGCATCAAAGAATGGAGGCCTCCATAGTTTACTCCATTGGTTAGTTGGCGCTGACACGAATTACAAGAAAGGGTAGAAACAGTGATTTTATCTCATAATAAAGCATAAGAATGGAGCCAAACGTTTAAATTGTGCTTTGTCAACTTGGGCGTATTGGATAGAACATTCAGCTGTAACGTAAAAAGAATAAAACCAAACACTCAGGGAATGACCTAGCTATTACGCAAAAGGATCAGGGCAAACCTTTTCTCCATCAGAAATAGAAGCACGTTAGAAAGGCACTAGATCCGCTCTTACAAGGGAGGCATGCACAATCTACGAAGTATAGTAAGTCACAGCTCCTCTATAATAAGAAAAGGAACTTATATTTGGAGCGTGAGAAAGGTACCAGTAAACATTATAAGGTCAGTATGGAGAATTGAATCAACCCTACAAAAATATAATTTCGCCTGCAGAGGAGTGATTTTTGCAGTTGTAGACAAGTTTTTAGCAAACGAGTCGTAAACGAAGTACATGTTACCTCTATGAAGACCCGTAAGTGCTGATCGCTAATTGACGATGAATTTCTATGGTTTGTGTAAAAAATAAAATACGGCTACATATGTGCTACTCCCATTTTAAGTTTCAGTCAAATACAATACCAATGATTGAGTTAGATTTCATCTCGTGTAGACAAGCGCCATTGAGAAATACACCCGAGTCACTAATACTTACAAAGGTTACAAAAATACATAAACTTGGATTTGGTAAATCTATATAGCCATAAGAAGAGAAGCCTCCATGAGGATCATCTTAACTATGTAGACAGATTGAAAATAAGTCAAAGAAAAGCAAGGTGAGAAAATCCACTGACAGAACTGAAACGATACTCTTGATGCTCAAGGTAAAGAGATTGACTCTAATGACATTACCTACGGGGCAATCTATTAGCTTCGTCGAAGTATAGCCTAATTCCCACGCAAGATCTTCCTACTCAGAGAATAGATACTATCTATGAAATTGCAGCGCCACGCGGTAGTATAGGCCTTTTTCAAATTAAAAATCTATGAGAAATTCTGAATGCGAAGGAATGACTTACAGATTGTACTTTCTTGCCGAAACAGAACATCTGAACTAAAGTAGAACTTTTACAACGGAATAAAGACAACCTTCTTTTATAACTTTCGAAATAAAATTGCCAACTAGAAAGTTTATTCTAATCCAGACGGTGTTATTTGATCTCCCACAGCTTTCAAATAGCAAGGAGGGTAACCAGTCGACATGACTATGGGAAGAAATCCCCGCAACAGGTTTCTTTGAACAAGCTGTTATTAAAAAAGGTCAAACTTAACTTTTCTCCCTTAGGTGTCAACGTATAGCTTACACGGGCAACGAAGCTCACACATTTTAAACATTTATTGTAAAAGAACTTAGTTACTATAGTTGAAGTCTACTCGGTGCCTCTCAAAAAAAGTGCGACGTGCTTACAATGCATGTTGATGCTTACGGCTGAAAAACGTAAGAGAATCGTTCACAAAGAATTATGCCATTAACAGAAGGTCCGTGAGGGTGGTCCCATCTTCCTTAAGTACGAGACAGGTGCAATTGATTAATTTATTCTACATGAATTTGACATGGTTTTACATCTCTGAAAGCCAAGGTGTAAGATATATGCGCAAAATAAAGTCCGGCAGGATGCGTCGAAACGAAAATGAACCTGGCACTGGGCGGGTTAATTTTACATTTAGATAAATCGCAGGAGCGACACTTATACCGCTTACAGACAGTTGTCTCTCTCGAAAGGTCATCTCACATGCGCTTGATAACCAATAATGCAATATCGTGGATTATTGCCAAATGTTCGAGGAAGAGAAGCCTGACCAGTGGCGATGAATTAGCCGGATAAAAACACAACGAACTCAGCTCCCGAAATCACACCCTCTAAGTGAAATAGAGATGTTACATATTCTCTTAACGGTGAGCAACTACGAACGATCTAAGCTCCCCATTGTCGGCGGCCTCTTGGGCTGCGGCTCTCAGAAAAAAAGAGATTTCTTTGAAAAATTTATCACTAATTTGGAGGACATTGAACAGTGCTCGATCAAATCTGCTGTAAATCAGAAAAACCTTCTCTGAAAAGCGAAGAAGTGTTCGCAGTGAAGGTTTCTCGCAATTTTTATGCACCTTTAGCCTCTGCATGATAATATCATTTAATTGAATCAGGACACATATATCCCACATAAAAAGCAGCTAGATTCCGTCGAAACGAAATCGAATCTGCTTTCACACCGATTACAATCAAATAGAGCAATATCTTACGGAAGACTCATAGATCCACCTGCCGCTTCTCTCTGAGCTCCGTCTCAAACTCGGAAGACAAACAAGGAAGCGGTCTTCCTGTAAAAGGACTAGACCTTTGATGACTGAACGCAAGTAGGTGAGAATGAGAATACCGGAGAAAACTGGTGAAATAAGTTGGGCCAAGAAAAGAGATTTAATTGGAAATACGAGCGCTTCTATGGATATTAGCGACCAACGTCCAACAAAATTTTGGTTGTTCATCAGGAGAGCAACAAGACACATTAAGAGAAAATTAATTCTCGTAAAAACTGCATTAAATTATCCTCATTATGTAGCCAACGATTTCTAGTTATTTCCACAGTCCTTATAGGATACGTCACAAGGACTTATTTTTTATCCACCATAATGGCCTTCGCCTTTCAGGGAGTTGATAACGAGAAATGTCCTCGGCAGAACCCATACAACACGAGGGAACTCAACTTTGAGTAAGGCGACTTACTGTAGAAGTTATATATGTAGACAAAAGAGAATGCTTCTTATCCAGTGGTAACAGGACTACTACTGCCTTAAATGAGGAATTATGAGGCAAATGATACCTAGCACAGGGTGACCCCTCCCCCGAAACGGCCTGCACACACTTTTTGTGATATATCCTTTAGTCATCCACTAATCACCCTTACTTTGCAGGACATGACAGAGGCAACGCCTGTGAACAGAACTAGATCTTAATGGGAGCTCCAGCTAAGAACATACTGCGTCAAACATTACTACATGACAGGCTCGTTCAAGAAAATGCAGGACACTTTCGTGCCTCAGTTCGAAAGTGAAAATCCCCATCCAAGAACAGAATTTAGGACTGGGTGGACCACTTCAAGAACGATGGGATAGTGGAGAACCTCAATGCAGCCAGTGCCAACCGTCAAAGCCATTCAGGACGCCTCAGGAATCGTACAGTTAAGCTGGTCGAGAGCGTAAAAGAGTCAGTTCAGCCGAGTCAAAAACGCTCTCTACGCAAGCGAAGTCAGTCCCTCAGTATATCCCGTGAGACTTTCAGGAGAGTGCTAATAATGGATGTAAAAGCCTACTCATACCGAATACAGAGGAAGCAGACCCTTACAACCTACGACAAGGAGCAGAGAAAGGCTATGGCAATCAAAATACTGGAGAAGATTCAGGAACCCAAACTTTCTTTAACCTCTTTTGAACATCAGATAAAGCTCACTTCATCTTTAACGAAAGGTAGACTCGAAGACAAATGTTGGGGGACCACCAGAACAAATTAGGTAGCCACCAAGCCCCTACACTCCCCTAAGTACACGGTATGGACTGCATTCTAAGCCAGAGGTATCATCGGACCATTCCCCTCGAGAAATCTGGCGCGACAGTGAGGGTCACCAAGGAGTGGTATGTGGGCGGCCTCAAAACCATCAAGAGGGAGCTGCAGACCCTGTTCCCGTCACTCATGGGAAAGTTCTGTTTCCAGCAAGATGGATTAAGCTCTCATATTTAAAACCTGTCCCATGATTGGCTGAGAGAGAACCATGGGGACCGTATGATCAGTCTCAAGACTGATTTCGAGTCGGCACCTTAGCCCAGACCTTAGCCCCCAGATTTCTTTCAGCCATTATATCTATGGGGAAGTGACTAATAACTTAAAGGAGGAACGACAAAGGCAGCGTGTAGGCAGGGAGACACAGGGCCATTACTGGAACTCAAGGAAGCCATCAAAGAGGTGATCAGACGCATTAGTCGGTCAGTTTTTAAGGACGTCATGGACAACTTTGTGCTGCGCCTCAAGAAATGCACTGAGCTAAATGGAGGTCATCTTGAACACGCGCTCTAGAATAAAGAAGAAATGTATAAAGACTCTCATGTTTTGATATGATGTTTTTAGCCAGAATAAACTAGTTATCACCAAAGTTTCATTCAGGCCTTGCAGAAAATTAAGAAATAAGCCCTATCGAAATTTAAGCTACGTTTTGGGAGGTCCCTCTGTATTTTTCAGGATGCCGATCATACATTGCGCTACTTCCGAAAATCCTATTTTGCTACCCGCTTTTTTGTGTAATATATTCCAAATTTTCCAGGCAGAATCTATTTTTTACCTATATGCAGGTCAACTGACTTGCACGAGGAGCTTTCTTCCGTGAGACGGATATGCAGGAATAAAATGAGTCCTTGGTTCAAACCAAACCTAGGCTTGCGTTCTTTTGCTTCTCAGCCAGACGAAATTGGCATCTTGCGGAGAAAGAACCCACATAAAATATACCAATGATAACGAGTGCTACCACTTTCGATGGCATGGAAGAAAGGAATTGAAACTTAAGAAACCTTTGTAAAATTGGAGAGGCGTAGAATTTTTCTGGTCGTACAGACTGCACTAATATTCTCTCCATGGTCTGGATGTCTAAAAGCTATTTTTTGAATATATATATATATACGAGTTGAAGTGGTTAGAAGAAGCGGTATAATTGATAATTCGCTCGTTGAAACAATGATGTCTCACGGGAGTAGTTTATCAGATTCCAGCCGTAGTCCATCATATTTAGAAGATTTAAGGTTGATCCTAGCGTCACCCAAAGCAAGTGTACCAATGATAACAAGAAGATTACAAAGATAAAACTACAAACTCTGACTTTATTGAGCAAGTTTTGATAAAAAACTTGTTTCGTCACTCGAACAGATAAAAAAAATCGTATAAAGTTAGCGCCCCGAAGAGGTTTGTTAACCTCTGAATGAGGGGCCTGTCACCTTCAACTCTATTCTAAATTTCTTTGTCTTTATTTTTGTCAGAAGTAGTAGATTTTCCACTATTTTATTTTCTTCCGACGAGGCCATCAGGCCAAAAGGAACCCCTACACGAGTGAGGAGTGGAGTGATAGGATTGAGATCGAGGCGGATTATCGACTGCGCCAGCCTTGATCACCTGTGAGTGATGACCTTTCTTTATTTGCCGAGTCCGTATATCTTTCATTTTCATTAGTCCTACTTACCTCAAGAGGTCTGCATGGCGTGAAGATATAGGAAGTTAGAATATATGAAAGGTATTCAAAAGACTCTCCTGTAAGAATGGGTCGAAAAAGGCGCGCAATCGTGCAGATTTCAGTTGTAACGCACTCACCCATCCTAGACCTGATAACTTCTCGAAAGCGTATTGCTATGAAAGCTAGGAAATTTGGCTACAATTCATTCAGGCATATATAATTTTTGCTTATGTAAAGTAAGTGCAAAGATTTTAGTTTCGTTTCTCTACTATTACAAATATTTTAGCTTGTTATGCTTTCTCTAAGATTTTTAGTATATATATTGATAATATATACAAAAAAAGGATTTTTGCTCTTAAAGTTTAACACGCCACATTTCATAAAACGTAACAACTTTGAAAGAATCAAAAGAAAAAAGAGGAGAAGAATATAGTCTAAATATTGCCAAGGCCTCCCGTTCTATTACTGAAAAATTTCGCTCGCGTTATAAAAGTTTTCTACTCGCGTAAGCCACCGGGTGGCTGTCTCTGTTGTCAGCATATTGAAGGATGACACATCCAATTCCTTCATCACTGGCATCGGTCCAAAAGCCTGGCAATGGGAGCGACGTTAGCTGATTCTTTAGCTGAGGGAACCTGGCAGAGGATTCGGGGTCCCACGAGAGGGGATGCAGGGATTTTTTTCGAAGCAGGGCAGTTATCGGTGTGGCGATTGCCGCGAAGTTGGTAATGAAGCGGCGGTAAAATGTGACCGATCCCATATTGACCCCAATTTTTTAGTTGTGCGGGGGAGGGGCATCTCAACGATGGCTCGCACTTTTTCTTCCTGGGGGCTCATCTGATCTTTTTGCCGATGTTGAATCCCAGATACTTAATCGTATCATAAGCAAAGTGGCACTTAGTAGGCCCAAGGGTGAGCCCGTGTTCACGAAGCCTATTGAGTAAGGCGCGGAGAGTGATCAGGTGCTGGTCCCACGTAGCGGTGGCTACATACAGGTGGTCGAAATAAGAAGAGACGTGGGGCGGCCCGTCCACGATCCTTCGCATTATTTTGTTATAATTGCTACATGCAGTGACTAGCCCAAAGGGGAGTCGTTTGAACTGCATGAGGCCCTTATATGTGCAAAGGACGGTATACTTGCGGGCGTTTTAACGAAGAGGAATTTGGTTGTACGCCTTACAGAGGTCTAATTCGGAAATGAAGTTCATTTCCTCATAAAAATGGAGATTTCCATGTATGAGAAGAATGGGTTCTGCGTTGAACACCGTTACCAAATTCAGCTTGGGAAAATCGACGCACATACGGAAAGTGTGGTCGGGTTTGCGAACCATAACAATGGGGGGGGCAATAATTGGCCGCCGAGGGTTTTATTATATCCAACACTACCGGATTATCCCCCTCTTTGTTAAAAGCTTTCCTAAGGTGGATGGGGAGAGGATATGGCTTGGAGCGGACGGCTTTTTGGGTAATAAGGACAATGTCGTGCCTAAATTGATTAGAGCAGCCGGGAATGTTAGAAATGACATCGTCAAATCCGCTCAGCAACTGCTGCAGCTGACTCTTGGAGTAGGGAGCTAGCCAGGGGCAGACGTCGAGTGTGGTCGCCTCAGATGGACTTGGAAATTCTGGTAGTGAGGGAAGGGGATATTGATTATCTGACTCAATACAAACTACTTGGACGACGTTGAGGGGGCCAGCGAGGTATGCTGCTTCCAACGGTGATTCTTCGTCTGAGGCTACAAAGTTGTGAGTACCTGCGCGCAGGTCGTACCCTTTTAACATATTTACGTGGAATACCTTCACTCCCGCCGGAGTACGGATGAGGTAATCCACGGGTCCTCTAGCCTCAAGGACGTGGTAGGGTCCCTTTCACTGGCTAAGGAGTTTGTTGCTTTCCATTGGAAGTAGTAACAGCACCTCCGCGCCAGGCTTGAATTTTTGTTCTCGTGACTTCAGCTCAAAGTAGGTGTTATACCTCTCTAAATTCACGTCCATGTTCTTATAGGCTAGATCAGCACACTCTTCTAATCTTTTTTCAAATCCAGGAGATAAGAAAAGGAAGTCTGTATTTCCTCGTTCAGTTGGGGATTAGTAAAGAGTTCGTTCAGGATGCCTAGGGGGCCGCGCACGTTTCATCCGTACAAGAGCTCGAAAGGGGGGAATCCAAGAGTTCGACGAGGGATCTCTCTGCACGCAAAAAGGGCATCCGGCAAGTATTGGTGCCATTCTCGGGGCTGATCCATGCAGAGCTTTTTGACGACTGATTTGAGGGTTTCGTTTAATTTCTCGCACATTTCCTTTCCAGCCAGATGGTAAGGGGGGTAAACAAAGGTTTGGCCATCAGAAGCTTGCCTACATATTCCATAAGTTCGGAAGTAAACTGTCTCCCTCGATCTGACAGTACCTCCTTGTGAATTCCCACGCGCGAGAATATGGAGATCAGTGCTTCGGCGCACGTGATGATGGGGCCTCTCTGAATGGGGGCTGGCTTAACCCGCCCTTTTGTGGACGTCTTTTGGCAGATATCCCATGACCGACAATATTCGGCGATATCGTTGGCTGCACCTGGCCAAAAGAAATACTTGAAAAATCGTTGCGCGGTCTTATTATGGCTGAAATGGCCTGCGAATAAATTGTCAGGGGAGAGCTTCAATCGTTGCGGGACGTATTCACGGGAAGACACAAGACATGTGTTTCTTGGTCTGTAAAATAAGTAATTCTTCACGAGATACGACACTTGTTTGTTACCTCGGGTCGACTCACGCTCGAGGGTTTTAGTTTTCTCCCAACGGGGAAGGAGAGTTGTGCACTCTTCCTTGGTGAGGGCAAACTTATCGCTCCGGAGGGCTTGGAACTTCGGGTCGATAGGGGTTTCCAGGGAAACGGGTGCATGGGATTCCAGGGCTGCCTGTGTAGGGGTAATCACGGGCTTAGCCACGGGATGGTCGTGGATTACGGGGCTCTGACCGATCAAAATGGAGCAGAACTGGATTGGGGCCGCTACCACTTCGGCCCAACCAGACATATAGTCACACTCGGTGTGACAACGATTTACTGGGAAACGACTGGCCTGGCCTAGGTAGGCGTGGACCACCCCAAACTTCTTGTGGTAGGGGCCAACAGGGGGGAGTAGGTTCTTAGACACTATAATGCAGGTGGACCCGGTGGGACTGAGAGTTTGCGAATCAGGAGTTTTGAGGACAGTTCGTGCAGTAATAGCCGGGAACGCCGCAGGTGTAACAGGTGATCGGGTTCTTTTGTTATGGCACAACAAGGGAAGAAGAAAGGAGGAGCTCAACGTCTCTGTGTTCAGATGGATGGAAGTATCTTGGCTTCAAGAGACTAGGAACTTTGGTAAATCTTGGAACCAATTTAAGAGGGGCCTTAAGACCATAAAATTTAGTTTGAGGAGCGATTGGGGAGCCTTTTTAACATCTTTAGGGTAGAAATTGTGACTACCGGCGTAGACATTGGCCTCTTCCAAGCACTCCTTGAAAGTGGCACAACGTTTATTCTTAATGAAGCCGCGAACTTCGGGAGCCATGGCAGTTAAAAGCTGACCCCTAAGGAAGAAGTCCAGAAGGGACTCGTAGACATGAAGAATCCTGCACGTATCCAGCCAACACTGAAGGTGTCTTTGGAGGATGTACCCGTGTTGTCGAAATGGTTGACCAGGGCGGATCCTTTCCTGACGGAATCGGGTGCGGTAGAATTCGCAATTCATATGAACAGCGGCTAACAATTCGGACTTTAACGTGAAATAGTCCAAAGTTGCTTCCGGGACAAGGGATACGAAGATATCTCTTAGCTGTTCGTTTAAGAAGGGGAGTAAGCGAGCGACGCCACCATTTTCGAGATCCCATCTATTGATCTGAAAGAGTCTCTCAAAATGAGTAAAAAATGACCCAAAGTCCTCCCCATCATTAAAAGCGGAAAGATTGACTGTAGGAGTTTGGGGAATTTCAGCCCGGAAACCGATGGACTGAGAATCCATTTGATTTCGGCTCATTTCCAGCTCATGCTGCCTAATTTGTTCACGTTCTTCCATCTCCATTTTGTTTTTCTCCATCTCCATCTTCAGGTTATTCTCCTCTATCTCCATTTTGTTCTTCTCCATCTCCATTTGGTACTTCTCCTTTCCATCTTCAGTTTGTTCTCCTCCAAGTCCATCTCGTTCTTCTCCATCTCCATCTTTAGTTTGTTCTCCATCTCCGTTTTTATTAGTTCCTCTTCCCTTCGCTCTGCCTGTTCGTTCCTCTCTTCTTCCTGTACGCAATTTAGCAGGTCTTTGCCCGAAAGACCTAACATTTCACCGTGACTCTTGAATTTTTCGAAGGATGACATTGTTAAGCAGTTAACTGAGGGAATACTGACACGCGAACGAGCTAGGACACTACCCACACGAAACGAAAACTTGAATATTCGTGAAGGCTTTGTTCACCAAAAAAATTATGATACAGCTCTGCTGTTTCTAAGCAGAACAAAAAATAAAATGGTCCTACCGGAATTAAGACACTAAAGACCTTAACTTTTGGGGATTAATAACCAGGAGAGTCTCCCAAATTCAAACACAATAAAAAAAAAATAATTACCAGGGGTACAACACAAAATCTAAATAGATTACGTTCCATTGCTCTTCAATTAACTTGAACTTGCCTTCTGCCATTACAATACAAAAATTAAAATAAGAGGGATATACGTAAATAACCAGGGAACTTCTAAGGTCGAAATTAATATGACACGGGTTCGTAAAAAACCCAAACACAGTTGACACCAAAATTATACAATATGTATATTAATAAATATATATGTCGTGGTGTCACATTATATTATATCAATACCATATTATATCTATGGAGAAGGGAGTAATAATTTAAAGGCGAACCGACAAAGGGTCGGAACGCCACGAGTTTCGACGCGCGGAGCAGCGAGAATAGATTGCAAAGCGAGGTGAGGTATAATTTTATTTACATAAAATAGGAGAATCAATGGGCAAAATTATATTGGTAAATGAGGGGGGAAATTGCAGAGTTATGCATCAGACTCTGAAGTTAGAAATTAATGCGTAAAAGAAGGAGACTATTCCAATGGGGAGGATTAACTCAAATGGGTTGCTGAAAGGGGGGAGGGGTTGGCTTACGGAGGATTCCACGTAAGACGTCCGGGTTAGGTTTCACGGATGTCTTCTGCAGGCAATAAACGTGTGGGTAAGGGCACTTGAAGCTTCTGAGCGTGAAGTTGGCGTGATAACGATTCTCCAGGGGGAGGGGTAACTTCCGGTCCAGGGGAGAGTATTTCGGCCCCCCGAAAACGAGGAGGGAGCTAGGAGGGCTTCTACAGGAGTTTATGAGTTGAGTCGGAAAAATCGCTCGGCGACGATTGTCAAATGGAAATACCTCACTGGTTGGGCTAATTTCAACGATACGAAAAGTTCAGCCGTCACTTTGCTTCGTTGTTAAGCTCCTGACTTGGAAGTAGGGGAAATGCAGTCAAATAATACAAAAACAACAGAGCTTTAAAATTAAATGTCAAAGACGACACTTTAAGACTTGCCTTCATCTTGCGCGCAAGTGTGAAATAAAACTTGAATAAGAGCAAAAGAGAATCATTTTAATCTTTCTATTTCAATCACTCACCAAAGGATGTGTTGAATATTAATAAATGATTCAAATAAAGCTGAAACTAAAATAATTCAAACAATTTCTTCGCTGTTTGACGGATGATAGTTCTTCATTAGAATCCTAATAACAGGAAGAACTTTGATTCTCATAGAAGATAGGATGAAATAATAACAACTAATTTCTTATGTCAAGCCAATGTTTAGCATTCATATATTTTGGAATCAAAAGGTGATGCCAGAAAATTCTCGGAAGGGTAGAACCTAGCAACCACGAAATGTCAAATATTAAGATGGGTCAAAATGTGACAACCCAATTTAGAACTAATTTTTTTAGTTATAGAATTTCATGAGATGTCGAAAATCACAGCTTCTGATGCAAAATTTATATTCAAAGTAATGTAAAATATCAAAGTCATTAATAAGTCTCATAATAAACTATTTTTATGTGGTTCATTTTTTCGCTTAAAAATAGATCGGAAGAACTGGTATGAAAAATGTGAGCATATCTGGAGGACTGCTGTAACTGGTGATTGAATGGCAATTGATTATTCAATCACTGCCATCGTCTATTTTCGTAATTAAATCATCAATTATCTCCATTTCCTGATTATAATTCCTTTTATGCAGGTTAATAATAGTATGGGTGGAAATAGCTTTTATTATATCTTCCATAGTAAAAATGGCGCCGTATATTATTCAATTAACACTAACATTAATTTATAAGCACCAATTTAAAAATGTTTAAATTTTATTTTTATTTGTTTTAACATTTAGGCACTGTAGAACAATTTTGTTCCTTAATAAATTGTAATAGAAATATTGCGGATTATTTAAGATCTGTAGCATTGATTAATAAGGCATGAAGATGGGAGGGTTGGTGCTGAGGAATTTTTGTGGGATTGATGCGCGCTGATATGAGATGGTTGATTGAGTTTGGAGTTGCTTTAAGATTTGGAGAATAAAAAATAGAATTAGACGTAAGAACCTGGGTATAAAGATGCAAATATAGAGCCGCGTTTTGGACTTGTTTACCAAACTCTTCATTGGCTTAAATCAGGAATACGCGACATCAACGGGACTCCATTCCACGACAGGTGGACATCCATTATAGGATTCAAAACTGGTGTTGGAAAGGGCTGATCCGTTGCCCAGAGCAACATTCGTTTTCAATTAAAGTGAAACCAGAAGGGGAGGAGGTCCCAAAAGCCGTAGTAGTAAAATATTGAATAATGTTTGGCGTTCCGGCTCCACCCTCACAGGAAGATGCGCAAATATATTTCTTCCATACATTTTCACTACCCATATTTTCGCATGTTTCCTTACATTTCGGGCGGAGATGCCCTTCGTTTTGGGTTTGTTTTTTTTTAATTATTAGCAACCATAAATTAGAGCGCAAACTCTGAATAATTTTTGGAACGAATTCAGGTAGTTTAACGCAGGTAGTAAATATTGATGAATCAATCAGTCCTAAAATTCCGCTGTTTCCTTTTTAACAAGAGTAAATCGTAGAAAAAAAGCCCTGGATTGTCCCAGGCCTGAGATCGGATGATTGCTAATGGCAAGACCTGGGAGTCAATTCAGTATAAAAGTGTGTTCAGCTGGCTAGGATTTCCGGTTCACCCAGCGCCTAGAAGCAAATCCTCAATTCATTCTCTACAAAGAAGGACTCCGAGGATTGAAGTGTCTCCTAGCCATAGTTCTCATGTTGATGTATCAGTGTGGTTGTAGATGTAAATTTGGTAGTTGTGTATCTTCTAATTTTCTATTTCATGCGTTCTTTCAGTTTCTTTTTATGTATGATAGCATGTCATTTACTTGTTTGGGAATATGGTTCCCCTCTCTGATTTCTCATCTATCTGCCGTGGTTTGGTTACACCTTCCCCTCTCAGTCCTTTTACAAAACCATGTAAAGATTATTATCCTTTAAAGGTCAATAAATTGCTGGCATATTTCAATTTGTTTTTGTTTTTTTTTATTTTAGGAGCCCATCTGGTGACTGCATACTAGGGTAAAAGTCGTCGTACTTAGCACAGCATATCACTAGGCTATATTAAAAATAAATAACAATATGTAAATAACAAATAATAAAGATAAAAATGGTCAAAGCTAAAATAAACATCAACAAAAAGCAAAAGCAAAAAGGCAACAAGAAGGAAGCGCGCTCCGCCGTCGGGGATAGGCCCGCCTTCCCCCAGCGCAGGAACATGTTACCCATAACAAACAGTCAAATAAAGTGGATGAGGCCAGCTCCTCCAAAAAGTCGAATAGGCCCCAAGTCCGTGTGCCCAAACCAGTACCAAGTATAAGGGTCAAGCAGTAGTGATCCCGCTCGTCTCGGTACCGGGATAGGTAACGTGCGCGAAGATCCCCCAGACTAGGAGCATATATATTTCGTTG
Source organism: Ceratothoa steindachneri (assembly GCA_963969495.1). Taxonomy (NCBI): domain Eukaryota; kingdom Metazoa; phylum Arthropoda; class Malacostraca; order Isopoda; family Cymothoidae; genus Ceratothoa; species Ceratothoa steindachneri. The sequence goes on from OZ018318.1 coordinate 210,248,307, forward strand.
GCTAGGTTCTGGACTCACTTAACACCTTAAAGAAAAGTAAGCCAAATTGGATACCCTTTGTTGCTGAATGGGAATACTCAATGGGGTAAGGTTTCAATAGAATGTCAGATTTTTCCTAAGAAACGAACCTGCACAGATGCCCATTAAATTGTTCTTTCTTGTATGCAAAGGTAATCAGGAAGTCGACCGCAGCACTGAACAAAGTTAGATCGACGACCACAGAGCACCGTTCTAAAAATATTAGCAGTGAGAATCACATAATTGAGACCAACTTCCCATGTTATAATGTTCTGCAAAGTAAATCTCCGACTGATACTAATTAAACTGGAAAACTCTGATTACTCGTAGATTGCAGTGTTTAGATCAATATATAATTATAGTGGGTGGCTTGCTAAAATCAGTAGATTTAATTTAATTGATTCATTTTTAATATTTATTTACTATCAGCATTTAGTTTTGCCACTATTTCTTGACTGTAAGGCTTAGTGCATTGCTCATTGGGTAAACTTTATATTTTGAGTGCTTTTTTAATTCTATTACCATTGAAAAATACAAATAATTCGATTTTTTATGGTAATTTGAGGGATAAGATCGAGAAGAGCTACATTGCTAAAATGGCATTAGAGGGACACGGTAAAAATTCTAAAACTACTATATTATTTAAAAAGGAAAATTAATAGAACTAATAAAAGGTATCATTTCATTTTAGTAGGTTTGTTTTCATAATTTGGAAGGAAAATATGAAATACTTAGAACTCATTTTATTAATAAATACAGTTAATTGATGGGCGCCGTAAATTGTTACAATGAAAATCTCTTTTTCTTCGGGCCTGTTTTAATTCGTTTCAGCATGCTGTAGACCACATATGTGATGATATTTTGACAGATATTGCTACATGTTTATCAACCACCAGTATAATTATCGCCCAGAAATTCTCTATTAAGTTATAATCTGGCGAACCTAGGGCAAGGCTTCTTCCTTGTAACATAGAGCGCTATCATGCGGAAAATTACAGTTATCATCCCCAAATTGCTCTTTAACTATTGGCAAAAGGGGCTTAAAGGGAAGAGAGCTCAATGGCATAAGTTTGAATCGAACCTATTAATTCACTCTATTTTATTCTGTTTTCGATCTCTTTCTTCCTTCTTTTTTAATTTCTGCATCATCCTTCTTTGATCTTATATAAAAGTCGATATCCGTCATATATCATCTTACCTTATTTTCTATCGGTTATTGAGCATTCATGTATGATATATGAATGTATTCCCCTGCGCATGTACTGTTAGTCTCGCCTCCTAACATCATTCCAAGTTCTAATCTGGCGAATATGGTGGAAACCTCTTTCGTTGTTACATAGTGCGATACCATGCGGCATTTCACAGTTAGCATCCCCAAATTGCTCCTGAACCTTTGGAAAAAGTGCTGATGTATCACGTTTTGTTACCATTATGAGTTCATATTAGTGTTCCTGGGAAAAATTGCTACTGCTCCTGTTCTCTTAGATGAGAAGCATGTCAAGACCCTAAGAGTCTCCTGATGCTTCACTAATGGCTCATTTTCACACGGGAAAGCGGTTCCCTTTTCTTTTCCCAACGTGGTATCTTCTAGAAGCTCAAAACAAGTGGAATGGAGCTCCATTAGAGAATATTACTTTCCTGCAGTTTTCAACATTCCATTCATCATATGTCATAAAAGTAAATCCTATTCGTAAGATTCTTTTGATAAGATGAAGGTTCTTGGCAGCCCCTCTCGACTTAGAACTTTGTCGAAATGTCTTCGCCAAACTGTGGGGACTTTAGCGTTCACACCTGCCTCTTTTAAATCCTGAGAAACTTGGAACAGGATCCAACCCTTCTTGTTTAGAAGACTTACTTATCAGATATAAGCAGTAATTTTAAAGTCATCAATGATCCTAAGGATGGTTCTCCTTGATGCACATACTCCAGGAAATATCTTCTTGCATTTCAGGCTACTTTATTTCAAAGCAATTCCATGGTTGCACACATTTTTTTGGTAACCAAACATTTTAGGGGAATTAAGAGATTCAAACATTTAATTTTACAAATAAAAATAATTTAATAGATTATAATTACATAACATCATTGGATTACACCATATTTCTACTAATTTTACACTTTTGATCGAATAACAAAGCTCCAAAGCTGCAAACTCTAAATATTTGAAAAATAATTCCCTACCACGTCAAATTTTAAAACGAATGAAGAAAATAAAAATATATATTTGTTTCAAAACAGTTGGAAAAGACTGTAGAAACGTTGCAAACTCGGTGGTCCATAAGTCAATCATTAGCTGAGGTCATTAAATGTAGTCCGGAAAACTGAAGAACCGTCAACTTATGCTTAAATTTTTAGTAACAACTCTCTCTTCTCTACCAAAAAATAATAATTTTCATCGCAAGATCCATCACACCCAATTTAAAAAGAAATCCGCCTGGGGAACATTAGAAATGTGACATCAAAACGAGTTTCTCATCATTTCCATCAATACAGCAAGGGATAAAATCCATCGAATCAAATACTATCTCGAATGGTCGCAGTTGTTTTTCGCTACTTCACATTAAAACAAACGAACCAATATTCATTAGAGAGAGTTTTAGCATTTAATTAGACTATCTTCTCCCAGAAAAATATTGTGGTTTTCCAATCATTATAGGATACATACATACATACATGTATGTATATGAACAAAAAATGCAATAAAGGGATGTGGATGGTAGTCTCTCGGTTAGCGTGGTAGCTTTAAAGGCAAGAGCGCTCGATGGCATAAGTTTGAATCCCACCTATTATTTTACTTCATTTTATTATTTTGGCTCTATCTCTCTTTCATTTTACTTAATTTCTGCATGATCGTTGTTTGACCTTGTATAAAAGATAAAATTCCCTGTATATCATCTTGCCTTATTTCTTATATGCTATTGAGCATTCATGTATGATATATGAATGTACTCCATGCGAATATACTGTTAGTCTCGCCTCCTAACCCATAGGCTTCGAACTATTTATTCATCTTACGTACGACAAACCACTTTTTTACGACGACAGTTAAGAAAGATAAATGCTAGTTTAATAATAGTTGATCATTGTTAAAATAGCCGTAATCCTAGTAACAATGATGAGCTTACATTTAGTGGCGATAAGAGTCTGACCTCTTCTCGATGTGAAGAACAGATGGCGCTTTATGCTAGAGACGAAGAGAGCGCTAAGGCAGGTCTCTTTCGCTGAAAATTTGTTATAAAATCAATGATTTATAAATAACTTAACTCACGAACATCATCACCTTCCACATCGTCGAACTGACAACTACTAACATCAGTATAAGTAGCAGAAACGCCTACATGATATTATTGCGCAGCTTTCACTTGATAAATCAGCCTGGCGTCCATTTCATGCTTGGGTGTGTTACGTTTGCCCGCTCTCTACGACAACCAGCTCACATCACGGTGGTGATATTCATATATACTACCCTACTCCGAAGAATCCAAATATAATAATTTTGACTTTTTCCTTTTTTCTACATATTATTATTACTATGATCATTAACAAAGAAGTAAATGAATGATAACAATGAAAGAAAAACTATAAGTTAAAAGTTATTTTTTCTATAAAATATAATATGTCGTCCGCAGAACTAATTTCCTTCGATTAATATTTAATATCTTCGTCTTAAATGCATAGTGAGAACTTCCCTTAGATGACTAAACAAAAGGTCTGCCAATCCTTGCCTTAATTAATAAAATTCTATTTTATTCGTGGTTACGAATAATGGCGCTCTCAAATTATGCAGCCGCTGGTTATATTCTTTTACGTTCGTTTCGTTTCGTCAAGTCAATTAATCAGACCAAGATTAATGATAACATGAGAAGGCAATTAGGAATTGGAGAACTACTCCCGTCTATGACATCAGCGAATGGAAAAGTGATCTTAATATACACGAGATCCTTATTTTGCGGAAATGTTTAAATTAGGTAATAGTATTTGTAAATGATTGCCCTAATTTTGAGAAAAAAAATAACCGAACAGGGTGAACGCTATTTCTTAGGGTAGATCAAAAGAGCAGATAAGAATCAGTATAAGATTATTATATATATAAAGAAGAAATTAATTGAACGGTAGAAAGAAATTTGAGGTAAAAACGAGATCAAATTTGGTCATGAATATACTTTAATACTTCCCTGAACAAGCTGGTAAAATCAATACTATTTCAAAATAATGATAAGTATGAAAGAACACAGAAATATTCTCATGCATTTCTCACTGTTGTTTGATTAATATAAAAGAAATTTAGAAATTATAGTTAAGAATAAAAGTTGTCAGGGGATTCAATATATTTCATGTATAGAAACTAAAATCACATAAATGATACCGAGAAATAATTAGGGGATATCATAGATAAAACTATTCTCTAATATTATCTTTGTAACAAATGTAAAGACCTATTTGGAACATATAATGACACTTATAACAAGGAATTTAAAATTAAATTAAACTGCGTTCGATATACTTAGGATATAAACGAGAATCGGAAAAACTTTAGTAATGGTTATGGAGATCTAAATGTACAACTTTAAAGTATAAAATATGTCTAGAAATTGAATTATAATAGTTTTCCCTACCAGTAAAGAGGTCCAAGTATGGATTGCTTGAATTTCTTGAAGAAACCGATTATAAACGAGAAACAAAAGTAAGATTGTGGTCGAGATGAAAGGACTCAAGTGGCCTTGGATTGTCTACTAAATAACACCTCACTCAAAGATTTCGCCAGCAGTTCAAAGGATTGTGTCGTTCTATCGAGCAAAGCAGTTTACGAAAATGCACTACGCGGTCAAGGTTTGTTACCACATTTTCAACAATACAAAATTCGCAACTCTGCTTTCGTTCAAGTTTGGAAGTGTGAATGCGCTGAGGGGCAAAGCTAAATCCTCAACTCATCAACATCATCATATACCATGTATCAACGCCAGGACTGGCAAGATATGACGGGACCCGTGGTGGGGTCCATTTCCGCAAATATTGGGCATATTTTAGCTGACAAAGGATTGCCTTCTCCTTCACCCTATGCTTGCAGAAGGATCTGCGCTCATATTATATCATCCAGACATTTTTAGTTCCTGACTTCGCCTTATTATTTACTGATCTATACTTACAAACTTTCTGCGACAAATGTTTTCCTTGTTCATCGTTTTGAATCAAAAAACATACTGCCATCACGTATAGCATTTGCAGGACAAAAATTTGAGTTCGTGATATCCAAGGACACCGCTTCATATATGCTCTCTGTCGCTTCTTACGACAATTGACAGAGGGAGGACAATAAATCTGGATTTATGGAATATATTTACTTATTGCAGAAATTAAATTAGGCATTGAAACAGTCAAAACATTGAAACAAATAAAATTGTGAATGGATTCAGAAAATTATTGTCCCGATTTACAATTTGATTTAGATTTAAGGTGTAAACAAACGAGTTAGGAACCGAAGAGGATGATAGTGATTTTATGTGTTGAAATGAGGATGTAGATAGATTGCCCTAAACTGTTTGTTTGCCAAATATAAAGACCACAATCTTACTCAGAGGGAAGATGAGATATATTACATGTTGGAAGTATTCGGATGGGGCTTTAATTTCATTTGCACAAGGAGTGGGAATGCACTGAATAAATTTGGTCCTATATGCTAAAAGGAGAGTTGATAACTGTCTCTCTCAATGGGTTGTTATTTTTTTTTTTTAGTGTCATGGATACTAAGATACACAAGGATTGGCTCTTTTATAAACAAGAAATAGACAAATTGATTAGTTATATTATAACCAGGAAATAGACACAGTCTTCATATATTTACATACCAAGAAAAAGACCAAGAATTATTTATTAAATCTCCAACAAATACAGTAAGGGATTGGTTATTTTGAAAAAACAAGAAATGAATATATTGATTATCTATTTTAAAAATACGAAAAATATACATAGACAAGTTATTTAATATAAAATGATTAGACTCTGAGATCAGCTATGTAATATCTATTTAATAGCCAAAAAAACAAACCCACAAGGATTAGTTATTTAATAACCAGGAAGTAGGAACTGGGCTCGGTTATTTAATAACTAAAAATACAGAGAAATTGGCGATTTATTAACCAAGAAGTAGAGAAGGAAATTAGGTGTTTATCATTAAAGAAGTAAGAAAACAAATTGGCGATTTAATAACCAAAGAATCTTGGTAATATAATAACCAAGATTCAGACATAGGAAGAAAAAAGCAATATAGAAACAATGTCTTTATTCTAAGTGTGTATTAGTTTAGAGACTTACCGCCTCATCTATAGGCGATAAAATAAACATTTGACTGGCCTACGCTGTATGAGTTCTAAGGACTATTTAATCGTGTACTTAAAATAAAAAAACCATCACATATTGCTTTTTGGAATTATTTGATTTACCAGCGTAAACATTACGCACTACAGACTATATAAACATAGGTATTAGCTATTTAAATACTAGCTAGTTTATAACCAAGAAATAAATAGGCCACGGAAGAAAGGATATCATGGTAATTATCAGAGGAAAAACTGACCAAATTTATTAGGAAATATTTGTTACCTGGGAGAGGGTAATATTGCAATAACGATTATCCTTAATTAGTTTACTAGTGATAAGAGTGAGAGAGCTATTTCACTTATTGATTTCATCAATTTTTCTTGTTCCACTTACACCACAATTAAAAAATCCCATTTCAAAAATGATCAAATTACCAAAGTTTTTCCCTTTATTTAGTAAATAAATAATAAATTTTCCTGAACTTAGGATCTCTTTTATTTTGAGAATATAAATTTTTCCTCTCTTCTGCTCATATATTCTTTCCCACTTATTCCCCTTTCAGTTGCGTCCTTCCTTCACTTTCTAAATAGAGAAAGGAAGCCTGCTTTAGCCACTGTTTCGCCTAAGAAAATCGACGTAAGTTTCAATTCCAATTTACAGGTGGTAGGCGAAATGAACGAACTTTGCAAGAAATTATGGTTTATCGGCAACTTTAGTGGAACTTAAATTTTGTGATTCTCAAACACTTGTCAAAGTAAATGAGGAAAAAGGGTAAGGTTTGTATTTTGATTAATCTTTAGTTGTAAGCAAGCAATTAAGTTCCACCAACTGAGACACACCGCTCAATCTTCTATGGAGTTGGTGAAATAGAGATGAACACACGACTAATGAAAAGTGAAAATCAGAAAGAGAAGGTTCGACTCATCATCTTTAAGCGAGTAAGACATTAGATTGAACGCATCTGGAAAGTTTAGTACAATTGATCCAAGATTATTTTTTCAAGATAAAAGATAAGAAAACAATGATGGCTCTTTCATTGGTTCTACTCGCACTTGAGTGACAAACTGAAAAAACAAAGGGTGATAAAAATATTCACGTAATCAAAAGAGAAATACTCATAAAAATAAAATGATCAAAAAACTTAATGGAACAAAATGGCATCAAACAGAAACATCCAAAAGTAAAACAAGCTCATTGAAAAAAGGATATAAACAAAAGAGCGAAATGAACAACTCACACATTAACACAAAAATTTAAAGACACAAAATATTAAAAAAGTTACTTAAATTAACGCAAGATTAATATACTCATTGCAATATAAAATAATACCCCCCTAAAAATGAAAGTACAGAACAAGCAATTAAATCACAGGGTCGTCCAAACGAGCACAATATACCTAATACTCCAAGAACCACTATTAACTGCAACTACAAGAGTAGCAGTATCTGACGGAAATAAACAAACGAGCAACATACGTTGAAAGAGCCCCAAAATAAAACTCATTAGTAAAACAACAAAATAGCAACAAACTTACTTAAAAACAAAAATAACAAGAAAATAAACCATATAAATAAATAGATTAAGCTCTCTGAAACAAGCGACAAAACAGGAAACTGAAACAACTGAAAACGGCACAAACATACGTGAAGATACAAACACAAAATCAATGATAAAACAAAAGATAAATCAAGGTATGCCCGAAGCAGATTGAAGAGAGATAAACCATTCTTATGCTAACCGGGCACGAGTGCTGTATGTATACAACGAAGTTTACTGACAACATCAAGGCTCGTATTTATTTATATAAAGTGGGGTAAACCATGGGGGCAATCGTATTTCTTTTATCTTATTTGACGCCCTCCAAATAACACTAACTGGTTAGGATTTATCAGCTGCGATTTGATTCGAAAAATTCGTCCAGGAAGTGGCAACTATTAGAAGTTGTATAGCCGAGTAGACATAAAAGGATACTACATGTAACACGAAAATTTACATAACCTGTCCGTATCGCTGAATGAAGCCAGGCCCATATAAGGGAATATAAGAAATGGAACCCCCTTTTCCTTTTATGTTTTCCCCAAAAGTAAAAACATCAACCACTTAACTTTTTTTTCTTCGCATTGCAATAAAAGCTTTTTCAATAAATTTGTTGCAAAATTAAATTACTCATTTTTCCATTAAAATATAAACCTCTTCTGAAAGAAATATTCTAACCTAAATTTCTACTTTAATTTACATTTATTATATTGCAGGAGAGGCATAAAATTAACAGCTGCAGGAATAGCCCATTTCCTCTATAATTTAATTTCTTCGCTAAAGGAAAACTGCAGCATTTTCTAACTCAGCCTTTATTTGCGAAATTATTGAAGGATAATGGAAATAAATTCATTCTTGTCTCGAGTCTATGCTTAAAATGAGGCAAGATTACGTTGACGTTTCTTTATGGTTCAATTATCCCGTAGAGTAGGGATTGTAATTCTCTTCATAAGAGGTTTCTCTTCTACTAACTTCCTTTGGCAGGTATCGCGTTGATGCATTTGTTACCCTTCTTTCTATTGTCTAAGATAGAGGGTCGTGTTGCTCTTATTAAGTACTCATCCTTTCCTTGACTGTCCAAACTCTAGGATAATAATGCTTTTACAACACAAGTTTTTTTTTATAAAATCAATCTTCCTGCAGCTTCAACAAAGAGGATAATAAAATAAACTGCTTCAGCCTTGTTAAATGAAATAATGAAGCTGTTGACGAAAGGCTGAGAACTAAATATGGCATTCATATTGAGTGGATGGTTCACTATTGAATTTCGCACCACACATCGTTTGGTTTTGATTGAAGTTGGATGAGGTAGCCTGTGTGGATTATGAGAAGGAATTTGGCAGTATCAGCATAATGCAGTTGTGTGTAGACAAAAACTATCGTGAAGCCTCAAACAATAAAAATAATAACGATGAACAATAAGCAGAGAGAAAATGAGATCTGACTTGAATTGTATTGTGTCTCGTCTTACGTTTTACGTCTTGAAAAAGTTAGATAATGAAAGTATAAAGTAGTAGTAGAGTAGATAGAATTTGTTAGGCAAAGTGGTGAAAATGAAAAATGATGAGTGTTTATGTTGTTGCTAGGTGACCAGCCATCTCTGAAGTTTCTTCGTTTGTGTCGTTCAGATCTTCCTAATTGGTAATATTATTAATGGCTCTAACGCCTCTATTTTTCTTTTGTTTTAATTTGTTTACTATTTGGTTCTCTTTGCAGTTGAGTTTTGTATCATATCTTCTTCCGTTATCTGTACAATAATATCTGTATCTATATAATGATTCTGGTTCTTCGAGTGTTTTCCACTTCGGAAGTTGACTCTACTTCTCCTATACTCTAATGGTATGTTTATTGTTCTCCTCTCCTCCTCGTTAATTATTTCCTCTAATCTATCCCATATCTTTACTGCTCTTTTATGTAATACCATAATAGCCTGTTCCATATCTATTTCTCCATTTCGGTCTCTCTATCGTCGTCTTTCGCTTCTTCTCGTATTTGTAATTACCAATACTCGACTATTTTGGACTCTTTGCAGTCTTACGATGTTCGTTTTTTGCAGTCTATTTAGTGGAATAGTGGGCTACAACAGTATATATTTGCATAATACATTGTGTATTTTAATTTTATTATTACCACAGAAGTTTCTAAGTTGGAACAATTTAGTTAGGTTTGCCTTAGCAGAGCTTATTTTCTGACTTGCATGCTGTAACCATTTCTTGTAATTCTAAATCCTAGAACCTTTCCTTCTGTGTGGTATCTATAAGCTTCTTCGTCGAATATTATTATTGAAGTTTTTCTTCTTCTTTAGGGATAATTGTAAATTTGTTAGTTTTCGTACATATTTTCCATTTTTTCTCATAATTGTTTATGTTTTTAATTTTAGCCGAAGACACTCTAGCCATTGTTGGTGGATGTTAAATTTACTACTTGTTACTATCGTAATATCGTCCGCAAACTTTAGGTATATTGTTGAATCAAAGACTGAATCTGGGAGGTACCTGGTATAGATTGTGTTTAGTGTTGGGCTCAGGCACCCCCATTGAGGTACTCCTTGTCTAAGCTCGAATTCTTGAGGCTGATATTCTTGATTTCAATATATGCTGTTTGATCTGTAAGGTATTCGCACAGACATTTGGTCATATTTGGTGGTAATCCTAGTCTTTTTATATCGAATTTTAGTCCGCATCTCCACACCTTATCAAACGCCTTTCTGATACCTTTTAGTATCAGAAAGGATAATTTTTCTCATGGATAATTTTTCTCATACTTCGCCTTTTCCAAACTTTCTACTAATAGCGCGAGCACCGTCTCGGTGCCTCTTCCTTTCTTAAATCCAAATTAACACTTTCGTATCAGGTTGTTTTATTCTATGGGGTGGGCCAATCTTCTGTTTATTAGCGTTTCCATAATCTTCGCTATTTATTCTAATAGCGTCATGGGTCTATAATTTCCAGGTTTGTCTTGTAGTTTCCCTGGTTTGGGCAGGAATATAATCTTTCCGCATTTTAGCGAATCAGCAAAATATCTAGCGCTTATCGAGGCGTTGCACAATTCCATGAACTTATTGAAGAAATCCTCTGGTACTCTAAAGAGATTCTCTCTTTTTTATGCCCGATTTTCTAGGTACACTTTGCATCGTAGCTCAGATTGTCGCTTTGATTTCCTCTAGAGTCACTAGTTCGATACCTTCTCCCTTATAGTTTCTAAAGATGCTGTGTTGTTGAATGTTATTTCGTTCCTTTCTTCTTCTAGGTTTTGAAGCACCCACTCTTCGTGTTCTCGATCGAATTCTTCGTTCTCGTTGAGTGATATATCTAAGCCTTCGCTCCAATGCTCTCTGAATGCATTTTTTAAGATGTGAGGTTCTCTTATTTATCCTCCATTACGTTTAACTAATAAGCTTTTTCATGATCTTAGTTTACCTCTTGCCAGAGTTATTTTTTTCCCAGAACTTTGTTGGATTAATTTATTCATCGATTGAATCTATAAACTGGTCCCATCGTGCTCGTCTCTCTGCGCCTACTGCCGCTATTAGTTCAACTCTCAATTTTTGAAGTTTTGCCCTACTCTCTCTTTTAGGGCCAAATTGATCTAGCATTACACTAAGCCCCCTGTACTCCCTCTTTATTGCATTTATTTGGGATGTACTTTTTGTGTAGAGGATTGTCTTATACTCTGTTTTTAGTACGCAGTTTCTATCGGCCTCTACGAGCGCTTTCATTAAATTGTCAGGGACTAAGGACTAAGTCTATTTCTTCCAGTCTCGCATCATTGAGGTTTAGTTGCTGTCAGTTTGCCAATTCCTCGGCGTATCTTTGCCAGTTTGTATCTTTTTGTTAAGGGGCATTTCTTTTGTATTGGATCCGTACATATGGTCATAATGACCATTTCCTTGTCGCTGGTGGAATGCGGCCCCTTTTATATTAAAAAGTATTACAATATATCTGGTGATACCAGTACCATATCTGGCTTGGTTGCCCTTCTTAGTCCCATATAAGTTGAGAAGTCCGGTCCCACTCTCTACATAATGCCCCTTTCATTTAGAGTTTCTAGATTTCTGCCGATATTGTTGTAGTTACTAGTGTATCCAGATATCATTATTTGGGCATTTAGGTCATTCATAAATATAGCTTGGTAACCTGTTGTTGTGTAAATTTTTACCGCTAAGTATGCCTTATCTAGTTGTTATATACTATTGTATTTTATATTCTTCTTATTGGCTATCGCCACCCCATCGAAATTGATGTCTTTAGTTGTTTTATTAATTAAGTTGTAGTTGAAAATTTTGATACGGTTAATTTCTGCATCTTTGTTAATTTCGTTAAGCAGTATTACGTCAGGATCTTCCTTCAGGTAGACATTACATAGATAGTGTTTCTTTGTCTCCAATCCGCCTACGTTATAGCTAAGGATTTTTAATTTTCTTTTACGTTCCATATTGTAAACTATTGATTATTTTTTGGTATCTTGCGCTCTTCTCCCATAAATTCTCTATCCCTTAGAAATTTTGTCTTAAGGCATCTTTTTTTTAATTCTTATTTTGTTAACGTAAAGCATATTGAATCCGGAATACTTAAGTCGCCGCTCATTACTATTTTTTAAACCTCTTTATCAGAATATGGTCATTCGTATTCGTGTTTATATTACCCCTCTTTGATGCCTTGAATTATTTCTTTGTTGTCTTAAACTGGGAAAGGTTTATACTCCGAAGCATAGAATTCCAGATTGAACTCTTCGCTAGCTTCGTTTCTCTTTTGTTGTTGATTACTTTGATTTTCGATGTCTTCGACAATTTGCGTGATTTGCTGTTCCTTCGTTTTTTCGTTGGTTATTGGGTTTTTTACTTTCATTCCTCAGTCTTTTGTTTGATGCACTCTGGTTCTAAGTCTTGGATCTCTTTCGGCACCTGGTTTATTCATTCTTTTCTTCTGTCTAGTGCTTGTGTGTTCTGATTCCGTATTAACTTTTTCTGTAGTTGTTGGCCTATATTGAACATTTAGAACTTGCGCTGACGGGGGGTTATCAAGGAACCACATTGGTTCAAGCCCATTGTGGCTTGAAAATTTGTTTAATTCTTTCAACTATGATCCTTGATTCACCACATTAAGCTCATGAGCCTGCTGTATGCAGGCTACGATATTAAGCGTTTTTTCTGGTCTTAATTCGACTATGTTCTTTGTTCCTTGTATTTGGTCTGCACTGGCCTTTGCTACCTTAGCATAAGTTTGATTTTTTTATTCTTTATCAATAGCCTTTTCTTTTCTATCAACTTATTTTTTATTGGGCATGCCATCGCCATAGTTCTGTTGGCTGTTGCATTCTCTCCACTATGGTTTTTTGAGCTCCACTCATAGCCGTACTTTTAATGTCTATTTGGCAATCTTTCGACGTGAGTTTTTCTATCGAAAAGCAGGTCAAGCATGTTAACCGTCTAACATAATCATTCCCTTTTATTTGCTCCTGTGTGATCTTCAAGTAAAAGCCAAGCAGTCCATTTTCTTTGGCCTTTCTGGCCATTGTTGTTTGCCGAAATATTATTTTGAAAAAATGTGTATAATCTCTGTTAGTGCTCTTGTTTACGAATTTAACTACTTCTTTGATTTTTGCCCAGTCTTGTCTTTCCTCTAACTCATCTTTAATTTCTTGAAAGGTAGGTTCACTAATCCATGGTTCGATTTGACTGCAGAAAATAGTCTTTTCGGAATCTATCTGGAGTGGGACCTTTGCTTGTAGGCATATAGATCGTAATCTTTGAGTTGACTTCTCACTGAGTAACTTGTCCACAACCTTTTTCGTTTGATAAATCAAAACAAAGCTCGCTGAGTAGTCCGGAAGTCAAATTAGAACTATCACAATTTCACCCTAGATCAATTCAAAATACTTTAGTCGCTCCGGCTTCTGAGATCATTTGAAGGTTTCAAAGGCACCCGCCATTCTTTTTCTAATGTTTTTTCATTGATCCCTATGAAAAGAGTTTAAAGAGTGCGATTAAGATCCAGTTATTGTACTGGCTTACGCCGCAGCTTGTCAGCAGCCATACCTACCTACCTAAACGCCTAACCCTATCAGTTGGTGCTCCATCCAAGCAGGTCTGCCGCTCACACGGATGCTAACCCGTCCCAAGCTAAGCTCCGGCCTGCGCCTAGTAAGCCGCCCTGTTTCAATGAGTCTCCTGCTCACTTGGGTATCTATGGAAACTTAAGCGCCCGAGCCGATACGCCCTAGAAAACAGGTGTGTAAGAGAGGAGAGTAGGTTGTCCAATTGTCGAATTTCAAGTCGAGTAGAGCCGAGTCGTGTAAGTCTCTTCTAGGTAAATACTGGTATTTCTTTCTTGTTTTTCTATCGAAAAGGAGTTTAAGCATGAATTCCAAATAATAGTGACGAGATTGAGGAACCGTACCGAAGTAAGCGTATAACAACTGCCATCCGTCGTATTGTGTCTCATTTGCAAAGTGAGTTCCATTTAAATGTCTAATGAAATTCTAAGACATGCCGAGGGTAAAAATTGCTTAGCTATATACATTTGAATTTTGTTACAACGATGACGAATTGACTAGGTGTTAGGATCTTTCCAATTCTAAAAAATGGATCTAGAATTAGTTGAGGATCACTCATAATTGGATCTTTAGCGCATTGCTCAATATTATTTGGATCGTCGCTCCAAACTGGGCAACATGATAGTTAAAAATGGCTTCCCCTACGGATTGGTTGGATGTCATTTAAGCAAAAAGCTATTCTCATATGGTGAAGCGACAGGAAAGTGAAAAGCTATCTCTGCACTCCTTCAATGGTGGGGAAATGTTATAATATGTCACCCTTAATGATAGAAAATTTAGAATATAGTTCGACAATTGTGAGTGTGCGGATTTCGTACATCTTTGTACCATAGAATTTTGCTAAGTCAAGCAATTTCAAATCCATTCTCGTCGGTGCCTTTTAATGTTCCTCCACTTAGATCTTGAGCTTAACTTGACTCTGAGAAAAGACCAAATTGAGCCAAATTGTAAAAGTAATCGGATACAAGCTTAAGAAAGTCCAAGGTAAATTAGGGAGGTATAAAATCTTCAGAAATATCGAGGCTGATTTAGGTGTTATATGAGGGATAAGCAACCTCATGAAATTCGAGACCCGTGGAAGGATGATTTTGTAATGAGGATTTTGCTCTGTCATCATAGTCGAAAATTCGATTTGAATGTACCACTGAGGAAGTTGGCAATTGGTTCATGTATTTTTAATTGGACGTGTAATGTGATGATGTGTGGACCATATGAGTTCTCTTTTTCTAATTTTTATCTTAAATTGTATGTGTTATATCCATCAACTATCATGGAAGAGGACTGTTTGGAGACAGAGCAACATAATTATAAGCTCCAGTATTGTTCCACAATCGACTAGATCATAAACTTTGTTCAATCTTGCATGTATTTCAACTGTTTGAGAGTAAGTGATTTCTGCGCATTTGATGGATCGAACAAGTTACCCTAGCTTTACCCATTACTTATTAAAGAGTAGTTGTTGTTTCTACTCCTATATATAATGCTTTCATGCTCAAATAGAAAGTTTAGCTCGGTTTTTAGGTTGCCAAAACGGTGGCTTATCCACATCTGTCTTAATCGAGTTGAGGGCAATTATTACTATAACACCATTACAAAACAATTTTAATGGGGTTTCTTTGCATGTTTTCATAGTGTTATTAAGGAGTGATGGTAGTTTGGCCACTTAAGAAATATCATAAGTAAATCCTCCATCATTTGCGAAGATACTAGCTAATATAATTTATTTTCTCCAAATAATTGACTATTTGGATAAAAAGCAACTTGCAAGATTGATTTTCATTCCTGCAACTTCAATCGAGAGAGAAATATACTGCTTGGAAGGAGATCTTTGCCTAACTGAATGTTTGGCTTTTCCAACTTTCGCCAGTCTTGGGGGAGAGATGCAACCTCTTCCTCTAAACACACTAGCTTTATTCTCATTAAATTAGGGATCTGGTGTGCCTCTACCTTAATAAAAAAAAATTATTATGCTATATTTCTTATACAGCAAGCAATGGAAAGATTGAAAGGCTTTTATGTGGCCAAATACGGCAGATATTCGCCTCTTCCTTTTGCTTTCAGATGCAGACGGAAGCTAAGGCCAATAGTCCAAATAGTACATGTGCATGTCTGTGCAATTCCTGTGGGAAGTTGGGTACGAGAATCATTAACAACTGCCCCAAGCAATGAAATTTCTGAAGAGAATATAAGGGAATTTGAGTGCGAATATACTTACCATTTTATCGTTTCCCTTGAAGGCGCATTGATTTTGTGACATAGTGCTCCCTACCCATAGTAACCAATGTTTCAAGTTCAGCAGATTTCTAGCAATATCTAGCAAATGTTCTCTTACCTAGTTTTCCAAATTATGTTTCACTTGGAGGTAGGTCTACACAATTGGAAAAGCCCTATATTTGGTTAGTAAATTTAGTAGGCCTGGTTTTAGAACACGGGGGAATCCATTCAATATCTGTTTCCTTTTTCTATCACCCTGAAGCAGAGAGGAATAAAAGGAGTGTATTGTAGGTGAGTCTCTGTATCTTTGAGCATTGTCACTGTACTAAGGAGAGAGCCGAGCGAGAAATGTCCTTGTTTATCTTTTGCCAATCGACTCTCAATGTTACCACTATTTTTAAGGATATTTTTCCTGAATTAGAGGCTGTGCAGGATAGCAAAAAACACCTTCCCGTAAGTCGATACAATGTACAGTAGTTGTTTGCCTGCCGAGACACTGTGTTAGATATGTGTATTATCATAGGGAAATCTAACTTTATATATTTTCACTTTTCCTGGCACCTTACTTGAGCATCAAGGTCAAGATCTCCCTCCTGAGCAACATTAATTGGGTAGTAATAACTACCTATTGAAGGTAACTTGATTTGTTCAATGCCTAAGGGATAGAAAGAATCTACTGAAACATTGCTCTTGCCCCATAATATGGGGAATGTCCATAGTGAATTGCAAGATATAATCAATTTTGCGGCATGTGCGGAGAGAAATGCGATCATATGTTATCTGAATCGCATTAATGGCTAAATGTCTGTATATATGTTAGAAGTTGTCCTCTCCACGAAGTGGCGAAAATGAATCCTTGCAATAAATATAGCTAGGAGTTAAAGTCCTCGATGTAATATAACGTCTCTCAGCAGTCATTATTATATTTAAGAAGAATGTGTTCACTCCTTGCATTTTTTGATGCAACACGCCTGCCTCGCCAAACATCGAATGTGGTACTTCTGAAGCAAAGTTCGCCTGAAAAATCTACATGGACAAAAGGCAAACTACTCGTACCTTTGTCCGCAGTCGAAAACTGCCGTTTTTATATGTTCAAGTGAGCAGGAATTTCTTCTCATGTTTCCACATATGAGAAGCGTGTTTAAGGATTTTAAAGGTTGTGCACAGTGTGAAGTAAAATAGCAATGAAAATCACCATGCAATAAAACTCGTAAAATTTTGCGGAGGTAGATAGCTCTCCTAAATTAGGAATCGCCTTAATTTTCTCCTCAGTGAAAGAGATAGCATCATTTGTGATCTATAAACAAAAAAATGTAATCTCTGGTCCGAGGTTTTAATGTTTGAAATCTCCCCCTTTGTTAGTAACTACCATATATTTGGGTGTTTGGATGGTTCTTATGAATTATATTAAAGTCTGATTGAACACCTCTTATCGTCCCTTACCCTGACAGGATCAGATTAAATCGGGACGAAGTCAACTACAGAGAGTGGGAAGTAGTAAGTCACATGGGGTATTTGTAGCTTTTTTGGTAGAATGGCAATGGTATGTGCATTCTCTCGATTCGAAAAGGATTAGAATACTCGATTAGCTCCCTCGCACGCGATTATTTCCTATTCTGAGTTCATCGCGGGACATAAAATCAATTGATATTCAAGTAACAACCAAAGAAAGAATATATTTTGCAAATGTTCAACCAAAAGAGTGGGCCGTATCTAGCACCAATTAGTTTTACCAAGTTCTGGATACATATTTTGTAGGTACCAATAGCAGTAATAAGCAATAAGAAGCAATTTGATATATATTTTTTATTTGTGGTGTTGGAGCCACGTTATAGTTAAATATCTCCTAATATTTCATAATTTAAACGCCAGTTTACGATTTTTTTATTTACAAAGAGAAACGTTTTTAATTTTTAAAATGATGCTCACCGATGTCATATTCAACTTCCGGACTAGTTAGCAAAAGCAGGCTTTGTTATATCTGCAGGTGATCTGCGCATACGTCTTTTGGCGATTAACCAATAGCATGCTTGGTTATATTTTCGTATATTGCAAACGATTGGCGATTGTTCATGTTTTCATTTCATATGGTATAATGGCGTGTAGTGTGTGTTCTAGGTCGCAATACTAACTAATACGAGAAGTTATTTTTGCCGATTGTTAAGCATTAGAAATAGATAGGGCTCACAGTGTAATTTTGCGAGATATTACATGCCCTTCATGCCGCAGTATTTGTAAGTTTAGAGAGGATTATAATTTATTTTACTGTGTTAGAATTGCAAGGATTCGAAAGGCCGAAATCTCCAAGCACATTTCACGTTAGTGCGTTTAAGGGCACGTGGCTTTCTAAGCCCGCATTCGACCAAGAATCGAAATGAATTTCAGGACAAATGAGGTGAGTTTTCCCAAATTTCTGTTTGATTTAATAGGTTAGGTCTGCTTCCGGATCTTTTAAATTACAGTATTTTGTCAATGTTTTTTTCTTAGGCAGTTTTGTGTATAACTTTTAGATCTGAAACTCTTTTTTGCTGGAAATACATACTTTTCCTATCATGTACCTTCAGTATATTATGGGAAAAGTATGCAGTTCCAGGGAAAAATAGTGTCGGATCTGAATGTATTTTAACGAATTTTTACCCTCATTTTACTTAATAAAGTTCCGTTTGCATAAGTAATTAAATAATCTCTTCTCATTCATCGCAAGTTAAATTTCAAAATGAACTTTAAAAACAAACAAAAACACTGGAACTTAGAAATATGGAGTTAATATAAAAAAATTCATGTTAAAATCTATAGATCATTCTTTCACTCTTATTACCTCAATATATTTAATATAAATCTCCTAAAATTAACAAGATATAAAATGTTACTTGTAAAAGAGCGCTGAGAAATAAGAAAAATTGCGACATTTGCAAATAATCAAATATTACGTGTTTTAAAGATGAAATTTATGATTAAAGTAGAAACAATTTTACTATTACAATGCAATTGATTTCTTTTGCTTTTGTAATAAGTATATATCAGTGATTAAACCAAAACAATGTACTGTAAATTAATCTCTAAAAACTTCTATTTTTATTTTTTAAAACACACTAAAGTTGAATCCAATCCTAGAAGAGGAAAATATCAAATCAAACTCATTAGGTTTTTAAATTGCTTACGATCCACCGATCCAGCAATTGAAAGATAGAATAAATATATAAGCCTTGTAAAAAAACTGAATTTAATAAAGTGAAGAGACGTGTTAGTATGTTCTATTATTATTTAATGTATTGAGCGGTCATATATGAACTTTGTTTATTCGAGAGCTCTAAAGGTAATCATTCGTTTGTCCTAAAACAGTGGAATATAGTAATTTTGAGCTAATAAATATAAAAATAGAGTAAAAGTCTACAAGAAATAATTACAATCTCATCTTTTTAATATATCTAATATATATTTCGGGTTTGATTGATGAAAACAAACAGCATTCACATATAGGTTAGTTCGCCTAAATAAGCCAAACGGTGATATTTCGCAACAATGCAAGGCCTATGAAGCAAGTCATTCTTTGTTCTGATTTTAATGAAATTGTTGTATTACTTCCTTGTATTATTATAGATCAATTATAAGATTTAATAGTTATTTAAAAATTGATAAAATAAGTTAATGTAAATTGAAAGAATCAATTTTATGTTATAAGACCGATTAAATATATAAATTTATTATAAATGGTTATTAAAAAGACCGCACGCATGTATTCGAGCTGTTATGTAAAAAAGGGAGATGGACTGCGTTTAAGGATGTAGTCCCGCCAAATAAATAATATTGAATCCAGCTCCAAGATTCCTTTTACCCTTTGAGGAAATCTCCCATCACAAATTTAAACAACCGACGAAGCAATAAGAGAGCTTTCCACTGTTTATGTAGATTGTGTACAACTATTTTGATAATGTTAATCGAAAACTCATCCTATATTTTAAATTATTTTCTAACTGCCGTCACCCTGGTTTCCTACGCTCAATTTTCCGAAATCACTCATTAACATGCCATATTATTTTGTATTACACTGTTTTCTGCTTAAAAAAAATATTATATCCTTGCTACGAGTAAAGTTAACAATTTTTTATTCAATGAGACATTGCTAACAATATTGCTAATAATATAATATTAGAGCGTCATGCCCCCTGAAGATGTGGCTCGTTCGTCACAAATGTGAAGAACAGGCGATAGAAATCGTTTTGTTTTTAAGTTCCACCATGGTGTTTTTATTGCCAAGAAATGTGACATTTTCAGTGTTTATTATTCTCTCGAACTTTTTGAATGGGTTGTTTGGCATTCTCAACCTACAGTCTACTACCTATGCACCTACTAGTGGCAAAAAACGGTTTTATTATTGTTTTCGCACTAAAAGTCAAGGAGGATCTGGTAAGATATACAATTTAGAGATCTTGTCTAGCGATATAAAGCATTTTGTATTTTTATTTTCAAATGGTGCAATTTAAAACTTACAAATTCTGTTCTAAATATTTAAAATCCTGATCTTCACTTTGCATTCAATCAAAACGCATCAGTGCAGCCAAAATAAAGCTTAAATCACCTAAAATATGAATAAAGAAGCTCTAAAACATTTGAGAAGAGATATAATCAAAATGCCGAATTGTCCTAATCGTCACACAATTTTAAATCGATGATAGATCGATTGAAACTAGAACAAAGGCATCTATAAGATTTCCCTTCGAGTATTTTCTACAACTTTGAAATTTTGCAGAGAGGTTAGTCTAATATTAAATGGGATAACTATCAGGATAGTGACTGCGTTTAGTCGTCAGATGTTACAGGTGAGGAGATAGAAGTTGTTTGACTCTTTGAACGAAATAGAGCTTGCTTGCTTAAAGACTTGAGCTTAGTCTTATTGCATTCTTAAGAAGACAATTCCCTCGGTCTCTCTGTGACTAGTGTCGCGGCGAAAATCAGTGAAATCTCCCAGAATCCTCGTCTCAAGCAGAGGCAATCTGCCTCCCCCATCCCCCTACGTGACCGGACGAGTAGTTCAGACACCAACATTGGTTTGACTGTTAGCACAGAGACACAACAAGGAGTAACAACAAGGAAAGAAAGTACCCTAGGAGACCTTATGGTCCATTCAAAGAGGGTACCTTTGGACTAGCAATTGAGCGGGCACAAGGCTGCTCAATTGTTTTGCGTCCCTAAACGGCCACTTTTCGAGACTTTGTCTAGTCTTGACTTGAACTGGTCAATCGGTTCACTGTTGACAACTTCCACTGGAAGTGCGTTCCACATACCGCAGATACTGTAGGTGAAAAAATTTCCACACAGATTGCGGTTGTAACGCTTCAGTTTGAAGCCGTGATTGCGCGTTCTGTTCTCACTCAGTGTGAACATATCCCGGTAGTCAACATTGTCGAACCCTCGAAGTATTTTGAAAACTTCGATGAGCTGACCACGCAGTCTACGGGTTTCTAGCGAGAACAGATCTAATTCCCTTAGTCTATCCTCATAACTTTTATGTCGGATAGAGGGAATCAGCTTGGTTGCCATGGCTTGTACGCGTTCCAATCTCGCGATGTCCTTTCGCAATGAAGGACTCCAAAATTGTACGGTATACTCCAGGTGCAGTCGGACAAGTGAGTTGTACAGGCACAGTACAATCTCCTGGTTCCGATAACCAAACTGGCGCTTAATATAGCCTAGCATCCTTTGGGCCTTTTTCTCCGCCTCAATGACTGTTTCGAGAACTTGAGGTCACTAGTGATTGTTACACCCAAGTCCTTCTCAGTGTCACTCGATTCAAGAGCAGGGCCCTTAAGGATATACTGAGATTGGGGGTTTCTGTGGCCGATATGCATCACTTTGCATTTCCCCACGTTAAAAGGCATTTGCCACGTGTCCGACCACTCCCCAATCTTCCCAAGATCTTCCTGCAGGCGAGCAGTATTTCCCTCCTTTGCAACGTTCATACCAAGCTTGGTATCGTCGGCAAATTTGGAAATCTTGGCAACCATGTCACCGTCTATGTCGTTGACGTAGATGATGAATAGTAGTGGTCCCAGGACAGAACCTTGAGGCACCCCGCTAGTAACGGGCACCCACTCAGAAGACTGTCCATTCACCACCACCCGTTGCCGTCTGCCACTTAGCCAGTTCTCGATCCAGCCGGCTACCTTTCCGTCTATGCCTAGCGCTCGCACTTTCCGGAGAAGGCGGCGGTGTGGTACCTTATCAAAGGCTTTCTGAAAGTCTAGGTAGACCACATCCACCGCCTTGTCCCGATCGTGATCACTGAAAACGAAGTGGAAGAATTCCACAAGGTTCGTCAGGCATGACCGTTGCCTTCGGAAGCCGTGCTGGGAACTCCTCAGTAGCAGGTTTGACTCTAAATACGACGTCACTTTGTCCACCATGATGCTTTCCATGAGTTTACCAACTATCGAAGTCAGACTGATAGGTCGGTAGTTCGACGGTTGGTTACGGTCTCCTTTCTTGAAGATAGGAGTCACCTCCGCCGCACGCCAGTCTCTAGGAACGCATTTGGTCCGGATTGACATGTTAAAGATAGCGCACAGATGTCGTGATACTTCATCGCACACTTCCTTCAACACTTTAGGTAGAAACCCGTCCGGTGCAGGGGACTTATTCGTCTTTAGGTCAGCGATCTTTTTCTTTATTTCTCCTTCGGTGAAGTCCATTGCCTCCAGCTTTTCCCCCGAGTAGGAATCCGTCGGCTGGGGAATGGGACCACACTCTTCAGTAAACACTGAAGAGAAGTAGTCGTTGCGGAGGTTAGCATTTTCTGCATCTAAAATGCTTTAATGTCCCCTCCTCATTCCTCAAAGGGCCATTTGTTCGACGGATTGGTTTACGGCTGTTAACATATCCAAAAAACTCCTTGGGATTCTCTTTACAGAGTCTCGCCACTCGGAGTTCCTCAGACCGCTTAGCCGCCCTTATACTGGACTTCACTCTCCTGGCTAGCCTCCGGTATTCGTCAAAGTCACCTGAGATCTTCGATTACCGGTACACATTTCTCTTCTCCCTAAGCAGTTGCCCGATTTCTCGATTAAACCACTTTGGTTGAACAGAGGACCGACGGGGGCATCTCAGAGGGATAAAACGCGATTGAAGACCCATGAATGTGGTTTTGAAACTGTTCCAAGAGTCTTCAACAGCATCGCACTCTTCTAGCCTCGCGTCAGTCAGTCCCGCGCGTAGACCTGCAAAGTCTGCTCTTCTCAAATCCATTTTCCTTGATTTACTATTTGCAGGCTCTGCCTTGGGGACTTTGAATACAAATCTAATTAGTCGGGGGTCACTGCCACCGAGCTCTTCGCCAACAGAGAGGTCCTCAACGATGTTATCCTCAGAGGTGAAAACCAAGTCGAGGATATTGTCTCCTCTCGTTGGCTCTCTCACCCACTGAGTGAGGAACTCGTTGTTCGTGAACTCCAGGAGTAGTGCGTTCTCGCCACAGGGTTCTCTGGTTTCCCAGTCAACTTGTGTGTTGAAATCACCCATGACGATACAAACCCTGTCTTCGACAAGTTTTCCTAGCAGCTGGTACAGATCTCTGTCCTTTTCAACGAGTTGGGCAGGAGGTCTATAAAGCACCAAGGTCCTGTATTTGGCAGGACCTATCTCTAGGTCAACACCTAGTAGTTCATGGTCGGATATGATGTTGCAATCCGTCGAGTTGACAGTATCTTAACATACAACATCACACCGCCACCCTCTCTGTCTGGCCTATCTTTCTGGAAGAGCTGGTAACCGGAAATCGTGAATTCACCTTCAAAATCTCGGCTTGAGGTTTTTATCCACGACTCCGTTATGGCCACCATCTCAGGTTCCTCTGTTACTACGAGGCCACAGAGCTCAAGAAACCTATTCCTGATTGACCTCGCATTGAACAGAAGAACTTTGAGGGAGTCCCCTAGTGTAGGACCCCCTACGCTCTTCCGTTTCCCGGCTTCTCTGTTTTCGTGGTCACACCCTTTTTGACGACCTCCGAGAAGGTCGTTCCAGGAGTGACACGGGCATGCTGGCGCACGTCCGCTTTCGCTCTGTTTCGAACGCTCCTTTGGGTGCGTTCCACGACATCTTGAATTAGATTGGCGAGAAAGGCCTCCCCTTTAAAGGAGAGAGGTCGTCTCTACCGATAAAGGTACGATAGCGGTCCACGAAGAAAACTCCTTCTGCCGTGCAGAGATCCGCCAACCTTTTGTTTACTGCAACGTTTCTTTCGTGAGCGGTTCGGGATGGACCTCTTCTCGGAAGCATCCCAACCACCACACGTTTGCGGGTTTTAAGCCCTATGTCGTCCACGGCTCCCATCACTGTTTGGTTGGTCTTACCACTAAGGCCAACCTTACCCCCTCTGAGGTAGAGGTCGTTGCCGCTCACCATCAGAGCAACAACAGAATTCTCAGAAATCTGAGCTTTCTCTGCCTCTACTCTGATGGTGTGGTTACCCCGTCCTGACAGGCAGCTTATCTTCACGCTAGTGCGAAGGCGGGCCGCTAGCAGCGGCTGCAGATCCCGTGTTTGCGAGTCACCAATGAGGGTGACCTTCGGACACTTGGTCTCTGAAGACGGGGTCTTCCCTTGTGGAAGAGGCCTTTCCTTTTCCTCTTTACTCTCCACATTCTTATCTTTCTTTTTCTTCTTCTTTATCTGTTTTTCTTCTATTTTTGGTTCTACTTTTGTTTCAACTATCTTCTTTTTCTTTTATTTCTTCGTTTCTCCTTTCTTCTTTTTCTCCTTTTCTCTCGCCTCAGCTGGCTTAGCCTTAGATGATGCGGGAATGTCCGCTTCATTACCAGGGGATTCCGAAACATCAGTGGGCGGCGCCTCTTCTAGGCATCGAACCTGAGCTACGTTAAGGGCTTCGAGTTTCTCCAACTTTCCCTTAAGGACCTTAGCTCTCTCCTCTGAGGCTCTATAGAGGTCTTTTAATTTTTCCACCTCCCGCGTCAATGTGCAACTAGTGCAGATACTTTCAGGGCTGCATTTTGAGTAGCAGCCCTCCGGAAAGTCAACGCACCACTTTTCTAACTGGCATATTGCACAGTTGTGTTTAAGACGAACGGGTCCTTTTTTTTGCCTGTCATTTTGAGCGCTTTCTCTCTCTCTGAAAACTCGTGACCAATCAATGATAAAAAGGGGGGTTGGTGAGTTTTTCCAGCGTAAGTCGCTCCCGCCTATCGATCGGAGAGGTTTCGGATCTTTCAGAAGGCACGCTCCATGTGCTGCTGTTCGTCCGACCGAGTCGTCAAACCTCGGCGTGCCGTGGCTCCTAACCAAGCAGCACTGACGGTCCCCGAAGGGGCCATCGATTTCTCACTAGGTGAACAACAACGAAGCACGCCCCGTACTAAACTCCTACTAGTTCCCTTCACAACGGCCAGGATCTCGGAGTAGCATTCAATGGATATCCCGCCACACCAAGGAACTCGACCCAAGGCTTTTTATTGGCCTGGCAACCAACATGGGAACAAAGGGCCGTCACCTCGTACCAATGCTACCATAAGCACCCGTCAACGGGTACTGGGAACGGTCAATAATTACGCGCCAGGGAAGGGGTTAACGAGGCACTACCCTCATCCCATTCATCGTGCCCCAACGCCTAGGACACCTCTAGTCCTAGTCTCTCGCAACCAGTGAGCGTCGATTGGCGTTGTTTACAGAGGTTCCAAAGCCTCTCTTCTGACGCATGAGGTAGCTGCCAGGTCCTTATAGGTAGATAGAGGAAGAAAAGTAAAGAGTGACACGATAGGAGTAGGCTTTTTTTTGTTGTTTTTTTCTTTTTGTATGAGTGGGAGATAGGATAAAAGTAAAAAAAAGAGAGGGATAGAGTAGAAAAAGGAAGGAATGACGCACTTAGTCTAGAACCTCGTTTCCGACCAAATTGACAAGGGAAGCCCTACCAGGGGTACCCAGAAGAGGTACCCCCGCCGACATAGCTCGAAAAGTCCAAGGTCCACACAAGCTCTCTTCTCGCGACAAGGGGGCGTCACCTCTCCCTCTAGAGAGAGAGAGAGAGAGAGAGAGAGAGTACACTACACTGTCGTGTCCATAAATCTTGGGAAACTCGTTCTGATAGGAGTCCTTTGGGGAGTTTAAATGCTAAAAGGATCTCTTGATGACAAACCAAATTTCAATGCTACATAAGAAGGAAAGTAAGAATCAAATTTGATTCGACAAAAAATATTGGCAAGCGACACAATTCTAGAATATTTCCGCCCTAATATTTTTTTAATTACTCTTAAGGAGCAACAGATATAAAATTCTAATATACATATGGTTTGCCAGAATGTCCTGACTCACTTAGGAAGCGGAAAGAAAACCCCCAAAATTATGGGGCAGCATCAACAGTAGTTTAGGTTAGCCTTAATCATTACACTACATTAGGTTAGGTTAAAATTACTCATTCCACTACCAGCGACCCTAATCTGCTTTTGTTTGGTGCTCCTGCGCAGTTTATTTCTCTTTCTGTATGTAAGCCCCAACTGACAGAAATGAGTGTGTGAAAGAACGTAGGATTAGAGTTTTGATTCGCTACTGTTACAAGAGAAAACTTTCTACAAGAGTTGTTGTAAAAGAATTTGCGATACTGAAGGATAAAGTAAAGTCAGTCAGGGGAAAAGAGGTCTCGAGGTGGTACAGCCGTTTCAACTCCGGGGATCTTACTTACCCTTGACGATCAACCACGTTGCGGCCGACCATCAACTTGGTATCTGCGACAGCTTCGGATGGTTGCTGATTGTTGGAAGAAGATCGTAGAGAATAATGGACTTTATTTTGAAGAATAAATGTTAGTGTTCCTCCATAAAATTTTGTTGTTTTCTTTCTGCTTTCTAAGTGAGTCGGGACTTTCTGGCCAACCTAATCAATTTTATTAATGTAAACCTAGGGGAAAAAAAGAAAGAAAAAGTGTTTAGTCACCAATGTATTAAAGCAATAGACCTTCGTTCCAAGAAAATGAAAGCAATATGCCTTCGTTACAAAAATCACAAAAGGGTTTACTTAATTGAAAAGAGAGAAGAACACACAATTTATCCAAAATTAAGTTCCGGGTGCAGGCATAAATTGTGAGGCTCATGGTCGAATTAACTTATCAGTCTATTAAGCCGTTGCAATCCTGGAAATTATGGCTGCACATGAGAAAAAAATATAGACTAATAAACTTAGATCACTTAAAAAAATGGCGTTACACCTAATATTATTCAATGAAAGGTTTAAGACATTAAGCCACTAATAATAACAATAAAATCAATGCTATCCCTTATCAGCGACAAGTCTAATAACAAACCAGTCTAATAAAAATGTACAAGGTCAAACAACTAGTACAGTACTCGCGGAATTATGCATTTTTCTACACAAATATCGATAAAACTAATTTTATTGTTTGAAAATAGATTATTTTGCCAGTATCAATTCTCGGAAGGAAACCTGTCACATGACCTTTCATTTGAATTTCTTTAACCTTTCCAATCAATCTCTTATACCTCTTTCGTACCTCTCATGCACCTACTCGTTGGACACCATTCACTCCTACATGTATAATCACGACTTCATCACTTACACAGCCAGACACCATCCCTTTATACCTTTCACTCGGTTTACTTACTCTAGTACCTGGCAAGCAAACTCTAAAGTCATTCCATCTACTTGCCCTCAAATTTCTATCGAAATATCTAAAACGCGAATCCGCTATCTCGAGCACATCAGTCAGACTCTTATTTCTAATTCCTCCAGACTTACTTCTATCTCCTCGTCTCGTTTTATTTACACTTACAGTTACTCCACTTCCATTTTCATCCTCACTTCCAATCCTATCACTCGCAGTTGCTTTCTTTCTCAGGCCACTAAATCTATTATTTAAGCTAAGAGGATCTGTGTCCCTTTATTTTACACACCTAACCTGTCCTGTCATATCCATATTATCTACATTAAACCACAACTAACCTTCATTTTTCTGATTTGCTCCAGACTATACACTAGGCATACCGCTCCTAACTACCCACTGACTATCTTCCTCCTTTGCTTTACTTGTATCTAACACAAGTGGGCTAACCACACTTATTCTTTTAATTCATTAATTATTTTTAAAGAAGTAATAGTGGAAGAAAGAAAATAACAAATGTGAAAGAGAGAAAGCTAAAGTGAAAGAAACAACGAAAGCAGAAAAGAAGACAAGTGAAATAATGAAATAAACAACGGAAAGGAAGAAATAAACAATACCCCTCATAAACATGTGACTCTGCTTAATCTTTTAAAATTTTACCCTTTATTGCCCAAATTTGGGCTAAGTTCTGATGAGATTTTCTTGAATATTGCTTCTCCATTTACTTGCCCTAAGCTAGGGTTTACACCAAAATAATGTGCACGCCCACAAAATCGTACACGATTAATATTGCTTTAACACCATAATCTACCGCAGCCAATACTGGTAGTTTCAAATTCATTTAATGTTTGTAAGGTAGCTGTTGAATGCAGTTGTGGTGTAAACGCCAAATTCCAAATACTGAGGTGGCTTAAAAGAGACTCGTCACTCACTCTATAATTTAAGAACGGGATTTTTCTGAGTATTTGAATAATAATTTCATCTTAGTTTGGTTATGACTTAAGTATATTTTAAATTTTTATGAAGGTAATTTATAAGAATTTTTTTAGAGTTTGTAAAAACAAAATAGTTCAGTTCAGAAAAAATAAATAGGATAATCCAATGCTTTATAATGTTTTAAAAGAAAATGAATTACAATAGCTGTAGTTCAGATAATTTATTAAAATTTAAGTAAGGCTGCTTTGTTATTTAAATCTATAACTATATTTTAGAAACGTGAGTTATTGAAAGGGAGGGAAATTTTTTAGAGTTCCTTTTTAAAATTATTATAATTTGCGAAGTTCAGAAAATTTCGAAAAATATAGCCATGGCTGCTTTTTTTTAGATTTTAGATTTTAATCTTCGTAGCGAAGCGCAAGCTCCCCACCATAGGAGAGAGTGAGGAAGCTATTGCCTGGTCTTCCTGTAACTAACCTCGATTTTAATGATAATAAAAAAAGTCTGCCTCCTTAATGAGGGCGTTTAAAAGGAACCTCTAATCCCGTTTTAATGCTGTACTCAGGAATTACATGAAATGTTCAAGTTAGTGTGTTTTATTTCAATCACTTTCTTACCCGCGTAACACAAGCGTTGCGGAACAAATCTTGCTTACTATTGTGAGTCGGTTAGCGAACCATGTTGCACTATAATAGGCTTCTGAAACGACTAGCTCTATGCTCTTTGATCTCGGTATTTCATTTGCCATGAATTATCCATAAAAAATATAAAATATTCATCCCTAGCACTATATTTTAGGAATTCAAAATTTTTTAACAGTTTGAATATTATTTTGTGTGACTTTGGTATATTTATAGATTTTATCAAAGGTCTGTGTAAAATTTTATTTGTGGTTCGAAAAACAGCTCGCATAGTTGTTTTTTTTGTATATTGAAAGTTTTTATCAATGTTCTTTCTAAGAGTTCAGAAAAAATAAATCGGATTATCGAATATTTGGGAATTTTTAAAACATAAATAATTACATATCGCGAAATTCATATAATGTATTAAAAGTAAGCCATGGCTACTTTTTATTTTGTCAAATATAATAGCAATTTTAAATGGTGAAAAGCTCTGAGGATCGTTTTTTCAGTATATCCAAAGAATTCTTATATAGATTTTCTTTATTTTAAGTGTAGAAAATGAAAATAGATCTGCAAAAACTTAGAAGAAGAGTAAATTATTAGGAGACCAGTAAATGGCTTCGACACTCCCCCCCGCCCTACGGGGGTAGCTTGCGCTTCGCTACTAAGAATAAAATTAAAATCTAAATAAAAGCAGCTATGGTTAAATTTTTATAAATTTTCTGAACTTCGCCAATTATAATAATTTTAAAAGGAACTCTAAACTAAATTTCCCCCCTTTTCAAAATATCACGTTGCTAAAATATAGTCATAGAAGATATATAAAAATGAATTTTCTAAACTTCACGATTTGTAATTCTTTGAGTTTTAAAAATTTCACAAAATTCCGACACTTATATTTATTTCTGAACTTCACCATTTTGGTGTTTGATATTATAAAAGAATTATTAGAAATAACGTTTATAAAAAAACATAAGTCATAACCAAACTAAGATGAAATTATTATTCAAATAATAAAAAATCCCCTTCTTAAATTATAAGGTTAGTGATGAAGTGATGATGATATGTACTAGAAACCTTTTCTATTTGCTTAGACTAAAACCCCGTTGCTAGAGCAAAATTGACCGTGCGCCACAGGCCTAACGTCTGCCTGCGAAGAACAAGCGCCACCTGTAAGGAAGAGTAGGGAAAACCCTTCTCTTTTAAACAAATGTTAATTCATGTGACCACAACCGATGCGGCATGAATTTGTTGCTACCTTGAATATATTGAGTATTATCCTCTATAATTGCCCAAATCGCGCATATCTGTCCTTGTTCTCCTTATTCCCTCTTATGTATTGATGGGCTGAAAGTTCTGGATCTGATTTTGGTCGGAATTTATTCTTCTCTTGTCTACACTTATGAACTCTCTTCCACAACACTTTGAGTAGATTTAGTTAGTTTTGATAATACTTTCACAAAATTTCCTTCTTCTAAAGTCCACACTTTGTAGAGGATATATTATAATTTGGGACTTTCGGTTCATTCGTTGTTGTTTCTTTAATATTTCAAATAATTAAATAAGCAAGTCCCGTTTTATTCCTGGCGCAGTTGCCTATAATTAATTAAATTTAGCTAAGGAATAAAATACGACAAACGCTCGTATTCTTTTTACTTTCCCAACATTTT
Organism: Ceratothoa steindachneri; assembly: GCA_963969495.1. Classification (NCBI taxonomy): domain Eukaryota; kingdom Metazoa; phylum Arthropoda; class Malacostraca; order Isopoda; family Cymothoidae; genus Ceratothoa; species Ceratothoa steindachneri. The sequence continues at coordinate 210,279,296 of OZ018318.1, forward strand.
GCTCTTGCCTCAGATTTGTCTAAAAATGTTCGTGTTCAAAATAATTAATTAACTTCCATGCGAGACATGACCAAACAAAATTAATTTCTTCACAAATTTCCCGATATTTGGGGAAAACAAGGACTTTTACTGTACAAGATTAAAGTTTCTATATGTAAACCAAAAATTACACCGAAAATGAGCTTGTTTTTCGATTTCAGTCTCTTTGTTATCTATCCCACTCAGTTAAATTCTCTATCGTGTTGTCATCTGCCGTTGCAGTACATAAAGTTGACAAAGTTTACTCTCGGGATAAAGAATCAAAATATCATTTGTAAGAAAGCAGCCACAGTAAGAAAATGGCAGTGCCTTCTAATACGATTGCATTTTCAAGGTCATTCCATGTTTATTTGTTAACTATTCAATTTCTACGCACAATAACACTAGTAAAAAAGTACATATAAGACTGAAATTTACACACATTACACCTTTTTGCTACTAATTTTTGTTTGCCTGGTTCTTTCCTCCATTTGTTCTTTTGTAATTACTAATTTAATGGTTGATTATCATAAGTGACATAAGCTTCGTTTGGGTTATTTCCTTATTCCAGGTAAAATAAAAAATGAAATAAGTAATTGGAGAAAACGTATTAGTCGGTAAAGAAACACATATTCATGTAATTATGAGTCTACATGGTAAAGGAATTCCGTTAAATTCATTGCTACATATACTCGTGCAATGCCATTCGTAGTCTAGGCGCTGCATATATCGAGTTTCCACTACAGAAGAGCCGGCAATGAGGTTTCAGCTGCCACAAAGGTTACATTGCTGCATCTGACATCTATAAGATATCGTCTCTAGAATATATAGGAACTAAGGCTGTATATCTTCCACATATTTTTACTTACCGATTTTCTTCAATTTTTTTTCTTTAAGAGATACTCTCCATACTTTTCGTTTTAAGTAAATTAAGAATACCAATGAAGGTTATTCCCATTTAGTTTTCTTAAACAAATATAATTTATTGCACTAAAATTTGCATTAACTCATGGATTCTGGTAGAAATAGTCAAATATCAATCTTAGAAATAAATCTCTGCTTCTTTCTTCTTCAAACCTAGGTCAATACTATCACTGCCAAAATATCCCATAATCTGATACTGAAAAAAACCTTGCTTCTGAATCTTTGACTAGGCAGTTCTTTCTTTATTGTGTAAGCAATTATTTGCAATTAATTCATTTCTCCCTCAGTTATTCGGGGATATCGTCTTTGGTTTAATTCCACTCAATCATATTTCGCTCTTTGCGCTGATGATCGAAAGTAAAATCTAGCTCGAATGAGTATCTTACACCAACAGCTCATCGTGAAAAACCTTTGAACTAGCAACGGCTCACTATCTAACAGATATCGATACTGATGTTGAAATAGTCAAGTAAATGGAATAGTACAATAGGGTCTGTGGCAGTAAAATCTTCATATATCTAGATAAATAGAGAGTTTTCCATTATTCACCCACGCCTGGAAGTTCTAAGACACAATTAAACTTGAGCACATCATTTTAGAGGATGAAACCCTAAACTATTTTCTTATTTCACACAAACCGAGTTCCATATGAGGCAGATAGGAAGGGGACGTGTCTGTCCGTTTACACTCAAACTTTTATCTATAATCGCTAAATTACCTATACACACAGCATACAATCGCGCATTGCGCAGACATTTCTTCTTCCGCAACTTGCCAATCATCTCTCACAGCATTCTTCTTCGGAACAGACGAAGAAATAGAAAAGACAGCCAGACCTTATTCGAAGCCTAAATTCAATTTCATGGGTTTCATTTAAATTTCCATTTCATACCAACACTTGGGGCAATTAGAAGTAATTATTCCCCCTCTATTTCATTTCCAAACTGATCGAATACTGTTATTTTTACTGTCCGTCAAAATGCACCGATCATGTAACGGCACTAAAGCTGGGGCTCTTGACTCAGGCTCCCTCTATTTATAAGGCTGAATAGAAATAAAAAAGATATGGAATGAAAAAAAAAGGTATTGTTACCAAAAGCATAAATAAAAATACGCATCGTTTGCTAGAAATCCTTTGGTCGCCCAACTGCTCACTTGGGCTCCAAAACTGTAAATTCCATTATTTTTCGTATTATCAATTTGATTTATTTTCTTTTTCAAACCTTAATTAAAATAAAAACTTACAGCTTTTAGGTGAGCGTTAGAATTGGATAAAATTCTGAAATCCACATTTTTTGGAAAATCCTCGTTTAAATGGAGTACAATATTTTCTGAAATTGTCCTCTGAATCTCTCAAAATCTTGTTTCATAGAATTTAGGCTAAAAAAATTTTGAGAGGTCGGGAATTTGTATTTAAATAAAGGATACGTTCCAAACTAGAAGACGATAATCTTTAATCTACAAGCATAAATTTGTTGTTTATGTATATCTACACTGTCCTACATTGTTTTAGCCTGCAATTATGGTATTACTCATTCATCTGGATGTGAGACGAGTTGAGGTATACAAATACTTCAGAAAGTAAGTGATATTAATGGAAAAATGAAGGAATGACATCGTAATATTTCGAGCAATTGTAATGGGTCAAAAATGTGATGCTACTCATAATAAACTCTGTAAGGATACTAAGGCAGGGGATTTCACGGTGGAACCATTCATCATCCAAAAACAATTACCAACGAAGTTCAAACAATGCAAAGGTTGTAGATGAAGAACCGATTTTAGGCAGAAGCCGGAGTTTCAAGTCAATGTGTTAAGAAATAAACCCGAATATCTCGCCGCAATGTTAGCTGAGAAGTGAGACAGAGTGCTTTACAGAAAGTAAACCAAATTTAATTTGTTCGGTTCATAAGTGAAGCAACATGAAGGCATCGTAGACGTTGAGCAAGAAAGAATTGTAAAAAAGAACAGCACCTCTGTGTATCAAACAATACTCAATACATTTTGGAAGAATTTATATAATTTGAAACAGGCTTTGAAATCTGGTGTTTCTTCGAGGGGGACATTAACACTGCTATACAAAGCAAGAGTGTAAAAAATAACTTGCGTTTAACCGAAATCGAGTACTACATAAACTATTTTGTAAAACATACTGGGGCGATTTCGTGGGATTTTTAATTTTATCCTTCCTATTTATTTTCTAAAATATTTTTATTCCGAAATTTTAGCCGAGATATCTTCATCTTGGTTATTAAACCCTTAATTCACGTTATTGGATCCAAGTATTCATTTTCCTGGAATCCAATAACCCAATGATATGAGCCACGCGTAAATGCCCTAAATAGATATATCGCTGGAAGTTCGTTAACAGCAGCCAGAAATTCCTTTGTCTGAAGAGGGAATAATATGGGTAGTATATTACTTAGATTTATTAACCAATCAATAAGCATCATTCACAACCCTAGTTTGAGAGAAAATAGAATTTCCCTCAGGATAGAAGTACAAGCAAATGACCTAAGATTTTTTATTTCAAAGACTCCGTTCTTCTGACATCTTTCTCTAGTGCAGATGATTTATCTTTTCGTTTTTTAGTTGCGTGCGAGTATAGTCTCAGCTCACTCTATATCTTACTAGGTCGGTCGGTCGGTTGGTTAGTCGCCGTTTTGTTTTGTTTGGTTTTGGTAATACCATTGTAAATCTTTGCTGATTGTACCAAAATTTAAAGTTCTTAGGTTGTTTTACATTCTCTTTTGAATGATATAACTGCCAAGATCCTTCCAAGGTTTATCCGGGAAGTATCTTGTTTGGGCACTAAAATCATAGCAGTTCAGCCGATTCTAACGGAATTTGCAACTCTTAAGTATCTTTAAATTTTCTTCCGAATGATATGATGCCAAAGTCCTCCCATGATTGCCCTTGGAATTATATGGCAATAGCATCATAACTATTAGGCCAATTCTAACGAAATTTGAAGACTTATGTTGTTTTTAATTGTCTTTCGAATGATATAATTGTCATGGTCCCCCCGAGGATATTCCGGGAATTATTCAAATTTGTATAGGTTGTAAGATCCTAAATCAGAAGAATTAAGAGAACGCGACTTTCGGTTCGCAGAATTGTTTATTTTCGCTTTGCTGACAACCTCACTCAAGGCTCCGGATTTTTCCCAGCGTAGACTTCTCTCTTACACCACGGCGGAGGCGGGTTCACAAATCCATTGATCAGATTTGTCCTTCCTTCTTGTTAATCGTGATCGTCCGCGTAACTCTCCATCACATCAAACTTACCCTATATATTGCGTGGGACGATGTAAACTCTGCTCTCTCTGACCGTTTAAGCATTCAGCTTTGATCCTATAGCATACGCTGATAGCCTCGCAAACAGTACCACAATTAAGTCAGGCCAAGCTTTATGTGAGGCCGTCTTGAAGGAACCAAGTTAGAGTAGAGAGAAGATGTTGCATGCTGTGGGAAGAGTATAGCAGCCCCTGTGGTAGCGGTCCATACAAATCTAGGAAGTGGAAGATCTATTACAACTTAACCTCACGTGGAATACATTGCATCTAGGTGGGGTAGTTGTGTCATAGCCACTTAGGAATGACTGAGTACCCTTCAACTTTTTTCTCTAGCACTCCAGGGCAGCTTTAGCTTTGAAACACACAGTCTTGCTGTTGCGCATCTTTTCAATCTCACAGGTTCATTTCTATTCATTTCTTTCTTGGTGCAATTATTAAATGGTGAAGTCATGTTTTAATCCATGTATACTTAGATAAAGCAACGAAATTAATCTTTATCTATAGATCCCCGAAAGAGACTTAATTGATCTCGCTGGTTTATGGAAATCAATCATGATTTCATAAATTGTTCCGTAAATTTGCCTTTATGCCATCTTCTTACGAAAGAAAATACAGCGTATTTCCTATCCCCTCTCAGTTGGATATAAGGGAGAGATGAGGATGTAGGCTCGTTGAGTGTGGTTTCTTTTTGTATTTCCCAATTCTTTGAATGATGATGTTTTCTTTGTTCACGTAGCTCACTTAAGTGAGAAATTGTCGACACATGATGACGTCATCGGCTCTAGCCCGTGTCCTAGCATCTGTTCCGTCGTCATTTATCCGATCTCCTCGGCCCATGTTTGTATCGGATATGGCTTAGGAGACAAAAAAGGCCGGAAAGAAAACAAAGACGAACGCCAGTTACTAAGGTATTGGTTTCTGGCGATCATGGCCGCGGAGCCGAACATAGGAATCTTATATAGCCCATGTCTGCTTGGCTCGCTGTTCGGGTCATGCTTTTAGTTGAGTTTAGTCTGGATCCTCATCCACGACCTTACTGCCTTGGTTGACGCTGCCAGGAGTTTTAAACTCTCGAAGGCATCGCTCTTGAAATCCTTGGAACACTCAAGCTCTTCCACAACTTGAGGCTTTGGTGAAGGTTCAATAAATAAGTGATTCACATGATCCAGATCTTTGACATCAGGAACTTTTTAGGTAGTATCCTGAAAGCCAGAAAATAAAGACGATCGTTCTACCTAATCTTACACGAGTTTTTCTTGGGGGGGGGGGGAAACTACACAGGATAATAATAAATGGATAGCATCTTTTCTTCATCATGGTGTGTTACAGACAGAATACGCAAAAATTGTTCATGCCAGCGCTCGTTACAGGACGACAAGAATAATTATAGTTGCCAGCAAATTAATCCGTTTAAAAAAGTATTATAATTTTCGTCTTCAAAGGCAGTGAGTGTTTTGAGAATTATTGCAGTAAGCCAAAGGCGCGATTGCGTTTCATTAATATATATTGCAAAACTGTGCCCATATATTATGATCTAGGTTATGTTGCTAAGTTTATTTAATTCGATAACGTTAATTTTCAGACGAGCATTTGTTTCTTAGGCTCAATTGAAGCTGCTTTTCTTGATTTTTTTCCTCTAAAATTTAAAGCGCAAAATATACGCTTCTGACCGTGTCTTGTCGGAAAAGTACCTGTCCTTCAAAACTAGTTGGTCTCTTGGAACATGTAGTAAAGACTATTTCTTTTCCTTAAACGATATGAATTTTGGAATTACTTAATGATCGATGTAAATAAACAGAAATTTTCTCTTTTCCCGCGGGTTACCGCCCTCAGTGTATTTATCTCAAACTTCCTTTTTAATAATTTCTTAGTAGCCCCGACAATATCTTCCGGCAAAGAAGGTGTTTCTCCCTTTCCCTTACATACGGGTGTTGGTGTTTTTTTCTTAGCTCCATTTGTAGAGTGGCCTCTGGGCAACTCTCCATTTGCGGAGAGCCAATCTTTGATTCCTCCGGGGCTCGCCAAGACCACGTCGATACGGAGAACGTGCCTCCTTGCACCCTCACCCTAGATTGGGGAATATGAACTAAGTCAAACCCCTTATACGCTTAAGAGGAGGTGCCGCATCCTGGGACTTTCCCAGAGATCTCATGGTTAGTGAACCTGATGGAAGGTGTTATGCACGCTCCCTACCCCCTTTCCAAGTGGCGATTGGCATGCCGGCATCACTGAGGTTTTGACGTGCCATTGGCTTGTGAGTCCCTGGTCGAGATAGCAGACAACTTAGGTGTCGATTTTCAATTGAAGATCTCTCCTGAGGTCAAGATGATTCCGAAAGTGCCTGCCCAAGATGGTAGGTACTTCAGTGTTGATAAAATTTGATTCGCTGCACTATAACACTAAACCTAAGTTCAGCCCTGTGAAAGGTCCTCCTGAGGCTGTACTAACCCCCGAAGATTGATAAGGATAGGAGAGATTTCTTTCCCCGATAAAGAATATGGCTAAAGCTGGTCGTTCCGCTTTTGGAGCCAAATTCGTATACGAGAAAATATAAAAAAATGAAAAGAAGTCAAAGAAGACTATTGATTTATTACCTTCTGTGTGGGCACCGAGGACAGAAGGGTCCGCTTTCATTTCAGCAAGCGACCAACCCAAGCAGGCACTTTCAACCCCATACGGATTAACACCTTGCGTTATTTCTCCGTTCTTCTACTTACTATAGATTCCTCCTTTCATGCAGTGTCAGTGTCGCTACATCTGAATAGGAGATCTACTTATATATGTGCGTACATTCCACCGTCAGCGACTTCGATGCAAGGGACGTTTGCCGCGTCCTGGCACCTTTGCCAAGGCCCTTTTTCCTCCCTGAGGATTTAAACGATAGGCTAAGGGAGACAACATAGGTAAGGTTCTAATTTTCAGTAATCTAATAGGATAAGTAGCAATGGATTTAAGCTTAACAAGTTTAGGTTTATGGAAGCGTTTGGTAGAAATTGGTTTATAAATTTAATGGTAGATGTTCAGTTTAAAGTATCTAGTTATGTGATAGAAGCCTCCTACTAGAAAGTTTAAAGAATATACTGGATAGATTTATAGATAAGGATGCTAAGTAGGATTAATATTTGTTAAAAAACAGCTGCTTCCTCATATAGGCTAATTATTAGCATTTAAAAATTCTTTATCTTATGTTCTGCAGTCAGAATGATACACACAAAGTGCTCATCTCAGTGCTCTTTACAAGAAAACGAGAATGCTTTAAGTTTTCAGCGCATTAATCCGTTCACAAACAAGGTACGCTGACCAAAAGTTCGCGTGCTCAGACTTATTCTGATTTTCGACCTTTCGACCTTTAAAACTTTCAATAATTTCCGGACTAACCTTGAGAGGACCTTGGCAATTCTCTGATCAAAACAACATAAGTGTTTCAAATTTAGTTATAATCGGACCAACAGTTATGATGTTGTAGCCCCAAAAAATCATTCTAGGGCAAACCTAGGGAGGATTATATCATTCGAAAGAGAATGAAAAACAACATATGTGTTTCAACTTTCGTTAGAATCGGCAGAATAGTTACAATGTTTTTACAAATACAATGAAAAAAGCAAAACAGCGACTGACCAAACGACCGACATAGTCAGATGTAGAGTTTTTCGCCACAAAAAAACATGGATTTTGGGAGAATCGGTAGATAGAAGAATTTTATAGCTTGCGCTTTTCCAGCCATAATTTTTCTTGCAATAGGAAGAAATCAACCTAACCTAGCTAAATATATCGAAGCACGCATCAAAAAGAAAATTAAAATAGCTTCAATCGTGTGAAATTAGTGCAATTTCTATATGAATAGGCTAAAATGTGATGTCAAAACATAGAAACAGGAGAAGGATAGACTTTAATTGGCAAAACATAGAAGAAACAAATATCAACTACCTTCAAAGAAAATAATGAATCACGCATTGAAACCCCTATAAAATGCTTTTAGTCGTATGAAATTAGAGAATTTCATATAGAAATAGGCTTTGATGTGCCTCCATGACTCTAAAAGTGAAGAAATAGATCGAATTTGGTGAAACGAAGATTAACTTAATGATTTGGAGGAAACCAAGAAAACATCTACCAAACCTTGTTAAAAATATCGTTGCCCGCATCTAAAACACAATTAAAAAAGCTTCAATCGTGTGAAATTAGAGCAATTCCTATAGGAATAGGCTAAGAAGTGACGACATAAAAGTCCAAACTTGACGAACTAAGGCTGAAGTTGCTCAAATTAAAGAACTCAACCGGAATTAGCTCCCACTATCGAAGCCTGCATCAAAATGCTAAGTAAAATAGATTTAATCGGGTAAAATTCACAATATTCCTATACAAATAGGCTAGAGTGTCACGCCATAATGTTGAAAAGTACAATAACTAAACCTAGCTACAAATATCGAAGCCCGCATCGAAAACACAATTAAAATAGCTTAATCATGTGCACCTAGAGCAATTCCTATATAAATAGGCTAAAGGAAATAATGGAAATTTAGCCATTTTGGTTTGGGTATTATTATTTTTTGGGGGGAGTATGTAAGCGTCTCTCCACCCCCTGGGTTTCGGATGTTAAAATGAGAGAAGGGATTTGTAGGGTAATGTTCGAAATTATATTGAAATGACAATGAGTGGCTATTGTTATTTTATGATTAGTTCATATATTTTGATTGGTCACGTTGGTGTTTTTTTCATTTATTTGAGTATTTAATTGTTTTTCCTTTGGGTTTGAGATGTTAAATTAATTTCAGGAATTTGTAGACTAATGTTGAAAATTATTTGGCCCTCGGTATGAGCAGCGATTAATTTATTATAGGTTCTATCCTCCCTTTTTTGCTTAGTTTGGTTCCAAATCGTTGTCCACTTGGGTTTTTGCAAGTAAAAAAAATCCAAGTACTTGAAAACTAAATTACGAAATTTTTTCGGACACCACTATGAGTTTTTTTTCAATTTTTTTTGAGGTTATTCCTTATTGTTTGCTTAGTCACGTTTGTTTACATTGCAATAGGCGGTCCTTTTTCTCATTTTGGGGCTATTTTGCCTTTTTTCCCAGTGTTTTCTCTAATGACTTAGATGCATGGATGTTTCAGTTGATTTATTTGAGTGATATTCCGTACTTCGGACTTGCTATTAAAGAAAAAAAGAGAGTTTTTTAAGAACTCGGTAGCTAGAGGAATTTTATAGCTTGCGCTTTTCCAGCCCCGTTTTATTCCGTTTTCTTTGAAGGCTTTCGTGTGATGTCAGGACCTTAAAACCTAGAAGAAATATACAGTCTTTGGAGAAACCTAGCAGGAGTTTGGCAAAACCTAGTAGGTCTTTGGCAATTATATCATTCGAAAGAGAATGTAAAACAACATAATTGTTTCAAATTTCCTTAGAACCTCCAAATAGTTACAATGTTATTACAAAAGAAATAAAAGCGAAATGGGGCCCGACCGACCGACCTACCGACATGGTGAGATGTAAAGTCGCAAGCGAGTAGACTCGCACGCGACTAAAAACAGTTTTGTAATTTTCGCCTTTAAAGGCAGTGTGGGGTTCGTGAATTGGCCACGGGAGGCCAATGGGGAGATTCGTTGCATTAATATCTATTGCAAAAATGAGCCCATATATTATGACTTAGGTTAGGTTGCTAAGTTCATTGAATTTAAAAAACGTTAATTTTAGGAAGAAAATTTGTTTCTTAGGCTCAATTGAAGCTGCCTTTATGGATTTTCTCCCTTCGAAATTTTAAGCGCAATAGCAACGAGCCCGTTTAGAAAATGTTAAAGTAAATGAAGTGTTAACCTATTCGTAACGAAAATCGGAAATTTCTTAAATTGTTTGAAATTTTAACATACTAATAAGAGTACAATAAGTAATATTGTGTAGAATTATTTTTTCAATATATCAAGGGGTTACAGAATTTCTAACTGTTAGTTATAACGGACGCTCGGCAGTTCCCATCCTCAATATCACATGCTTGTAAGAGTGTAAATGGAATAATTTGTACCATTCGCAAAGTTCATGATATTACTAGTGACTAGATATTTGTAAATGATTATATTTGAATAATGACGATAATAAAACACATTTTTAATAATACTCAAATGTATTATTTCCACTTATTATTTCATTTTATAAGTAATACACATGCAAATAACATAAAATTCTTTGCTTTTATAAATTATTTAAATGATTTATATTTACAAGTATATATATATATATATATATATATATATATATATATATATATAAATCAGCTAAATACATCATATTTTATTAGTTTATTGAACATGATATTTTTTTAAACATTTGGGATATAAGCCAATGTCGCATTTCTCGCACTGAAAAGGACTTTTCCTTACCATTCCTTACAACGTCTTTCTTTTTGGAATGTACACAATCCAATGCCCGATGTTGTCATATCGACACAAATCTTTCACATTATTCGAAACTCTTTTGCCTCGAACGCTTTGCAATCCATGAGTTTTCAAAAGAGTGAGTGACACATTTTCAATAAACTGATATAAAGTAATTTTAGTGCCAACTTTATTAATCAAAATGCCGGCATTGCTAACTGTAAGTGATAACATATATGAAAAAATAGGCCACTACCACTTATTTTGTCTCTAATATGATAGGTGCCAAAGCTTTGGTCGAGCTGATCTACATACCAGATATATTTATTATAATTGTGTATGCTTTCTTTTTGCAGAAGATTTATATATTTCTTTTAAACTTTATCCCAACGCTGGGTTGAATTCATTGTGTAGGTTTCAAAATTAGACACCAATATCACATCGTTATTATCTTTTCACTTAACAAAAACCACATTATGAGATAAACGAAAGTCAGCAGTTCCTCTTGGTGATATTTTCATTTCTGCTTGGAATTTCAAGGGACATCTTCCCGTTCTGTTATCTTTATAAGTACATGATGCACATATCCCAATCTTAGTTAGCTCATCCATGAATCAAATATTAGTAAAAGAATTAAAAAAAAATACTTTATAGCACGTTTTATGAGGTACGCGGTCCTTTACAAACAGATCTAACACAACATTTACGCCAATACCCAATTTATTTAAACCTGGTTGTGCTATGTCACACTTTTCCCGTAGACAATTCGAAAGAATGCATGTACCCATGCTTAGAACAAAGTGCCCATATTTTGAACCCATATCTGATGGGTTTACCATAGTAGAATATCATAGTTTCATTTATGGAAATATGCTCCTCCAATCCACCATGCCTTACAAATTTAGTTTGGATATGCTGAAATAATGGTCAATGTTTGAATCCACGATCATATTTGTATTGGTTGTGTTGTCCACTAAATATTTATTCTTTAGAATATTTTTAAAACTGTCTCTCCTTAATGATATTTGATAATATCTTCTGTACATTGTCTTCTGATGACCAATACTCTATCTTATTTGGAAGAAGGCCGTGAGATTACAATAATAGCCCACCAAAAAATACCAATATAATTCAGAATTACTCATATCAAGAATTTTATTATTTTGAAGAGCATATACTCGTAAATTAGTTTTTTCAACAATCAAGTTTATAAAATATTTAGTGAAGAAGAGGTTAAAAAATCAATAGGATTATAGCAAGTTATAGCTTCTCAAGATATATCTTCTGTTGTAGTACACTCTGTATTTATACTCACTTGTTGTTGCAACCTCTTTGACCATTTAGTTTGCATTTGTTTTTTTGATGGATTTTATTTACTATCGAAATTTATTTTCTGACTCTTCAACACTACCAATTCAGCCTGGGTGATTAATCTCTTCAGGAGCTTCCAGCAATCCTCACTCATGTCTATAAATGAACCTGCTGCTTCTTCATCCGAATGGTCACTGTCTCCATTAGAGTTCATCAATAGGGAGACCCATAAAAATATCGCCACCTTCGTCTATCTCTTCTAAGTAGGTCAATGCTGCCTCCGTCGTAAGAGAGATGTGTAAAAAATATATAATTTCGCTATGAAATACTATTTATAAAGCTGAGCCAGAATGTCCTGACTCACTGAGGAAGCGGAAGAAGAAACAAAATTTTGGGAGCAACGACAACATTTAGTTAGGTTAGCCAGACTCATTTGACTACCAGCTTACTATTATATATTTATCATTCTTAAAATATAATAAGTTAGTAAGCTCTAAACTTATCATAGAAAACGGCATTCTCTAACTATAACTTTTTAGCGATAATTCGTGTATATTGTGCCGAGCATCCATTATAACTGACACAGAATTTCAAAACATTAATAATAAAGGAAAAGTGCCATACTATAGTAATAATTTGTGAAATATATGAAGGTAAACTAATAGGGTTATGTTATTTATAATATTGACACACAATTTAAAATTCTTATATAATAAAAAACGTAAATATAGGCTTACTGTTTAGTTCCGTGTTTGTCACTTTCCGTGCTGTTGTATATTATGTTGTTTAGGGAACAGTAAAACAAACTGTAAATTTATCGCCTGGAATGTTGGCAACATATTTATGCAATCAAATTAATACAACTACATTTATTAAATTAGTTATAATATATTTTCTTACTTTCCGTTTAAACGGACCGTCTGTACAAATGAGTTAATCATGGAATGGATATAACTGTCGGTGTTCCGTCATGCCATGGGAAATTAAGGCTGCACAACTAGGGACACGAAGCAGAGAAGGCGTGCATTACCTCCTGGTTTCAGTTGTTGCAGAAGTACAAATCTCGCGACACTCACCATCAAGTCGCGAGGCTGTAATTTGAGAACATGTACCTTTTTTCTGTGCCGATGAGTGTGTTAATGAATAGAGTCTAATCTGATCTGGAGGTCCACCATGAACCTTTTGAAGAGCCACGTGGCCTTAACCCTGGAACAAAGAGCGGAAAAATCAAGGAAGGAATCGGGTGAAAATAGCTTTATCAGACCGTCTGTGTTTATCAGACGAGGCCTATTTCCCACGGCGGAGTGATTTAATCTCGCTTCCCATACTCGTGATGCGAGAAAGAACCCGAAGGGTTATTCGCCCAGCTCCTTATTTCAGATCCCTCCCGCCAGTTGAAAGCTGTGGACTTCAAATCCAAGGAAAGCACGCCATGGCCCGAGGCAATTTCGCCTCCCGCTGACCACCTATATAACTCCAGGCCTTCCGCTGGATAAACAGTAAAGCTCGCTCGCCCACGCACGAAGACACATTACGTTCTCGAGTCGGATCCTCCAGGCTTATTCGAGTTACCGACGGTTAGAATCTCTCCGCAGTGGACCTCACCCGTCAATTGGCAGATCCTTACAACGGTCGTCCTTCCGTAATTTCGTGCAAGTACTCCCGAATGGAGAACCCTGTAAGAAACCTAGTCCTCCTTCATCAGTATCCGGAGGTAATACTAGTAACCACATCCCCATCGAATACTCTGAGGTAAAACGTATTCCCGTATTGCATCATCGCCTCCATGACTTACCTTCTGTCGTAGTTCAGATAGATTTCACTGCCCTTTCTTTGCCCGCCCTAGAAGAGGAGGAGGGGGGGAGGCCCTTTTAAGAATGGGTGATATTCGAGCGTGTTTATTCCGTTGGCCGAATTAGAAAATAGATCAATGTGTTTTCATGTGGTCCTGGGATAGAAATAAGAGAAACAAAAATACTCTTTACTATTATACAATCAAATAACAGAATTTAACAATAATTTATACACTACAGGAAAACTAATCATTCCGCAAAGGAATTAATTTACAATAAAATGCTTCGGCACGAGCTATAAGTAGAATAAAATTTACTCGAGTGAATACATGAGGAGGGTAGAGGGTGAAGCTTCTCATTCGGAAAGCGTTACGCCTCTTCAACGGTGATAGAGAAAACGGTAATAAGCTTACGATTTTCCAAGTGGTTGTTAAAGGGAGTATCCTTGCAGGGCACGAACGGAAGCAGGTATTGCCAAATGAGTCCTTACTGCCTTTAACTGCCGTAGTTCTGAACAACTGGTTTCTTGCCTGAGATTTCTTAGGTTAACAAGAAGTCGCGGATGTAGGAGCGCGCGTGTCCTTAGGATGGTTCCAATGGATCCTCGAGGCTGCGTACCTCGAAGTCAAATTAATTGTTACTATTTGTATTTCGGATTAGTGTAGCCCCTTTTTACGATTCGGATCTGAGTAAGGTAATTAACCGCTTTAATGCCTTAGATTTGCCTCTTTGCTGACACAGAGTGTGTCCGTTACTTATTTGATCACGAAACTTACTTAATCTTCTTTTGTATATATTTAATATTTCTTTTTTTTTTGTTATCAAACTTTATTTTTGTAGCATTCTTTAAATAACCTTGAAAGACTCTCAGCCATCATTCAACCTTTAAGCCAATCTGCACTCTTTTTTTGATAATTATTACCCACACATTAGGGGACGACTTTCTCTCACTTCCTCATTATCCCCCTTCCCAACTGGTCGGGCCAAGCCATTACCGCGTAATTGTCCTTTTTATATAAATATATATATATATATATATATATATATATATATATATATATATATATATATATATATATATAATTGCCTTACCATGAGAGTGTGGTTATTTAGATAAACAAGTAATGGTCAGGGAAAACATCAGATTCTTTATTTACTCTAATGAAGAAATTTCGTCGCAAAACTATTATGTGCTATTAAATATCTATTATCATGATATTTCATTTATTTCCTTACCTCGTTTTGATTTTTTTGGGATGTCTATTGTAAAAATAAAATTCTCACTCGAAATGAAGTTGATTAAAAATGGTAATTAATTTCCATCAAGTTGAGTGATGTCTACTAATTTTTGCGAGAGAAAATATTTATTATGCACTGCATAACCTGAGTAGATATTTAAGGTTTAATAAAAATATAATAATACCAACAGATCATTTATTAACTTATATTATGTATGCATTTTGTTTACTATGAAGTGTATATTTTCGTGTATAAAGTCTCTTTTAAATCGTTGCACTCAAGGATTTACCGTTCTTGGCTGGCTTGTCATCCTGGTATATGATAGCTTCTTATGTCATGCTGTGGTAAAAATGTGGAATAAAGTCCTAAATGAAATATATCCATATGACTCTAATGATAACGTGCTTTAAGTAAAAACTAAATAGTAAAAGTAGAGGATCTTTTAGTTCTTTTGATTGCAAACCGTTTTACCCATTTGTATGTAATGTTACAGTTAGCCTGAAAATCTTATAATTATTATCATTATTATTACAGTCATTTCTTAATAGATCAGAACGACTGTCTTTCCTACACATCTCTCATAAAATTTGCCAGAAAAATCCAAGGTTTTCAAAATTGGTGTACGATAACGATATCATACAACCTTAAACTATGAATGGTTAAAGGATTCGATAATTTGGATAAATAGTTATCAAAAATATTGTCTCCAAAATAATCTTAATGACAGCAGAAATTTCTATTTATTTGGAATATAATGTTTAAATTAGTGGATTTTTTTTAGTTCTCGTGGTATAGAATGTATATATATATATATATATATATATATATATATATATATATATATATATATATATATACACATATATATATATATAAATATATATATATATATATATATATATATATATATATATATATATATATATATATATATATATATATATATATATATATATATATATATACACATATATATATATATATAAATATATATATATATATATATATATATATATATATATATATATATATATATATATATACATACTGGTGGGCTGGACCGACCAGTTGGCGGGAGGAGTTAATGAGAAGGGGGGAGAAAACCGTACCCCCTAGTACGTGGGTAGTAACGATCAAAGTAAACAAGTGCATATTGTCCTTTAGGATTGAGTTATGGCTGAGTGCACTTAAGGTTATTTAAAGAGTACAGAAAATAGTATTTAATAACATAAAACGGAAATTAAAATATTTGGTAAGATGAAAAACTACACTCGATGCTGGTCGAAGGGACAGATCATAGGGAGTAGGGCGGGTTAATAACTTGATTCTGAACAGAGCCATAAAGGGGCTAAGCTAACTTTAATACAAACAAAGACCTAAATACGGGAAGACCGGATCATAATAAGAACCGCGGGTGACGGCAGCTTTTAATAAGTAACCTTGAAGCGTCGAGGGGTAAAGCAATTTGTGGTGGCAAGAATTGCAAAAAGAACGGGATTTACCTCAGAGTTCTCGTTGAGGGAGTACTTGCGCGAATCACAAAAGAACAGCTGTTGCTGGGAGCTTCCAAATCGACTAGGGTAGAGTCCAACGGGGGTTCTAGCCTTCAGGACTTGAATAAACCAAAGAGGGAGCCGAATCGAAAATCGTGACGAGTTTCTTCGTGTGTATGGCGAGCAAGTACTCTCTCTTATTGGGTTAAATAGTGGTTGACGAAGCGGAGAATTAGCCTCAGGCCATGGCGTGCTTTCCTTAGACAAATATAAAACTCGGAGGATAGCCGGCTTCCAGCCGAAGAATTCGAGATAAGCAGCTTGTTCTCGCTAATAAGGTAGGATTTGATAGATCAAATCACCTCAAGCGCAGGGAAGATGTAGCCACGTGGACGAGCAAAGAGGTATAATTTATAGGGAAATCTTGACCTGGGTTGAACAGGTGTACAAAGCTAAGACTGACTGATCCGAGTATATGTATTCAAAAAAAGAAGGCAATTTATTTAAATCGCGACATTTACCATGAGAAAAAAAGACTAAATGAGTTGATATTCAGTTAATATTTGATTATAGTCTCAATTGTTTTGATTAATTAATGAGCAAGGAAAATTGTTATACTAGACAAGGAACCCAAAAAAACCCGCCCTACATACATGATAAAAAAATTAACTATAATGCATACATAAAAATGTATAATGGACCGGAAATCTATAAATTGAAATATATACACAGGGGAACATTTGCCTTCGAAAGAATGCACAGTGAAAAATACAGAAAATGATTACATTGCAAGGAAGGGTTCTTGGCTTCCTTTTTTCTCTAACCTGCAATCTATATGCGCGATAAAAAAATATACACAATAAAGGCAATGGGACTGATCCCTAATATAAAATTAACCGAGGTTAACGCCCAAGGGGTTACAGCTGAGACTATCTGTCTCGATTACGAACTCCTTCCCAACCAGATACACATTCTGTACATCGAATACTATAGTCAAAGCTTCCCGTTCTATGACTGCCCAATTCTTTTCGCGCGGTAATAACTTGCAGCTCGGGTAATCCACCGGGTAGCTTTCGCCTTTGTATCCATACTACTGGAGCATGCAACCAATACCCTCATTACTCGCATCCGTCCAGATTCCGAACGGCTTACTGGGGTTGGGCAACCAAAAGATGGGGGCGGATGCGAGGAGCTCACATAGTGGAGTGGCAAGGGATGCGAAATGCACACGAACCGTTTATAAAACGAGGCAGATTCCATTAAGGATTTAAGCTGTTTTTTATTACACGAGAGCGGCATGTCTACTATAGCCCTCATCTTGTCCCTTCTTGGCCCAAGCTGGTTATTCTAAATGTTGAAACCAAGATATTTAATTGTATCACAATTGTGAGGCCATGCTCGCGTAGTAAACCCAACAGTGCTTGTAGGGAGACCAAGCGCTGGCTCCAATCACGGGTGGCAACATATATGTATGTTGTGAAAATAGAAAATGATATTTGACAACCCATCCAGGATTCTGGCATCATTTTATTATAATTATTGCAGCTTATCACTTAGCTGAATGGAAACCGACGGAACTGCATTAAGCCTTTATCGGTTGGAAACGCTGTATATTTCTTACGCTCTATCTAAGTGGGATCTAATAGTGTGCCTTGCAAAGATCTAACTCGGTGATGAATTTCGCTTTTTCGAAAAGGTAGAGGTTCTGGTCTATTAGGGGAATTGGTACTTCATCATAGGCAATCACGGAATTATGCTTGCTAAAACCGAAGCACAACGTTACGTACTATGCGAGTTCCACATCATCACTATAGGGGAGCAATAAATTGAATTGAAGGGCTAGATGATGTTAAAATTGAGCAAGTTTTCAACCTCGGAGTTAAATGCTTGCCTCAAATGAATAGGGAAGGGAGAGGGCTTCGAACCAATGGATTCTTTAGTGGGAAGCGTAATATTGTGCTCGAATTGTG
Source organism: Ceratothoa steindachneri (assembly GCA_963969495.1). Taxonomy (NCBI): domain Eukaryota; kingdom Metazoa; phylum Arthropoda; class Malacostraca; order Isopoda; family Cymothoidae; genus Ceratothoa; species Ceratothoa steindachneri. The sequence continues at coordinate 210,297,704 of OZ018318.1, forward strand.
TGGCACAACCGGTGATTTCTGAGATTACATCTCCAAACCTATTTAACAGCTGCTGCAGCTGACTTTTTTTTCGGGAGTCAGCCGTGCGTCAACGTCTAGGTTAGTGGGTGGTAATTCGGGTGCACCGGGCACGGTAGGGAGGTGATAGTCCATATCCTAGTCCACGCACACGACCTGTATCACATTCACTGAATACATTGGGTAATAAGCCTCCTTAGCTGACTATTCAGGCGACAGAGAGAAACGGGGTGGTAAAAGGGGATTTACCTTCAGCAATTTTCCAATATTGTGACCAAAATGGCCAGGGAACAAATGTCTTGAGCACTTTTACGAACGGGCGAGACGTGAGGACAAGGAACGCCCAGCATATGAGCCTCGGTGCTATTACCATCCGAGCAAGCGCAGTACAAAAGGACTTCTTTCATGGGGTAAGATGCAGTTTTGTGGTCGCGGACAGAATCTTGATCGTGGCTCCGAGCTTTTTCCCACCACGGAAGGAGGGTCTCACACTCCTACTGGTCTTGAGCGAATTCTCCACTCATGAATCCGCTGGAGTCAGAGTCGCAGGGAGCTTCAAGGGAAGCTGGCGTCTGAAATATCCTCTTTGCCTGGGCTCGCGTGACAACGGGCCAAGCCACTTGGGGACACTGGCCGACCACAAGCGAAGAAAATTTTATAGTGGCTGAAACCACTTCAGCCCAACCAGTGAAATACTGGCATTCTAGGTGGCAATTCTTAATAGGGAAGCGGTTCGTGAATCTCAGGTAGTCATGGACTACGGCAACCTTTTGAGGTCAGGGGCCACTGGGGGAAGCGATTCATTGATAACCACAATACAGGTTCAACCTGTAACGTGAACGAGAGTGGAGACTCGGCAGCCATTCACAGTTCCATTTTCAGGTTTCAAACCTTCTGGCGAGTTTTTGTCAAAAATAAAATTGACCTGATGGCCCGGGAAGCTGGAAGACGAGAGAGGAGCGAGGTTTTCAGGTTGAGAAGATGGGGGAGCGGGATCGTCACTCACTTGTTGAACTTTGTGAACGGGGTTATTCCGGAGCTGTGAGTTCTGGGGGAAGTTCGTAAGTACGGGTCCTTCTACTCAGCACGTAAAACAAACAATCGGTCTTCTGCAGAGGGACGACGAAAGGGTATTGGTAATGAATGGTTTAATATACCTGGGTTCCGATGGGAGAAATCTTTTTAGTTTAGAGGGCCCGATACCTCAACAAACTTATGGGAGTTACGAGGAGGAAACCGTGGATTACTACTTTTGGACTTGGAAGATGATGGGGAGACTTCATATTGTCCTTCGGGTATAAATTATAGCTTTCCACGCCGACATCCGCCCCTTCAACATTCTGTGAAGGTAGCATCTACGGTCCTTCAAGAATGCGCGGATTTCTGGAGGCAGCGAAGCCATTAACTGGTCCTTCAGAACAGAATCGACTAAGGACTCATAATCATGGGCGATCTTGGAAGCGTCCAATGAAAAATTAAAATTTGACTGGGGAGTATAACCAAACTGACAGAAGGTCTGATTGGGTTGAATGTTGAATTCAGGCATAACGAAATTTAGAACGATAAGAGTCAGGATTCATGTTATAGGCCGCCAAAAGCTCAGATTCGAGGATGAAGTAGTCAATCGTGGCTTCCGGTGGAAGTGAAATGAAAAGCTCCGCTGCTGGGTACTAAAAAAGGGTAGGAGTTTGGCGCCATTGTCTGCCGCGATGTCCCTATGATTGACTTCGAGGATCTTCTCGAAGTGGGTAAGGTAAGATCCGAAGTCCTCACCTTCCTTGAACATGGGGAGCTTGACTGACGCAGACTGGTGGGCTTCTGTACGCGAATTAATGAAAAGAGCCTCAATCCGGGGGCGAGTTAGTTTCAGTTGGTGCTGTCGAATTCTCTCTCGCTCTTCACTCTCTTTAATTTCTCTGCTTTCTGCTCTTTCTTCTTGACCTTTCCTCTCAGCTCTCTAGAAAGAGAAGATGCTGCACTCTTTGATATGCTTTCATCTTGGGTTAGAAAAGGGATCACATTAGTCTGCGGCGATTTTAACTATCCAAACGTTAATTATAGTAACCTAACGTCAGATAAAGCTGGGGAGAGACTACTAAACTTTATTCTGGAGAATTTTCTCGTTCAAAAAGTGGAGGAGCCAACTCGTGATAATAATATCCTCGATTTAATCATGGCGACTGACGAGTCATTGGTAGAAAGTGTTTGTGTAGGAGAGCATTTAGCCTCGAGTGACCATAATGCGATTAGATTCGTAGTAAACACGTGTGTAGATGTAAAAATTAGTACACAGCTCATGCCACGTTTTGGTAGCTGTAATTTTGATACTTTTCGCGAAATGATTAAGGATGTAGACTGGGGAATGCGCTTCGAGAATGGGTCAGTAGGAGAAATGTACACTGAGCTTCGTCGTACACTCCTTAGTGTAAATTTCGACTTAGGAAAGTATGTGCGCCGTAAGAGCGGCAAGTCGATGAGAGCGTCGTGGGTTAGCCCACTAATATTAAGCTTAATTAAGGACCGAAATAGAAAATTTCAAATACATAAGAACAATGAGTCATTTATAAGTCGGCAAAATTACATAGATTCTCGAAAAGAAGTTAAACGGGCGGTTAGAGATGCGAAGCGGAAATATGAAATAAAACTGGCGAAGGATTCAAAGAAGGAACCGAAACGGTTTTACGGCTATGTAAACAGTAGGAAACCCTTAAAAGGTTCAATAGGGCCGATTAAAGACAAAGATGGTCGTTTGACGGAATTTCCGGCGGAAATGTCTGAAATTTTAAATGAACATTTCACAAGCGTCTTTACTGTTGAAGATTCGTCCCAATTAGGATCGTTAGTTGAAGAAGTAGATAATAGTGATATTTGCATATCCGATATAACGGTTAATGAAGTGGAAATTCTTAAATATATTAACCTGATGAAAAAGTCGAAATCACCAGGGCCCGATAGCGTTTACCCCACTCATTTAAAGGAACTTAAGAATGAGCTTGCGAAGCCGTTGCGTGCAATTTTCAATCGCTCATTAGAAGATGGTGTAGTCCCTTTAGACTTCAAGCGTGAAAACGTTACACCAATATTTAAGAATGGGAATAGATACGAAGCAACGAATTTTCGTCCTATTAGTCTAACTTCGGTAGTTGGAAAGCTTTTAGAATCGGTAATTAGAGATAGAATAGTGAGCCACCTAGAGCTAAATAATCTAATTAAAGATTCCCAACATGGGTTTAGGCGGGCGAGATCGTGCTTGACAAATTTGCTGGAGTTCTTCCATAAAATGATTTGCGTTTACGACGAAAGCAAAGCTGTAGATGTAATCTATCTAGACTTTAAAAAGGCGTTTGACACCGTTTTGCACGAGAGATTATTAATGAAAGTTAAAGCAATCGGTTTGAAGGGTAAGATATTAAATTGGATTAGAAATTGGCTAAAGGATCGTTCGCAGCGAGTAGTTATAAATGGTGAATGCTCTGATTGGGTCAACGTCAGTAGTGGAGTGCCACAAGGCTCCGTTCTTGGCCCATTATTGTTTCTAATATATATAAACGATTTGGATAATGGCGTATTTAGTACGATTTCTAAATTTGCTGACGACACGAAGCTGGGCAACCGTGCCTATGTAAGATCGGATGTAGAAAAATTACAAAAGGACCTAAACTTGATTGGCAAATGCAGTTTAATTTAAGTAAATGTAAGGTGATGCATTTGGGTTGCCATAATTTGAGGGTAGAGTATAGCATGAAAGGCCAGGTCCTCGACGTAGTTAAATTGGAAAAAGACCTGGGAGTTTTAGTCTCGGATGACTTCAAAGTCACGAAACAATGCGCGGATGCATGTAAAAAAGCAAATCGTGTGCTGGGTTATATCGCGCGTAATTTCACGTTCAAATCCAAAGAGATAATTTTACCATTGTATAAATCACTGGTGCGTCCACTGCTCGAATATGCGGTTCAATTTTGGGCTCCATACTTAAACAAAGATATCGCGCAATTAGAAAGAGTGCAGCGTAGGGCTACAAAATTAATTCTCGAGCTGAGAAACAGGCCCTACGAGGAAAGACTCAGGGCATTAGATTTGCCATCTCTCGAAGGCAGAAGATTACGTGGCCAGCTAATAGAAGTATTTAAAATATTGAAAGGATTTTCAAACGTTGATTATAGGAATTTTTTCGAATTGGATCATAGGGGAAACACTCGCCAACACGGATTAAAATTAGTGAAAGAGCGATTTAACACTAGTATAGCCCAAAACTATTTTACGTTTAAAATTACTCAAATTTGGAATAGGCTACCCACCCACGTAGTGGATAGTAGGTCGGGAAATATGTTTAAAAACCGTCTCGACGCGCACTTAAATAGTATAAATATAACGTAGTGTGAGCACAGTAAATAATAACGTCTTTGCAAAAGGAGTTTGGAGCGGAGGAACAACGAGAGTAAAAATGATGACTAAAAATGATGCCAGCGATTTCCCTTGCATGTGTAGTTTAGATATCCATTTTCTTCTCCGCCTATCTTATAAATAGTCTTACTATCCTAAAACTAGATTTTCACCACTAGCAGTCGAGGGCTGCGGAAGTTGAGAAGAAAAACTTTCTATCACCCCCCCTAGGTTGAAGTAGTTAATATGCATGACAATGTACACATGTAGATAAGTGTGTACAGTAGATTATATATTAAAAAAAAATAAAAAAAAATAAAAAATAATAATAAAAAAATAAAGCATGTTAGAGATACACTCGTAGATAAGTGTGTATCGTAGTTTTGGATTTAGTGTAGCGGACTAGCCTCGAGCGGACCTTAGGGTCTTTGCTGGTCCTATATTCTGTAGTTCTGTAGTTCTCTCTTTTTCTTCCCGCGTTCTTCTATCGGCTCGCTCATTCCTTTCCTCTTCTTGTATATAAAAAAAGAAGATCTTTCCGCGTTAACTCAAGGGATTCTCGTTGTATGTAATTTAAATTTCTAGACGGAGGACATTTTGTGCGTAATGATAGATTTAGATCACCCAAAAGAAAGTTCAATTGACTGCAGGTACGCGACAGGGTTAAAGACCTTAATGAACGCGAAAAAACACACGAAAAATTATGCTCTAATTAAATGCGAGATCTTGGATTTGAAAAATAAAACACAATACCAAAAATGCACACAGATCAAAATTGGGCCTTCGCGGGTAAAGAAGGGCTAAGGATGCTAAGAACCCGCTTGGGGATTAAAATGGCAAACGGAGAAGTTGATTCTCTAATAAATGAACCGAAATAAAGAAACGTACACGGTCCAGATAGACACACTCACAAAAATAAATATGAAAGAGTTGTTCCATCGATCCTTAAATAACTTGAACGATACTCACTCAGCCTTAGGGAAATACAACGAAAAAGAAGGAACTTTTTTATAAGACCTCTCTAAAGTCCTTTTAAAATCTCGACACCAGTTTTATAATATATATATATATATATATATATATATATATATATATGAGGATTCATTGAAGTCTACAGAAACGGCTGCATTGTTCACTTTTAGTTTCAGCTTTCTTATAGCTTTTGACTATAGGCTTAATAGATTGCTCTAAGCGAAGAAAATTGCTCGAGATAGGCATAACTTTATTTGCCTAAACGTCTTTGGACGACCTAACAGTAGGTCATTTAGGGGGCAGAATGGTCAACGTGATATCACAAGAAAATATATTAAATATGTTTGAACATCACCGTAAGAAAACGGACACATTAACTAACTCGAAAAACACATGGATAGATTTTTGTATAAAAATATTTTGTATATTATTTTAAGGAAACTGACCAATCAACTACCAGGAAATTACATACGAGTAGATATCTTTAAAAATATGTTCGAGAACAAAGAAATGGATTTTGAGTATAAACAAAAGGAGGAAAATGTTTAGGCAAATTCTGTTTCTATGAGGGGGCGTTGCATATTCTAGTGGCGAGTCGTTGGGAGGATATTCTCTCACTGGAGTTATGTATTGATTGAAAGTCTACGCTTGGAGATCATAACTGCCTTGACCAATCGGACTCTTCGGCGGTCAAGATCAAAGAAGATGATGGAGTTGTTTTGGTTTGGCGTTTCTCTTGTAATTGACGTATGATGCGTTGCGGCATATCGCTTGATAAACCCGTCCTGGAGGTGCATCCTCAACCTGCACGACAAGGTTATAGAAGTCATCCCTATGTATTTAGAGTTGCGGTGAACGCAGTCACCGACATTCCACGAGTATTCATACAATAGATTGGCCTCTTGTAGGGGATTCGTCGCAGGGAGAAAACTGTTCTTAATGACGAGGGATCGTGTTTTTCTGGTTTTATAAAATATGACCAAGTTTATTTTATGCTCAACTTGAGAAATTTCTCACCTTTCTTGAACGGTTTCCCAATCCCTCGCTTTACACATTTCTTCGAATATCTTCCAAATATTTTCAATTGTATTTAGGTCCGGACTTTGTGCAAGCCAGCTCATAACGATGATATCCTTGTAAATTTAATGCAAGAAGTAATAAATATAGGAGCAGAAAGGTGACTGAATCAGAGATAATGTGGATGCTAGGAGTCAAAATTTTGCCGCTGACAGGTGGCCAGCGAAGGGACAGAAATAATGTAAGAGCAAGGTTGTGAGCGAAAGTAAATGATAGCGGTAGATGATCAACAGCAAATAATAATTGGTCTTAGCTTTACCCTAAGTGACGTCGCCAGACGAGGAAAGCCGCTTCAATTAAATATGAGGAAGGGGATCTAATCTTTGTACACTTCTGGCGGAGAAGGAATGATCGTAGCAAGAGCTCTGTTGGAAGCGAACGGCTAACAACATAAGGGTTTTTCCTGTTTGGTTGTCAAGATGTATTTAGGTTGAACCTGGGATACAGCTTTTAAAGCTTATTCTAGCCAATACCATGGTGACTCTAATAAAGACTCCATCTGATTACTACTCAAATTGGATGTTGCCTGGAATTGCGTTTCTGGGGAGAGGTGTTTTATATTGCCTCGCTCTTAGATGTAAGACCGTGCAGTCTTTGAGATGGACTTTGTCTCCTTTGCAAATCATGGCACCAAAGCTCGTTTCTTTTTGGTTTCTGGAGGTCACAATTGTTTTGTGGTTGTATTAATTTCACAATAACTTGCAAAACGTTCCTAATGCTCAAATTTCTGACCATAAGCTTGGTAATATTATAGAATATTCATTAATTAAATATCAGCATTTCATTTCTCCCGAAGTCTACAGTAGATTCCATATTGATTCGGACACTTCAACCCATATAGTGGTAAGTAATGCTTGCTAAATTCCAAAGATAAATTAAGCATGGCGAAACGTTATACATGTAGAGTGTGCATGTTAGGATGGATGAAGTTGTAATTTACAAACAAAATAGCATTATTATTTCAAAAAGATGGTAGACAAGATGAACTGGAAAGGTAGCACAACAGAATGTGATTAGAAGTTACAATATTATATGTCAATCAACAAATTATGTTCGATTTTCTAAATATAGTAGTTCGAGATATGTAGACCTTTACTATCAATTACGCACTGACATTTTCTAATACAATAGCGCACTAAGCGTAGGCATTCCTCTGGCCTTATTTTTCTCCCTTCATCTAGTTATATTTACCAAAGTTCTTTGACAGTGCTTGAGCTACTCTCCCCACTTCTCCCTCCTAGCATCTTTTTCGAGCTCTGAGCAGTCCAGTATATGACAAATAGTTCACCCTGATCCAGCAAATTGGTCACCAAATTTGCCAGGTGGAAGGTGCATTATCCAGCAAAAAGATGGCAAGTAGGACAAAAGTAGCTCTCATATGGACCAAAGCATTTGCGTGCAGAAGTTCTTTATAAACTTAAGCATGCACTCTGCCCAACAAGCGGACAAGTAGACCAGTACTTTCCGCAAAATTGTTCCTTACCCCAAAGTCTTCCTCCACAAAACTTGACGCTTCTTCACACAGTTCAGGGATAACAATGGGGAACAAAGTATTTGGCGAATTGACAAAAGTACATTTTTCTATCTAATTCAAGGATACTTAAATCAAATATGAAATCAGATTCTCTCTAAATGCTACAGATTTTTCGTAATATCAATAACTAATATTATACAATAATTTTCATTTTAACACGCCTATCATCAGGCCCTGAAATGATTTTGAATCATCCTGTTGCGTTATTTATAGTAAAACAGGTTTTTTTGCACAAAATCTTTATTGCATATGAGAAGAAACTTGAACTACACATTATGATTACAAATACTATAATCAAAAAGATGCTAATTTATTAAAGACCGTACATCAGGCTGGATTACCTTTCCTTGAGTTCAATCGGGCAAAAATGTGCGTTTGTAACTCTTTCTCTTGTAAGTCTTCTCTGGCTGATCTCTTCTAATCGTCCAGCAGTAGTCCGTCATCATGTGTCTATCCCAGTGACCTTGGTAGCGCTCTTCCATCGTCATCCAATCCTGATGGAAGCGTTTCCCTTGTTCGTCGATCACGGCTCCCAGATTCTCTGGGAATCGGTCGAGGTGACTATTTAGGAAATGCAGCTTCACACTCATGTTGTATCCCAGATCACGATATGGTAAAAGCATATTAGTAACCAGATCTTCGTAGTTATGCGCTTTTTTGTTTCCCAAGAAGTTACGAATAACAGCAGAAAATGAGAGCCAGGCTGCTTCTCTTTTTCATTCATGGTGTTCACGAATCTAGAATCACTCAGAAGTTTTCGGATTTGGGGACCATCAAATTCTCGTGCTTTTATTTTTTCCGTATGACAAAGCAAGAAACGCCAATACTATGTACTAAAAAGATTCATTGTCAGTGCTCAACGCCTTGACATACTGCTTCACCAACCCAAGTTTGAGATGAAGAGGAGGGAAAACAAGCTTCTCTTGACTTACGATTGGCTCATTAACACTAGAACGTCCGGAAAGTTGCACCACCTAAAACGACCGAGCGGTCATTTTGACCGCCCTTTCTCTCTTTTTTTTAATACTCTTATATTTATATCTCTGTTGACATATCAAAGTCATATATGCAATATGGGATAAGAAAATAATGTATTTTAAATCAAATTTTAATGATACATTGCATAAATCATTTATATAATTATAAAGTAAGGAAAAATGTATTTAATAAAAAAACTAAATGCAATTAATTTATTTCAAGAAATTCTATTCCTTTTCATTAAGAGTAGGTAAATAACTTTATGATTCAAACATTTTTACACATAAAATAATTTTTCCATAGTTAGTTAATTGTTACAATTAGTGCAAAGTACTTTCTTCATCACTTTGCTTGTACATTTGCCACAAGTTTCAGATGTTTTATTTTTATTGCAACTTCCTACTTGGCATTGTTTTCTCTTCCTAATTGTCGGAGGAATCTGCGGCGGAGAATTTTCTGTCTAGTAACTTCTCTGTACAGAACTACTGAATTGATGCCAGCTACATCCAAAATGTTATAAAAAACTTGTATTGGCCATTTTTTGGTGTACTTTCGAGCCATTTGATCTACTATATCTACATCATATTTTTTAGAGTTATAAAACTTCACAGTTTCAGGAATTTTCTTTCTATCATCGCCAATTGCAACAGTTTTATGAATGGAGCTCAGTAAAAGTACATTTTTAGTTGGTTTAATTTGATACACTGTAAGTGTGCATTGATTGTTCTTCAGTTTGTGTGAATTGTACTGGTTTTCATTAGTTTTATTAATGGTCTCTGAAATTTCTCTTCTGAAACAATTTATCGTACCTACGATACTCGTACTTTTTGCCGGTAGTTTTTCAGCTAGTTTTACTGACGTGAAAAAGTTATCAGTCGTCATATTTCTACCTTTTACCATGTATGGTTGTATTAAAGGGAGAACCACGTATTCAGAGAGTGGTTGAATTGAAGGACGAACTTGATCTTTTCCAATATACGGGAATCCCTTCACCAAGTAGTTAGACTTTACATCGGCTGGTAACCAAAATTGGATACCAAACTTATCAGGCTTGCTGGAAATATGTTGTGTGAATGGGCACCTAGTCTTATATGGGAACAACTGCTCATCCACTGCTATATTGCCACTTGGTTTATAGTAAGCAATGCAACTCCCAATGAATTTTTCCCAAATTTGCGATACTATAGCAAATTCATCTGTTTTGAATCAAGCAGATCGTGTTGATCTTATATCAAATTTGATGAATTTCATGATTTGTTTGAAACGCATTCGTGTCATTGGTTTGCAGAAGTATGGAACACCCCATTGTTTTAACCAGAGATGTTACACTGATTGTCCTTTAGCTAGAACTCCTCGTACAATCATGATGCCTATAGTAGCATAAACTTCTTCACATGATATAGTCCAAGAGTCACATTGCAATTGTCTGTGAGCTTTAGTTTCAGAAAAGTTTTGTATGTGCTTGATAATGAAATCATCAATCATCAACCTAAAAGAACTCAGAACATGACCTTCAATAATTTGTCGTTTTTCAAGTGGTGTAGTCCCAAGTAATTCCGGAAGAATATTTTGAGCTCCATATCTTCCTGTGTCATTTTTATTTGGTTCAATAATTTCCCACTGTGTACCATTCTTGCCGGTGAGAACTGTCTCAATTTGTCCTAAACCTACTGTGGCAGCACGTTGAGTGCTTTCATTCGTTCTACCTCTTCTTTTCTTCTCTTAAAGTAACATGGAAATGATTCTATAAGTCTAAAATTATAATTCAGAATATTTCTATATTATAGTAAAAGAGAAGCTGTAATATTAGCCGTAAAAAAAATGAAAAATCAAGTTTTCCGAAGTGTATGCGAATAAAATATCGAAACAAACAAATAAATCTTATTTTCATAAAATAAAGTTTATTACTATCAATTATAATAACTAGTGGATGCTGCCTTACTGTCCCGATCTGCTAGCTTGGGGATAATGCCCTATTATATAATATATACGTAACGTATAATATATTATATACACTATATATATATATACCTATATATGTACTGTATATGCCTGACTGGATCTTCTGGTATATATAGGTACCTATATATTACTAAATACACGTATATGTACACATAAGTTCGTCTATATGGCAAAAAGCGGACAGACAGACAAACAAATATCTGCTCCATTATGTATAGGTGTGAGCTGCTATTGAATAGAGTATATTTTACTCACCCAAAACATCAGTAACCAGTGATGAAGGTCCTACGTGCACAGGAGTTTTTTAAAATCTTCCACGTCTTTCCAAACTTTCACTATTTGACGTGAGATAAATTATCATCTTCAGAGTTAGATTGAGGAATTGTTCTCAAAACATTCATAATTCACCATCAGAGAAAGTTATATTTTAGACATGTTTGCAGCATGACATTAGATCAAGCAATGACTGAGATGCTGTCACGTAACCCTTTGTATCAGCATTGAGGCGTTTCAACAGGAATTACCATGTTCTTACAAGTCTCTGTACCGAAAAAAATGCGGTCAAATTGACCGCTCGGTCGTTTTAGGTATAGCATGTCAAATAACAAAAGCTATTGGAGTAATTTTTTAAATACACTTCATCATATATCAGAAAAAGTCCGTTAATCTCAATTTGTTGAGGAAAAAATATATGAGATATGTGGATTTAAAAATCAAAATGCGGTCAAATGACTGCAAAAACGTTCTAGTGTTAACGATGTTTGGCATTCCTGCTTCCCAATTTTCCCGAATTGGCCAATCTTTTTGGGACCAGTGTTTATCACGGGCCTGACTGTTCGACATAGAGATAATATCATGGAAACTTTGTATATCCCTTTTGCTAGGCAAGGAGGAAGTTGACTATCTTAAGTTCTACACATATGATCCAATTGTGTTTATCCTACTTAAGTAAACCCATGACCATTCTTATGTCATCGTGAGTTTCTTGCAGATAGACACAGTGACCGAGAGAGACTGCACCAAAGTCATTGGCATTATGCTAAAGAACGCACTTGAGGCTACGCTTGGAGCTATCCATAAACAGTCAGCACTCAGCAGGGCTATAGGTGCCATGTCCCAACTCGGTAAACAGACCAGGAACATCGTGGTAGTATAGAAATTATTTGTCCCCAGAGAAATACTTAACAAATTTACTCTCCCTTGTTCGCTAATATGATACCCGTACCAACATGTCAAGCATATGTCTTTCACTTAACCTAGAGGCTAAAAGTTCTGCAGCTTTCTTGGAGAGCGCCAAATCACCTATCAAGTCATTCAAATCCTCTTGATTGAAACAGTAAGGAGCTAATGACTGTTTAGCATCTTATGATCAATCTGCAGACTCTTACTCCATCCCGTGGACGACCATATCAGGTACATCATATACATCCTCGGAGGAAGCATAACCACTGAAAATAGGAATTGGTCAAGAGTAAGAATGAAGTATTGGTTGGATCACCGACGTAATGTTGGGGTAGTCGATCTTGTGCTGATTTTTCTTTGTCAATCCCCTTAGTATTCACCAGACAGAAATAACAGACCGATATATGATCTTTTTGATCTCGCCACACCATGTATATTCCAAAATGGAAAATCATTTCTCTTTCCTTTCTTCCACACACGGAGATGTTCCACACAACTATGAAAAAACAGCATGTGAGGCCCACTTATTATATTGATCGCCCAGAGCAACATCAAAATATGCCTTATAAGTGCGGATAACAAAGTTTGATATATTGCGCCTTTGATGAACTAGCATGTAACAGCCACATATGTAGAAGAAGGCGTCTGGATCATTAATGCAATTATCTCTTGACGAAGCCATCACTCTAACATGAGACCTGAAAAAAGGAACAATAATCATAATATTTTGCATAATAACACTAAGTACTATCTTACTACTATATACTGTGAAGTATTTGCTTTCTACAAGCAACCTCTCTGTCCGTCCGGAGGGCAGTTTTTGGGGAAACAAGAAAATAGAAATTACAGAATAACTATAGCGTGTAGGTAAAAATGGATTATATATTTGAAATCAGCATGAAAAAACGAATTAAAATTGGCAAATAAATCTAAGTCACTAGAAAATGTGATTAAAATTGTTCCCCTGTGTAATCTTTCGCCAGGGATATGACTGACGAATCTGTTGCCATATAACCAAAACAAATATTATTTCGATTCTTCGCTGAAGTGGACTTTGGACCATTAGTCTTCTGTTTATCGAACGTGCTTAGTGACAAGAATAACTTAGCTTTTTTGTTCTTAGGGCTGAGCACTAACATGACTGAAGTGCGCGGCGTCATATTATCTTTATCAGACAATAATTCCCATAGTTTCATTTACTTCTGGGCAAATCCTAGCTGTTGTCTTGTATAGGTTCATTTTTGAGACACGGACGATGTCTTGGTCATCTCTCTTTGAGGTTTTCCTCGACCTACAATGAGAAATTCTATGGATCTGTGAGCCAGTGGTATGCTAACGTGATATAATATTAAGCACGACTTTTGGGGGCGTTTAACCGAAGCACCTATGTGTATGATAATCCTCTTGACGTAGCTTAACAATTAGATCCTGGATAAGGGGGGTGTAGTGGTCCGCTTTGAATGGTGCTGCTCATAACTTTACACGGTAATTAATTAAAGTGGTAAAAATTCATTGAAGTAAGGCATCACCTTAAATTAGGTGGTTGTCTCAAATATAGAATAAATAGTATTAGGTAGTTATGATTAATTTCACCACCATATTTTTTGGATAGTAATGCACGTTTTAGTCACGAAAGACTATACATCAAACGATGTCGGTCGGTCGCTGCTTTGGATTTTTTTGTAATAAGATTTAACTATTCGGCCAATTCTAACGAAATTTGAAACCCTTATGTTGTTTTACATTTTCTTTTGAATGATATAATTTTCAAGATTCTTCCAAGGTTAGCCCGGGAATTATTCTGTTTTGGCAATAAAATCATAACTAGTCGGCCAATTCTAACGAAATCTCAAACCTTTATCGTGTTTGACACTAGGGTATTAAAGCAAGTGATGCATGTCGAGGAATTGACCAGTGGAGATTTTTTAAATTTCAGAGAGGTAAAAAATGTGATTATAGGTTGGGCGGTAGGGGCAGGGATGGAGTTGGGCGAAATTATCGAGCACCTTTCCTCACAATTTCCATGGCATCTTTCTTACTATAATTAAAATACGTCTTTTTATATGCTCCATCTACCCTATCTCTTCCTTCCCTGGCAAAATGATGACACTTATGCTGCTATTGAGAGCAGCTAGGTCTAGTTTCTTTTCTCCTAAACTTTGAAATGGAAATTTAGGAGTTGGTTAGTTATATATTTAGTTGTAATTAAATCAATCTATTTTAGCAGTTTATTAGGAATAAAGCTTAGAGATGCTTAAATTGTTTAAAATTTCCTGTAAAGCGTTTAAAGCTAATTCCAGTAATGTCTAGGCGTTTTTAAGCTCTAAAAATGCCTTGGCATATTTTAAGCTATGAGTGTCTGGGCCTTTTAAGACAATGTACTGAAAAGGTGTTCAGGGCCACCTGAAATGTCTGAAAGACAGTATTTAAATCGTATGAATAGTGGTTCATCTTTCAGCTAGAATTCTCGTTATCTAGTCCAAGACATAAATTTTCAGGGTATCAAATATGGTTTCATTACTGCAAAATTAAATACAAAAAAAGGAGTGGAATATCTCAGGGAAAAAAGAACATTCCCACTCTTAGACGCGGTATTTAGGAGCAAAATGCTCTGCTTTTCTTTTGCGGATATGTGTATAGAGTTTAGTCATTGAGAGCTCCTTACTAATAACCAACTAGTTAATGCAGGCCAAAATGTGCAACAATTTTAATGTTTATATAAAGCGCATAAACAAAAGCGTCCTTCACTGCGTAGCCATCTTATGGTCCTCCTCTTTCATAACAATGCTCGCTATCATGTGAGCAATATTAATACGTTAGGTTAGGAATTTCTTCCTCATCTTTCATATACATCAGCACTTTGGCGTTACATAGAGGATCTATTATCAGTACATATAACCAGAAACTAATAATTTAAATAATTTCATACGTAAACTTATCAAAGTTCAACCCCTCGCTAAATTATATTTAGATTAGGAATGAAATCTCATCCTCCCCTTACTTGGTAGAATCATTGACGGGTTTCAAGATTTCAACTCTCTCCAAAACTCAGTTAAACGTAAACTAACTCATTTAAATGCCAACATATTTTTTTAATATGGTCTAGTGATGACAAAAAGAAATCATTATCTTAACTTAGTTCTTACATGCATACAGAATAGTAATCCCCACACATATAGTACAAATGGCCGCTCCTCTCTGAAGTGTATAGTTTTCCCATACAAAAAATTCTTTAAAAGTATTAATAAGTGTTTGAATATGACAAACTTAATGAATTATTTTGCTTCCATAACCCTCTTTAAAGCTATCTAATACAGAATAAGGCCCTCCCCCATCCCAAAATAAAGTGCATGTCGACAAAATTCGGGATCTCAAATTGTTTAAGAACATTAATATTCTGGAAGCAGGGACAATGAGATTATCCCATAATTTAACATATGTTTTCAACTGACCATATCATCGATTGTGTAAAAGTCGACATCATTTATATCCCAAACACGCAACACAGAAAATAGACAACTTAGGAAACAACCGGACTTACATAAATGTACACCACATACACTAAACCGATTGTGCCCTGTGAAGATACACAGGACTCCAAGATTTTTCATAGACAACAGGTTTTTACACGTAAGATAAAGTATCGTAAATATGTCATTTCATCTCAAATTTTTTCGTTTATACCTACCTTTATGCCTCATTAAACAAACTAGCTAACCATACACTCAATACCCGACTCAACGGTGACGAGCCCTCCGACCTGTATCTCTAATTATTTCCGAGCCATTTTTTCCCTCACTTTTTGATATCTGTGGCTCGCCACAGTCATCCCTCTTCAATTCTTTCTATACCGGAAACTCGCACTATACTTTGTCTGTCTTGTACAAATGAGAGATGAAGTGTAATGCTCTGAAACTGCTTCTGTAGTTATGCCAATAAAAGTCTTTCTCAACAAATCTTTTATTTACATTCGCTGCTTAGTTATACGAGAGGAGAGAATTGTCAATATTCACGGAAACTACTTTCCTGAGGGTTTTGGGGGGGTGGTATATTAAAATGCTTTTACTTTAATTTATAAAAAATTATATTAAATATTGACAACGAGACAGTAAGCTCATTTCGCCCTTTGGAAACCATTTAGACTATTATCATTCTATACAGAATTCGATCCTGGTAATAAAACTAAACCTTTTCCTTAAAAAATCATGGTCTTTAAAGTCAGACGAAACGTAAATGTATTGAATTTGAAACGATTAAAACGTTTTACTTGATGATTTTATCGACCGCAAATAGGAAAAAGCTGAATTCGAGGTTAGATTGATTAAAAAACACATTATTAATAGTGTAATTAACTTAATGGTAAAAAGGAACATAAATTTGAGTTTGTAAAAATGTAATGATTTTAATATGTGCAATTTTTTGGAATGTATTGGGATATTGGTGAAATAAAAATCTAGTTTTGGGGAAGAACAGATATTGTTTTAATAGAAATAATGCCTTAAGAACATCTCTAAGATGTTAGATAGGTTTGGCAGCAGCATAATATTTTTACAATTTAAGGTTTAAGGGGAAAAAAGCCAGAAGAATAGAAGACGCGTCACGCCCTCACTTTTTTAATTAAATAGTATCGGAGTGAAGGTAATCCACTAAGCTATCTAGCATTTATTTATTGATTCTAGGACTGTTTCTAGATTTCCATAGCAACCATTATTATAGTCGTTTGCATATATCTAATATGCTCGAAGTGGAGGTTAAGGGAGTTCTCCCAGCATTCTAATTAAGTAGCTCTTGTCATTCCATCGAATTTTATATAAGTTTTTATGTTCACTTAACGGGAAAGCAATGGAAATTGTCATTAGAATACAATACATTTATCTGCCTTTTCGAAAAAAAAGCCATATTCGCCTTTCTAATGAGGTAGCTTAAGGGTGGCTTTGCATGGCGCGTAGGAATTTTCTTCTTTTTAATGTAAAGCTTTTATTCGAGGTAATCAACGAAGAACGGAGTGAAAGAGATTGTAAGAACATCACCAGACCTAGCGATGAATTAGCGGGAAGGACTAAACCGAAGATTACATACAACGCTATCCTATATATTTTCTGAAGTTGATTGAGAATATTAGATAGAGATGAGAAGACTGCTTTAACCCGTTCCTCCTATACAGTTATTCGTGTAATTAGGAAACTGCCCGAGCACATTATAAAAATTAACTTGAACGTTCGCACATAATTTGAATACGAATTGGAACAAATACATAAAAATTGGAATGTAGATAGAAGTAAAATCAAAGTAAATTTTCTGCTCGATGAGGCAAAATGTGAATAAACCATAGGAAACTAATATTACTGAAGAGTAGCTAGAAGATATTTGTTATTAAAAGATAAAAAGATTAACTGGAGAAGTTATTGAAAAGAATCAAAGTTTAGAGTCGGTTGGTTGTATTTATTGTTAACAAGTTTAAAGAAAGTTGATTGTTATTATTAATACAGAGTGAGAGGTGAGTCGGTAGTTAATGTAAGGGCTTACGTTTTAATAAATAATGGCTAGAAAATTGGGACGTGGATTCCCTTTGTATGCGAATTCTCGTCCTAGATAATAAGAAGCCGGCCTTCTAGCTCATAAGTACCAGGTTCAAAGCTAATAGTCGACGCATTGACCCTACCCGCGAAAGGGGTACTTAGGCATTAAACACGTAATTACGCACATATACAATAGCAACAGTGCTCTGTTTTATTCCGTTCTTGACAGTACACTATATACACTCTATCCTTCCTCTGAACATGCCAATGGGATGATTGTAGAAGCCTGAAATTCAATTCACCGTTATAACACAGAATTTCTCTGCTCCAGACAGATCAATGCAGCTGTGTTTAATTTGGGATGCTTTAGCACCGTCTTCCCCCCAATTTGATAACGCTTTCCCACTCCCAGGTGGCAGCCGTGTCCATCTTCCCCCTTTTAGGGTAGAAAGGAATCTCTCTTATTTCCCGTTTGCCTCGTCGATGCCCTAAATTTTTAAGGTTCATGTTTGCTTAAGCCGCATCCGATATCCCTTGGGAATCTCGTTTAATTACCTTTCGCCTCGTCGATTCCCGAAATTATCATGGTCCATGTTTACTTAAGCCGTGTCCGATATCCTCTTTGGAGGCCCTTGTGCGTAAAGCCCTCTGTCGACCATGGTTGTGGCTGCTATTTAAGGTGATGCCTGCAAATCCTCAGCAGATAGAGAAAACCCAAGTTTCTTGTAAGTCCGGACACTAGTATCTGTCTCCTGTAAAGTGGTCTCCTTGCCCTTGGGATCTCGTTAGTAGGTCGTTTTCGTGTAATCCGCCCTGATCAGAGGAAGATTATGGAAACCCGTTTACGCCCCAGAAGATTATCTTGGGTCTCTCTCGTCTCACTACCTTGGTTGAGACTTCTTCCGGTCCGCAGCTGAATCTTGATTTCGTGATTTCTTTTCCTGGAGCCAAGGTAATCTCATCCCCATTTGAACTCTCGTTGGACGCCTTCGCATCGAGACTCTATCGATTAAGACCTGGCCAATGGTCTTCCACATCGTCAGTTCATCGTCCAGAGCTAATCAAGAGTCCTTTCTTCGTAAGTCCCACCTCTTCGTTCCAGTCATAAGAAGAATTTCCCATTTGGTGTAACACCAATATACTTGCTAAATCATTCAATCCAACTTATTGGATCACTTATATATTTTTCCCAACCTAATTTCCTTAAATTTTGCCTGTCATAATATTCTTTTATCGCACTAATTATTATTTAGATTTCCATATTTACCTGTACCCTTGTTCTTATTATTTAAATTAATGTATATTTTTGTAGAGGTCTTTATCTTTTGAATAACCCTTGGGACAAACCCGGCAGACGTATTCCATTTTGAAGAGGCAACATAAAATATCGTACTCTAAGTAGAAGGTCCTTACCTTACTCCCAAAACAACTGTACCTGAGCGCAGTGCCGATAGTGTCTGGTTGATGTACAGTAGTGTGTACCTTTAGAGACTTTTTGGTCACCCGCCTTCTTTCGTTCGACAGTGATTATACCTGGGGAACGAAGGCCTGTCTGATTGCTAGTTATTGTCAAAACACAATACTATTCTGCAACCTCCAGCTGTAAAGAGAGCGGCCTCTGGCGCAATTGTGCCATTCAGGGATGATCATTCTGCACTTTATGCGAAATTTATTAGTGATTGGAAGAAATATGTCCACGAATAAAAAGAAACTGCTAATAGATTTTATTATTGAATTGCAAGTGTAAGAGGTTTAACTGATCAGCAGTACCTTAGGGGATTATAGTGGCCATCACCTCATCTTGCTTGCATGTGCTCCGAAAGGCCACCGCCTCATATTACGTCATAGTGCTTTTAAAGCTCACCGCATCTTCTATTTTGCAGTTGTTTCTAAGACCCATCGTATCATCTTCCTTTATGATTCTTAAAATATATATTGCCGCATCTTCTTTGCTGGTTATTCGAAATCAAATGCCACATCTTCCTTCCAGTTTTTTCTAAAGCAGATTACCTCATTTTCTTTGCTGGTGGTTCTAAGTAACCTCACCTCACCCTCCTTCTTGGTGCTTCTAAAGTTAATCACCTCATCTTCCTTGTTTGTGCTTTAAAATCCCTTTGCCTCATCTTTCTTCCTAGTGCTTCTTAAGCTCATCGTCTCATCTTTGTCTCATTGTTTGTCCTTCTAAAGCCAATCGCCTCATTTTCCATGTAAAGCTCCGAAATCTCATCGCCTTATCTTGCTTGTTTGTGCTTCTAAAGAGAATTATCTCATCTTCCTTCCTTGTGCTTCTTAAACCAATCGCCCCATATTTCCTTGCTGATGCATCTTAAACCTTTTGCCCAATATTTCTTGCGGATTCTTCTAACGCTCATCTTCCTTTCAACGATCCAAAGGCTCGTCATTGGATTTGATAAGGGCTGTTGGGTTCCCCTTTAATCTGATCTCTTCTATGTTATCATTTCTGCCAATTTCCGACAATGGCTTGTTACTAAATGATTCAACGGTTTCTGAGGAAAATAACTATTGTGTATAAATGATAATTAAAATAAAGATGAAAGTGTATTTAAGGCAAAGCCAGATTTATTGAGGAAAAACTATAGGAAATTAGGATAATAAAAATACAGAGGAAAGTTTATTTAAGGGAAAACCAGATTTACTGAAAAAAACTATAGGAACTCAGGACATTTTCTATCGGAAACGAAGAAATTTAATGATAGGCAATCAAAGACTATTACGAGCTTGGCTGACAGCATAATATGAAAGTAATAAAGGACCGCAGTCCAGACTTGAAATTGGTTTAAAATTGAGAAAGATTAAATTTTCGAAAGCAAAATGCATATATTGATTTTGTATGAAATTTATTTGTCGGATAAAATCGTTTGTTCATTCGATAAAAATGTTATGAATGATGGAATGCATGGTATATTTATGTATTGTGACTAAATAAATAGTAAAGAACATTTACACATACCTGGAAATCAATATATTTTCCATGCTTACTCTTTTCTATCATTATCCTAATGGATTACTTCTGAGAAATCCGAAATATACTTATATTTACACACCCGATTGCTTTCTCTAGTATAGATGTAATTCAACGGAGTTGTAGATTTCCTATGATGACACACGTAGCCAGAGGTTTTAAGTCACGTTTTTTCTTATTTCCTCGAAAGGAATTCATGAAAACCATTATCCTGGTTGCTAAACTCAACCGATTATGGTACCAGTGCAGCAAGAAGAGTGATACAACTGTAAAACAAATTTCAGTGTCAATAAAATCATACATTTCATGTGCATTTTAATATAAAATTAGATGTGCTGAATTCAAATCTAATAACAAAAATTTCCCACCAGATAAGATTCTCTTGCAAATTGCCGATATAATAATTATGCAATTGATACCAATTTCTATGTTTGTTAGCATTATATAATGTATTAACCTACATTATAGTATTTACTTGTTCGTTTATAAGACGTCTCAGGTGTTTCACGCTTCAGTTTCAACACAAGTCAGACAGCATAGCAGGGCTCTATTTTCCCATATGCCTGCCCTCCATTGATGCTATATTTTGATAGAACCTCTCTCCATATTAATCACTCACATCTCATGCATTCTCCAGGAAAAACGAAAGATGAGAATGAAGAAAGTGTATCTTCAGTGACATATTGCATCTGAGATCTTGGTAGCACTAGATTAAGCGCTATACTATACAGTCTCGCTGGGTCCCTAGGCGGCTGGATCAGTTTCAGCCATTGTCGCCTCAAGGTCCTCATCAGTTATAAGTTGACGAATCTAAGGGACTACGAATATGCCTTCTTTAATCTTGGCATTGCTAATTTTAGGAAAGATGGATTTTTGAGGTACTGGAAACATGGCTTTTTATGTTGCAGTGCTTTGGTAAATTGCTTCATTAGGCCTATTTTCATATGGAGTAGTGGATAAATAATTTTCTTCTCCTTAACTAGTGGCTCATAAATTACATTAAGGAATTTAGGCTTTATAGTTTTTCATGATGTTCTAATCTGGCCTTACTTTCCCATAGGCAAAGGAAGCTCATAAACATAATGTATCCAGTTTATAGCCAATTAAGAGAGCTACTACTTTCAAGTCCACACAAATTAACCCTTCATTCTCCTTGTAAATTATAAGATCTCGAATAAAAGCAAGACATGTTGTTCTTAATGTGCAACAGAACCGCTTTTATGCTGTAAACGGATTCATCTATGAATAACGTCCACTCATGTGATTCATAGATCAGCTCAATGGCATTGAATAGGCCTCTGATATCATTACAATAAGTCAAGTTGTTTTCAAAAGTGCAAAATTGCTGTAACTCTTCAGAACGCATCCTAAATACTGTTAGTTTGAGCATGATCATACAAGAGGTTTCATTGTTGTAGGCGTGAGGCCAGGAGTTCATTCTGTTTCTTAGTAAGTGCTAGATCATAAACTAGATTATTGAGTAACGGTTGGGTGGTGAAGTGTGGTTTCTAATCAGATACAAGCTCTGGCGCTTGTGGTGTATCTAGAGATTCTGAATCGTCTGAGATGCTCGAGTCATCGCTTGGTAGTTCAGAGGGCGGCTGCGGTACAGGAATAGCAGTTTGATGTGGAAATTCGGCGAATAGCAGACTGAAGATCTGGATACATGATAGATTTCTCGTTTATTTTTGTTGCGACCTCCAGTGAAATAAAATAAATTGACACTTAAATTTGATAATACTGTGTGCAATGACTCACAGAAATAGTGTAAGTACAACGTAGTATGTATTTTTATCTTTTTATTTGATATATCTCTTAAAAATATATTAAAGACATGGAATACCCAACTTTAATATCTGTTAAGCAGAAGTAGCAATCCGTTGAACGGTCCTTTGGCTCCATCCAGACCATTTGTACGCCAAACATGAGGCCAGGCCCTTTGCCTTTCATCCAGGAAGAAAGGAAACTTGTACACCTGACACAACATACGTGAGGTGCCCTCCGTTTGTCCCGGTCGCCCACTTTACATCCAAATTATACAGTTCATAAGGTTTCTTCACATGTTTAGTCAACTATCTCTTGTATTATCTAATGTAACTGACCTACATATATAACAGAAACTGTCGGGGAATTATTTTAATTCTTTAGGTATTTTAGCTCTGTCTTCATTAAAGAAAAAACACTGTAGTATTTGAAAATCATATAAATAGTAACATACAAATATTAAATAAAAAGGTAGGAATAGGAATCATTTAAAGTGAGTCACAAAATTCTAAAGTGTTGCATAAGAGTTACCACAGAGTTGGAGCCATATAACTAAAGAAATATTGCGTGCACTTTAATAAATTTCATGGATTAGGTAGATAAATATCTTAGATGCGCCCCATTAAAGTTATATCAAAATCTGTTTATATCTTTTAAAATTATCAGTTTCGGGTCAATCGTGTTTGCAACCAATCCCTTTGGAACCATCAGTGTATTTAACTTAAGATGGTGATTTACGAGAAACTGGAGGGTCGCAGAACTAGATGGATGATATATTCGTGATTAACGCAGAAAAAATTAATCAAGCAACATTATCGTCCAAGCCTCGTCCTCACACCCATATTGGCGTGATCTTTCTTTCCATTTTTTTCGGTTTCACATTCCATTTGCACTGGCGTCCTATTCTTGACAAAACCACCTACCTTGGTTCTAGGTAGTCCCCGTATGTGGGTTGGATTCGAGACTGTAAAACTTTGCACTGGTTTCTACATGTTATAACGAATCTGCTTTGAACAAATTTTAATCAGGGATTCAATTGGCGTGAAAACGGTAGCAAAAGAAATCTTTCCTATTTTATTAATCTAAATCATTTTCTCCGTTTCTAAAGTTTTTATTTTCACTTAAAAATTGTAAAAGTAATAATTTTAATAGTCGCATAAGTGAGAGATTTCACCTTTACATGATCGAAACATTGTATTAGCTTCATTATTATTCAGACAATGCCAGAAAAATCGTCGCCAGAAATGTATTTTGCTACTGAACTTCTGTATTTTTTGTATCTTTTATATTTCTTCTCTGAATCGCATATTTTCTGAAATTACATATTCTTTTATTCTCACGATTTCTGAACTTCTTGCTGAAAAGTTGCCCATTGTTTGTTTTCGTACGTATCGAGCACCTTTAGCCCGGATTCAAAGTTTCAAGCAGAGAAGCCAAATTACTGCAAAGTGTGCCCCAGAATGAAGTCCAGGACGAAGCAAGTGCATTGTGGATGGGAAACACAAAGAGAGAACCCTCATCATTTTTCAGGAGAGAGACAGGGCTTAGAAAGTATTGAGGGTGTTTTTTCTCTGTCAGGTAATAAATAATATTTAAATCTAACAAAATTACCTTGGTCTTTAAAGTCCTAATTATTATGCTATTTTGCCACTCACGTTCCGTAATTTCACTCCTTTCTTAATGAACTTCACTCCATCAAATTTATACCAGAGTTGGCCTTGTATTTTTTTTACCCTAAATAATTATATAAGCATGAATATAAAAATCGAGAGACGACAAAGTTGAAATCTAAGCAATGAAAGAATAGGAACAGATGAAATAATGCAATGATTACTTAATTTGGCTCGATTTGATCCCTTTTCTTTATTTCAGAGTTTCCTTTATTTCAGGGCTTCACTTATAAAATTAAACTGTAAACGGGAAGATTTTTCACGACATCAGGCGTGTAATTGAGATTATGATAATAATTCTGGGCGACAGATCCTGTCAGGATCACCTAAGATAAGCTAATTGATGTAATATTAATCGCCATTTTAATGGTTATTCAGATGTTTCTTCTGTCGGGTTTTAGGTGTAAATATCATATTGTCGTAGAATGGCCATACGCTCTCTCTCTCTATGTATATATATATATATATATATATATATGCCCTTTTGGAGCTTTGAGGTCGAAGTTGGCTTAGGGTTCGACCTGGCCGCTTCTTGAAGGAAAATAGTTATGAATTCAGTGGAGATGGTTTACTTTTAAATTTGCAAATTCAAGGTTGCAAAATAAAGACAATAACAAAAATATACCTTTACTAACAACAAAAAAAATAGGATTTCAACATACACAGATATAGGCCTCAAAGGAAATGATCGCACAGGCGAAATTAAATGCGGCACGAGACTCAGGAAGGATAGGACTAGTAGTCGGGTTTGGGCTGGTGGTTAAAAGGTGATTTTATTCCGGGGCTCGCACACAAAGGATAGGACAATTCAGGTAGGCCAGACTATAAAATAATCTATAAGCGTCAACGGTTGCACTGCTTACGTGTTCGGTAAAAGGAAGGGCCAGTCGGGATACGATGACGGAAATGGAGAAGTTGGGTTACCTTACCGGGCAGATTAGGGAGCACACGTAATTTAGCCTTCGGAGATGGAAATCCTCGTCAGATACTCGCGGTATTAGGCGAAAAGTCTTGAAGTGCTACATGCTAAACCGAGTCAATCTTAGGGGAAAGGCAGTGACTCCTTCGGGAGAACCTAGATAAAGTTGGTGAAGAATGTTCGAAGAACTTTGATCTATGTCATGGGGCAGGAAGCCGGGCTGCAAGGCCATGTGAGGGAAATAAAATATGCTCATAAACAAATACAGCTATGTTGCAATAAAAAGGTGTGGCTGCCTCCTCGCCGTAAATCAGCCGCGCGTTCAAAGCTCAATGCGGTGATCTCAAGTCCATGTGGGTAGAGATGGGGATGTGGTCGCTCTTCGACCTTATTTTTCTACACATATATTTATAAAAAAACGTAGTATCAATACTCTACGCCAAGAAATCATAAAATGTTTCTCTTACATAAAATATATAATGCCCAACACTCTATAGGAAAGCCTGGATTTAGATTACCTTGAGAGGTACAACGGGTGGTCAAGAAGTTTTGCAAATCGGTAGGGCAAAAGAGAGGAAGGGGGATGGCTGTTTGTGTGGGTGTTAGGACAAGTTATGACGAGTCAGGACCTGCCTCGTCTATTTAAAAAGCAGTAGCTAGTCGCAGATCGTCAGTCACAAATTTTTCAACAATCGAGAAGGTTGAGCACCGCACAGTGATCAAATTTTTGACCAAGAAGGAAAGTATGCAAAAGAGATCCATGAACGCATGGTTTCAGCGTACACCGACACCGCGCCTTCCTATGCAGCCATTGCTCGCTGGAATAGGGAGTTCCGCCATGGTTGTGAGTTCCTTAAAGATGACCCTCGTCCAGGACGCCCGTCAGATGTGACCAACGAGGACAATGGGGCCCGTGTGGATAGGATGATCCTCGAAAATCGACGGGTGAAGGTCGAAAAAATCGAGCGAGAACTTGAAATATCACAGGGAAGTGTTATCAATATCATGCACGACAATTTGGCCATGACCAAGGTCTCTGCCCGTTGGGTCCCTAGAAACCTCACGCCCCATGATCGACTTCAACGTCGTCAAACTCCACAAGGCCAGAGTTTCACAAGCTGCCCTGCGTGAGGGCAGATTCGAGGAGCTCAACCATCTCCCTTACAGTCCAGATCTGGCCCCTTGCGACTAATTTTTATTCCGCCAGTTCAAGGCGGCACTGCGTGGACGCCGGTTTGGGGACGATGAATATGTCCAGCTCGCCTTCCAGGAGTGGATTGCACAGCAGTCGGGAGATTTCTGGTTGTCGGGAATTCGAAGCCTCAGGGACAAGTGGCGCAAGTGCATTGAAGCCGAGGGTAGTTATAATGAAAAATAATAAAACACTTTTCCTCATATCTCGTTCCCTTATATCCGAATTGCAAAACTTATTGACTACCCCTCGTAATATTAAGTGGGGAAATGGCTCGTATTATGGATATACTGAAATTTTATTGCCCAACTCTTAATTATTATATGCTGATTAGGATAATATGTGATCATTCTCATTAACAGTAAAAGTTGATGTGGGTTCATTTTAATGTTATATTAGTAAATATTTCGGGCCATCAGTATGAGGTATATGTTTAGATGCAATGTAGAGGACTAACATCATAAAACCTCTCTGTGGGCGAGGCGGACATATATGTTAAAGTCCCCGCCCCTGTGGTGAAAGTAAGAGAATTGAGTTACATGAGGAGAGTCTGGGAACGTTAGCCGGCGGAATAACAGTCAAACTGCTTACCCTTTTTTATCTTCCCGCCGCATAGGTAGTCGGAGCGAGCCACTGTGCCAAGGTGACCACCAAAGGCCATTCCAAAGCGCTCAAAGGATCCAATTACCTACGAGATCCGGAGGCCAGAGGTAAAATTGCCACAAAAAGCGGTGCCAGTCAAAATGAACGCCAAGGATGCTGACGGTTAGTGGTGCCTCTAATTGAGAAGCCGACTTGGACACCGCAGTGCCCCCCTCCCCTTACTTCTTGCTTTCCCCTCTGCGGCCTCACCTCTAGCCCTTACCTCTGCGACCTTGCTCTCCCCTCCTAGATGAGGCGGTCGCCAATCTATAAATAAGCCCCTTAAGGAAAGAGAAAAGATTATACGGTGAGAGACGATAGAAAACCAGTTCGAGAAGATCGGTCCTTCGCCCAAGTTCAAAGTAACTTAGAAACGTTGCGTTTTGTATCGGTGCCAGACCGAAGTATCCTGTCAGGCTTAGTAAGAAGAGCTTGGCTGGACCAACATTCATAGTGCCAAATAGGAATTTCGCAACTAAGGTAATAGAAGAACCCGTCTCCTTCGAGTGACTCTCAAATTGCGATCCTAATACCGAAGAGAGAAGAAGAAACCATAACCGAGGAAGATCCAAATTTTCAAGAACATTCAAAATCTCTTCGTATACCACAAATTCCAGTAAGCAACCCCTCGAAGAAGACTAGGATACAAAGAGCCTTCAAGAGCATCCAGAAGAGCACTCATTGAGCCAGAGAGAACAACTCCCCACTCCGATTTTTAACGTAAATCCCAAGAAGTGACATCGGTCCCATCTCGTGGAAAATCTAAAATCGGCCGCTCCAACACAACGAAGCGCGATGAAAGCCATCTAGTGACACCCTGCAACCCCTGATACTTTCTTTCATCTAAGTCAAAATTACCATTTATATTTATATTGCTTTAGGTGTAGTTTATTACGGTACTCAAATTAACTGAAGTAGAGACAATTGTTAGTGAACCTAGTCATATTTACAGTTAGAAGAGTGAAATTTAACTTGAATTTTAATGTTAATATAAAAGTGTAACTATAAAATAGTTAATCGGCAAATGGTTTGTTTACTTGGAGCCTATTTCAATTTGGACATGAATAGCTTCTGAAATAGGCCCGGTTTCAAGTATGGTTAGCTCAGTTAAACTTATAATGAGATAGTAAATATTTTTTTGTGTAGTTAATTGATAAATTTAAAATATATATTTATGTTTGGATAATTCTGGTGTTTCAATGGATCCTTTACGCGTTTAACGGCCTCTCTCTCTCCTTAAAACGGATTAGACGCTATGGCACTCTCTCAATAATAAGTTAATTAAAAGGTCCACTCAGCTAACATAGAGGTATTGTCGTCCTTCATAAATAATAGGATCAGACTGGCGCTCTTAAGCCACAACAACAATACTGCGACATGCCTCAATGCCTCATTATTCCTTTGCTATACTACCAAACCAGTCTTTGTGACCGCCATGACAATGGTATTTGAAACATCTTTGCAATTTATTGTGATCAAGCTATTGAAAAGATCCTTAACAATTTTCCTAAAAAAGCCCTTTATCATGAGAATTATCAATTCTGTTACAAAGGGTCACCAGTTTTTCTTACCTAATGCGAAGAACCGAACTCCAGGAGGCGGATTTGGTTCGCTTTGCTCCGAATTTGATTATCAAAGGCATTTAAAGTTTTGGGGTCTTCAGCTATAAACTAAACTGCAAGGCTTAACGTAGTTTCCAAAGCAGAGTAAAATACTCCAATGGATTAATGCGTAATAAACATCCCATTCTTATTGAGCTTGTTAACTATGGGAAAATCCTAACTTTTTGTCCGTGTTATTCCGTCTAATGTATTTTGTCTTTTTTTAGTCTTTCTGTCCAGTTTTAGGGAAAAAAAATTTAAAGTTAAAAAATATCTACGCAAATGCTACAAAATGATAAAAACAGCGAAAATGGAGTAAAATTAGTTTATAATAGTAAACTATATTAGGAAGTAGTTTTAATTCTCTTATTCAAAATTTAATTGAAAAAAGCAGATTATAAGCACCATTATTTAGAAATGAGATTTTCCTTATTGAATCATAGTTTAGTGTCAATATTTATAATAAGAAGGTTATTTTCAATAACAAGCAGACATCTCCAATAAATCTCCACCCTGAGGGTGAGTCATTTTAATTTGATTTACTTATCTCATTTTTACGTTTTTATTAGTTTCCAAATATAGAAATGAACCACGCCTGCAGAACGCTCTCAAAAAGAATGGTGTGCGTCTTGACCATTATTTTCCTTAGGGCGACCTTGGAGATTTTGCATGTTAACATTCCATACAGCTGTATAAAAAGCCATTGTTTCTCTCCCCCGTCTCGCACCACTTCCTTTCAAACAACCTGTACAAAATAAATCGAACTATATGAGGAATTTAGCAGGTATTTCTTAATTATTAATTAAATTTTCATATGTATCTCCTGCTTTATCAAAGAAAAGCATCTTATTCTCAGATAAAATTTAGAATAGTAATGAATTTGCAAATGTCCTACAGGAGAGACGAAATTGTATTTGTGTAGTGTTTTGGCAGAAATGCAAACGCATTTCTACTTAAACAGGAGCGCAATAGAGGTGAATCTAGTTATTTTCGGACATGTTAAAGTTACCATTGCCAAACTAAGTAACATGTTCAATGGGCGATAATCCCATCTATCTCGATATTCTCTTGTCATATGTATTTGCTCTACATATTTTTAATGCGCTTAAAGGGTGTGGCATTATGGTCTGATCTCGAAGCTGCCCTCCTTCGGTTTCCTTCCTTTACTATGTTCCTTGATTTTGAGCTTTCCCTCTTACCGCTCTATTACCGTTGTTGTTGGTGGATTTGACACCCCTCTTTTCTATATCAACAGTGGTGTCGCTAAAGGTTCCTTCTGTCATCTCCCCTATAATTTTCCTTCTGTTTATTAATGCTTTACTCGCTTTCACAAATAACACGATTGTCGTAGAATAGGCTCTCGACGATATACCATATATTCGTTGAGGGAATTATTCTAATATTTCGAGTGCTTTGTAATCTGATTGACCGAGTTTATTTATCTTCAATATGCTTAAGAAGTGGAACTGAGCTCAAGGATAATAATATAGCTATCATTAATAAAATAGAGTTTAAATTAATTAAACTATCAACAACACACAAAAAGAAAATGTTTACATAAACGGAGAATGGAAAAAGTCGTGGGAATATCTGACTAATCCGAGGATTAAGATTTAGAGAGACTTAAAAAGGTAAACAAATAAAAATTAAAGGGTGGGGATAGTTCGCAAAAACATTTAAAGCGCAGGGTAGCGTTGACCAAAGGTTAGATAATTAAAGGTAATGCTCAGCTTACGTAACTACAAAGTTGTTGTCCAGAGGAAGACGATGCGAAGGAATCTTCAGTCCACTGGCGATTTCCAGCAGAAGGGTTCTTCGAGGGGTTGTCCTTATCGAAGGAAAAAGACTGTCTTCGAAAAGTGAGAGCGAAGTGGGGCTCGGGGGTACGAGTGATCTTTGTGACAGCAAATCGGCGATGTTCTAGATGAACAATGGAAGTTATCGTTAAAACCAATCGTTCTTTTGAAGAACGTTAAAAAGGGGGGAATTGAATTATCCTGACGTGATGTCTTAGGAATGAGAACCGTTTCTTGACGAACGGGCTTGAAGAACCATGGCTGTTCTAACGTTGTTCTCTTTCTGAACAACAGGACGAGTGAGAACCACCTCTTGTCAACGGGCTAAAAGAACAATGGCTGTTCTAACGTTGTTCTCTTTCTGAACAACAGGGGGGGAGGGTGAGAACCGTTTCTTGTCAACGCGCTCAAAGAACAATGGCTGTTCTAACGTTGTTCTCTTTTTGAACAACAGAGGGGGAGGAGGAGAACCGTTTCTTGTCAACGAGCTCAAAGAACAATAGCTGTTCTAAAGTCGTTCTCTTTCTGAACAACAGGGGGCCTTGTGGACTTGGCGTCTTGAAGGCACGAACTTTGGCACTCAAGGGATATTGTCCTCTTCTAGACAATAAGGTGGATCTTGAGGTAGAAAGCTCCTATGGTGCACAAACGAGACCGGATTTGCGTGATGCCTCGCGAAGATAATCTGGATCTGATCTGTTTTAATCGGGAAAGCTATGATATAAGTAGTCGAAGCCATCCCCTTGGCGTAGGGGACAATTGAGTTGGAGGCTTCGGGGGAATGCCCGGTCGCACCTGGGAAAATTCCCTCATCTGCCCATAAGCCTAACCTAATCTGGCGAGATCGACGTATAGAGGCGAAACGAAGAAATGAACCTCCTTGGTTAAATATTGACTCAGGTGTCGATAACGCGCCCTGCTTGCTCTCGAATATGCACGTGGGTAGCAATGTTTCTAATCATGTGATAGCGGCTGAATTTAAGCGGACTCAGACCGTTCTATCACACCCCTCCATTTTAAGGGAAGTTGTCACTTCGAAAAAAAAGAGAGAAGGGACAACTATAGAGCTCCGTTGTGGAGAACTCGCTTTCTTGCACCGACCGTACCTTCATGCACCTAGCTAGTATTAACTCAATACATATGATTATGGTGATCTTTTGATTATAGGGGAAACTAACCTTCAATACAAACTTAACCATAAAAGAGACATGGAACAATGAAATAATATAAAATTGGTACATATGGGACAAAATAATTTATATGTAATTTAATGGGTACAAATATATACACATACGAGATTAAAAATAGACATTGAGCCACAAATTTCAGACATATACGTTAACTAATTATATTACAAGAGAGTCTAATTTAAGTTGTACAAGACGGTATATACATACATGGAGATCCTAATCCTACGAATTACAAATTAATCTACACTATTTGGTAACGCATTCCTACTGAGTGCGTCAGTGAACTGATTATCGGAACCTTTTATATAATTTATCTTAAATTGGTACTCTTGCAAGAGTAGACTCCAGCGCATAATTCGGCCGTTGGAGTGTCGTACATTCCGAATATAGGCCAACTGGCGGTGGTCAGTTCCTATCTGAAATTCTTTTCCTATCAAATACATTTTAAAGTTGTCAATAACCCATATAATCGCTAGAGATTCCTTTTCTATAGTGGCATATCTCTTTTCGCGGGGTAATAACTGGCGACAAGCATATGCAACTGGATGACTCGTTCCGTCATCCTCATATTGAAGGAGTACACCTCTAATGCCCTCATTGCTCGCGTCGGTATTAATCCCAAAGGATTTTTCCGGGTTGGGCAACTTTAAAATGGCGGCAGAAATGAGCTTACTCTTGAGCTGATTAAAATGAGAAAGAGCGACATCATTCCAATGTTTGTCGATCGGAGGAATTCTCTTTTAAAAGGGTGCTGAGGGGCGCCGAAATTTCAGCAAAATTCGGGGCAAATCGCCGATAGTAAGAAGATGATCCTAGGAATGATCTTAATTGCTTCTTAGTATTCGGGAGGGGCATGTCAGCGATTGCCATAATCTTGTGTTTCTGTGGACCTAACTGGCTTTGTCCTATTTTAAAACCCAAGTATTTTATGGTTTCGTGGGCAAAATGGCATTTGCTGGGGCCAATGGTGAGGCCATTTTCGCGCAATCGCTCTAAGAGAGTTAATAGGGTGGTTAAATGGTGACTCCATTCACGAGTAGCAACGTAGACGTTATCGAAGTAAAAGGAGACATTCGGAAGTCCATCTAACAACCTTCTCATGAGATGGTTATAGTTACTACAAGCGGTCACGAGGCCAAAAGGAAGGCGCTCAAATTGCATTAAGCCTTTCTCAGTTGCAAAGGCCGTATATGCTTTCACATCGGGGCGGAGGGGAATTTGGTAAATTGCCTTGCACAAATCAAGTTCGGAGATGAACTTGGCGTCTTCAAAAAGGTGGAGGTTTTGGTCTACCAAGAGATGGGCTCGGCGTTGAACACAGTTACTGAATTTAACTTCCGGAAGTCGATGCACATCCGATAAGAGCCATCAGGTTTCTTGACCATGACGATTGGGGAACAATAACTAGAGGTGGAAGGTTCTATTATATCTAAACTATTCAAATTATCGAATTCAGCGTTAAAAGCTTAGCGTAAATGAATGGTATGGGATAGGGTTTTGAACGGGTAGGTTCTAAGGTCGTTAATTTAATATTATGCTCGAAAAGAGTAGCGCTTCCAGGCTTCTCTAAAACAACGTCGTCGAACTGACATAATAATTCTTGTAGCTGACTCTTTTGATGTGGTGTCAGCTGCGCGTCGATATCCAGGTCAGAGGGTTCAAAAGACTTGCCTGGCAGGAAAGGAAAAGGTTAATCGGTATCAGGTTGGATGCGCACTATCTGTATGACATTAAGGGACTCCGCGGGGTAATCGTCTTCAAGCGCCGATGTTTCGTCCAGTGCTACGAACGTATCTCCATGGGCGCGTCGGTGGTACTTTTCAATAAGTTGACTTGGTAGAGCTTATCGCCTGCTGGGGTACCAATAAGGGAATCTACCGGCCTTCGTACCTCGCGGACCGAGTTCGGACTTTTCAATTGGCTCAGTAATTTATTACTCGCTGTGGGAAGGAGCAGGAGTACTTCATCACCAAGCTTAAATTTCTGATCTTCGGACCTAAAATCCTGGTTAAGGATGTCCGAGAAATCGGACGGTATCGGGGTTCTGAGGGGAACGGGCTCCTGGGCTTCCTGCTTAGCTTGGCCTCGAGGAAGGGCGGCCTGGGACACAGGGTCGGAACTTACTTGAGGGCTCTGTCCTATAAGTACGGAACAAAATTGTATGGGTGCTGAAATGACTTCAGCCCAGCCATAATAATACTGACACTGCAGGAAACATCTAACGACGAGGAATCGGTTCGCCCGCCTAAGGTAGTCATGTACCACCACAAATCTTTTGTGGTTAGGGTCCACTGGGGAAAGGAGCTCGTCGGACACGATGAAACATGTGCACCCTGTGTCCCTGACGAGAGTAGATACACGGCAGCCGTTCACGCTGCCCTTCTCAAATTTCAAAGTTCCCGGGGAACTTTTATCAAAAATAAAATTTACCTGGTGGCCTGACGGAGGAGGAGAAGTTAATGCTTGGGTCTGCACCACCGGGGAAGCCGGAAGGCATTAATCTGGTGAACTTAGGGGGCTGGTCCGCTTTTAAGCCTAGAATTTGGGGGGCAATTCCAGCTCATGTGGTTTTCTAGACCGCAGGTGAAGCATATGATTGGTCGCCTCGGGAAGAGTGATGGAGGAGAAATCTTAACAGGAGGTTTGGTGTCTCGTTGTTGGTTTGGGGGAAAGAAGATTTGGGGTTTTACGGGGCCCGGAAACTTCGTCGGTTTTCCTGGGAAGGGGCGCGAATCCTTCTTTCTTTCCTGGTAGGGGGATTGGTCAGAAGTTCGATTCTCCTTGGGGTGTAAATTATGGCTTGCAGCATAGACATCTGCTTCTTCGGTACACTCTTTAAAGGTTTGGCACCCACGATCCTTGACGAACGTGCGGATCTTCGTCGGGAGAGACGCGAAAAAATGATCCCGCAACACAAAGTCTCTTAAGGACTCGTAGTTAGGATCAACCTTTGAGGATTCTTACCATAATTTAAAATTCCTCTGAAGAATGTATCCGAATTGATGGAACATCTGTCTGGGTTTAATACGACCTCCTCGAAATTCTTGTCAGTAGAAATCGGGAGTCATATTATGAGCGGCCAATAACTCAGCTTTTAAGGTGCTGTAGTCAATTGTACATTCAGATGGTAAAGATATGAAAATGTCGCGCAATTTACAATTTAAAAGGGGAAGTAATCTTACTACACCTTCAGCCTCCAGATCCAGGTTATTAATCTCGAGGATCTTTTCGAAGTGGGCTAAAAATGCTCCAAAATCCCCTCCATCCCTGAAATTGGGGAGCTTAAGTAGGAGATTTGGAGGGCTTCTGAACGTGAACTGACTGATTGTATTTTGACATGTACTTTTACCATTTCAAGCTAATGGTGAAGCTCAGCTTGGCTTTTCCGATTCTCTCTTTCTTCTCGTTGGATTTCTCTTTCTTTTTCTTCTAGTTGGATTTCTCTTTATCATTCTTCTCGTTGGACTTCTCCTTCTCTTTCTCTTTGCCTTTCTTCTCTTAACTTTTCTCGTTCCTTCCGTTGCTCCTCTTGAACGTACTCAATTAATTCTCTTCCGGAAAGTCCCAAGGATTCTCCTTGCGCTTTGAAGATTTTAAACTGAGTCATATTTGCACTTGGGGGCGCAATAGTCAACCAACTAAATTCCTTGCAATAAGAATTATGCCTTCTAGAGAATTAGCCTACCTAAATATGGGCACTGACCTATTCGTAATTGGTTTCTCGACCTAGATAACCAATGACTAAAATAACACAAAAAAACACAAACAAATTATTATAATAGTTCCTTGAGCTACTCCAGCTTCTTAAGTTTCAAAAAGGGGATAGCAATCGTTAAAACAAAAGGAAACTACTATACTCTATTCTTATAACGAATAACACTATGCTTCACTCTACTGAAACCAGTATTTGCAAAGATATAGCGTTAAACCTTACACACTTGATTCCAAATTTTAATAATATATATATATATATATATATATATATATATATATATATATATATATATATATATATATATATATATATATGTCGTAGAATAGGCTCTCGACGGTATACCATATATAACTATTCGTTGAGTGAATTATTCTAATATTTCGAGTGCGTGATAATCTGATTGACCGAGGTTATTTATCTTCAATATGCTTAAGAAGTGGAACTGAGCTCAAGGATAATAATATGGCTATCATTAATAAAATAGAGTTTTATTAATTAAACTATCAACAACACATAAAAAGAAAATGTTTACATAAACGGAGAATGAAAAAAGTCGTGGGAATATCTGACTAATCCGAGGTTAAGATTTGGAGAAACTTGAAAAGGTAAACAAATAAAAATTAAAGAGGGGGGATGGTTTGCTAAACCATTTAAAGCACAGGGTAGCGTTGAACAAAGGTAAGATGATTAAAGGTAACGCTCAGCTTACGTAATTACAAAGTTGTTGTGCAGTGGAAGACGATGCGAAGGAATCTTCGGTCCACTGGTGATTTCCAGCAGAAAGGTTCTTCGGGGGGTTGTCCTTATCGAAGGGAAAGGACTTTCTTCGAAAAGTGAGAGCGAAGTGGGGCTCGGAGGTATGAGCGATCTTTGTGATAGCAAATCGGGGATGTTCTAGATGAACAATGGAGGTTATCGTTAAACCTAATCTTTCTCTTGAAGAACGTAAAAAAGGGGGGAATTAAATTATCCTGACGTGATGTCTTGGAAATGAGAACCGTTTCTTGACAAACGAGCTTGAAAAACAATGGCTGTTCCAACGTTGTTCTCTTTCTGAACAACAGGGGGCGTGAGAACCGTCTCTTGTCAACGGGCTCAAAGAACAATGGCTGTTCTATCGTTGTTCTCTTTCTGAACAACAGGGGGGAGGTTAAGAACCGTCTCTTGTCAACGGGCTTAAAGAACAATGGCTGTTCTAACGTTGTTCTCTTTCTGAACAACAGGGGGGTAGGCTAAGAACTGTTTCTTGTCAACGGGCTCAAAGAACAATGGCTGTTTTAACGTTGTTCTCTTTCTTTACAAAAGGGGGGCCTTGTGGACTTGGCGTGTCGAAGGCACGGACCTTGCCACTTAAGGGATATTGTCCTCTTCTGAAAAATAACGTGGATCTCGAGGTAGAGAGCTCCTATGGTGCACAAGGGAGCCTGGATTTGCGTGATGCCTCGCAAAGATAATCTGGATCTGATCTGCTTCAATCGGGAAAGCTATGATATAAATAGTCTAAGCCATCCCCTTGGCGTAGGGGACAATTGAGTGGGAGGCTTCGGGGAAATGCCCCGGTCGTGCATGGGAAAATACCTTATCTGCCCATACGCCTAACTCAATCTGGCGAGATTGACGTATGGAGGCGAAACGGAGGAATGAACTTCCCTGATTAAATATTTGCTAAGGTGGCGATAACGCGCTCTGCTTCCTCTCGCAGATTCACGTGGGGAGCAATGTGTTTCTAAACATGTAATAGCGGCTGAATTTGAGTGGCCTCAGACCGTTCTATCACAACGATATATTCATGTATGGTTTATTAAACACTTCTCTTATCTAAATATTTCAGTTATGCTTACTTATCTAGATATAACTACCTTGATTAATCAGGACTTAGATAGGATTTCTCAGTGAAGCAGACAAAGTATTGTTAATCTTATAACAACCAACGCACAAATTTTACCCAAATCAATATCAAGGTCCTTTGATAACGCTGCCATTTCCTTTGATGGCTCGGTATTTACACCAATTAACTGAATATACCTAATTATTGTTACTGTAACATCCAAACTTACTTAGGAAACAACACATCTCAAGAATAT
The DNA here is from genome assembly GCA_963969495.1 of Ceratothoa steindachneri. Classification (NCBI taxonomy): domain Eukaryota; kingdom Metazoa; phylum Arthropoda; class Malacostraca; order Isopoda; family Cymothoidae; genus Ceratothoa; species Ceratothoa steindachneri. The sequence goes on from OZ018318.1 coordinate 210,334,885, forward strand.
ATACAGTATATCTGCCTCTAAGAAACTGAGTATCCTGTTCAGGTGTCGAAAATTCTTTTCTCCGGAACTTATGCTTTGATTATACAAAGGACTGTTGATTACCTGTCTTAACTACTGCTCTCATATTTGAGATGCTTCTAGCTCTGAAAACTTACTTGATAAAGTTAAATCCAAAGCTATCCGTCTTATAAACTGTCCAAGACTATCCAAGAAACTTCACTTCTTTGCCCTTTGCCGTAAGGTTGGTTCATTTTCCTTCCTCTACGGCTATTACTTTGTTCAATTCTCCCGTAAATTAGCTCCCTGCATGTCTCCTCCACTTTCCATTCCACGCAAAACTCGACAAGGTTCTAAATCGCATGCATATTGGCTAGCCACCAAGAGATCTACGGTAAGCCGCTTCGATGCCTGCTTTTTACCACATGCAAGAAAACTTTGGAACTCTTTACCTTCTTAAAAGTTTTCATCATAACGACAAACTGTAACGTTTCAAACCAAAGTTCTTTCAGTTTCCTAAACTGATACACATTTCAACTTGGGCCAGGGTCTGATGTGGACATTATTCAATGCCAGGTGCTTTCAACATAAAAATAGTTGGTATATCTTTAATCGTAATCTCGGGTGCCTCTTTTATGTGCTCTCGATCCTTGATACCCAAATCACATCTAATAAAATCGTGACCATTAATAATTTACTAAATTCTTCCGATTATCCGAAATGAACTCTGGTAGGTGGATTAGCAGAAAATCCAAGATTATTTTGTCGGACCTTTTAAAAAGTTCGGAAAACTAAGGAGCAAACCTAGAAGTTGAGTGCTAGAATATTCAATTATTTATGACAACTTAACCGCTATAATAATTCCCGTAATTGATTTCAATCATTCCACTTTTTCTTTATTCGTTTCTGTGAGAGGTGGGGAAAATCACCAGTTACATGAACACCTTTTAGAATATTGATTTCCTTCGCAATATGAATAGAAATATTACAAATTGTTGTATTTATCAAAGAAATTACTTTGGTTTATTAAAAACATTAGGAATATTGCCATCTATATTGAAAGGGTAGAACACCAATAAGTCACGACTACGGTGACGAAGTGTGTATATACCCCAAACTATGGAGTTATAAATTTTAATGTGACTTTCTATTTTAAATTTTTTCCTTTCATTTTATTTTTTTTATATGAAATTACATTTAACATTTTTTTAGTTGAAATGTGGTTGTTTTTTTTTAACATCAAATTTTATAAAACGAAGAAGCGGTATTGGTCAAAATGTCTAACAAAAAATACCCTGAACGAACTTGAACACCCTCATGAGGTATTCCGTTGCTTTTGCAATGAATGTCAAAATCTGATTCAGAAACGTCGAAACATTTCATTTACATTCAAGGTTTTTTTTCAATTCGTCATCAAGGAAAACTTAAGTTCAGCTGAATTCGTGCTTCATCTTTCCTGTGGGTCACATTGGATTTCAGGATACATGCTAATCGCTTACATCTTCGGAAAATTAATTGAATGCAGAATTCAGCAGAACTCTCTAAGTGAGTTTTGAGCCTCCCTTGATTGACTCCTCCAGAGCATAGATCACTGCAATAAGGTCTCCCCTCGGGTAGACCTTTGAGTCCATGTTGGCTCTAATCTATATCTAAACATCTCTGGAGGAACGTGGGCTGGGCCTAGACCGTCGCGAGGTCGAGCTATGCTCGTTATATTTGAATTTTTAGGGAACCGTCCCAAAGAATGGAACCGCGAATTTTGGGGGGCCCATTATGACCATAGGGTCAACTTTTGGCCACCAATTGGCCTAATCATCCCATAAAGAAAGAAATGATAAAAATAAACACTTCTTTCGAAACATTTGACCAGTTTTTTCGACCCCCTAAATTGACCCCTCTCCTTTTGTGTTTCCACAGTATGTGCAAAAGGATCTTGCTGACAGAGATTAAAGAAGGAGGTTAGTGTGCTTTCCTTTGGCGCCTGCGTCACTTGAGCAGCATTGTCTTCGGTGAAGTACACCATTTTGCAAATAAGAACATTTTTTACAAAGAATTGTTGTGGTAGAGCATTTGTAAAACAATAATTTGTAAAAATATAAGAATTTCAACCTGTATCTTGCTTATCAACTTTTTTAAAAGTTTTACCCTTGCAACGCTACTTTCCTATAATACTTTAATGCCAATAAGTGAAACATTCACACACAGGTCAATTCACACAAAGTAATAAGAATTAAGCGAGAATGAGGATAAATTAGAAGCATTATTGCATTATTTCAACCACAAAGAAGCGAATTTGGGACGAATGGTTGCTTGATTTGCTTGCTGTCTTTTCCCCGCCTCTATATTCTCCCTTTTTATCCACCTGCTTTCCTGAATATGTTTCTAATTATACTCTAAGCAAACCAGCTGTCGTATCCTAACCTTTAAAGTGATTTTCCTTAGAAAGTGCTGAAAGGATAACATATAGTAGGTACATGGCCCACTTAAGTACTAAAGACGGAGTGATACTGATCAAGAGGGAGCGCAACTCTCCTTAAACTGTACTCAGGATATCTACATTTCATATCAAAGTTTTACCTCCTGGAAATATCATCGCGAATAAGTGTTAATAGCAGCCGTTTGGCAGCCGCGGGTCAAACGTTTACATGTTAAATGCTGGCCTGATTTTTCTACGAAATGTGTTGTAGAGAATGTAGGTAAAATGTAACTGTTAAATTAATCAAGCGTTTACTTAATATTAAATTCAGATGATATTTAATGTCCTTAAAGATATTTAGCAAAATTACAAAAATAGAATCAACTAAACTCACTTAAATCGGTTGGTTATGCACTTCGATGCTTGTTGATGTAATTCTACTTATTAATTAGGTGTCATTTATACATTGTCTTTGTGCCATTTATGTTGTAAAATGCCTTTTCGAATATATACAATTAATACTTCCAATCATTAAAGGGTATTAAAGAAAAATCTCTATTTTTTTAACTGAAAATTTATTGACTATTTGAGAGTTTGGAACGAAAAATATTTTTTCGCAAGATTCCATTACAAAAATGTAGGCTGTGTTTTCGCTGTTAAGATGAATAATTAAACGTTTATTTGCTTTTGAATGCATCAAATTATTAAAAAAAATCATCTAAAAATTAGGGATGATGATTAAATTGAGAAAAATAAGGTTTAAAATGTATAATTCCCCGAGTTTATCATTTCATCAAAGTGTTCAACGTCAAATAACTTCAATCCAGGATTCTTCAAACCAACAAGCGTTTTCCCATTGAACCTACAGCATAGACTGATGTTGACAATATTTTTCTCCTACTTTTTCAGAAAATAAGCCTGTGGCGTGGTGCAGGTGGGTCAGGAAGAATAGTCGTACCGTCCCTAAGCATGTGTCGTAAAAGGTGACTAATTCCAGATAATGGGGTGAGAAGCGAGGCAACCGCTAAGCCAAATATCGGTAGTGTAAGAACCCCGCAAGAGTTGAGGTAAAGCTGATAGAGTGAGGTTCTGCAATGAATTGGGACGATATTTGGATATAATTGGGAATAAGTATCGGTAAATGGGTGTAGGAGAGTTGATGGGTGTATAGGGGAGAGAATGAGTGAGGGGTTAAATGGAAATTTTGGTACACCGGATGGAAAGTAAATGGAGAGAGGGTAAGTATTCTGCCCTGAAAGAAACTTAAATGTGCATAAAAACGCATTGGTTTGAGAAAGGAGAGGATGATAATTTAAGAGTAGGATTCTTCTCTGCCAAATAAGCGGGACGTATGGATTCTGAAAGCTGAGAGGTGGGGGATTAAATGACTGTCTGATCACTTGCTTGTGCTGCGTAAGTATGAACTGGTTGGTGTATGGGTGAGAAGAAGAAGAAGGTGGTAAGGAAGGGAAAAACAAAACTAAGAGGTTATTGAATCAGAAAGAAAGAGGGCAGACAGTTGGAAAGAATGCTGGAGAGTAAAAGTGAGGAAATAAATGAAATTATAGAGATATAAGAAATGTGGAACAAATTTAAGTAAGTGAAAGTATGTAGTACATGGGCTGTGTGTGGGTGTGCTAGAACTGTAAAGAAAAAGCAAAATGATGAAGGATGGAATAAGAATGAGATGTGTGTATTTAAAAGCAAATAATAGGAGGCGTACGGCTCAAATGAAAATAAACAGTGTTGCAGTTGAATGCTCTTAAGAAAAGGAAAATTAAAGAGAAATAAGTTAGTGAACAGGGTAGAAAAGGAGTGAATGAAGTGTTTTGACAAAATATTATGGGTAGAGGAAGATATTCTGGAAGGAATTAAGAAGGGCAAGAAAAAAGGAGAAGTATAACTGCATGAAAATCATAGCAAAAAACAGGACATTCCTCTTAAAAAGCAATTAGGATGTCAAGAGAAGATGGTAATAATACTTTTTATGAGGATGTTATGGAAGATGATGCAAATGAAAATAAGATTGGTCAAGTTGGCTTAAATCGCGTCTGTATTGTGGTATGGAAGCGATAAGATTGCAAAATAAAGGTAATATTGATGATATCGTGGCTGAGATGAAATAAATTGGCGGTGCTTGTGTTATAGAATGCTTTAGTGGTTATATTGTAAGGAATTTGAACGTTAACGAGTGCCTGGGGACTGGAATAATACAGTTAGTTGTCGTTGTATAAGAATAAAGGGGGCAATAAGGTGAATACAACCACTGCAAGGAGATTAGTTTGCTTAGTGTTTTAGGTAAGTTCTATGACAAAATATTGGTTGTATTTATAAGAAGAATAACTAAGAGATTGACATGGAATGAACAAGTAGTTAAACCGTGTAGGGCAAGTGTAGATCAAGTATTCGCAAAGTGATCGCTAGCTAGAAAAGAAGGAATGTAAAGTTTATATTGAGTTCATGAATCTGAAAAGAGCTTTTGTTCGTGGAGATAGAGAGCCACTATGGTAAGTGCTAAGATTTTATGGACAGAGGGAAAAGATAACGGAGGAGTGGTTTTAAATAAGCTGCGGCGTAATACAACGTAATGCCATCATGGTTGTATAATAACTTTATAAATGGAGTATTGTGAGAAAGAAATACGCGAGTGGAATGAACGAAAGGGGTAGAGATCTAAAGCAAATGGGGATAGAGAGAATGATAAGGTGTAGACTCTCGAAGTTAATAAATGGGTAACTTGTTATGAACGGTGCTCGCAGTTTAATAAAGGGGTATCGGTAAGTTCTTATAATAGGCTCTACAGATTCCAAGACCTTTTTACTTTAAGCGGCGGAGAACTTGGAAAGCTTCGCAGTAGAGAAGAATACGCTTAATCGATGCTTGAAACTAGGTAAGCTGGGTTTAAAAGTTCGATGCAGATTACCTGTAGAAAGGAAATCACAAGCAGAGGAATTTCGGACTCTTTATTAGGGGATAGAGTTCGACCAGCCTTATGCATAGGGAAGGATTCAAAACGAGCGTGAAGTGTGTTTAAGTGGGCCTATTACTACATGACGTCTCTTTGAATTACACGCTTACGGACTCTCACTTTGGCTCTGCTATTTCTTCTTTGAGTGAGTGAGTTTAGATTCATGTCGGAGACAATGACCTAATTTTATCCACTGATGTTGTTTGGGTGGAGCCTATTCCACTTCCTGTTAATTCGTGTTTACGGCGATAGAGATTTATTTCTAGTCAAAATACCAAAGACGGACTTTGCGTTTCGCAGTCTGTTGCTCACAAACAATGGCCGCTCCTCAGAAAACAATGGCCACTGCTATCATGTTTTCAGTTCTACACCTGCATCACAAGCTTTGTTTAAACAACTGACCTTCCATCACCGGGTATGGGAACCACTTTTATATCTGTTTGTATAAATGCATATGTGTGCTGCCATCTCGAATTCATTCTTCACTCCTCGAGCGAAATAATTATATTATTTTCATTCACATTTTCTTAACTCATGTCTATTAGTACTATACATGTTTCGCTCTATTCTAAATGGGTTCGTTATTATATGACATATTATTTCAGAAATTAATGCGTGTGCCGAACTTCAGGATTTCCTACGCCCACCAGAGAGTACATTTGTGATATTCCTCGTTGGGTCTACTTCACCTTGCAATTTGAGTGCTACAAAACTTCCCCTTGAGTTAAGCATTAATATAAAGGAATTTCTAACATTTATCGTCTCAGAGTAAACAATTTGTTGCATCAGTAGGGCTACTCTATTACACGATTTTGATGGTAGCTCTGGCGATGAGCGTCTTAGTCATATAAGCGATGTGTGCTTGATGACACAGGTTTAAATCCCACTTTTTTATTTCTTTTCATACAACTGTTAAATATTTTTCCCTATCTTTCTGTTTTCTACATCTCCCATTTTCCTTCTTAAGCTTTCATTGGTTCACGTATTATTCTCCTTAGCATTTTTCTGGGTTGTGTTTAAATAGTCCCTATGATTATACTCTATGTTACAATTATAATACAGGATGTATACAATAGATTCACAGGCAAAGAAAGCACTGTGTACAAAATCATTTCACGTGCCAGTTACAAGCTTTCATTGATGAACTTTTTTCTTATTAGTTACAAGAAAAAAGCCATAAATAATTATTTTACGAAGATATATATAAACATTATTATTTTACATCATTATTTTACAAATTTTATATGTATATATATATATATATATATATATATATATATATATATATATATATATATATATATATATTATTCACCCAATGATTCATTCTTATTCTTGAATGCCACTAAATCTTTTTTGATTATATGTATTCGCGTACCAATTACAAGCCTTTATACAATTCACATGACACTCATTTATGAGGCTTCATACTAAACCTATTTCACCTTATAATAGGCGCTGCAAAACTTGTGTGTGCGTACCTTAATGCCTCATTTTTAAATGGACTGAACTTAAGCATACTGAGTACACCTTCAAATAAATACATACACTGACTATATACTCTTGACAGGAGTTAAATTTACATTAATAATTAACTGACTTTGTACATTTTAATTTGTTATGACTGATATTCTTTTCACCCCACACGACATTTACTATTTACCTCTTTAAAAAAAAAATACTAAATTGTTCAGTTAAATTGATAATCACTGGAACACAACACTTTCTACGTTTGCTATTAATAAATTATGTTAAACTGTATCCGAACGTATGGCGTGAGTGTGTGTGTACATCATTCGCCAGAGTCACCTGCAGAGATACGGTACGTAAAAATGCGTCATTCCACCATTCTCACTGCCGCTCCTTCCTAAGGGAAGGCTAACGATGATGGAGTTTTTCGGTCGTTTTCTCCCTACGCTAAGAGTAAGCTCGATGGTGTATACGTTGGCGACTTCTTCTTCCTTAGGTTTTACTCGTTGTTCTTTCTGTGTCTCAATTTTTCTTTCAGTCCTTCTTCTCGCTCGAAGGTTCTCGAAGTTAATAAATGGGAAACTAGTTATGTACAGTGTTTCCCGATTAATAAAGGGGTACCGGTTCGTTTTCTGGTAGGCTTCACAGATTCGAAGGACCTATTTACTTTAGGAGGCGGAAAACTTACTGAGCCTCGGAGTAGAGAGGAATTTGCCTGACCGATGTTTGAGATTAGGTAGGCGGAGTTTAAAGGATCGAAGCGAATTACCTGTAGCAACGAAATCACTAAGGGAGGAATTTCGGACTTTTTATTAGGTCGTAGAACTCGGGTAGCCTTGGGCGTAAGAAGGATTCGAGACGGGCGTGTAGTGTGTTTAAGTGGGCCTATTACTACATGACGTCTCTCTGACTTACTAGCATACGGACTTTCTTATTGGCTCTGATATTTCGGCCTTGAGTGTGTGAATATATATTTGTGTCAGAGACAATGGGCATGGCCTATTATTATTATTCACTGATGTTGTTTGGGGGGTGCCAATTCCACTTCCTGTTAATTCGTGTCTACGGAGATAGAGCTTTGTTTTGGGTCAAAATAACAAAGACGCACATATAGTTTCGCAGTCAGTTGCTAGCAAACAATGGCCGCTGCTAAGTAAACAATGGCCACTGCTATTATGTTTTTAGTTCTTCACCTACATCCCAAGATTTGTTATAAGAGCTTACCTTATATCGCGGCTATAAGAACCACTTTTGTACGTGTGTGTACAAGTGTATATGTTTGCTGAACCCCGCGAATTCATTCTTCTCCATTCGAGTAAAATAGATATATTATTTACATTCTCTTAGGACTATATGTGTTTCGCTCTATTCTAGATGGTTTTATTAATATATGAAATACTATTTCAGAAATTTATATATACATATGCTGCATTTCAGGATTTCTTAGGTACACTAGGGTGCACATTTGTGAGGTTACTGTTTGGTCAACTATGCATCTCAATTTCGGTGCCACAAAGGAATAACAGTGTTGAGAAGGGAGTACTTATAGATGATGGAGTCGTAAAGTCCTTAATGAGAACAAATTAATAAATTTAAATGATTTGGGAGGTAGGTTATTAGAGCTAGCGAACTAAGCAAAGTGAAATCATTGCAATATTCAATGAATATTGAGGAAGTAAAAGTAAGTATAACATAAATATTAGCAGATCAAGTTACGATAATGGGACTGGAAGGGCGCACCATCAACCAGTTGTCAGCTCTGGGCTTTTATTCCAAGCTCCATCTAACTACCCACGCAAAACTCATTAAAGTGAGCATTTACTTAAAAGTGAACCAGAATTAAAACTCAATACCCAAGCATTGGAGTTTAATTGGATGTGTTTAGTAATAGTGACAAAATAGAATATAAAAAAACTTTAAATTGGATTCATAGTAGTAGAAATAAGACTAAGGAGTGAAATTAGTGAACAAAGTGTATAATCTGCAATTAATAAATCCTTCAAACTACATTAAATACAAAATAAACCATAAGTTACTCATTTATCATAAACAATTAAACACCTTAAACATACAAAACACTATACAGCTAGCCAATAGCTAAACACATAATTTTACACAACGGCATGAATGATGAAAAAGATGAATTAGATCTGCCGACAACTATAAAAAAGTGTTAATTACATACCTGTGGAACAAATAGTTGAAATGGATTGAATGGAAAAATCATTTAATTCAAATAGAATGGAACTATTCCATTCTCTCATTTTACCCGCAGCTAAAAGTAGAAGTCACTTGAGATTAACCTTTCTCTTATTATACTTCCTTTTTCAACCATCTTACACCTCCTACTCTCCTCCCTCCTTAGTCCCTACCATTACTTCTCCCGCCGGCCAACCATACATTTTGCACACTGGGGCGAGAGCCTGGCAGTAAGGTGAAGGGATCTACCCGGATTTAATTCACTTCCTGCCCCATCTGCGTGGGAGAGGAGAGGACTTTCAAAAATTTATCTATATCTTCCACACGCCGCTACTCTGCGAAATGGCGTTTAAGACGTTCATATACATATGTATATGCTTCTTTTTACTACTCTTTCCATAACATTTTCTAATCTATCGTGAAAACCAAACAAAGCATAAGAATGTACGACGCAAAGTATAATTTTTTATTTAAATTCTATTTATTTTTCATTAAATTCATGACTATTATTTTTCCCTTTCATGTATTTACCTCCATCAGTTATAATGGCGTTACTTCTTTGGAAACATTTATAATCCTATTGACCTGATATATGTTCAATGTGTTCTTCTTAACATCTTCCATATAATGAAACAAATAAGCATTATTAAAGTCTACTTAAAGCGCTATTAAACTAATAATAATTGTAGCTTTAGAGGCACAATAGTAGACTTATCTAATCTCACCTTAAAATAGGAGCAGTCCTGTATGCCTTTAATTTGTTAGAATGTATATCCTTGCAATACAACCAACCTAAAGGCGCAAACATTAATTTTCACAATGATGGAAAAATTAAATTTGCCTTTAACATTATATAAAACATAAATAAATTTAAATATCCGACACAAAAACCTAAATCTTTTTCCATTGGATAGACAAATATTTAGAGTCGAGAGGGGGTGCTACACCTCTGATGGCTTTACAAGAAACTATAACCGATTAAATTATCATGTTCTGATAAGTAAGCGATTTGAATTTCTAGGCTACTTAAAGCAGTATTTGAAAAGGTCTGGGTAAGAGGCAGGCAGCACAAGATTCTAAATCTACTGATCAACAACAACCTAGAGAGAATTCTCTGTGACTACCTCACAGATAGCAGAGTAGCATTTGTGTTTGTCCACAAATTTAAATAACCAGTGTTCTAATTGGAAGCTAAAACATAATTATATCATACAGCTTCAAGATGTATTCAATCTCTGCCATGGACGTACCACCTCATAGAATACTCTAATTTCTAAATATACAATTCACTGATGACATCAGTGAACTACTCGTTATTCGATACAAGAATGCGCATTTTTATCTATCGACGACAGATATTGAGCTTGACAACATTAACTAATTCGAGAGGGACTGGAAATAAGAACGAAGAGGTAAAAGTTGACCATAATCCAGATATGAGGGGCGGGTTTATAAGTTTTTCAATTCGGATATAAGGAAACGAGATATGAGAAAAAGTGTTTGATTATTTTTAAATATAACTACACTTGACTTCAATGCACTTGCGCCACTTGTCCCTGAGGCTTCGAATTCCCGACAACCAGAAATCTCCTGACTACTGTTCAATCCATACCTGGACGAAGAGCTGGACATCTTCATCGTCCCTAAACCGGCGTCCACGCAGTGCAGCCTTTAGCTGGCGAAATAATAAGTAGTCGCTAGGGGCCAGATCTGGACTGTTGAGGGGATGGTTGATCTTCTCGAATCCGCACTCGCGCAGGGCAGCTTGTGCAACTCTGGCCTTGTGGACTTTAACGACGTTTAAGTCGAATATGGGGCGTGAGGTTTCTAGGGACTTAACGTGCAGAAACCTTGGTCATGACCAAATTGTCGTGGATGATGTTGATAACACTTCCATGGGATATTCCAAGTTCTCGCTCGATTTCTTCGAACTTGACCCGTCGATTTTCGAGGATGATCCTCTCCACACGGGCCACATTGTCCTTGTTGGTTACGTCTGACAGGCGTCCTGGGCGGTGGTCATCTTCAAGGGATTCACGACCATGGCGGAACTTCCTATTCCAGCGAGCAATGGTTGCATAGTAACGGGCGGTGCAGGTGTACACTGCAACCATGCATTCAAGGATCTCTTTTGCATTCTTGCCTTCCTTGGTTAAATATTTGATCACTGCGACTGTGACTGACGAACTTTGATCAGCTACTGCTTCTTAAATAGACGAGCCAGGAGCGTGTGGCTGCAGGTCCTGACTTTTCATAACTTGTCATAACACCGCCACAAACAGCCATCCCCCTTTCTCTGTGTTGCCCTACCGATTCGCAAAACCTATTGACCGCCCCTTGTATCAAGATTAAAGGAGCGGATATCAAAGGAGAAGAATAACTCCACTGATATAATTCTGAAGTGAGAGTACTGTGTTTAGAAAATCTTTGGCAGGATAAATCATAAAAAACATAGCTAAAGTAATATTGAACGCGACAATAATGATAACCCCCTTATATTCCTTAAGAGGCTTAAGCACAAACAACAAAAGAAAAATCTAACTCGCAATAAGAAGGGATGTGCTGATCTACCCTCCCATCACTGTAAACACCTTATCAGCAACAAAGAATTGAGAACTAAAAATAATAGAAAATAGATCTGTCTTGTAACGAACAGAAAGGGAGAGAGACAAACCCCAAAAGCCCTACAAAATTAGCCCAAATCGAACCAATCTACATTGTTATGAGAAAAAAGCTGAAAATATTTGTAGGGAAATTGACTCACTTCCTCTAATCTATGCAAAAAACACCAACAGAGTAAACTTTATTTCAACGGCAGAATCGTCATTGGAAATATTCACCAGGAAATAGTAGATTTGCTCTTGAGAGAATCAAATTCAAAGAAGTGATAGGTTCTCAAAGAGCAAATTACTTTCGATGAGCATCATCAGCTTAAGACTAGTTATTCCGATAAAGAATTCTCTCCCCTAAGTGAATACAAACCTGACTACTCACGTAAGACTCATTAAAGTGAACATTTACTTCAAAGTGAACCAGAATTGAAACTCAATAGCCAAGCATTGGAGTTTAATTGGATGTGTTTAGTAATAGTGACCAAATAGAATAAGAAAAACCTAAAATTGGATTCATAGTATTAGAAATAAGTATAAGGAGTCAAAATAAGTGAACAAAGTGTGTAATCTGCAATTAAGAAAATCCTAAAAACTACATTAAACATAAAATAAACCATAAGTTACACATTCACTATAAACAATTAAACACCTTAAACATACACAACACTATACAGCTTTCCAATAGCTAAACACATAATTTTACACAACGGCATGAATGCCACAGTACACACAAAATTGTAAGAAAGACTAAATGATGAAAAAAATTAATTGGCTCTGCCGAAAACTATAAAAAAGTGTTAATTACATACCTGTAGAACAACTAATTAAAATGGATTGAACGGAAAAATCATTTGGTTCAAATAGAATGGAACTATTCCATTCTCTCATTCTACCCGCAGCTAAAAGTAGAATTCACTTGAGATCAACTTTTCTCTTATTATACCTCCTTTTTCAACCATCTTACTCCTCCCTCATTAGTCCCTACCATTACTTCTCCCGTTGGCCCACCATACATTTTAAACCCTGGAGCGAGAGGGCGGCAGTGGGATGAAGGGATCGACGCGGATTTAATTCACTTCCTTCTCATCTGGCGTGGCAGAGGAGAGGACTCTCAAAAAATTCATCTATATCTTCTACACACCGATATTCTGCGAAATGTCGTTTAAGACGTTCATATACATATATATATATATGCTTCTTTTTACTACTATTCGCATAATATTTCCTAATCTATCGTAAGAACCAAACAAAGCATAATAATGTACGACGCAAAGTTGCATTTTTTATTTAAATGCTATTTATTTTTCAGTAAATTCATGACTGTATTATTCATAATCTGTTTGACCTGATTTATGTTCATTGGGTCTCTTCTTCTTAACATTTTCCATATAATGAAAAAAAATACTCATTATTAAATTCTATTTAAAGTGCTATTAAAATAAAAATAATTGTATCATCAGAGGCACAATATTAGACATATCTAATTCCACCTTATAATAAGAGCATTCCTGAATCCCTTTATTCTTTAACCAATCTAAAGGCTCAAAGATTAATTTGAAGATTTTGAATTCTAGCCCTCTCAGCCAGATATTATCAAAGGCCTTCTTTACACCCCACATCACCACGTCTACGTATTTTCTCTCAGCTATGCTGCATGCAAGTTTTTACGTTCGGAGGGCAAGGGTGGTTCCTCGTCCCCTGCGGAACTCGTGCTGCCGAGGATTGTAAGCTCCTAGCTTGGCTAGTTTTTCTTGAAGCCTTTCAGCCAGGAGCTTCTCATAGACTTTCGCAACGAATTCCAGCAAGGCGATTGTCTTATATTTGGCCAGTAGATCAAGGGGTTTACCTCCCTTGAGGATGAAGATTATTTTAGCAATTTTAAAACCTTCAAGGAAGTAACCCCTATTCATGGAAACGTTGTAAACGTTTGTAATTCTCTGAATGATCTACTGTGGGGCATTCACAGTTGTTTTTGGTGATGCCCGTCCAGCCTGGTGCCTTTTGCTCAAAGGTTCTTACAGTGACCATGACCTCTTCTGCTGTTCTGGAACGGCCTGAAGACGTTTTTCCAAAAATTCCTGAATCTGTCTTCTAGAACCGCCGGGTCCTCCATATAATATCCGTTCTCTTTTTTCGAGCCTTAGTTCTTCCGTTAGTCCGTTTAGGTTCTTGACTTGCCATAATTTAGCCGGTTGAGCTCCCTATCGATTTTGGCTATCGGGCTGTTCCATATTTTATCTTGTTGGAGGTTGATAGCCTCTTTTAGCTCGGTGTTTAGGCACCGAAGGAGCGAGCTTTTTTCCCGGTTAGAACCTTTCCTTCTTTCCTCTTCGTACACTGCCTTGTGAACACGAGCGTTCTCTCTCACCTCTTCTTTCCATCTGGACTGAGGTGTTTTATACCCAGTTTACGTATGCACTCACGGTCCGCTTCTACTATGGACTTTGTTATCCTCTCCAGTTCTTCTTCTATCTCCTCCAAGCCTGCTTCGCTTAGTTTAGCTGGGGCGTATTGAGGGAATCGTCTCTTGTAACGTTCTCAATTGGCCAAGGCGTAGTTTTTTCGGAGAGAGACTGTAAGCTGGATCGGAACGAGAGATACTGTGGTGGGGACCACTATATGATCAATTAAGACTGTTGGGCCCGGCTTACTATGGTAGTTGAAGGTGAAGGCTTCACTTGTTAAGATTATGTCAGGTTTGGTTGCTCATGTGGAAGTTATATAGGTCGGAAAATCCGGCCCTATTCTTTGGATGTTTTTTCTGACCATAATCAGTTCCAAGTTTCGGCCTCTTTCATTGGGTACTATCATAGCCCGCCGCACGGCAGCTAGCATTGAAGTCTCCCCCTAAGATTGCCATTCTGCGGTGCCTAAACAGTGTGTAAAAGTTATTTAACGAGAGATAGGCTCGACGAGGGGTTGATAGGCTGCCGCTATCACGAGGTATTCTACCAACGTGTGGAGTTCAACGACCACAAAGGATTAGTCCAGTTCTGCTAGATCTTTGAACGAGATATTTTCCCTGATAACTATTAAGGCAGGATTAAACCTTTTCTGAGAAAATGATTTTTTAAGGGAATTTATTCCGCCTAGGTTGAGCATAACGTTAGAGGAAATGGGCCAGTCAGGTTAGTGGAATTTGAAATAATGTTAATGTGCGATTGCAGCTTGTCGCTTGACTGTTGATTGCCGGCTTATCTTCGTTTATTACTATGGCTTTTAAGATGTTCAGCCTAGCTTTATTAACCTCTATTCTTTCACTACCGGTGTTATCAACTAGCATATCTCTCGTTAGATTAATGTTATGAGCACTTTCCATATGATTTTTAGGCACTTTGCTTTGTGAATGTATAGTTAAAGGGAAAATTTCTGTCTAAGGCGATGCAGAAAAAGCAATTCAAACAACCCAAAAAGCAGATCGCCAGGTTGAAAAACGCGTTAGAGCCAGAGATGATGAGATTCTCATTTAGCGAGAAAATTTATTCAAGTCTTTCATTGTGACCACAGGCAGTTTCATCAAGTGGGAATGACAGAACATGTCATGAAGACAAACTGACCCAAAATTGACGAATAAATTTCAGAAAATAAAATTACTTCTAGTCATCATTCAAACGAATAGCGTATCCACCATGAAGAGTATACTAGTGATCTAAGTGGTTAAAATGATATATTGAGTTGTTTATAAATAAAATATAATTAGTTACACCAGGTGGTTAAATGTTTATCACCAGGAGGAATGCAATTCTGAATGCGTCAACAAACTGATTGAGACATTGGCAAATCTGGACGCTGTAATAGTCGCTCACTTTCCCCAAATTGTATGTTTCAGGTGTTTGAGCATTATAGCTTTTTAGCCAGGTGCGACTGTATATCTCACTATGTGGGTGGGTCAGTCGGTCCCCATTTTTTTGTTTTGGTAATAACATTGTAACTATTCGGCCGATTTGAACGAAGTTTAAGAGCCTAATATTGTTAGCCATTCTCTTTAGATTGATTAAAATTGCTAAGGTCCTCACAAGATTAGCCTGGGAATTATATTGTTTTAGCAATATCATCATAACTATTCGGCCGATTCTAAGAAAATTTCAAACTTTTATGTGCTTTTACATCTTCTTTCGAATGATATAATTGCTAATAGAACCTCGTATTTATTTAGCCGATTCTAACGAATTTTAAACATTTATGTTGTTATACATACTCTTTCGAATGATATAACAGTTAAGGCCCTTCCAAGGTCAGTTGGCGTATTATTAAAAGATTTGAATATCGTAAGCTCATAAATCAGAATGGCTGAGAGCACGCAACTTTGTTCAGCAGACCTTGTTTACCATAAACTTTATTCTTGAGGTAGCATACAAGTAACAATGTTTGCTGAATAAAAAAGTCGCGTGGTGTCACTTAATATGATTTATTACATACAAACTTCAAAACATTCAATAATTTCCGAACTAACATTGAAAGAACTTTGGCAATTATATTCCTTGAAAGAGTATGAAAAACAACATAAGGGATGCAAATTTCGTTAGAATCAGACGAAGAGTTATGAGGTTATTACCAAAAGAATATAATTCCCGAGCTAACCTTGGGACGACTTTGGTAATTGTATTATTGAAATAAAATTTCAAACAATATAAGGAGTTCAAATTTCGTTAGAAGGGCCCGAACAATTATGATGTTATTGCCAAAACAAAATAATTCCCGTGCTAACCTTATTGAAGACTTTGGCAATTATATCATTCGAAAGAGAATGTATAACAATATAAGTTTTCAAAATTCGTTTGAATGGTCCAAATAGTTAGGATGTTATTACTAAAACCACATAATTCCCGGGATAACATTAGAAAGACTTTGGCAATTGTATTATTGGAAAGAGAATTTAAAACAGTATAAAGAGTTCAAATTTTGTTAGAATGGGCTGAATAGATATTGTGTTATTGCAAAAACAAAATAATTCCCGGGCTAACCTTTGGAAGACTTTGGCAATAATTTCATTCGAAGAAGAATGTAAACCAACATAAGGGTTTTAAATTTCCTTAGAATCGGGTTTTCTGCCACGTTAATATAGAAGATGCTACTACCTATAACTTTGGCATAGTTTACTATAAAATCACATAAGGGCTAATGCTTCTAAGTTTATATGCGTTTGTGAACCTTTATCTTCTATAAAAATTTAAAACGATTTGTATCAGTTATATTTTCAGAAGGTTTTGTTATATTAAAAATTCGCATGAATGAGAACACATCAGTTTTTGATATCTAAATAAAATGATGCAAATTAAAAAAAAATCTCCGTGTTTGCAAATTTACTCGAACATACATTTATTTCGTGGCTGGACCTCCAGATATTGCTACCAGACTTCACAATTTACTGCGTGATTGGGCTGAGGTCAACACCCTTCCGCCCTCATATTTAGTAAGTGCAGGGCTTTTTGTCGGTAAGAAGCCAAAATGCAGCAGAATCGAATTAGGAATCCGATTGTGTCGGATTCAGTTTCGAGCTGAAAGGGTAGTTTATTTCTTGTTGTAGTATTTTGTGTTATTCGTCCAAATATGATCTTACTTTTGGAGATTAAGAAGCCAGAAGCCGAACATATTTTGAAAAATCGAAGAAAATACTAAAACAATAAAGCAATAAAATGTACTAACCTAAAATGATATTAGGGTTTACTAAATAATTATTGGTTCTATATGGTAAAGAGAGTTATATGATCTCTATTTTTTCCCAGAAGGATCCATTTTTATATGTAAAAGAATCCATGAATCCATTGACCTCTATGTATCTAAAGTAGTTGGTTTTGCCAAATTAAAATTGCGAATTGAATATTTTATTTTAGCGAGTAAATCAACAGAAACTGTGAGTTAATGATAATTTTAGCAGTGGAACTAAATTATGTACTTACCTTACAAAAATGTAGGAACATCTAATTGTTTCAAAGAAAACATCTCATAATCTAAAGGTAACATACTAATACTAATTATATTAATATTTGATAACACTTTAATATTAGAAATGCTTAATAAAGGATAAAACAATATAAATAAGCTATACTCTGGTTTTCCTTGTAGCTATGTACCATATATAAATAAAACCTGCTAAAAATAGTTAATAATACTTTAATCCTAATTTTAAATAAATGATGTAAATTAAGTATTATTGCGTCAAATATTTGATATCAATTTTCATTTACACAAATTAAGATGTTACCAATTACAAGGATCACTAGTATATTTTAATTTACTAAACCTCTCAAATGTTACTCCTAAAAAAAAAAATCACCTAAATCTATTAATACACACAAATATTAAAATTTGGCCTGCAAAAAAACTATCCTTTGTATACAAGGTCACCTCCCCAAAACGGGCCCTAACGGTCGACAAACCTTATTTCTTAATTTTCTGCAAGGATTGAATGAAACTTTAGGGATAACTAGGTTATTGTGCTACAAAGCATCATATCAAAATTTGAGTCTTTGGACTTTTCTTCTTTCTTCTAGAGCACGTGTTCGAGATGACCTCCATTTAGCTATGTGCATTTATTAAGGCGCAGCAAAAAGTTGTCCATGACGTCCTTACAAACCGACCAACTACTGGCTCTGATTTCCGCTAGATGGCTTATTTGAGTTTTATGATGGTCCTGAGTCTTCCTACGTAGAGTCTATATTTAAGGTAGCCTATGAAAAAGAAATTTGGGGGGATAAGGTATGGGCTGTGTGGAGTGCACTCAAAATCAGTCTTGACACTGATCCACGGCCACTAAAATTCTCTTTCAGCTAATCTCGGGACAGGTTTGAGGTGTGAGAGCTTGTTCCTTCTTTTCTAAGCCAGAACTTCCCCATTAGTGACGGGAATAGGGTCTGCAGCTCCCTCTTGAAAGTTTTTAGGACTTCAACTCAACACATCTCTCCTTGGTGACTGTCACTTTTGCGCCAGTGCTCCTCGAAGAAGAATGGTCCGATGATGCCTCTGGCTGAGAATCAAGTCCATACCGTACATTTAGGGGAGTGTAGTAGCTTGGTAGCTACCTCATTGGTCTGGAGGTCACTCAGGAGACATTTTTCTTCGAGTTTACCTTTCCTTTAAAATGGAAGTGAGTTTCATGTAAGGTCCAAATGAGGTTAAGAAAAGTTGGGGTCTCCTGAATCTTATCCAGTATCTTGACTGTTATAGCCTCTCTCTTCCTCTTGTCTGAAGCTGTAACGTTCTGCTTCAGCTGTATTCTTGTATGCGTAGGCCTCTACATCCATTACTAGCATTCTCCTGCAAGTCTCATGGCATATACTGAGTGACTGACTTCGCTTGCGCACAGAACGTTTTGGACTCTGCTGAACTCACTCTATCACACTCTCGATCAGCTCAGCTGTACGCTTCCTGGGGCGTTCTGGATGGTTTGCCCGGTTATCACTAGCTGCATTGATATTTTTCACTGTGCCATAGTTCTCAAAGTGGTCCACCCAGTCCTAAATTTTCCTTTGGAGGGGGCTTTTTCATATTTCGAATTCAAGCACGAAAGTGTCCTGCACTCTCTTGAACGAGCCTGTCTTTTAGTAATGTTTGAAGCAGGATATTCTTTGCTGGAGCTCCTATTGAGCTCTAGTTGTATTGACAAGCGTTGCTTCTATCATGTCATGCAAAGTAATGGTGATGATTAAATAAATGAATGGAGGATATATCACAAAATGTGAAGTGTGTGCAGGCCTGGGGGTTTTTTTTTTGGGGGGGGTGACCCTGTACGTGCTATCATTTTAATCACAGGGTGTATGGTAATATTGGATTGTATCCTTCAATTATGAAAAATATTTTCTACAGTCATAGTTATTAAGGAAACTTTGGAATTTATTATCGCTAAGATCTGACTATGTTACCCACAATGATCCTGAGAAATGAATCTGTAGCCACCAAACGCGCTTAGATCTAAATTTTTTTCTACTAATTTCTCTGAATTCCGACTTTGTTCCAATAAAGAACCTGAGATCTGACTCTGCTCCACACAAGGGCGCTGTAGATCAGATTCTTTTCCTAGCAATACCTCTGAGATTCGACAATGTTGCTGTAAAGAATGACTCTGTTTTCACCTAGATGGCTGAGATATCACTGTTTCTATCCAAGGGCGTTGAGATCTGACTTTGTTCCTTCCAAGGGTACTACGAAGTAATAGTTTTAATTTTTCTTTTACTCATACTTACGTCAAATTATAGCATTACTGAACCAAATGGTTGGTACTGCGTCTCTTTAATCCATTTAAGAAATTAGCAAACCTGAAATGCAAAGAAAGGACTTTGAGGCATCTTTCGCCCACAGATATTGATAGCTTGCAAATCGGAGCTGAATTTGAGATAGCTGTTGAAAATGAAAAAGGTTTAGTGAGAGGCATAAATTCTCTTGCAGTGTGTTACTCCATCCTTCCCTCTTCAATCATTGCCTAGATTCCCCAGACCTTATAATGAAATTGGAATAAAGATTAAAGTGACAATCGCTGAAAACCTAAAAGTGTTAATCGGATTCTCGCGTATCCAGAGACACCGGGAAAACAAAGGTGACGAACACAATTTGAATTGTAAATTTCAATAAGTTCTAATTAGTTCTCTTGTGGTGGGTTTATACTCATCAGATTATATTATTTGTCTCCTTTCTTTGCAACAGAATTTTATTTTATTGAGGTAAAATGATATTCTAAGGAGAGTTGCACACTCTCTCAATTCCAACCTCGTAAGATGGTTAGGCTTTTGCCTTTGCCAGCCTTAAATTCACAATTTTTCCATAAGAATCGTCTACTAAATAATTCCTTAGCCCTCGTTAGTTTTCATACCATTAAATAAATAACAACGGTTTTGCTCGTTTGTCCATTTCCCTCAATGGTTATCATATGACTATTTAACATACATACACACTTTTTCTCTTCCTCTAACTTCATCATTTGTTTTTCCCATTTCTCATATAAACTTTCAGGCCATTCGCTCTCGTTGGTTTTAATTTTAAGTTTTAATTAAATATATAAATGAATGTCACATATTCCTCTCCAATTTGATTAACTCCAGGGATCTATTTTGTACGAGTATGGCTACCTATTTTTAACAGCCCCAGGCCATGTATGGGAGATAATTATGAGGCACTTGAGTCATAGACTCTGTTATGGGCTACAATTAACAGCAGTTTTGGTGATAGAGTTGGGGTTTGGGAAATAATTGATAGACAGGTGAGTCATGTAGTCTGTTGTGAGGCGCATTTAACAAGTTCATGGAACATGAAGTCTGTTTTGGGGACATATTCTACAGACAATTAAGTCATATACTCTCCTGTGTGTCGCTTCATCGATTCTGACTTCGGAATATAATTAATATCCAATATATTAATTGAGACTTTTATTACCCAGTCTGAGCCGCTTCATGGGGTAGAGGAGAGTGTTTAGAGTGGCTTATAACAAACATATTTCGGGCCTGAAGAATTTGAGGGTCAATTTTAACAGTCTCATGTCATTTTGTCTGTGTAAGGTTATTTAAAACTGTAGTGATATAAGAGTTAAACAACAACAGTTAAGAAATTGCGAGTGTACATATACATATCGAGGCCTCCCCCCATGATGAGGAGAAATAATGAAGTAAAAACAAAGGCCATCTGGGTTTCTCTGAGCCCCTCTAACCGGTCTTCGGTAACATTGTAGAACGAAAAATATGGTAAATTTAGGAGACAAATTCCTGACCTGAGCTCAAAGGGCAGGACTTTTGACGGTGTACTTATAAACAATCCATTCAAAAATGCAAACTGCCGATCTCGTATTACGCTATCCCCAGAGCTCCATGACGCGAAAGCACGGCAGGAGTTTATACCCACTTCTGTCGGCACAACAGGAGAGCTATTTTTTCTAATTTGAAAATGTCTAGATAGAGAAACAACAGACACCAAAAAGGAAGACCACCCTTGAGTCTCACCTACACCTCCCATTACCCCGCGGGGTGAATTGACGTATAAAAAAGGTCGACAGGAGAAAACGAGGCTTTTTCGTTTTCGAGAAGAGATAGAAAAGTCACCGGTAGAGAGTTTCTCTGCAAGTTAAGAAAGACTTGCAGTTTCTTGGACAATATCAGATTGTTACAAGTAGCCTCGGCACAGTTTGAGCCTCCCAGATCAAAATCGATTTAAGGTATTTCGTTGGGATTCTCTGTTTTAAACCCGATAATATAATGAGTAAGCTATCCCATTTTTTATGTCCCCGTGCGTTAAAGTAGTTTATTTTGTTTATTTTAATTACGAAGTGGATTAGAGTAAATTGTTCTCCCGTAAAATCCACACAGAAGCGAGCATTGAGAGTGGGACATTAAAAAACATTTTTTTTTTTTATATGTATCTTTTAGGTGTAGATAGTAATTTATTTGAGTGTATTAATGTTCATTAAAAGTCTATTTTTTGTAGAAGTTTTTTTTTTTAAATTATCCTTGAACGAGTTGAATTGACAATATTTGGTAAATTCCAGATAGAACTCCCCTTTTATTCATTCATTAGAATAAAGTTTAAAGTAAAGTACTCTTAGATACCGATCCTGAAGCCATCATTGAAGTAAGAACGTAGTAATTCTGATTTTTATTAATCATAATAAATAAATAAAGAATATATAATCTCGGCTAACCCACGACAAAAACATCTGTTTTGTTAACGCTGTGTTTTTGGATGTAAATTAAAACCATATCGGATCATGAATGTGTACCATTTATTACGTGGTAAAACGAATATAGATTCTCGCCGCACAATCAGTGATGCGTTTGTACTTTTAAGTTCATATGCGCCTATTACGAACTTATTTCCGTTTGTTTAGAATGTATTCTCCTGGTCCATGCGTAGTCAAGAATCAGATAGTATTTCTCAATGCAAAAATAATTCTTTTAATATCTTTCGCTATTTAAAAACGATTTTATTAATATGAAAAATGAGGGGTAGAGTAATCACTAGAAATGGATTTCCATTTATCAAATTGGTTATAAATATACGTATTAAGGTTCAGCGCTATCGAAGGTTACTGTATCAATATTTCCACCTCATTTATATCCTTGAGCGAAGTAATCTCCTTTTCCAAAGTAGATCCCTTTGTTAATATATTCAATATCGATATCGCTTCATATAGGATACTGGAGAGAAGATAAGAATCATAATATCACAACAAAATTTCCGAGAATGGTCGATCTCAGCAAAGTCTCATCATAGATATTAATCTAAAAGCAATCAGAGTGCGGGTGAGTGCGTTAGATTGTTTTCCATTCAACCGATTGACCGAGATTGCAAAATATCCCGATCTTGTTAATTGGAAGCAATATATTTTCCTGGTTGAGTATTGGATTCCTAATGATCTATGGGAGAATTACAATTCAATTTTTTCAGAGGTACCATTTTGAATTGTAAATGAAGATGAACTAACATTAGATAATAAAGGAACCAATTATAATGGCTGACCACCAGAACTCAACGAAATCGTAAGGATATATGATAAGATAATAGAAACAATAGGATGGCCGTTGTTTGCAACGAATTGGATGCTTTTCCTTAGTTAGGAAGCGATTCAGGTCATTGTTCTATTACCGCTGATTTTATTAACCTTCTATGGATAAATATGCCTTGCCTTATTATGTAATATGAAACATATATTATTATGTACTGGAAAAGAAAATTGAACTATTCACGAAGGGCAATATTAAATTATTTATAAAGAATTACACATTCTTTGTTTCGATGAATATATATATTTTGAGATTATCTTAAGATTCGAGTTAGAGAGAGCAAGAGTGCTGAAGTGTGAAGTGTATGTGTTTTAGCTGGGCTGAACTCTTAACCTAGCATTTAGAATCATCGAATAATTCCGAGATTGATACCTAATATATGGAAACAATAATTATGTACAGTAATCTCTTCCACTGTTATGAAATCTTTAGGTTTAGGAATAAATTCATATGCCAAAATGGACGAATAAAAAAAACTTTGGTATTAATATAATTATTAAATACTATTAATACAACAACAATTTGTAAGCATTGCTTACACCACTATCTGGGGTCCTAAAGCAATATTCAATACTGTCCGGATTATGGACGTAGGGTTTTCTTTTTACTTTTGTCATTTATTAAATACCGAAGGAAATACTATTAGGTAATCATTCGAGCGATCCACAGAAAGTGAATTAGGCAAGTAGGAATAACCAGATTTTCAAAGGGAAGTTAATTATACGAAACCCTTTTTCAGGCGTTAGAAAATTATTCCCCTTTAATATTTTACTGGTTATAATAATATTGTTCATTGTCGTGGTATGACCAGGTGTACACTGTTATAGCCATACTGGCCTACTGGCCGAACGAAATTAAGGCTCCACCTGGGGATGGGTCTAAGAATGCTTTAAATACACAGTTGCTAGGCCAAGGACTATTCAAACACGGCTACAAAAATATACTTTAATAGGAATTAAGATTACATATACATATAGGGCAAGTTAAATAACGACTAGCTCTTCCTTGGGCCACGATAAGGGCCAATAGCGGGAAGTCGTGATGGTCCCTTAATGGTCTTTCTATTGTTCTAATTTTCGCAGTATATAAGGCAGATAAATTCAGCGCTGCCAACGCGGGTGAGGCCGATTAAATTCGTCTGCGACAATGGCGTTTCGCCCTCGCACGAATTGTTTGGGGCAGACGGTTAACGGCGAATTGGGGTAGTGAAGGGGAATGGGATGACGGAGAACCAAGGTACTAGAGAAGGTATGAAAAGAAAAAAAAGAATTCCTTTTCTTTCTCCTTATTCTTCCACATTAATTATTGTTTCTTTGGTAAAAATAACATTGCTGTTTATTTTTTACTAGTTAAAGTATAAATGATCTTTAATATTTCAGGTTTTAAATTAATATTTTTAATTTATCACCTTGTGTTACCCTAGTCAGAAGTTTGCACGAATTGTCTTTGCAGAAGGAAAAAAGGAGGGAAGTGACTGTATTTAGAGTACTTGAGTGATGCATAAGTACGGATTTGCCACAGAATCAGCGAAAGAAGCCAGATAAATTATCACGTAGCCTGTGGAATATCTAGAGAAGAGAGCGCAGGAAAACTGATGAGTATCGACTAGTTCTTCGGTCGAGGGGTTCATGGCCAAAGTTAGAGTCATAGTTTTGTATTTCCTCAAATTTGGGGCAAATTTCGAGAGAAAAGTTTTCGTTTGAACGGAATCGCCCAGTGGAAGGAGAAAAGATAGATGAGTTTCCCTCTAGATTTATCTGTGATCCTCAACTTTCGGCAGAACTGTGATAAACTGGTTCTCTCTTCCATCTGAAAATGGGAAAGGTAGCCTAAAGGGTCTTTTGGATATTACAGGACACACATTGGAACTTCTTTTCTTCTTGGAAATATGGCTTTATGTGTATGCGGTACTTGCGTGAGCGCTCTCTACTCGTCATGGTGTCATCCACAAAAGGCAATGACAGGTGATACTAGCTCAGGATCACATTTCAACAGGTCATACATGCACCCTTTCATTTATACTCGATTTTCATCTTTTTCACTATGAGAGAAATATTGCCACTCTTAATCAAATCTAATCTTACGTACTCTTAACATGGTCTGCTGACCCCAAATTTGCGTGCTCTCACTTATTGATGTAACCTTACAAACTTCCATAATTTCAATAATTGCCGGACTAACCTTGGAAGGATCTTGGTAATTCTATCATTCGATAGAGAATGTAAAACAAAATAAGGGTTTCAAATTCCGTTAGAATCGCCTGAATAGTTATGATGTTGTTGCTAAAACAAAATAATTCACAGGCTAACCTTAGGAGGACTTTGAAAATTATATTATTTGAAAGAGAGTGTAAACGAATATAAGGGTTCAAATTTCATTATAATGGGTCGACTAGTTATGTTGTTATTGTCAATACAACAGAATTACCTGGCAAACCTTGTGATGAATTTAGGCACTTATATCATCCGAAAGAGAATGTAAAACAACATAAGGGTTTCAAATTTCGTTATAATCGACCCAATAGTTATGATGTAATTGCCAAAACAAAATAATCCCCGGGCTAACCTTAGGAGTACTTTGGCATTTATTTGATTCGAAAGAGAATGTAAAACAACATGAGGGTTTCAAATTTTGTTAGAATCGGCAGAATAGTTACAATGTCATTACAAAAACAACAAAAAGTAAAACGGGGACCGACCAACCGACCCACCCACCGACCGACATAGTGATATGTAATATTGCCCGCAACTAGACTCGCACTTGACTAAAAATATCTCAAACCATAAACACTACGTTACAATTTTCATATATGATTTAGTATGTTTATATCGAACTTCTCTGGTTAATCTAAAGGCCATTACTCATCCACTTCTTGAAATTGAACGATGTTTTTCACGAAACAAAATTATATTCAGCCAAAAAAACATAAATATTTGCTGATGCCGTTAGATAATTTATTCTTTAGGAAATTAGTTAAATGGATCTGCAGCATAGTTACTTGTCAATGATATCAAAAGTAATAATGCCCATACCATATTTTTATATTTATATCGAAATTGACTCTTAAAATTCTTGTTATTTAGAAAGTGAACCTACAAGAACCGTCATTTTCCAAAACAACCTCAGAGATTTTGAAATCGTCCATTTGGACTGCCATCATATAGTGTTCAAATTTTTATAAGGTTCTACCTTATGACTTGGCCCAGATACAGTAAAAGTGGGGGTAGAAGGGGCAAAATATATTAGATGAGAACAATTAGTGGAGGAAATAATTTTCTATTTTAAAATAAATGAATTAAAGAAGTCTTTAAAATAACAAGTAAATCATAACCATTTCAAATTGACATTTATAAATAGTACCTCTCTCTCTCTCCTCTCGAGATAGAATAATAATAATTATAATTATAATAATAGAAAGCCTTCCTCCAATTTCTCAAGATATTTCTCACTGAAAATTGATTATAATTCTTAATATCCTGTGTTGGTTGCTTTAATGAGGCATTTATGATGATTTGCACTCACCCGTGTTGTTTGCCCTCACTTACTCTCAAATCTATAACTCTTAAGCATGAACCCTTCCTGATCCATAACAAGGAAACCAGACTGAATAGACGCAGGGCTACGAGCACCTTCGTATGCAGGTTCTCTTCTTCCTCATTTCTTTAAATCTCCTCCTAGGAACGCTCCATATCATAGACTATGACAGAAAATAAGAAAAGGTAGAGGTGGCAGGAATCTCTTCTACGGCCCATTCACCATATTATAACCCAGTGCCGACAAATCCCAATATCGCTCTTTTCCATTTGATTATTGCCAAGTCTTTAACCCTGGAGACGACTTCATTAAAAATTGCTGGAGAAATAGGAAAACAAATTGGTATCAAAAGCTTATGTTAATCGCATATCAACCAACTTCATAATATTTCGCTCACACCATTGTACGTCATTTTGTTGCATGATTAGCATCGTTACCAAAACACTCGCTTCACGGTATAAATTTCACATCCCAGAGACTTAACTCTAAAGATGATGGAACCAGCTTTTATGACTAGCGAGCTTTGACACTAGAGGTACAAATACCCTCGCCTTTGACCCGTAACAGGAGAAACCGAGCACCTGAGAAACCGAGAAACCTGAGAAACCGAGAAACCCCTTATCTGCTATCCAGTCACGCGTATTCAAGCTACTTGTTAAGTGTTTGATCTTAGAACAACTTTACTCTTTAAATAATATCATAAAATGTACGTTAATTATTTCGACGTTAAGTGTATGTAAACAAAATCATCTGCTAAACCTAACTATATAATTTAGCTTTTGTGAGCCAAGAGTAACCTACCTAATATAAGTGAAAACTTCTCAGCGTTCATCTGTCAAATTTCTTTCGATTAGAATCAGCTTTATAGTTGAGCTACTTAAGAAGCTTTAGGGCTCTTAAACTGTGATCCCTCAATTGTGTTTGGCAGTCCAACTTGCAATATTTTTGAATTATTTTTTTTAGGGGCCCATCTGACGACTGCCTACTTAGGCATAAGTCATCGTATATTAATGAATGAAAGACTGTGCTATTGGCTTAGGCTTACTGAATAGCTATCTGAATCATACACTTCTATCAAATGCCATTTTTGAATGGAAGGCTTGCAATTATCACACCCACAAAGCCCACATAATTCGTACCTTTCATCTTTGAACTAGCTAAAATGGGTTTGCCTAACAGCCACCTGAGTCCATTCTCACCATTGCAGGCTTTAATTAAGCAGTGAGGAATTGTGAGAAACGTGGAGAAATTTATGAGTAGCAGCATGCTATTCAGGCAACTACGATAGGGCTTCCTTTTGTGTCCTACTATCTACCTAATCCTTATCCTCTGAAGCAAACGTCAAAGTTCAGTTTATTGCAACTGCCTGTCAATATGCGGGCCGCGACTCGACCACTTCAAAAACTAATCTTAAATCAAAGTAGGTCATAGTAGTAAATCCATCGACAATCAGTGATTTTCGATTTTGATTAAGCGGTGATTTGATTTTAACCAAACTAATGACGTCACAGAAAATTTTAAATGCATTTAGGTAATATTAAAGAGTTATCGGAAATTATCTTTTTTAAAAAATAATAAAAGATAAAGTCAGCAAGCAGTAGTCACGATGATTTCAATATCATGCTTAAAATATATTAGTAAGAGTAAACTTACAGTTTTATCAATATAAAGTGAATTACATATTTATATTATTTATAATTTTATCTCATATAAGTATTGATTAAAATTACACCCGTGTTTAAATTTTGCTCAAATTGTCTGTAATAACAAAGGGGTTTGGTTGATATTTCGATTTGATGCGTCCTGAGAGTTTGTGAGCAAAGGAGGAGAAATACCGCTTTAAAAGGGTCGACAAAGGATAGCAAACTTACGTTTGCTTGGATTCTGACGGAGTTTGAAGTTCTGCCCGTTTGGTTGGTTCTAAATGCTTTAAACTTGAAACTTTGAGCAGATAATGAATTAATTTAAGTTGAGACTTAGAAATGGGATCAAGTTTAGACCCCAAGAAGAGATTTCTCATGTTAGGGTGAAGAAGTCTGAGTAAGGTCTGAGTTACCTTAAGTTGAGATTGGTTTGAGGGTTTAGCTTGGGAAATTTTATTGTCTTCTCAGTTGATTGATTGAGCATTTTGATGTGCTCAGAGTGGAATCATGAGGAGATTTCTGCTTTTTTCCTTAAATTTACCTTTATTATAATTAATATTGCACTCATTGCCTTGATATTTGACCTATGGCCCGTTTCCGTGATTGGGGGAGTTGAGCCTTGCTTATCTGACGCCTGGTGTCAGCCAGGAAAATAAGATGCAAGGAATCACAAGCAGGTGGGTATAACTGAAAAAGCCAGGGGTGCAAACCAAAGAGACCTGGAATATTGAAGAGAGAAAACTGGTTTAAGATATCTGTGCATCCTTCCTGGTCTAGGGTTGCAAATTATTTTCTTGGGTTCTGTACTTTTCTTACAATTTTACTCTACTTTACCATTTTTTTTTATCTTTTAAATATTTTTTCCGATAGCCTCGTCGATTATTGATTTTATAATTGGAGACGCTTCAGTTTTAAATAAAGTTAATTATTGCAAAAAAAGATCTTACAGCAAATATTATTTTATTTATATAGTACCCATGAGTACTTTTCTGCAAACTGTGACCGCTACGGTTATCAACACCAGTAATATTTCCTTCCCAGCCCTTTATAATTTATTAAGCACGTCTTTGCATATAATTTTGCTTCATTCGTGATTTCATGGAGTATTAACTGCCATAGACCATCCCAAGTAAGGGAGGAGTTTCGGCAGAAGGACCCAATCACGCTCGATTATAAACTCCGTCGTTGTACGCTTAGCATACCTATAAATTATGACCACAACGTTTCTCTTTAAATCAAAATTGTATTTAATATTCTCGCATGATAAATCCATTTTTATGTCCACAGCGTTTCATTTATCTTTGCAGTCGTTCCCATTTCTCTTTACGTCTATTTTCAAGCATTTGTCCTATTCGAACCTGCGACCTCAAGGCTTCCTCAGTTATATCATTCTTACCTCTTTTCATAACAATCATTTCCTAATCATTCGTTTCTTATCCAATCCTCCATCAATTACTATGAAATTTTTATTTGAATGACTCAATCACACACGTCCTTTCTCAATATATTCTTTAATATCACTCCCGCACACTATCAGGGGTAACGACATTGGGTTATGAATCTTTTTCGCACCGTTTCTACTCAATCACAGCATTACCTAGAGATTTGATTAACACAAGTAAGTTTTCTACCATTACTAACATTGTCATCGTAGTCTGCTTCATCCTTACAACTAAATTTATGAAACATCTTTGATACTTCAAATATTTCACTTGCACGAGGTGCACATCACTGAGTCTACTATCTCACTGATTCCAAGTTTAAACACAAAAATCTTTCCCATACTTTTTTCGGCATTAAATATCAGTCAACTCTCAATAAATACTTTGGTATCTAGATTGTATATATTACCCGTATACATGTTGACCTCTTCTATAAGTTAAGTGGTTCTCGAACAAGCAGGAGAATGATTTGGTGGATAGCTGGGCCTAAGACATAAGACAAGCAGCATTTTGCATGGTTCATCATCTATATCAGTGAAGGATTGGTGATCAGAATTGCCGAATTTTCAGGTGAGAAATTTTTTAGTTAGATATTATCGTCTTTCAAAGCAGTTAAAAGAAATCTACCTAACTTAAAAAGAGTAGTCGAGTGATCGGATGTTTCAGGATTCTGAATGAGCTGCAAGTCTGTTCCAAGCTTCGTCTAAACTGAATGTTTCACATTATTATTTCACCCTTCACCATTGGGCTTTCTCTTTAATGTTTCGCACATCTACATTCAGCATCCACTCTATATATATTTTTAAAATCACGAGAAGTAAAGCAATAGCAGTAAAATAATCAGGAACCTTTTATTAAATTTCTGTAGAAAGGGCGGTGGGGTGTCTAGAACTGATGGAGGTTGGAAGGTTTATTGTCAACGAAATCACCAAATACTCTGGTTACCTGGAAATTGCAAAAGACTCCAGAACATTCTACGTTCTCTGAGAAAGACAAGTCCTTGGTGGATTGAGTTCGAGATATTTAATGGCAAGGACCCTATTTCTATTCACACACTTGATTACTCAATTATCAATAATAGTCATTATAACTCGAGTAGGTAAGAAAGGAGATAAATATATCAAGAACATGCTTGACGAATTTCATATTCAATTTAGTTCCTCAACAAATTGATATTTATAACATTCGTCCATTAAATACAAAATCAGAGCAACTAAATTTCATAAAATTATCGTTGGAGGTAAAAGAGAAGAAATTTAATTAAATAGGTTTTATTTGTTGAAATTACGTTGCCAAACTTTACTACAATTTTAATTAATATAAAGGAAATAATAAACCCATGATTTCGCTTATATGTGCCCATATGCCTTTCTATTCGGAATGCAATAGCTATTTCATCTCGTTACATAGACCATTATTATAATAAGCTGATTTTCTTAAAAGCCGTAAGAGCTATAAACTTAAACTCTTAACTTCGCTTTGTTCCCTTTTTTTATGATTTTTGGAGAATTATTTGTCTTTTGCCACTATTGAAGTTCTCTAGAGCTTAATTCCGCACCTCTCCTTTCCTTCGTGACCTAATTATAGTGCCAATAATGAAGGTTATTTTTTACATCAAGTTTTTTCGCTTACTCTAACTTAAATATCACCTTTTGCTGAAGGTAAAGCATCATATTTCCACTAAGGAGGGAAAAGGTAATTGGGTAACTAAGGCGGGCAATTAAACTTCAAGAACAAGTACCCACATGGACCGGGTATTCTAGCAGAATGAACTAGAGTTTTTTGCATAATGAGGATAGAAAGTAAGAAATATATACCGTTATCAAGAGGACTGATCTTGTATAATTTGGATTCAGTCATATAAAACATTAATTTATAGAGAAGTAACTGTCTATATTTAAGAACTGATACAAATGAACTTTAAAGATTTTGAAATAGAATATTTGTTTTATTTTTCTTTTGTTTAAATTATTTAATCTTCGTCGAATTAACCTTCTTTCTTAATTAAATTTGACATTTCTATTGATAAATGAACAAAGTATCCAGAGATTCCACCTTCTGGGAAAGGTAACGTAAAATTGATCCACCATGCACGGACCCATGTTCAGGAAATAATACATGCTACAATTGTAATAAATATCAATAAAATAGATGATAATATAGCATAAAATTTAAATAAATATCATGATATAGATAATAATATATGAGGGGCGATCAATAAGTTTTGCAATTCGGATATAAGAAAACACGATATGAGGAAAAGTTTTTTATGATTTTTCGCAATAACTATTCTCGACTTCAATGCACTTTCGCCACTTCTCCCTGAGGCTTCGAATTCCCCAAAACCAAAAATGTCCCGACTGCTATTCAATCCACTTCAGGACGGCGAGCTGAACATCTTCATCGTGTCCAAACCAGCGTCCACGCAGTGCAGCCTTGAGCTGGCGGAATAAAAAGTAGTCGCTAGGGGCCAGATCTGGACTGTAGGGGATTTGGTTGAGCTCCTCGAATCCGCACACGCGCAGGGCAGCTTGTGCAACTCTGGCTTTGTGGACTTTGACGACGTTGAAGTCGATCATGGGGCGTTTCGATTCTAGTGACACAACGGGCAGAGACATTGGTCATGGTCAAATTGTCCTGGATGATGTTGATAACACTTCCATGTGATATTCCAAGTTCTCCCTCGATTTTTTCGACCTTCACTCGTCGATTTTCGAGGATGATCCTTCAAAAACAGGTCACATTGTCCTCGTTGGTCACGTCTCACGGGTGTCCTGGACGAGGGTCATCTACAAGGGCCTCACGACCATGGCGAAACTTCCTATTCCAGCGAGCAAAAAAATTCATAGGAAGGGGCGGTGTCGGTGTACACTGCAACCATGCGTGCATGGATCTATTTTGCATTCTTGCCTTCCTTGGTTAAAAATTTGATCACTGCGCGCTGCTTAACCTTCTCCATTGTTTAAAAATTTGTGACTGACGATCTTCGATCAGCTACTACTTCTTAAATAGACGAGGCAAAAGCGTGTAGCTGTAGGTCCTGACTTGTCATAACTTATCCTAATACCCCTACAAACAGCCATCCCCCTTCCTTTGTTTTCCCCGACCGATTCGCAAAACTTATTGACCGCCCCTCGTAGTATAAAATTGAAATAAATATCAATGATATAGATGATAATATAGCATAAAATTGAAATAAATATCAATGATATAGATAATAATATATGAGGGGCGATCAATAAGTTTTGCAATTCGGATATAAGAAAACACGATATGAGGAAAAGTTTTTTATGATTTTTCGCAATAACTATTCTCGACTTCAATGCACTTTCGCCACTTCTCCCTGAGGCTTCGAATTCCCAAAAACCAGAAATGTCCCGACTGCTGTTCAATCCACTCCTGGACGGCGAGCTGAACATCTTCATCGTGTCCAAACCAGCGTCCACGCAGTGCAGCCTTGAGCTGGCGGAATAAAAAGTAGTCGCTAGGGGCCAGATCTGGACTGTAGGGGGGATGGTTGAGCTCCTCGAACCCGCACTCGCGCAGGGCAGCTTGTGCAATTCTGGCCTTGTGGACTTTGACGACGTTGAAGTCGATCATGGGGCGTTTCGATTCTAGTGACACAACGGGCAGAGACATTGGTCATGGTCAAATTGTCCTGGATGATGTTGATAACACTTCCATGTGTTATTCCAAGTTCTCGCTCGATTTCTTCGACCTTTACTGGTCGATTTTCGAGGATGATCCTCTCCACACGGGTTACATTTTTCTCGTTGGTCACGTCTCACGGGCGTCCTGGACGGGGGTCATCTTCAAGGGCCTCACGACCATGGTGGAACTCCCTATTCTAGCGAGCAAAAAAATTCATAGGAAGGGGCGGTGTCGGTGTACACTGCAACCATGCGTGCATGGATCTCTTTTGCATTCTTGCCTTCCTTGGTTAAAAATTTGATCACTGCGCGCTGCTTAACCTTCTCCATTGTTCAAAAATTTGTGACTGGCGATCTTTGATCAGCTACTGCTTCTTAAATATACGAGGCAAGAGCGTGTGGCTGCAGGTCCTGACTTGTCATAACCTATCCTAACACCCCTACAAACAGCCATCCTCCTTTCTCTGATTTGCCCGACTGATTCGCAAAACTTATTGACCGCCCCTCGTAGCATAAAATTGAAATAAATATAAATGATATAGATGATAATATAGCATAAAATTCAAATAAATATCAACGATGTATATGATAATATAGCATAAAATTGAAAACAATAATTTCATCTTGCACTTAATGATTTCTGTTCCTTGAATGCCGGTGTATTAATCAGATGTGCCGAAAAGACACGTTTTCTCTCTCACTGTACCAGTGGAGTGATCTGGCAGCAGTGCACTCAAATCAACTCGAAACGGGTTCGTTTGCACAGAATTATGGATTATCTGACTTTTTGGACGACTCTGGCCTCCTCTATTTTATTCGACTCTCATTGATGTAGGTCGCATTTTCCTAGCCGAAGAGATGCTGGCCTCTCTCCGAAGCTTGAACTGGCTTGCTTCTTTTACCTTTTGTGGAAGGGGAAGTGGGGTTGCGAATTTAAGAATAGCTTAATACTAGACTGGAATTTTAATTCTGGTGGCTTATGCCCTTGGAGGCAATCGCCAGATGGACGAATTAAAACGAATATTCTTAAAACATCTAGCCGTTATTAATGCTTGGTCTCGAACCTGGGTCTCGAACCAGTAACAAGGTTGTGCAACTTTCTTTCATAAATTCCCGAAAGCTTTTACTTCTACAATACTGACCTGCCTTCATTGCCTAAAGGAATGGGATTCAAAAAAGTTGGGCGACTTTTCAGACTTTCTCTCTCCCACATAAATACTCCATTAATGATCATTCGTACTCTTTATACTACGCACAATGTCTCCTTTCACTACAGAAGCTTTATTATGAACCTCCTTTAAAACCATGAAAGCAGAGTACCGTTGGTCTTCACTTTTCTGTAATAAATAAAAAGTAACTCCATTTTATGCAATGCCAGGAAATTAAAGAAATTGGTAAGAGATTAAACAAAATCCCCTAATATTTTCGGCTTAATTAAACATAAGTTTAAAGGTGACGAAACCATGAATTTTCAATGTCCAGCTCCCTGTAAATATAAAAGGTAATTTGGAGAATGACTTGTACAGACTCGCCATTTTGGTCAAACTTTGGTGGTAAAGTTTAGAAGTAGTTTGCACTACAATATGAATGTTTTATCAATGAGCTTGAGCAAGATATTCAAACTCTTAGACCGAATATGTTTGTCTTTTGCAGTTCACATTTATCTGTATCACAAAAATGGTAGTGGTTTTAATAACAAGCAAATAAGGATATTCTACTAATGTCTTCGACTTTATAATATGTGGTACATCGTTGTTAAGGTGTTAGCATTACATTAAATTCTCGTAAGGTAAAACCTAGAAATTCAATGTGTGAGTGGCAAATGTCTTTTAGGAAACATTTTTTCTTCCACGAAATTGTGATTTGCCCAGTAAAGAATAAATGAAATAAATTTATACTTCATATTTGCCAATAATAGTATGCTTTTTCCATTTGGATTGAATAAAAACTTGGGAGAATTAATAAAAAGAAATTATATTATTTAATTTATTCTGTAACAATGACAAAAGAACAGCTAAGAAAACCTTGATATCAGAGAGAAATTTCAAACTCCAGCCAATTAAAAAAAACATGCCTCATTTGTTCATTGATCAAACCTAAGCACTACAAGGTAAGTCGAGAGATTACTCATGTATTCCACACATAACACAACACCAATTTGAAGAATTTCAAATCCCTTTCGTGATTCTTAGGAATTCTGCCTTCCAAAAATTTTGGTGTTATTCTCTTGCCTTTTACTGAGAATAATTCACTTGTCCTCAAATTATCATAAAGATGATGTACATGTACATGAAATCACCATTAACTTTATGCTACACAGGTGAAAACAAACGATTGTCTTTGCCAGGTATACCCTAAATTCACAAAGATTGGTGCAATTTGGCTCCAAATTTTATGAATCCTAAAGTCCTTTGCTTCAGGTTCATTTACAAGAAATACGTGAAAACGCTTTTTTATTTGTAAAAATCAAATTCTGTTCTCTCTCAGAGATTTCCCCATTAAAAATGCGGTGAAAGAAGAAATCGTGATTATTTTGACAAAAAAAGGAATATAGTTTAAGTACATTATTAATTTGTTAGATATTTCTTGAATTGCCCCAATGTATGTCGCACTGTATCATAAATAATTACCGATTCAAAATGTATTCCATATTGGATATTTAATCTCTTTCCGCTTCTGCATTGTTTGGCCGCGTATCTAATACCAGGGTTTATATTACAGCTCTTTAAATACAGTGAAGAATTTCCAAGAGCTACAATTTTTGATGGCTATTCTTGAGCTCATTATGCCCATCAAATGATTTCTTACAACTGCAATTTCAGGTGTCTATTTTTCAGCACTTATAGGCGGCGAATGATTTCCTGCAGTTGCGATACCCGGAGTCAATTCCAGAGCTCTTAAAAGGAAGCCACGCAAATGCCGAAGCTACGGCTCCATGGGCAAGTTCTCGAGCCATTTAAACGCAGCAAAAGATTTCTCGCAGATGCCTTTCGCTGAATTTATACTAGAGCCGTTTAAAACAAGTGAAGGATTTCACACAGTTACGAAACCCAAGGTCAAATCTCGAGCCGTTTAAAGGCAGTGAAGGATTTCACGCAGCTGCGATTCCCGGGATCTATCTAGAGTCTATACTCGATCCCTTTAAAGTGAGTGAAGGATTTCCCGTAGCAGTGATACCGGAGTCTATTACCATGGTCTTTAAATACACAGTCAAAGATTTCCTGTAGTTGCTATTCCGGGGTCTATTCTCGAGCCCTTTAAAGAAGAGAAGGGTTTCATGTATTATGCTTAGATGTCGATGAGACCTCAGACGAACAAAGTTCACAACTTTTTAACTGTACAGATACATGAATAGTAAAATTTATTGATTCCAAGTAAACTTAATCATGAGAATTAGTTTGACAGCTGTGTTTTAGCAGCCTAAGCCACACATATTTACTTCCACTAAAAACTCAACATTTTAACAAGTGGAGAGGTATCATCGTTTTTTTGTATTTTGTCATCTAAATAATTAACAATAAAGCTTTTTAAAAATATTTATAATTTACTGATGGAACCACTCATCCAATTAAGTGAGTCTCGATTCCCGATAACCAACACAAAAGGTCTATAAGCATTGTTATTGACAGAAAGCATCAATCATTATACTTGATAGTATTATTACTATTTCTATGATTTCGAAAAAAGGGAAGGTGGTTGTAATTGAAGATGCAAGAGAGGTTACATATCCCCATTGCTGCTAACGAGACCAATAAGGCAATTACTATCGTCATGCAAAGTCGAATCGAGTTTCTTCAAAATTAAAATTTTCCATAGCTTAACCAAATCCCCCTTTAATATCCAACTTTTCTTATTCTCTTCATTTGTCCAAATACACTCCCCATAATGAACATCTAAACATAGGCAACGCAGTTTATTACAAATCTTTTGTTTATTCGAACTGTAGTATTACAAAGTAATTTCAAAACTAATAAAAATTTGATGGAAAAAGAGACAAAATGGATGATTATTATAAACAGTTTGGAAAATTCAATCCTTAAATCACTTGATGGCAATTGGGATAAAGGTTGAGGGGAATTATGACGACATAAAGGAAGATGAAAATCAGGGTAAACACTTGGAGCCGGGACGAAAGGGAATTTCCAGGTAGGAATTTTTGGCTTAGGTCAATCCGAGGCTGTGGGCAAATCTAGATGGATTTTTTTCACAGCGAATGGCGGAAAGGAAATTTAGGGAGGATCTTCTCAAAATTTAAAGGAAAATTGTTTTAATTTAGAGGAACCTAAGGATACCGGGAGGATTAATGTCCGCCCGAGAGGCTAAGGGAGCAGGTTGGTAGAGAAAGACCAAGAAGTGATGATACTCGTAAGTGGAGAAGGAGTAAAAAAGTAGCTAAATGATGTGATCACTCCTGCACAGGGATTCACTACGAACTTGACCCAATTCGCATGGGAAGTCGGATTAGCCCTTATGATTCCTTCTTCTGTCTATGCAAACTTGATTTAGGAGCCTGTAAACTTGCCTTACTTACCCCAAAGTTGAGTATATTGTAGTGGCACTCTTAATCCTGTGATCACGTATCGACCGCTTTTATTGTTACGTTTCTGTTTCTTATTTTTCCTTGACTGCTTCGACCAGACGAATGGAGGAAAGATGGCGTTAAACAAGTTTGCCAAAATTAAGGAAGTACAAATGAGTAGTTTTAACCTTTGTAATATTGCAATTAATTCAGTCGTATGAAAAGTGCAAATGAAGATCTTTTGATTAACATATAAAGAAAAATAATTCAAAAATCAACTGGAGCAATTGCGTCATAAAATTTCCGAAAAGCAATTTATCAAGAAAGTGGTAAAATTATGTGATGTAAAAATGTGTGGAAGGAACGAAATTAAAGGGATAAATGGGTTGGATTGAATGAACAGAGTGCGCAAATCGCCTAATCTGACCTCCGATTTTCAAAGACATGAGGTTGCCTGTGTATGTATGTATGTGTGGATTCATTTGAATTTAATTTTATTCTCTAATAAGCAACAACAAACTATGGCTTATTCCCAATGTGTAGCCGATATAAAAAGGAGGTTTCCAATTGAAGTCCGGAAGTAAGGAGAAGTGAAAATGAGGATAAATACAGAATGGCACTATGAGAAGATTCCTTTGATCCTAGAAGGCACGCAACTCTCCTTACTCTCTGGTCAAGAGAAAAGAGAAAGATGATGGAGAGTAAGAAAGGAGAGAGAAGGGACGCGATAGAGGAAGACAAAGGAGGAGTGAGATGCAAGGAAGGATGTTGGAAAGGAGAGATGTGAGAGAGACAGAGGGGTAAGAGATTGAGCGAAGAGAGAGTGAGGGAGAGAAAGGGGCTAGAGAAGGAAGACAGGAGGAGGGGATAGACAGAGCAGAGAGAGAGAGAGATGGGGGAGGGGAGGGAGGAGAGTGAGAGAGACAGAGGATAAGAGATAGAGGGAAGAGAGAGGGAGGGAGAAAAAGGGGCTAGAGAAGGAAGACAGGAGGAGGGGATAGACAGAGCAGAGAGAGAGATGGGTGAGGGGAGGGAGGAGAGTGAGAGAAACAGAGGATAAGAGTGAAAGTGTGACTGAGGGAGCAATTTACTGTGTGTATCCCTTTAGTCTGGATCTTCCTCATTGGTTGCCGTGAGGTCGTGTCCTCCATCAGGCAAAGAGACGACTCTGTCTCAGTTCTTCTTAATCTCTCTCCACAAACAAAGCGCAGGGCGTCGGCACAGATCAGTGCTAAGTTATTTGGGCAACTAAGCCCAGAACCAGATATCAATGAAATAACGCTCTCATCGGCTTCTTATATTCATGTGTTAATTTTTTTTTTACAACTTAGCTTCAAAGATCTAACTGCAATTGTTATCTAGGAAATTCTATGGTCTTGTCAGTAATTCTCACAAATTACACTTCTTAAAACTCTTTGTCCTTTTTTTACAATTGTTTCTTTGATGCAGTGCCAATAGTGTAGCATCTCATGATTCTCTTGGCTCGGGTGCAGTAGAGACGTTTTGGTCTTGGCCGTAGCTGCTTGGTATAAAAATGCTGCCCACTTTTTATCCACATTCAAGTTCCACGGAACAAACCAGGGAGACCAGCGAGTGAGTCTTTCTATCGTAACTCAACCGATAAAATGTCGCTTGGCACACGAGAGATATAGGAAATTCGAGAAACTGGCGCTATTTGCATATATCAAAGCAGCCTTGCATTTTTGATGAGTTCTCTGCCTCTGAGTCAACTCTTGAGGACTTGGAGTCGCAAAGGGCTGTAGTACATTTATTTTCTAAAATTTTTGGATACTTCTTGTGATATCATTTACAAATATAAAACAATAAAGGTGAGTGTTTCAAAATAAGGTAAACGATCCATTCTAAAGTAGTAGGTTACTGTTTCGAATGGATATATTCGGTCCGCTAGAAACGCGTGACTAAAACTTGATCTTTCCTGGTGGTGACTAAGACGTCCCACAGCGTTTTATAAGAAGCGTGCGTAGTCATTTATTGCTTTCCATTAACCGCACCATCTGTTATATTCATCGTATTTGTCAAAAAGTATTCAGCATAAATACCCAAAGGAATTTTTGATAATTGCCCGTTATCTGTTAAAAACAGTGAGAGGTGAAAGTAGTAGGTTACTGTTTCGAATGGATCTTTTAGGTAAAATAGAAACGGGGGACTGAAACTTGATCTTCTCTAGTAGAGATAACGGCGTACCGCAGGGTGCTATAGGAAGCGGGTGGTGTCATTTATTGCTTTCTACTAACCGCACCATTTGTTATATTTTTCGAATCTGGTAAAGTGAAGTTCGCACAATTTTTAACCTTTTTCGAACAAGAATTTTGGCGTGTTCACACTCCTCAGCAATTGACTTGATTTCTTCAGTCACGTTGACCTTTGATATCTTTTATATCGATACTATTGGCATTTGCTATCGATTTTCTCGCAAAATTAAACAGTATCATAGTGCTGTGCTTTCGTTTGTCTAACATTTGCTTTAATTCTTGTTTCCCTTTTTCTCATTAACATTTTTTCTTATTTGCCTATTAATCTCCTTTATTCTTACATAAAGATATTAGTGCTTCCTATATTTTATCCTAATGATCCTTCTCTTTACTTCATAGGGCTTCTATCAAGCAACTGAATAACAATTACCTTAGTTAGGGGCGAAATAAGCCCATAAACACTACAGACACACAAAACGACTTTTTGTTAATCAGGCAATAGAATTAAGAGAGGACAAAATCAAAGAAGGAAACGCAGACAATCCCGCCAAACACTCACTAAAATCAAAGAAAGAACCGGAGACAGTCGCTTTAAGCTTCATATTGAATCAAAGGAGGCACTGGAGACAATCCCGTTAAGCCTGATCATAAATTAAACGAGAGACCGGAGACAAACCTTTTAATAATTATCCTGCTCCAAAGAAGGCACTGTAGTTAATCCTATTAAGCAACATGCTGAATCAAATAACGTACCAAAAAAATCCCATTAATATAATTCTGAATTAATGAAGGCAACCAAGACAATCACGTTTAGCACCAACCCTACATAATAGAATTGCCAGATATCAAATTCAGAAACCTATAATTAATCAGAGACAAGAATGACCTGCAGTTTCTAGCAATAAAGCAAATAAGGATACGAGCGGCTCGTGAGTTGGTCGGAATTTGTCTCTCATGGTTAGCGATTTCCTAAATTTATTTGTCAGGATGCATTGAAAGCAGTTTAAATAGGGTCAAAGTTTTTCTCCGGCAGGAGAAAAGAAGATACCCTTTTGCGCCAAAACGTGAATTTTGGCAACAACGGTTATGACCTTTTAACTCCGATGTTTCGGTTTTGAATTGTTTGGCCGCAACTTTGTTGCCTTCTCCTACGCTTCTCCCCTCTCTCTCAATATAGTTCTCTCCACTTTTGGCCTTATTCATTTATTCTCTTCCTCACTTTGAGGAAGATATTTCGCTCCAATTTCAAACATATTTTGATTAATTTTACTAATAATTAGGTTTAAATTTTCATTAAATTAGAGAATAAATTAAGATAACTTAGCAGAAATTAAAGGAATCGGCCGAAAATTAATAAATAAAAAAAATAATTAAAAGTTCTTTAACACTAGAACGTCTGGAAAGTTGCACCACCTAGAAAGACCGAGCGGTCATTTTGACCGCACTTTCTCTCTTTTTTTAATACGCTTATATTTATATCTCTTTTGACATATCAAAGTCCTATATGCAATATGAGATAAGAAAATAATGTATTTTAAATCAAATTTTGATGATATATTCCTTAAATCATTGATATTATTATAGGGTAAGGAAAAATGTATTTAGTAAAAAACTAAATTCAATTCATTTAATTACAAGAAATGCTATTCCTTTTCATTAAAAGTAGGTAAATAACTTTATGTTTCAAACATTCTTACACATAAAATAATTTTTCCATAGGTAGTTAATTGTTACAATTAGTGCAAAGTATATCTTCATCACTTTGCTGTACATTTGCTACATACAGGTCTCTTACATTTGTAACAAGTTTCAGATGTTTTATTTTTATTATAACTTCCTACTTGGCATTGTTTTCTTTTCCTAGAAGTCTCTAACGATTCATCGTAATCGCTACTATTATCTACAGCATCGCTATTCTTGAAGTTTATCTGCAGTTCTTCAGCTATTTGTAAGAGGAATCTGCAGCGGGGAATTTTCTCTCTAGTAACTTCTCTGTACAGAACTACTGCATTGATGCCAGCTAGATCTAAAATGTTGTAAAAACTTGCAATGTCCATCTCCGCGAAGAAAATTTCTGCTGTACTTTCGAGCCATTTGATCTACTATATCTACACCATACTTTGTAGAGTTATAAAACTTTACATTTTCAGGAATTTTCTTTCTACCATCCCCAATTGCAACAGTTTTAAGAATGGAGCTCAGTAGGAGTACCTTTTTGGTAGGTTTACATTGATATACTGTAAGTATGCATTGATTGTTCCTCAGTATGTATGAATTGTACCGGTTTTCACGAGTTTTTCTAATGGTCTCTGTAATTTCTCTTCTAATACGATTTACTGTACCTACGATACTCGTACTTTTACTTTTTCCCATGTATGGTTCTATTAAACGGAGAACCATGTATTCAGAGAGTGGTTGATTTGGAGGACGAGCTTGATCTTTTCCAATGTACGGGAATCCCTTTACCAAGTAGTTAGACTTTACATCGGCTGCTACCAAAATTTGATACCAAACTTATCAGGCTAGCTGGCAATATATTGTGTGAATGGGCACCTAGTCTTACATTGAAACAACTCTCATCCACTGATATATTGCTGCTTGGTTTATAGTAACCAATGCAGTTCCCAATAAATCTCTCCCAATTTGGGGATATTATAGCAAATTTATCTGTTTTCAATCGAGCAGATCGTGTTGATCGTATATCAAATCTGATGAATTTCATGATTTGTTTGAAATGCATTCGTGTCATTAATTTGCTGAAGTATTGAACACCCCATTGTTTTGACCAGAGATGTTCCACTGATTTTCCTTTAGCTAGAACTCCTCGTGCAATCATGATGCCTATAGTAGCATAAATTTCTTCACATGATATAGTCCAAGAGTCACATTGCAATTGTCTGCGTGCTTCAATTTCATTACAGTTCTGTATGTGCTTGATAATGAAATTATCAACCTAAAAGAACTCAAAACCTTACCTTCAATAATTTGTCGTTTTGCAAGTGCTGTAGGCCCAGGTAATTCTTGAAGAATATTTTGAGTTCCAAATCTTCCAGTGTAATTTTTATTTGGTTTAATAATTTCCCACTGTTTACCATCCTTGCCGGTGAGAACTGTCCCAATTTCTCCTAATCCTACTGTTGCAACACGTTTAGTGCTTTCATTCGTTCCACGTCCTCTTTTCTTCTCTGAAAGTAACATGGGAATGATTCCCATCAGTCTAAAATTATAATTCAGAATATTTCTATATTATAGTAAAAGAGAAGCTGCAATAATAGCAGTTAAATATATGAAAAATCAAGTTTTGAGAATTGTATACGAGTAAAATATCGAAACAAACAAATAAATTTTATTTTCATAAAATAAAGTTTATTACTATCAATTATAATAACTAGTGGATGCTGTCTTACTGTCCCGATCTGCCGAGCTTGGGGGTTATGCCCTATTATATAATATATACGTACCGTATAATATATTATATACACTATATATATATACCTATATACCGTATATGCTAGACTGGATCTGCCGGTATATATAGGTACCTATATATTACTAAATACACGTATATGTATACATAAGTTTGTATATATGGCAAAAAGCGGACAGAGAGACAAATAAAATACCTGCTCCATTATGTATAGGTGTGAGCTGCTAATTGAATAGAATATATTTTACTCACCCAAAATATCAGTAATAAGTGACGAAGGTCCTACGTGCACAGGAAGATTTCAAAATCTTCCACGTCTTTCCAATCTCTTACTATTTGGCATTGCATCATCTTCAGACTAAGACGATGAACTTTGAATAATATATGGAGTATATTTCACCTCACTGCTGTGAGATCAATTATAAACTTCAGAGTCAGATTGAGGAATTGTTCTCAAACATTCCGAATTTCACCATCAGAAAAAGTTATTTTTTTAGACTGTTTGCAGCACCACAGTAGAGCAAGCAATGACTGAGAAGCTGTCACGTAACCCTTAGTATCAGCGTTGACGCGTTTCAACAGAAATTAGCATTCTCCTACAAGTCTCTGTACCGAAAAAAACATGCGGTCAAATTGACCGCTCAGTCGTTTCAGGTATAGCATGTCAAATAACAAAAGCTATTGGAGTAATTTTTTAAATATTTGAGCTCAATACACTTCATCATATATCAGGAAAAGTCAGTTAATCTCAATTTTGTTGAAGAAAAAATATGTGAGATACGTGCATTTAAAAATAAAAATGCTGTCAAATTGACCGCAAAAACGTTCTATTGTTAAAAAGCAATAGAAATCGTTGTATGCGAAAACAGATGTCCTTTTTTACCCAAGTATGAATTCTCTTTATTCGCCAAGTGATAGTTATATTCTTTACGTTTAGCGAAGTTTCTTTTCTAAAAGCGAAATTGAGGCTTCTCCTGGGGACCCATTTGATTCCAGATTATAGACTCGAATTCCTTATCGCCAATTAGAAATATATGACCAATCAAGCC
The DNA here is from genome assembly GCA_963969495.1 of Ceratothoa steindachneri. Taxonomy (NCBI): domain Eukaryota; kingdom Metazoa; phylum Arthropoda; class Malacostraca; order Isopoda; family Cymothoidae; genus Ceratothoa; species Ceratothoa steindachneri. Next base: position 210,379,507 of record OZ018318.1, read on the forward strand.
TAAAATGATATTTGACAAAGAGAAATTTCTTAAATTCAAATTATTAGAATCATTATTATGATTATTCTACATTATTAATATATATGTATATTGTATTTGTCGCCCAAACGATTAGCGCCTCCTAGTTAGGGGGCCAATATATGTAGACTGTAATGCCAACCTAAAAAAGGCTCTATTAACTATGGGAAATCTGTTGTAAGTTATTTAACAAAAAATAGCACATTTCTATATCTCAAAGCGAGTGTAAGATAAAAGGAAATATTGAGATTTACTAAATAAAATTATTCATCTCTGGCAAATTAGATTTGCATCATTCATTGTTTATCATCCTTATAACTGTCATTAATTTGTTTGGCATTAATTTGTTTGGCTCCCCTATATCGGTTATTACAATGTAGCAGTTAGAGAAAGTGACGACAGGTACCTGTAAACTGATTTTATGGATGGCAAAATAAAAAACTTGATGAGACTTGAAAAAAACTGGAGTGTGAAGTGAGTGTGTATTGGTTAAAAACAAGGTTTTTGTGAATGAATCCAAGCTAGTGAACCCTGTTAATCATTTAGACTTGAAATACTCCTAATTTCATTTGGCCAAATACGGAAAATAATAAAGGATAAAAATAGCATTTATTGCCTTCACTCCATCGTCTCTTCGTGCGTTTCTCGAGTGTTTGTGGAAACGTTTAAAACGAGAAATATTCACCAAACTTTTAAAAAATACTTTGAAGTATTCGAAAAATAATTACTTATTTTACTGTTAGAAATTATAAATTTAGTAATTAAACTAAAGTTCCAAACTATCAGGTCATAGTTTCAAGCGAGGGAAATAATTTTAACAAATTTGAATGAAGTTTTCTATAAGCGAGGAAAATGATTTAAATCAACCTTTCAATATGTGGATTTATTAAAATCACTCAAAATCTTTGCAAATATCACATAAAGTAGTTTAAAACTAAATCGGCATAATGCAAATCCTGAAAAAGTGAATACATTGTTACAATATTCCAAAAATATTCTTTCACCAAACATGTTTATCTTTTTAATTTCTCAGTAACTTAAAAAATACTGGATTTCATGCCCCAACTCAATATATGCAGTATTTAAATTTGCAGCTCCTCGCATGCCTTCAAGTTTTCTCTTTTCAGATCTTTAAAATCTGAATATTCTTCCCCTTTTTTTTATAAATCATTTCTCTTTTGGATCCATTCAAATCTTTTTGGTGACCATTGTACAACTTCAAATAAAAAAAATTCAAAGAAGTATGATGTGACCTTTGCTCTATGAATTGTGGCATTCTCTTGCTGGAAATTAATTTTCCTCGACAGAGGAAAAAACTGATTTATATTGCTGCATTGAATCTTCTAGCCATGAAAAAAGTGATAACGTCCCATTTTCATAATTTCTATACACTGCAGCATACTCCATCTCTGTTCTTCTGACGCCTGGAATATGCGAAAATATTTAGACTTCAGGTAGCCTTTACTTCTTTTAACCATCACTACAATCCAAGTTTTATTTTATTTCGCCTGAAAACAAAACCTCGTATCATTCCTCATCCCATATTTGATGCAGTCAAGCAAATTTCATCTAGCGGTATTATGGAAAGAAGACAAGAGTGGGCAGCTAAAGAACATCGTTGAATATTTAGCAGCTCTGACAATTTCTCATCCATCCCATCTTGAAGTGACCTTTGGCCATCCACCAACATGTACTTTATTCTAACTATCAAAATCCTTAAAAAATTGTTCCCTAGAGCTCTGTCGCCACTGAATTCTTTTAGTAATCTGGCAGTTAATAAAATTGAGTTTTGAGTTCACTAACCTTCTCCTGCTCATCGTCGAACAGTTTTTTTGGTTTAGGCATACTAGAAATATTATATGGATCTCTGTATACACACCTTACACCAAAATGATCTGAATATTCCTTAAAAAAAAATAGTGGCTTAATAGTTGTCGTAGAATTGCTCATAGTATATTCCAATAATTATTCTAGTCGTTGATCTTGACTCACCGCTTTTGTTTAAGTCGATGGTATTGACCCTATGACTCAATCTACGATCATATATATATATATATATATATATTTATATATATATATATATATAGGCTTTAATTCCTACTGAACGTGCGAAAGCTGGTTAGAGGCAAGTTGTGCCACGGCCAGGATTCTCATTATAAAAGTCCCACTTGTTACTGGGGGGAGGTTTGTGATTGTTGAATTCTAAGAGTGCATAATACAGGTTAAATAAATTAGCCGAAGGGATGCTTAATTAAATTCTTGCCAAGGGTACGTCAAAAAGGAGGAGCCACAAATAAACACACGTACAGAAAATAAACTTTACTTTACACAAATATAATAATTATCAATAGTTAAACGGGCAAAATTAAGGATCAAATGTCAAACACTGACTTTAAGCGTCTAGATCTATAATGACTCAATGGGAGTATCAATCACTGTTAATTAAATAGGTAATTTAAGAATAGAGGTACACTGGGTTTACAGATTACCACTAATTGTGATGAATTGGAGAGACCACTACTTAGGCCTAGACGGGGTGGTTCGGGTGGCGTTAACACGAGTTCTCGGGGAGAGGGGGGATAAGACGACGGGTTTGGGGCTGCTGGCTGCAGTTCCGGTTAGTTCGCTCCAAACTGGATGTGACACTAACAAATAGTAACTTTCAGTAGCTATTTGGATGTTCCTTTTCTTTCTCAAGTTACGTTGAGCAACAGAGCGTATTCTTCTTGTCACAGACTCTGCGGGACGGGATTTACTTCAGGAACAATTTGAGACAGCGACCAGGTTGACTCAACAGCGCGTTGGCAGTCGATACGTTACGTTGAACGACTCTCGTTTATCGTGAGGGGTACGCGAGTTGGTTTGGGACACTGCTGTAGAGAGATGGACGGCGATATTATTTATACCGAGGATTGTAGGAAATCGAGAGAGAGATTCCATTCGCGACAATTCGCTTATCGCAGCGCCTTCTGGACCATCTCCTGGTATCATAAAGAAAGCAAATAGAATTTAGGGTTCTCTGTGAGATAGGCCTTCTTTCGTTAGACTTCCTGTCGCCAGTTGGGGAAAGGGTAGGGGGAGAGAGAGAGGAGACGAAGGTCAACTCAAACGACAAATTTCTTTCGTTCCCACGATTGTCTGGCGGCATGTGAGTATGTACGTTTCATACCCTCACAATAGTTTTGAAGAAATGATATGCTAGCTAGAACTTTAAAATATTTTAATATATCAGAAATTAATAAAATTATAGCATTTTTATTTCAGGAAGGACGTTTAGTAAAATAACTGAATACCCAAGAGGACAATAGCTGGAAGCCGAGTCTGTTTCTTTCAGGCCAAATCAACTTTTTTTGTTGGAGAAGGCATAATACAGCCTCGCAGGACTCTACTTCCCCCACCTTTCTCTTTCATCCTAGATTGGAGAGGTAGTAAGGAGGCGACCCAGGCTGATTTCTCTGCAGGATCTCCCTTACCCGCTTACATCAAGAATATCTGGACCGATTGCGAGTAGGGTGAAGGCGAGAGACGGGAGAGGTTTAAGAGAGGGTTACACAGAAAATGTGGAATGTGAAATTTATAAAATATGTTTAAGGTTAATAATTAACCCTACTTGGTCTCCCCAAAGAACGTTCGGAGAGAGGGGGATAGGCTAGAGCACGGCCAGATTTCTCTCAATGAACAGAATTTTTTTATTGTTAAAATGAACTATGATTTGTCCTATTCTGGCCTTACTCTTCTCTTATTGGTTTTAGCTTTAAGGTTCGTCAGTCTTTGGCATGATAAACTTAGAGGCTCAGTATACTAGCCATTCTCCATACTTTTTCGTATATATCTTGTCCTCTTAATCCTTACCTCAGCTGAGGGAAGCTTGGCTCCAAGCAGTCTTTATATTTAGGTGCTCAACCCGTTGTGTTATTTCATTTTATTTGTAATTTTTCTTTCATTTCATTATATTTTAGTTGTTTTGTTAAGTGTAAACTGGTTTCTCCAGTTAGCACATTCTTTCTACTGCTTGGGAATTTAAGATTTATCCTTATGCAATTGTTAATGCTTCTTTCATTGTTTAAGTCTTGGTGACTTTCTTCTATTTTGCTTCAAATTTTCTGTGTTATTTTTCTTAAGAGTCAAATTAAGTGGCTGAATATTAGCATCCACATGTAAGTTAAAAAGGAATCTGCCTATCTACGTCTCGTTTCCTATATTGCCTAAGTAATCTTGAATTTAAGTGTGTGTTGGCTTGAATCGGCGGAAAAATTGGAGCGATTATACCTGCTCGTTATAATTTTTTTATTTTCATTTCTTAGTCGTCTCAATTTTATTCGAAAAGTGAAATTACGTTTGTTGTTCAATATTTCTTTTTCTTATTTGTGACTGAATATCCTCTTGAGTTTACAGTAAGTCCTAGCACTGTTCCCTCGCCTACATATGTGTTGTTGTTTCAGTCTATTACGATTTAAACGGTCCTCCTCCTACTTTTAGGAATATTTTAAATTTCTGAACGTTGGTTTTGAATTTCCCTGTTTTCTCATTCATATTTATATTTTCGATTTCCATTTTTGTGACTCTTATCTGGTCTTGAGCTTTCCGGTAATAAGTATTAACAATCTGTTTGATATCTGCTCTGTGCAAGTAGATTTTGAATTTATAGTTTGAACTTGAGTTAAAGGCATAACCACGAGCAAGTAGAAGAAAATGGTTTCTAATTTATGCTCCCTTCTATAAGCCATCATCGTATAATGTGCAATGGAAGTTAAACACTTACAGATCATCACATTCCACATATATTATTATAAGAATTTGAAAAGCGGTACTCATTTGTAGATAATGCAAACATTATTAAGCGTACTTTTGTGCAGCGAAAGCTTGTACCTACCAGTTTTATTTAAAAAGTTTAAAAGATGCCCTTACCAACTCTTCGATAAGCCATGTTCCAGAAAATTAACCTTTTTAAATGGCTCTCTTTGGAAAAAATCTTTTGAAACAGATTAGCGTCAAGCATGGAAGATTTTCTCAAAACCGAATGTGTCTTGATCAAATGTCACTGAACATCTGAAGCTAATGGAGAAAATGTAAAGAAAGAATTTGGCTTACTTATGAGCTTACGGTTGAGAACTGAACTATCGCTAATCTTCAACACTCACTTTATCTTAAAGAACTAACTCTTGTTTCTGTTTCGACATGTTACAGGCAACGAAAATTAAATGCTGCATGTGAACAGAAACGTAAAAAGTTAGTAAATTCATAAATAAGAAACCGATGCCAATACCAAAACCAGGAATGCATACACAGAATTCCTAGCTTTGTCTTTGGAGGAACGTAAAGGATGTTCTCCATTATGAGTTAATGAAAAATAGAATTACCATTACTGAAGACATTAAGCACTAAAAAATAATCGTGTAAACGAATCATTTCATCTAATGTAACAGCTCATAGAAACAGAATTTTTTTTTATTTTCAATTATGACAATCTGAAGGCTCACTGTGCCAGACTAACTTAGGGAAACATATGACTGTTAACATGGGAAGTCTTCCATATTCATCATACATCGAATTTTAATTAATGATTAACAGTTATTTTTTTTACTGTAAAGGACTTCATAGAAGTTGTAGGGGAATGGTCACTCCCCCCCCCCCCTCCGTTCACTCGTGGGGCAGTTCCAAGGCAGTTACCGCAAAGACATCCGTCGAAGGCATCGGCGGGTTCAGTCCTTAACCGCAGTGTGGCACAACTCGGTGCCATGAAAGACCCTAAAGGTCAAAATGTAAGATCTCTCCCAGGAGAGTGAGATCCAGTTTCACGTCGAATAAGAAATTGGAGACGGGTTTCTCCCAATCTCGAAGGCTAACGAGGAGCCGATGTTGGACTTCATGGGAAAAACCGTTGGCCAAAAGAACTCTCCTGGGGCCGTCCTCAAGCCCCTCCCACCCTTACCACTCCCCCATTGAGGTGACGAGGTATAAATGAGGAACTCTGAGGAAAATCGGGGTAGTATACGTCAGTCTCTAGGTGACGAAGTCCTCGGATCCAAAACCGAGCTACCGAGACTGGAAAGGTAGTGTACTTGGCTCGCAAGACCAAGAAGTACCCTGCAAGAGAGGCAGGGCTACCTACCTTAAGGGGCTAAGAAGAAGCTCATCCTCGAGCTGGTCCCTGGTTATCAAACCAAACGATAAGTTAACTTTGTTAAGTTCAACTTACTCTCGGCAGAGAGACTCCTCATATCCTGGTGTACCTTAAACACCAGGGGTATTCATCGTCCTTGAGGAATTAAGAAAAGAAGAAGGAAAAGGCTCCCCCTCCGTCCCGTTACTCGGTTGCCACACCGAACTTTAAGTAACTTATTCTCGCCAGAGAAACCCCCCTCCGTTATCCTTGCCTTTGAAGAAGACCCTCCCCGAGTTCAGTCCTTATCCATAGGGAAATAAGTAACGAAGGAGAAAAGCTCCTCCTCGAGTTCGTTACTCGGTGGTCACACCTCACTCCAAGTTAACTTGATTTAAGAACCAAGTTCGACTCACTCTCGCCAGAGAGACCACGACTGCCTAGGTGTTGCATAAAGCACCGTATTGGTTCTCGTCCTTGAAGACCCCCCCAGCTGCCACCCTCGCCAAAACAACCGTGTGATCTCGCCCATCTACATCTGGCCGGCGGCACGCGTCGAGAGTAAATAACATTTCTGAGGCCTTTAAACTCCTCATGAGTCCGTAAGCCTAATTCTTATATTATCAATTTTTGTGGGTTAACTAATTTAATTAATTCTTGTTTAGGATAATATTCAGAATATTGCTGTAATTAATGTTTATATGTTGTGTATTCAATGGTTAAAGATAAAATATAAATTTATTTGGGAATTAATGTTCGTTTCTTTTATATATACTTACGTGTTTTGTAACGGCTCTTTTCGTTTAGATATTCTTATAATATCAATACATTAGACACTCTTAGCACTCTTAGAATAGAACAAAAAGGAGAAGAATTCTACGACAGAAGTCAGAACAATTAGAAACAAGGAATTAGTTGAATAAAATTCTCCATTTCCGTTTGAAGTGCAATCGAAAACTCGCGTTTTCGTTCGACCGTGATCATTAATAATAATATTGATTATATTAGTCGATCAAGAGATTAATTTTTTTTAAAAGAAAACAAAGTAATTTTTAATATACAAAAATTTATTCAGCAACATAGTTTCAATCATTATTGACAATGCTTTCCTCTAATTTATCTAAGTAGTTGACAATTTCTTGAAGGTTTCATTCCACTTTGATAATCTATATGATTTCATATCCTTTTCCACCTTTATGTCATAGTAAACAATGTTATTTACCTGAAGTTGTAAGATGTAAATAAATTTTAAACACATAGTGCAAGTTCCCCTGAGTGTAAAAGATGTAGATGAACTTTCCAACCTCAAGACAATTTTTCTTTTTCCGGCAAACTGTACTGTGGGCTGGGATTGCCTTAAAAGACAACGTCCTTTCGTTGGGCTATTTTATCTAAGATCATCAATTAAACGTTGCAATTCTTTAAATAAAAGTTATCATTAGTTGTGAACGTATTACTTTGTCTTATCCTTGGGTTAAAAGTGTTATTCCCCAATTGTTTGTAACTCTATTAAATATAAAAATGTCAATTTTAATCACCAAACTTGACGTTTCGTGATTATTTTGATGCAAATAGTAAAAATATATCAAAAGTTTCATGGTTATGTTTTTTTGAGTTATTGTATAAACATAATATACTGTATTTAAAAGGTTATAGAAACAGTAATACAGTAGGAATAGCTATTAATTCCCTTTTATTTTGTTTTGGGGACCTGGACAGCAATGGCAGTTCTCTTAGATTCCACATAGATTCAGCACTAATTTGGTGAAAAATAAACTGTAGAGATTTCTAGAACATTCAAGAATATTTATATGTTTGAAGAATTTTTGGAGGATTCTTGCAAAGTAGATGACTATATAAATACAAAAAATGTCTACTCAACAGAGGACTGATCGCTGATCACAGATCAGTTTATCTCTAGCGGTCACAACCCGGACCTCTCTCGTCATTGCTAGGAAGATTCGTCACACATGGCATCAAGAAATTGTAAACATCCGACAGCCGCATTTTGCTATGTCTGCGCGAATTTATTAAGAAAAGAGCGAAAAGGTACTCTGTAGAGAGATCTGCTAAAATTTGTGAGGCATACAAAGCATATTCCAGCATTCTAGGCGGAGATGAAGACAAACATTGGGCACCTCATTTAACCTGCGACTTTTGCAAAAGAACTCTAGAAGGTAATATATATATATACATATTAATATAATGTGTTTTGTTTATTTGGATACTGGATTCTATATTTTTAACATTTCTAATAAGAGTAAGTGAAAGGTCTTTGTATAATTAATCTTATGTTTTTCACTTTTTTTTACAGGATGGTACAGAGGAGAAAAGAGCTATAAATTTTGCAATCCCATGAATTTGAAGGAAATCAACTGCCGACTCAAGCAATTGTTTCTTCTCCATGGTGAACCCTTCTAAACGTCGAGCAGGCAAAAATACGCTTGTTGTCATGTATCCAGAACTTCAGTTATTGTAAAAGAACAATCTCTGATCTCTCCCCCCCCCCACACACACCACCACACAAACACTTTATCGGAGACCACGAACGAGTGTATCTTACCATGAGGAACGTCACTGGCTGTTGGAACATTCACGAATTTTCGACTCCTGATCACATTGGTTTAGTATTCCCCAAGCCTCCTCCTCCCAGGTGACGATGCGAAGAAGAGCCTCTGTTTCTTGCCCCTGGCTAAATGATAAATCAACTCCGCCTCCTTATTAAGATGTCTGGAGATTGTGACTCCTTTCTTCAAACTCCCCTTTCCCCGTCAGAATTGAGCATACAAATACTCGTGTTATTCTGTAGTTCGTGGATCCAGCCCGCACCTCAAGGCCGTCCTCATCGTCTCAAGTCTTAAGACCTGTGAGCGTTAGTAAGACAGCAAAATTTCCTTCGCCGTGATGCTACTCTAGTCAATTGGTAGCTTCTGTAAACGGCAAGGCTTTGAATTTACGCAACAGTCTCCCTTCGTTTAAACGAACCGAAGAAAATCTTCATCGATGACCTTTAAGGAAAAGAAGTTTCCTCTTCCAGTGGAATTACGAGTAATCCCACATTCCTCGTCGAACGTCATCTTTGAAGATTGGCTATCTTCATCGGAAGGTTGGTTTGGAACGTGCCCCACATGCCTTATTCGGACTGTTTCTCACTTGCCTAATTTGGACCATGCCACACTTTCCTTATCGGATCGTGCTCCACTGGCCTTATCGCAAGAAGTACCCTCCTCGAAGTCACTGTCACGTAAGAGTTAAAACTCATCCATTATTAGTATTGCCAAGTTTACCCTTTTTGATCTGAGCCTATTAACATTAATCAATTAATTCTATTTGAGCATCCCTCTTCATAATAATTATCAAGAGACTATTTCAATTTAAATAATTTCCTTTTGCCTATTATTCTTCTTATTTTAATATTTGTAAATAAATGTATATTTTTGTTCTTTCATCTATAACTAAGCTGGAACGATACTCTCGGCCTATTCACCTAAATCTTGCCATCTAATTATTCACTCTGTTTGAATATTAAGGATTTGAAACCTACCACCTCACGTGTGATCTCCTTTAACGGTTCGCGTTGCAGTAGGTGATTAAGTCACCCCAACATAATATAATACTAGTGTATGGTATAGAGTGTTTGTACTACAATAGTTATCTACTACGCCAGTGCTACACAGTTCTGAGTTCCTCGTACGAACTCCTCCAAAAAGAGAGCAGCAGTGTTTAGAAAAGAAAAGATGTTCAGAAGAGTTTTAAGTCATTTATCCATATTAGAAAGGTGCAACGGAGGAGAGAAACCCATACTACCTAAACCAAAAAGATCACAACGAATTTGGCAAAGATCTTGGTCTCACAAAGTCCAATTCCAAGCTTTTAACTTTGAGACTCAAGCAGTGGGACTTGATAGACTACAGTGTGCAAATATCAGGTCAGATAAATCATCACTCGTGTTTTTCAAGCTGTTTTACACGTCAAGATGAGCTTTGATTTTGCTACAATGTAACCTGGCTGTTTGAGACAATTGGAATCGCCTGTAACCTCAACGAGTGGCACTTCTTCATTGACAGCTCTCGTAGGAGTCTCAAAGTACTGCTGCTTTATAACTGGAACATGTAGCCATCTATTTGCGTTGCTCAATTGTTCCAGATGAAAGAAGAATATAGCAGTGTCAAGATCTTGCTACATGCATCGAAATATGAAGAGTACGGTTTGGAGGTTATGGGACCTTCAAAATGGTGGCCTTCTTGATGGGTCTCCAAGGCAGTTTACCAAGTTTCCTTATTATCTTTTCCTTTAAGATAGCAGGGACACCGAGGTACACTACCATCAGCGGGATTTGTCAAAACGGTCTTAGTTTGTTGTATGGAGAAACAACCCCCGAAATGTAATGTTGGCCCCCCGAAAAGTACTGTTTTCTCCTCTGACCTTAAAATTGGAGCTTGGTTAACAATTCGTCATAGCTCTAGTTAAAGAGTCTGCAGCTTTCAAGTATCTCCAACATTTCATTCCTAAGCTATCTGCGGCAAAGGTGGAATCTTGGATATTCGTCGGCTCACAAGTAAAGGAGATCATGGGGTGCAAAGAGTTTCGGCTTCCTAGGTAATCACAAAGCCTAAATTTATGTAGAGCTTGTTGAGAACTTGGTGAGAAACTACGGCATGATGGTTTGTAGGTTGTCCATGAAAGTCCATATTCTCGACGCTCATCGTGATAAATTCAAGGAGAACAAAGGAGCATACTCCGAAGAGCATGGCGAGCGTTCTAACCAGGATCTACTGGACTTTGAACGCCGCTATCAAGGCTCGTATAATGAAAATCTGATTCGTGAAATTCATCTACAGTATAAGCGTAAATCATGGAAAACTACTCATTTCTAATATTTTAATTTCTCACTTATGTAATTCTAGAATAAATTAATACTATTTTTGGAGCATATTGTTTTGTTTCTACTTTATGAGAATGAAAGTTCAAATTCGCCACTTCCTTCCAGAGGGAATAGGTAAATCTATATAAATAAAAGCGAATGTGTGTACGGGCCCATCTCAAAAACGGCCCACAGGTTTTTTAAAAATTTTGCATGCAGATTGGGTTTGGGGCCAGTAGTACATTCATATACTCATTTGGGCCCACAAAAATGGGATTACACATATGCAACCAAAAGTTTTATTGACGTCATAAGCATGAAATAAATTTTATCATTAGTCTTTTCATTTATAGTCTTTTTTTCAATCTCAGAAAGACGGTGTATGTGTAGATAGGCTATTTAGCATGGTGAGGGATGTAGGAGACAGAAGATTTCTAAGACAATTTCTAAGGTTTCAAAAATTTGCAAGAAGGTTTATTCTAATGAATGAGTTTACTTTAAAGTCAATTGCCGTTTGTTCAGAAGCTTCTCTTTAGTGCAGCAGTCTAATATTAACCAATGTCGGCTCAGACAGGTAAATCTTTCACATAGCTTCAAATTCAAGAGGATAAGAAATCTTTATACCAAAGAACATGAGGCCAAGAAAATCATAAAAAGTTTTAAAAAACTTTTTAAATTCAAAAAAGAAGCACACTTCCAAAGGCGTAGACGATGTTTCTTCCAAAAAGTTGACATCGGATTAAAGAATGAGTTTGATATTTGCCGGTTACATTAAATCTTCTTGCATCGGTCATGTGAGAATGGTTAATATAGCAATTGCTCACACAGTCATAATGCATAATTCCATTCTTTTTGCCAATCTTGTTGATTTTGTTTATGAACGGGCACCTGAGGAGGGCAATTGTTTATTTCATAGCCTTGCCAAAGCTATGCAGCGACTTGCTATTGAGGCAGATCATCTGACGCTCAGCGCTCTTGCCTCAGAACTGTTGGAATCGAAAAAGGAACGTTTCTCACTCTTTCTTGATACAGACTCTGATGATCCTGAACTGGCTTTCAAAAACTACTTGCAAACACTTCGATCTGGGCAAAGATGGGGGAATCACATCGAAATCCAGGTATTGGCCAAAGCCTATTATGCCATAGCACAAGTTTTAATGGAAGCAACCTATGATTGATAACTATCAAGGATGAAAACGCAAATAAAATCATCACTTTAGCATATTGGAACAACTTGCACTACGATGTCTTCTTGCCATCGCCTGAAATGTTATCTCACTCACGTGTAGAAGAAATAGATGTCTGCAATAAGCCTAGATATTATCGACAGGATTATCGTGCTGAGTCTCAGAGAGTTGCTGAAGATCTCAATCAAACACAAAACAGAAGAGTATCTAAAGCTAAAAGAGCGCGTCAAAGAAGGGCCTCTGGAATTCCAGATGACAGGAGAAATAAGATAGATGCTAAGACTTAAAGGATTAGAAGAGTCAGGGATTCTGAGGACACTTATCCAAGGCAAGCCAGAAGAAAAACCAACGCGGCACAAATGACACAAGTGAGTCGCATTTTTGTCTGATCTACATAGAGCAGCGTTTAGTTAAGATCCCAAGGAAAATTATTCAAACCATCCAAAGTTGTCCATCGGAAGTTTGTAAAATGAATATAAATATTGAAAAGCACTAAAGTTCAAGGATGAGACCAATGGTCTTTGTGAAATGGAAAATTTCAGTTAGAAGAACTACCTATTCCAAGTCAACCATTACTTTCCCTATTAGATGGATCAAATCCAGATTCAGCTGAATTTTTTAGTCATAAGAGCTTAAAACAAATGCTTTTCTATGACATCATTTGGAGCTTATGATGTAACTTTGCTAGGGTAAAAGTCAACATTCAGAGTCCAAGGCCAAGTCTATCACAGAATTTGTTCAATTTATCCTTGCTGAATTAGCCAAGCAGGTTTCTTCAAATCTACTTCATTGAGTACCATAAATTCAAGCACAGATAAAAGCAAACAGGTGTAAGGATTTACAAATAAACATAGTCCTGATTCTCCAAGAGTTTCTTCATTAAAACAATGTCTATATCAGAAAATTCAAGCTAGCTTTGGAAAGAAGTACAGATGAAGAATTCAGATTGATTATCAGAGCAGACAAAACTCCGAATGGTAAACATCGAAGAAAATTCAATTCTCATACAACAAATGAAATTGAACTTTTGATTGTAGGACAAGAATTTGAAAAAGGAGATATTGTTTTACAATATAAAGTTGGAACTCTGAAGTAAGTCTGTGAAACTCATATAGCTTATGACTCTTTACAGTACCCTTTGATATTCTGGCAAGGAATTGATAGTTATAATTTTCTTTTGAAGCAGAGAGATCCAAAAACTGGAACAGGGAATAACAAAAAATATATCTCAATATTGATGAACATTGGGACAAAACTTTGAAAGAGAAAGCTACCACGCAGACTCCAAAGACAATGAAAGACTTATTTACTGTGATGATTGTCTCCGTGAGCTATCTAACACATTGGCTCTCTGAGAAAAGTATGAGAAAGATCTATCTCAATATATTCTCCATCAGTTCAAATTAAAATAACCTGGAGCAGAAATGAACCCAATAATGGCAAATATTGCAATCTGTGAGATAGAAGACAAAGTGATATCCTTAACTCAAAGGGATTTGAGTCGATTTGGGATTCTGAAAACAAACAGATATTCACTTTCAGTGAACAGAGAAACCTTGAAAGAGACGAGCTACAATATTGATGAATTGGCTGTCGTGGTGCAAATCAATGAGCCACTTTTAAATCGTGATCAACAATATCATATGAAATGATCCTAAGAAGTGTAAATTCAGCCAAGTGTGAAATATTCTTCTTGGATGCTCCAGGAAGACCTAAAAAACTTTTTTTTATAAACTTGATTTTATCAGCTGTGAGAACGCAGAGAAAGATTTCACTTGCAGTAGCCTCATCTGACATTGTTGGCACACTTCTACCAGACGGCAGAACAGCCCATTCCAAATTCAAGCTTCCATTGAATTTGAATGTTAATAAAATTACAATCTGCAGCAAGAAACCTCACTTAATGTTTGGGATAAACCCACTATGACTCACAGAAAGGCTTTTAAATCTTTGGATAAAACACTGCAGGACATTAGGCAAAACCAACAGCTCATGGGCGGAGTAACCCATTTTGTGTCAGGAGACTTCAGACAAACTCTGCCAGTGATTAAGTGGGAAATTATTTGGTTTACTAAATTTTAGTAATGTATACATGTTTTATTACATTTAAATCAATACAAATTGTGTTGGGATATCCTTTTTTAAGGTTAAATCAATAAAATGCACTGTGCTTTTGTAATTAAAAATTTATATCCTTTTTACAATAAGTTTGAGCCAGAGATATCCAGTTTGCTCTCAGCAAGATATATCGTTAAAGTCAGCCGAGGAGACATTAAAAACAAATGTTTTCATTAACATTATCAAGTTTACTTATAAGAAAGTAGAACAAGGTTTTACTGCAATCAAATAATATAACGAATACATCCATGAATGGTTTCTTCTTTCGACGTGTAAATTCAAAAGGGAATAACACCCAGAAAAAAATGATGTATATCTACCTCTCAGAGTGACGGAATGCAAATAGGCCTCGAAATGATATCCGTACAAACGCGAATGCCATCGCGCAGCTACGGGCGGGGAACCAACTGCTATTTGAGTTATATGAGTGAGAAATAAAAGGCTAACTATTTATTTTATACCAGCTACGAATTTAGCTTCATCTTTAGTTTTCTGAGGAAGAAGGACATTCGGAGAATCAACTAGGTTGAAAACATTAGTTGGAGTAGAAGGGCAATCTTGGTATAGACAACGAATGTCTGATATCACACAAAATAATAATAATACGATATGACAATTATAGTATCAAAAATAAAATAGTTTATATATATAATCAGCGACCTATCAAGGCGCTATTATTCCATAACACAATGGCCTCTCGATTATCATTATGATTGCAAGCAATAGAAAATTGGAGATTAGATCGGAAAAGACGGGGGTAGGGAAGATTTCTTTCAATGAGAATATTGGAGGTGTGGATAGAAATGGTCTCAAATAAAACCGTAATATTTGTATAAAGAGAAAGATAAAAGAGTTATCAGAGAGAGAGAGGAAAAATGGAATATAGAAAAATAATTGGGGACGATACAGCGTTGATAACTAGCCGAAAGTTTTATTTACTCCAATTTAACATCATCTTTCGATCCATATAAATTAAAGGGAAAGGTACTTTTTGACTATAGTGGTTGAAATATGATTTGCGAAAAGGGAGGTTGGATTTCTGTATTGATCTATTATCTACTAGATTCTTCGTGATTTTCGACTGGCAGTGTAGTAAGAGAGGGTGCAGTAAGATGTATGATATGTTTGGCAGGTTGAAAGGGGGAGCATATTTATAGACCCGAATTACAAAGTTCTTAGTCGAGTGTGAGTTTGAGAGAGGGAGGGGGCGATATTCTCCTGTATTGCAAAATAGTGTTGGTAGATGTCAGGTTTGTGATGTTGTAAGTGTTTCCTTCTGCTACTGGTTGTTTTTATTCTTGTTTTCTCGATTGAGGGAGTTTACTAATCTCAAGAAGAACTTGAAGTCTGTAATGTTTGATTTTCCATCCGGATATATTTCTTGTATGTAGATAAAACATATGGGTTAGGTTTATGCCACTCTAATGTCTGACTGTGGACCATTTTATGATGTATGTTACACCATCCGGCCACTTTCAAACGTGGATGAGATCCGCCCCATCCAGCATGACAATCGCTTTGAAACAGTGGCACACTATGGAACGCTTATAGTTGGGAGGGTAGAGTATCGAGTGGGTTAGATGTCACCCGTTTCATGTCAGGCTCATTTGGATTTTGTATCCCATCGGCTGAAAAAGGAAGAGATAAATAGGTGTTACTACAGGTAACTTGGAGAAATTCTAAAATCATACGATATTATTGATTATAGTATGGTTGTGTGTGCTCGTAGAATTTATCAATCTCACCGGCTGCCCTTTTGAAATGCAATGTGATATTATTGCTGGTTTAGAGCAGATCATCGCATGTTTAATACGTGCCTACGAATTTTGACCGCGGATAAGTCGATGGGACGAAGGTCTTCATGAGGTGGACCTTGTTGCACGGTCGGTAGGAGCCAAAGATCGGGTGTAGAGAGGGGAATATCAACTCTGCCAGTTGATGTTACTTTTTTATCTATTTCTTTGTAAAATGTGGTTGTCATTTCGAGTAGATTTGGCGACTAATAAATAGTGAAGTTAGTGTCTATGAAATTGGGGCGCCTTGGTGAGAATAATAGCAGGTTTTGAACCGCTGTTTGGTATATACAGTTGCTCTCATAAGTAATGTCACAATTTTCAAGATGTCGAGGACAAAAGTTAGTTGACTAAGATATAATAATTTAGATATGTTAATAAATCATACAATATGCTTGCATGAATAGCTTGCTGTGTTTTTAAATAATAATATTTCCCTTCCTACGTTATGTTGGAAAATTAAATATAGCAATAAAAATAAAAAATACCACTTTTTCCTGCAAGTACTTTTGTGCTATTTATGATTAAAAATTGAAGAAATATATGAAGGAATAGCTAGGTGAATTTCTAGAACTCGAGATCAATGGTGCGTTTATAATAAAGCAAAAATTGATAACAAACACCTTATCAGGTCCTGGGGGCCAGGCATCGTGCCTTGACAGAGAGAAAATTTTCAAAGAATCTTTCTAATGCACATCGAAAAGTTGTTATAATAACCACAAATAAATATATAAAGCTAACTAAGCTGTAAAAAAATCATATACTCATCTCTCATGAAATAATAATATGTATATTAATTTGGAAACTGTCCAGGAATATAATAACCACCGTAGAGTTGATGAGAATCAGAATTCCATCAGCCACCCATCAAATTACATTTGCTTAAGTATATTTCACGTGGGACTCGTGTCCTCACTCGGGTAGGTTAAAGCCCAAATTGCGATTCGTTCTTAAGTGCAAAAAAGAATGCATTAATGTTTAAATTAGGACCAATTCTTACCTAATTTATTTTGAGGTAAATGAATTTTTCATTTTTAAAAACAGATAACACAAAACAATACATCCTGTGACTCATAAGACTCGATGTGGTTTAATTTTCTTCAGCTGCAAAGTGGTATTACCATTGCGCATTCTTGTAAACTCCTAAATTAAAATTAAAATCATTCTTTGAATGGGAGTTTCGTAATTAAATAAAGAATATAATTAAGTTAAAATGGCGAATTGGTACCCATTTTTATGTCAACTCTATCGAAGCGCGTCTTCGTTTGTATTTAAGCCTTTTTTAAAAACTATATAGTTCTCAGCCTTTAGGATGTATCAAAGAAAATATTAAAACATTTATGGGTGGAATAAATAGAAAAGCTATGCTAGTAACTTCATTTTGCATAATAATTCCATGATTTATTTGATTAATATTGGATTGGTTTGGAAATCTGAATGGACCCGTGATGGCTCATTAGTGCGATTATCCCGGGCTTAGGAACAAAATCTATCGTATAAAGGTTTGTTTCGACAATCGGAACTTGATTTTTATTTAAAAAGATTTGTTGACCGTTCAGACAAATTCTTGAAATTAATCGGTAATAACAAATTAATTGGTAATAAGTCTTTTTAATGGTGAGTTTAAAGTTTGAAATATTGTTTCAAATTGAATTTGTTACAAGGAAACACTTGGTTACTAACCTCTTCCTTGAAGTTTGAAGAATAAAAACAAGAAGGCAAATTTGCGATAAGTAGGCAAGGCTAATTTTGAAGGGAATAAAGTTAGATGTTGTTTAAAAACAATACTTAAGAGATAGGCTGTGAAGCTAAAAGGGCATGAAAGGCATCTAGGAGCAGATCTTCTTTAGGTAAGGAAAGTCTCTGGCAAATATTTTCCCTCGTTTCTTCTTTCAGAACAAACGAGGGGGAGAATATTTATGTTAACACTGTCATGATGTGATGAGAAATGATAATGGTGTTCTGATTGGACATATGCTGATGACCTTATAGGTGTTATTACCCTCGCGGGAGATAAGTCTAAAGCTTCAGTCTAATAGGGGCTAGTCCCTCACATATGCTGAAACTTTAAGTCCACGCTTGCTAGGATTATAGCCGGCACCTCGACGATGAAACTCCAATGCCGTATTTGCTAGGCTAGCAACTTTTCCTTAGTTGATTGATATTTGTTATTTATTAGTTAAATTTGAATAAAGTTGCTCAGTAGTTGTCGGCTTTTCTCTGATATACTCGGTTTTCTCTAGGTTGTTAATTTCTCAAGTTTTCATTTAGGATTCGTTCTAATGGATAATGACATAGTTATTAGAATCGAAGCTCGAGGAGAGTCTATGAATTAAAGAGTGTAAACGCAACTGGAGAGAGTAGAAAGGAGGCTGCTGTGCGCGGACTGTTCCTATCAAGATGCAAAGCCTTCCAATAAGGAAGTATTTAGGTTCTCGCGTTTTAACTGAAATTTCGTATCGTGAAGGATATCGTGAAGGGTATTTTATGAAAAGAAATTAAATAACTCTAAAAATATTTATATTGAAAAAATATTCATTTATTAATGTAATACGTCATGTAATGTCTACTAGTTTCTAACACTAGCCTACTTCTTTCTATTCACTTTTCAATAAAATCTGCGTAAAAATCTTTTGACTTTGATTTAGAAAAGTAATTGAAGGGTGTATCGACCTCTTCTGATGTAGACATCTTCATCTTCTTTAGGTGATTCAGGAAACAAAAGAAAAGTAATCTGGTTGGGGTTAATGGGGTGAGTATGGAGGATGACTCTTAGTTCCCAATCGAAATTCTTAAACTTATATCAGTGTCTCTTACGATATGAGGTCGCGCTTTTTCGTAATGCAGGAACTCTGCTTGTGTTTTCACTAAATATCCTCTTTACTTCAAATATTGCATGTAAACTGTCCATCTGGGCACAGTAACCCTCCTTGGTTATAGTCAGATTTTGTTTCAGTAGTTCAAATCGATTATGCCATTCAGAAACTACTAAATCATCTAAAAAATCTTCCGTGGATTGAGCCCAATACAGGCTTCGGTATTGTCTTTTTCTCCCTGACTATGCCATTGCAATCTACGAGAGTAGATTACAAGAGAGGGTTGCGATCAAGAAGCCCAATGTAAGAATTGTCATTCTGAACAGGAGAGATGAAGTCTTTGGTCGTTGAATTTATAGACAGAGCGTCAGCACGGATGAGATGATGGCGTGACTAGACCTTGGCTACCTATGCATACCAAGCAAAGACGTGATCTACATTCGCTGCCAAGCTGTCCAGGATTTAAACTTTCCCCTTCGCCTCAAGGATCTCTGTTTTGTAAATGCAGAGACGACTTAGGAAGGCTTTTCTCATCCTTGCTACCGGAAAGTCGGCTCTCACGGCATCTCAGAACTGTTGAAGGAGAGGTGTCGGTTTCTGCCCCTCCAAAATGATGTTCTTGGTAATCTTCTATCATCATTGTTGATTCTTGGGCTCGTGATGTTGAAGCAGCAATGTAAATAATTCTTATTATTTTCTTTGGATATAATTTCATGCCATTTGGCGCTTCTTGCAAAATCAATTTAAAATCCGGACGAAATATTACGTAATTTCTCTGTGCACTCAAAGTTAAATGATAATAATTTTTTTGTGAATCTTTTAATAACTTACCCGACATTCGATTTAGATTTTTGCCTTTTTTAGCCATAGTTTCCATATTCTCTTCTTCCATTAAACTCATGAATGTTACAGACTTCAAGCCGATGCGATGCACCTTTAGCCTTTCTCAGTTTGAATTTGAATTTTAAATGATCAAATTTTGATAATCGAGACATGGAAGCTAAAAAGACAAAAGAATATAGGAACATTTATAAATAGTTTTAATAAGTATATTGAATTTTGCATAAATACAATATCAGTCTGTATATGTAGTTTATATTTTAATGAAGAAAAGTAAATTCTGAACCCGTGAATATATATTAATGTCAATGAAAATTAAAATAAACTTTTTCAATTAAATTCATTTTACGTGATATTTTTCATAGTAAGAAACAAAAATTAAATATATTTTTCTTTGTTTAATTAAAGTAAAACTTCATTTTGTTAAGTCTGTTTGAAAGTAGATGATCTTAAAGCACCTACATGTTCCGCGCTTTACAGTATACATTGGAAAATTATGCAGTATGTGAAAGAAGCAACAGCTCTCGGTAGCGGAAGAGTAGGAGAGTAAAAGTGGTTGGATCATTATCAGTTTTATTCTAGGTTTTCTTCTTTCCAGATATCTGCAGGAATGTAGCCTGTATAGGCTACATTCCTTCTGGCCCAAAATACCCAAAGTTAAGCACCCTCTTGCATAGCCTCCTGGGACTAGGTGTAGATTGATCATGCCACTCCTTTCTTTATGCAAGTCTCTCTATTGAGTTCTGACCACCAGAACGTGTATTGTTTAGCGGGCTACATCACCCATGCTGCAACTGAAACCTGGAGGAAAGACACGCCCTTCGTGTCCCACTGCCGAGTATTATGACGATAGGCCATCTTTCGCCCTACTCAGTAATGGACCCGCCTTTTAGTATTCTTCTTTATTACATAGGATAGTCTAAAATCCTCAACCTTTAAAGTACTATTGAGAAACTTTCTTTTGGTTCGGTGCACTTTCAATCTATAACTAAAACCTGGCTAAGTGGCAGCTTGCACCATGAGGGAACTTTCTGCTGCAATGACAGAAGGTCGAATAGCCGGAAGATATATTAGGTGGCGATTGTGCTTATTTACCTATTCTTTTCACCGCTTCTACCACATATATGAAATGGCTACCCTTGGCTGCATTCTTTATGGGAAATATGCCATGACAGCTTCGACCAACACTGCCGGTCTAATTACCAAGGTCCATTCTAGCTCACATGAACAGTCCGATTATGTATAAATGATCACATTTTGTATGTTCCTGATTTTATGCAAACTTTTGCCTGTAAATCCGAAAGCATTAGGAAATAAGACTACCTTTCTTGCATACATCCTTTTTTTCTAAAATTTACCAAGGCTAGGACTTTAGGAAGTAGGATAGAACAAGGGAAGGCTAGAGGAAAGCCGCCTCCAAATACGGCGTCATTTTTCTTATGCGCGGGAAGGCGAGATGACCCGAAGTGACCCTTTTATTATTATAGGTGCTCCATCCCACCAAAAGCAAGTAGTAAAGGAACTTCCCCTTTTCCAACTTCGAAGCAGACCAAGGGAATAAATTATTTTTTATTAAGTGAATGCTACTTAGTGAGGAGAAATCAAATTTGTTTTGCATGCCAAAAAATCATTTTACCTAATTCTAGGACATCTAAAGCTTAAGTAGAGACAAGTATACCTATAGAAGGAAGTTATTTAAAAAAGATCGAGAAGCCACGTCGCTAGTATTTGTAAACAAAGAAGAGAAAAGGCGGAGGAGGGAGTTAACTTGAGAGAAAAAAATAAATAAAGAAGGTGTAGGGAAATCGATATCCCACCCTCACAGCTGAGGCCCTGCTCCGTAACAGCAGCGTCCTGGCATTTTTGGCGGCGTAATCCTATTACATACACCCCCCCCCTCTCCCTACGCATGGAGGATCACCAAAAAGGCCTTCACCCAACCACATAATGCACTACTCATCACATTTCGGGTCCGGCCCGCCTAACATTGGTTAAAATGACAATATTTTCCCCTAAAGGAGGGTAATTAATTTCACATTATTGACGAAATTAAAAAGAGTTGACCAAAAGCAAGAAAGTACCTTTAGAGTTAAGAAAAAGACGCTCTGAGAAAAAACATAAGAGAAGGAAACTTAATTCCGCCGTCCTCATTCCTCCCCTACCGCCTAACAGTGCGGTGGTGTAGTATTTATGCTGATAGCTTTGGAAAAACAAGAAAGATCGAGGTTGCGATCTAGACAACGAAGTCCGGCTCAGTGCCCGGCAACCCTACGAGAGGAACACAGAACAAGCTCATGCTGAGCCAGTTTCTGGTGGTCACATGGAACTTTGAGTTAGCATGTATTGAGAAACCCTCTATCCTGGTGTACAACTAAACCCAGACATAGTGCTCGCCATTGAGTAATACCCCAAAGTGAACTGACATAAGCACTCCCCTTCGTCAAAGAATTCACTCGTTTGCTCATCGCTCGTCAGTGCGAATTATTCCCAGATTAACCCGAAGATTGGAAGAAGCATACTTTCCATGTCCCATTAGTGACATCATCTTACCAAGACACCGTGCTTAACACCATCCGTCGCACAAACCGAATTCATCTGTGGCTTTAAAAATATTCCCGCGCCCGACAATATCTGGCATAGCAAGGAAGACGTCTACGCGCGTACCCGAAAACAACATAAAAATTAAGGCCAAGGTCAATCTCAAACCCAACTTCCGTGTCGTTTTTAAAGGTAAATATATTCTATTAACTCTTAATTGTGTAATTTAGTAATTCTCACTTAAACTGGTTTAATTCAAAACTGTGTAGTTTGTTTGTTAGATTTCATATTTTTGTTTTTGTTTTAATTAAAGGTCTAGTTTTTCAGAAGTATTTTATTCAATCGTCGAAACGCTGAGGATGACACTAGAAACCCTCAAATATTAAAAAAAATAACGTAATAATAATCATATTAAAATATATCACTTTTAGAGAAAACTTAATCAAGGAGTTTTTATACAAAAACAAACCAATCGGTCCTTGCAATAACACGAAATAAATATTTGGTGTCAGGTTTTATGGGTATTAGAGGAACTTAGTATAGTTGTTTGTCTTGCTTTCCCTTCAGGAATAATAAATGCGTACTAAGCGCTCGAGGAAAAGTTAAAAATAAAAGGGTATGTCTATAAATTTGGGGTTAATTGTCGGGGATTAGTCCGTTAATGAGATTAATTATTTTGGGGGTGGAGTGGTATTTCAATTAGCATAAGGTGTTGGGATAAGGGTGAGGTAGGCAGCGCGCTACTTGTTTGAGGTTTCATAAGTTCTTTTAGCATATCGGTGAGTTTTTGAGACGAACAAATCGGGATAAAATGGAATCGTTCAACAGATTCTACCAACAAGCCCAAGCGTTGGGACTAAGAGGCAAGGAAATAGTTGCCTACGTCCAAGAACAAAAAGCAAAGGCGGAACGGAAAGCGGAAACGGAATAGACGCAAGCGGAAAGAGAAGCAGGAGAGAGAAAATTACAAATGGAAGAAGAAGAAGCAGAACGATTACGCGCTCATGAACGAGAAATAAGCAAGGATCAGGCGGAAGCCCATCTGATAGAATCCCGAGCTGGGGCTACACAGATAGCCGCGATGAAACGCCCAGCTTATAAAGAAAACGAAGACCTATGTTCGTACCTGGCACACTTTGAGAAGATATTTGAGTTGAATCACTGGGACATAGAGACAAAAGGGATTGCCTATGCCTAGTACACGGCTTTGTGACGTATTCATCTCATTTCCTTCCGAGGCTTCCTTGGACATCACCATGTACAAACATGAGCTACTGGCCGCCGTCAACCTAAACCCCAAGGAGTATCGGATCAATTTTTTGCAGGCCAGAAATCAGACAGGACAAACATACAGGCAATTTGAATTTATACTCAGGAGGCAGCTCCAATTCTGGCTAGAGTAAGAACAAGTTGGGAATGAATTCGACTCTTTCGCCGATTTCATGCTGAGGGACCAATTTTGTTGTACCCTCCTCCCAAAGATACGCGCCTTAGTCAAAGAGGAGCGAGCTGCGTCATTCAAGGACTGCGTGGAGGAAGCAGATCTGCATGCTTCCAACCATAGGTTATACCCTCGAGAGGTCAGAAAGAACCAACCTTTGTCTTTCAAGAAAGGTGGGTATCCTCAGAAACCCTTTTCTCAAAAGAAAGGGGGGTATGCCCGAAAACCCCGCAAAATAACCCCCGTAAATTCGTCAAGAACTCCGTACACCTCAGAAGCCCTATAAACTGCTTTAATTGTGTCACTCCAGGTCACATTAGTTATAATTGCACTCAAATTAAGAGGCTTAAGTCTTCCTCAATCCAGCGGGTACATAACATAAAGGCAACGCTTAACCAAGAACAACTTCCTAATCCCGTGCCTCCTTTGACCACATCGAATTCCCCTGACCAACAGGTGAACTTTGAGTTCGACAAAAATTTCCCCAAATGAGTAAAGTTCGAGGCTAGGGCCGTAAATAGTCGGCGAGTCTCAATCTTGTTACGCAATACGGGGTGAACCTGTAACGTGGTGTGAAATAAATTGCTTCCCCCTGTCAGCCCCCAGCACCAGAAGTTCGTGGTCGTCCAGGATTTCCTGGGTAGGGCAACCAAGTTCCCCCTCGTCAGATGCCACATTCAGTCAAAGTATTTTACGGGATGGACGGAGGTAGTGGCAGCGCCTATTAGATACTGCTCAGTATTAATAAGCCATAGCCAGCAGCTCTACCCAAATCAGGTGGGCCAGCTCGTATTCACTCGGATGCCCGCAAATAAGAGGTCCACGGTTCCGAGCCCTTCATCTCCCCGTGAGAACCAAGTAGACGAAGTGCTTAGTTCCCAAGCTTTGAAACGGCCCCGGAAGTATGTCCGACCCTCACACCCTTGGAAGGGAAGGCAGCAAAAAAGAAAAGGAAAGTTAAGGAAGGAGAATACTGATGGACATAAAATAGAAGAAAGAGGAATACAGAAGGAGAGGTTGAAGAAAGAAGAATACAAATAAAAACAGAGGCAGAAGAAAGAAGAGTACAGACGAGAATAGAAGTGGAAGAAAGAAGAATACAGATGGAAAGAGATCTAGCAAAAGAAGAAAGAGGAGAGAGAAATGAAAAAGAAAGATTGCTGGCACATGAAAGTGCATCTAGAAAGGGACAGATGGTTGAAGCAAATAATGAGTATCCCATACTCTCAGTAGTCTTCCCCCAGAAAGAAACGTCCATGGAGTTATAATTAATACCCCAATTCGCCGTGAGAAACACGCCTATTAACGATCCCGTAGTGAAACCTTTCTCCGACCCGATTAGATCGAATCCAAACCCGATCATCTCCCAGTTTAGCTTGGTAGAGGATGACGATTGGACTTTTGCTCTCATCACCTATGCAAACATGCAACAAGCCCCCCTAGCCATAATGGGAACATTATAATTATTCAGTTGCCATAAAAAGGGTAGTACGAGTACATTGAAAAACCATTACCAGTTTGTGCCATACTTGGATAGACACAATAACGCCGTAAATTATTCGTCATCGAGCACCACTTTAATATTAATTAAATCAAAGGTG
This sequence comes from Ceratothoa steindachneri, assembly GCA_963969495.1. NCBI lineage: Eukaryota > Metazoa > Arthropoda > Malacostraca > Isopoda > Cymothoidae > Ceratothoa > Ceratothoa steindachneri. The sequence continues at coordinate 210,404,826 of OZ018318.1, forward strand.
CCGATAAGGTAAAACCGTTGAAAACCTGAGTCGAAACCCCATCGAGAGTTAGTTCAGCACCCGTTAATCTTAAAACCGTTCTTCATATTTGTGCCTTTGTGTTGGTGTACATATTTAAGTTCTTAAGTATTAGAAATGTAAGGAATTAGTGGCTAGATACTACTTTAGAGCAAGGCCCTTTCCACTCTTTTGTCGGTTAAATAGGATGTTGTGAAACGTTTCCCAGTGGGCTCGGGAAGTCTATGTCGATCACCTGCCTTTTACGTGCGCGCGTGTGCGACCGAGTTCAAAGAAACTTAAGTAAATAGGATGGTTGACCCCAGCTATCCGTAAGCATCAGTATTATGGTCTAAGACATGTAAGTTAACTTTTGTCGATGTGTCTGATTATTTGTTTTGTTTTCACTGGAGTTCCCCCCCCCCCTCATTAACCTCTTCGAAGGGAAGAATGTAGGGAAATCAATATCTCAGCCTCAAAGCAGAGGCCCTGCAGGGTAACCGCAACGTCCTGGCATTTTTTGTGGCGACACCCAATTACTTAACCCTCCCATTTCCCCCTCGCTTCGAGGATCACCAGAAAGGCCTTGGCCCAACTACATAATGCACTCCTCATCACATTTTGGGTCCGGGCCACCTGACATTGGTTAAACTGGCAATATTTGCCCTAAGAGAGGATATTTAATTTTACCTCATTTGGCGAAATTAGAGGAGAGTTGACCGAAAGCCAGAAGGTGCCTTTAGATTTAAGGAAAATATGCTCTGAGAAAAACTGTTAAAGGAGAAGACTTAATTCCCACATCCTCATCCATCACCTTTGCCCCCCAGTAGGGTGGTTTAGTATATATGCCGATAACTCTGGAAGGCCGAGGATCAAGTTTGTGATCGAGAAAACAACGCCCGCCTCAGTGCCCGGCAACCCTACAGAAGGAACACAAAACACAGAGCCAGTTTCTAGTGGTGACACCGAACTTTGAGTTAGCTTGTATTATGAAACAAGCTTAACTATCTCTCATGCGAGAAACACTCTATTCTGGTCTACAATAAAACCCAGAGATAGTTCTTGCCATTGAGGAATACCCAAAGTAAACTTCCTCATCACTCGTTAGTGCGTATTATTCCCAGATTAAACCAAAGATTGGAAGAGGTTTACTTTCCCTGTCCTGTTAAAATTATCTTACCAAGAAAACGTGCTTAACGCCATTCGTTGCACGCACCAAATTCATCTGTGGCTATAAAAATATTCCCGCGCCAGACAATATCTGGCGTAGCAAGGTAGACGTCCATGCCCCTACCCAAAAACAACATTCTTGAGGCTAAATAATGACTGAGGCCAAGTCAATCTCAAAACCGATTTCTGTGTCGTTTTTTAAAGTAAATAAATTCCATTATTTCTTTTTTTTAAGGTTATTAGCTTTCAATATTGAAGTGAGATTTGGACCAACCATTACTGTATATTCAATTGTGTAATTTAGTCATTCTCACTTAAACTGGTTTAATTCAGAACTGTGCAGTTAGTTTGTTAGATTTCATTTTATTGTTCTTGGTTTAATTAAAGGTCTAATTTCTTAGAAGTATTTAATTAAATCGTCAAAACTCTGAGGATGGCACTAGAAACTCTCCAAGATTAAAAATAACGTAATAATAATCATATTAACATATAGCACTCTTAGAGAAAACTTAATTAAGGGGTTTTGAAGTACGTAACAAACCTATATGTACGTACACCACCACTTGGTCCTTTTAATACCACGACAAAAGAATTGGAAATGGGTAGGCGACAAAGAAGACAAAAGACGCTAAAAATCTGAGCTATAAGTGCTTTCATACGAAGAGAGATAAAGTGAATAGGTAAAGTATTTGAGATGGCAGACCTCAGGACGACCCTTTGGGATTCATTTCAAAGATGATATAAAACGGTAGACTGCAATTTAAAGTTTTATTCAAAGGCAGCCCGACTATTTCTCTCATCCGAAGTTTTAGGTCATATTTTCTCGACTCCCATTCAGACACTAGCGTTACCCAGTATAAATAAAAAATCGCAGTCCCTTAACTTTTCACTCAAGAATGGTTGGTCTCCCGGGGTGTAATATACTATTTGATTTAATGACTTATTCTAGAGGAGCTTGCTTCCTACTACCTGGCCAATTATCTTGACGGTTGAAGTCAATACAGCCCGTTTTATTGTATACAGTGACTCTGCCCTGGTTATAGGTTAAGAGAGGAAACCTTAAAATAAAAAAAAGCCGTTTAATTACATGTTCGCCTAATTTTGTTTCCTTTACATTACGTATTTATGAAATAGCGGTTAGCCAATTCTCCCCCACCTCCGCGATTCTGGCAGTTGTGGACGTGGAAAGAGAAATGACCATCAGAATGGCAAAGAATGAAGCTTTGCAATAGAATGAATGAGAACCAATTGTGAACAGATCGTTTAATGCTTTATTCACCACTATTTTATCCATTAAAAGCAATACACAAGGTAAGCTCTTCTTCTAGATAGTTTTTTTTAATTGTCTGATAAAGGAAATCGTGGGTTAAAAAGAAAAAATTATGGGCACTGAGAGTCTGCAAACCTCTTCTAAACCTTTCCAATTGAAAGAAGCCAAATGAAATTTAGTTAAAGTACGAAGCTGTTAATGAGTGAAAATTTACTGGAGCTTAGAACAACATTCCCTCGTGAATAGAGAATTGGATAATTGAGGATAATTGAGATAGCAAGTGGAATAGATTATTTGTCTGTGTATGTGCGTTTTTGAGTAACTGGGAAATTGACGAAAACAAATAAAATGTAAGAAACAGCTCAAACAACATCTTAAAGCATAAAGTTTTGAGAAATATTGCAAGCGAGAGACATATAAACGTAGGCAGAGGGTTTCATTGTTATCCAGAGTCTCGCTTTCATCCACTTTTGTAGTGGATGATCCTTAAATAGATGCTAGGCGACGCCACAACACATATGGCCCTAAAGATAAGGCATGCTAATCACTAATTTTTAATTAATGAAGAAAAAATATTTCTTTTTTAAGAATATTTGAATGGTGGTATTTTCTCATTCTACTGTTGTTCGTCTGTGTTTGATGTACGAAATCTTCAAGATTTCTTTCAAAACTCGTTCAGGGCACAATATAGAAGTGCCTAAGAGGTAATTGTATATTTACTTTTAGGGTAGGATTAATATCATCAGTTTTTGGGGGGGAAATCTGCCCTGGAAAGTCAGCCACAGTAGCCAGGCAGAAAATAATTACAAATAGGCGAAAGTAATTCAAGTTTCATCCTCGTCTTTTTGCTTGTTATTACCTCAGACTTATCCCTGGCGTTTTATCTTCTCTATCATTCTCTTTGAAAAGCAGAGATAACAATTAAAAAGGCCAATTGGTAGACAGATTTTTTGGTCTGTCTTAGGTCCTTAAAAGTATTTAAGGATCGATGGACCGGGGCATCTTACAGTCTGTTCTTTTGACCATTGGTGCACGGTCAAAAATTTTGCCACTCCCTGGACTCAATGTGATAGTGTTCAACTCACATGCCGCTTACCGGACAGTGACAAAGTGCTTTTTTATTGTTCAACAGTGTATTCTCCTTTGATTAATTCATTACTATCGGGATCCTGTAAGGGTGACCCAAGCGCTGTTTGGATACGCCGAAGAAGCAGCTTGATCAACCTCGAAGAAGTTAGCACAGGGAGACTACCTACTGGAGGATCTCAAACAGGTAATCGAGAGCGGCGAGGCACCTATTTTCACATTTCTGCAGCGCCTCACGAGATGGAATAGAAGCAACCAGGATATTGCACCCAAGAAAGCCACCACCTCCTAGTTGCATCACCCCTTGGCTCCAACAGTGGTGGCAGGGGGCCCGGTTGGCCCCTCACAACCTGGGCATAGTTCTGACCAACTCTGAGAAGACTCCCACGATCAATCGGATATTCTTCTTAGTAGACCACCTTCCCCATCTCCGTCAAACAAAGGGAAGTCCCCTCTTAATATTTGCCAGCCCAATCAACCTAGATCGCCGACCAAATATCATTAAGTGGTAGCCCACCTACCAGAAAATTGTTAAGTTCAAGCGACGGGACAGAGAAAACATTGCTACCCTAGTAGCACTATATAAGATTCGAAGATATTTAAAAGAATTTGATCATCTTTTGCAACGCCTCTGATTATACTTCCTCGTGCACAACAACGTGTGGGGTCCTGCATTGGTCGACGCCAGAGAGCGGGCAACCCTGAACACCAAACTCACTCTAAATGAGGCTGCTCTCAAAGCCAAAACTTGCTTTCATTCTACTTTCAACCAATATGGGCAACAACCCAAACGAAGCACCAAAGTGGCTGGTAGAATAAAAAATTCTTCTTACCCTTTACAAAATGATAACTAATAGTGAATAGTACAACCACTTTGCTTAATGGCACTCAACCGATTATTATAGATTTTGACTAGGTTCAAACAAAACTACTATGTAAATTTGTTCAACTCGTCTTTGCAAAACTCCTCCAATTCATCGATTTTTGGGGGGAGGGCTTAGATTGAAACAGAGCTTCAGTAGAGGTCATATATTTTCTAGGGATGAACAGCTGAAGGTCTGGGTACTATGTTGGCCATTCCAAACGCTTATTTTATCTTCCTTTTACTAGGAATAAACCGATTCCGTTGTGTGTTTGAGTTCTTTGTCGTGGCGATAGATCAATCTTCTTTCTATACTATACTTGAAAGAAACACTCTTCAAAAAATCTTCGGCAATCTTTTTCTGTAGGCTTTATTCATCTTTACGTTGATTTGATGAAGTATACTGACTAATTTGGCACAAAAAAAATTCAAGATACCAACAGCGTTGTATTAAGGAGGATAAGAAGTAGAAAATTATTTACAACACAAAGAGAAGACATCTCTTATTATGGCTTCGCTAAAGAATATCACGAAAACATATTCAGAACTTGATAATCAGTTCAAAGAAACTTATAAGTTAAAGAATATCATCTTTAAAGTCAGGAAGAGAGTTAAAACTAAAAATATTTAAGGATGCAAGGAGAGAAAGGAGCCATGATGAGTATCAGAGGAGAAAGGAAAAAGGTCATCTGTTGGGCAAAGCACACAAATATTAAACATATAAATAATAGGCTAAAGTCATTTTGTAAGATGAAACCAATTATCAGGTATGTAAAAATACTATTGTGTTGTCGTTTTATAGGTAATTTGTAAAATGCCATTGAAATATGTCTTGGAAGAAAATTATTTAAAAATTATCTTTTAGGTAACAATTTTGCAGATTCCCATAACTTCTGGGGGCTCCTTTGTGAGACTAAGTGGAGGTGATCCCAATATAGTATAGAGCAACATGCCTTCATGACCATCAGAGAAGATGTTTTTATATCAGGAAAGAATAAATACAACTTACACCACCAATTTTTCACAAGTTTAGCTTCATCTATCTAGAATATGCATCCCACAAAAACAAGCAAAATATATACTTATATTTCAACAGTATAATGCTTCATGTCATAACTAACTGCGTTAAGAATTGGTTTGAAGAAATGGGAATCACCCTATGGAGTGGACACCACAGAACCAGACAGCCTAAAATTTAATAAAACACTTTTAGGAATGACTGGAAAAGCCATCCCTGAATAGGGTCTGCATCTCCCACATGTATATGCTCTTTGGAACCTAACTTTTATCTTGGTCAGCGATAAAATTTGTTTTCGCCTCAGGTAGAAAGTCTGTTATACTCGGAACGATTTCGTGCGCAGTCTGGTGGTCTCTTTTACTTCTTGGAGGAGGGTGGCCTCTTCTATTTTCTTTTAGTCTCTTTGGTGTCCATCGTATGTTACGGAACCAGGGAGGGGGGAGCTGCCCCCGCGTGTTTCATTCTTCTTCGTGTTAATCGCCTGATGGGCACTAATAAACAACATTAAAAAAACCCAAGTAGAAAAAACGTCTCGGCTATTTTTATAAATACTGTCAATCATTTGAAGAAATTTATATTTTAAAAACCTAATTGGAAATAGTACCATCAAAATCTTCCAAAGTAAGAAAAAATAGTCTTATAAAAGGTTACTTACATATAATTGAATAAACATTCAATTGTAATTTACTATTAAAATATTTTAACGCGTTGAAAATTAGCAACCAAAGATGGTAGACAAAATTACTTGCATTTTTTTAATCATTGTAATTGAAGTAGCTATGAACGGTTATAAAATCAAAACAAACAAAATTTTTCCTTTTTTTACATATTGAATTATTTATATAACTCTATTTAGGTATCCAAACCCTTTTTATTAAAGAGTTACAAAGTCCTTTTAGTAAAGCTTGATACACTTCTTTAAGTAATGGGTTGATTAACTATTTCATTAAAGAACTAAAAACTCTTTTAATTACGGGTGACAATCCTTTATTAGTAAAGGGTGACAAACTCTTTTTAGTTAGGGGTGAAAAATTCTTTTTGGTAGCGTTTAATTAACTCTTTGTTACTACACGCTGGTCCTCTTTTTTCATTATCCTTATTGATTGCAAGTCATTTACCACAGACATATCTCTTCACTTTGCATATGTTTTGAATTTTAAATTTCTTATCTTCAAAAGGTGTTTGTCGTTTCACTAAATAACCCCCTGATGATAAATTTTAGAATTTAAACCCAATAGAGAATTTGTGGGCTAGCAACGACGTTTCTTTCTACGACATACATAATAAAACAAAAAAATCTAATGGCAAAAGTTGAGAGCCGACCTAACAAGACAATTTTATTTTTTCGATTTTTTTTGTGAACTAAACTAATATAGAAGCTAGCTTTTCTACAATTAATTTGTCTAAACCCGAAATCTCTAAGAATTGATTATTTAGGCCATCCGGAAGACCACTTAGAAAATCTTCAAATATTTATTTAGCTAAGCGCCCATAAGGAATTCCTTAAGTCACCTTAAGTTGCTGGAAGGGTTGATGTGGCCAGCAGTATTCGGCGGGTTTGAAGAAGAAGAAGCTTCATTTTGCAACGGTGGGGAGTAGATGTAGCACTGAACTAGTGTACCTGGTGAGAAGGAGGGGTGTTTTTAAACCGCGAGTTTTGAGGTCAATTGCTACTCAGGTGACCCAGAACTCCACAGGAATAGGACAAGATCATCCTCCTGGAAAACGACATAGCAGGGGGGTTGAGAGAAAAGGGCTTATTATCACGGTGGTCCAACGAGAAGAGAGGTTTGGGTTTAGCGGGCCCATTCACCTTAACGAACTTATTCCTATTATTAGCAACAAATTTGTTATTGCTGGTTTTGGATTAAGGAGATGGGGGATCTGCTTTCTTTCCTTTCTTTGGACAGCAGTTGTGGCTAGCCGCTCAGATGTCTGCCTCCTTGATGCATTCCTTGAGAATACGGCACCTCCTGGCATTCACGAAGGATCTGATTTCAGAAGGGAGCGACGCAAGAAATTTGTCCTTGAGGACGAAATAGATCAGGGCGTCGTATTCACGAGGCACCTTGGACGCGTCAATCCAAAAATTAAAATGACGCTCTAGTGAGTAGCCAATCTGTCGGAAAGTATGGTATGGTTGAAATCGACAGTGCCTAAGTTTAGCTTGGTAGAAATCCCGGGTAAGGTTATAAGCGGCGAGCAACTCGGCTTTTAACGATAAATAATCAATTGATGCTTCTAATGGGAGGTAGATAAATATATCACTGAGTTGAAGGCTCAAAATGGGAAATAATTGTGCTACGCCATCTGTCTCAATATCCCACTGGTTCACCTCAAATTTTTATAGAAGTGGGTAAGATAAGACCCAAAGTCTTCGCCTTCATTAAAGACGGAGAGCTTTGTGGTCGCAGACTGCGGTGCGTCTAGTATAGAAGTTCAGGAGTTAACGGAGAGCGTCGCGCTCATAGCTCAACTCCTTTCCAATTCGTAAGAGCGAATTCTCTCTTTCTTCTCGTTCCTTTTCTTCTATTCTTTCTTCTCGTTACTTTTTTTCTTCTTCTCTTTTTTCGGGTCTTTCTCTTCCTTCTTATTCTTGTATGTAGGACATCAGATTTTTGCAACTGATTTCGAGTGACTCACCTTGGGTCTTGAAGATTTCAAATGACGACATGATGCTGGTTTTACGCTATGGGCACAATAACAAGAATTAAATTAACGCACGACAATCAATATGGCGGAATTATGGATTCCTTTACGCACGAGCGGGAGTGTGAATGGTTTTTTCTAAACAAAAGAAAACACGATAAACAAAAATGATGTGTGGGGCAAGATGCGCGAGAGAGCTTTTGCAGTCGAGAATTCACTGTGATTGGGTGAAGAGTTACAGCATTCCTAGCACATCAATACGATGAATTATACAATTATTCTATACCTTCAACTTATGGCACGCGATGAGGCCTTGGAGGACAACAATTCAAATTGGTAGGGAAATAAAATTAATAGTTAAACACGCTTACTTGACAATAAATCCACAAAAAAATAAATAATTGAGAACTGAATCAAATACACTTCGCAAATAGTTATGCAATGGTTACTTCTCACTTTTTTAAACTCCAGAACCAGAACCAGGATTAGCCAACAATATGTACGGCTGAGTAGTAGACAAGAATATCGTGGACTTCTTCGTGTCCAACATGTTGACTCTCAAGATTGTCAGGTGTTTATCCTAAGGCTGCCTTTTCGGTGAAGCCGAGCTGCACGATTAGCCAAAAGATCATCGACAGCGACCAGTAGATGGAGCGGTTTCATCAAGTAAATTCAGTACCATAAGAATGTTATTTTTCCGAGGTATTGTTATTGTATTTTTCTAAAGGTGAATAAGAAAGTATCCGCTGATTAGTAAATATTATGTTAAATTTAATGTTTATATTAATTACTGACGCCTGGATTACATCGAATATTTCGCCACTATCGGAGCCTGATGGTAGGCGCACAACAAATTTTAAGATGGCCTTAATTTGCCCGACAGATTCAGGGGTTCCTTTTGCATCATAACCGTTAGAGTGATATTTACGAGCCGCTGTAATCTCATAATCACAACCAGACTCATCCAACTCAGCCTGTTCCTCTGCTCCGTCTTCACATTGAGCTTCAAATACTCGGAAATATTCATATTGGCTATTATGGCGTGTATACCGGGCAAAATATTTTTCCTTTTTAATTTTTTTCGAGTATTGAATTTAACCGTGGTAAATCCTTCACAGATGATGGACAACTAGGTCTACTATGATAGGAATAAAAGAGAATCAATGCGAGACAACACGCATGCTAGGAATTCCGAGTTGCCAAAGACAACGAATTGCCCCTGCCCTTTTATATATATATATATATATATATATATATATATATATATATATATGGACGTTCTATTGAAGTCAACAGCTCTGGCAGCGTTATTAATTTTAACTTGTATTTTCTTAATATTTCTTACAAGTTATTTAACGGGGTTTTCAAGACGAGAATACACATCCGCGAATGACATGCTTTATTCCTAGACGCCTCTCGACCTGGTTAGGTCATCTTCAGGAAAGGAACAGAAATGCAATTATTATTTGTTGTAAGAGTAGATGTAGGTTGGGATAGATTAAGATTGTGTGGACAAATAGAGGAATGTAGACCAGTGGTGAAAAGCGAAAGAAGTATAGAAGGGTGCAAAGAGATGCAAGAGCCTGGTGATCAGGCCTATCGCTTTTAAGTATTTTGGGTTTTGTAGTTCCTTTGTTGTTTTTATATATATATATATATATATATATATATATATATATATATATATATATATATATATATATGTATATATATATATATACATATGTATATGTATATATATATATATATATATATATATATATATATATATATATATATATATATATATATATATATATATATATATATATATATATATATATATATATATATATAATATGGCGTTCAAGCCATTTGTCTTCAAAATCAATTAATGTCTTTGGTTTGATATGCGCATTTGCTATTGTGGTAATAATTACTTATTAATTTTTCGTATATTTTGTAGTGTGTGTAATTTGTGTTTTTTGTTTATTCGTGGATGTCTTCTTCGGTAAATTTTGGTATTCCTCGGTAGATTTGAGTCTTCCTCGGTTAATTTGTAGTAATCGGTGAGGTTTCATAGTTAGGTTAGCTTTGTCTTAGTTGGATTTTTGATTGGTTTAGGGTAAAAACATTTATATTATCATGTGTAGAACGGCACTTCTGCTCCGCCAGCTAAAACCCCAGCGGAGCTTGGAAATCCGGCGCGACTTATTCCTCTTCTGTTCTGGTCAATCATTTGGTTGATACCATCGTCCAATTGTCGATTAACCATTTCCAGCATATTCCTTGTCCGTTCTTCTATGATAATGTTAATGGGACTTAACCTCTTCTCCTGGTGCAGCTCTTCTTGGTGTCTTCTTTCTTTCCTGCGTGTACCTGTAATTAGGCAGGTACTTTTATTCTGCACCACTTGTAGTTTCCTCTTTTTTGTCTTCGAGACACACGAAAAGGCGGAAACGCATTATAGCAGAGTCGATCTTACAAGTGCATTGTAGATTTTTTCTTATTGCTTTGACGAAGATTTCTGAACCTATATAGAGTCATGAATCTAGCAGTGTCCTTGGTGATTCTTTCTTGGAGGTGCTTCTTCTACCCAGGTGAGGTAATCTTCATTCTGAATACATTGCACTCCGTGGTATAGGGATAACTTTTATCCCCAACTCTGACGTCGTAAAGTAGTCTTCTGCCTATGTGGACTACTTTGAGCTTTTCCTGGTTGGTGTAGATCTCCTACCGTTCCTCGAAGGTGTTGAGATTTTCAATTTCTTCTGCTCTCATACGAGCTTGCCAAGGCACATTCTTCCATGGACAGGTGATCATCTGAGTGGAATCATCAGCGAATTAAATGTTGAGGTAAGTGAGGCTTACAAGGGTTGAGAAATCCGCGGTGTAAATCGAGTAAAGAGTGGGGGACAGGCTCCCCCCCTCCCTGCGAGAGGCTCGCAGTGAGCGGAAACTTTTGTCCGTCCATGCACCCTAAACTGATGTACGCCGCTCTCTCCATGACATAGTCACAGAGAGTTCTTTCTAAGTTTTCGCTTAAGCCCAGTCCTAAAATCTTGTAATGCATTGCCCGTTGCCACACCTTATCATACGCCTTTGATACACCCCGACAAACAATGTCCACGTAACTCTTCTCCCGTTTTGCTTAGGCTAGCTTTTCCCTGATGACATTAATCGACATCTCCGAACTTCGCCTCTTCCTAAACCAGAATTGATGTGGGTTGAAGAGAGAGTTCTCCTCCAGGTAAGACACTAGTCTTTTGGTGAGGATCTTCTCGAAGAGCTTCCTGCCAAATTCAAGAAGAAATAATTGGCCGATATCTCTCCTTCAACGTTGGGTTCTTTCCGTGCTCAGGCAAGCAACCATCTTAGCCGTTTTATAAGCATCCTGAAAGTATCAGGTGTTTAGACAGGTGTTATATATTTTGCTCATCCCTTCGATGGCATTGGCTGGTGCTTTTTCAAAGTTAAGCTTAGTAAGCCACGACTGTCCTAAATTTTTTTCTTGGAATGAGCAGAGCGCGCCGAGTAATTCTTCTACGCTAATCTCAGAGGCTCCGTCGCGAGGTCTATCTACCTGGTGTTGAGGGTTCGTCTTGTCTATTTTTTCGTTAAGCTCGTTGATAATGTTGCATTTAGAATCTAGGTCATACTCTTCGTTTTCTTCTTCAGTTATACTGAAGATCTTTTCCTAATAACTTCAGAATATCTCTTCAATTCTTCCTTTTTCTGTTTCGATGTTATCACCTTCCTTTTTTAGCTTTATCTTCTGCTTCTTCTTTCCAGTCGATCCTTTGAGATTTCGGATCTTTTTACAAAAATCTTTCGGAGTTGCTTCGTGATCGAGGTTATCGATCGCATCCTCCCATCTTCACATTGTTGTTCGAGGATCAACTGGCTCGGTTCTTCTTTGATTTCTTTACTTCACTGCATTGAGTGAACTTACGCATTCACGATGTTGATTTCATGAAATAACTTCAGATCACGGTATATTTCCTTCATGTCGTCGGCCCATTTTTATTTAGAGAAGGTCCTCTACTCGGATTTAGAGATACAAGCCCTATCTGCGTTGATGAGATTGTTATTGAGATCGTTCAGTGCCTCGTTAATCTCCTCGAGAATTGCCTCATCCAAGTTTGCGGATCGTAAGCCTCGAGAAGGCGCTCGTACCGTGTCCAGTCTACTCTTTTGTAGTTCTTTCTGACTACAGCTTGAACTTGTATAAGGTTCCTATTGATGGTGAGTAGGATCCCTATATGATAACTACATGGTATCTGGACTGGTTCCATGTAGTAATTGAACGGAAGCTGACGATTTGCCAGACAGATGTCTGGTTTTGTGGTATTTCCTGTTATGACAAAGGTGGGAAAGTCGGGGTTTATTTGCTGTGCAATATTTCTGTCTAGCAGTAGATCCAGGCTTCTTCCTATACCTTTGAAGCTCCTGTAACCAGATTCTCGAAATCTGGCGTTTAGATCTCCCATTAATATAGTGGGGGCTCTTCTGCCAAATAGGCCAGTAAGAGTGTGAATTTGTAACACATCTCTCCTTGGCGGTTAATATCCGGTAGCAATGACCAACTTTCCTAAGTCGAGTTCGACCTCAATCGCGAGGTAGGATTCTTCTAGGTTTTTTATTTTCTTGTATTTAATCTCTTCCCTCATTGCAATTACGGCTCCGTCGAACCACTCCTGCGAATAATGTGTGATCAACACATTGTAGTTTCAGATTTTCATTTCTGCACTACGCGTGTCCATCCCGGGTTCTGAAATTAAGATGATGTCCGCATCAATTTCCCTGAATACATTTCCGTAAAGAATTCCTTTCGCCGTCCAGCCATTAGTATTAATTTGCAATATCTTCAGTGCATTCCATAACATGGTGAATTGTTTCACCTATGCTTCTTCTAATTATTCTTCTTCTTGGGGGCTTGCTGGGCAGTTTTACTTGGTCCAGGGGTTTACCTTTTTCGGAGGGGGAATCGGGGTTTTGGACATGCTCTTCGTAGCTTGTGTACGGGTGCAGGTGCCCTCTCCGTTGTCATAAGAGGAAGATCCCTTCTCACTTTCAGCCTTTTCCTCTTCATCGTCCTCTTCGGATTCCTCCGATGAGAGAGCTTCAACGATCTCGTCTAGTCCAGACTTGACGGTATTATTTTTTATGACTGAGTCCTTGAATTCCTTGGAGCATTCGGGGTCTGCAGGCATAATTATTGAAGGGAAATTATTCGCCTTCAGGAGAGCATTCAGTACCTGGTTATAGCAGCCAGGCTTTACTGCATTTGCCACATTTGCGTGGGTTATGCAGATTAATATCTTTGCACTCAAATTTCCCGTCATATTCATCTGTGCAAGTGCAGGTGCAGGCTTCATTTCCGCATTCTTCTTGGCGGCGTTCAGGTATATCGTGTCTTTGGCTTTTCTATCTTCTTCTTCCTTTATTTTTATACTCTCGCGACGCTTGACGGCAGTTCAGTGCCATATTTCTGTGTTCTCCTTTGCAGTTTAGACATGCCTTCTTGGTGCTCTCGCATTTGTCGAATCGATGCCATTCTGTGGCGCATTCACTGCACCAGAGTTTGTTTTTGTCCAAGCATGTCGTTGTAGTGTGCTCTTTGAGTTTGTAGAATACAAAGCACATTTGTATGCTATTAAATTTTTCTTGCTGTATGTTTTCGCCTGGTATTCTCATATTGAATACCAGTATTCCATTTTGAGTCTTTTTTTTGGGTGTGTTCGCGAACTTTGCCCTAGGGATTGCTCCTGGTGATCTCTTCCTTGTGCTCCTCGGATGTAAGCTGATCCACCCAGCTCTCCACTTTGCGGCAGATCACGCTTATGTTTGCTGCCTCTTCAGATAGGGGCTGGTCCACGTCTTTGGTCTCTGCACATGAGGCGATGAAACCAGATGAAACTTCAATAAGTTTCACTAGTGCTACTTTTAGTTCGAGGTAGAGAGTTTCACGTAGGCGCATTTTGTCTGGGTTCTTCTTTCCGGAGATGGTCCTTGGGAGGACGCTCTTAGTGATGGTCTCCATAGTCTTCGTTGTCCTTACTATGTCATCTTGTGACGGCTTTTTTTTTCTGAAACCAAAGTGTAATTATGGTGTTTTGGAGTGAAAAAGATACTTATGAAGTGGTAAAGGAGGTAGTAGATAGGCAAGTAGTTTCGAGTACGAGTCCAAAAAAAATTATGAAAAAACGCCCCCGTCCATTTTACTTTTGTTTCCCCGCTCGTTTGCCACCAGAATGATGGATGAGGGATGGATGGGATGGGTCTCGTGTGTGAACCTCAAGAGGGGTTAATTGGTGTGGACTTGATGCAGGAGCGGCCGAATCAAAGACCGATAAATTTTTGCCACCCCCTCTCGGGTACTTACGCCATAACTGCATCTGACTACATAGAGACGGGTGTACCTTCCTCTATGATTCTGGCCTGGTCCCCTGGACGATGAGGATCTCTCCTACGTCCGGGACTCGCAATTATGCTCTAGTTTCGAGATAATTTCTGACTTACGCTTCTGCTGTGGGCTAGGTCTCAAAACAGTTTTCACATAAGCCCTTAATTATGTCAGTCCAAGTGGCCGGCATAGTTAAGACGAAATCAATGAATAGTAGACATCCGAGCAGGTTTACACGCAGGGCGATGGACGGGAGCAGTTGTGTGCTTAAGCCCTCATTCTGTTATGAATCTTCAATGAATAATAAGTATTTCTCTTTTCGAAGGGTGAAGAGTAATTCACCATAAGACTTCCAGAATAGTCGCTATTCTATGTAGGCGGTGCTCAAAATCCGTTACTAAGCAAGTAAAAATGCTTTATCCGAAGGTTGTTAGCAGAGTAGTAGTTGTCTTACGTCTTACGTCTTGAAAAAGGTAGAATTAAAAGTGTATAGTCGTAGTATAGTGGATAGAGTAGTTAGGATAAAGTGGTGAAGAGGAATGAGTAAGAGTTAGAGTTAGTTGCTAAGTGACCAGCCATCTCTTTGGTTCTTATTTTTTATTTTTCCTTATTATTCTTCTGTATTCTTGATAGGGCTCTCGCGCCTCTGTAGTTCTTCGGTATTTTGCATTTCTTGATTTGCTTTTTATTGCGGATTTCTTTGGTATGTTTTCTGCTTTGAGTCTACAATCTCACCTTGCAGTGTATGTTGGGGGTAGTTCTTCTCTCGAATCGTCTCTACCACTTCTAAATTTGCCGCGGTTGTTTACTCTGTGGTTATTTGAAATATCGATCGCTCTTTTCTCGTCGTTGTTCTTTATACGATCTAGTTTGTCCCACGCCTTAACTGCTCTTCCGTTTAATGACACGTTTGTAATTGCGAGTTCTATCTCGTTATGAAATCTCTTATTCTTTTGCCTTTTTCCTTTTTGTGTTGGTGATTATGTATACCGCTGAATTTTGTACTTTTTGAAGCTTCATCGCTCTTGTTTTCGAGAAACGGTTCATTGGGATAGCTGGATAGAGCAACCTGGTTTTGCACATGGCGTTGTATATTTTCTTTAGGTTTTTCTCTTTATGTATTTGAGTTGGAACAGTTTTACTAGATGCGTTTTTGCCTCGTTGATTTTATTCGCAATGTGTTTGCAATAGCCACTTCGAGTAATCTTTAGTCCAAGTACATTTCCTTCCTTTACATAGTGGTATCTCTTCTCTTCAACCTTTACTCTTGAGGTCAGGCGCCTTCCCACTGGAATAATTGAGAACTTCTCTGGATTGGTGCAAATCTTCCATTTTCGGTCAAACTCTTTAATATTGGAAATTTCGGCTGCTGTGATTCTGGCCATGGTTGGGAGATATCTATATGTGCTGTTCGCCACTATCGTGATGTCGTCGGCGAATTGGATATACGTTGTTGTATCGTGGACCAGCCTTGGTAGATCAATCGTATATATGCTGTAAAGTGTTAGGCTTATACATCCCCCATTGGTGTACACCTTGTAGGACTTCGAAGTCCGGGCCATCGAAGCCTGCTATTCAGATGAACGCCAACCTGTTAGTTATATAATCGCAGAGGCATTCAGTTAGGGAATAGGGTAGCCCTAATCTTTTGATTTTATATTTCAGGCCAATTTTCCAAACTTTATCAAACGCCTTTTGCACGTCTCTGAGTATGATGCCTGTGTAGTTTCTATCGTATTTGGCCTTTGCAAGTGTTTCGACCAGAATGGCTAGGGCAGTCTCAGTATTTTAGTATTTTCTGAATCCATACTGATGGTTTGGAATCAGTATTCTCTCTTCCAAGAGCTTGACTAATCTACCGTTTATAGCTCTCTCTATTAATTTTGCCACTGTCTCAAGTAGTGTGATTGGCTGAAGTTTCGTGGGTTGTTTGGTGGCTGACCCGGTTTCGGTAGAGAGATCATTTCCCCCCTTTTTAGTGAATCTGGAAAGTATCCTGCGCTTAGAGAGGCGTTAAATACTGCTGCTATCCGTGACATAAAGGTGACTAGTGCGCGTATTAGGTTTTCTTTTGTTATTCCCGATTCTCCAGGTGCCTTCTGTTTAGTAGCCTTGAGCGTTTGTTGAATTTATTTTAGGGTTATCGTCTCGATCCCTTGCTCTACTAGTAGTGTTGGTGAAGCAGCTATGTTGGAACTATTTTTTGACGATTTTTTTTCAATTCCTCTACCACTTTTGCTGCGTGGTTGCCGTCGAAATCCTCATTTTCGTTGGGTGAGATATCAAAAACCCTCCTCCAGTGTTCCCGGAGCGATTCTTCAATTTCTTGGGGCTCCTTTTCCATTCCATCCTCGTTCTAGAGTTTGATTTTTGGCCTCGGCCTTCTCTTACCCCTTGCAATGTTAATTTTCTGCCATATTTTGGTAGGATTCAATTCATCATCTATGGCTTTCACGAAAAGGTCCCACCTTCTATTTCCTTCTATTTTTATTTCCTTTATCAGTTGGTTTTTCACGTGCCGCAGCTTTGAATTTCTCGTGTCTTTATATTACTTTTCGAGATTTTGTATTTGGGCTGACCTGATTGGATACGGTAAAGTTATGTACGTTGTTGTGGAAACATGTTTTTTATCAGCCCGGACAAGCGCCTCCATGATGTCGTCGATCTCTTTGTCTATTTCTTTTAGTGAGGCCTCAGTTAGGTCTCTCTGACCGTAATTGGCGAGCTCTTCTTCATAGTTAGTCCAATCGGCCAGTCTATATGATTTTATTGGTGGGCACTTGACTTGAATGGGGTCTATAGACAAATTCATGACCACTATTTCGTGGTCGCTACTTGATGGAGGGCCATTTTCTATGATGTAATTAAACTGAATGTTTACGGTTGCCAAAACTATATCTGATTTGTAGCATTATTCTGGCCTAGATACGTTGGAAATTCCGGTCGCAGACGCTTTACTATCCCTCTTTCCAGTAATTTGTCGAGGATTCGGCCGGCTCTATTGTGGTTCCGAGTGTAGCCAAAGACTCTACTCCGGGCATTTAAGTCGCCCATGAGGACTCTTTGATCTCTGTGGCCGAATATTTCTGGGAAGTTGTGGAGGTGCAAGAAGTCTCTCCTTGGTGGGTTGGTAGCCCGTTGCAACTATAAGATTGCCTGTTGCTTTTTTAATACTTATCGCTAGGTATGCTTCGTCAAGGTCTTTGAGTTTTTGGTAGTTTATATCATTACGGATTGCCATAGCGACGCCGTCGAGCTTGATGTTGTTTGTGTTATTGGTGATTACAGTGTAGTTGAACATATTGATTTTGTTTCTTTCTGGGTCTATATTAATCTCAATTAGCAGTATGATGTCCGGATCTTCTTTTAAGTATGCGTTGCTCAGAGAAAATCTCTTCTCGTTCCATCCAGCTACGTTCTGGCTTATTATTTTTAATTTTCTTGCGTGGGCCATTATTTGTGTTTTCTTTCCTCTCTGCTTCCTCTTATCTCAGCTTTATGCGCTTCGCGCTCGATGGCCGATTTTATCCTTTCACTTATTTTTTTCTTGAATTCTCCCTTCTTCAGCATACAGCGTAGTTCCTGCGGGATTTCTAAGTTGCCTGCTGTTATCATTGTGAATCCTTCACGTTCTGAATACGGGCCTTCGTATTCATTTTTATAGAGTTCCTTTTTAATACCTTGTGCCAGATTTTCGTTGTTATTGAGGAAAAGTTTTTCCTCAGAGGCGTAAATCTTTAGTTCTAAGCCATAATGTTTTTCATCGCTTTCTGTCAAAAGTATTGAGGAGAGAGCTGGGCTCGGTCCTTCTTGGGTTTGGTTTGTTGTGTTCATTTCCTTATTATTGTTGTTCCATGTGGCGACTTCTATCTTCATCTCTTTTTCTTGTCCTTTTTGTGTACTCTTCCTTAGCCTCATGTCTCTATTCGTTGCCCTGTTGGTCTCCGTAGTTTTCTCTTGGCTAGGGGTCTTTTGCTGTGCTTGGGTTTGGTCTATTTTTGTTGGTTTGTATTGGGTGCTCAATATGTACTCCAGTGGTGGGTTTTCGGTGCACCACATCTCGTCTAAACCATTGTTTTTCTACATTAGATTTAATTCCCTTGAATATGAGCCTGGTTTTAATACCTTCAATACACGTGAGTGTAGAATACAAGCTAATATCTCAGGGAATCCCCTTGCTTGACTTTGAAGACATTTTTAACCGGTTGGATCTTTTCGTCTGTAGCTTTAGTAACTTCAGCGAATGTAAGGTTCTGCTTTTCTTCTTCTGCTCTAGCCATCTCTCGTTTCTTATTATCAATATGCTCTCTCTTTATCGGGCATGCCATTGCCAGGGTACGATAGTTTCCATTGCAGTTCAAACATTTTTACTTCTGTGAACTACATTCCCGCCACGTATGATTTTTTCTCGTTGCACTCATAGCATCATTTTATTTCTCTTACCGGACAGTCCCTTGTATTGTGTTTCTCGAGCGCGTAGCATTTTCACGGAATATTTGAAAACATGGGAATATTCTGTATTGTTTGCATGGTTGGTAAATTTAATTATTTGTTTTACCTTTGCCCATGGTTCTGCTATCTCTATCTCCTTCTTATTCTCCTCCGCGTTATGGTCTGCTATCCAGGGGTCAATGTGACGGCAGTATACAGTTTCTTAGGCCTCTATTTGAGGGGGCACTTTAGCCTTCAATCCAATGCTTGTTAGTTCCTCTGTGGCTTTTTCCGAAAGGATTTTGTCCACATCTCTATCGCTTCGGCAGATCGCGATGTAGGAGTTAGTGTAGTCTAGTCGCCTAACCAGCACTACACCGAGTTCTCCGTAGATTATCTGAAATACTTTGGTCCTGTTGAGTTTTTGCGCGCCTTTCTGGACGCGTAAGGGGACCTATTTAGTGGTGTCCATCTTTTTACTAACCGGCTCTTTTCTTTTTCTTCATCGGCTAAAGAGAATGAAAAGAGAGTAGGTAGATATAACTTGTTGTTATATTCGTTTATTCTGATCGGCTTTTTCATCTGTCGAATCGGTATTCCCTACCTACCTACCTATACCCTAGCCCTAGCAGTGTTTGCTCCACCTGACTTGTGTCCGCTGCTTACACGGGATCTAACCCATCCCAGGCAAAGCTTCGGCCTGCGCCGAATTAGCCTCCCGGTTCAGATATGGCTCCTGCACAAGTAGTTATCTAAGAAGACTTCAAGCTTCTATACCCGACTCACTCTAAAGAGGGTGGATAGGAAAGTAAGAGTGCGTCTTTGTGGAGAGTCCAGTAATCGTCTAGTCTGACAGTTAAGGTCTCTTCTGTATCTTCTTTCTTAAATTAGGAACGATGCAAAAACGATGAATTTCGATTGCGTAAGGTTGTTCTTGAGTAAGAAATTTTTCCGCTATCCAGCAGTAGTAGTCAAGGATTCAAGGATAATAAAAGATGGGAAAAAATGGGTGTAAGATAGTAGGAGAGGTTATAATAAAAACGTGTTATAGTAGAAGAGGATGTGTGCCAGCTTATCTGGCATAGTCTTCTCGTCGTCTTTTTTATTTCTTAGCGTTTTTGATTTGAAAATTAAGCATTCGAGCCTTTGTATTTGTTTGACTTGGTGTTTGGGATTTCGAGTTTACTCATAATTTGAGTACGTTCTACATGCTATTTTATTTTTACTTTTGTCCACTACGGATCTTTTTATTAATTTTATTTATAATTTGTTGATTTAATGTTATTTTTTATTTCGGTTATTTGTCCACTACAGATCTTTTTTTATATAAAACATGTATGAACAATGGTTTTCATTGTGCTATTTGTGAAAATCTTTGAGTTTTTCAGGTATTCTTTAACTAAATAAAGGTATCACATCCTCCTGCATACGCAGACGGCTGCTTTTAAATCCGCGTTTGTAGTGTCGTAGTCGGTTGTCTATATTAGGTTGTATTTCTTGGTTTCTTCTCTCTTGGATTTTCCTCCAAATCGATTTCGCCCTATTTTGTAAGATTACGTTTAAAGGTTCCAATTCTCCGAAGGCGTGAAGTGTGGTCTAGGGGATGCGGTCCAATTTAGATGAATTAAATATGAAACGGAGAGCCTGGTTTTGTACCGCCTGCACTTTCTTTAGCTGGGTATTGCTCTCTAGGTCCATTGGAATAGCGGGATATAGCAGGATTAGCCTCACCAGGGCCAGGTACAATTTCCTTTTGTTCCGGGGGAAGAGCCCCTTAAATCTGTAGAGTTGGCGTAATTGTTGCTTGGCTTGGGCGACTTTTACGTTGATATGTGCACCGGATGATGATGATATTATGTATATTTAATCCTAGGACTCAGGCTTTGCGAGTGCATGTGTAAAATTCATTTCGCACTAGAACGTCGGCCGTTTTTTTACGTCCGATGGGAAGGACTTTAAATTTTTCTACATTGGTGCGGATCTTATTACGAGCTTCGTAGTCGTTGAGGTAGATTATTTCCCCTGCTGTTATATTCGCGATGTCGATAGAATTGAAATAATCTCTGGTGATCAATTGCGAAATATCATCGGCCTGCTGGATGTAGTTTGCGTAATCATGGGTGGGAAAGGAAAGGTCGCTTGTGTAGATCGTATACACAGCCTCCTTGGGGTATACCGGTCCCCATGGGCAATGGCTATTCTTCGATGATGTTAATTTTGATGGTCGCCTCGTAGTCCTCAAGGTAGTCGTAAAGAAGTCTGGTGATGCTCATGCCCATGCGTAGGTAGCAGAGTTTATTGTTTAGACCGGGGATCCATACCTTATCAAAGGCAGATGAAACATCGCTTAGTACTAAATCTAGCCTTTTGTTCTCAGCCTTTGCAACGGCAATGTTCTCAGTCAACAGAGCAAGGGCTGTTCCAGTTCCCAGTGTCTCTGGAATCATGTTGTTGCTCATTGTAACAACCATTTTCTTCAAGAAAGTCCCTCAGTCTATCATTAACCAATTTCTCAAGGACATTACCTATAAACTCCAGGAGCGATCTGGGCCTGTAGCTTTTCACTTGCTCTTCGGGTTTTCCCGGCTTTAAAAGAAAGATTATTCTAGCGCTCTTGAGTTGATCGAGGAAATAACCAGCTTTAAGACAGACATCGAACAGGCTTAAAATTGCCATGTTGATGTTTTCGAGAGCATTATTCAAGTGAGCCTTAGTAATGCGCGAAATGCCTGGGACTTTTTGTTGAAACTTTTGAGAGCAGCCTCAAACTCATCTTGGGTAAATTGTTTACTCTCCTCCTCTATTTGTCTGGTATCATCGACGAAATGGAAGGTAGTCAAGACTTCCCCTCGAGCCTCCAGATCTGCCAAAAACTCTCCTCCTTGTACTCCATATCGAAGTCCTGGTTCTCCTGATCTCTCATGGTAAACTTTCTTCCCCAATGTTTCCTGAATTGGTGCTCTATTTCTTGTTCCTCTGAGATTTTTCGCAGGTCGACTATGATGTTGATAGTAGTTTTGGCTGAAGTGTGTCACTTAGCCTCTTAATTTGCCTCCAAATCTTCCTGGGATCACCTTCTGCGTCTATCTCTTCTATTATTACATCCCAGATCATTTTCGACTTCTCCACTATCAGGAGTTTCATTTTAAAACGGAGATTCCGGAGCTCCTGGTAGCGGTCTGCCGTATACCCAAGCTGATTTATCTCCAAGACCAGTTGGTCCAGCCTGATCTTCTTTTCTATTATATTCTCGTCCCATAGCGGTGCTGGAAGAATCTTGTATTCTACCCTAGGAATGACTACCCTGTCTGTCTCCTTTAGTCTCGTCATAATGTCCTCTAGGTGACTCTCGAGTTCTTCTAGTTTCGACCCGTTCAGTTGGTTCAGTTGGTAGTCCTGTAGTAGTCTTCTATATACTTTCCAGTTCGCTTTGGGCATGCACTTTTGGGATGGGATCTTCACCTGTATAGGGAAGGTTAAGACAGTAGTGACCATACTTACATGGTCCGATGGGGTATATCAGCCAGTTTAAGTGTACGAGCATGATATCAGGGGTCGTTGAGGATCTTTTTGTCAGGTACAGTGGAAATTCCGGGCCGACATTTCGCACCAGATCTCGCTTCTCTGCATCGGGCATTGAGGTCTCTGATCAAAATGGTTGAGGTGTTCCTTCTGAATAGTCGGATGCAGTTGGTTGATGGGAAGATATGGTCGTCTTGGGGGTTAGCAGCCCACAGCTATGACAAGGTCGTCGATCGTTGTTTTGATTTTAATGGCCAGATATGCTTCTTCCAGATCTGCTATTCCCTTGTACTTGATGCCCTTTCGTACAGCTATTGCGACACCATCATATCTTTCATTTGAATGGGTGCCCTTAATAACATTATAGTTATATATTCTCAGGGGGTTCGCATCTGTACTGAGGCCATGTTTCGAGATTAGAACTATGTCCTGGTCTACTTCGCGTATGATGTTGTTGTATGCGATTTTTTTTATTTTCCCAACCATTGACATTTAGCAAAAATATCTTAATTTTGCTAATAAACAAGGTATTATAAGCCGTTTTATTCGTCCTGGACATTTTAGACCTTTGCTTGTTTTTTGCATGCTGGCGACCTCACTCTCCCCGACCTTTTCTTTTTAAATTGTTCGTGTGATAAGTTGAAGCATGACTCGTGGCAGATTTCAATGCTACCTCCTTTGAGAGCCGAAAACATTTTCTCCTCGGTGTCGTTACTGCTATAGTCGTAATTGAACCTTCCTTTTAATACCCTCTTGATTATGTCTTCGACTTTTGCTAGTCCCGGAAGTAGTGACGATTGCAAGGCATAAATTTTCATGTTCACGTCCGTAGTCTTTCGCATGGGTGCCGTCTTCCTGTCCTCTTTGGCGGGCTTGCTATGTTGACTAGCTCCTTGCTGGTCGTTTGCCTTTTGGGCCGGCAGATCGGTCTCCATTGTCTCGGGTGATGCGGGATCTACTCGCTTATTCATTCGGGTGTCACTGGATTTTGATCAGCTTCTTGAAGTAGATCTAGGCTTGCATCCCATCTGGGTTTGATAAAGTTCATTCGAGAGGGGTTGTCGGAGAACCACATTGGTTTCATCCCGTTTTGGGTCAGCATCCTGTTAAGTTCTGTGGCGTAGCTTCCAGGTTTTGCTATGTTGACAAAATGGGCGCGAATCACGCACATAACCAGATGCAGGTTAATTGATGGGTTCAGTTGAAGAACTAGTCGAATATTCGGCCGTCATTATATATAGTATTTCTATGCGAACATAAGTATTACAAAAATTGCCCAATCATGGTGCGGGAAATTTTTTAATGGTAAAACTAAGCGCTACTAAAAACATAAAATTGGAAGGCTCATATTTGTCGCTCCGATCTAGTTCTCTGGCAAAGGAGGCAAAGGAAAAGGAGTTCGAAAACATGCTTTTTTAACGGCGGTCAACTTGGAGACGTCGAGATGTTGGGAGTATGGTTTCCGGCTGAAGTTGCACGGTAATTGCCGTTTTCTTCATTTAAATAATGAGGGCTTCGGTCATCCGCAATCTTCTGCGGTTTTGAGGTGAAAAGATGATGGAGGTGTCCTGATTCAGTTTTTAACGAGTTAGGGTAGTTATATGAGAGTAGGCGTGTTTTTTAATTGCACCATCTTAAAGGTGAGCTGTCAGTCGCCTTGATAGGGGTGTGGAGGTTACGCCATGTTCTTTGAATTGCGGTGTTCGCAGTCGTCCAATTCCCAAGACTATTCGTACACCACGTTGGTCTTGTAGAATATAATTATATTAATATCTGTATTAGGGTCGGTTGAATTCACGTTACGATGGATAATGGCTTTGAGACCCTTTTTGTCTTCACGGTAGCCGGTGTTCATATTGGCCTTATAATAAAGGTCGATATTACTTTTCTTCGGACTAGACCTGAGGCCAGGGCCAGCAGTTAAGTTCATTTTCTCTCTCATGGTGGCATCGATAGATTCTTGTGAGTAGCCGTTGTTAACAAAAACTCGGAAACTCCTCTTAAGTTGGCAATCAACAGCCATCCACGAGGAAGAATAAAAATTGCATTGATGACTGATATCTTGTAATGTTCAGGACACTAAAAGAACAGTTTAAGCAGAAGCCCGAGTTAGTTTCCTTAATCTATACTTATGGTCACAAATTTGGACTCCTAGGCACTTATGAGAATATCAAGAAATGGAAGGGATCCTTCATCTTCCTTGTCGGGTGTGAAATTCACACATGTTTTGTTCTTAAATGTTTCAAATAGGCCGTTCACTTGTTCAAGGTTATTCGTATTCGAAATTATGTCATCGATATAGCGCGCTAGATGGGAGGCTTGGGAGCTATATTGCTCTTGAAAATCTGGTTCTCAACTGAACCCATGTAACAATTGGCAAAGAGGACGCTAAGGGGTGCCCTTATCTCGATGCCAACGATTTGCACGTACATCTTTCCAGGAGGAGCTGTCGCAATATGTCTTCGGGAATGATGTGTATAATAAATTTAGAGGTGTAATCTACTTCATTAATCTGAGGCACCGGTGTTTCAATACAATTGTATCTCAACGAAGGATTCCTGGGATTCAATTTCTATTATATTGGAAAGAGTAGATTGAAGGGAGCAAAGTTCTTCCAGGAGCTTAGACACAAATCCTACGAAGACACTTTTAAGAAATAGAAGTTGCTCTCGCTTGAAGATAAAAGAAGCCTTAAGTCCATTTTCATAAAGTAATGATTCACTTTTACCATAGCTGTTAAAATTGCAGATAGTTTTCGCTTTTGTATAATCAAATGGACTTCTATTATATTGTATTATTTCAAAAGATACTAACGAGGTGTCTAACTACGACTACTTTTAGATTTTACATCTTAAAATTAAATTCCATCCATTAGGGGCGAATTATTATAATTAATTTTTTCAGTGAATATATATCTTTTCAATCTCGATATTGGTCTTTTTCTTGCATTTACTGCCAAATTAGGAAGCGGTAATTGATCAATGAAAGTAAGTGATATTGAATACGCCGAAATTTCTTACTTCGGTTTATAAATGTCCTCTTGATTCTGGATATTTTGTCTTGCATGACAAATAACTACACTATCCTTTGCTTGTATTATTTCAGTTATTGTTATTTCTTAAATATTTTTGTGATTACTAAATGTTTGTTTTATACGTGTCGGAAGGCTTGACCACCAATTAGACTAATATTTACTGGATTATTTTCTGACTAATTATATATATATATTTTTTAAATTTTAACATCTGCCATTTGCTATCCACCTAGCTGTAAAAACAATGGACCAGGCACAGATGAGGCAACTCCAGGCAGTTGAGCCATCCTTATGTTTTCCAGGTAAAAATGAGCCACTCATGAAATTCTCTACGTGAAGATAAGACACCCCATTCTCTTTGGGGTGGCATATCTTAATCTGATCTAAAACGTTTATATTTGCGGACATTCGTTTTCTTAAAGTCTGTTAAACTCTATTCATTTTTCACTTTGTTTGATTTCACTCTAGAATTAAAATTAATAATATTGTGATCATTATTATCAAACATTTCTCGTATAAGCATATAATTTTATTTGTTGAAATTATTAGATCTCTAATTGTGATTTCTCTATATGTTGTGTTTTTTAAGATTTGTATTAAAAAGTTTTTTCTTTCAATTTGAAAAAGTCATGTGATTCTTGCGTTTGTGCCATCGTTATGTGAATAGCCATTAAAATAGTTAACATTTCAAACTAACAAACAAATTTTTCTAGCCCTATTACTGCGTTCATGATGAAGCCATTCATTATATATCTGATTGGGCTGAAGGGTCGGTAGAGTATTGCAAATACAGGATTGTATACAAAATTGTTGCCGGTGAATAAACATTTTTATTTTTGAAAATAAATAATATGTTTTTTTTAGATAAATTGAATGGCTTTTATAATGGTTACTTAAAATCTATGTTTCGAACATTTTATACCCTAATCTAAAGAGTGCACGTTTACACGAAAAAGTACACTTAGAAAACTAGTGTACACTATCCATGCTCTAAAAAAAGCTAGATATTAGACCTTTCTAAGACTAGAAATGAGGCAATTATTTTGGCCTGTTTTATACGATATCAAGTTAGAAAACATCAGTCCCTAGTACAGATCCAGCTTTTTTCGCGATTTTCATTTTCTACATGGATCCAGATATAAACACTTGAACCTAAAGAAATTAAATGTATTTATGTATTTAGTGTCTAAATTTTATTTCGTCAGAAAGCAAAAAATATTGGTCCAATCCTGTATAATGCTATGTGTATGCTAGGCACTGTATAAATGTAATTTCTGGAGTAATTGTTTTTTATCGCACCAAACCTTATATAGAATCATGTATTATAGAATAATTCCTAATTTTATACTAAAATAAATCGGATTATTTCTATAGTATGATGCTGAAGTTCTAGAACTGACCTAGGAATACTTTTTCCACAATGCCGAATTTGCTTGAGTTCTTCCGCATAGGAAACATTCTAGTAGTTTTGTTCGGTGGGTGAAATTGATGGCCATCATCATGTCTGGTCGCATTAAATGAAGCCAAATCAAGGGAAGTTTACGACTTGCTACTGTCGTGCGTGAAGTCAGTTTCTTGTTGGGAGAGTTAATAGATTTCAAATAATGGCAACTAAGCTGAGCGCTTTGGTGCCGGATCGTCTGCCTACTTGGCCGCTCTGTTATGGAATATTTGCCTGCTGATATTCTCTTGCTGAAAGGAAATTCCACACGCGATAAAAATAAAAATAGATTTCTCCCTATGAATTGTCAAATAGACTTTCGCTATGATAAAGAGCTAACCAAGCTAGTCACGAAAGATACGATTGCTCATGCAGTACTTACTCCTTTCCAGGAAAACCGAGTAATTTAAATTTCTTCCATTATTTATTTCTCTGTCAACTATGCTACGCAATGACAACCTTAGTATCGGAAGAAAACTACTGAGAAAAGGGGGGAATATAGTTGAGCTATTATTACGTCTTAATATAGACCATTTTAAAGGCATGAGTTTTTTATAAAAGAAAAAAAGGGACAATTAAATGTCTTCTACGACGCACGGATGGCTTCATAGCGGATTTAAATTCAATTCTCAACATATGGAAGTAGTAGTATTGAAGCCCCCATGCCGAGTCTACACACATACACACTCACAAACACACATGTACATACATATATGAACATACAAAAACATGACCGTCATAACGACCCTGCCTCCCCACCTTTTAATGGACCCGCCCTTCCTCTCCCCTACACCCCCCCCATCCCCCTTCGAGTGAATCTGTACAGATAGTGAGACAAAATCAAATAGGATAGGGTGTCTTTGACATGTTTTGAATATTCCTAAATGAGAAATATCTACACTATGTTTCTGAGAGAAACGGCCCGTTTTGTTTCACATCAGTAACTATCGCAAGAATAATCAAAGATCATAATATTTACACCAAATTAAAGCTGTCTGGCAGCTAAAAATTATTTTTCAGTGAAAATTGTTGAATAATTAGAAGTTATTAATGAGGCAATAAAACAAATTATTCTACCAAGGAGGGGTTATGGAGTGCTCACATTGCGAGATAGAATGAGACAATCAAAGATACCTCAAAAGTGAGCCATTTGGAGTGTCATAAAGTTTTTTATAATGGGGGAGCTTTAACCCAACTAGTATTCCGAATAGAGAATCTATAAAATAACAAGTGCTCTAGAAAGAGCACAATTTCTAAATCGTGAATCCTTCTTATATTACGTTATAATTAAAATTAAACAGCTAAGTTATATTTCTTCAAATTGTTGTCATTCTCTCAATCACTTGCTTATTTTTACCACTACCTTAATCATTTTTATTTCCCTTACCTTAGACGAATTTATAAAAAGAAACGAAAGAGTGGAATATAGTATGTTTTGGTTAATAACTATAAAATTCATGCAAAAGTCTATAGATAGTACTTTTCACTTTATCTTTTAAATATATTTAATATAAATCGAGGTTGATTGATGGAAACAAATAGTATCTATAGGTTAGATCGCCTAAATAAGAGAAACGGTGACATTTGGCCACAATACAAGGACTATAAAGCAAGTCATTCTTTTTATGTTTTTTAATAGTTATGTAAGAACTGATAAAAGATGTTAATGTAACTTAAAAGAACCAATTTTATGTTATGGAAACCGATGAAATATATAACTTTATCATAAGTGGTTCTTAAATTACCGCATTCACGTATTCGAGTTGTTATGTAAAAAAGGAGGACTGCGTATAAAGATGAATTATTTTATTAATAAAAGACTTTTGAACACGATTCTAAATTTCCCGCAGAATAAAAAAATATTTAATCTAGCTACAAGATTCCTTTTACCTTTGAGGGAAATCTCCGATGAGCATTTACTCAGCCTACTAAGCAAGAATAGATCTTTCTATTTTTGTAGTCCTATCCTTGTGAATACAAATTATTCACTGAGGAAGCAACCAGGCAGCAGCCGCCCAGCTGAATTTTACTGCCACAAGAGTGCTACCAAAATTCGGTGACAAATCACCCCTTGGTAATCACATCACTCTCGAAGAGGCTTACGAGTAACCCTGGCCATCACCTATAGGGTAAATCTTTTTTAATTTATATTTTTTTTAATAATTTAAATATCTAGACATTATTTCTGAGATAATCATTGTTATTCTACCATTTTAATGACCATAATGATTTTTTGGTTTAACCCACATTTAAAAAAGGCTGAATTACTCTCCTTAAGATGACAGAAGTTTCTTTTCGCCTCATATGTGAGGTAAAAAACAGATATCAAGCCTTCCTCATTTATAATAGAAATTCTAGCTTGCTAGGAAGAAGACCTTCTTTTCCTCATTGTTCAGCTTCTCGAACTTGAAACTTGTAACTATGTACAAGTATTTGGAACAAATAATAACAGAGAATAAATGGAGTTCATGTGTCAAGATAAGTGATATTCTCTAACATATTACCGTTTCTCAGGTTATGGCTTCGTTAACAGAATAAGTAATTTTCTTATTTTTTTTATAACTTGATTTTTTTTTTAAACGTTAAGGTCGTTATAATGATTTATTCTTCATTTCAATTCAAATATGCATACATTTCTACAGATTACTAAATAAAAAAAATACACAAAACAAATTAATCTTGATTTTTTTATATCTATTATTTAATTGATACTCACCAGATTACACATTGTCATATAATATATACAATTCATTAGCTAAACTACATAAAATATTACACATTTACAACTAACAATTGATATTTATTGAGCGTATAATATCAATTTTCTTTACATTCTACAAGTCTTCTTTACTACGATCTCTTCCTTACTTTGATCATTATAAGAATCAAATTATTCTATAAAAGCTCAATATGATTTACCATCCATTCATCCTTTCTCTACTGATTCCTCTTACGCTTCTCTCTTCCAGATTTGACTAACACTAACTGCTACCTCTCTAAGCACTTGCTGAATCATCCATCTTTTTGCAGCCCTGTATGCTTTCCAACAGAAACAAATTCACCTGATGTTGCATCAAATATTTAGAAGATTCACTACACATTCGTAACTGACATTGATGCGCTTTACGTTAAACCAAACTTTCATCCTCTCTTTTACGAACGCACATAACTTGCCCCATTTGACCAAAGTTTTCTCACACTGAATTAAGTTTTAACCTTCTCTTTAAATTTATCCAATTCAGTCTACCTTTTGGTTCATTCTCTTTCAGCACTTTATCCTCAACCTAAAAACTTTTAAACCTTTCATTCCATTTCCTCCATAACCAACTCTCACTAATTTTATACGTGGCCTAATAATTCATTCAAATCTTATCAAATCTTCCATGGTCAGATTCCCGTTAGCTTATGCATTGTCATATTATACGCCCAAAGTACTCTTCCCAAACATTCGTCACATTTGTTCACATCTTTCACCATCAATCGCATATCTTACACGAGGTTATTACAGTTATTTCAGCAAAACCATTCGCACTAGGTACATACCACGTCGTTCGCACATGATCTATCCCCCATTCACTCTAAATCTCCTCAAAAGCACGCACCACAAACTCAGGTCCATTGTCACTCAACACTCGCGCAGATTTACACATGCACATGGGCAACATTCTCTTACTCAAGCAAAACTCAATGATGATTTATTCGTCACACGTGTAGCATTCACAAATTTACTCTTATGATCATCTATCACAACCCTTTATACATACTATCTCGCAGTCTTTGAAAGAGACACAATTAATCGCTCCTATTTCGAAAGGTTTATTCACACTAAACTTTAATACTTACAGGGCAGCATACAGTCTCTGATACTTACCTTTCCATCACACTTCACATGTAGTTACTACATCTACAAAAATCCTTCCCCAAAATGGACTAAACACACATCTCTCTATACATTCCCACAATTTATTTTTACCCATATATCCGAACGTATCATGAACAATCTATACCATTCAATCGTATCTCATAGAGAAATTACCAGAATATATGCATCCTCATCATCTATATATCGCACAAAATAAACTAAGTCCTTGCATACCACAAATATTCAAGCAAACCTTCTAAACTCTCTTAATATGCCAGTCTATTCATTCACAGGAACGCTGGTCATCACACTATCTTTCAATTCATCCACCATGGGACATGACTCTTGCATTCTCTCTATATCTTCAGCAGTCAGCAGTTTATCACTCATGTCATCACTTTCTACTGCCATAAATGCATTTTAACCTACGAGCTCACTCTTCAAATTCCCAACTTCTACAACATTTTTTACTAAAAATCTATTACATACATCCACTGAAGTCTTATTATTATGCAAAAAAATTAATCTCAAACAGAAAACAATAAGGCGACTCATTCTCGCTTAACACAGCAAATTCATGCAATATGCCATTCAACTTCCAAACTTACACAGACAAACTCACTTCCTCCCATGCCATAATACATCCACTTCCGATTACACTTATTGAAGCTGTCACACATCTTCTAGGGACATTCCAACTCATAATGTCAGCATCATGCACCCCATTTGCATTCACCAAGGGAAGGAATTTGACTAAAATGATTTCTTAAATTATGCCTTATTATGTAGTAAAGAATATGATGAAATAGATCAAATTAATTAAATAAAATTAAGAAGAGAACCTGAGAGAGGCCAATTCTAAGATACCTATGCGATCAAATATCTCCACTATAATCTAATTACTGCACTTGTGGCTGGATATAATAAGTAGTTCTGATTAACTTTAGTTCAAATTTCTTCAAAAGTACCTATTTAACCGATTGTTCAGATGCATATTATTCTTATAAGAAATATTTTATAGTATTGCAGGAGATTTTCATGTAAAATGTATTATTTTTTCATTCAAACTGCACTAAATGTTCCTGATATAAAAGGCTTTTGCAAAATTTACCTAACAATAAAAAAGAAAATAATAAGAAACGCCTAATAAATGTCTTATATAAAAAAGAAATGAGTAATTCATATAAAACAGACAAAAGAATAATAACAAATATTATACATTTAAATATAAATTGTACGAATCCAGAATAAAAATTGCAACTGATAATATACTACAAGACCAATTGAATTAACAATCACCACATTACCAATTAAACTAGCAAAACCAAAGAAATAGAAGCTTCCAATATAATTTAAAGATTCAACTACCCCCATGAAGCTTGTATGCTTTATTCTTCGAATAAATACATTGGAATGACAACCAAAACTTATCTCGTAACTTACTATACATTTACAAAACGGCGCCATTAAAAATCATTACCAAATGCAACACAGAACACCGATATCAAGAAAATTTCAGTGGATAAAACCTTCCACAGAGGAAGGTCAGACTGACCCCGATTTTACATCATGGAAGCTCTCTTAATCAAATAAGGGAGACTGAGGCTTACTGTCCAACAGACGGCTATCCAACGACCTCAAAACTCTTAAAGGACTAAATGGTTACCACTAATAACAAGAGTGAAAGTCTTTCCAATGGCTTTTGGGCTTTTGTGATTGGTTCCCTATGGTTCAAATCACTTACAAGCGCATCTGAATAGGTAAATGAGGCTTCTGCCACTAGATTGCGCCACCCAGCGCCTTATCCGATGGCAGATTTGGAAATCTCCATGGTGAATAACCTTATGTCGCATGTTCATATGGGTCATTCCATGGCTCTAAATGGGTACAATTGAACTTTAGGATACTTTTGAAAAGAATGCGACGTCTAGACCTGGCGCTTCGCAACAGGTAAACATTTCATTACCTAGTTGTCCTTATAGGAACATTGCCACCATTCCTTTTCCTCTTTCTTAATATCTACCTTCTATGACTTTTTAAGTATAATCTTCAAACAAAGAATTCGCATTAATATATAAATGTACAATTTTTAAATGTCTAAACGGTGTAAAATAATTTCGCTCAGTAGATGGTCCAACATGACCGAAAGCTCAGCTGTAATTAATTAGGAATATTGAAATCCTTATTCATAACCTTTTGCGAGGGGAAAAGAATAATAAGAAAATTAGAGAAGCATGACAGAAGTTAAAGCTTAGATGGACATGGTTATTAATAAAAAATGTATATATATATATATATATATATATATATATATATATATATATATATATATATATATATATATATATATATATATATATATATATATCAGAACAACTGTTAAATCCAACGACAGATTCCAAATATGTTAATAAAACAACTGTGGAGGAGCGTAGTATATATTATCTCGAAACCAGTTTCGGCATGGAGTTTGTCATGCCAACCTCAGTCGAACACTAAGAATACATTGTCACACCAAGCGTACAATATATATATATATATATATATATATAGTTTAAAGAGATCCAATTGGAGGTCCTAATCAGGAAGTGTAAATTTATGTTCATTAAGGATATCTTTTAAGATTAGATCTTTGACGTAGGGGCTGCATTTAAATTGCCCATCCGAAAGGTTGAAGTTGGGGATTTCATCTATAAAAATGGATTCAATGACCTATCTTTTGCAGAAGTTCTTACACGGGTGGATTAGTTTGGCCGTTAGGAAGTCTATCGGGTGATTAAAGTTATTAGTGTGTGTGTGAAAAGACTAGAGTCTGTGTTTCCCATTCTAATGTCTCCTCTGTGTTCGTATATTCTCTTATACAGATTTCTTCTTGTTTTGCCTATGTAAAATAAAGAGCAGTTAATTTCTTTACAGAGGATTAAATAGACTCCTGCTTCGTTGGTTCCTTCTATAGGTTTCGTGGTACGAAATTATTTTTTAATGGTCGAAAGGTATTTAAAAGAGGTGCGGTTAGAGGATAGGATACTATTTACACCTTTTAGTAAAGGACAAAATGTAAGGGAGAGGCAGTTTATTTTAGTATCTGGGTTCCTACTATTAGGATAATAGAAGTTTGACTTGGCCTTGGATAAGCATTCATTACCAAACTAATCTACCCATGTCAAGACTTCCTCAAAAGAAAGGATATTGAATTTACCCTTATAGATGAAATCCTCAACTTTAACCTTTCGGATAGACAATTTAAATGCAGCCCCTACGTCCAAGATCTAATCTTAAAAGATATCCTTAATGAACTTAAATTCACACCCCCTGATTACAAACTCCAATTGGATCTCTGTAAACTATATATATACATATATATATATATATATATATATATATATATATATATATATATATATATATTGTACGCTTCGTGTGACTGCACGTATTCTTATTGTTCGACTGTGGCTGGCATGACAAACTCCATGCCGAAACTGGTCAAGAAATAATAAATACTACGCTTCTCCACAGTAGTTTTATTAACTTATATATATATATATATATATATATATATATATATATATATATATATATATATTTATCAAAAAATCCAACCAGAACGAATCAAAGTATTAATTTTGTGTACCTTTACTGTGTACAAGTCTGTGGTTTCAAATGGCCCTCCTTGCCCTTGCGTTTATGGATCATTGGATGTACTATACATAATCATTTTATTATTACTTATCTAAAATTCTTTTATTTCCGTATTCGCATGTTCTTTCTTACTTCTTTCCCATCACTGGTTAGCCTCAAATAAAACTCTTTGAGGGCGTGACTCTAGAGGGTCGAATCAGTTTTGGAGAAACCGCATTTCACCAGAAAAATATATACGGACTTTTCAGAAAAGAAGAGTATATTGCCTAAACCATAACTTATCACTGGGAAAGAACTACAGTGGCGGCAACAAAAAAAGTGACATGTGGCAATTCAGAGAAAATGAAACAGAAAAATGTAACTTACATATTTTATTATGAATATTTCATGAAAGTTAATACTTGGTCATGTTTCCCTTGCACTTGATGATCATCCTGAGTCGATTGGGCATTGATTCAGTAAGGTTTGCGAAGTAGGTGGGGTCGATCGTAACCCAGATCTTCTTCAGTGATTCTATCAGATCCTTGATGCTGCCGAGTGCTGGCTCTTGAACTTTGGTTTTCATCAGATTCCAAGCATTCTCAATAGGATTTAGGTCCGGGGAATTACCAGGCCACTCCAAAACACTAATATTATTATCATTGAAGAACCTTTTCACTAACTAGGACCTGTGAGCAGGGGCACCATCATGCATGAAAAATTCACACTGATGAATTTCCCAAAATGGCAGCATGTGCTGCCTCAAAACTTCCAGATAGTTAGTCCCCCTCATGGTTACATTCTTGGGAAGGAAGTACAGACCCCTCTGCCCTTGTTTCCACTAAAGGCACCACACACCATCACACTATCAGGGTGCTTCACAGTTTTCACGGTATATTTTGGTTTATACCGAGACACATTGCTGGGACGACGCACGATCTTTGACTCTCCTCTGACCAGCCTAAAGGTGTTTTAATCACTGAACATAACCTTCTTCCAATGGGCAGCTGTCCAATGTTTATAGGTCTTGCACAAATTGAGCCTTTTCATCTTCATAGTCTTGGTAAGAAGTGGCTTCTTGGCAGCGCGGCGAGCCGGTAGGCATAAGTCCTTCTGTAAGCAATGACGGATGGTCCTGAGGGCGACGTTCTGGAGGAGGTCTGGGTGTTTTTTCTTGATTGAAGCGGAGGTTACAGAAGGGTCTGACATCACTTCACGCCTTAGGATATTATCAGTCCTTGGAGATGTCTTCCTAGCTGCACCAATGCCCTCCTTCATCTTTGGTATGGTACCTGGTGGCAATAACTCAGCTGCCCGTTTTAGGCGATGAATCGTATTTTTTGAGGTTCCTAAATCTGCTGCTACATCAATAAAAGACTTTCCCTGCTCTAATAGGGTCAATGCACGGCTTTTCTCTGTCATAGAAAGCTTTTTCCGCCCCATTGTATCCATTTGCACAGAAGTTATAGCACGTCAAATGTAGGCACGAATGCAGGAAATCAGCACGCTGGAGTGCCATACACTAAAGCCTAACTGTACGAGCTCAAACGAGACACTGAGTTCCAGTAAAGCGCAGTTCTCTTGTCTTAGCTCAGGAGAGTCGTCCACTTGCGGCATAAGCCCCGCACCTTTTCATTGGCTAGTTGGCAAGTAAAATCGTGAAAACGATTTTGTGTATCGATTTCTGTTGCCAATATTAAATGTCACTTTTTTTGTTGCCGCCACTGTACAATACTGCTTAATTGTTTTAGAGTTTAGAGAAAAGTAAAAACATAAAAATACAACAGAATTCTCGAACGAAACCTTAAATTTTGCCATGTTCACCACCCCAAACTCAATTTTACATCCTCGACGACCGACTTTTTCATGGGATTATTTCCAATTCACTTTGCAGTGTTATAGCGGAAAATTTTCAGTTGAAATTGCGGGCATTAATATAAGAGCCTCGGGTAAACTTTCTTATACAATAATGGTTTAGTGGAAAAGTAATTTCATTACCAAAAACTGCCAATATAATGAATTTTCTCGTTCGCTACAAAGCACAGTCATTCACTCACAAATTCTTAAATTCTCGAATCGCAGTTTCTTTCGCTGAAAAACAATAAACTTGCATTTTTTTCTGATTTTCCTTTTATATATAGCCTCTCCCTCAACTGGGGAGAGGAACCCTTCCTTTAATTTTTTCAAAAAACACTAAAAAAACTTTTAAGAGAAAAATATTTTTTCAAAGCCCGAAATTTTGGGGAGAGAAAACCTATATTAAACAATAGAAACAGGGAGGGAAAGGGTGGGTGATGCGGAAAATAGTTGAAGCTCGAGGACACGCTGTAAAACTGCCGTGACGCGTCTAGTTCACACGCGTTTATATACCCGCTGACCGTATAACGGTCATACAGGCGCGAGATAGGTAATATTCAACTTGGGAAGCTTCTAGAGGCGGCATCGGCGAGGTTTGAGATGTGTTTACATAGGTTATGTTAAGAGCCGCTCTTCTGAATATCTTGGAGAATTTGGATCCGAAAGCATTTAACAGTAGGAAGAGAATATTTTTCGGCAGTTTACCCCTGGATAAGTTCCAAATTGCCCCTACATCGTCTGTAAAGATTCTTGCATTAGAGACAAGGATAATGGTGAGTAACAGGGCGAGTGATTCTTTGACAAAGATGTTTGTTTCCCAATTCATCACGAGAATGGCCAGCGAGTTACCAGCCATGGCTATTCCAAGGCCAGTTTTAGAGGCATTATTATGGGCAATTAAGGAAGATGCCTTTCTGCGCCTCCATTTTGTACATTTCGTATGGATGAGGGGAAAGGGAGGGCAAAAGTCTTTTGGGCGAGTTGTTGTAACTTGTTTGAAGCAAATTTGGAAGTTAATGAGTCCGGTCATTCTAAGCCAGGTTTTTCTGGGAGCTAAGTTGACTCTGAGATAATTAATTGCATTTCTCACTTTCAATTCTAGAGCACTAGTTAACGCAGCGCACTTTCGTTTTATATTTATTTTAACACTGAGAAACTTGATCTTTTAAGTAGGCACTAATTCACTTTTTCTGAGGTTGATATTTTGCGAACTATTAAGAACTAATTTTAGGCACTTTTTAATGCACTTTTTAGGGCATACTAGTAGTATATCATCTAGATAAGTAAATGATGTGCAACTGCTCTGAGTAACCGAAGTTTTCAGGACCGGGCCGACTGCCTGTTGCATAATAAAGGAAGTAAGGGGGAAGCCCATGGGCATTTTCTTAAATCTCAATTTTTGTCCGGTGACGGAGGCTCCGAATAGAAGTCGAGCCTTTTTGTGGAGATTCAAATGATAAAACTCGTCTTTTAAGTCGATTTTTATGGCGAAATAATTCTTGTCTAGTTTTCTTAAAACTTTGTCGATAGTGGGCAGTTGAAATGACGGTGAAGAGTAGAATTTTTCTATGCTACTCATGATGTCGTATATAAGACGGACGGTTCCATTCGGTTTTGGAACTGGGAAAAGCCTATGTGCTGCCTTTGTTATCTGAAGGCGCCATGATGTCCATTTCGACTAGGTTGTTAATCCATCCAATTATTCTTGGGTCTGAGGCAATCCAATGATGGTAGTGGGGTTTTGTATAAATTTTTATGCCGTCCTTTTGCAAACTTTTTACTATATGGTTACGTGACGGAGTTTTGGAAAAGTTGCAGGCCTTTTCGACATTGATTTCTGCTTCCAAATTTGTAGGATTGGTTTGAGGTCCTAAGAGGTATATTTGTGTACTGATAAAGTACACCCCATCGCCTTGGTCGTTTCCATTTTGGTTTCAGTTTCGTTGTTGTTATCCTGATTGTTGTTGTTGTTGTTGTCTTGATTATTGTGATCATTCCCTCTCATGATGTCAGAAGGTCCACTCATGACATTCCTTAAAATGTCACCATGTTCAGAGGGATGATCGGACGATGGTACCGGAGAAGCGGAAAGCGATAACGCGTTGATTTCGAGGAGCTTTAGAACAGCCAAACATGGTTGAGGAATATTGATATTACATTAGAGTTCTTCAATATGAAGGGAACCTAAGTTATTAGACACTTCCTCAAAGAAGTGGTGAACCTGATCGAGTTGAAGGTCTTGTTCCTGCGCGGCCATTGGGTGAAGCTCGGGGTTGTCAATGTGGAGGACCATGAAATCTTCTTGGTTAATGTCAATTACCTGTGAGATTTGTGGTTGAAGACGTCTCTGCAGGGAATCCATGTCTGTTGAGGATAAGGTTCTTGATGATGAGAATAAATTATCTCTTCCCCTTGGGTCAGTGAAGCTGCCCTCCGAGGAAGAAAAGAGGAATATATAGTCAAAGTTCCAGGCGAGATCTGGGCTCGAGAATCTCGGGGCGAGGGGATTAAGGCGTTGTGTCGTAAATCTTCATATTCTACTGAAGTGGTGGACAAAGTGCGTGTGTCAAGCCCAAACGACGAGAAGCCCATAGAAGTCGGATCCTCTTACGCCAGTCAAAGGATTCAATGACGTCTCCTAGGAATCAGCGGGCGATTATTAGGCTTTCCCGCATTCTTTCCTCGGCCTCCCGTACCCATTCTTGGAGGTTTTACCTAAGATCCATATGCAAGTGGGGCGCGTTGCTGATATCTGGGAAAATAAGAAGTGGATAATGATTACCAGGATCTGCGCCCGTTTAAAGCGTTCTCGCTTATACTTATGCCCGTGTTTACGGCGAGCTGCTCCCGGTTGTCCCTGAGGGCCACATCCCAGCCGTAGAGCCACACGGTATGGAAGACTCTCTTACGAGTGTGCAGGTGAATAAATTATTCTCGGGCCAGGGACGATCTGTAGCGGTATAGACAGAGAAGAGAATTAATTTCTTCTTTGTCCCGTGTCTTGAAAACAGGAGCGTTAAAGTTGTTCTTCCGATTGTTGACGACTTGTTCCCAGTGAACCAGGTTAAAGTGTTGGACGTCTTCTAAGTACATTCCCTAGGCGGGTGGCTGGTGGAAAACCGGGATTCTGTTCAGCAGCTAACGGTCGGCGTAGCGACCTAGGGCTTTCAGGCTCCGCTGTGACTGTCGTAGAATATGCAGAAGGAGGCGGCCCTGGTTCTAAGAATCTTCTTCCTAAAGCTGGTGATTGGTTTGGAGATTCAATCACGTGGTCGGCGAGTAGCGGCTGGGACGAGGTACCCCTGTCCTGGTCCTCCAGAAATGCTTGGAGTCCGTGGCTGACTCCTATGTTACGTACACACTTGAGGATTGTTGAGACTGGAGATCTGATGAGATGTTGTCTTGAGAAATAAATGGCTTGTGCTTCTTTTTCTTCTAAATCAGGGGGAACTACCCAGGAGCGTGTCACTCGTCTCATGTCAGGTTATCCTCACAGATGCCTCAATGAAATTTTCCAAGGCAGAATCACGAGAGAGAGACGATGCTAAGAGTAGTTGAAGCTCGAGGACACGCTGTATAACTGCTGTGCTGCCTCTAGTTCACGCACGCTTATATACCTGCTGACCGTGTAACGGTCAAACAGGCGAGCTAGGAAAACACTTTCTCGATTAATTCCCTGTATACAGCCAGCGTGATTTGGTGGATAAATATATTCTACCTCTAAACCGAGTTATGCCGATTAGAAGCTTGAGATTAACTCTAAGTGAATGCATAGAAGTGAGAGGAAAATTACTCCTGCACTTTGGCACAAATTTTGGTTAGGTTGCATACCCTAAGTATTGTAACAAATCATTGCTATTCTAAAAGCCTTAAGACTCACCTCGGAAACATATAGCGAGAATCTAAAAGAATGGAGCTAATTTCTACGATAAGCACTCTTACACATTAGGCAGAGAGGTAATGGGGAGAGAAAAAGAAAAAGTAAGAATCAATTGGGGACAAATGAAATTTATAAATTAGGATAGATGCCTAAGGACTGCCAATACCTTTCAATTCCAATTAGTCTGGAAGCAAGCGGCATTCTCTCAGGGAGTAAGAAAAGTACTCAGAAGTTCACAATTCCTCCTTGAGAAGGGTGCGGCTAGAGCAGGAGTCGGCAACCTTTTTGGCTGAGATAGCCATGAAAGTCAAATATTTTTAAAGGTATTTTCGAGAGAGCCATATAATATTTTTTAACACTGAATACAACTAAATGCGTGCATTTTTTAAGTAAGACAAAAAAAAATTAGATTATAATAATTATATGAATTTATTTTTTTAAATAACATTATTCTGAAGCTAGCCAATAATAGATTCAATACTTCTTACCAATATGACTAATGTGACTTCTTGTGCTGCATGGTTTTGCTGACGGCTTTGTAGTCCAGTTGATACTTGGTCAAGTTAAGTTTTTATTACAGGCATTGAGGCTTTCTTCAATTAAACATGACCGTAAGTTGGTCTTGATCTTTTTCAGATGTTAAAACGACTGCTCACATGCATATGTAGAACCAAACTTGGTCAATACGGAAATACTCACATGAAGCGGCGTGTAGTATGCGACTGGAAGCGCGTTCCAAGTTTTGAAAATTAGCTGGTCTTCGGATTGAAGTTTTTTCATTTGTGTCCACTTGTGTTTATTCCTCGACAGCTCTGCTGCTCGCCTATTCGCAAGTCGTTCCAAATCTTCGTTCAATGACTTGAATTTATTCACTCATACGAGGGGCGGTCAATAAGTTTTGCAATTCGGATATAAGGAAACGAGATATGAGAAAAAGTGTTTTATTATTTTTCAAAATAACTACCCTGAACTTTAATGCACTTACGCCACTTGTTCCTCAGACTTCGAATTCCTCACAACCAGAAATCGCCCGACTGCTGTTCAATCCACTACTGAATGGCGAGCTGAACATCTTCATCGTCCCCAAACCGGCGTACAAGCAGTGCAACCTTGAGCTGGCGGAATAAAAAGTAGTTGTTAGGGGCCAGATCTAGAGTGTAGGGGGAATGGTTGAGCTCTTCGAATCCGCACCTGCGCCGGGCAGCTTGTGCAACTCTGGCCTTGTGGACAGGGGTATTGTCGTGGAGGAGCAGGACACCGCGAGTTAACTTGCCACGCCACTTCTGACGGATGTACCTCTTCAACCCAGCCAGTTCCTCGGCGTAATATTGGCCCATGATGGTCCTTCCACGAGGCGCATAGTCACCATCAACACTCCCTCAGAATCCCAGAAGATGGTGGCCATGATCTTTCTGGCTGAGGGTTGGATCCGGAACTTGATAAGGGTCGGGGAGCCCATTTGCTTCCAAGCCATGCTTTTGAGCTTAGTCTCAGGATTCCAGTGATGGACACACGTTTCATCACCTGTTAATATGCGTGACTCGAATCCCGCCGGGTCTTGGTTGTACAGGAGCAGCAGCTCCTCCGAACTTTGACGACGTTAAGGTCGATGATAGGGCTTAAGGTTTCGTGAGGTTTCTAGGGACCCAACTGGAAGAGACCTTGGTCATGGCCAAATTGTCGTGGATGATGTTAATAACACTTCCATGGGATATTCCAAGTTCTCACTTGATTTCTTCGACCTTCACCCGTCGATTTTCAAGGATGATCCTCTCCACCCGGGCCACATTGTCCTCGTTGGTCACGTCAGACGAGTGTCCTGGACGAGGGTCATCTTCAAGGGACTCACGACCATGGCTGAACTCCCTATTCCAGCGAGTAATAGTTGCATAGGAAGGGGCGGTGTCGGTGTACACTGCAACCACGCGTTCATTGATCTCTTTTGCATTCTTGCCTTCCTTGGTCAAAAATTTAATCACTGAGCGGTGCTCAACCTTCTCCATTGTTGAAATATTTGTGACTGACGATCTGCGATCAGCTACTGCTTCTTAAATAGAAAAGGCAGAAGCGTTCGTCTGCAGGTCCTGACTTGTCATAACTTGTCCTAACACCCCCACAAACCGCCATTCCCTTCTCTCTGTGTTGCCCTACAGATTCGCAAAACTTATTGACCGCTTCTCGTATGTCTGAAGTTTTAGGTCAGACACTTCTACCGGAAAATCTTCTATGAATACATAAGAGATGCAACTCAGGTCGGCTTTGTTAACTGCACACTCGTGCGGATGAGTGATAAACTTAAAATGACGAGTGCGCTCACGAAATTTTAAAAACGTTCTTTGAATGATATCAGGGGATTATATATGAAGCCAGCTAGCTGCTGTAAATCACAATGTTGAGTGGGACATTTGCTGTGCACGCATCTAGAAGTTGTCTCAGTCTTTTAAAGTGTAGTAAATGACCTGTTTCAATATCCCCGATAGAGTGTTTCAGCTTATTGAAGGGATAAGACTGTATTTCCAATGCCTTGCATTTTCACGGTGAGATGATTCAGATGTTCAGTCCTGTCC
This sequence comes from Ceratothoa steindachneri, assembly GCA_963969495.1. Taxonomy (NCBI): domain Eukaryota; kingdom Metazoa; phylum Arthropoda; class Malacostraca; order Isopoda; family Cymothoidae; genus Ceratothoa; species Ceratothoa steindachneri. The sequence goes on from OZ018318.1 coordinate 210,447,475, forward strand.
ATGAGGTAGTAAAACTTTAGAAGCCACTTAGAATAGCTAGCTCAGGATGCTTGGCGCCTTTCATTGCAAGGAAAATTTGGATTTCATTGAGACAACCCGCAAAATGGCTGAGCGCCTTCCCTCTTGAAAACCAACGCGCATTGCTGTGTATAAGCAGACAGGGGTACTTATTCCCAACTTCATCTAGCAGTATTTTCAACTAGCGATCATTTTATGATCAAGAAAAAATAAAGTTGACCGCCTGAATCACCAGCGACATCCCCTTACCAAACTGCTCGCCACATGTTTGAGCCTAAAGTGCTTCCAGATGTAGACTGCAATGAAAACTTAATATTTGTCTATTTTCATGTTCACGAAGAAGCACTACAAATCCTTTGTTTTTTCTTATAAAACATAGAGCACCATCAGTAGACACTAAAATGAGTTTGTTCATCGGCAAATTGTTCTCTTTAGCGAACTGCATAAAAGAGTAAATAAATCCTCTCCTCTTGTTGAGCCTTTCATAGACAAAACAGCAAGACTTTCATCCCGCAGTGTGTCACCGACGGCATAATTAGCAATCACAATGAACTGGGATAAATGGCTTACTTCTGTTGACTCATCCAAAACGAGGGAAAAGTATGACGCTGAATTTATGTCCTTCACTTGTGTTTCCGCCACTTGATTTACCATCATGATGTTCCGACGGTGAACAGCTTTTGCTGACAGGGGCATGTCTTATATTCGTTTGATTATCTTGTCTTTATCTGAAGGGTATTCAAAAAGTTAATAGGCCACATCGAGCATGAATGTTTTGGCATACTCGCTGTGAGGGAATCCCCACGTGGAAGATCTTTAGTAGAAAGGAACTCCCATGTGCAGCAAAAGGCCCGGCTAGGACTAAAGTGGTAAGCCTACCCCCCCTACCCCTCGACAAGCGGTAGCCTCGAATCAAGTCCCCCACGATTCACCTTTATGTGGGCTAAAATAGCTCTGCCAGAAGATTCGAGGCCCTTCGAGAGTAGAGCTGTTTCCCGCTAACCCCCAACTCCGGGAAGAGCCTCGGATATAAATAACGCTCAACTCACCGGAAGACACACAGAATTGAGAAGTCTCGCCAGAACCAATAAGATCTCCCCATGGTTCCAAGTCAAGTGCTAACAACAAAGCAAAGTGACAGCTGGACTATTTTGTGTATTTGGAATTAGCCCCAGCCAGAAGGTAATTCAACTGAAAGATCGCCCCGAGTGATTTTCCTGACTTCTTTCATCAACTCTTGTCGAAGCCCCACTCATTTCGGGTAGCCGAAATACTCTTCCCTGGACCGGAAGTTACCGTCACTCCCCCTTGCTTTTGGAGAACCGTCATCACTCCAACCTCCCGCTTCGAAGTTTGAGCGGCCTCACCTCAAGAGCAGAAGACATCCGTAAGCCAACCTCCTCTTCCCTTCAGTAACCCAATTGAGTTAATCTTCCCCCCTCCGTTTATTGATGTGATTTTTGGCCGTTAATTCTCTGAGGTAATTTTACCCTTCAATTCTCTTATTAATTTTTTGTGTAAATAAAATTCGATTTTTGTACAAGTCTCTTTAAATAACCTTGAACTTTGCCATTGTCCATAATTTGCTTGACCTCGTTGCACTCTCTCGTTACTCAGCCCGTCTGAACGCGTGGTTTTCCGTCCCTTTTGTCGGTTCGCTTTCAAGCTATTGGTCCTCTCTCAAAGATATAATATGGTATTGATATAATGTAATGTCATAAATAACTCTCCATTCCTCACAATTGCTAAAGAAAGAGGAAAACTAACTGAATTCCAGTTACCTGGTTGGGTCCATACAATGAGTTGCTGTTGATTGGCTTGCACTCTGAGCAGTAGCTCTTGGTATGCCTTTTTCCTGTCGCCCGCTGGATATTTCAATGCAAATGTAGCATAGTGTGTGTCGAAGTGCCACTTTATATTTGACCTTTCCGTCGATAAACTTTCATAATTCCATTATAGACCTACTGCAGTACTTGATCTTTCTACAAAGGCGAATTCCTCAGTCCATTCGTCTCGAAATGTACGGTACTCCTCATCCCTTTTTCTTTTCGCCATCTTCGTCAAAATTACCAGCGATGATCACAGTTTAATGTTCATCTAAATGAGGACTAATTTTATCAGCCATTACTACCTTTTAATAAATATCTTGATTATGACCAATTTTACCAGTGATTAGCACCACTTGATGATCAGCTGGATGAGGTCCAATTTTATCAGCTACTACCACATTTTGATGATCATCTCGAGGATGACCAAGTTTACTAGTTATTTCCACCATTTTATGATGATATTTATGAGGACCAATTTTACTGCGAATTACCACCGTTTCTTTATCATATCGATGATGACTAATTTTACCCTCGATTACCACCGTTTTATGATCATCTCAAATTGATGAGGACCAATTTTGCAGCCATTATCACGTTCTGATGATCAGCTCGATGAGAACCAAATTTACCAGCGATTACCACCCTTTGATGATCTTTTCAATGAAGAACAATTTTACCCGACATTACCACCTTTTGATGATCACCTCAATAAGGAAAAGTTTTCCTCCGATTACCACCGTTTGCTGATCATTTCAATTATGACGAATTTTATCAACCCTTACCACCTTTGGATGATCATCTCGATGGAACCAGTTTTACAAGCGATTACTATTGCTTGAAGATCTCAATGAGGACCAATTTTACTGGCCATTAACACCTTCTGATGTTCAGCTCGATTTGGAACAATTTTGCCACCAATTACCACCCTTTGTTGATAATATCTATGGTGTCCAAATTTACCAGCGATTCACATCGTTTGATCATCTCGATGAAAACCAATTTTACCAGCAATTACCAGCGATTGATGACCAGTTCAGTGAGGACCAACAGTCTAAGGTGAAATCCAAACAATGAACAGCCACATTGTTGACTTGAATCTTCATCTTCCTTCTCCTTTTACCTTATTTCATTGCCTTTCGTTCGTTCGTTCCTTTCTTTCTCTATATCCCATTTTCTTTGAGTTTTTTTAGCTTTCTTCCTTTTTTACCTTATTTCATTGCCTTTCGTTCGTTCGTCCTTTCTTTTTCTATATCTTATTTCTTTGGGACTTTTTATTCCTTGCTCTTTAATTTCTTCATTACTTTCTGTTCTTTCTTTCTTCTTTACTTTTTTTGATTTATTTATTATTTTTTTCATCCCTAAATTCCATTCTCAGTTTCTTTTTCATCCGTTCTTCATATCCTTATATGTATCTGCCTCCTTTTACTTGCTTCCATTCCGCGATTTACTCTTTCCTTATTACTTCTTCCATCCACAATCTTATTTCTTCCTACCTTTTATTTTATCCTTAAATTTCTTTTCTTTCTTCCTTCTTTTCGTCGTAGTTTCCCTCTCTTCCTTTTATTCTTTCCTGCTTCTTTTCTCCCTTCCTATAAAAACCTCCTTCTCATGGAAAGCATAGCATAATTATGCAAATAGTGATAAAAGGTATTTGTGTTTCCCAAATGAGCGGCCATTACCCCATGCTTTCAAACCTCCCTAACACCAATCCTACTTCACCTATTCCACAAACAATTCTCTATAAAAAACCACTTCATTGCTAACCCTCTTAAGTTTCCATCCTCAGTGGCAATGATCTCTAGTGCCAATGATCTCTAGTGCCAATGATCTCTAGTGCCAATCATCCCTGGGACAAAACCTCTCTAGCACCGAACCACGAAAAGTAACACATTCTTTCACGAAAAATATTTCCCGCTCATTTGTTTATAAAAATATTGCAATCCTTATTCAAGTCCTTTGCAAGTCTTATTCAAGTCTTTTCGCAGTGTTTAGTTCCTTTCCTATCACATACCCTCTTACATTATTTATTGCATTCATTATTGTAGGCTCTATTGCAGTACCTATTTGAGTCCCTATTGCATTCCATTTCTGCTCTTTATTGCAGCATTTATTGCATTCTAGAAAGTGATTTTTTGACGTTCCTACATGACCATCGCTCTTTCACAGTCGCTGTAAAGTACAACTTCTTTGTACCAGTAAAAGTGTCCAACTCTCCGTCTTTATTTCTTAAAATTGTGTCCTCTTTTTTTCAACTACTGCTGTGTAATTTTAAATTTTTTTACCTCCATTTACCTCACCTTTTAAATTTCTTAACAGTTCCTCTACTAAGGCAGATGTATTGGTGTTGGCGGAATCTCCGTCGTCGCTGCATGATCATCAGCTGTTAGTTGCAACGCTTACAAGATTTTGGCAATCTTTCTCTTTATCTCTACTACAAATAAGACAGAGAAACCATTTTTATTTTAGCCCAGAGAAAGAAATTCTTCCTTACTCAGGAACAGAATAAAATGCTTAGAGGTGATGTAATGTCAACTATAAACCTAAGAATGTAAAAGATAAAAACAGAGTTAGGTAGAGAAAACATACACTAGTAGTTCACAGATATTTATTGTTTCTGCTGCTATAGTTATTCTTTTGAGAGATTGGGTATGGCAAAATAATGCACCTAAGACTGATAAAGAAATTTCAAGTGATTTCTAGATGAAATATATCGCCTTGGGTTTGATGATTCATTGAGATTTAGAGGATGTTGAGCTCGAAATGAATTCTTGATCATAGAAGTGAATTTTTCCTCAGTGAATGTCTTACCTTCCCGAACCTAATATATTATTCTAAATTCTTAAATTATAATTCATGTTCTGGATATCGTATTTGTTGTTATATCTCTGAGTTTTGTCTCAGAGCCTAGCAATTGTGCATCAAGGGAGCTCCTGCCACAGAACGAGCAATAGAGATACTTTCAAAAGAAATTTCTGCTCTTTCGTTTTCCCTCGTTCTCTTGGTAAGGGGCTCTTCGACTATTTTGTGCACTGCAAGAAATAGAGGTTCTCGTTCTTTATTGGCCATGTTGGTGCTAATTTCAATTTATTTAAAAGTGAGTAAAAGACATTTTTGCCTCAAATTTTCTAGAGTTTGGTCAGCTATGTAATGTAGTAAAGTGTAAGTGAATTGTGTTGAAGGATATATTCCCAGTAACCATAACCACAGGAGTAGTTAGAGCTCCATGGATTGGTAGGATACGCGGATCTCCCGAATCAGCACGAGCATTATCAAGAGCAAAATCCTTAAGAAGGAAGACTTTGGGTGCTCTGGTGACTGGACTGCCTTGTTTCTTATCTCCTCTCAAAACACATTTCTCATTGTTCTTCAAAAGAGTGATTTTTCTCCTTTAGATTCAGATTTCTATAATATATAAAGGTTTGATTTATTTTATTTATCTTTCGAAAGTCTGCACGTCAATTCTCAAAGAATATTGGGAAGGATCGAATGCAACCAAGAGCCTACTGAAGCTCAAATCCTAACATACTATCTTGGGCAAAATTATGGGGCAGGATGAAAAAATAGAGAATACGAATGAAATTCATTTACATAATAATTGAAAAGAATATAATAAACCATCGAGTATATCCCATTTATAATAAGTACTTTATATGTTTTCCTTTTGCTTTTATAACCGGATTAATGAGTTTTTGCATCTTGTGCAAAGTGGTTGGGGAAACCTTCTTCCATTCAGTGCGCTCATACTAACGTTTATTGCTATTTTTTCATTCATTATCTTATTATTAACTTACATTGGTATTTCTTTGTTAAAAATATCTCCGAAGAAACAGATTCCTGAAGCTCAAAGAGCAAATTCATTGCATTGTACTGAGAGGGATTATCCCAAGTCAAAATGCAAGAAAATTAAAATGCTTGAAAACGGTGTCCAAAAACAATTAAAAGGTACAAGGGGACTAATCTTTTTAAAAACCGTGATGGTCAAGGTCGCAAAAGGTTTAAAACTCCGAAGTAAGTGAGAGTACTGAAAAAGACATCCGATAGAAAAATACCTCTTCTGGTGTAGCTGCTGAGTTTCAAGCAACAACAAACAAAGGGATATCAAGACGCTCAGTGAGAAGAAGGTTATTAGAAGTGGGCTCAAAGGATGCAAGGCTAGAATAAAAATGTGGCTGTTTCAGGCGAAGAAGTAAAAGCGTTTGTCTGGGCAAAATAGCACGTGCGATTGTTGCCCACCATGGACAACGTCACTTCCTGTTTGGGAACATTCGTGAATTTTCGAATCTTGAGCAACCTGGGCAAATATTCCCTAATCCTGCGAACTCGTTCCAAGCGCCAAGTGATGAGGCAAGAAAGATCCGCTCTGTCTCACACCTTGCTGTTAAATGATGAATCGACTCCGCCTCCGAATTAAGATATCTGGAGCTTGTAATTCCTTTCTCCAAATTACCCCTTCCCACCTCAGAATCGCGTAGATTTCCAAGAAGACACATGAAGCAAGACTTAGATGGTATGGACACATAATGAAGAGGGATGAAGAGAGTGACGAGAGAAGAGCTTATAGCTTTGGAGCTGGAAGTACAGGGAAGGAGAAGGAGAGGAAGCCCCAAGATTAGATGGAGAGACCATACAAGCTGACATGAGGGAGAAGGGACTGGAGACCAACAGAGTAGGAGACAGAAACTGGTGGAAGCGGCTCATAAAAAACAGTGACCCCGTATAAAGACAGGCTAAAAAGCTGACGACGAAGAAGAAGAAGGTTCGGTTTGAGCTTTCCTAATAAGGTTTCACTAAATCATTCTTTATATACTTCTTGTATTAATTGATTTATTTACGTAGAAATATATTCATAATGAGGAATTCACACTAATTACAAACAAATGTAGTTTAACAACATATCGTTATCTAGCCTGCCCTTCGTCATTAATAAATTGCGAATGATAAAGAGAGGGGTAGACCATGTCCCTCAAACTGCATACACATGAGCTTAAGAAGAGTTTACAGGAATATGGGTAGGAATAGAAGAAAATCAAAATTAATAAGATTTGCTTAGCTGATTTCATCGTGTGAGTTGAATCAAGTCGAGGAGAATTAAAGCAGATGATAACAGAATTGTCTCAAGTCAGTCTCTCAATCGCAGTCGTCATGAAATTGCCAAAGATTAAAATAATGATCAACAGGTCAATTAGAATTAACGATTAAATATTTAAAATTGGAGAAATTCATATACTAACGATAACTTAGGACTCGTGATCAGAGCAGGAAAAAAAGAAATTACTTGAATAATAAAACTATTCTAGGGAGCCACAGGCAAATTTATATACTGCTCATTAAGTCAATGGCTTTGATTCTTTAAGCAAAAAGATTTAATCGATGCTTCCTACCAGTTTTAACTTACGGAATTAGACCTTGGACCCAGAACATAACGACCAAGGAGAAACTCGGGACAATCAAAGAACGATACTCGATTGGAATAACCCCCATAGGCCAAAGGAGGAATACATAAAGGGGCGCAAATGTAGTACAAAGAACGATAGTTGCGAGTCGGAATTTGGCGGAAAACATTAGTCTAATAAACAAAGAAATGTAGACAAACTCTTAAGACAACCTCACGGTGTAAATACAGAAAATTCTTTCAAATTTAAAGTGAAAACTAACGAGAGCATCTTCGTGACAAATTTGTAGGGAGATGTGTGGATGAAATATAGCTAATGCGACCATTCGGGCAAGTAGGGCACGCAGTCTTTTAGATATAAGCTACACACGGTTTCCCATGACAACTTCGCAGTAGGTGGGTAAATGAACTTCGCTGACGGGGGAGTGGGACTAAAGTAAAGGTGTCGAGCACTGGACCGTCATCTAAAGAACCTTTTTAGAGAAGCCGCCGTCGAGCGGAGGAATAAAAGGGGAAAACAGACTGATGATGCTGAGAACGACGACGATACAGGACTCTTGTCTAAGAACCTTAGTACGATCATGATATTATTCTATTATTTTTAATTTTCCCATATCTCTCCCCTGCCCTTTTTTCCTTTTTGCTCTGCTTTGCCAGTCTGTTTTTCTTTTATCTGCTTGGCCCTCTGTTTTTTTTTCTTCTCTTTTTCCCCACTCTTCTTTTGCTCTCTTTTGCCCCTCTGTTTTTCTTTTGCTCTGCTTTGCCACTCTGTTCTTTTACTTCGTTGCTTTTCCCCACTGTTCTTTTACCCTTTTTCCCCCTCTATTCTTCTTTTGCTCTCATTTAATCGATCTTTTCTTCTTTTGCTCTCCTTGGCCCCTCTCCTCTTATTTTTCACTACTATGCTCCGTCTGTTCTTCTTCCATCTTTAACATAACAAAGAACTATCCTCCTTAAAGCTCTGAGAATAGTGTCTAGAAATAACACATTGCAATCACATTTTTTGCCTTTAATTTAGGAAATTGCGGCGATTGATTGCTTCGCTGTTAAGACAATTTTTGTGTAATTTCACGAATGGTTAACCCGATTGGATGGCCAAATTTTCAAAGAAGCAGAAAATAAATTTAAAGTGTTTTTGAAAGTTTAGGGAATAAATTTTTCCCCTTTTCCATTTTCAAAATTTAGAATAAGGGGTTTCATTCGCAGGAAGCTTGCAATTACCTTTTATTGTTTTACTACAGAGATATGATCGGCAAGGTGAAAATTTCTTTTCTACGGAAAGCCATTCAACTTATAAAGGCCCTGAAAATCTTAGGTTTGCTCATTTTCCGTGTGTTTTTATTTGTTTCTTCTTCCATCAGTACTTTCGCAATTTTCTTACTATCTTTGGATACTGAGACTAAGTGGTTACTTAAATACTTACAATTTTCAAATACATTTCCTATTAAACTCCTATTTAAGCCAAACTTTTCTAGTAGTTTTCTGTACAAAAGTGTTAAAAAAAACGTGAATAATGTGATGCTCTGTGAAAAAAATAAATGAAAACACTCATTTCCTAAAATGCTACTTTATTGTTCGGTTAGATTGTCGTGATTCTTTTGTGCACTTTAATCTTGATATCTATGGAATATTAATGATACGATCAATGATATGTTTAACAAGTTGAATATAGTTTAAACTTGTATTTTATTGAAAATTTAATACCCTTTTATGGACTGGATCCTTTCTTTCGATGATCCATATTATTTGAATGTTTCAAAATTATCAACTAGCTCTTCTTATGCCTATATTCGTAAAATTTTAACGAAGATAAAATGGTGTTTCTTAAATGTTACACTCTCTTCGACTCACTTCAAATTTAAGGAAGTCTATAGAACTAAAACAACAGGTCAGGAATATTTTTATTATTGAAAACAAATCTTCTCTAGCATTTACAGTGAAATACGGGCTTCTTTACTTAATAAGTAAAGAAAAAGAACATTTATGGAAGTAGATGTAACATAAACGTATCCTTCTTGCTTTAAAAATTTCCATTTCAGATAAACTAAGTTTGAAATTGCCTTTTTACATGGAAAGACTCAAACAATTTCTCTGACGTTAATTACACAGAGGTACTTGATATACACATCAAAGCCAACTTGTAGTGTAGACTTCAGTTTTGCTGTGTTACAGTGATGGCACCGTCTCTTTGATGGACTAGATGTTGGTAAATGCTTTACCTGAACTTTTCTAACTTCCTCTGGAATGAACTGTATGAACCTTTTCTTTGTGGATGGAATTAAAGTGTTGCTTTCTCTTTTCCTCTGGTAAGATTTACTCCTAAGTAACCCTCAAATTAAAGCTGCTTGAAATAAAAAAATGTTCTGGATATCCGTTGCACCTGTTTCAATGTAAACAATAAAGCTGTTGATTACTGAAACATCTAGAAAAGGGAAGAGAATTATGTGGCAAACCTTTTGGACTTTCTGTCAACCTCATATGTGCATTTAAGCATATTTGCAAGATCAACACCTCCCATATATTTTTTGTAGTCAGCGTGGGCTTGAAGATAGACCATCTCCACAGATGTGCTATCCTTTTTCTTTCTTTGTTCATTAGCGATTTCAGTTGGTTTATAAAAGTTAGAAATGTTGTGCATACCTTTATTGTCCATTTTGTGGCTGAGATTAAATTCTCTTCCATTCTCTATACCGTTTTCATTGTGCCTTCGCATATTACTGTTGTCAGTAATTTCTTGTTTCAGATTTGGAAAAATATTTTCTGTTTGGTCAAATGGTCCTACAATATCCTATACCCTTATCTAAAATAGCTTTTGCGAGTCCCAAAGAGGAAAAGAAGTTATCTGCAATTACATTGTTACCCTTGTGTTCTTAAGATTGGCACATATCTAGCACAACCCTTGTTTCCAATCCAACTTTGTCTTTTTTGCCTGTATAAATATCAGATTGGCTAACATATCCATTTGGAGATACTCTAATCCAAACTTTGTAACCTCGTTTTATTTCTTTGAGAGGCATGTAATGTTTGATGGAGCTTCGTCCTTTATAGTTGATCATGCTTTCATCTACACTTTGCAATTCATGTGGAATATAGCAAGTTAGAAACCTTTCTGAAAAAACATCAAGCATCGTTCTTACTTTGTTAAACTTATGATACCCGTTTTCCTTGTGTCTTCGCATTTTACTGTTGTCATTAACATGTAGATTACTTAAGAACCACTTAAAACGTTTAAGTGGCATTATTGATGATATATAATCATCCCTGAACATTTTATCTGATGACCAATAATTTCTATAATTAGCTTGCCTTTTGAGTCTTATCAAAAGATTAATAGCAAGAAAACGCTCAATTTTAAAAGCTGTTGTGGGCTTATAAAGTTTCATTTTTTTACTTGTACACAATTTTGTTCGAAATCTTATAAGTTCAATCAAATTATCTGTAAAAACAAAGAGAATATCACAGTTAGTATGGGCTCTTGAAGGTCTTCCTGAATTATGCAGGAACATTGAAGGAAATCGTGAGGACAATCCAAGAGCATTGGAAGGGAGACTCTGGTTGCCAGTAGTTGTGATAGATTACCAAATTATCGCCTAATGTTTTGGCAAGGACTCCGGTTGATACAGATGCTTCGGTTGGTTTGCGTTGCCTTTCCTTATTTCCCATGACAGTTATTTTTGTTGATTGCTATGGGGTGCCCTAAGCCGAAGGGCGGTCTTATTCTAGCAACGGGGTCAAATAACCCGGAAGATGGGGATAGACCACACCAGGGTAGAACACCGGTATTTCAAGATTTATGTTATTGCAAAGAATTGCGATTAACAATGAGAATGAGAAACGGCTGTTTTCACTATTAATAAGGCCTTGAAGCAGGAAGATTGAGGAAGGTCAGATTATTAAAGTCACCAAAGTAAAAATAGAATTATTATTGAACTAGATCTTATTGCACTTTACAGAAGTTCTTTAATTAAGTTTTAAGTTCTAAGTTATGACATAAATTAAGTTCGAGGTCAAGTGCGGGCAAGGTCTAAAGGAGGCCGGACGAATAGAGCCTTTAAGAGTTACCCCTCAATGTCTGCGTTATATACACGACTGTTACAGATTATATTGTCTCATTTGGATACTTTTGCAAAGTTTTAAGAAGCAGAATGTCATTTAAAGGAGCATAAATTCCAAAATGGGCTTCATTCCAAAAACGCGAGTAGACCAAAGCAGTAAAAAGAGAGCACTCTGTAATATTGGCTTTTTCACGTTCCGTTAGTTTCAGTTGATGCGTAAACAAGTATATTTTCAGGACATATATAGCCTTAGCCATCCAGCATGCATGATGAGTCTCTCCTGGGGCTCTTAATGTAACTTCTGTCTTATCAATACCCCCACGAAAGATGAGACTGAGTCGTAGCAATTATTCATAATCGTCACGCAACTGAAGAGATTTCAAACTTCCTGAAATTATGGACCATTTCTCCTCGAAGATTATGCATTACTGGATTAACGAATAAACTGCTATCCGCCTCTAAATAAGAATCCTTTTTAAGTGACAACCATTGTTTTTTAAAACGTTTAAAAAGACTCGCCTTTGGACCACTTGTATGCCCAAGTAAAATATAGCAAGCACATGACAAAATAATTTTGAAAATATGATGACAGCACACAATTCAAACAAGCTCTCTTCCTAATACTTTCTCAATTATGGTACAGGCTCCTATTTGTAGGCCTGAAATTAATGCAGTTGTGTCAAATACAAGGCCTTGAACTTCGTCACGAAAATTACAGTCATTAATTGATGAAATACATGCCATAGCCTGTTCTTCTACTGTTGCTCGTGTTATTTTTGGCACACCAAGAAGTTTTCCATTCCATGTAGAGAAACTATTATTGCAATTCGTTCCAATGTTTCCTTTGCTCCATCAATAGCAGGTAGTTTTTATCCATCCCAGTGAAGAAGGATCGGTCCTTCAACAGACAACGAAGCTTTGTCTTCATTGTATTTTGCCTCTCTTACTTGCTTTCTGGAACGTCGTATAGAACTCCTGGAAAGTGTCATAGCTGCCAAATCCTGACCCAAGGCTTGTGCTATTGATCCAGCAACCATTGTTGCTTTTCTATCCGTAATATTTGCAAGATCAAGAACAGCAGCCACACCTGAAGTTGTAAAGATATTTTTTTTAATTTGAAGGACTACATTGTGCATTCTTTTTTCTAGTTGAAGCAGGTGGACAAAACTCTTTGTTTGCAGTAATTAAACTTTGTCCTTCAGATGAAGATGACTCGAAATCTGCATGAGCAGCAGCCTCTGCTTGGTTTTTAGAAGTATATAATTTTCTTTGTATTGTAAAGCCTTCTCATGTCGATATCTTTTGCGGGATTCCTTGGCTGAAGTAATCTTATCACGGCACGACATACTGCAGGAGAAAATGTTTTCTCTCTGCATCAACAAAAATTGGCGGTCTTCTTCATTTTGACCACATTTAAAGCATTTTTGGAAACTATGCTCATTCATTCTACATGAGTACAGTTCAGTTTTCTGGTTCTTCTTCAAAGAAGTATTCTTTATACAACCGTGAGAGTTTACTAACGCAAGAGTCTATTCGCTATGCGGGAATTCGGGCTCTTTCCCATACTTTCATCACTTTTTTAAAAGCGAGGTTGTAACTTTGTGTCAAAGTCATTGACTCCACTTGATAGTGGTACTGAACAACACAAAGCACATCACCACATGCTAATAGTCTTGCAAATTAAAGCTGAGTAGTAGGATGTCCTAAAAGCCAGACTGCCGCAGATGAACGAGTACTTCCAGCCATAATCTGAAACAACAGAAATAAAAATTTATTGCAACTGAGTGAGCTCACGGTTCCCCTTCATTTAGTTATACTTAGAAGATATTTTTTTATACTCTAAAATATCTAAATATTCAATATTAATCAATGTTTGTAAAAAATTACGGCAGTCATGCTTAATTAATATATATATATATATATATATATATATATATATATATATATATATATATATATATATATATATAATTATATATATATATATATATATATATATATATATATATATATATATATATATATATATATATATATATTGTGAATTAAAATTTAAACATAAAGTGTGTTAACATATAATTCTAATATTCTTAAGTAAGTCTGATTTTGATAAAAAACTGCAAATTATCTATTCACGGAAAAAACAAAGTATATTACTTACCTAAATAATTATATATATACTTGCATAAACCAGCACTTGTATTCACTTGTATTACGTCAAATGTTAAACTTCAAACTACAAATGAACAATTAATTAATCTTCGCTGACTTATATAGGAAATGGTGCGATTGCATCACCATTTGCAACGAGGGGGCGTTATTTCATTATCACTTTACAAATGGGCTCAGAAATCAACAAGATGAAACAACAATTATTATTGCATCATACGCCGAGTATATGAAAGTCATTCTCCTTTTCAGATTATGCAATATATTGATTTTTTTCGAATTATTGTAATTCATTAGTGATGAGTTTTCAATGACAAATATATGATAGTATATAAGTAACAACCAATAAATGCCTACTATTAAAAAGTTCCAATATTTTGAATGAAATTTAAAAATATGGAGTTACATAGTGACCTCTAAATATTCACCAATTTAGTCAAGTTTTTTGCATCAGCTCTTTTAACATCTTATAGCATAATTTTAGCCATGTGGAGAACATTTCCAACTAATTTAAATTTTTTGCATATATTTTTGGACCACCCTTTTATATATATATATATATATATATATATATATATATATATATATATATATATATATATATATATATATATATATATACGATAATATCATCTGTTATATGATCTTGATAAGTAAGTTATAAATTAACCTGTTCATAATTATTAAACCTGAAATATTTGAAAATTTTGTGAAGGTTGTCGGTTCATACTTAAACTTCTTTTTGAAAATCTGCAATGTAAAATATAGATTTGAATATTTTAGCGAAAGCTCACAGAGAAACAGACGAGGGAGGGATGCACTAAATGCGCAAATGTCTTATTGGAAAGATGAAAAGCGAGTTTAAGTATGCACCGAAAACATTTACAAAATCTTCAAATATTTCAGGTTTAATAATTATTAACAGGTTAATTTATAACTTACTTATCAAGATCATATAACAGTGGGACGTTTTTACATTTCAATTTTATAAGTGTTTTACCAAAATGAAGGTATCAGAAGGGTAATTATGATCTGACTTGGAATGTTTTTCTACCTACAAACCACCATACAGCAGGTTGTTGTTTTAAACACAAGTAGAAAGTCATTCATTCCCCTTTATTGAATATCACAAAATAGAAATAAATATTTTATTAATAATTATTCCATTTACCATTATTATTTGGAAAGCACCTTTTGAGTCAGTGCATCCTGCCAATAGGGGAATGATATAATCTTAATAATGCTGTAAAGAGGGTATGGAAAAAGAAAGTTCGATGATCAATGGCTTAAAATAATCTGCTTGCAAATATCCTCCTGAACGCAGCTGCACCTGAGAGAATATTTGGTGTTAATACTTAAACTTTCCTTACTGGGTAAATCTTCTTCGCACCATATAACCAGAAACCTTAGAAGAAATAGATTAATCAACTTCTGAGTGTCGAGTTCAGAATATACGCAGGAGGTACTTAATGAGAGAACTCGAATTGCCTTCCAGGCTTCTCCTCAGACACGGCAATCCTTGTTTGTTCTCAATTCTTCCCCTGTTTGTCTTATCATCGGAGAAGAGTTCTCGAGATGCAATCGGGAAATAAGGAAGATATCTGCCTTTATTATAGTCAAGTGTTGACAATGCCTTTTCTCCCATTATCTGACGTATATTTAATCTTCCTAAATTGCCATAACCTTCCAATTGTTCTGTTTCCTCATCATGTTGTAGACAAATATATAATGTTAGAGAGAAAGGCACGATCAAGAAACTGAAATTACATTAAAATTAAGGATATTTGGATAACATTGTGTAACAAAATTTCACTTTTATCATGTCCTTTGCTTAAAAATGTTATTTTCTAATTGTTTGTTGCTCTATCAAATGGAAAAAAGCCAATTTTAAACCTCAAACTTTGCTTTTCTGGTTAGGACAATGAATTTTTAAATCAGCCCATTTATGGTAAATAGCATTGTTTTTACGCGAATATTAAAAATATACCGAAAGTTTCAAAGATTATATTTTTCTAAGTATAGTATAAACATGATATACTGTATTTATAAAGTTATAGAGACAGTAATACACTACAACATCGCAGCGTGAAATGGACTATGAAAGAGAGGAAGAAGGAGAGAAAGAGAAAGAGAGAAAAGGCGGGAGCGGGCAGCTGATCTATAAAGATATGGCAGCTGTGGGGGGACACCTGCGGCGGTGCTTGCCGTACCCCCATTGTCCATTTGTCGCTGCAGCTAGTATAGTAATAGCTATTTTTTTCCTTATATATTTTTTTTAGCGACCCGGACAGCAATGGCAGTTCTCTTACATTACAACGGCAGAGTTTTTTAGAACTTTCTAGAATTTTTTTATATGTTTGAAGAATTTTATAACATTCTGGCAACGTAGATTACTGTATAAATACAAAGAATGACTACTCAACAAATTAGTTTAACTTTAGCCGTCACAGCACAGACATCATCACTCGTCATTGATAGAGGCATTTGTCACACATGGCATTAAGAGGTTGTAAGCATCTGAGAGAAGCATTTCACTATGTCTGCGGCGAATTTATTAAGATAAAGGCGAAAAAGTACTCTATCGAGAGATCTGCTAAAATGTGTGAGGCCTACAAGGCATAATTCGGCATGCCAGTCAGAGATAAAGACAAACCTTGAAACCTTGGGCACCTCCTTTCACCTGTGAGCTCTGCAAAAGTACTCTGGAAGGTAGTATATATATATATATATATATATATATATATATATATATATATATATATATATATATATATATATGTATATATATATATTTTTTAAAAATATAGATATATATGTGAGTTGTTTTTTTTGGATACAATTATTTTATATATTTTTTTACATTTCTAATATCACTAAGTGAAAAGTATTTGTATATTTATACTTATGTTTTCATTTTGTTTTTTATGAATTTCGCAATCCCACGAATTTGGAGGGAGCCAATTGACCACTCAAGCAAATGTATTTCTGCATGATGAACCCTTCCAAACGTCGAGCAGGCAAAAATGCGCCTGTTATCATGTATCCAGACCTTCAGTTATCTATTGCGCCAGTGCCACATAGTTGTCAGCTTCCCATACCAACTCCTCCAAAAAGAGACCAGCGGTTTTTAGAAAGGAAAAGCAGTTAGAAGAGGATGAAGTCATTGTTCTAAATTAAAGAGGTGCTACTGAGGAGAGAAACCTATACTATCCCAGGCAAAAAAAATCTCAACCACCTTGTCACAGATCTTGGTCTCACAAAGTCCAATGCCTAGCTTTTAACTTCTAGACTCAAGTAGTGGGATTTTATAGATAACAGTGTAGAAATATCAGGTAAAAGAAAGCTTCACCAGTATTTTTCAAGTAGGTTTACACGTTAAGATGACCTTTTCTTTTGTCACAATGTGGTCGGGCTGTTTGAAGCAATCGGAATCACCTTTAACCCAAAGGAGTGGCACCTCTCAATTGACAGCTCATGCAGGAGCTTCAAAGCAGTGCTGCTTCATAATGGGAACATGTATCCATCTCTTCCCCTTGTTGAATCGGCCCAGCTCAAAGAGGAATACAGCAGTTTCAAGATCTTGCTAGATGAATTGAAATATGAAGAGTACGGTTGTGAGGAAATAGGAGACTTCAAAATAGTAGCCTTCTTGATGGGTCTCCAAGGTGGCTTTACCAAATTTCCTTGTTATTTTTGCATTTTGAACAACAGGGACGCAGTGTCACACTACCTTCAGAAGGATTGGCCAAAAGGGACTGAGTTTAATGTAGGGAGAAACACGGTCAAATGGGAGCCTTTGTTGGATCCCGAAAAGTACTGTTTCATCCTTTCCAGTTAAAATTTGGCTTTAAGAAACACTTCGTCAGAGCACTAGATAAGGAGTCTACCGCTTTCAAGTATCTCCTAGATTTATTTCCTAAGCTATCTGCGGTAAAGGTGGAAGCCAGGATCTTCGTCAGTACACAAATAAAAAAGGTCATGGAGTGCAAGTAGTTTCCCGAGTAGCTCATTAGGTCGGAAAAAGAAGCCTGAGACAACTTTATCGCAGTGGTTCTGGGCTTCCTAGGTAACCACAAAGCCGAAAACTATGTATAGCTTGTTGAGAACTTGTGAGAAACTACAGCAAGATTGGTTGCAGGGTGTCCCTGAAAGTCCATATTGTTGACTCTCAATTTGATGAATTTAAAGAGAATATCGGAGCGTACTCTGAGGAGCATGAAGAGCGCTTAAATCATAATCTACTGAACTTTGAACGCAGCTATCAAGGATCGTCTGAAAAAATCTGATGAAAGACTATATTGGGGGTTGATTCGTGAAAATAATTTACAGTTTAAGCGTAAATCACGGAAAACTACTCATTTATAATATTTTAATCGTTTCACTTATGTAATTTGCGAATAAATATATGCTAATTTTTTATCATGTCATGGCATTTTGTTTCTATCATATGCAAATGAAATATCAACTTCGCCACTTCCTTCGAGAGGGAGGGAACAAGTAAATTTTATATGAATATCATTATCCTAGACACAGAAGCAAAGTTTGAAATAAATAACATTGTTTTCTCATGTATTTTAGACACACTCAAATATCAAATAACAGTTGCTACCCAAAAATCCTGTTAAACAGTGTAAACAAGAGGATAAAATAATGACATTTAGGGCACCTAAAGGCCGTCTTTGCACTCAATCTAATAAACAACTGGTTATAAAGACTATTTACTGAGTTAAATTTGACGTTATTTTCTAAAGGCCTATTTCATTACAAAAGAATACTACACGAAAGGAATTTTTTGAAAACTAGTCTTCTCTTTTCTTATCGCTCTATTTTATTATTATTTAGTAGACCTAAGAAGGGGAAACAAATAACAAGACTCATAGTTGCAAATTTTGACCGGGAGCACGGAAAGCTCTCTAAAACATAACCACCGTCCGTTCATATGTAACGACCCCTGCAGGCGTTGGGCAAGAAGGAAGCCGCAATCCTGTAGATGTGAACAGCAGAAACGTATCAAATGTTTTTAATTAGAAAACTTCTTCCAATCATATTTTCTAATTTGTGTTTTTAATCTCCGGATTTCGCTTGAAGGGAGGTCTAGGGGTGTGTGGATCGCTCCTTCTCGTACTTGAATGTTTAAGCCGGATTTTGCTGAAACTTAAATGATTTTTCAGACTTGTTTTAATCACATTAAAGCTAAGGATTATTGCATTTGCCTAGGCTACGGATGCAAGGCTTTGCACTATGTTTAAATTTATTAAAAAAAATTAATTATTTTAAGTTTAATAGTTTATTTTTTTGTACTATGATCACATTTTCATTAAGGTTGTATCAAAATATAGCGTTAATATTTCGAGTACGGCAATATTTTGTCCAGTCCTATCTCGAAACCCCCTTCCAGCCGCAGAATCCTGATCATAACCAAAATTTAATCTTTTGTTTCCTAGAAAATTTCTAATCAGCCCTGTTAAAATCATTGTCCTTTTTCATTAAAACACGGTTAATTCACGTAGGCCCTGTATAAGCATTGACACCCCTTTGAGCCTCCATCGAATCCCAATTTTTTTTGGACCGGACCTGATGTGTAACTCCCATCTTGCTACTAATTCTACCCAATTTGGCCTAACTTCATTCTACGATGGAGGCAGTGTCTCCACTCGTCATGGCTGTAGCCTATTTCTACATCATCCTTCTCTCTTTTCAGCTATTTGCTCCCTATTGATTAAACATATCCTCGTTAATTACATCTTTATTCTATTTACTCCAAAAAAAGTCTCTAAAGGAGAAAAAGAGAACTTAACTTGATTTGAATCGCGTTCGTTTCCGCCATTAGAGATCATAAAGTTGAGTCCATATTAAATTCCAGATTCTTCTTCCTATGTCGACTCCAAGAACACTGCAGTGCCAGAGTTGGTTGTGTACAAACCCATCGTAAGTTAACGGGACAATCGGTAGCGACCTAGCTTCTCCCATTCATGAACAATCAGCACACATAGCCCATACTAACCCATTCAGAGAGATAGTGCCGAAGGATCTGGGGGAACAAGAAATCGTCACAGTAATGTTTCGGAAAGTGCCCCATCATATGGCGCATCGTTCCGCAAGCATGCCAGATGCAGAGATAAATTTTCTCTAACGAACTTATATTTCTGCGATATATTTGCATTTGTCTAAGAGTTTGTTAATCTCTAACACTATAATATAAGAACAGGAGTTTTTGATGGGTTGAATAATAATAAATATTTTTTTCTCTTAGTTTGTATGTACAAATTGACCAAGGTAAAATGTGGAAGTTCCGAAAAAAGTAATATAATTATCGAATTTTGTGGAATTCTTTAAGCTAAATCCAACTTCAAACGGTGAATTTCAGAAAATTTAATAAATTAAGATATAACTTTTCTTTGTTTTTTTTGTCTGTACCAATCTTTGATAGAACTTCTCTAAAAAATAGAATTTCCATTTTAATATTGATCACGGGAAATAGCTACCATCCCTTAAAAGCCAGTAAAGCAAAGGAAATAATTAAATATAATTTAAATGGGGAAAATAAGAGCTGAGAATTCTTTTTCCGTATTTAAAAAAAATCCAATTTTTTTATCTTGAATTTACGCCTAGAAAATAAAGTTGAATCTGAAAACAAAATGAGCAGGAGTACTTTATTCATAGATCCAAACTTAGAGAGCAAGACTGTTTTTTTTTAAATTAAAAACTTAGAGTTGATTTAGAATTTGACAAACCAGCCCTTAGGGATGGTTTGTCGTATATTTGAAGCTTTTATCCAAGTTATTTCTAAAAGTTACCATTTTTTATCACTTTATATGTTTTACTAAGTGAATTAAAAAATAAATAAAATCGAAATCATATAGTTCATAAAAAGAATTCAAATTAAGAGGGTTGTTTTTGTGGTATTTTTAGTATATAAAAGAGAATTTAGATAGTAAAAAAGATATACGGATTGTTTATAAAGTATATGAAAAGAATTCAGCTAAAAGTTTTTCTGAATTTAGGCCTAGAAAATAGGTATGGATATTAAAATAATAAATCGTGTAAATTATTTGGGAAATATCCAATTGAAATATTTCAATTTTTGGGACCAAAACCCGTTGCTAAGCGAGATAGGTATTCGGTAACAGACCGAAGCTCTGTGTACAAAGTGTAAGCTCCTCCTTTAAGGAGGATTGGCAAAGCCGCTCCTCTTATTTATTTAGTGATTTTTTTCATATGTTTTAACAAAGTTTCCTCAAGAAATGTCAGGTTTTGAAGAGGTTTTCAATCCGATGTAATAGAAAATCTTCGTTGTCGTTGTCGTTGTCATCGTCGTCGTTGTCGTTGCCGCCACTGTTTTCCAAAAGAGAGGAGTCCGACGTCCATGGGTAATGATTCCTACCGCTGTAAAAGTGGGTCCCTCGAGGTTGGGTCTACGGGTAAACAGGTTTGAGATAAGCAATTTTTAGGGCAATTCTGCTAATCTCATCCCACAATAGGGGTGAGCTGTGTGGACCCTAAAGAGGGCTGTTCAGTCAGAACATCGCTGCCGAACTGTTTTCTTGTATCTGCCTCACAACATGAACGACATCATTGCATTATGTTCCCGCTGCACATGCCAATTCTTGACTAGAGGCTCCCAGCCCACGAGCCTATGCCCGTCGGCAATTCCTATTCACCGAGAGACTTTTTTTTGTTGGTGCTGGTAATAATCATGATGATGGTGGTAGTGTAGGCATAGGCGGACGTTAGACGCCTGCGCACGCGTTTGTTTAGTGTGTACCCGGTGTCGTACTCCACCCAGCACATATTCCTTGACAGGATCACAAATGGGTTCCGTGGACAGGAAAGACTAGACATCCGGCACTTCTGACTCTGCTGCAGCTTTCTACTTGGGAAAAGGCCTGAATCCAAACTAGACCCAAACAACATGGCATTGCAAAAATTAAAGGTTTGTATGCAACATGGAAAAAGCTATAACATAATATCCATAGAACTCCTACTGTAGGAACAAGAAAAGTAAAGACTTTTTTACTACTCGTACTTTCCAAAGCCTATTTGATATCTTTTCTGCTGATGCAGCCAAGCTGCTACAAAACTCTTAGACGATGCACTCGGTTGCAAAGGCAAGAAATATGCTTGGAATGCAATTTCCTTTGTACAGTAGAAATACATTGTCTCCCTCATCTCCTTATTACAATAAAATGCAATAATTCCTGCATTTAAATAACAAAGATCCTATTTCTAGGATTAATTCCTTCAGATCCTTCGAGATAAGCATTTTTTAAGGCACTTTTTCTAACCATATCCCCAACTAGAGGTGTGCATCCTGAATAGGCGTCTCAGTCGGAACATCGCTGCCGGACTGTTTCCTTGTTTCTGCCCCACAACATCAATGGCATCACTGCATTATGTTCCCGCTGCACATGCCAATTCTTGGCGGTAAATTAACATATTTACCGGCAAGGTATTTAACCCAACATTGCGATCACTGCTTAAGGATATCGCCAAAAAAATCTTTGGCAGACTTAAAGCCTTTTTATACCCAGTTTAATTTCAGTAAAGAGGCTTGCCATATGCCAGTATTTTGATAATATTGCTTGAAGGAAATGAGTTGATTGACACAAGGAATTGAGCTAAATGTGTGTCTGCTAAATTAACAGTTATTGAGGCCGAACTCATAATGCATCATATCGTTAAGAAATGTATACCGTTTGCCAAAAGTATAAAGCACCCTATGGAATCATTCATCTAAGGTAATCAGACATTTCTGGTAAATGAATCCAGTATATAAATAATTATATGTTTATTTATTTTTAATTATTTTAATACTTAACTTTAATTTCAGCTACAATTCTTCAGGCCTGGATTTGATCAAAGGTTTACAAATTTGTGATGCTATCATTCTTCACTCAGGTTGTAATTTGATTTGCACTTGTAGTATTCTTAATGCTTTTTCAAGCACTCCACAATTGTTTATTTGGATTTAAGTCTAAGCTCTATGGCTATCACTCTGTATGGATGATCCACATTTCTCCCTACCCATTATTGTGTTTGTATTTAAGTCATGGGATATTATCCTGCTGACATATAACTTCAGTTATTGATGTTAGAGATGCAATTTCTGGAGAGATGGCTCTAATATTTGTGAGAACATGGTGGTAGAGGCTTTCTACTTTTTAAATTATTTCAGGAGCCCATCTGTCAAGTGTCTTCCAGAGGAAAACTCGCCTTAATCAAGCTATAGCCTAATACTAGGATGGATTAAAAACAAAAAATACAAGAAAGAACAAATAACAAAGATATAAAACAAAGGCAAAGGAATAAAAAAAAAGAAAAAAGTAAAAGGAAGAAGGAAAACATGATCCGGCTTCGAAGGAAGATCCGCCTCACCCCGGTGCAGGAACATACGATCTACAAGAAAGAGTCAATTGAATTGGAGGAGGCCAGCCTCCTCCAAAAAGTCATTGTCCACAGGTCCACAGGTCTGTGGACAATTGGTAGTCACACAGATCGCTAATGATATGAGTTGTGGAGTTCATTCGAGCATAAAAACATCTCTCTTGACCCTGATGACATTCAGTCCAATACCATGATAGAAGGACCTCCTGCTTCACAGTTGATACCCCACAAGCGGAAGGAAATGCCTTTCAAATACTTTAGCTCACAAAGCTAACACCGGAACTGCTGACAAATTATTACAAAGAGTTATTTTTTTTAATAATTTTATTCCAAAAAAAATTTCCATCGATTTACATAAATTACATGTAAACAAAAATACAATAGTATGTCTTACCTACTTGGTAGTTACTTTTGTCTGATCAATTAACTTTATACCATTACGTATGTATCCAATTTTTTTAAATTTGGCCCACCGAAGACCGTTTTTGTGTTGACTTCACATATCCAAGGTATCTGTTTCGCCCTCCATCTTTATATCCATTGATCTCTAAGTCTTCTTCTAACTGTTCTGGCTGATATATTTGAACTTGAAGCTTCATTAAGCCCCTAATTAAGTTTACAATATGTTTTTTGCCATTCTGTAGTGTACAGCCTGAATGATAGAGGTCTTTCCTAAGTGTTATAAGATGATATCTGCCACTTCTATTCCTTGATACAAAGCTCTTGGTCTCTTAATATCGTTTCTTTAGTAATTTCGATTTGTGAAACTCTTCGCTCTAAAAAAAGGTAGATTTGTGGTGTGCGTAATTGTGTAGATGCCTGAGGTTTTCTCATATTACGTATTTTGAACGATATTAAATATACAATAGTTATAATGAACTGAATAACCCACAAAGTAGCCCGTGAGGTTCACAATGAATGTAATGTCTCAATATCCTTGAGAATGAACAAAATAAAGCTCGAGTGTACTTGGAAGCACCTTTTTCCTGCGGGACATTGCACTCACAATAGTTATAAATTTAAGTTGAAACGAGAAATCTTGTTAGAATACTCATTTACGAAACATAATTTTTCGTCGCCTGCAAATATAAGTTAGTATTTCTCTCCGTAGGTTGGTCGGTCGGATGGCAACATTTTACTTTCCAATGACGTCTTTACCATAACATCTTATCTATTCTGCCGCTTCTAAAGAAATTTGTAAACCTTATATTGTTATAAATCCTCTTTCGAATGATATAATTGTGAAGGTTTTCGCAAGGTTAGTCCGAGAGATATTTTAAGTTTTGAAGGTCATATGGTCATAAGGTCATAAGTCGGTAGGTCATATGTCAGAATAATTGACAGCACGCGACTTAGGTCTGTTGACCTTGTTTAATTACACCATTTTGTCAAAATAATAAGTACTCGTAATCCAAATATACTAGCAAAATATTCTAACATATTAACAAAATATACATAATTCTACACATAATTCCTTGTGATAAGGGAAAAATTAAAAGGCCTATGCATGGAAAATAAGCATTGTCAGAAGTAGTTCTTGAACGCCTTGGAAGGTGAGCCCAGAGCAAATTTCAATTTCTACTCCTTTTTACGGAGGTCGACCACGAAAAACATTTGACCTAAGAAACTCTTTCTAAACTGCATTTTAAATGACTATCTATAATTTCGTTATTAATTAAAAAATATTTAAATATGCATTAACTAGGTACTTTGCACATTATTTTGCTAGAAAAAATCACATACAGGACATATTTTTTACCTAGATATAAATATATATATATTCTGAATTGCATTCGACGTCCGAAAAAAATTTCGGCGGTAAAATAGGGGCGACAGTGAATAAAGTTTGAGAATCCCTGCTCCAGATAATTGATTTTGCGCATTCGACAACAAACACTTATGCTTTAAATGCAAGTGACGCATCAATGTGACATTCAGGAAAACAATCGTGGCTCTCAGTGTGGTGGTGGGCAGTGGGTAGGGTGAGGGGGTAACAAGTGTAATATCTCTGATACAACTTAAACCCGGAGGAGTGAGCACTCCCACCCGGCTCCGGTGCCCCAAGGGAAAGTAGCGCTCTGTCTTGTGTAGTCTTGTTTTCCTTTTTAAATCTCCCACTATCTTTTCCACACCTGGTTAGACGAAAGTAAAGATGAAAGATGGCGACTACCTTTATAAATAAGTGTGTAGGAATGATACGTTTCCATTCCTTTCAGCATTCGACAAATACACTCAAACCGTTAACTGATTCATGAGGAAATTAACCTATGCGTTATCGCTCGGTATACCATGCCATTGCTCCAGAAGGAATATGGCATTAAAGCAGTACAAAATGCACGAGCGTTCCCAGGTTGGTACTCACCAACCTGCCTGTCTGGTTTCATCTGCAATAAGAGCTGATCTAATTTGAAAAGGGAGTTACAAACATACGCGGGTTGGGAACATTTATCAACAGCTGAACCAATATAGGCACTGTACCGAGAAATTTCACAGATACCTGTAACAAGCGATTCCTATAATAAAAGTTAAATCAATGGAAAATATGTAGGCACAGCAGGCACACAGAGCTGTCAGAAACTCCGCCCAAAGGGTGGAAATTACGAACAAACTAGTTGACTGGTTCCGCCCCAATGACGAGTCAAGGTCACGCTCCTTAGAGACACGAAACATATTATATATATATATATATATATATATATATATATATATATATATATAGAGAGAGAGAGAGAGAGAGAGAGAGAGAGAGAGATAGAGAGAGAGAGAGAGAGAGAGAGAGAGAGATAGAGAGAGAGAGAGAGAGAGAGAGAGAGAGGCTTTCATTATTCCTGATTGATTCCATTAGTAGTGTTACGGACTCTCGTTTACTAGCCTAAGTCATGCTGCCTACATATTCAATACTTCACGTAGAACATAAAACATACACACTGACAGTAAAAAACTGTAGACATTTCCGCTTGCCCCTTTATTAGGTCAATTCAGGAATAAAGTTATATTTTCTTTTCCACGTCCTTTCAAATTCCTTTACTTATTCCGATTACAGAGACACCTTTGGCAAGCCAAGCTTAACGCATAACCTTACTGAGAAATTAGAAGGAGTCAGAAACAATTCGATAGAAAATTATAGTAGGCCCACTGCATAAACTCGTTACCCGTCGAGCGCAATAGCAGCGAGGAAATCAATACACGCCCTTATAATTACTGACCACGTACCAACGAACCGGTAACCTATACCATCACAAAAACTGCTAACACCCACCGAAACCATTAACCATCCACAATAATATACTACATTGTAAAACAGTATATCATTTTAGGACTATAATTTATTTGCTAGATGCGATAGTTTTTATTGAAAATTATTGATTGATTTTATTATTTGCAAACTACAAAGATATTATATTACCAGTCTAAACATCAAGACTTGAATATAATGCATATGTTTATTTATCAGGTGTTCATCCCAAAATATTTCTAAGGATTTTTTTAATAAATATTATACTATATTGTAAATATTATGTATTAATATAAATGTTTTACTTATAAAGTATGTAATTAAAGAAACTATTTGATTAAATACCAGCAATAATGTAAGACTATAATCTTATGTGTTTATTATAAATTATCTTAAATAATAGTAAACAGCCTATTCCATAAATTATAACATAAACAACAAGAGGAAATAAACTTAATATTTCCATTCAAATTAGTTAAGTACTCAGCCATATGAAGGTAAAGCGAGTCGGTCTATAACGTGATAAGCAGAATTCGTGTAAAGATAAATTGGCTGATATATCTGCAGCTAAATTAATTAAGTATTACAAGACTTAATATATTATAACGTTCTAAAGAGCTTTCCAAGGTGATGTCATGGTAATACGTGCACTGTATATAACGAAGCTTACTAGACAACTGGTGATGATGACATGTGTTACAACAATTACACCACCACCTATATTAAATATTTTATTTCCTTTAATGCTTATTTCACGACAGATTTTTCATACATAAATTTGCCTAAAATTTGGTGTAGAATATGTTTTGAAATCATATATGTGTATGCAATATATTATTAAAAGTTTATGATGTGTTCTGTAAATGTGAACCCTATTAATTATGGCATAGGTATAATATAGCTTAAGAAACTTTTCATGATTTTCTCCATGGCGATATGTTGCAACTCACTCTAATCAAGTTCCAGGAAAGATAAGCTTTAAATAAAGTTGCCTAGTACGGTCGAAGGACAACGTCCTCAATTGTAACTGATTTATTGGAGCACGTAACTAACTATGATGACCTGAAAACGGTACACATATGGTATCCTTTCTCTCATTTCATTCGATGATGTGTACAAATTTCACAATGGAAAAGAATTTCCAATGCAAACTCAGACGTGTAATTTGAGTGATAAAGCTTAAATAGGCTTAGATCAGTAGTGACAAAATCTCCAGATCCAATCTTTAATTAAGAGATATACTAATATATATGCGAAATTCGTCATCGGGTTGATATTATCGCTCGTATAATAATTATCAGCTGCTGAAACATAACATACAAATACAAGTATGCAATTTGTTCATTTATCAATAAATTTTGTTTAATAGAAGTCGGAATTTTGTCAATTAGGCTTTTGTCTTAAGTTCAAATGGCCGAATCCTGAGGTGTTGTACTGAGATTTTGAGCAAAGAGAAGCAGAAAAATGTCGTTGCAGAGGTCTTGAATGAAGTTCTTTTCTGAAGATGTTCGATCCCTGGTGTCTTACTTCTCTAGCAAATTGGACAGAAAAGAGTTTTGAGAAATTTTAGTATTTTTGATAAAGGGAATACCAAAAGTAAAATCTTCTGCCTGGGATCGATCGGGATTACTAATCTATTAAAATTACTTTCAAGAAAATTGTCCTGGTCTGTTATTCTTTAACATTGCAGCCATCCTTTTTTTTATGTTATAAATAAATCTCCCAAATTACCAAAATCCTTCCTTCAAAGAAACAAGACTTCAGGAATGTTACGTTGCTAATGGTTACATATAATTCAGTACTACCTTTTTCATGCTCAGGTTCTCATCTACTAAAGTGATACCACTAGATATTTCCTAACTAGTGGGAGGTTTGATTGGTACCCTGCAGGAATAAAAACAATACATTCCGCAGGGCGCAACTTTATGCCTATATGCATTGCATGTTTCCATGACCACCCAGCAAATTAAAGCAGAGGAAGAACCGTTTTATTGGTCAAAAATAGTTGTTTTGAGAGTTGATCTTTTAGTAATCCTCCCATAGTCATGCATCTGAAATTAAGTTGATTTACCACTGCTCCTTGCTCTTGTTTGATTTTGTCCAGAACTCTCTATCCTTCATATTGCTTATCTCTTTACTAATTGCTCTCTATATCTTACACTTGGAATGTATGAACTACGTATTGGTAAAGGCTATTCAAATATGGCGTAGTAAAACGAAAGTTATCTGCAAATAATGAGTTTAATAAAAAAATGAAGTGTCCAAAAATACTCGAATGCTTAAGTTTCTTGTAGAGAGAACCGGCCTTGTTTGCGTAATAATTAAATTTAGTTCAAACTCCTGTATCTTAGGTCATTTTCTTCCGAGCTATCTTTAGTAAGCATGGCTAAGAAATCTGCAACGAGTCACTCTGTTCACTAGTTACTCGTAAAGCTGCGCCAGCAAGATAGTCTTTCAATTTCAGCCATTGCAGAGACTGTCAAGCGCTCCTAATATCTACTCCATAATATTCTGTAAGCCTATGTAAAAAACAACTTTGTTTAAAGCTCTAAATCAACTAGTAAGCCAACGAATACCTCACAAAGGAAAGAATAAACCAATAAACAAATAGGGAAGAAGAGCCGCTTAAAGACAGCTGTAGCAGTTTCTAGAGAGACTAGTGAGATATTGGCAAGCAAAGTCTGCAGGTAGACTCTGTCATGTCAGCTGGAGGAAGACAATCTTCACGCTTACACACACGAGGTCAAAGCATTGATCAGCCTGAAGAACACCAAGACCCGTGTTGCATTGGCCACTGATCACATTGCCTCATTTACGAATCTAAGTTTGTTAAAGCTATCCGGAGTATTTTAAGGATGATGAGGTTTGAAATGGAGTTCTCCTGTCATTTTTCCTAGAATAACTTTTTGCTCATTGGATGTTATTTTAGCCCGTTCCCTGTTATTTACGAGTATATATACAGGTCTTTGACTGATATTCTTTCTCTATGGTGTAATTCAACGTGAGCAAGTTGGGACAGTGAAGAATAAAGGTAATCGGCGAAAAATGTTAATAATCTAATAAACTGAAAACTTGAAGAAATATATACATGAAAAGGTTTAAAACGTATTGAGAAGAATGTGTAGGGCTTGCAACAGTCATTGCTTCTCTAAAGTATTTTTATTGTAAACTAACAATCATTAAACTATTCTTTACAATAAATATAGAGCCATCTACCAACAAGAAAGTCAGAGCTCTTGCAAGTCTAGTGATAAAGGCGTCGGATATCCGAGCTAAGACACCAGTGTTAGTTCGATAACCTCGTTTGAAAAATGTGACCAATGTACTAGTTAGCTGATAATGATAGATAATTGGATATGTCAGACAAGAAGAAATTAAGTAATTTCAGTTGGGAAAAGATTGTTTTCTTTTCCAGAGTAGCCGAAGATAGTTTAAATTGAAATTTAGTTATATAAGAAAAGTTTGATTTCAAAGTATGACAATATTAAACTGAAATAACAATAAACGGGACACTTACCATTACACACAATACTCGCAAAATTGAATTACCCTCTAAAGACACACAATAGTAAACATAATTGTAAACTTGAAAAATCAAACTTGTAAAGTGAGACGAGGAAGTTTTAAAATATAGGTGATTATTGGAGGAGTTAAAAGTGTTTGGGGATCTTCTTCTGGGGAGATTTTTCAACACTTTTACTGTGCTTCCACTTACAATCTCTGGTGTTATGACATTTGAAAGTAATCCTGCTCCCTCCTTCAAGGACCCGCATGAGTTCTTTCACCAATTACCATAACCCTCAGGTGTGAGACAAGATGATCCACTCTCCGAAAGGTAAAGAAGGTTAAAGATAGATCGAGTGTGAGCTAAACTACTTTCTCATAGAAAGACCATCCCTTCGCCGTAAAACAACATAGATGTTCAAAAGTAAATTTGGAGGTAAAACGCAGCAACTACATTTTGGTGGTATCACTACTGGATGTTGTGGGGATTTCCACGGGGAATTAATTTGATTTATTTCAGTGTTAATTTTAAGCCGCAGTCAATAGAGCGATCTGGTAGACAGAAAAATAGATGTGAACGAAAGAGGAAAGGGCGATAAATTTATCACCAGGATCAAATACCAACGAAAGTGGACATAAATTTTCAGACCTCGCAAGGGGGTCTACCTTCGCCCCCCAATACACATGTAATTACAACACCGCGGTCTCTTCCGTATCCCCTTCCTTTGCACATGAACCATTACTATTCTGTGTTAAAACAACCTACGATCAGCGACGCGGAAAGTGTGGCTCTACATCCCGCATGAAGGGTTTTCCTGCTCACTGGATAGTGGTAAAATGCGGCTTTCGTCTCATTCGTTCGCCACCCCTTAATCACTCTGGAGCAGAATTTGAGTCCTTGCGGAATGCCTGCAGTTGTCACTCTGATATTTCTGTGAATGTTATTATGCGATAGGGGCTCTGACCACGATTAGAAAGAGAGGGCTGGCGCAGTCAAGTAGCTAAAATAAAATATTCGTTCTTATGGCCAAGGAGAGTTTAGATTGAGCATTAGTATAACCAAATAGAACCAATGTTATTATTTCCTTATTACTCTAGATACGTTCGTGTTCCTACGGTCGCGCTTATGAGAATGATAGTGTTTGAGGTTGTTCAAAGGCACGTGAAGGACATCCAAACTTCTTGAAACTAACTCCAGAGAATCTCACTTGATATATATATATATATATATATATATATATATATATATATATATATATATATATATATATATATATATAATGAAGGAGCAACTACAGGATCTGCGGGTGATTATACAACCACCACAGGTCTATGCCATTTTTATTTTCTGTCTTTCAAATAAAATTTGAAGACAGAAAGAAAGAAGCAAAACCTGGTGTAGCTGACTATAAATACATATAGTACAAGAGGAATAAGAATTGGACGTGAATGAGCAAATGAGACAAGAAGCCGGAGAGGTTTTTTTAAGGCAAGAGAGAGGGACATTAGAAGAATCCAGAATCAAAGGGAGCGAAATATAATTACTGTGCCTGGTAGCTTAGCGGTAAAGCATCTGAACGGCAATCAGCAGACCCGAGTTCGAGTCCCCCTCAGGAATTCAAAACTTTTTCCCTGGGGTTATTTCTGTCTTCTCGGTAAAGGATCCCCTTCACTGTGGCGCTCTCTGCTCCTTTTGATTCTGGATTCTTCTAATGTCCCTCTCTCTTGCCTTTAAAAATAAACTCCGGTTTCTTGTCTCATTTGCTCATTCGCGTCCAATTCTTATTCCTCTTGTACTATATATATAGAGAGAGAGAGAGAGAGAGAGAGAGAGAGAGAGAAAGAGAGAGATAGAGAGAGAGAGAGTGGGACAAATAATCATTCGTAACGCTCCAGAGAATGAATAGTTTAAGAATTATTTTACATATAGGATTATCAGAATACAGCAAAACCTTGAAAAAATATTGTCTGCACTAATTTCCAACGAAAAATACCATAATCTTAATGAACTAATGCTAAATTTTCCAAAAAGAACAATAAGTTCGAAAAGGTGGTGTAAATAAGTACTCGTAACATACGAGTATATGTAAGTAACATCGAACTAGTTGTATTTGATAAGACAATTCTCGCAAATTCTGTGATTCGAAATGCTTCTAGATTATTCTAGAACAAGTAAGAGAGCTTACAATCTGCTGCCGGTGCTGCAAGCAATCATTCCGCTAAAAGCAAGCGTGGGGTACGCATTTCTCCAGACCATCAGTATGCCAAAAGTATACCAATTGTGAAGGAGTATGAGGCAGGTAAAGGATACATGAAGATTTCGAAGCAGTTAAGTTTCCCTCTAAGTTCAGTGCAGTCAATAATCAAGAAGTAGAAGGAACAAGCTACAGTCCCAAACAAACCAAGGATGGGTGCTTCAAGAAAAATAATAATCCCAGAATATCTAGGAAAGAGTTAGTACAAGAAATGGCGTCCGTTTGAGTGAACGTCACAAGGCAGAGAGTCACAAATAAATACACTGTGAAGAAAAGGACTACGCAGGCACCGTGCGAGAAAGCCCCCTCTTCTAAAGAAGAGGCACCTTTGTACTCGTGAGCAGTTTGATACAGTAATGATAAACAAAGAAGATAATTATTTCGACCAAATTTGTGGTCGGATGAGACAAAAATTGAATTATTTGGCAACAATTACAATCACATGATTTAATGAGAATCGAACACTGCCTACAAACCAAAGAACACCATACCAACGGTGAAGTTTGGTGGAGGCAGCCTTATGATTTAGTGTTGCCTTTCATCTGCCAGGACAGGAGATCTTCATATCATAAAAGGAGCGATGAATTCCCATACTTAGGGAGAGATTTTAGAAAACCATCTTTACAACTCCTCTAGAAAACTCAGGATGTGAAGACGCTGGGTCTTTCAACACGACAACATGCTAAACACACATCACGGCAAACGTCTGAGTGGCTCAAAAGGCATGGTGTCACTGGGCTAGCCAGTCTCTCGACTTGAATCCAATAAAAAAGCTTTGGGAAGAGTTGAAGATTAAAGGGAGTGAGAGGACGCCTTCACATCTTGGAAAGCGAGACGATATCTGTATCGAAGAATGAGGGAAAATCATGAATAAAGTATGCAATATTCTATTTTCTTCATGCAGGAAGGGTATAGAAGCTGTCCTGGCCAGTGACGGATAGGCTACTAAATACTAAGTATAGGTTTCACGTGTCGTTACGAATACTTATTAACACGACTTTTATACATTTACTGTTCCTTTTAAATTTCAGATAAAAGGCAACATGGACCCAGCGGCCGATAAAGTACAGTTGTTTGGCAAGCATTAAATGCTTGGAGGCTTCTTCGCGTACAGAGAAAGTGGCCCTGATTTTACTTCTCTGGATATTGGCCTTTGGATGCTCGATAAAGCTACTTTAGTTGATTTGTTCAAGAAAATGATCACAACCTTTCACTAACATATCAGAGCGACTGTATAAGCATGCAAAAAGACTTTGAGAGGAGGGTAAAATAGTCATAAAATAGCAGATGTATTTCAAAAATGACTAGAGTAAAGTAATGTAGATAAGTCGTGATAATCTCAAAACATATTATTATATGGGCAGCAGATTTTAAACACAACTGATATGGGAAAGGATTTAGGCGTTTAAATATCAAATGATCAAAAAAGTTGGAAACAATGCAATACACTGTTGCCTAACAACAAACCAATATGGTTCTAGGATGCATAGATTGAAATTTTGTATTTAATTATATAATTTTCCAATATTTATGTAGCATATAGAACCTCAGTTGGAGTATGCCCTATACTTTTGTCTACCTTCATGCTAAATGACATTGTTATATTGAAACACGCCTAGAATCAAACAACAAAATTAATACCTAAAATTAGAATTAAATCGTAAGAAGAAATAATCAGGCATTTTAATTAACATTCAGTGAAAGATCAAGATCTGCGCAGCGAGCTTAATGAATTATTTACAATATTAAAGGGAATTATAATATAAATTTGGACTCAATATTTTAGCTAGACAGCCAAGCGCCAACTAGGAATAACGACTTAAACAAGTAAAAAAGATTTTACACTGAGATAACACAACAATACCTGCTCGCTTAGATAATCTTGTTGAAAGCACTACAGTAACTGTTTAGGAATCTCATCCATAAATATTACTTTAAAATATGGTCTTAAAGAAATAAGATATTTGATACTAAATCATCACCCATATCTTACAAATCTGATTTTAATCGATTTAACGATTCCCCTCTTTATCGAGCTGGCTTTTAATTAATCGGAGGCTCTTGCTACATCGTAATGATGAATTAAGAAAAATACTATTACAAAGTTATAAATGACACCAACATAACAATTATTTCTAGGATCATGGAACAGCCTAGATTTCAACCCGATAGAAAATCTTTGAAAGATTTCCGAGAGAAATAAAGAAAAATGTTATACTAAGTCAAATATTATAATAAGACAATAATTCTGTAGAGGGGGAGAATCGAGTTGCCGATATAAAAAGTTTATATACAACCCTTACCCCTTCTTATTCAAATTCATTATCTTCATTATATAGCTTTGAGGGGCACTTTTTACAAAGTATAATTTGTGATATTAACTCCTGTAG
Source organism: Ceratothoa steindachneri (assembly GCA_963969495.1). Classification (NCBI taxonomy): domain Eukaryota; kingdom Metazoa; phylum Arthropoda; class Malacostraca; order Isopoda; family Cymothoidae; genus Ceratothoa; species Ceratothoa steindachneri. The sequence goes on from OZ018318.1 coordinate 210,481,706, forward strand.
ACATTAATTTAATTCATATTAAGCGAATATGAAACACATCAAACTGAAAATACACAGTAATACATGACATTGACAACAAATACACACAATTTTACAATCAACTAACCTGTTTCCGTATATAAGTTCTTTTTTACTTACCTACTTTTAGTTGCATGCGATGCTAGTTGCCGGCGACTCTACATCTCACTATGTCAGTGGGTTGATCGGTCCCCGTTTTGTTTGTTTTTGTTTTTGTAATAAAATTTTAACTATTCGGCTGGTTTGAGGAAATTTGAAATCCTTATGTTATTTTACATTCTTTTTTGAATGATATAATTGGCAAAGTCCTTCCAGGTTAGCCAGCAATTATTTTCTTTTAGCAACAACATCATAACGCTTCGGCCGATCCTAACGAAATTTGAAACCTTTATGTTGTTTTACATTCTCTTTCAAATGATATAATTGCTAAAGTCCTCCCAAGGTTAGCCAGCAATTATTTTGTTTTGTCAATAACATCATAGCTATTCGGGTGATTCTAACGAAATTTGAAATTACCAAAGTCAGTAGTATTACGGGCTGAATACCGAGTCTCCTCCCACCCCCAATTCCACCCTTACTGTAAATACAGAGTCTCCTGGAACCCCCCTATCCACACCGTTATGGTGAATGCTGACTCTTCACCCCCTCACCCCCTTACATTCTTTGGTCAGTGATCTTTTTTCGAAGGAATTAGATCTACACACACACACACACGCACACGCACATTTACAGTGGAGCCTTCTAAGGAATTAGTGTCTACACACACACTTGCATATATTGGGGTAGGTTAGGAGTAAAATGGCGTCCAAGCATTGGTCATTACCAGCCTTGGTCAAATGCAGGTATTTTCTCGTTTCATTATGAAAATAATTCGTATGTTTAGTGATGCGAATGCTAGCTATCAGAATATTAATCTAAGAAATACTTATGTCTAGACAGTTTTATCATACATATATAGATATCATCGGCAGTAGGAGACAGAGATCGCCTTAGAAATCACATATATACTCGTACATTGGAGCAAATCATGCCTGTAATTTAAAGATTATGAATGTTTAGACTGTATTTAACATATCGGCAAAGATCACTTCTCTCTCTAATGGACCCTTTCCCTCTTCTTTATCTCTTTATCGTCCTAAAACCCAATCTGTAGAGATACAAAAACCAATTCGAAAAACCTCTCTTAACATTGTACTCAAAAGCTTTTGCTGGGAAGAAGACATTTCCTCTTTGTTTAGTAACTTTTAAGTAATCATAAGAATATGGAGTCATTAACAGAAGATCAATGGAGATCATGTGGCGAGATATCTGACTTTCTCGAACATTTCACCCTTTCATAGTTGACAACTTGGTTCACAAAGTAAGTCATTTTCCTTTTGTAACTTGTTTAAAAAAAGTCAAGGTTGTTATAATGTTTTATTTTACATTGTATTTAAATATGCATACATTTTCTACAGATTAATAAATCGAAAAAAAAATTAATTGATGCTAACAATATTATATAATGGTACATAATAAATACAGTTGAGTTAATAGGCTATACAATTACATATTTTCTAACAATTAATTTTATTGAGTGGACATTGTAAATTTTATTCTTTACAACGATTTCTTCGTTTCTTTGATCATTATATAAATAAAATTGTTCAATAAAAGTTAGATATGATGAAACTTACTTTGTAGTTTCATTTCGATACAATAGTTCTTCTATTTCTATTTCATTCATTTTAGTAAGAATAAACTAGTACGTTTCTAGACTTATCTATCTCAATAACAGACTGAAACTGCATATATAACAAAGGAAAACAGGTCTATTAATGGAGATCTAAACTGTAACTGTATTGATAATTATTGGCGAGTGGTTTGGTCCACCGGTGTAGCCTTTGATGATCACCGCTGATCCTTCCCATCCCCCCTTGTAGTGCCCCCTCCGTTCTTCCCTCGCAGGCGCTGCCCCACGATAAGGAATGGGAAGAACCAGGATTTTGAGCTCACGGAGCAGGAGCGCCTGTTGGCATGAGACACTGGACTCGCCGCTGCGGTGAAGGCTCTGAACCTAGCGGAGCCACCACGCGATGAGGAAGAGGACCTCGAGTACCTCGTTCCTCAAGACCCCGGCCAATACTCTTCCCACTTCCAATACACCCTATTCCGTTATATAAGGAGTATAAAGCACTTGAAGGAACTGGATCTGCATCGTCCGAATAGTCTAATTCAAATGGTCTTCCACCTTTATTCCCGTGTATATAGATAGTGACACAATTCACATTATAAGGTTTAAATTAAAAAGGTGATGTATCATAGCTACCGGAAAATGCCGAATGGTCAACCATGCCAATTACTATCCTCGTAGGTATTCTTCCCATGAAGATATTATCCATACTGTTCATTGATATCCATTTACAATTGTAAAATTTCGCATACAAACTTGTGTGATAAGGTACTAGTGTTTGATGTAAACAACCTATTTTCCATCCACAGATGAGTTAATGCTGAAAGGTTGACTTTTCTTAGGTAAAGGAAACTCTCTAATAATTCTTTTTTAGGTTTAAAATCGGTCTGGTTTCTAAATGGTGTAAGTGAAATGGTGCTCTGGGAAACTTTTTTTTTAGTGAGACTCCTTTCATCAACAGCTTATTTTGCGAGACGAAATCTGCATGTAGTTTTCCATATACATCAATTAGTTTTTTCTTCGATCTGCTATATTTCTTTTCTATACGTTCTTCACTAGAGTAATACCTTGCATTGGAAAGAAATGTAGATTTTTCTTCTTCAGTATAATTCAACAGGGTCTCTAAATATAAATGATAAGGGTAATCATTTACCATGGAATTTACAGATGTTTCATTTAAATAAGTGTCAACATTGCTGAACAAAGTGTGAAGGATATTATTTTCAGGAAAAAAATTCTCGCGATCTTTAATTTCGCTTCCATCTGCCTTCGCAATTCTTGCTTTAATATAAATATAAACCTCATTCGGGTCTATATAATACTGTCCGCTACCAGATACATAATATTCAACTTGTGTTAGATCTGAAGAGCTATTGCTAAGTGGCGAGTAAGACTGATAAGTGCTCTCAAGGATGGAAGTTTGGGTCGGTGGACCGGTGAACAAATCGAGTTTTGTCTTGGAACAGATATTGTTTGTTGGATGAAGAGCTTTTATTTGTATACGTGTATGAGTTACAGCTGATGATGATTTTATAAGAACATCTATGAAACATATGCTCGTTTATATTATGAAAAAAAAACATCCCCTCCCTCTTCATTAGCTCTAATCAGCTCTTTTCTCT